>JANKKI010000123.1:5112500-7512500 GCA_025175665.1 Cinchona pubescens | reverse complement strand
TGCCCCTTTAAATACCTGCCCTATTGTTCTGTAAAATGCATCTAATACATTGAATACAAGACTTAGAAAAGAGCAATTTTAGTACAAATATGGCTATAGTGCTATATTGTATTAGTGTGCAGCTTAGAGTGCAACTCAAAATTTTGAGTGGAGTGATATCTTATACAAAAGTGAGGTTGTGAGAAAAATTATTGACTCAACTAAAAGAGTTTTAGTTTTAGTGTGAGCAAGAATTTCCCTACTCTGTAAAGATTATTGGCTCACCAAGTGTGTGGAGCATTCTAGTGGATTAATAATACTTCAAGCTTGTTAGCTTGGGAGTATTGGTTGTTTAATTTTCTCTCTTACTTTCTTCACATTCCTTAAGTTTCATTGATTCTATCTTCATTATATTATTTGTTAGTTGAAAAATCTCAATAAGTTTAATCTTTCTAAAAGTATTTTTAGAAACCTAATTCACTCCCTCCTCTTAGGTTGCTTTGGGACCAACAATTGGTATTAGAGCCTGGTCTCATTTTATTGCTTAAATTTCTTTTGAGAAAAGAACTATTATGGCGACCAACAATGCTCTATTTTTTTAGGGTCAATCCATTGATATCATTAGGCCCCCTATGTTCAATGGGGCAAATTTTATTAGTTGGAGAAATAGAATGAAAATATTTTTGCAATCCATTGATATTGACTTGCGGTATGCTGTAAATGAAGGTCCCTTTGAAGCTACCATCATTGATGATCATACAAATAGAAGAAGAGAAAAGATAAGGGATGTGCTCACTCCACGAGACAAGAAAAACTTGACTTTAAATGCAAAAGCCATGAATGTGCTATATAATGCCTTGGATGCTAATGAATCAACTCGTGTCAAGGGATGCATTTTTGCTAAAGAAATTCACGATAAATTGAAGGAAATCCACGAAGGAAGCGACGATGTTCTAGAGCAAAAGAAATCCTTACTTGTTGCCAAGTTTGAGTCCTTCAAGATGGAACCGCATGAAAATATTGACAAAATGTATTGTAGGTTCAATGACATCATTAAGGATCTTGAAGACTTGGGTAAGGAGTATTCTTTGGGTGAAAAGAATAAAAAAATCTTGAATGCTTTGAACTATCCAAAGAATGGGAAGCCAAAACAATCGCTACAGAGGAGGCCAATAATTTAAATTCTATGCCTATTGAATCACTAATCAACTCTCTTACTTCTTATGAATTGAAGTTGAAGGCCAAAGTGGTGGATGATGAAGAAACAAGACCAAAAAGGAGCATTGCATTAAAGACCTCTCAAGAAGAGGATGAAATGGCTCCATCAATCTAGAAGACGAAGATCTTGATGAAGGAGATCTTGCACTCATCACCAAAGAATATCTTAAACATTACATCAACAAACGGAGAATGAGAAGAGATGGAGCTACCAATTCAAATAATTTCAAAGGGAAGACTAAGCTAGAAATGAAGAAGCAAAATGAAATGTGCTTTGAATGCGGTCAACTCGGAAACTTTGCAAATGAGTGCCCTTCCAAGAAAAAGAGGAAGGAAGAAAGTCCCGCTTCAACAACTTTCAAATCACATGGGATGATTGCAATTCCGAAGGAGAAATTGAAGAAGAAATTCTTCTGGAGTCGGTACAAACGGCCTTTATGGCCATTGGAGATGATAAGGTAAATTCACACTATGAATCCAATGATGAAAATGATCTTGAAGCTGTTATTTTAAAATTGCATGATGGCTTAAAGGAATCATATGCTAGAAATAAGAGGAGTTAGTGAAGAAATCAAATGCTCTATTGAATGGTAACTCTAAACTTGTGAATGAAAATAATAGGTTATCACAGGAAAACAGTGACTTGAAGAAAAGAATGCATGTGAGATCAAAGGTCAAGGAAGAACAAGCCTCCTTGAAGAAAAGATTGAATGATTTGAATGTTCTCTTGACTAGAAAAATAGAAAATGTTGTTGATTTGAAAAGAAATAGAAATGTATTAATCAACAAAAATTTTATCATGTTTAGAAAGGATGACTTATGTTTTGTAAAATCAAAATCCTCTTTATATGGAAATAAAAATGTTATTTGTAAATATTGCCAACAACATGGACATGTCAAGAATAGGTGTTGTGTTTACTTACAAAACAAATGAGAAACTTGGAATGAAAGCCGTAGGGATTAATAGCAATTTCACTAACTCTAATGGACCCTAGAAAATATGGGTACCAAAAGTTATCAATTGATTTGTTGTGTAGGTACTTAACATCACCAACAATGCTAAGTGGTTCATAGATAGTGAATGCTCAAGGCACATGACGGGTGATGCTTCTCTCTTCACAAACCTCAAATCCAAAAACAGTGGAAAAGTAACATTTGGGGATAACAATAAAGCAAAATCTATTGGCATTGGTGATGTAGGTAAAAATGGTGAAACCTCGATAAAGAATGTGCATCTTGTTGATAATTTGAATTACAATTTATTGAGTATTATATGTGTTATTTACCAAGCATGAATGTCTTATTCTTGATAAAAAATCATGTTGTTTTATTTAAGGGTTCTAGGCACAATGATATTTATGTGATTCACCTTGACAAAATTAGTAATTGCAATGTAAAATGTCTTACCGCTTCCATAGATGATACCTTGGCTTTGGCATAGAAGACTTTGTCATTTTAATATGGATTTAATTGAAGAACTTGATAAGAAGGAATTGGTGAGAGGTTTGCCAAAACTAAAGTTTTTGAGAAATAAAATTTGTGATGCATGCCAGTTTGGTAAACAAATTAAAGTTTCCTTTAAGCCAAAGAATTATGTGTCTACATCTAAACCTCTAGAATTGTTGCACTTAGACTTGTTTGGACCAACTCAACATGCTAGTCTTGGTGGTTGTAAATATGCTTTTGTGATTGTGGATGACTATTCGAGATATACTTGAGTATTATTTCTTGTTCACAAAAATGAAGCTTTTGAAAAATTTGTAAAATTGTTTTCTAAAATGCAAAATTTGTTGAATGTAAAGATCACTTGATTAAGAATTGACAATGGTGCCGAATTTAAATTGGAGGCTTTCCCGAATTTTGTGATCACGACGGTATTTTACATGAATTTTCGGTTGTTAGAGTTCCTCAACAAAATGGTGTTGTTGCTTGAAAGGAAAAATAGAACTCTTCAAGAAACCGCTAGAACTATGATTAGTGAATGCGATTTACCACAATATTTTTGGGCCGAAGCCGTTAACACGGCTTGTTATGTCATGAATTGAGTTTTATTCAGATCCATTTTAAACCAAACTCCTTATGAACTCCTATTTTGTAAAAAACCCGTTGTGAGCTATATTAAAGTTTTCGGATGCAAATGTTTTATTTAAAAAATCAAAGAAAATCTTGGTAAATTTGACAAAAAATCGGATGAAATAATTTTTCTAGGATATTCTAGTGACAAGAAAGCATACCGAGTATACAATAGAAGAACGCTTTTGATTGAAAAAGTTGTACATGTTATATTTGATGAAGCTAATGATGTCATCTCAAAGAATATATGTGAAGATGAAGATGTAGGTATTCAAAAGGAGCTTGAGAAGCTCACTATCCATGAAGATCATCAAGAGATCACATCAAACAATGATGTCAATAACCATGAAGTAGATGATGTCATCTAGAAGAAGAAAAGAATGAGGATATTCCAAAAGATCTTCCAAAAGCAAGGAGATTTGTCTCTAGTCACCCTCAAGACTTGATCATAGGTGATCCATCCGATGGGGTAAAAACTCAATCTCATAGACTCTTGAATAGTAATTGTGCATTACTTTCTCACATTGAACCTAAACATGTAGATGATGCTTTAAATGATGAATCTTGCGTCATTGTCATGCAAGATGAACTTAGTCAGTTTGAGAAAAATAATGTTTGGACCTTAGTTGAAAGACCATCAATTCATCCCGTAATTGGAACAAAATGGGTTTTTAGAAACAAATTAAATGATAAAGGTGAAGTCATAAAGAACAAAGCTAGACTTGTTGCAAAAGGTTATGCGCAAGAAGAAGGTATTGACTTTGATGAAACTTTTGCACCCGTTGCTAGATTAGAATCCATTCGCATGCTTCTCGCATATGCATGTTCTAATGATTTCAAATTATTTCAAATGGATGTCAAAAGTGCCTTTTTGAATGGTTTTATTGATCAAGAAGTTTTCGTTGAACAACCTCCCGGTTTTGAAAATAAAAATATTCCAAATCATGTTTTCAAACTCTCTAAAGCCTTATATGGTTTGAAACAAGCTCCAACAGCCTGGTATGAAAGACTTAGTGGTTTTTTGATTGAAAATTGATTTAAAAGATGTGCTGTTGACACCACTCTTTTTACCAAAACAAATTCCAATGGTTTGCTAATTGTTCAAATTTATGTAGATGATACTATTTTTGGAGCAACTAATAAAAGCTTGTGCAAAGATTTCTCACACTTGATGCAAAAAGAGTTTGAGATCAGTATGATGGAAAAGTTACAATTCTTCATTGGACTACAAGTTCACCAAACAAAGAAAGGGACGTTTATTACACAAATCAAGTACACAAAGGAGCTCCTCAAACGATTCGGAATGGAAGATTGCAAACAAGTTGGTACGCCTATGTGCACCTCAACCAAACTTGATAAAGATGAAGGAGGTCACAGAATCTGAATAGTGTTGATGAAAAACACTATAGAGGTATGATTGGAAGCCTACTCTATTTAACGGCTAGTAGACCAGATATTATGTTTGCTGTTTGTTTATGTGCTAGATTTCAATCTTCCCCTAAAGAATCGCACTTAATGGCTGTGAAAAGGATTTTTAGATACTTAAAGGGCACAATGGATTTTGGTTTGTGGTATCCAAAATCCTCTACATTTAATTTAATTAGTTATTCTGACGCTGACATTGCTGGGTGTAAAATTGATTGAAAAAGTACCAGTGCTATGTGTCATTTCCTGGGTAATTGTCTTGTGTCTTGGTTTAGCCAAAAACAAAATTCTATTTCTCTTTCTATGGCTGAAGCCGAATACATTGTTGCTGGAAATTGTTGTGCCCAGCTTCTGTGGATGAAACATACTTTAAAATATTTTGGTTTGTCTTTGATTGTGTGCCTATAAGGTGTGACAACACTAGTGCAATTAATCTCACAAAAAATCCTGTAATGCACTCTAGAAAACCAAACACATTGATGTTAAGAACCATTTTATTAGAGATATTGTTTGCAAAAAGGAAATATGTGTTGAATTTGTGTCTACTTTAGATCAACTGACTGACATTTTACTAAATCCTTAGACTTAGATCATTTTGAATCTCTCAGAAATTGTTTGAGGATTTTAAAGTTCACATCGGCATAGTCTCTTAGTTCGGACGCACATGTTCGTCTGAACAACACCCTTTCTTGAACTCTGTCACTTATAGACGAAAACCTCCTAAGAGACCTCGGACGCTTATGATCGTCCAAATTTTTCTCAATTTCTTCACTTTCCCACTAGAATCCTACCGTACGCTTCCCATCGTCCGAGAGAATATCCGACGCACTAGCTCTTCGTTTCGGCCATCCGTTCATCATCTTTCGGACACCCAATCGGACGCACACAAATCGTTCGAACGTCCGAACGGTCCCTCTGCTCAATTAAAACCGTCCATTTTCCCCCTTTCGAACTCACCCTAAGCCTCGAACCCTTCTAAACCTGGCAAAATTTTTCCCCTCAAAATTCTACCAACTTCTTCCCTCTCTTGACAAATTGATTGGGGAATCTTCATTCCCAAATTGTTCATTAACATTATTGCACTTAATCTCATCAATCTACCATCAAATTTCATCAAATTTCCACCAATTTCCCAAAAATCAATATTTTTTTATACCTTCCATTCACAATGGTTAGATCTCGTGGAGGCTCTTCAACAGCAACTCGTTGACATAAATCAAAAGGAAAAGCTCCAGTGCAAGGGGAATCTTCTGCTAATCCTCAAGTTTCAACAAATCCACCCCTACCAACATTCATCGATGCCAAGGCATCCGAACGATATACATCTCTTCTTAGCAAATCTATAATCGTTTAAAGACCTGCTTCTCAAAGTCTTTTCGATGAATTTAATATTCTCATTGTCAAATCTTGTTTTGAAAAACAAAATTTGGGTCACTTGGTTCACATTGACTTACCCGTTTATCATGACATGGTGCTCCAATTCACAGGATAATCTTAGGAAAGGCCCTACTATTCGTACATTAGTTTCTCGTGTGAACAGGACAAATCTTGAAATTTTCTCCAACATCATCAATACTATTTTTGAATGTGAAGTCTCAACCCCAAATGAATTTTCTTATTTCTTTTCTTTAGATAAATGCCCCGCTCTTAACACTCGATTTGATATTGAAGAGGTCAAAGTAATTTTTAACATCAATTTCAAACAGGCCTCGGAAGCCAAGACTACATTGCTCACTCCAGAAATGAATATTCTATACACTCTTATCACAAATTTACTGTTACCAATAGACGGGCATCGCACCAAGCCCAAAAAAATGCAGCTTTGCCTATTTTACTGTATTTTCAAAGGGATTCCTCTTGACTTTGGGTATCTTTTCTGCTCCCTGTGGGAACTCTTTCTTATTGATACCCGCCGAAACATTCCTATCGGAAAATTTCTCACCAAAGTATTTGATTATCTTGAAGTACTTTTCGGCGAAAACAAACAATTTCCTTACTCCCTACTTCAACAAATCCTATATTGACAAAAAAGGCTTCCGTTATTTTAATGATCAATGGTTAACAAAAGCTGCCTTTGATATTGAACGATCAAAATCCCAAGCCTCTACCTCTGGTCTGGCACTTCCCCATTCCCTTCCTCCTCAAACATCTCCACCCGTCCATGATCCTCGTTCTTCTTCCTCCTCACCTTCTTTTTCACAAATTTGTGGCCTTCTCAGTTCTTTGAGCACTCAGGTGAGCTCCTTTCAATGTCGCACTAATCGCAAGTTAAAGTGACTTGAAACTCGTCAGATGATCCTCCAAGAGGCACTCAGCTTAGGCATGTCTAATTCAGCTCAGGTTCAATTTGCCAATATTCAATCACAATATCCACTCGATTCCTCTACCGAAAGTGATGACAATGCTGAAGAAAAGGATGCTTGTGAGGGCAACAACGAGGACATTGATAATGAAGGCGCTGCTGATGATGATGGGGGTGACGACGAGGATTTTGACGATACATTCAATCGTTTATCATGCACCGACGCAATGACGGAGATGACGATAGTGAAGCTACTGATGATGATGCCCCCTCCAAATGGCGCAAGTTCGAAAAATACTCTAAGAAGAAAAATGGCTCGACTTAGATTCTATGTTAATTCATTAATATGTATTTTGGTTTTGGCATTACTTTGGATATTACTTTGACAAAGAGGTTGGAATTGCTCTTATTTTGGTTTTATGAATTATTTTGACTTGAGATAGATCTTAATTTTGATGTTGTTGATATTGGTGTTGATATTAATGATGATACTGGCTTAACTTTGATGATGTTAATGTTGGTTATTTGAGTGCACTTTCCCAGGGGGAGCTTTGTTTGATGATGTCAAAAGGGGGAGTAGGAATAAAAACAATGCAAAATTGTTGGTTGTGCTATCGTTGATCCTAATGCAAAATTGTTGGTTGTGTTATTACTCATATCTATTGATTTTACATTGTGTGTTATTCTATGACTGTTTGTCATCATCAAAAAGTGATTCACAAGGAGAGTGATGTTTCCCAAACCTTATTTTGATGATAACATAAGCACTAAACTCTAAAAACAAACTGTGCAGTATCTTTTCTACTGGAAACAGGTTGTTCGGACAAGTACACTGTTCGAACTATGTCAGTTTTCTCGAACGAACAAGAGTGTCCAATACAGATTCACTCGGACGCATTTTACCGTCCTAACAGACAGGCAGAAAGCAAGTTTCTTAATGCACCAACTGCACTGAGATCGGACGCTCTGTCGGACGCATCATCCTTATCTCGGACGTCTGAAACCTTAACGGCTAGTTTTTGTGCATTTATTATTGAGCCGTTTGGAAGTAGTTACAACCACCATTTATTGCCCCTTTAAATACCTGCCCTATTGTTCTGTAAAATCCATCTAATACATTGAATACAAGACTTAGAAAAGAGCAATTTTAGTACAAATTGGCTATAGTGCTATATTGTATTAGTGTGCAGTTTAGAGTGCAATTCAAAATTTTGAATGGAGTGATAATCTTGACATTCGACACAAAAGTGAGGTTGTGAGAAAAATTATTGGCTCAACTAAAAGAGTATTAGTGTGAGCAAGAATTTCCCTACTTTGTAAAGATTATTGGCTCACCAAGTGTGTGAAGCATTCTAATGGATTAATACTTCAAGCTTGTTAGCTTGGGAGTATTGGTTGTTTAATTTTCTCTCTTACTTTCTTCACATTCCTTAAGTTTCATTGATTCTATCTTCATTATATTATTTGTTAGTTAAAAAATCTCAATAAGTTTAATCTTTCTAAAAGTATTTTTAGATACCTAATTCACCTCCCCCCCTCTTAGGTTGCTTTGGGACCAACACCTGTGGTATTTGTTCAAGCGAGGGGCACTTAACAGATACGTCTCCCGCATTACAAAAGGATTGTCAAGAACAAGTAAATGCTACAGGAGGATTTTAGGGCAATCTCGAGTAAATCATGATCCCTAATCTAACACGTATAATCCTGGACGGAGGAATCACCCTAATCTGAGATATGGGAATTCAACCTCACAACCAC
Organism: Cinchona pubescens; assembly: GCA_025175665.1. NCBI lineage: Eukaryota > Viridiplantae > Streptophyta > Magnoliopsida > Gentianales > Rubiaceae > Cinchona > Cinchona pubescens. Next base: position 7,503,745 of record JANKKI010000123.1, on the reverse strand, counting down.
AACCACAACCTCAACAGAATCGACAGAATTTCCAACCATAAAGGCCCCCATTTGCTTAAAGAAAACAAGCTAATTCAAACAATCAGTCTGGTAGTCTTTAGAGGAAATGTTGAATAGTTTAACCGCTAATACTCTGTAATTCCAATAGGAAACTAAGATCAGTATTCAGTAGTTGCAACACCAAATGGGACAAATGGTGACTGTTATTAGCCTGTTGGAAATGCAGAGTTCTGGAAAATTGCCTTCTCAAACAATTATCTATCCAAAAGAAAATGTAAGTGCAATTGTTTTGAGGAGTGGCAAGAAGTTGAGGTGCAGCACAAAATGGTTCCTGAACGTGTTGAGGATAAGAAGAAGGAGGCCAAAACTGAAAAAGAGGTTGTCCCAAGCTATACAAAAAGCAGCGGTGATGACAAAAGAGGTAGTTCTACTATGTTGTCAGAATATAAAACAGAACCCCCATTTCCCGAGGCATTGAAGGAGTTTTCAAAAGAGGATCCCGTATAGAGAGTTGTATGAGACGTTTTGTAAGTGTGAGGTAAATATCCCTTTATTAGATGCTATTAAACAAATACCTCGATATGCTAAGTTTTTTAAGGAATTATGTTCCCACAAAAGAAAACAAAAAGAAAAGAAAGTTCGGAAGGTAGAGGTTGGGAGAAATATATCGTCCATCATTCAAATCCCTACCCGAAAAGCGTAAAGACCTAGGTATATTCTCTATTCCTTGTAAGATAGGAAATACTCAATTTGAAAAAGCCATGCTGGACTTAGGTGAATCTATTAACATAATGCCATATTCTATTTATGATGCATTGAAAATTAGACCATTGAATAAGATTGGTATGGTAATTCAGCTGGCTGATAGATCTTTAGCCTATCCTAAGGGAATAGTAGAGGATATCTTAGTTCAAGTGGGGAGTTTTATTTTTCCTGCTGATTTTTATGTTCTATAAATGGAACAAAGTGATCTAGTGCTCTTATTTTATTAGCAAGACCATTTCTTGCTAGCTACTTTCCAGACCAAGATAGAAGTTCTTATTGGCACTCTTAGTATGGAATTCGGTGATATAGCATTTACAATGATGTTGAATCATCTAACCATACTACACTTGAGGAAAACAAGTAATCATGAATCATTTGACCGTAATCAATGTGTTTAAGCCTCCTACGTAGGAAATTCATGGACATGCCAACAATAAAGAGGTGGATGTGAACCATAAGGAACATCTTGAGGAAAAGTATAAGATGTTGTCGCAGCAAACATGTAATGGAGGTTCTAATGCTTTACCAACTTCTAACGAGAGGTTGACGCTATTTATTGTGAAGGGAACGATTTCGGATTACAATTGCCTTCCTATTCACCTTGAATACTTATTTTTGAAAGATAAGGAGAAGGTGATCATCTCAAGTCAACTTAGCAATCCACAAGAACAGGAACTTGTTCGGGTCCTAAAAGAATAAAAGAGATTGAATCCATTATTTATGAGAATGGTGGAAAGGAAGATTCCATTTGGGTTCCTCGATATAGGAGTTACTTGATTGGTAGAAGAGCATCAAGTTGAGCCAACGACAATAAACAAAGGCACAACATGGAAGGCAACCCATGTCCATTTACATTTTATTTTCGAAAATTTTATTTTATTATCTTATTTTTAGTGTTTTATGTCTTTTGTGTTATTAGTGGGGGAAATTGACTTATTGATAAGCTAAACTGATAAAATGTTCCTTTGAAGGTTTTGTGTGTTTTATGGGTGATTTGGAGTAGAAAATTTATGCTTTAAAATTTGTTCTATGCATAATCCAAAAAGTTTGGAAAAAATGCTAAAAAATTTGTCTATGTGCATGCTGCAATGTTCGTGCATGTGCGCGAGATCAATTCGGAAAATTTTGCATTCTGCCAAGTGCTGTGCATGTGTGCGCGATTGTTTATAATGGTAAACACCCATCTTCACGATCATAACACACGAACCCTTCTCTTTCATTCTTCTCCAACCCCTTTTACACACTCTTAATCCCACATTATTTTCTACCACTTCTTAACATCAATTCCCTCTTATCTCAACACAATCACATCAAAAACCCTTCTATTTCACTTAAACGAGGTATGAATTTCTATACTTTGCTTATGCTTTTCCCTGCTGAGTTTTGGTTTCAATTTCATAAGGGGCTTTAATTTTGCATGTTTAATTGGTTGAATTTGTTATGAATTTAATTCTAAACATGTGATTGGTGTGAAATATGTATGATTTTTTGATTGAGGAGTGATTTCATGTTAATTATATACAAAAAAAAATTTACACTTTAATTATGCATGCCATTTCTTCGGTATATTGTCTCGATGAATAAAAATATTACAACACATGGCATTGATGCATGAATTCAATTCCTAAAATGTTGATTATGCCATGTGATATCTTTTTGGTTAATTTTCATGCATAAGAATGTTCTTCGAATGTATATAAGCCTTAGTTTTAGGCACTATTTTTCTTGAATTATCTTGTATATTCTAGGGCTTATGATATTGGGGAGTGGAATTTTATTTAAGTGTGGGGTGTTGTGAATTATTTGTAGGGTATCCATGATATTTATATTTTTATTTTGTAGGAATGGGAAGAACGGGCAAGAAGACAGCTACGGAAAAAAGTGCCCGAGCATCCTCTTCATTTGGGTCTCAACAGCCTAGGAGAGTTAGGGGTGTGAAATTCTTAACAACAGCAGCCCAACAAAAGTATGATAACGATATCTCCAAATGGGCTGTAATTAAAGAAAGGGGCATTCAAGTTCCGTTGGTAGGGGTGCTCGAGATCAGACGATAAGCAAACATTCTAAATAGACACGTGAATGTTGTCTTTTCTTGATCCTCGAGAGAAATAGCGATATGAAAATAACCTAAATAGCCATCAAGGAAACAATAATAAGCACAACCAGCTAACCTTTCAAGCATTTGATCAATGAAGGAAAGTTATCTATACAAACTCCTCGAACGCATTTTGAAGTCGGGTGGGTACAATCTTATCCTCTTGAGCCAGCACTTTTTTACCACTGTAATTCCAGTCATTTTAGGGACTGATGTTTTCCAAACCTTATTTTGATGATGACATAAACACTTAACTCTGTAAAATAAACTTTTGCAGGAACAGATCTTTCGGACGCACAGAACCGTCCGAACTAGGTCAAAACTCCTCGGACGCATTGCATCGTCCGAACAAACTGGCAGAAAGAATGGGATCCTACTGCTTCTCTTTCGACGCCAGACCGTCCGAAACCTCTGCCGGACGAAGGAACGGACGCATGCACGGACGTTCAACGAAGCTTCTCAACAAAACGAAAGAAGATCGGACGCCTCGACGCATTCAATACTTCTCGGACGTCCAAACCCCAACGGCTATTTTTTGTGCATTTATTATTTAGCCGTTAGGAAGTAGTTGAAACCACTATTTATTGCTCTTATAAATAGGTGCTTTAATAACCTGAAAAGATTATCTAATACATTGAATACATGTCTTAGAAAAGAGTAATTTGAGTGCAAATTGACTATAGTGCTTTGTTGTATTAGTGTGCAATTGTGAGTGTAATTCAACTTTGAGTGGAGTGATAATCTTGTATGAAAGTGTGGTTGTAAGTAAGATTCTTGGCTCAACTAAAAGAGTTTTAGTGTGAGCAAGAACTTCCCAACTTTGTAAAGATTATTGGCTCACCAAGTGTGTGAAGCATTCAAGAGATTTGATACTTCAAGCTTGCTAGCTTGGAAGTATTGATTGTTTAATTTTTCTCTCTTTACTCTACTGTTCTATTGATTTTGTTATATCTGCATTTAAATTAAAAAGCTCACTATTTCTCAAAGTATTTTTTAAGAAACCTAATTCACCCCCCCCCCCTCTTAGGTTGCTTTGGGACCAAGAGGGAGCACTTTCATTGGGCTAACCCATTCACTATTCGAAATAGGGCAAATTATCCCTACTTCTAGAAGTTTGAGTATCTCTTGCTTAACCACCTCCATCAATGTCTGGTTCAGCCTTCTTTCGATTGATAGGTAGGCTTAGCTCTTATTACAAGAAATATGTGATGAATGCACGTAGATAGGCTAATCCCTTTTATGACTACAATGGTTCATCCAATCGCCGTATTCTCAGAACCTTTGACAATCTTTCTTCTTGCACATAAGTTAAATTGCTGGAAATTATTATCGAAAAAGCTTTTTCCGTCTCCTAAAAATAGATACTTGAGATGGCTTGGAAGAGGTTCAATTCTTCCTCAGTCGCCTACACAATAGAAGGTAAGGATTTATTGTTAGAAATCGACAATGTAGTGTAAGATACCTTACCAATTTGCAACTCCTCAACATCACTTTTCAATTGCTCATCCAATTCAACCTCAACTTCTTCTTCAAAAACTTCCTGTACTAACGAATAAACAATATCAATATAGTAGATGGAATTATCCTTAGTAGGATACCTCTTGGCTTTGTAAATATTGTGCCGAAAAATTTTGCCATCAAATTCCATTGTCAAAATTCTAGTCTCTACATCTATCTTAGTTTTAGATGTTTTCTAAAAGGGTCAACCTAATAGAATAGAAACAGACTCATCATTGTTTTCCATGTCAAGAACATAAAAATCTAGAGGAAAAATCAATACATTGACTTGAACCAAAACACCTTCAACTCTGCCTTTAGGATAAGTTACTTAGCTATCAGCCAATTGAATAATAGTACTAGTTTCAAGTAAAGGACCAATGTGTAAGAAGGTATAAACTAAGCAAGGCTTAACATTTATGGACGCTCCTAAGTCCAACTTGGACTCTTTAATCCTAGTGTTGTTTATTGTACAAGGAATGGTACACATACCCAGATCCTTGCATTTTGCGGGAAGATTCTGTGTAAGCATCGTTGAAACATTTTTCCCTAAAGTAATCTTTTCACCTTTCTGTTGTCTTTGCTTCTTTTTCTGTGTACATAACTCCTTCAAAAACTTAGCATAATGAGGTATTTATTTAATAGCATCTAACAATGGAATGTTTTTCTCGCATTTCCGAATGTTTCATATAACTCTCTGTTAGGATCCTTCAATATCCTTTTGCAAATTCCTTAAATGATTTAGGGAATGGTAGCTCAGGCTTATATTTTGGTCATGAAGTTGGCTTATCTTTTCTTTCATCTTTGTTGCTTGGACCAACTCTTTTCTCCACTTCAGTCTCCTTCTCATTGGCTTTTATGTGTTCAGAAATTGCTTTATAAGGCACCTCAACCTCGCTCCCACTTCTCAACACAATTAAACTAGCATTTTCCTTAGAATTGATAATTGTTTGAGAGGGTGATTTGCCAAAATTCTGCGTTTCCAACAGGCTAATTGCTATTGCCATTTGTTCCATTTGATTTTGCAATTGTTGTATACTGGCCTTGGTGTCTTGTTGAAATTGCATAGTGTTAACGGTCAAAGAATTCATCATTTCCTCTAAAGACTTACAAAATTGAGCAGTTGGAGTAGACTGTTGTCTTTCTGCTAATGGAGGCCTGTACGGTTGGAAATTTTGTTGATTTTGTTGAGAGAGCTACTGTGCTAGATTTCCATAGCTAAGGACTCATATTAACATTAAGGTGATCCCTCCACCCAGGATTACATGTATTGAAAAAGGGATCATTATTTGCTTGGGGATGCCTTGGAAATCCCCTTGCTACATTTACTTGTTCTGGGGACTCATCTTGTAAGGTTGGACACATGTCTGTCGGATGTCCCTTGTTCGAAAAAATTCTACAAGTTTGCACAAGCTGCATAGTTCCTGAAGCCAATTAATGTACAAAAGAAGTTATACTGGCCATTTGTTGTTCTAAAGATGAAACATTTACCTCATTAACACATTAAAGAGGTTGTTCACGTCACGTTCCAAACTTTTGAGAATGTGCTGCCACATTTGATATAAGCTCACAGACAGTGTCAATAGTCAAATTATCCAACATCCCTCCACTATCAACGTCAATCATGTTTTTCTCGTTAACCGACAGGTCTTCATAAAAATACTAATTAATAAAGAGTCATGGATTTGATGTGAGGACAGCTTGCACAGAGTTTCTTGAAATGTTCCTAATACTTATATAACATGGACTCATCATTGAACTACCTTATCCCATAGATTTCTTTCCTTATATTCGCAGTTAGGGATGCTGATAAACATTTTGCCAAAAATAACCTATTCATTTGCTCACAGGTTATAATACTGCTGGAAGGTAAATCGAGAATAGGAATGCCTTTAACTTGATGTGCTCTTCCAAAACCCCCAATGGGCCTCATACTTTTATGTACCCCATGGAACTCCTTCAAATGCTCGTTTGGATCCTTACCTGACAATCCATGAGAAGAAGGTAAAAGATGGATTAGTCTATATTTTAATTCAGAAGTAACATTTGCATCTAATTCAGGGTAAATAATGCAAAAATGTTGTTGATTTAAGTTGGTACTACCAATTCTCGAGGAGTTCTTTGCGTCGTACTAGCTTCACCCAGTTCTTCTCGATTCTCGGCAAAAAGAAAGTCAAAATTTTGATTTTTCCCCAGCTATCTATCTCTTAATTCCTTTCCAAATTTGCGTAGCATTTTTTATATTTCTGGATCAAATTGGAATGCAACTTGTCCAACAGATCGTGTCACTAACATACACAATTAGTGGAAGAAATAATAACACAAGAAAATAAAATAAAAATAGAAATTAATAGCACAAAAATAAATCAAATCGTTTCCCGGCAATGGCACCAAAATTTTGGCAGTGTTGTCACAGGCGCCCAAAATTAATAAAATTCTCTATATTAATGTAACAGTGGAGAGTTCGAGTCATCCCACAAAGAACGGAGTCTATTGTTTGTGCTCAAATAAAAAATGGGGGTTTTGAATAATTTTAACGCTGAAAACTATGCAAGAATTAAAACTTAATGGAATTCAATAAAAAAAATGATCTTTGTTTCGGTCATATCCATAGTGGAAATTCTATTAGTTGATCATTGACACCAAGGATAATTCAATTTTTATGCGAAGAACTAATTGAAGAATTAACCTGAATTCCAATTCAAAGTTGATTCTTATATCATTCCCTAAGTTGGTTAATTTTCAACACACGATCCAATTTGGTGGGAACCCTAACTATCAAATTAGTCCAGACACGCACTAATGATTAATTAGTAGAAGCATCAAAAACCAGCAAGATCAATTAGGCTAATATAACATAGACACACGGTTATGTCAATTGGTTGATTATTTTTTCTGGATTTAATAACACTAATCGAGCAATTACTAAACCTAGTTGCCTCACAAATTGAATTGAAAAAATCAATAAAAAACAATCCAGATATAGATTATTTCTAATAATTCACTAGTCTGCAGTCATAGCAAATAAAAAGAACAATCATAAAATTAATGCAAAAAAATAATCGAAACTTGATATGAAATGTGAATAAATTAAAATTCAAAAGTGTTACAACATAATAGAATCAACCATGACTTCAATTCCTCGACCAAAAAAAAAGTTTAAGCACTAAGTGCCATGTAGAGGAAATAAAGGCTACTTTTAAGATTTCATATTAAGAAATAAATTTTATTGAAGTAAAAAATCATAAAAAGGTACACAAGAAATAAAATTAAATTGTTTGAGATTTCATGTTTATAGCTGAGTTTGATTGAAATAAATCTCCTCATATAGTAAAATTTTGGGATAGATTTATAAATTTAAAGATGAATATTAAATAAAATTATTTAAATAAAATTTCTTTTTAATGAAATTATACATATGACTATTAACAACATATATAGGTTGTGGATATATTCATAGACTAAATAACACTTATATATAATTAATGAAACTAAGGGTGCGTTTGATAAAATTGAAATCTAAAATTTGAAATTTGAACATTGAAAATTAAGTATTGAAAACTTAATTTATTGAATTCATAAAGTTGTATCTGTTTAGTAATCAGCAAAACTTAAGTATTGAATTGAAATATTTTACTCCGTGTATATTATACAAATAAATAATTTATTAATATAGAGTATATGAGTGTGAGAGAGGGGTGTGTGAGAGAGATATTATGTACAAAAGTGTGTTTACGTGTGAGAGATAATGAATATAATATGTACAAATGTGAATTTTTGTTGCTCTTATCTGAGAGTGGGAAAAAGAATATAGTGTGTGCAAGTGTGTATTTCTATGTTAAAAAAAAGGAATATAATGTGTGCAAATATGTGATTTTGCGCGAGAGAGAGAATGAATATAGTATGTATAACTATGTGTTATGTGTGAGAGAGAAGGTAGTGTGCAAGTGTGTGTTTATGTGTGACATAAAACAAATATAGTGTGTGTGTTTAAACGTGAGAGTGAAGGAATAAATGTGTTCAACTGTGTGTTTATATGTGAAAGAGAAGGAATATTTTGTATGTAATTGTGCATTTATGTGTAAGAGCGAATGAATATAGTGTATGCAATTATGTGTTTATGTGTGAGAAAAAGGGAATATAATGTGTTCAAATGTGTGTTTATGTGTGAAAGAGAATGAATACAGTGTATTCAAGTGTGTGTTTATATATGAGAGAAAATGAATGTAGTGTGTACAATTGTGTGGTGATGCGTGAGAGATAAGGAATATAGTGTATGCAAATGTGTATTTATGTGTAAGGAGAGAATGAATATAGTGTGTGCAAGTATATGTTTATATGTGAGAGAATGATTATAGAGTGTGCAAGTATGTTAAAAGGTGTGAATGTGAAATAAAGAAAAATTGAGTGAGTTTTGCTATACTGTAAAAAATTCAACAAATTAAATTATAAGACTTTTCACTTAAAATTTTGTATAAAAATTAAGTAGCACTTAATGTATTCAGAAATAGGAGAATTTTGTTGTCAAACACACTTAATACAAAAAGTATTTAATGAATTAAATTTAAAAACTTAATGGGGTTATCAAACAAAAGTTTTTTAACAAGTCTATTAAAAGAAAAAGGACAAAAGAAAAAGAAAGAAAACAATATTATTTTAAAAGTTTCAATAGCATTTTATCTTTCAAACTAAGCAAAAATCTAAATACGGTCTTTTAAATTGAAAATGTCTCAATTTGATCTTCAAATTGACAAATATTCCAATATAGTTCCCAAATTTAAAAAAAAATCTCAATTTAATCCTCCAAACTCAAATAAATATCTTAATGTGGCATTCAAATTGAAAAATTCTCAATTCGACCCTCCAAATTAAAAATCATTTCTAATTTACTATCCAAACTGAAAATGTACTTGAATATGCCACAATACCATTAACCTTTAAAGGCACTCCAACTTAAATGTACTGTCAATCTTTTGGATTAATTTATCATTAGAATAAGATTCTGTATGGAATAAAATCCATCTAGTATAAACTTTTTAAAGCATGAATTTTAAAATTATACAAATATGGGAACAAAAATATTTCCTAATTAGAAATTTCTATTTAGTATTTACACATGATTCCTTCAAGTTGGTTCCAAAAGAGATCTAGGGATTCAAGAATAATCAAATACCCTAATATGATAAATCTAAAGTTATTAGAATAGAGATTGAATAATTAAATAAAATAAAGAATTCTAATAAACTCTTGAAATTGTCAAAATATTTCAGAACACAACAATTTAGATTTTTGAAATTGCTTGAATTATGCTAAACTAAACAGATGTGTATAAACTCATAAGAGTTACAAAAAAAGTTTTTGACTTGATTAAACAATAAACAGAAATTATATAAGCTAAAAAGTAAGTAAACTATATCATTAGCATCACTAAATATGATTTATTATTTAATCCATAGTAATAAAAATCAAACAGTTAGTATCTCCAAATATACAAATCATGTACTCCCATACCTTAGTACTATCAAAAGCTAAAATTCACAGAAAAACCGAAAAGATGAATGCCAAAAGATATTCTAATAGGGGATGCTGGAAAAGAAAAAAGGAAAGACATTTACATATCCAAATCTGAATAGGTTCGAAACTAGTTACAGAGCCAGCGGGATAAAAGTCGACACAAGTAAATTCAACACATCTGGTCAGCTAAGATTTCATAATTGACAATACAATAATTCCGAGAAAACTAAAAATTTAACAGAGGATCAAAAACTAAAGAACAGTTGGAATATTAGAATAACACACTGAATGCTGATCAAGATTCATTGTGTAGTGAACATTGAGACGGAGTTGGGTTCATGACCATGTACCCTTAAGCGATAGATGCATGTATGAGAAGGGCTACCATGGTTGGAGGTGAATTCAAACTTTATTAAGTTTACAACACTAGCACGTGCAGAGTCTGTAACATCAAAAGTTTGAACACTGCTCTTCTCAAGGTCATAGGTAAATTCAGCCAAGAGCAGCATCTTCTCAGCATCAACCAAAAGATCAGTTGAGTCTCGTTGCAGCCATCCAGAGACCCTGCAGTCCTTGGGAGCGCTGGACCTATCATAAGCAACACTCTGTCCACAATGAAGTTAATTTTTTCTTCAGTAGCAGAAGTTGGATGGGACTTCAAACTATAACTAAAACCAGAAGTTAGGAATGAAAACAATCCGTTAGTAACAAGTGAGGCAGAAGACAAATGCCTTGCCCTCAACTGGCTTATAAAAAGCAATAAACTGTTTTTTATTTTAATGAAAAAAAAAAAAAATTTATAGAAGCAAATGTCCTAGAGTTACTTTTGGAAACAGCTTTTAGCTTTTCTAAACATGAAAAATAAAATTATTTTGTCAGTTTTTGTCAACAAATTCTTTTAAAAAGTCATTTTTCAATTTCAAAAACAGTTTTCAATAAGCTGTTAAGAAAAGCCCAATGAAGTGCATGCAACTTTGACTATAAGTATCTAACCAGCTACCAATGTATGGCATATTCTCATCCTCAAAAGTATTATATGTGTGTGTGTGTGTGTGTGTGTGTGTATTTTCACCAGACAATGATATGGAATGTACATGTATACATGCTACAGGATTCAGTTCTTTGATCAAGTACTGACAGAAGGACAGACAGATGGAAGATAAATTGAAAGCCAAAAGTAGAGGCAAAGCAACAAGTAGAGTGACCATTCAGGCATTTACCTATTGCAGCAATCCTAGGAAGAACTTTCAAACATCCCTTTGAACTTAGATTAAAATAAGGTAGCTACAATATTTTATAGACCACATGCAAGTTTTCACATCCATCCTAACAACCACACAGAATCCTACTCCAGCAGCTGCTTTCATTTATTTCACTCCAATGATTGCTCCATATTTAATGCAAGACAACATGTTAATAAGGATAATATACAGGTTTCTTGAAAAGGAGTGTCGTGCCAATTTTTTACTCCCCCCGTCCCATTTTATATTTCATACTTTTTATTTTGGTTTGTCTCAAATTATTTGTCACTCATTAAAATGGCAAATTTTTAAAGGTTATATTACCTATATTATCCTTCATGCAAGTCCCAAAGACAGAATTAAATTCATGTTTGAACATTAATTGCTCTCACAAGGCATTTCAAAATTTGAAACTCCAAAATCAACTAACAAATTTTGTATCCTAATTGAAGGACGCTCATGAAAAAAGCATCTTACTATTGGGTCAAGCACCAATTTTTCTTTAAATAGTGTGCAAGTTTGACCGTGCCAAGTAAAATGGGACAAAGGAAGTACTTATTTTCATAGTTTATATCTGAATCTAGATGTGTATAAGAGACAGCCCCTCTTTAAATTACATTCATGTCATAGTGAAAGTTCATCAACAGGGAATAAACCATGTTATTGGTAAGGGAAGTCAATGCCATTTTAACAGCCATCGGCGACAATGGCATTTTGCCAAGCTTGAAGTGAGGAAAACCCATTGACTTTAAAATGCCCTCCAACACATCCAAAACCATCATGATCACCCATAAAAGATGCCAAGGAGTGTCCAAAACGAAAAATCAAGTGCAGGAAATAAAACTCAAAAGAAGAAAATGTTAAAAATAAATAAATCAAAATTGGAACCAGAACATGAATCGGCACAGATGGACACAATATTTTTACTTTGGAGGGATATGTAAACATATATGAAAGAATTTTCTAAAGATTTTGAAGTGGCAAATCTAGAATTTCAGAAGGATTCCTAAAAAAGAATTAAAATTTTAAGGGGTGAAAATGTGATTTTTCAAATCTTCGGGGAGGGGCACCCTCCTTTGGTTCATTCTATGGGGCTGGGAATCATGTTACACAGTACGAAATTAGAATCGGTTCAGACCAACACCCCTCGCATGTTTGGCTATAAAACTAGAATTAGTACAGACCAAGATCCCTCGCATATTTGGCTAAAAACTGGGATAGGCATGACTACCACAACTAATGTCTCTGCCCATATCAGGAATATGTTTCAGATTACTTTCTCTTTCATTTTTTCTGTATCCTTCTTTTACTTCTCTTTTTCTTTTAGTTCTTCCATTCTTTTTCCTTTTCTTTTCTTTATTCTTCTACGTCCCTCATCCACCATCATGAACCTTACCACTGATAGTAACTACTGTAGTAAATTCCAGTTGCCTTCTAGCACCATGCTGACCAGTATTTCTGGTTTATCATGTCCTTTGGTTCCTTTCTTCATGTAGATTACATTTTAAGGTCGCAATACCAACACATGACCAGTAGAATCAGGAGGTGGTTCAACACATCTCTGAGGCCTAAATCACCACAAAAACTCCAGTAAATGAACATAAAAGCATATCCACCCGCACCTGAAAAACCCATTCCAGTGAAAAACATCAGACCACTGTGAGCTAACTTCAAAACTTCCAACCTGAATCCAAGCTAGATCTCCTAAAGTGCCAAGCAAATTCATGAAAGCAAAGACAAGGGGTAACAATCAACTTATAATTGTTAACTCTAATCCAGCTATATGGGGGTTCAAGTTGACACAAAAATAAACCCTTCACCACCAGCCACTACAGTGGCACTCACCTCCTCAACCACAAAAAGCCCATTACTCAAACACATCAAAGCACCAAAAATGGTGAACACTAGCTGATTTCCCTATCTTTCCTCTCAGTACATCTCAGCATTGGGCTTTTGCCATTGTTTGCGGGTTTTATTCCTCCCATTTTTATTCCATAAAGTGTTCATCAAACACTAGATATGAGTGCCATTAACTATAACCAATACCCTAGGTCTCATTTCCTTAAACCTAACACTACCCGGATACCAGGGGAGGAACAGTAAAACTGATGTAGGACTGACAAGATAGGGGTGATCTTCCATACTAGTGCGAACAGAAAGAATTAAAGGATTTTGGGCTGTGAACAATGCCCGTAAAGAGTGAAAAGGGAAAAATCAGAGAAGAGAAATATAAGGGGATTCTTGAGGAAGAGGAACAAAATAAACTATAACAAATAATTGAAATCTGTATTCATCAAATTTCTTGCCCAAAATAACCCTGCAACAAGAATATTTATAAACAATAAACTAGCTAAAAATTTATAATTCTATGTTGAATAGAATTCGTACTTCATAGTATTACTTACATAAGTAAAAGACTTCTAGAACTATTGAACCACTCCAAATAGTTTCCTGATTTAATCAAATAACTAAATAAGACTAATCAAAACAAAGACTGACGAATCCCTGTGAATGCATAAAAGACCAAAATAACCCTTAAGGCCTAAAATTCTTGAAAGCATTAAACCTAAAGAATTACATTCCTAATATATGGAACCTAAAGAAGGTCTCTTGATTGACACACATTCCTAATTCCAATGAGGCCACTAATCTTCAAAGATTGCCAAATTAGAGCTTGAGAAAAATCATGAAAATATTTATACTTAAATTTTCTTGTACTCTCAAATGGCTTCATCAAAACACTCCTAAGTCGCCAAAATTATGGCAATGGTCATTCTCACAGATGCGGGTTTCATTCATGCAATTTTTTATTCCAGCAAATCATATCAAACACCATACATATATTGCTAACGGTTTATCCATCCCTGGTTCTGATACCACTAAACACAAACACCAATAAAACATTCCCAATTCCCCTGCTCTACTGGAAAGCAGAACATGAGAAAGTGCCACAGTTTTTAACAAAAAAGTACATAGGAATTCTATCTAAAAACCACCAAACAAGAACTTTAAAAGTGCAACAAGTTGAAATTACACGCTTAAGAGCATGTGAAGTGTAATGACAAACACGAAATTTCATGACGCAGCACAAGCTGAGGGCTAGGCCGTCCAACTTGTAGAATAGGATTTTAAGGCTTTAAACTTGCAATATTATCGCAGGAAAAAGGAAATTTCTGAACAGAAAATTAAAGGAAAGCTTGCTGGAAATCTGAAGTTAAAGAGAATAATGACTAGAAACACTAGGAATCACTCCTAGGCACCTTTAGGCATCACACCTAAGGCTAGATTGCATCACACAACCTTTTAGAAGACAACAATGTCTGCTGGAAATTTTTATTAAGCTGAAACCTATGTTCTCTTTGTGGAGAACAACATTATTTATAGACTCCAAAGACAAATCGTATTTTGACTAGGATTTATCTCTTATTTCCTAAAGCATTAGGAATCCTAACTTAACTCTAATTTGGTATCAAAATTAAAATGGAAACCTAAACCAAAATGGAAACCAAGTTCTAAATTAACCCCAAGACAAACTACTAAAAATACTAAAATACTAAATCAGAAAATTCCCGCAAAATAGCTAAAGTACAAAAATACCCCTAACTACTACAAATCATAAAAAAACCGTAATGTTGGTGGTAACCATAAAACTGATTCTTACTTAAAAAAACTCTATTAAAACTCTTATTTCAATTCCCGAAGAGGATTCTTGTCTTCTAATAAGTCCATGAAGAATACTTGAACGTAATTATGAAAATCTTTGATTTTACTTTTTCTCGAGCCTTTTGTTGACTGCATCATTTCAACCACAGGGAAAATGTGTTTCTAGAATTAGCTGTAAAATTCAGACACGCATCCTTGAATTCCCAACATTTGAGCATATATTGAAATTCATACCTGAAGGGTGAAACCAGTGTTACATGGATCGTGGTACGGATTGGTACGTGGTCCGGGTATAATTTACGTGGTACGGGACTTTTCTCGGTACGTGGTACGGAGGGGTAGGCTTAGGTGGGTCGCTTTTTTAGGATCGAAATTCGTTATTTAGGATCGTTATTTAGCTTAGAATTGAGTAGTTAAAAAATTATAAGTATTGATAACTAATTAGTTTACCTACAATTTCCTAATCTCATTAAATAACTGTATTCTTAGCCTCTATAAAAAGAAGTTGACAAGTACTTAAATTCTTATTTCTATTATTTCCTCTTTCCTATACGACTCCTACTCTCCCTAAAAGAAATTGATAAGTACAAAACTTCTTGTTTTATTATTTTCTCTATCCTTTTTGACTCTTACTCTCCCTCTCTCTCTCACAACTCTTTGGGAACGCTCAAAAGTGCGTTTTGGATAGCAAACGATCCATGTTCCGGAATGACTGTACCCGGAACGCGGATTGCAAGGGAAAAGAGCGATCCATGTAACACTGGGTGAAACCATGCACACATACATAAATACATGCTGACTTATCTATGTACATATACATAAGCATATAACATTAATACCTATATCCATCTATCTGGCTATGTAGATGTGTGCCTGTATAAGTAAAAAAAAAATAGTATACAGGAATATTTGAAAGAAGAAAGTTTTCTAATAGCTTCAAATCACTATAACGATATTTGTAAATCCAGCCATATAATTGCACAGGGTTGGAGGGGCAATAAGTCTGGGGCAAGAGACTGAAGATGAGGTATAGAGGCCTAGTAGTGGTGCTGACACAACACATTTAGCAAAAAGTCAATATGTATAGGATGAGTAAAACAACAAAAGCAAGAAACATCATTTAAAAATTATCAAAAAACAGAAAATAATGTTAGATCTAATGTCAAAAACTGAAGGTACAAAGTTCAAGTTTTTTAAAAACTACAGATTGGAATAAACTTAAGAATGTTATTGTTATGTACTCTGCAAATAAAGAGAAAGACAGCAAGATGAATTTAAATGACGGAAATCGTTTGCAAAGCTGCAATGCTTGAGCTTTCCCACCCAAAAGAAAATGTTGACATTAAGCTATGGGGGAAGCATATACCTCCAATAATAGGAAAACACCAAAAGACAAAATCCCACAGAACAAAAAGAGGGGATCAATAATTGAAGAAAAATGCACTAAACAAATAAAAAAGGGGAAAAAAAGGACTAACAATCTCACAAGAAAGACTACAAAGCTCTTTTAAAAGACGAACAAAGAGGACAGAAATGAAACAAATTTTCCTCTTAATGGACAAAGATAGAAAAAGTAACAAGACATCTTTTAGAAGAAAATATGAAGCAAGGAGAAAGAATGAAAAGTACCCACACAGGTACTGTAGCACTACTTCAACATATTCCAGTGGTTTAATCCCTCTAATATGATCTCAAGTTTCATTCATTTCTAATCGGCATTGGATGGAAATATATCTTAATTCATTCTGGTTCAATAACTTGTAGAACATGATTCCAAGATGCTAAGGATACTAGAATAGGTTTGGAGTACTATAACTCATCTGTTAAGAAATGTATCTGCATTCACGTTTGATGATTAAAAGAATTATCAAGTTCTCTTGATACATATGGATATATGCTAGATCAGCTCCAAATGAATGATTTCTCCCGGTTTTCACCTGAAGACCACGACTTTAATCATCAATTGAACAATGATTATTTGCACTTTTAACCAAAAACAAATATCAGAAAAAATAACATCAAGGAAAATCTGAAACACAAATTTAATAAGTAGCAAACCTTATTCGTATTTAACACATTGAGCCATACGAGGACACAGAAGGAGAAGGGTATATTTCAGATGCAAACTTTCTCTCACATCCGAACCATTTATTTCATAAATCACATGTTGATCTCTCTTACCAACTCTACATGGAATGCTCCATCCTCTACTAATCTAATCATACATCTTCCTCGAATCTATCCCAGACAGCTTTAAACAAGTTATAGCTTAACAAGTAACATGACCCTCTATAGATCAGAATGGAGAAAAGAAAGAGAGCCAGGAACTTCAATAATATGAAACACAGGCCTTGGCTAAAATAGATTAGTTATAAATGGAGATTGCCTCAACCTTAGGACTTAGAACCTAATCTGTCCACATTGATTGGCCTCAACTCATCAAAATATCATCTAAAACATTTGTCCTCAAGTAAGATTTACAAATCACAAATACCTCTATAGAAGCCCAACTCCAGCTCAACTATTTTGGTAGTCACATCTATAAATTTACCACTTAATTGATCTGTAAACATTTTTCGCAGGATATTTCACCATCATATGCTTGGTCATAGGTATTGGTAATGGTATAATCCCCTAAGGGGAAATCTGGTTTATGGACAAGCACTTTTTGGTACTGTTAATCCTTTGTCATGCAGTCCTCCATTGGGTTTGCAATGAATACCCGATAGGTTACTTGATAATAAGAACCAAATTTATCTAGGATTGTCTTAAATTAATGCAAAGAGCCAAAATAATCATCTTTGGCATCTTAATCCCACCAACCCCTTATCCGCAAACCCCATGAACAATTTCATCTCATAAACATAAGATACCAAGTTTATGAGGGACTACTTATCCCATGTCAAAAATCTCAAGTATACAACAGATGAAAGTGCTTAGCTACCAAATCCCATGCAATCCTATGAACCAAATAAGCTCTAAGGCCCACATTACTAACCCCTTAAAAGGTTTATTACGAAAAGGCTGAAAGGCCAAACAGTTGATTGTTAAGAGCTTTTACCAAAAAATTCAGAAGATCTTCCATTTCCATCCAAGTATGTAACTCAAAGTAACAGAATATGTTTCAAGGTTTGTCTAGTATAAAAAATGTAATGAAAGGATTTGGTATCTTCTACAGCATTCCAAAGGATGATTAAAACCGTAGTTATTAGAGGCGCAAGGCTTATCTACGCACCAAAGTCCCCTAGGTCCTAGGTGCGAGGCACAGGCGTGAGCCTTTTCACGTTAGGCAAACAACATATGATATCCAGAATTCCAGATTGAACTTGAGTTAAAATGGCAAAGCAGATGATATCAAGAATTCGAGATTTAAGAATTGTCATAATTTTTTGAGAAACCATATGAAATCGCTTTAAGAATAATATCACTACTGTGAATCACGTGACTATTGATGTTACAGTATGCACATATATTACCATACAACAGATTGCTAAATTTATGATACCAAAAAAAGACCCAAAAGAAATTAAAACAAGGAACAGAGAAGATCCATTATTATTTTTTTTTTTTTTTAAAAAAAGACAAAAAGAAATCAAAACAAGAAATAGAGACAAAAATGAGACAAAAAAGAAACTAAAACAACAAACAGGGAAAAAAGAAATTAAGGGAAAAAGACCAATTCAGTCCTTATCTTTGGGGTATCGACCAATCTGGTCTCTTATCTATCACAACAAACCAATTTGGTTCCTTATCTTAACCAATCCTAGGCCTATGAAGGAAATAATGGATGAATCAATGGACCAAATCACGTGGCCGCTAATGTGCAGTGGATGTGTTGTCAATGGCTCCGTTAGTTTGTTCACTATTTCCGTCACAAATCTTAAATTAGTTTAACTTTTTTAATGATAGGGGACCAAATTGGTCTTTTTGATATATAAGGGACTAAATTGGTCGATACCCTAAAGATAAGGAACCAAATTGATCTTTTTCCCAAGAAATTGAAACAAGAAACAAACAAACCAAGCCTTATTCATCCTACTAAATGGGGAAAAAGAAGAAGTTAAAACACAGAACAAAACAAAAAAACAAACAGAGAACAGGAAGCACCACCCAATTTCATGAAAAGACTGAATAAGAGAGAGAGATAGAGAAGATATGCCTGCAAGATGATGTTTGCAGCAGTCCCATCACCCGTAATGGATTTGGAGTAGTATATTTGACTAGTTTAGGAGTTGGATAAAAGTGGGTCTATCAATTTCTTTTTTATTTTTATTTTATATTATCACCATTTTTTTCTGGTCAAACAAATGCTTAGGTGCGTGCCTCACTGGTGCCCAGTTGCACACTAAATAGGTGTACAAGGTGCACCAGAGCCTCGGCGCCTTTAATAAAAATGATTAAAACACTGTTTCACTCCCAAAATTTTATGGCTTCACGAGTAAACTTTTTAGTTTAATCGAGAATATGGTTTCGAAATGCTAGCTTGACTAACCATGAAGTTTACATCTGATGCTATCTACGATGTCTAGTGACTTTTTCTAAGCTTTCAGTTCAAAAAGCTTTAACTATAAAAACTAAACAAGTCATCAGACCTAGTATGAGGATAACTCTCATTATAAGAACAATTAACTTTTCTTTTCTCTTAGCTGTATAGACAAGGTAAAGACGATTACTAATACTTTTAGTTTTCCTAGCAATCTACTTGACTAGTTTAGGTGTTAAATAAAAGAGGGCCTGTTAATTTCTTTTTATTTTTTATTTTATTTTTCTTTTCTTTTTTTCCTGGTGAACAAATAATTAGGTGCGAGCATCAGTGTTGCCCAGTTGCACACTAAATAGGCATGCAAGGTGCGTCGCACTGTGCCCCAGCACCATTAATGAACATGATTAAAATACTGCTTCACTCCCAAAATCTTATGGTTTGACAAGCAAATTTGTAGTGTAATCAACAATATCGTTTCGAAATGCTAGCTTGACCAAAAATGAAGTTTACATCAATCTGATGCTACAGATGATGCCTAGTGACTTTTGTCTGGCTTCTTCAGTTCTACAAGCTTTAATATAAAAACCAAACAAGCCATCAGACCTAGTATGAGGGCAACTCTCCTTATAACAACAATTAAATTTTCCTTTTTCCTAGCTGTACAGGTAAGGTGAAAGCTAGAGTACTAATACTGGTACTCCCCAAAACTATACATAATGCCTTCTGGCATAATCAAGCTCTAACAACTCATCCAAGACAGGTACTTTTTACATTCTTAAAAGTACTAAGCCCTGTTCTGGACAAAGCATTGGAATGGTTCAAGAACCACCAGAGTTTGTTAATTTGGAGCCCCCATACTTTGCAGGTATGATTTAGCTTATGACTCTAAGCTCAGGACTCTCTGCCAAATCAGGTCAAATCAGGATAGAGTTTTCATTTCCCAAGCCCAAGCTTTCCAATAAGGAAACAACAACGGCATCAATTTCGCTCAACCAAACTTGAAAAGCATCTTCTTAATCTTATTGGAGTCACCAGTTACATTGAGTTGCATAACTCTACATAGAGTTTATGATTATTTCCTCTCTAGATTGAGACTAATAGTAAAAAGATGTAAAATTTCGATGGCTAATTGTCGATTGAAAGCAATCCTTGACAATGGATGATGCAGAATACCTACTAGTTATGATTCCTGTTTTACATCTGATCTTGGTTTAAATATATCAATCCGAACAAGCTGAAAACAAAATGCATAAGAAACTAAATAAAGGAAAATGAAACTCACAAACACACTCAGTTCAAAACATACATTAAACTTGAATTTAAGTAGTCAATAATGTAATCAATGGTATGTTGTTCAGACAATTAATGACAAAAAGAGTTCCGTCATAGTATTACTTCGATGAAATGTAGCAAAGACACGCACACAAAAAAAAAAAACGTAAATGAAAACATCACCTCAGCAACATGCTCTAGGGTTACAGCTTCAGGAATGATTGCAGTCCTGAGCCTGATCTGCACAAAACCCCTGCTGCCTTTGAGGGGGAAACACTGGCCAGGTTCTCCAAAGGAATCTACTCGGTTGCAACATCTTCTCAGCCTCACTATATACCTTGTGCCGATTCGTCAGTGGAATCCAAGCAGTCCCGCTTACCCCTACAATATAGGGCTCTGAATGCTGCAAAACGGTCCCTCCAGCAGAGGCCAGGGCATAATCCACTCTCCCCAACCCATCTGCGCCATGCTTCTCTATCTCCCTCTCCACAATCCCCCTAGCAAAAACCCTAACCTCATCCAAACTCACCATATCCCCACTTTTCGTCTTCTTAAACTCCTCCAGAAACTGATTCAGCTCCTCTTTCGATAAAAAATTTTCCATTTTCCCTCCCAAGTCACCCACAAAACCCTCCAAATTGACAGTCCTGCCACCCAGATCTTTCAATTTCGCTTCCAATTCCACACCTTTGTAATCAATTTTCTCGTCCAATTCCCTTTTGACACTCCCGATCTCATCCCCAATTTTCCGATCCAGAACATCCACTTGCACCTGCATCATCTTCATCGTCTTTGTTGTCGACCTAATAAACTCCTCCACCTTCTGCATATTATTCTTGTAATCTCCAGGAACTAAATCAACGCCCGAAATAGTGGTCACGGCGCCGTTCTTAAGAGTTAATTGTCTAATAATCTGCGCCAACCCTAGCAATACGATCAAAAGTACAAAATTTTTCGCCAAAATACTAATTACAGTTAGCCACCATGGCTTCACGGGCTTCGAGCTTGATTTCCGAGCCGTAGTCGTGGTCCTACGCGGAGTTGCTACGTTATTGGGCAAGGATTTTCTCACCTGAAGAACTGCATCTCTGGCTGTTTCTGTCGTTTCCGCTCCGATCGACACGTCGCCGACCGTTAATCTGCCATTATCGGCAGCGGGTGAAATAGTTGCAGTGGCGGCTACGGTGAAATTGTTTGGCTCGCCGACGTCAACGGAGTCGGAAGGCTTTTTCTCGACGTGTCGGCGACGAGCCGCCGTGGATGGGTTGGCGGTGATGGAAACAGTGGAACCGGACATTTGGGAATAAGAAAACAGAGGAAACCCTTAGCTAATTGAGGAAATTCAAGATTTTAATTGAGGAAATTCAAGATTTCCCGACGGCCGATTTTAATTTCCGAAAGAGAGAGCGCGAGAGCGCTTTGATGACATTTGATTTGAATTTTGCTTGGAACTGATGATGCGAAAAAAATGTAGGATTAATTACATTCACCTCCTAGTAAAATACCAAATGAACCCCAAGGTTGAGCCAAATAACATATTACCCCTGAAACTTACAAATGTATAACCGTGATGCCCAATCATGTTTTTGTTTGCCACTACAATAGGAGTTTAACAAAAACTTTGTCCATCCCTTGCGTTGAATGTTATTAAAGATCTTACGACGTAACTTGTATGCTGCTGGATTGTTTTCAATCCTCTCATGATTCAAATCACAACAACAAAATTATCTATTTGTGACACACGAAATGCATTGCAAAAAGTCAAAAAATGGTCACGAAAAAGCATTTGCACCACTATTACAACGTAATACTGTATTTGTGTTGCCATTACAGCCTTCACAAAAGCAAGCGACAGTTTTTAGATACTTGCGGCACATTTGCAGCACATTTGTGCTATAATTTTATTGTATCGCAAAGTTTTTGTGGCAGATTGTGGCACACTTTTACTGTGTCGCAAAGTTTATCGCAAATATTTTGCAACACATTTTTGACACATTTGCAGCACAATTTTACTGTGTTCAAAGTATTTACGGCACATTTTGCAACATAACTCATATTTGCAGCATATTTTCAACATAGTTATTTGCTACACTTTTTTTGCAGCAATTTAACGATAGTAAAGTGTACAGTAATTCAAGCCAGTAATTTTTATACATTTCAAAATTTAAGCCAACAACAAAACTCCATATATTTCAACAAACCTCATAAGCAATTACATCCAAAAAAAAAAAAGTCATATACAACTTCCCAAAAGTCATGATAGTTAGAAATTTGACAAATTGTTAATAATCCAGAACATTAACTTTGTCAAAAATATCCTCAAGCACACTTGAAGTTAGTTGATCTCGAAAGTGCCAATTACCTTTCCTCAATGAATTTGTTTGGGTGCTCTCTTTGTCCTTTTTTTCTTTACAATATGAATCTAAGTATTCAAATCAATTGGCATCCGAAAACAACAAACTTTATACAAACTATTTCTATTGATGAACACATGGATACATGTCAACAATAACTATACATGAGAAAGATATCGAATTCAATCAACTACAGTTAAGCAAAATGCATGTAGTAAGAGAAGTTGTGTTGATTTATGCTCTTCTTTACCTAAAATAAACTAATCCTTCTTGAATAAAAGTATTCCATACCTATTACCTTGTAGGTGCTTTTAACCATTCAAGACAAGCATTGGCAACCTTTCTTCCAGTTAGATTAGAAACCTCCTCGATATAGAAAGTAGTTCCTAATTATTTTGTTTCTACATTAAGTACCAAAAGTATGACATCTTTAATATAGTTAAAAAATGAAAGCAAAAGAACAAGAAATACAATTATTCGAGTCAACAAGGGAGGACTAATTTGGACAACTTGTATTGCTATGATCTTTTCCATCCGCCTTACCAAGAGACCAACAAAAAAAGGATTATAATCAAGAACATTTTATTCCCGACATTATACTCCAACCAGTCAAGAACTCTTTTAATTCAATACTTATTTTGTTAATGGGAAACAACATAACGCACGAATGAAGTAAACTTTGTCGCATAACACAACCAGCCAGTGGGATGGGTTCACAAGAATTAGCAAGCATATCTATCTAGAAAATGAACAGATATTAGTACATTTCCTAAAAGTATAACAGTAACATAACAAGGATAATCAGGCCTAAAGAGTCTAACATATTTGGTAGATTCACCTGAACTAATCAAGAATAGTAAAATTTTAGAGAATATACAAAGCTACAAAAAATAGCAGTTTGACAAAGACTAAACACTCACGTCAAGGAGGACTGGTAATGCAGTATGACACATTGGGAAGCTGATCCTTGGGTGGATGTGGTGCAGCTGGCTCATCTGCCTTTAGCTCCCTCCTGCTATAACTACTTCCCTCTTCTACTTTCTCAACTTTCTAGGACAAATACTAATGCAAAAACTCCCAAATCTACCAAATACACAGATTAGAATCTGTGAGAAAACCCTGAAATGATGGAGCAAAGGAACTATGATCATTTAATCACGAGAGGTTCTCCAGGTAGAGGAGCACCAGTATAATTTATTGTTCGGCAATAGTAAATAAAATCCTGCATCGATTAAAAATGAAATGAGACAGATACTTTGATTTAAGAAGGAATTTATTTTGATTTTTGGATACTTTGCTCTTTCTTCCTCATATGTTTTACGTTGATTCATCTATTTTACAACTGTGGCTTGACAATAATGTTAATTCTGCATAAGTAAATGCATGCAAAAATGAAACGAAAAGAATTTAGTCGTAAAACAGGAAGAAGGATGACAAGCCTTGCCTTTCCTACATGAAAGATATTTTGATAATGAAACTGTTGTTCCCAAAGCAACCTAAGAGGGGGGGGTGAATTAGGTTTCTTAAAAAATAAACTTTCAGAAAAATTGAGATTTTCAAATTAAATGTTGATATAATAAAATCAATAGAACAGTAGGGTAAAGAGAGAAAAATTAAACAACCAATACTTCCAAACTAGCAAGCTTGAAGTATTCAATCACTAGAATGCTTCACACACTTGGTGAGCCAATAATCTTTACAAAGTTGGGAAGTTCTTGCTCACACTAAAACTCTTTTAGTTGAGCCAAGAATCTTAATTTCAACCACACTTTCATACAAGATTATCACTCCACTCAAAGTTGAATTGTACTCACAACTGCACACTAATACAACAAGGCACTATAGTCAATTTGTACTCAAATTACTCTTTTCTAAGGCTTGTATTCAATGTATTAGATGATTTTTTCTGAATGTCAAAGCAACCATTTATAAGAGCAATAAATGGTGGTTGCAACTACTTCCTAACGGCTAAATAATAATGCACAAAAAGTAGTCATTAAGAGGGGTTTCGGACGTCCGAGATATGTTGGATGCGTCCGACACAGCGTCCGATCTTTATACAGTTGTTGAAGAGCTTCGTTCGGACGTCCGTGCATGCATCCATTCCTTCGTCCGATAGAGGCTTCGGACGGTCATGTTCGTCCGAAAAGAGAAGCAGTAGGATTCCATTTCTTTCTGCCTAATTGTTCGGACGTTGCAATGCGTCTGAGAAGTTTTGACCTAGTTCGGAAGGTTCAGTGCGTTCGAAAGCCCTGTCTCTAGCAAAACAGATAACAGTCCTGCAAAAACTTGTTTACAGAGTTAAGTGTTTATGTCATCATCAAAATAAGGTTTGCAAAATATCAGAAACATCCTCAAGGTAGCAAAATCCAATAATAAACATAATGGATGAAGAGAGGGACATTTTGATACAACATCCTAAGAGACAAAAAATAATCATTAGTAAAATCATGAGGGTATTAACACATAAACTTATATAAATTTAGCAGTTTTTGGTCAATTTTGCATATTTACCTCAAAACTACAAAAGTAGATAAAAAATTTATCATATTTGAGGAAGAAGTTACCATAAGAAAATAACTCTTTCCTTTCTTATATCCAAGGTGATTAAAAATACTTTCAAGAAAGAACAATTACTACTTTGACCTCCTCTCAATTAAATAAAGAGAATGAAATGGATATAGCAAAGTTACCCTTTGTTAATTTATTTAGTCCAATAGAGGCTTTGTTTTGTATCCATTCTAGCAATATTCACCAACTTGAAAATATCCAAAGCAAAATTCATATTGGAAAAATACAAAAGTTTAGTTAATACTAAGGTGGTAAAATTTATCTTCTTCATACTTTTCTATATGTAGTTTGTGATCGTCTTTGCCTTTCATTTCATATCTCCGCTTTTTACATAAAGTGTGTCGCGCCCCCCCTTTTACCGCGCTCTTACCGACCCGCGGTCTGGCAGGCACCGGTGGGACCGGCACCATCGCCAACGTGTGGTGCTCATGAAATAGGTGATTGAATGCAAAAATGTATTTACACGTCCTACTTACAATTTACAAACATAAATTACCTACTTACTATTACAAATTTAAATGAATCACCTATTTACTATTACATAACGGGGCCTTTAATGTGACTATGAATTGTATAAAAACAATCTAAACTAGGGAAAACAAGATTGGAGTCGCCACCCGGTGTGTTGGTGCGTCGGGACACAAAAATACATCAAAAATTTAAAAAGAAAATAAACCCTAATTTAGATTGACTCCTGGTCCGCGTAACTCAAGAAAATGAGTTCGGGAATCCTGTTATAAAATGGGAAGGTTTGGGATGGATTTGAATTTTCCTCGGCACCCACTTTACCCGGCGTTGGACCGGTTGCGTGATTTTATCGCGTTTCTCTTTTCAATTTTAGTATTCATTATTGCCGACTTTGTAGCATACGTGTGCTTTGAGATAGTTTAAAAGTAATAAAATATGTACATGTTAATGAGGAAAGGAAAATAAATGGTAAATATTAACATTGACAGGTAGATTTAGCCCGGGGCCAATTAAAAGTCGCAAATTGAGCTTGTAGTGCCCTTTAACTCCCAAGGGGCAAAATAGTCATTTATCATGCACGCCAGAGTTTATTTCTAGCCCAATTTTATATTATTGATACAATTATTAAGTCCTGGGCTAAATTGAATTTGATTCAAATACTTAACGTCTAGTTATGCAACTAATCCAAAATTTGAGGGCAAAAGAGTAAATTCACATGATTTAACAAGTAAGATAAGGCATAAATATTATATTGAGACCAACAAACATTAAAATAAAGCACCAATCATCACAAAGCAATTAATCAAAAAATATGTGCAAAGATCAAAGTCTATTTACTATTTAATACTCATAGGGGCAAAACAGTAATTTCACAATCAAAGGGTAATTAAAAATTATTAAAATGCCAAACAGAAATCAAAGTAAAACTTGGTGGTTATTGACATAAAACATGTAATTTGGAAGAAATTTGAAGAGAAAAAACAGTAATATTAAAGAAAATTCCTTAAGGGCCTAAATGTAATTTTAAAAAATTATTTGAGGGCTAAAAATGCAGAAATCTAAAATCTGGAGGGCCAAAACGCAAATAAATTTTTTTTCTGAAAATTTTGGAATTTTTTTTGAAATGCCACGTCATCGATGACGTGGCACAATCTGGGATGCCACGTCATCAATGACGTGGCACAATCTGGTGACGCCACGTCATCTGAGACATGGCACAATCTGGGGTGCCACGTCATCCATGACGTGGCGCAATCTGGTGGTGCCACGTCATCAATGACGTGGCATCAAGTGGGCCCTATCAGAAGGGCCTAAATGTAATTTAAGAAATATTCTCGGGCTAAAATGAAAAAAACTGAAATCTGGAGGAGTAAAATGGAAATAAAATTTTTCTAACCTTCCTTTTTTTGTGTGCAGATTTTTGTGGGCTACCATCCTTCTTCCACCACGCTTTTGACACATCAGATGAATGATTTTGCTTTGGGTTTCAAAAGGGAAGTTGTAGCTGCAGGAACGCTCATAATTACAACTTTTATTCTTTGAGTTTAATCCAGTTCCTCTTCTATCGCTTGAAATCTTGGCTCAAAGTTGGTTGTCTGGAAAATTTTCCAGACTTATAAATTTTTCTGCAGATCCTCTGGACCAACAGCCTTTTTCTACCACGTTTTTGACCCTCCAAATGGACGAGTTTGCTTCGGGTTTTAAAAGAGAAATTGTAGCTCCAACAACCCTCTACAACTTTTATTCTTTGAGTTTACTCTATTTCCTCCTCCATAGCTTGAAATCTTGGCTCAAAGTTGGTCATCTGGAAAATTTTCCAGAGGTTGAAATTTTTCTGCAGATCCTCTGGACCAACAGCCTTTTTCTACCAATTTTTGAATCTCTAAATGGGCGATTTTGCCTAAGATTTACAAAGAGAAGTTGTAACCCCAGGAACCTTCTACAATTTTTTTCTTTGAGTTTAGTTTAATTCCTCTCTGATCGTATGGAATTTTGGCTCAAAGTTGGCTGTTTGGCAGATTTTTTAGGCTTGAGAAAATTTTCTCTGCAGAAAATTTTTTCCCTCCCCTCTTAGACTGATTTTTTGTACTTTTAATGAATTGGATTGAGTGTAAAAATGGTCAAAGACCATCTCTTGTCATGTCTAGTATGTGTATCTGAAATTTTTGGTGAAAAATGGGTGAAAAATGCAAAGAAAATGTGGCCAAAACAGCTTTGTCGAGCTGACTGTTCGGCGCGTGAACAGTACGCACCGTACTGTTCACATGCTGAACTTTTTTTTTTTTTTTTTAAATTTTAAACCAATTAATTAATTTAATTTCTAATTTAATTAATAATTAGTTAATTAATAATAATTTAATTAATTTTTTTTAAAAAAAAAAAATCTAAAAATTCAATAATATTAGAACTCATTCTTAGTATTTCAAAAGTATAAACCGCATAAGAATAATTAAATATCATAACATAAATTAAGAAGGAATTAAAGGGTAAATTAAAAGAAAATCAAAGAGTAGGTTAAAAAGACATTAAAAAGAAAAAATTAAAAAAAAATTGAGTATATCCAGACAAATTAAAAGGAAAATAGGGGATAACTTAAGGGACAAAAATAGTTGTCTACAGCTTGCCCCTCTTTGCCGGAGTGTCGAAGAGGATTGAAGAAACTCTAGGCAAAGATTCTAGACACCGCATGACTGGATGATTCCAATCGTGCAACAAAATTTGCCACATGTCAACCTTAAGCTCATGAGGTCATGGAAGGGGAAATTCACCATCTTGACAAACACACTGGGGAGATTAGATCTATCTATTCATCCAGAGCGGAAAAGTCCTTATTGGGGGAAAGAAATGAAAAAGACGCGCAGTGAATTGAACCATAAAAGACATAACTGAAACTTGGAAAGAAGAACGAAATCCCAATCTATGTAAACACAAATGAAAAACCCGACTTTATGTTATAGGGGTAAAGACATGTAAGTTAAAATGAAAACCCGAATGGTGAGTTTGTCGGGTAATGCAAACTTGAAATGAAAGCCAAAATTCGTTTATCGGCCAATGGAGAAATGCAAACTTGAAATTCGTTTATCAAAAAAAAATAACCAAAAGCCCAAATTCGCTTATCGGGATGAAAATGCGAACGACATTCGGGTTTTCATTTTAACTTACATGTCTTTACCCCTATAACATAAAAAATCAAACCTGAAATTCGTTTATCAGGTTAAATAAAAATAAAAATGAGAACCCGAAATTCGTTTATCGGGTGAAAATACAAACCTGAAATTCATTTATCAGGTTGATGAAAATGAGAACCCGAAATTCGTTTATCGGGTGAAAATGCAAACCTGAAATTCGTTTATTAGGTTAAATGAAAATGAGAACCCGAAATTCGTTTATCGGGTGAAAATGCAAACCTGAAATTGAAAGGTCATGCATTTTCAGAGGGATCAAAAACCCGATAACCTGAAATTCGTTTATCAGGTTTATGAAAATGAAAATGTGGACCCGAAATTCGTTTATCGGGAGAAAAATGCAAACCTGATATTCATTTATCAACCTGATGAAACGAAAATGAGAACCCGAAATTTGTTTATCGGGATGAAAATGTAAACTCAAATTCGTCTCTTATACACATCTAGATGTGTATAAGAGACAGGTTTAGCGGGGATGAAAATGCAAACCTGAAATTCGTTTATCAGGTTGATGAAAATGAGAACCCGAGATTCGTTTATCGGGTGAAAATACAAACCTGAAATTCGTTTATCAGGTTGATGAAAATGCAAACCTGAAATTTGTTTATCAGGTTAAATAAAAATAAAAATGAGAACCCGAAATTCGTTTATCGGGTAAAAATGCAAACTTGAAATTCGTTTATCAGGTTGATGAAAATGAGAGCCCGAAATTCGTTTATCGGGGATGAAAATGTAAACCTGAAATTCGTAAAAAAGGTTGAATAAAAAATGAAAATGCGAACCCGAAATTCATTTATCGGGAGTGCAAATGTAAACCTGAAATTCGTTTATCAGGTTGATGAAAATGAAAACCCGAAATTCGTTTATCGGGAGGTTAATGAAAATGGAAATGAGAACCCGAAATTCGTTAATAGGGGATGAAAATGCAAACCTGAAATTCGTTTATCAGGTTAATGAAAATGGAAATTGAGAACCCGAAATTCGTTTATCGGGTTGATGAAAATGTATAAAAAATCCGAAATTCGTTTATTGGGGATAAAAATGAAAATGAGAACCCGAAATTCGTTTATCGGGAGGAAAATGCAATAAGAATGACACGCACACGGAGCCATGCCATTGGGCTAAACCATGAAATGAAGTGTAAAAGGCAACTAGTAATTAACCCTAACATGACTGGATTGTAAACTAGAACATGAAGCCCTAAACGGTAAATGACAGTATCGTTTAAACTGAGAGGTTTGACTGGGAATTCAGTGCACCCTCTCCCAAGTGGCGATCACCTGTGAGGTTGATTGCTTCATTAGGGGTTGGCGTGAATCACCCTTTTTAAAATGTGAAAAAAAAATACCGTTGGGTATCAAGACAGTTCTCAGGATTAGTGCGTCCCTTATTATTTATGAAGGAGATCCAATCAATAAAAATTTGCCCCAGTGTCGTTGATTTTAGCATCCACTTAATTTTCGTGTACCTTCAGGTACTCAAAACAATGCGATATTGAGCAAAGAAAACTCAAATCTTGATACAGCTTGGTCAGTGTCATAACATACAAAATGTCAATCTTAGTGAACATTACTATAAGCAAGGTGACCGAGCTCGGTAAGAGCTGCCTACGTATCCCACCACGGGAATCAGGTCGAATGTAGTTCGATTAAATAGATGATTTTCACATATTTGACGACTAAAACATCAACAACAAGAAAAACAACTACAAACAAACAAAATGGCAATATGTGAGTTAGATAGAAGTACATGAATAAATAATACAGGCACATGGGAGCAATCTTAGTAAAAATCGTGCCATCACCGTATTAACACCGCTTTGCCTTTCATTCTAAGTTATTTGGACCCGATCAGGCAATGCTTTGGATCCATCGGATACATGCCTCTTAAAGGCCAATGACTATGTTGAGAGAACGACATAGAGGCAACCAATAAGCCTAACTTCAGTCAACAAATTTTGATTGAACACTTTCCCAGACGTGGACTCAGAGAAGTCATCAACCAGACTTTGACCGTTTGCTCGATTTGCCCCTTCCTCAGCGCCTTTTCAGGTTTTCGCTAAGGTTCCCCTCCCTTTTATTTTTATTTTTATTTTTGCATTTTTCCGCACACTCTCCTTTTGCCTAGGCCGCCCCGTAGGGTTTTCAACCTAGCCTCTCTTTTGCTTTTGGTTATTTTTTTTCGAAGAAAACAAACAAAGGTGCCATTTCCGGGTTTTCACCTAGGAGGTCCAAGTAAACAGCAAGGTGTGGGAGTAAACGGAAGATGTCTGGCTAAGTAATCGTCTTTTCCAATGCATGCGAACTTTAGTTTTCAAAGTTTTTCGGCATCAGTAAGGCTGCCTTCCCTGTAATTGGGATAGACATGTTAACATTAACTGCCGAGATCGCACAAATTGCTCCCTTTAAGCCTATGCAGAATTTAGGATAGTTAGGGTCAAAATGGGTTAAGTCGTGTGATTAGTAAAGATTGGGATTATCCTAACAAAAACTTGCCCCAGTTTAAGACGGGCGCTTTGGTTGGAAAGAATATAGCTACAAGCTTAACAGGGATGGAAGAGCGGGTTTATGATATGAGGAAAACTGGTTATGTCCCTTATCTAAAAGAATTGCCCCAGTTTTGGGCTGAGAGTCTTACTTGAATGCAATTGACTGAACTGGGGAAATAGATGAAAAAAATTGCCCCAGTTTTATTTTAACAAACTGAGTTTTGTTGGGTATTTGTTTTGGTGAGCCTCTCGAACTTTTTTTTTTTGTCTTTTTGTTTTTTTGTTTTTTTTTTTTTTTGTTTTGATGTTTTTTGTTTTTTTTTGTTTTTTTTTGTTTTTTTTGTTTTTTTGTTTTTTTGTTTTTTTGTTTTTTATTTTTTTTTGGTTTGTTTTTTTGTTTTTGTTTGTTTGTTTGTTTTTTTTTTTGCCACCCAAAACAACAATTTGCCCCAACATTGCAAATTTCTCAGTTCTGGCATTTATTTTTACAGCAAATGATAGGGACAAATCACAATTGAAACGAAA
Source organism: Cinchona pubescens (assembly GCA_025175665.1). Classification (NCBI taxonomy): domain Eukaryota; kingdom Viridiplantae; phylum Streptophyta; class Magnoliopsida; order Gentianales; family Rubiaceae; genus Cinchona; species Cinchona pubescens. The sequence goes on along the minus strand of JANKKI010000123.1, from coordinate 7,471,624 downwards.
GATATGCAAATAAAGAGAAGAGATATAAAAGAATTTAGTCCGGATGTGGGTGAGGTTTGAAAGGGAAAGAAAACAACAGGTGGAATTCTATCCAACGTTCTGGAATGACTTAAAAGGTTTGATCGCCAAATCGGATGAAAAACTTTTTGACCATGTCCGCATTTATCGGTTGGGGGAAAACCTGTCCATCCATCTCCGTAAGGATAAGAGCTCCTCCTGATAATACTTTGTGTACAATGAATGGACCCTGCCAGTTAGGAGCAAACTTGCCCTTTGCTTCGTCCTGTATTGGCAATATACGTTTCAAAACTAGATCGCCAGCCTGAAAATGTCTGGGCTTGACTTTCTTGTTGTAAGCTTGGGCCATCCTCCGTTGATAACATTGGCCATGACACACAGCTGTTAGCCGTCTTTCATCAATGAGTGCAAGTTATTCATGTCTGAGCCTTACCCATTCTGCATCCTCTAACTCAGCCTCCATAAGAATGCGTAGAGAAAGGATCTCTACTTCCGCTGGCAAAACAGCTTCCATTCCGTACATGAGGGAGTAAGGCGTTGCCCCAGTAGATGTCCTGATGGAAGTCCGATAACCCAACAGTGCATATGGCAGCTTTTCATGCCAATCACGCTGACTGTCAACCATCTTTCGAATAATTCTTTTAAGATTCTTGTTGGCTGCTTCGACTGCCCCATTCATTTTTGGCCTGTAGATGGTGGAATTCTGATGCTTAATCTTGAATTGGGCACAAAGGCCATCTACCATGTCATTGTTCAGATTCTTGGCATTATCGGTAACCAATGTATCTGGATCCCAAAGCGGCAAATGATATTCTTTCGGATGAACTCTGCCACTACTTTCTTTGTGACGTGCTTGTAGGATTCAGCCTCGATCCACTTAGTAAAATATTCAATCGCTACTAGAATGAAGCGATGACCATTAGAAGCTGGCGGCTCGATCAATCCAATGACGTCCATTCCCCAAATTGAACAAGGCCATGGAGTAGTAATGTTGTGCAATTCAGTTGGTGCCCTTATCTCATCCCCGTGCATTTGGCACTTAACACACCTGCGGACAAACTCGATACTCAATCATGCTCCATAGTAAGCCAGAAATAGCCTGCTCTCATTATCTTCTTAGCTAATAAGTGCCCGTTCATATGTGGCCCACAGACTCCTCCATGAACATCCTCCACAATGTAAGCGACCTCTTTCTTATCAACGCACCTCAGAAGACCCAGATCTGTCGTCCTTCGATAAAGCATATTGCCATTTAAAAAGAACTTGATTACATTGTGGAGGATGTTCATGGAGGAGTCTGTGGGCCACATATGGAGGGTACTTGCCTTAGTCCAAAAACTTCTTGATGTCATCCCATATTGGCATACCATCAGATTCTGTTTGAAGACTGCACATACTAAGTGATGCTTTAGGCCAGAGACAGCAGGTAATGGGTTCTATCACCGTGCCGTCCGGATGACTGATCATCGAAGATAAGGTAGCCAGAGTATCGACGAATACATTCCTGGATCGGGGTATGTGAGTGAATTCCAAAGTATCAAAGTGTCGACCTAGTTTGAGAATACTGCAGTGGTATGGCATGATTATTTAGAATCTCTGGTTACCCAGTGCCCCAGTGTCTGATGGACAAGCAAATCTGAATCACTAAACACAGCTAACTCTTTATACCCATATCTAATGCCATTTTCAGACCAAGTATGCAAGTCTCATACTCTGCCATGTTGTTCGTACACGGAAACTGTAACTTGGCTGTTGCTGGGAAGTGTCTGCCTCCTGGAGATATCAAAACTGCTCCTATGCCTGCATCAAAAGTGTTGGGTGCACCATCAAAGAATAGCCTCCAATGTGGGAATTCATCTTTCATGTCTTCGGCAGTGCCAATGAATAAGATGTCTTCGTCCGGGAAGTATGTGTGCAAGGGTTGATAATCATTCTCCCTTGGGTTCTCAGCAAGATGATCAGCTATCGCTTGTCATTTGATAGCCTTTTGAGTAGTAAAGATGATATCGAACTCTACTAACAACATCTGCCATCTAGCCAAGCGTCCAGTAGGCATAGGCTTCTCTAACAGATAGCGAAGGGGATCACACCTGGATCAATGAGATAAGTCTAGATGTGTATCTAGATAATGCCTTAGCCGTTATGAGATCCAAACCAATGCACAACATGTTCGTTCTAGAAAAGAATAATTGGCTTCATGGACTGTAGATAAGGGACATAACCAGTTTTCCTAATCATAAAGCCTGTTCCTTTCTGCCCGAATTGTCATGCTGCCCCAAGACACAACCCATGGATCCGTCCAAAATCGACAGATACATGATTAATGGCCTCCCTGGCTTTGGGGGGACCAACACAGGAGGGTTCAAAAGATAATCTTTGATTTTGTCAAAAGCCTGCTGACAATCATCATTCCAGTACATCGGTGTATTTTTTCTCAACAGTTTGAACAAAGGTTCACAAGTATCTGTCAGCTGAGCAATGAAGCGACCGATGAAATTGATTTTACCCAAGAAGCTTTTTACGTTCTTCTGAGTCTTTGGCACAGGCATATCACGGATAGCTTCGATCTTTGCTGGGTCTATCTCAATCCCCCGCTTACTGACAATGAAACCTAATAATCTTTCCAGAAGGAGCTCCAAAGGCGCACTTTGCCGGGTTCAACTTCAGATTGTATTTCCTTACCATCTCAAATACCTTCTTAAGATTGGTCAAGTGATCCTCGGCCTTCTTGGATTTGATGATGATATCATCGACATAGACCTCCATCTCTTCGTGTATCATGTCATGAAACAAGGTGGTCATAGTGCGTTGATATGTTGCACCAAGATTCTTAAGTCCAAATGGCATAACTCTATAGCAGAATATCCCCCAAGGAGTAATGAATGCTGTATTTTCCCTGTCTTCCTCGTCCACTAGGATTTGGTGATACCTAGCAAAACAATCGACAAAAGTCTCCATCTCATGGCAGGCAGCACTGTCCAGAATGATGTGAATATTTGGCAGCAGAAAATCATCCTTGGGACTGGCTTTATTTAAATCTTGATAATCGACACAAACTCTGACCTCCCCAGTCTTCTTCGGTACTGGCACCATATTGGAAAGCCAAATAGGATACCGGGATACAATGATTTTCTGATTGTGGCATTAAACTGCTTGATGATTTGTTCTTTGATCTTTAAACTCATTTCCGGCTTAAACTTTCTTGGCTTTTGCTTTACAGGCAGGCATTTAGGATCGGTAGGAAGTTTGTGAACCACTACATCTGTTGAAATGCCAGGCATATCAGCCATTTAAATCCGAAGAGTGCAAAGGATGATTTGGAACCTGAATCAAATATTCTACATCATTTTCTGGACTCTAGTCAAATATATACTGATTTTAACCTCTCTTGCGTCCGTGCCTGTCCCAATGTTTACCGTTTCTGTTTCTTCCAAGTTAGGCTTTGGTTTTTCCTCATGTCGCCCGAATTCATTTTCAATATCACACTCGTCCTCATCACTCTCAGATTGTGTAGAAATAGGGTCAGGTGTGATATCGAAATTGCACTCATCGGCCTCATAAATGGTAGTATCCGAAGGATCAAAAGCATTGATTTTGGGCCATCTGGGAGAAAATAAAGTATGAAATGAAAGAAAACAAATTAGAGCTATAAACATCTTGAAGAAAAAATTCTCATTAATCAAAGATTTGTACAAGTGATCCTAGAGAACATAAACTTAACATTCATTGGCCATCCTATAAAAATCAATTGTCTTAGAATTCATCTCCAAAAAGATGAATAAGATGAATCATGAAGGCAATATCATGATTGTACTTGCCTTACTAATTGAATTGTTTTCAAGATTCATCTCCAAAACAAATGAACGAGATGAATCATGAATACAATGCTGTGCATGCACCTATTTCTTGACTAGATGGCATAAACAAAATAGCTTAAAAAATACGAAACATACATGCAAAGATGAAATTAAAAGGAGCAAAACTAAAAATAATATCCTTTCAAATTTACCAAAACTTCCTATGACTAGAGAAATCATCAGATGTCCAATTGTGCAGTTGGTCGATCTCAGTAAATGGCAGCTCAGTGTCATCCTCCTCCGCCTGCTCTTGAATAATTACCCCCGCAAATAATTCAGCTATCCCTTGGATAAGGTCTGATCCTTTTCAGCCTCATCTGCATCAGGAGCCATAATAGCGGCAAAACGTGGGAAAGTAATCTTAAGAGGTGGAATGACAATAGGCAATGCTCGACCTTCCTGTTCAGCTCTCTTCAGCTCCTTAATCTCCCTCAACAGCCTGGCATTCGGGCGAAAACCGAGCCCAAATCTGCGTTGGTAGATCAATAGGGTGTATTATGCCTTGCAAATTCATCCCCAAACCTTGGCCGATGCGATATCCTCCACGCAGCATTTCCTTTGCAATCATTACACTCGCCTTATCCCAGACAACTTTCATTTATGACTGCCTTTCCTAGGTGTATAAGAGACAGACCACAGCAACACTCCGGTGCCTTTCCTAGCTTATGATTGCCGCCTGTCTCTTAAAATCTAGAATTTCCATGAGTACAATGGCACAGGGGATCCAGTAATCAGCTTAAGCTCGTAAATGAATTTAACCCTTTGGAAGCAAAGATGACGGAATAGCCCCAGCAGAATGGATCAAGGGACGTCCACCAGCAGCAAATTATATACCCCAACAATTGGAAGAACCTGGCAAGTGACCTGATGAACAGATGGACCGACTTTCAAAACAAGATTTATCTCTCCGGTGGCTTGTCTTCGAGCCCCGTCAAAACCTCGGATCACCATGGATGAATTCTTGACCAGGTCATGAGAGATTCCCAGCTTATCTAATGTCTTCAAAGGACAAATATTTAAAGCAGACCCATTATCAACCATGACCCTAGGCAAATGCCGCCTCTCACATCTAACCGAGATGAATAGAGCCTTGTTGTGGTCGCTCCCTTCAGAAGTTAAGTCATCATCAGAAAAAAAAATTTGGTTTGATGTCCATACACACTGCCCACTAACCCAGCAAGTTTGTCAGTGGGAATGTCACGAGACACATGGGCCTCACTCAAAATCTTCAATACTGCCTCCCTGTGTAGCTCGGATGTTAACAATAAGTTGAGCATAGAAATTTGTGAGGGCATCTTATTCAGCTGCTCCACTACTGAATATTCACTTCATTTCTGATCAATCTTAGAAAGTTCTCCACATCTTTGTCTGTTACAGCCTTAGGGGCCTGCATAGGCTCTTTACCTTTGCTGGATTGTCCGACCTCAAAACTGTTGTCATTTGTGATTCGGCCTGACCTCGTGACAGCGGACACTTCCTCCTCAGAAACTGGCTTTCCACCGACTATCACAGCTGAGGGTTGGTAATTCCACGGCACTGCATGTGTGCTCTCAATTGGCAATTGTGTTGGCAGTTCAATCACAGGTTACACATCTAGATGTATAAGAGTTAGAGAAATGAGTGAGGAATACACCTTGTTCTTCAACGTCCAACAATTAGCCGTGGAATGCCCATAGGCTCCAGAATGATAGGCACAGCGGGCATTGGCGTCAAACCTATCCGGAACTCCCCTCGGATACTGAGGACGAGCTATAGGATTCAATCTCCCTGCCGATCTCAACTGCTCATATAGTTGCTCGATGGGCCGTCCCAAGTTGGTAAAATTGCGGGGTGGTCCGTCAAGTGGTCTGGCTTGGTTGGGGTTTGGTGGAGGAAAGTTATTTGGCAGGTTGGGTCTTTGACTGTTTGAGGGTTGTGGTCTTGGATTATAATATGGGAGCTGTGGATTAGGCATGGGCACTTGTACTTGTGTTTGGTATACGGGTTGAGGATAGTATTGAGGTGGTAGTGGAGGTGGTGCATAAAAGGGTTGATGGAAGTTACGTGGTGGTTGGCGGTTGGGTTGGTTGAAAATAAAAGTCACTTCCTCTTCTTTCTTGTCAACCTTCTTGCTCAGGGATTTCTTAGCCACAGACGTGCTTCCCTTGCATGGACTCTATCTAAAGTTTGAAGGCCGTCATGTCAATAATTTTTCCGCTTTTTAAACCCCTTTCAACAGCCTCTGCTTGCTGGACGATTTCTGAAAAGGATTTGCCAATAGACCCGGTCAACTTTTCATAGTAAGGAGGTTCTTGTGCATCAATAAAAAGTTTGACCATCTCAGTCTCAGTCATAGGTGGGCTCACTCTGGCAGCTAACGCCTCCATCTTTTCACATACTCACGGTACTCCTCTGAGGGCTTCTTCTTTAAGTTCATACAGCAAAACGGTCGGGCTCTAGGTCGCGGTTAAACTCGTACTGTTTCACAAAAGTATTTGCCAAGTCCGTCCAATCATGCAGTTTTTTGGGATCAAGCATTAAATACCATGATAACGCATCTCCCTCCAGGCTTCTGGCAAATACCCTCATTGCTATCCGAGGGTCGCTCGTCGGATTCCCCAGCAAGTTACAAAACATTTTAAGGTGAGCTACCGGATCTCCAGTGCCATGCTTGTACTTTGGAAATTCTGGGATTTTAAATTTTGGCGGCAATTGCACCTCGGGGAATAGACATAGATCTTGGTAGTTGATAGCTCCAAATTTATCTGTTCCCTGTTGCTGCTTCATGAAACTATCGAACCGCTCCATCTTTTTCAATAGGGCATCATTGACAGTCGGTACAGGAGGTGGTGGTGGCATTAATTCAGCTTCCTCTCCTGGGGTATACTCCAACTCAAGAGGAGGTGGTGGTGGTGGAGTTGGACCTGTCAATGGTGGCACTGAAGTTGGAGGAGGTTGATTTTGTGGTGGTGGGGGTAGCGGCATCCCCATGCCGGGATTGGCATATAAGGAGGCAGTATCTCCTGATTGCCGAAGTGAGGCCCATAAGTTTGCCTATACCATTGCATTTCTTGGTTCATACTGGCCATAGCAGCCATCATAGATTCCATCTGTTTGCGCAACTCTGCTATGTCCGGGTTTTGATCCCCACTTGTCCCTTCCACATCTTTTGCCGATACGCCAAGTGTCTCATACTGTCTTCAAATTGGAGTTTACGTGCACGCGAGCGTGTATAAATAGGGCTGCGTTGGGCAACTATTTTGACACTTAGTACCTACATATTAAAACATAATAAAAAAAAAAGAAAAATTCAGATATATAAACAAACATAATCATATATTTACAGCATAAAACGTGGTTCCTTCCCCAGGAACCCTGAAAGCAAAAAAAACTCTAAAGGGGACGAAGCCCGTTTGAACTTATTCGGCGAGCTCCTTTAGATGGTCTCGTATCTTCATTATTTGCTCCTCGTACCGCAGAAGCTTGCTACGTGCTGATTCAGCAGCCCCATTGTGCATTAGGCGTCCCAGATCATCGGCCATCTCAGTGCATGCCCTCTTCGGTTGTATTCTTGCTCTCGAATACAGGATTGCTGTTTTTGAAGTCTTTTGTAAGCTTGCCTGTGCTTATCTAGAGCTATCTTCGTTCCCAGTCCTGTAGCAAATAGGGCACTTTGGTCGCCTTTCCAATTACTCGAGCGGAACTCATCTGCATGAAATACGTGTTAGCCTTACCTGAGGCTTGTACCCCTTCAGAGCCTTTATAAAATGAACACACAATCTTGCAAATCCCATTGTAGGTTATGTACCTAGGGATAGGTATGCAATTCTATATATGGGTATCCGATAGGGTATCCCTTCTACGGCTAATGATATGCAATAAGTAGCCTACGGTGGCCCTACATCGGTGGGGTTAACCTACATGCACACAAGGGATAATAAAACTTTGGAAACATGTTGTAGGGATGGGTCTCCTATTAGGGCATGACAACCATATGCCTTTGACCCTACCTAAGGCTTATGCAATGCAAAAATTGAAATTTACTCTTTCTTGCGGGAAGTAGATACAAATTACAGGGCCAATATAAATCATACGAATCAGAAAAACTAATTACTATTACATAGCAAATTTTGTAAGGCTATTTACTATTACAAGCCAGATAAATGGGTGGATCTTACCGCCTCGTGTCTAGTGTGTCCTAAACAAGGTCCACACGGTTCTGCCCTATGGTTTAAACTATATGACCATGAGGCTAGGCTTACTAATGCAATCTAGATGTGCTTGGTTCCAGAACCTTCAGAAAATGTGCCACAAAGATAAAATCCGTCAATTCCAATGGGCCTTATCGTCGGTGGTTGGGTCTATCGCCACAGATACCGTTACGTGCACATTGTGTCACGACCGCATATCCTGGGTAGATCATCTTAATTCCTACAGGGAATATGGGAATGACACCCACAAAAATAGGACATGCAATAAATGAGACATGTGTTATGCTGTGTTCACTTGGAGGCGGTAAGATTCACACATTTTAGCGCGTTTGGCTCTAAAGGTTTGATGCACCCCAACACCCCCAAAATTTCCCCCAAATTAACCACAAACAGGTATAATAGCAAGATATATTAAAACATGTACAATAAAGCAAGAACAAATCACACCATAAGTAGACAGGATATGGAACGTAAAACAAGACCTAAATCGACTGCAAATTGGCACTCAAGACAGCAAACATAGTGAAATACAGTAAAACAAGTGTTAAATAATTTGAATTTGAACAAAGACAAGTAACAGATAGCATGTGGCACATAAAACGAGACCTAAAATCCGTAAATTGGCACACAAGACAGCAAAAATGGTGAAATACGTTAAAACAAGTACAAATTAATTAAAAAGAACAAATAAAGTAACATATAGCATATGGCACGCAAAATGAGGTATAGAGCCGGTAACATAGCACACAAAATGGGTAAAAATTAGCCGGTTTATAATAATCTGGGTAAAATTGAGAGAAACGCGTTAAAATCGTGCGCTCGGATTCTCAAAGTCCCCAGTGGAGTAGCCACGCTTTCGCGCCCCCCCTTTATTTTTACCGACCCGCGGTCTAGCCGGCACAGGTGGGACCGGCACCGTCGCCGACGTGTGGTGCTCGTGAAATAGGTGATTGAATGCAAAAATCCTACTTACAATTTACAAACATAAATTACTTACTTGACCTACTATTACAAATTTAAATGAATCACCTATTTACTATTACATAACGGGGCCTTTAATGCGACTATGAATTGTATAAAAGCGATCTAAAGTAGGGAAAACAAGACTAGAGTCGCCACCCGGTGTGTTGGTGCGCCGGGACACAAAAATACATCAAAATTTAAAAAGAAAATAAACCCTAGTTTAGATTGACTCCTGGTCCACGTAGCTCAAGAAAATGAGTTCGGGAATCCTGTTGTAAAATGGGAAGGTTTGGGATGGATTTGAATTTCCCTCGGCACCCACTTTACCCGGCGTTGGACCAGTTGTGTGATTTTATCGCGTTTTCCTTTTTCAATTTTAGTATTCATTATTGCCGGCTTTGTAGCATACGTGTGCTTTGAGATAGTTTAAAAGTAATAAAATATGTACATGTTAATGATGAAACGAAAATAAATGGTAAATATTAACATTGACAGGTAGATTTAGCCCGGGTCCAATTAAAACTTTTCATTGATCTTGTAGTGCCCTTATTTAACTCCCAATGGTATAAGAGACAGGGGTTGTCATGCACGCCGTAGTTTATTTCTAGCCCAATTTTATATTATTGATACAATTATTAAGTCCTGGGCTAAATTGAATTTGATTCAAATATTTAACGTCTAGTTGTGCAACTAATCCAAAATTTGAGGGCAAAAGGGTAAATTCACATAATTTAACAAGTAAGATAAGACATAAATATTATATTGAGACCAACAAACATTAAAATAAAGCACCAATCATCACAAAAGCAATTAATCAAAAAATATGTGCAAAGATCAAAGTCTATTTACAATTTAATACTCATAGGGGCAAAACAGTAATTTCACAATCAAAGGGTAATTAAAACATATTAAAATGCCAAACAGAAATCAAAGTAAAACTTGGTGGTTATTGACATAAAACATGTAATTTGGAAGAAATTTGAAGAGGAAAAAACAGTAATATTAAAGAAAATTCCTTAAGGGCATAAATGTAATTTTAAAAATTATTTGAGGGCTAAAAATGCAGAAGTCTGAAATCTGGAGGGCCAAAACGCAAATAAAATTTTTTTCTGAAATTTTGGATTTTTTTTTGAAATGCCACGTCATCGATGACGTGGCGCAATCTGGCGGTGCCACGTCGTTGATGACGTGGCAGCAAGTGGGCCCTATCAAAAGGGCCTAAATTTAATTTAAGAAAATATTTTTGGGCCAAAATGAAAAAAACTGAAATCTGGAGGAGTAAAATGGAAATACAATTTTTCTAACCTTTTTTTTTTGTGCAGATTTTTGTGGGCTACCAGCCTTCTTCCACCACGCTTTTGACCCACTAGATTAACGATTTTGATTCGGGTTTGAAAATAAAAGTTTTAGCTCCAGGAACCCTCTACAACTTTTATTCTTTGAGTTTACTCTAGTTCCTCCTCCATCGCTTGAAATCTTGCCTCAAAGTTGGTTGTCTGGAAAATTTTCCAGACTTTGAAATTTTTCTGCAGATCCTCTGGACCAACAGACTTTTTCTACCACGTTTTTGACCCTCCAAATGGACGATTTTTCTTAAGATTTACAAAGAGAAGTTTTAGACCCAGGAACCCTCTATAATTTTTCTTCTTTGAGTTTAGTCTAATTCCTCTCCGATCGTATGGAATTTTGGCTCAAAGTTGGCTGTTTGGCAGATTTTTTTTTTTGGCTTAAGAAAATTCTCTGGCCAAAATTTTTTCTCCCACTTTAGACTGATTTTTTGTGCTTTTAATGAATTGGATTGAGTGTAAAAATGGTCAAAGACCATTCCTTGTCATGTGGGGAGTATGGCCATCTAGAAATTTTTGGTGAAAAATGGGTGAAAATAATTATTGGGTCTTGGCCAAAAGATTCGTGCATCTGAAGATTTTTTTTTTTCTCTTTTAAACCAATTAATTAATTATAAGAGACAGGTTAATTAATAATTAATTAATTAATAATATTTTAATTAATTTTTTTTTTTAAATCTAAAAATTCAATAATATTAGAACTCAATCTTAGTATTTCAAAAACATAAACGGCGAAGCATAAGAATAATTAAACATCACAACATAAATTAAGAAGGAATTAAAGGGTAAATTAAAAGAAAATCAAAGAGCAGGTTAAAAAGACCTTAAAAAGAAAAAATTAAAAGAAAATTGAGAGACAAATTAAAAGGAAAATAGGGGACAACTTAAGGGACAAAAATAGGTGTCTACACCTCTTTTCAAGATAAGTTCCACCCCTTCAAATGGACTACAAGTGTAAAGTGAATTAAAAAATATTACTTGGTATATATATAACAGCCATTTCCAAGAATTGTAAAAAAAAATAATGTGAAAATGGCATATAAATAAATAATTATAAAGGTGTACGATGCGATGAATTGAGGGGCAAGAGTTTAATAATCTTGTCTCCTAAGATGAATTAAATGTAAAAACAACAAAGAGTATGTATATTGTGACTCATTAATTAATCTTGTTTATCCAGTATGATTTCTTTACATATAGGAACGAAATAACAATTGCCAACTAGAGTGGCAACATTATAATTGAAAAGATTACAAAATCACATCAAATTATAGACAAAGAATATTGTACTATACACAAATATGCTAAACAAATGATGAGGGATTGAGAGTTAGGTAGTTAGATACCACTAATGGTGCTTATTTTGCTGCTTGGTATTGCCTGTATCTGATGCAGCCCCAAAATGCCTGCTCTTCAATCTTTTGATGTAATGACAAGTAACCCTATGCACTCCAAATATACAATTCCAATAGTTATTTCAATAGGAGTGAAATTGTTTCAAGGTGATATGACATCTGGTAGCAGTTCAATCTTTTGATGCTATGCTTACACTCAACAAAATTTATTACTTGTGAACGTTCAAGGAGAAATATTTTTCATTAAACTTTTTGTGAATAAGATGTTGGATAGTTAAACTTTCAGTGGTATTCCTTTTTTTTTTTTCCCATCATCAATAAGCAAAAATATCATAAGATAAATATTCATAGACCATAGACCTTTACAATGGGTTTCTCAATCATGATAATGGTCTATCCAGCCAACATATGGTAAGACCTTGGAAAATTACAACAAAGGTTGTAATCAACACTTATTTTTTAGAGAATAGATATACAACCTTGCAAGTCTAAGAAAAAATGACTCATAATTCTAGAACATATTTAAAAGCATAGACAAATGCAAGCCTGGATACTCTTGGTTAGCTTAGTTTCTCCAGGCATACTGAGAGTATGCAGGCCAAATGTTGCTTTAGAAGTTTTATGGTAACAAGTTCTTTCTATGGAGCTTTCTCAATTGAAAACTACTAATGGTGCTTCTTTTGCTTCTATTGAAAATGAAAAACTAAGGAGAGACAATTTATTAATAAATTGAAAATTATTAGAATAAACCATTTCCTCTACACGAAAATCAAAAAATAATTTGATATATTGACTTTACTTTAATCCTTTTATGATTCAATTGAAGCTGCACGAGGTCAAACTTCAACAAGTGCCCCACCCTCTTCCAGCCCAACTCTTCCAAAATTCATTGATGCAAAAGAGGCATCTAAAAGGTATACATCTCTTTTATGTAAATCCATTATAGTGCAATGTCCTGTTTGTCAAGGCATGTTTGATGAACTCAATTTATCTTTCATTAAAGAGTGTTTTGAAAAACAAAAAATAGGGGCATTTAATTCATATTAACCTACTTGTTTATCACGATATAGTTTTACAATTCACCGCAAATCTTCGAAAAGGTTCAACTGCTAGAACCTTAGTTTCACGTGTGAATCAAATTAACATTGAGTTTAATTGCAACATTAATAACTCAATTTTGAATGTGATGCTACTAATCCTGATGAAATTTCATATTTCTTTTCTCTGGATAAATGACCTGCTTTTGACACTCGATTTGATATCGAGGAAGTCAAACAAATTTTTCATGTTGATTTTAAACAGGTCTCGGAAGCCAAAACTACTTTACTGAGTCCTAAGCTCAGCATTTTGTACATGTTGGTTACAAACTTGCTTTTACCAATTGATGGACATTGTACTTAGCCAGGAAAAATGCAATTTTATTTCTTTTATTGTGTTTTTAAAGGCATCAAACTTGATTTTAGTTACTCGTTTTGCTCCTTATGGGAGTTGTTCTAGACTGATACTAGGCGGAACATCCCATTTGGAAAGTTTTTAACTAAAGTTTTTGATCATTTTGATATTCCTTTTACTGGAAAAAATAAAATCCCTGATATTTTAATAAAGCTTATATTGAAAGAAAAGGTTTGCACTTTTTTAATAAAAAATGACTAACCAAAGCTGAATATGAATTGAAAAGTAAAAAGATCATCCCTCGAGTTCTGGACAAGCGCTTCCTCACTGTATTCCTACTCAACCCTCTTTATCCGAACCTCCACTAACCCATCCTTCACAAATATCCACTTCCGAACCCTCTCTTTGACAATTGTGTACCCTTTTCACCAATCTTGGCAACCAAATGGTCAAATTTCAACACCGAATCTTTAGAAAGTTAAAGAAGTTGGAAAGCAAACAAACGACCCTTTGAGAGGCCTCAAGAGACAGCAAATATTAAGCTTAGGTATGTCTGTCTCCGCCCAAGTGCAGTTTGCCAACATTTAGTCGCAATACACCTTTGAATCCTCCTCTAACAGTGACAATGAAGAAAATGAAGATGCCGAACATTCACACCAAGAGCAAGAAGCCCAAGAAGATCCAACTGGTGTACCAAATCATGAAGGCACTACTGCCCAACACGCCGAAGCTAATGATGATGAAGATGTTGACGACACATTCAATTATATCATGCAGCGCCGTGATGCTCAAGAAGCTAGTGAGCACGATAGTGAAGCTACAGATGACGACTTTCCCACCAGAAAGCGGAAACCCAAGCAATGATCAAGAAAGAAGAATGATTTAGATTATATCTCTTAGATTGTTTGTCTTGTATTAATTTGGTTGAAATTGTTGATGTAACTGTGATATTACTGTGATATTTGGTTGATATTGGTTTTCAAATTGCTTTCCATACTTTATTGGTTGCAATTGTTTCTTGGTGGTTTGATTAAGAGGAAGAATAGCATCATCTTAAGGATAGTTTTCAACTGTTTTGTTTTAATGATGCCAAAGTGGGGAGAAATATGATTGTGGTTGTATATTTGATTGTGTTGGTCCCAAAGCAACCTAAGAGGGGGGGTGAATTAGGTTCCTAAAAATTATGCTTTCAGAAAATAGTGAGCTTTTTAATTTAAATTCAGATATAATAAATTTACTAGAATAGTAAAGTAAAGAGAGAAAAATTGAACAAACAATACTTCCAAGCTAGCAAGCTTGAAGTAGCAAATTTCTTGAATGCTTCACACACTTGGTGAGCCAATAATCTTTACAAAGTTGGGAAATTCTTGCTCACACTAAAACTCTTTTAGTTGAGCCAAGAATCTTACTTACAACCACACTTTCATACAAGATTATCACTCCACTCAAAGTTGAATTGCACTCACAACTTCACACTAATACAACAAAGCACTATAGTCAATTTGCACTCAAATTACTCTTTTCTTAGGCTTGTATTCAATGTATTAGTGTGGATGATTTATTCAGGTTATTAAAGCACCTATTTATAAGAGTAATAAATAGTGGTTTCAACTACTTCCTAACGGCTAAGTAATAAATGCACAAAAAATAGCCGTTGGGGTTTCGGACGTCCGAGAAGGATTGATTGAGCCCGAGGAAGCGTCCGATCTTCTTTCAGTGTTGTTGAGAGGCTTCGTTCGAACATCCGAGCATGCGTCCGGTCCTTTGTCAAACAGAGGTTTCGGACGGTCCTGAGCGTCCGAAAGAAAGGCAGTAGGATCCCATTCTTTCTGCCAGTTTGTTCGGACGATGCAATGCGTCCGAGGAGTTTTGTCATAGTTCGAACGGTTCTGTGCGTCTGAAAGATCTGTTCCTGTAAAAGCTTATTTTACAGAGTTAAGTGTTTATGTCATCATCAAAATAAGGTTTGGAAAACATCAATCTCTCCCTTTTTGATGATGACAAACCTCAATTGGATATGACTAATCAATTTGCAATATATCATAATTGGATATCAATTATCATCGACAAATTAATCATATCAAAGCACAATAATATAACTACTCCCCCTTTTGACATCAATCAAAAAGACTCCCCCTTAGAACATGCAGGCAGTTTTGATAGAAATGAAACAAGTTTAATACATTCAACTGAAAAGTTTAGTGGTGCGAGAGTCAAGTAAATACATAACCAAGCCACATAATTGTTGAACACCAAAGGAAATGCTGAAATGTTCTAATAAGCAGAGAACTGCTATTAGTAAGACACAGATTGAAAACAAGTACTTCAACTGTCTTTAAGTATGAAAGATTAGCAAATTGAACTTGACCCGAAGCAGACATGCCAAGACTGAGTGCCTCTTGGAGAATCATTTGACGAGTTTCAAGTCGTTTGAGCTTTCGATTTGTGCGACGTTGAAATGAATTGACTTGAGTGCTCAGAGAGGTGAGAAGTCCACAGATATGTGAAAGAGATGGTTCAGAAGTAGATGGTTCAGATGGAAGTGGAGGTGGTTGAGGAGTAGGGGAATGAGGGATAGCAAAATCAGAGGTGGAGGCATGGGATTGTGATTGTGCAATATCAAAGGCTGCCTTAGTTAGCCATTGATCTTTGAAAAAACGGAGGCCTTTGCGTTCAATGTAGGATATGTTAAAATAGGGAGGATATTGTTTATTTCCACTGAAGGGAATGTTGAGGAAATCAAAAACTTTGGTGAGAAATTTTCCAAAAGGAATGTTTCTTCGGGTATCAGTGAGAAAGAGTTCCCATAGGGAACAAAAAAGATACCCAAAATCAAGAGGAATACCCTTGAAACTGTGTATAAGAGACAGTCCCGTTATTGGTACACAAAAAAATAAGTAAAATTGCATTTTTTCGGGCTCAGTACGATGCCCGTCAGTTGGCAATAACAGATTTGTGACAAGGGTGTACAGAATATTAAGTTCAGGAGAAAGCAATATAGTTTTGGCTTCCGAGGCCTGTTTAAAATGGATGTTAAAAATGGCTCTAACTTCATCAATATCAAACTGAGTATCATCAGCGGGCCATTTGTCTAACGAAAAGAAATAGGAAAAATCAGTGGGGTTTGAGATTTCATATTCAAAAATGGTGTTAATTATGTTTGATGAAATCTCAAGATCAGTGTTGTTAATACGAGAAATGAGGGTGCGAACAGTAGGACCTTTCCGAAGATTGGCCGTGAACTGAAGCACCATGTCATGATAAACAGGTAAATCAAGATGCACAAGATGACCCCAATTTTGTTTTTCAAAACAGGATTTGATAATTGGAAGATTAAATTCATCAAATAGACTATGAGAAGCAGGACGTTGAACGATTATAGATTTGCTTAGAGAAGGGAAGTATACCGGTCGGATGCCTTGGCATCGATAAATTTTGATAAAGTTGGAGTGGTGGAGACTTGAGGATTGGCTGATGATTCTCCACGTACTGGAGCCTTCCCTTTAGCTTTTCGACCCCGATTTGCTGTAGAGGAACCTCCGCGAGATTTCACCATTGTAATAGAAGAAGAGAAAATTGAAAAAAAAAATAAAATTTGAAGATTGGTGAGATTTTGAGGAAATGAGATGGTAGATGGGGGAAATGAGATGTGATTTAGGTGATAAGGGCTATGGGTAGGATGATTTTCCAATCAATTTTGGAAGAGAGAGTGGGAATTTGGAGGGGTAGTGGAGAGGAAAAAAAAATTGCCTAAGGGTTTTCGGGGAAAAAGGTAAGTCCGAAAAGGGGAATTTGGACGGTTCTAATCAAACAGGGGTACCTTTTGGACGGCCGAACGTTTGGTGTGCGTCCGACACAGCGTCCGAAAGCTGAAGTACGGACGGCCGAAGGAGGAGCTCTTATAAACGAAGTTCTTGTATCGGACGATGCTGCGCGTCCGGAAGATTTCCAGAGAGTTTAAGAAAAAAAAGAATATTGTGCGGACGACTATGAGCGTCCGAGAAGTAACAGATGCTTTCGGACGATCCAGATCGTCCGAAAAGAAAGTTGTTAGGACGAAGGAATGCGTCCGAACTATGAACCTATGCCAAATTTATCTGTAAAATCCCCAAACATTTTCTGAGCGATTCAAAGCGATCTAGAGCTAAGGGTTTTGTAAAAATATCTACCAATTGATCTGAAGTAGGCACAAAATCAACACGAATTTCCTTTTTACAAACGAGGTCTCTAATGAAATGATGCTTAACATCAATGTGTTTGGTTCTAGAGTGCATAACAGGATTTTTTGTGAGATTAATTGCACTAGTGTTGTCACACAATATAAGAACACAATCAAAAATTACACCAAAATCTTTCAGAGTATGTTTCATCCAAAGAAGTTGAGCACAACAATTTCCGGCAACAATGTATTCGGCTTCAGCCGTAGAAAGAGAAATGGAATTTTGTTTTTTACTAAACCAAGACACAAGACAATTTCCCAGAAGAATCACACATAACACTGGTACTTTTTCTATCAATTTTACACCCAGCAAAGTCAGCATCAGAATAGCTAATCAGATCAAATGTAGAGGACTTTGGATACCACAGACCAAAATTCGTTGTTCCTTTTAGATATCTAAAAATTCTTTTAACTGCTATCAAATGTGATTCTTTAGGGCAAGATTGAAATCTAGCACATAAACAAACAGCAAACATGATATCTGGTCTACTGGCAGTTAAGTAAAGTAGACTTCCGATCATACCTCTATAGTGTTTTTCATCAACACTATTACCTTCTTCGTCTTTATCAAGTTTGGTTGAAGTACACATTGGCGTACCAACTTGTTTGCAATCTTCCATACCAAATCGTTTGAGCAGCTCCTTTGTGTACTTGAATTGTGTAATAAATGTTCCTTCCTTAGTTTGATGAACTTGTAGTCCGAGGAAAAACCGTTACAACTTGCCCATATACTCATCTCAAACTCTTCTTGCATTAATTGTGAAAAATCCTTGCACAAACTTTCATTAGTTGCTCCAAAAATAATATCATCAACATAAATTTGAACAATTAACAATCCTTTTAAATCCGTTTTTGTAAAAAGTGTGGTGTCAACTATACCTCTTTTGAAACCATTTTCTATCAAGAAGCCACTTAATCTTTCATACCAAGCTCTTGGAGCTTGTTTCAAACCGTATAAAGCTTTGGAAAGTTTGAAAACATAATTTGGAAGATTCTTATTTTCAAATCCCGGAGGTTGTTCGACGAAAACTTCTTGGTCGATAAAACCATTTAAAAAAGCACTTTTGACATCCATTTGAAATAATTTTAAATTATTGAAACATGCAAAAGCAAGAAACATGCGAATGGATTCTAATCTAGCCACGGGTGCAAAGGTTTCATCAAAGTCAATACCTTCTTCTTGAGCGTAACCTTTTGCAACAAGTCTAGCTTTGTTGAGCCTCTTATGATCTCACCTTTGTCATTTAATTTGTTTCTAAAAATCCATTTAGTACCAATAACGGGATGAGAAGAAGTTCTTTCAACTAAGGTCCATACATTATTTTTCTCAAATTGACTAAGTTCATCTTGCATAGCATTAACCCAAGATTCATCACTCAAAGCAACATCTATATGTTTAGGTTCAATGTGAGAAAGTAATGCACAATTATTATTCAAAAGTTTATGAGAACGAGTAGTTACCCCATCGGATAGATCACCTATGATTAAATCTTGAGGATGACTAGAGACGAATCTCCAAGCTTTCGGAAGATCGTTTTGAGCATCCTCATTCTTTTCATCATCAATTTGATGGTTGTTGATATCAACGCTTGATGTAATCTCTTGATGATCTTTATGAATAACGAGCTTTTCGAGTTCCTTTATTATAACATCTTCATCTTCACATAAATTCTTTGAGATAACATCATTAGTTTCATCAAATGTAACATGCACAACTTCTTCAATTAAAAGCGTTCTTCTATTGTAAACTCTGTGAAACCCAGTATTTTAATAGCCTTGTTCTTTGATTTTAAATGGTTTAAAATGTTTTTCATATTATTTTTAGTCATTAAGTACTTCAACTTATTCGTTTTTCAATTCGGCAAATTTTTCGGTTTACGCGATTTCTACAGCTGGGCTTTATGATCTAAGCTTTAATTTCAAGTTTTGTAGGATTCTTTATGGCTGAGAAAACCCTCTTTGCAGCCTTATATGTGTTGATTTATGTATGTTATGGGTTGTTTTTAGTGTTTTGGAGGTTGGGAAGTGATTGGGGTTGATTTTTAACAACTTTCCATGGTTAGATTACAAATTTTAAGATTATGAGTTAGGGTTTTGTCTTCCATATGTGCCCTAGAGTGTTATGCTATGAATGCTTATGTCATGCATATAATGATGTTTTAAGAGTGTTTTAAGGTTAGTTTGGATAGGAATTGAGACTTGAAACCAAGTGGAATTGATTTCCCTTCATTTTGTAAGTAAGCGGAAGTTTGGCGCAACTAGGATAATTTGGATAATTGGTTATGTTTGAAGGATCTTTAATGATCTTTTGATGGTTTTAGGTGTTTTCCATTGTTGTGGAATGCTATTGATATAGTCCCGGCTATTGCTCCGGTGAATCTTTCCGTTTATGGATTTTGTTGGTTGAATATGTTGTTTTGAGTTGGGTTGTAACCAAGGTCCCTTGAATACCTTAGAAATGGATTTTGTTGGTTGGTTGAATATGTTGTTTTGAGTTGGGTTGTAACCAAGGTCCCTTGAATACCTTGGAATTGGATTTTATTGGCAGGGAGGATAGCCTAATTATAGCCTAGGGAGATCAGGATACATCGGTTTTTCGGAAAACTGAGCTTATTATCTCCTAATCTAGCTGTAATACGAATTTGAGGGGTTAACTAAGTGTTTTGACTGGGGTTTTAGCTTGTCGAAGTTGGTCAGAAATTGTGATAAGGTCATTTTTGACCAAAGAGCTGTTGGTGTCGTTTTCTATCGTTTCGCGTCGTTTTCGCTTCCCTAGTCATTCTTTAACTTCTACATCTCTTCTAAGAGTCCTCTTATATCTGTTTTAGGTACCACGCCACCTACCGCTTTTATAGATCAAACAATCTAATAACATAGACCCTCTTCCACTTGTATTTTGTTTAACGACTTTCGAAATATGTTTGGATGGATTTTAGAATGTGTATGACGTTTGGAACTGCACTTTTACAATGTTTTGGAATTATTACATATGAAATCGGGACCAAGTTATTTTATGTTAATCAATTGATATATTTGCAAACTCTTTTGGTATGAAAGCATTTTATGACTGTTTTGGCTCATAGGTGACCTAGGTATATAATTTTGGATGTGTTTGGAAATGTGTGATTTGTGGAGAACCGGTTCTATTGTCATCCATGGGACGCCATGGTGACTGCTGTGAATGTGATGAACTAATTGACTGCGGGGTCTTGTGATGGGATAACTTGACCTCCCGGTCAGACTAGTAGGTGTGGTAGATTACTAGATCTGACTAGTACTGTAGGTCATACCTTCGAGCCTAAAAGATACTCATGCTAAAAGATACTCATGCTATTTTATTATTTTCCGGATTAAAACTGTACTTGGATTTGTTAGCTATTATGCTTTAGCATACTATGTTTTGAAATGATTGGATCTTTTTGACTATGTTTTGGACATGCTTGACGTTTAAATGGCATGAGACATTTTAGAAACTACTTATGATTACGGTTTATTGACGTTTAAATGGCATGAGACATTTTAGCTGTATTTTGAAATGAATGGATCTTTTTGGCTATGTTTTGGACATGCCTGACGTTTAAATGGCATGAGACATTTTAGAAACTGCTTTATGACTATGGTTTTCAACAAATGAAGATTATCTTGCAGTTTTCTTTTATTGCAAAACTTGGCCCCATTTGAAGAGCTTTTATGATATCCACTGAGCTAGTTATGCTCACCCCACGTGAATTATAATTTTTCAGATTAGGTGCTCGTTTTTTACTCTCCACCGCGTTAGCAGCTTTTAGATTGTCTCCAGATTCCACATTACTGGTAGGACTCTGCGGATAATCTTCCAAGCTTCTCTTTTGTTTGGAGAGGGGTAGTGTATTAGATAGGTTTTGTTATATTGATGAACTTTGTTTTTGTTGGAGCATCTTTTGTACTAAGAAGGAATTTTGTAATTCGTATTTTTGTGTAAAAAATGAAATATTCGGTATTATAGTTAAGAAATGGTTTGATGGTTCTATTACATTGCGGTTAAGTTTGCTGCTCTGTTCGTTTGTGCCTTGCGCTTTGGACCGGTGTGCCATTAGCGCGGCGTGTTACGGTCCCGTTTTTGGGGCGTGACAAACTCGGTATGCTTTCTTGTCACTAGAATATCCTAGAAAAATTCATTCATCCGATTTTTTGTCAAATTTTCCAAGGTTCTCTTTGCTTTTTAAAATAAAGCATTTGCAACCAAAAACTTTGAAATAGCTCACAACGGGTTTTCTAAAAAAAATGAGTTCATAAGGAGTTTTATTTAAAGAAGATCTTAATAAAACTCGATTCATAACGTAACAAGCCGTGTTAACCGCTTCGGCCCAAAAGTATTGTGGTAAGTCACATTCACTAATCATAGTACTAGCCGTCTAACATTCTTGAAGAGTCCTATTTTTCCTTTCAACAACACCATTTTGTTGAGGGACTCTAACAACCGAAAACTCATTAAAGATACCGTTGTGATCACAAAAGTCGGGAAAACCCCCAAATTTAAATTCGGCACCATTGTCACTCCTTAAACGAACAATTTTTGTATCCAATAAATTTTGAATTTTGGAAAACAATTTTACAAATTTTTCAAAAGCTTCAAAGACAGTGCTTGTGAACAAGAAATAATACCCAAGTAAACCTAGAATAGTCATCTACGATAACAAATGCATATTTGCAAACACCTAGACTAGCATATTGAGTAGGTCCAAATAAGTCTAAATGCAACAATTCTAAAGGTTTATGAGTAGACACAAAATTCTTTGGTTTAAAAGAAATTTTGACTTGTTTGCCAAATTGACAAGCATCACAAATTTTATTTTTCAGAAATTTCAGTTTTGGCAAGCCTCTTACCAAATCTTTCTTAGCAAGTTTTTCAATTAAATCCATATTAAATAATATGACAAAGCTTCTATGCCAAAGCCAAGGATCATCTATGGAAGCGGTAAGAC
This sequence comes from Cinchona pubescens, assembly GCA_025175665.1. Classification (NCBI taxonomy): domain Eukaryota; kingdom Viridiplantae; phylum Streptophyta; class Magnoliopsida; order Gentianales; family Rubiaceae; genus Cinchona; species Cinchona pubescens. Next base: position 7,449,320 of record JANKKI010000123.1, on the reverse strand, counting down.
ATTTTACATTGCTATTGCTAATTTTATCAAGATGAATCACATACACATCATTGTGCCTAGTGCCCTTGAATAAAACAATATGATTTTTATCAAGGATAAGACATTCATGCTTGGTAAAAAATACATATAAATTTTTATCACAAAGTTGACTAACACTTAATAAATTATAGTTCAAATTATCAACAAGAAGCACATTCTTAATCAAAGTTTCACCATTTTTACCTACATCACCAATGCCGATTGATTTTGCTTTATTGTTATCTCCAAAAGTGACTTTTCCACTGTTTTTGGATGTGAGATTTGTGAAGAGAGAGGCATCACCCGTCATGTGCCTTGAACATCCACTATCTATGAACCACTTAGCATTGTTGGTCAGGTTAAGTACCTACACAATAAATCAATTGATAACTTTTGGTACCCATATTTTCTTGGGTCCATTTGAGTTAGTGTGTTTAAATTGCTTTCAATCCATGCAACTTTCATTCCAAGTTTTTCGTTCTTCTTGACATAACACATATTCTTAACATATCCATGTTGTTGGCAATATCTACAAATAATGCTTTTATTACCATTCAAAAATGATTTTGGTTTTACAAAACATAAGTCATCCCTTCTAAACATGACAAAACTTTTGTTGATAGCTATATTTCTATTTCTTTTCATATCAACAATAGTTTCTTTCTTTCTAATTAGGAGAGCATTCAAATCATCCATTCTTTTCTTCAAGGAGGCTTGTTCTTCCTTGACCTTTGATCTCACATGCATTCTTTTCTTCAAATCACGATTTTCTTGTGATAGCCTATTGTTTTCATTCACAAGTTTAGAGTTAGCATTCCATAAGGCATTTGATTTTTTAACTAACTCCGTATTTCTAGCATATGATTCCTTTAAGCTATCATGCAATTTCAAAATGAAAGCTTCAAGATCATCTTCACCATTTTCATCATTAGAGTCAATAATTAGTTAGAATTTACCTCTTCATCTCCAATGGCCATGAAGGCCATTTGTGCCGACTCCATTTCTTCTTCAACTTCTCCTTCGGAGTTGCAATCATCCCATGTGATTTGAAAGTTGTTGAATCTTGGTTTTCTTCCTTCTTTCTTTTTCTTGGAAGGACACTCATTTGCAAAATGTTCGAGTTGACCGCATTCAAAACATTTATCATTTTGCTTCTTTATTTCAAGTCTTGACTTCCCTTTGAAATTATTTGTGTTTGTAGCTCCGCCTCTTCTCATTCTTCGTTTGTTGATGTAATGTTTAAGAAATCCTTTGGTGATGAGTGCAAGATCTCATTCATCAAGATCTTCATCTTCTAGATTGATGGAGCTGTTTTCATCTTCCTCTTGAGAGGTCTTTAGAGCAATGCTCCTTCTTGGCCTTGCTTCTTCATCATCCACAACCTTGGCCTTTCACTTGAGTTCATAAGATGTAAGAGAATTGATTAGTGATTCAATAGGCATGTAAATTTAAATTCTTGGCTTCCTCTATAGCAATTGTTTTGGCATCCCATTCTTTGGATAGAGCATTTAGGATTTTTCTATTTTTTTCACCTAAAGAGTACTCCTTACTCAAGGCTTCAAGATCCTTTATAATGTCATTGAACCTGCAGTACATTTTGTCAATGTTCTCATGTGGTTCCATCTTGAAGGATTCATACTTGGCAACAAGTAAGGATTTCTTTTGCTCACGAACATCATCGCTCCCTTCATGGATTTCTTTCAACTTATCCCATATTTCTTTAGCAGAACTGCAACCCTTCACGCGAGTTGATTCATTTGCATCCAAGGCATTATATAACGCATTCATGGCTTTTGTATTGAATGTCAAGTTTGCCTTGTCTTGTGGAGTGAGCTCATTCCTTGTCTTTTCTCTTCTTCTATTTGTGTGATCATCAATGATAGAAGCTTCAAATGGACCTTCATTGACAACATACCATAAATCAATGTCAATAGATTGCAGAAAATATAACATATTTTCATTCTATCTCTCCAACTAATAAAATTTGCCCCATTAAACATGAGGGGCCTAGTAACGGTATGGCCTTCAAAAAATAGAGCATTGTTGGTTGCCATAATTCTTTACTCAATAGCAGTTTAAGCAATATAATGAGACCAAGCTCTGATACCAATTGTTGGTCCCAAAGCAACCTAAGAGGGGGGGTGAATTAGGTTCCTAAAAATTATGCTTTCAGAAAATAGTGAGCTTTTTAATTTAAATTCAGATATAATAAATTTACTAGAACAGTAAAGTAAAGAGAGAAAATTGAACAAACAATACTTCCAAGCTAGCAAGCTTGAAGTATCAAATTTCTTGAATGCTTCACACACTTGGTGAGCCAATAATCTTTACAAAGTTGGGAAGTTCTTGCTCACACTAAAACTCTTTTAGTTGAGCCAAGAATCTTACTTACAACCACACTTTCATACAAGATTATCACTCCACTCAAAGTTGAATTGCACTCACAACTTCACACTAAAGTATACAACAAAGCACTATAGTCAATTTGCACTCAAATTACTCTTTTCTTAGGCTTGTATTCAATGTATTAGATGATTTATTCAGGTTATTAAAGCACCTATTTATAAGAGTAATAAATAGTGGTTTCAACTACTTCCTAACGGCTAAGTAATAAATGCACAAAAAATAGCCGTTGGGGTTTCGGACGTCCGAGTAGGATTGATTGCGTCCGAGGAAGCGTACGATCTTCTTTCAGTGTTGTTGAGAGGCTTCGTTCGGACGTCCGAGCATGCGTTCGGTCCTTCGTCCGACAGAGGTTTCGGACGGTCCTGATCATCCGAAAGAAAGGCAGTAGGATCCCATTCTTTCTGCCAGTTTGTTCGGACGATGCAATGCGTCCGAGGAGTTTTGTCATAGTTCGAACGATTCTGTGCGTCCGAAAGATCTGTTCCTGCAAAAGCTTGTTTTACAGAGTTAAGTGTTTATGTTATCATCAAAATAAGGTTTGGAAAACATCAGATTGATTTTGTGGTTGAGACAACTCTTAATTGAACTATGATTTGTTTTGATTGCCCTGTGATTTGTCATCGTAAAAAATGGGGAGATTGTTGATCTACAATCTTGGTTTTGATGATGACAACTCCAATCTAATAGTTTGCAAATGAGTTGTGCAGGAGTTGACATTATAGGGTTTTCGACGCTGTATATTGTCCGACAAAGAAGAGCTTCGGTTGCAAAGGAGTGTCTGAATGGAACCTATTTTCTCGGATGCAGGAATTTGTTTGAATAGATTGTCTCGGATGTAGTACACTGTCCGAATAGTTAAACAGAGAGAGCAGCGCAAGGTATCTAAGGCAGTTGACAACAGACGCTCAACATCGCCCGAAAGAAATTTTATTGGACACACATGCTCGTTTGAAGGAAGATCAATCATTGTACGTCATTAGTTCTTCCGAACACGCTACACTGTCTGAGGATCCAACTTAACAAACCATCAACTTTGGACGAAGGAACGGATGTAACCTTGGCCCTTCAAACGAAGACCTCAACTATCTGTGTTTCAGTTGTTCGGATGCTGTGTCGGACGCAATGAAGAGTTATTGGATGTCCGAAACCTATAATGGCTAGTTTTTTAGCATTTTTATACTTAGCCGTTGAAAGGTGGTTGGAAGCTCATTTATCATATCTATAAATACCAACCAACCTGAATTTATGTCTTAGATATTCCACATTGAATACAATGAAGTAAAAGCAAATTCAGTAAAAATTAACATTTTAAAAGTATTGTATTAGTGAAAAAAAAGTGTAATTTGAAAGTGCTATTCAAAAGTAATGAGTCTCTGATAATCATTGTACAAAAGTGAGATTGAGTGTAAAATTTTTGGCTCGACTAAAGAGAAGTAGTGTGAGCAAGGATTATCTTACTTCATGTACAACTTGGATTTTTGACTCACCAAATTTGAAGAAGCACCTTAGTGGACTACTAACTCAAGCTTGCTATCTTGGGAGTATTGTTTGAATAAACTCTCTCCATCTGTTTATTTATTTTGTTTATTTTTTAGTGCTTAATTGACTACATTGCTATTAAATTACCGGTGAGTGTAAAAATTTGCAAATCATTTTTAAACAACCTAATTCACCCCCTCTTAGGTTACTTTGGACCAACAATATATTTACATATATATATACATACATACATATATATATATGTATATATAAATATACGTACGTATACATATATACATTTATATATATGTATATATATGTATATACAAATATATACACAAACATGTATGGGTATACATATATATATGTGTGTGTGTGTATATATATATACACAAACATACATATACTTATATGTGTGTGTGTGTGTGTGCGTGTGTGTATGTAAAAGAAGTTTATTCATTAGAAGTATAACTGAAAATCAGTGACATATTTCTTTAAATCTAATAATTCAAAACGATTCAATATCGCACATAATCATTCACATTTGATTAGACTCCAAAATATACTAAGGCATTATCAGCAATTTAAGATATCTTGTTATACCTATTAGGATGAGTGTGCCACTATACTAGCCAGCTATATCCATCTAGACAGGAGCCAAACATTAACCCAAACTATCTCCCTACTAACTCTACCAAATCTCATACAACGAGAAAAATTTATACAAAGCACATCAAATCACACACATTCATTTGCCTTTAAAAGTGCCGCTCATAATTTACATATATGGAAACATTTAAACACCCGTGCTCGAACTATTTTGTATATAAAATATAAGTTTAAAAAATATTTACACAATTATAAAATAATTTATGGAATATGGGAGAGAATAGGGACCACTTACCTCTTAGACAATTTGAAATATGTGAGTTTAGTTTAAGTGATCTGAAATCCGTGAATTCTCGCTTATAAAATATAAAACACACTTAATTCTTAACTCACATTAACTTTAAATAGTAAATAATCAGTCCCTTATTTAAAACTCAAACAAAACCGAACGTAACCGCAATTTTTCGAGGCTTGATTAACTGCTTAATTGTGAAACTATACTAAATTCATTTACACCTGCATACATATGATTTTTCAAGCCAAAAGTTTCTACACTACAATTAAATTTTAACATCATCTATCCTTTTGTCTTTTTCCTTAACAAAGAATCACAGTAACATGGCTACCATCCTTAATAAGACTAGTATGGAAATATGTGTGTTGCATAATTCAAGATACTTATTGTTCAATTTTTACTGCTATGAATTAAATAGTAAATTATGTTTGGAAATACTAATGGTATAATTTATTTAATTTTTGTTTAATGTTTAACTAAATCAAAAACTTTTTTATAGTTTGCATGAGTTTAGATATCTATTTAGTTTAAGAGTCCAAGCAATTTCATTAAATTTAAATAGCTGTGTCTTGTTAATAACACATTTACCTTACAATTTTAGAAACAAAACTCTATTTATTTGGTTGAGAATTATTGAAGAATTATACAATGAACTCTTTTGTACTCTATACAACTTCATAGATAGGAAAAGTTTAAATGATCACTAAACTAGAGAACAATGATGTATGCTATGAAATAGTAATAGAGTCTATTATTATATCTATTATGTAAGTTTAATAATCAAAGAAGGGAGTGTAGTTCTGAAAGATGTTGACAATATCTAGAGTTTATTAGATATCTTTGTTCTCTTCAATCATTCAAATTCCTTCCTTTCAACTTTAGATTTATCAAGCATTACAGTATTCGATTATTCTTGAATCCCTAGACATCTCTTGGAACCACTCGTGTGCAAATACTAAATAATAATTTCTAGTTAGGAGTCAAAGATCTAAATGTAGTTTGCACAACTATAGAAATTACATCTCAAAATAGAAAAAAAAAAAAAAGTGAAAAACAATCTACCATTTGACAAGTTACAGCGTGAAATTTACTAATTAATTCATTACATATGTTAAAATTATCAATCTCTATAATAGAAAATTGAAAGGTATATATTGAATATTATAGATTTTAATTAATAGAATAAAATCAACCACATATAGTTGCAGTAACTATCAACCTGTATGAGTAATAATTCATAAGTAATAGTAGATATTCAGTATTTAGGTTTTATTAGATAAAGTAACTTTAATTAAATTCTAATAAATAATTGATTTGATATCACTATTTTTTAGTATGTAATTGATACAGTTACTAATATTTAATATAAGATGTTTATAGGTTTAACAATAATTTTTTTCAAGAAAACAATAATTATTCATTAAGAATTTTAGGCAAATATAATTTAAGAACGAATTTTGACTATAGGTAAAGTGTAACTTGAATTAAATAGGCACTAATTATTCAATGCATGAAAAAGGGTAACTAAAAGGAAAGTAAGAATCACAAGATAAGGACTATGGTCTTTTAAGAAAAACAAAATAGATGTGAATCACATTTTTCATCCCCTTTCCTACTCATCTAATAATTGAAAAGATAAGTTCTAGATTATAGTTGTTGTTAATATGCTACACACAAGTTAAATACTTTTATTCATATTCTAGATAATAAATCTATCTCATAATTATACAGTATACAAGTCTAGACAACAACAATTAAGGCAAAATAAATGACATTGGGAGAAGGAAGGTGAAAATGTTGACAGTATCTATGATGGATAATGTCTTTGTTAATTAAAGTTTTGATAACCTTGAGATTTTTTAAGCAATTTTATGTCTTTTTTATTCTTTTGATTTTTTTATACAAAATAAAAATATTTTAGAATTATTTTCTATGAAGAGTTGAAAAAATTTACACATGATACGTCATATTTTTTGTTTAAAGATAAGTCAAACTACTAATTAACTTAAATCCTAATGTTGAAAAAGTTTTGTTCCCATACTTGTATAATTTCTAAAATTCATTCTTAAAAAAATTTATACTAGATAGACTTTATTCTATACATAATCTTATTCTTATGATAAATTAACTATAAAGAGTGAAAGTGTATTTTAAGGTGGAGTGTTTTTGAAAGGTTAACAACATTTCGCCGTATCTAAATACAATTTCAGTTTGGAGGGTAAATTAGAACACATTTTTAGTTTGGAAGGATCGAATTGAGAACTTTTCATTTTAAGGGCCATATTGAGATTTGTTTTAGTTTCAAGGACGACTATATTGGAATATTTTTCAATTTGGAGATAAATTGAGACCTTTTCAAATTTAAAATGTCATATTTAGATTTTTGCTTAGTTTGAAGGGTAAAATGGAATTAAACCCTTTAAATAATATTATTTTCCTTCTTTTCCTTTTGTCAAAAGAATTTTCCTTTTCTGTTGGTAGACTTGTTAATAAACTTTCAGTTTATTAAATTGCACGTAAGTGTTGTCTAGGCTATGATTGTATCCACAACCTATTTATGTCATTAATAGTCATCTTTAATTTCTAAATCTATTCCAAAATTTTACTCTATAAGGAGATTTATTTCAATCAAACTCAATTGTAGTTTTATTTGCTGTGTACCTTTTTATGAATTTTTTTTTTTTTTACTTCAATCAAATTTATTTCCTAATATGAAATCTTAAAAGTTGATTTTATTTGTTCTTTTATATATCTTCCAGGAGTAATTAAATAAATAAAAATTATTTCCTACTCTTCTTTTATTTCTAAAACTCATTGTTAATATTCTATTACATAAGGAAATTTAGTTACTTCTTTTATTTCCTAATATGAAGTTTTAAAAGTAGATTCTTTTTCCTCTTTTACTCCTTGAGGAGTATTTATATAAATGGCTAAAATAACAATAAAAATCCACTCAAGTTTGGGGACAGAATAAAGTCATTAAATTTTATAACAAGGATAACTTCGGGAAAAAAATCTAAATCACTAAATTATATTAGCTCTTTTAATATGGTATAGAATGCTACTATGCCTTGAATTATTTTTTTAATAAAATAATCAAAACCGCATCATCCAACCATAAATTATTTTATTTTCTACCACAACAAATCAAGCCATCAGCTCATGATATGGCTCCGTTTGGATAGGCATTATTTGTGTATTATTTGGAATAATTATTCGGTCAAAGAAATTTAGTTGATTTGTAGAATTATTTTGATGAACCAAATAAAGTAAGAAAGTAAGTGTTTGGATATGGGATATTATTCCAAAGAAAATAGAATATGTGTTTGGATACAAGATATTATTTTAGCAAAAGTAGAATATGCATTTGGATACGAGAAATTATTCTGACAATATTAGAATAATCGTTTGGATTCAAAATAAAATTAAACTCTATTTTGAATAGATAGTTTGATAAATATGATTGAAAAAATATGAAACCAACCAATGTTATACATGCATATTTGATTTTTCACATGTTCACAAATTCACAAAGAAAAAAGTAACTCATTAGTATAGTCTTAAATTTGTTTCACAAAATTTACAAGCAATGGAAGAGGGAGCGTTTTAAGATCGGCCTTGAAAAAACGTATTCGTATATTTCACCTTTTAAGATCTTACAAGATTGTTTCATGTGAATTGGATAACAACTAAAATACTTCCTTTGCTAGAACCAAAATTTTGGATGAACAGCTGTACTCATAGATGAATAGTACAAATAATATTAATTTATAAAGTAAAACATATGCGTATGAATAATTAAAATAGTGAGTAATTGGTGTGAATAGGAAAAATAATCAATAGGGCAAAAAATGGATGATTGGAGGGAAAAGTGAATGAGACAAATAATGCATAGTATAAATAATGAATTTGTATTATTTTCTAAATTGAATAAGACAAATAATGGATAGTGCAATAAATTACCACATAATAAACATGTAAACAAACGGACTATTCTGTTGAGTAAATAATATTTGGAAATAATGAGTAAAAGAACATATCCAAATGGAGCCATCTTTCCATTATTTTCATGTTCCCGGCAGGTAGCAGTAGTTCGCACAGCATAAGTTCCGATTGCTTTCTTCTTCTTTTTTTTCTTCTTTGTTTTCCCTATTTTTTCTACAACTGCACATAAATATATGAACATAGATTCATGTACCACATACCTAAATTGACCTACAATAAATTGATTAATAAAACTTAAATAAATAACAGTAATATAATTAACTATTTCCTGATTCTATTGTGAGATTTTAACAAGCCTTCTTCTACCTTTTCGTCTTCAAAGGATGTTACTCAAAATCTCAATATAATATGTTTTATAATTGTTTAACTATATATATGTGCGTGTATAATTCTCAACTTTTAGTATTTAGCAATTAGTCCCTTTATAGTACTTGTGGACTCAATTTATTTATCCAACCAAATAACTTGTGGATTCAAAAAATTACTAATTTATTATTGGACTTTAATTAATATCAAATAGTGGACTGGTTTGAATTTTACATTCTATCACCTTAAAGGATGTTTGTCCCCGAAAATTCACACACCATATACATCTCCCAATTTACTCTACAACATATTTTCAATTAATTCAAGAGATGTAACATTCGCTCTTACTCCTAGGCAGGACCAAATGCACATATTTTTTTTTTCCATTTAGAATCCTCTATGAGAACTCAAGCTAACCACTAAACAGATACAAAATTTTATTAAAACAATACCTATCACAACATAATTATCTCCGTCTTCATCGTCTTCTTGTCCCTCTAAAAACAAAAAATTTCGCGATCAATCATCTCACTCCAAAATAACTTTAATAATATCTAGCACATACACACATAAAATTCTAACTTAAATTAGCAGCAAGATCTCAAAACCTGGTTTTAATATCACTAAATGTCCGCAATAGCCATACCCTAGGGCACAACCTAAAATGCAAGGAAACAAATATCACGAGAAAATAATTCTTCCATAAAATTCTATTCCAAAATCCAATATTCAAATACTCAAACTAAAGCATGAAAATCCAAAATCCAATAATATTATATTAAGAAAAGATCACTAATGATAAATCTATTACAATCTCTTAAACTAATGAAAAGTTTAGAAATATTATTAAAATCTACCAAAAACTCCTTATAAATTATCCTATCAACTAGTCCTCCATGCTTAAATTGAGTCACCCTCACAAAGCTCACTGGTTGGTTTGCTCCCCATAACCAACGACTTCCACATTGTCTTCAAAATAGTTGTAAATCATGGGGTGAGCAAAAATACAATGCTCATCAAGTAGTTCGTATTCTCCTCCATTACACCGAACATGTTATTATACATAATTATTTCTGAAAATCTATGAACAATATCAATACATGCATGTACGTACTTTTAAAAAAAAATTAATTAGCTAACCACCAATTAGTAAAGGTGCTACTCCCAAATTTTATTAATAATAAAAATATTATAAGAGGGGGACACAAAGCCAAAACCTCGTAGAGTACATATTTTGACAAACAAAAACCTGAATCCTAGTCTACTTTTTAACTGTAAGGCGTTTACATCCAGCCTTATCTAAACAAGCAATAGATTTAGCGTATTGAGGAAAATTTATATGATCGTAGATCGTATTACATTTATTGTCATAGACCCAATTTTCTAAGTAATCAATTAGACTATTTGCTTCTCTATAAGCATGATGGTAAGTAGTACTGAACTTGCAAATTATTTGAAAACATTATTGTATGCATGAGTAAAACTCTCCATTAAGGAATGCTTGTAGTTTTGCTGAGGATATCAACCAGTATTTGTAAATCCAATTCAACCTCCACATTCGTGAATTCTTTTTTATAACAACAAACCTTGTAGGAGAGCCTTTGCTTCAGTTTGAAGATTAGTACCTGCATGGGGGTAGAGTACAGCAAAAGTAAAAGTAACAATACCTTTATTATCTCTTAACACTCCACCACCTGCCACAGATCTAGGGCTTCCATTACGAACTCCATCACAATGGCGCTTGATGTATCTTCAAAGTAAGCCTTGTTTCTGGACTTCCAAACTTCCCAGCATACTACACTAGGAAGAAACTTATGCATCACTCTTGCTGGGTTTTTTCACTAGAATTAATCCACCAGTTGTTTAGATATTGATGATTGTTGCCTGCATATTATTTTGAGGAAAGATTGCCTTAAAGTGATCATGGCCAGCAGTAGCAACCTTATAGTTAACAAAAATATGATCTAAAGTTTCTTCTGTGCGGCAGGCGAAAGGACATTTAGATCGAGCCAAGTTGATACCCTTCATTTTGAGAGCATTTTCCAAAGGCAAGATATTGTTTAACAATCTCCACATAAATATAGATATCTTGGTAGGAATTCTGATGCCCCAAATCATAATTCTTGAAGAATGGTGGATCTTCCATTATTGATAAATTGAATAGTAGAAGATACAGAAAATTTCCTAGATGTCGATAGTTGCTAGGCATAAGCATCATTTTGATCATCTTCTTGATTGAGATAAATAGAAGTATTGTCAAGCCAATCTGTCTAAAAATCTTACTGGCTTTGATGTTGTTTATGTTCCAGGAATCACCATTCCAAGCTTGATTTAGGGAAATATCATACGAAGGATGGTCATTAAGATGAATTCCCCCAAAACCTAACCAATTATCATACCAAAAGAAAGAGTTAACGAAGCTATGGACGGAACTTAGAGCTGCCCAGAACACTATAAATGCTCCATGGATAGTGGAAGGGGATTTCAACATCATATCAACCTCTGATGAATACAATGTAGATGGTGCGAGTTCCCAAGATTACGAAGGGATGAAGGAATTCAATAAAATGTCTATCCGACTACGGTTTGTTGGATCTAGCCTTCCAAGGTTGCAAATACACATGGATAGGAAAGAGATTTGGCAATGTAGTATGGAAACGACTGGATAGGTTTGTTTGCAACAATACCTTCCTCATGGTTGGTCAACAAGTCACAGTCAACTTCTAGCTAGCAAATTCACCACTTCTTCTTAAGCTATCCAACATGCCAAATGCAAGGCCGAAATCTTTTAAATTTTTAAATATGTGGATTAAGAACCCAAATTTCTTATAGGTTGTAGAGGCTAATTGGCAACTCCATTGCGTTGGAGAACCCTTGCAACTTCTAGCTAGCAAATTCAAGCGCTTGAAGGCAGAGCTTAGAAATTGGAGTCACACGATTTTTGGAAATGTGTTTTCTAAAGTCAAAGAAGCTGAATAGGATGTCAAACAAAAGGAAGCCACTTTCTTGCAAACTCCAACCCAAACCAATCAACAAGTTTTGGCTCACTCCCTAGCGTTCCATACCAAATGCCTTGCAGAGGAAGGAACCTTCTGGAGACAAAAATCTGGAAGGAAGTGGCTAAAAGAAGGAGATAAAAATTCAAAGTTCTTCCACTCCTCTCTAATGGCCAAACGACAAAAGTTGAGCATCTTAAAAATAAAGGTAGAAGGTTCTTGGACGGATGACTTGCAAAGTATTGAAAATGAAGGCGTTGCTTACATCACGGAATCAATCACAAGAGAAGACAATCAACATTTGTTAATGGACCTCTCCTTGTCCAGATTAAAAGAGGCAGTTTTCTTACTCAATCCAGACGGAGCTCCAGGAATTGACGGATTTAATGGGGTATTCTTCACCATTTGCTGGAACATCATCCACCAAGACCTTTTCTTAGCCACAAAAGCATTCTTGAACTGGGCCAAACTACCAAGGGCCTTCACTAATACAATCATCCCCAAATCAGCCAACCCCTCCACTTTTAATTTTAGATTTTCGTCCCATAAGTCTTTGCACTTAGTTTAATAAAGTTTGTACCAAGATATTGGCAAATAAGCTTTCTCCTCTATTGTCTAAAATAATATCTCTTTAGCAAGTGGCCTACATGCGTGGGAGGGAAATTGCAAATAACATTTTACTTGTGCAGGAGATGATGGATTTTCTTGAAAGAAAAACACATGGAGGAAACATGCTCATCAAACTCGACCTCACTAAAGCATTTGGTAGCCTCTCATGGACATTCCTCTATGCTATTATGCATCAATTTGGCTTTGCAGAAGCATGGATCTCTTTGGTGCAGAATACACTCAAAAATTGCTAGTTTTCTATCATCATCAATCGAGTGCCAAAGGGATACTTCAAGTCATCAAGAGGAGTTCGGCAAGATGACCCCTTATCGCCCGTTCTTTTTATTATAATGCTAGAGGCCTTCTCTACAGGACTACAAAAACAATTCCAAATGGGCAAGGTATTGGAATTCTCTCAACCTAAACACATGTCCAGCCATAACCCATCTAGCTTTTGCAGATGATATTGTGGTATTCAAGGAGGAGACCACAAATCCATCAAGAATCTAATGGATTTCTTCACTACATTCAAAATACCATTTGGACAGCTCAACAACAAGTCAAAAAGCTATTTCTACATGCCAAAAAAAGGTCCAACAAGTAGGATTTAGAAGATACACAATTTAATAGGCTTCATGCGGAAATCCCTGCCATTACTATACTTCGGCTGCCCAATCCAAAAAGCCAAGAAAATGAAGTCCTTATTTCAACCCATACTCAAGAAAGTAACTTCTAGAATTCATGGCTGGCAAACAAAATTCCTATCTCCCAGAGGCAAGTAAATTCTCATGAAGCACGTCCTTAATAGCATTCCAATGTGCCTCATGGCTGTTCTAGCTCCACCCAAAGCGATCATTAATTGGAGAAGCAATTTGCCAATTTATTTTAGGGAGAGAAGAAAAATCAGCACAAGCACCATTGGATCTCTTGGAACTTTACCATTTGCCAGCCAATAACTGCTAATGGTCTCGATATTAACTCTCTCATGGAAGTGGTTAGTGGATTTAGCACCAAGTTGTGGTGGAAATTCCGCAAAGGAGATTCTTTGTGGAGATCAAATGGAGGTACCTAAAGAATAGTATTCATCCCACTTTAATTAACCCTAATCCGAGCGACTCATCCACATGGAAAAGAATGTTAACTGCTCAAGAGTATGCTAAAAATCACATGCTATTCTTGATTAGGGATTCAAGCTGCTCTTTTTGGTATGACAAGTGGATGGAACAAGGGCCATTATATCAACTTGTTGAACAAGTATACGATGGACATCTCAGGGTTTTGCAAGTTTGGAGAGCAAATAAATAGGACTTTTCCACGCTAGACACTAGATATACTAACGAGGAGCTGCGAAAAATTGGGAAACTTCTTGAAGACAAAGCGCTTGTGTTGAATGAAGAAATGAACAGATTAGTATGGATGTTGTCCCCAAATAGAACTTTTTCTCCATCTCTTCCACATTTCCTCCAAGAGTAGCCTCATTCACAAGGAAAAAGATTTGGGACGATAGAATCCAACTTAAAATTTCTATCTTCATGTGGCCTTTGTTAAACAACTGGCTTTTCCTAGATGATGCCCTTGCAAGAATTGGCTATTCTATGGTCTCAAAGTGCTGTTTCTGTAACAACATTGAAACAACCAATCACTTATTTGTGGAGTGTGAAATGATAAGGCCAATTTGGATGTTTTTTGAAAATTGCATGGAGCAGCCTTTTCCATCAACAAACTACATTCTTGACAAGCTAAACTCGTGGTGGTGGAACTCATCAAGCTAGGCTGCAATTGGTATTCGACAAAAAATTATACCTAGTTTTATATGCTGGTTTGCATAGAATGCAAAGAACAAGCTTATCTATGATGCACAAAGGGTTTCACCCTAAAGAATTCTCACGGAGGTTTGTTCTCACTTGAAGGATATTTCATTTGTCAAACCTTTCAAAAGGATGGGAGCGCTTGATGACATGTTATTAACTCAAGGAGTCACTCACCAATTCATACAAACCAAACCAAGAAGAGCAATATCGGTTTGTTTGTCCTGCCCTCCTTGTGGAACTTATAAGTTGAATGTGGATGGAGCTTCAAAAGGAAATCTGAGGATGGCAATAGGAGGTGGCATTATTTGAGATTTCAATGGACAGATTCTCAAAGGTTTTTGTAACTTTTATAATCAACAAACCAATTTGCAAGCAGAAGCATTGGTGCTTAGTGATGGGCTCAAGCTATGTGGAAAACTAAGGCTTCAGCAAGTTGTAGGGGAAATTGATTCGCAAGTCCTATTATATATCCTTCAAGGCAAAGCACGAGTTCCATGGAGTTTTGTAAAAGACAAAAGTTTTACTTTCACTCATGTATTTAGAGAAACGAACCAAATAGCCGATTGGTTAGCAAATGAGGGCATTAGGTCACGAACATTTGTTGAGTACTCCAGAGACTCAATCCCTAGCTTTACAGCAAAAGGATTACTTTCTTTGGATGCTAGGGACTGCCCTTACATTCGTCATTCTATAGCTTAATTGTCTTATCAATAAAATTCATCTTCACGAGTGCTTGATTAAAAAAAAGACCAAACTAAATAAACTTGAAATGAAATTTGACTTTATTGCACTTAAAGGTTCTCCACTTGTGCTTCACTTTGAAGAATTGGACTTCATATATTAATGATTTGAAAATAGTCCAATCCAACTCGATCAAAATACCATGAATGTGCTCCAATCTTGGAAAGAGTGAGTCCATACTCGTTCTAACTTTCATCTCCTCATCTTGACACATCTTTAGGCTATTCAGTTCCATATCATTCCCTCCATCCATAAAAGGATTCCTCCTTGAATCAGAACTTGGATAAGAAAAATACGAATTAGTCAAATAGTACACAAGACTCGCAGAAGATAGACCTTGAAGCCATGCCCTATTGCGAACACAACAAAGTTTTGCAAAATAATTGTTCAAATAGTTAATTTTGCACAAGTATACATGCCAAAGTAGAAAATCATTCAGTTTTGAAAAGTTAAGCACAATTTTAGCACAATAAAACTCACCATCATGGGAGTTTGCCAAAAAAAGGCACAATTTTAGCAATTGTCGGAAAACACTGATTTTGATACAATTGAAAATTATTTGTCCAAAAACAAAAATTTTAGTCAAAGTATTTTGAGGCAAAATTGATACGATTTCATTCTTACGAAGTATTTGACCTACATCACACAACTTAGGTTGCTCAAAAACTAAGGAACAAAAATTTTGGTGGCGTGTCTAAGTAAAATAAAACCAAACAAGTTATCATGCCATAACAAAAACTTAACTTGGCTTGCACAAAATTTGAACATTTTGAAGTTAACTTTACATGAGATTCGAAATTCATAAAAAAAAAGAGTTAACCAAGCTAACAAAGTTATCCGAGTTATTTTGAACAAAAGTGAAATGTCGAAAATCATGTAGCATACAAACAAAACAATTCAAATTAGATGTTTGATGGCATGTTAATGATTATCAACTAAGGCTTGGATGAATTTATCCAAACAATGCTCCACAAATTGAAATTGAAATCCAAGAATTTGGATGCCTTTTCTATTCAAAACAAAACCAAATAAAAAACCAAGTCAAAAGAATTAATTTTAAACAAGAAATAAATAAAATATACACTAAAAATAATTCTAAATTCAGAATTAAATTTGTACAATTTCTTAAGGTGCTCAAATCAAAGAATTTTATTACAAAAAGTAGATATAAGCTCATATCTTTGAGATAGAGTATTGACGACCATATCTTCCTTACCTCGCTTTGGTTGTAATGATGAGATACTCAATTGGGAGGTTAGTACATCACGACTTACACCTTTGAAGGGTAGCACATAAGAAAGAAAACTAGACAAAGATAAATAAAGGTTAGGCATGACAAAATAAATTCTCTTGATATCTCTCTCTTTTCTCTCTTTTTCTTGGCCTATGGTCAAAGCCTTACAATCTTTTGTGCTATCTTGACTCTTGGCCGCTATTTGGCTTTTCGTACATTGCTTTTTACCTTTATTCTATTCAAGAAATTTTCTTTGAATTTGTTCATCATTGCTAACCAAGTTGTAAATGACATGTATGCAAAGGTGCTACATCACAAACTACCTTATCAGAAAACTTACCAATAGTGAAGGATACAATAACTTGCTCAGTTACCTCAAACGTTTCACTTTCAATTGACCATCGAAACTTATAAGGTTTTGGATGTGGCAAAGTAGGCAAATTCAACTTTTCAACAAGATATGTACTTTTCATATTAATCCATAAGCTACTATCAATTATAGTATCATAAACCATTTCATTCACAAAAACCTTAGTGAAGAAAGTCTCTTCCCGCCTGCGAGACATCACAAATAAAACTCACAAAACAAAGTGGTAAGTGTTAAAAAAATAATCATAATTTTTGCTCACCACTCGGCCTTACTCTTTGGAGAGCAATTCACTCAAGTTGTATCACTCAATCCCTCTGAACGCGTACCCTCAATTAAATGGCTTTAACACTCAAATGATCTCACCACACTGCCTTTTTCCTCTCTTTATTTCACTCTAAAAGTCTTTGGAAGACTACGGGACCAAAGTGAGCTCCAGTTATGTCTAAACCACTTAATTGGTTGGAAGTCAAATAAAACAAATAATCACAGGCCAACAACAAATAAGAGACACCAAACTTTCGGATTTAAACTTCAAAGAACAAGAGACAACAAAAAATCCGAGACTACTTGAAGCAACAAAAAGGTATAGAAAGCAAATAAGAATTTGGTAAGCAAATTTACCAAACAAAACAAAAGAAACTAAGCACACAAGAACAAACAAGTAGAACTTAAGACTAACAAAAAAATTAAAAGAACAAACAAAATTAAGTGCTTATGAAAAGACTTACAAATTTTGAAAGTAGACCTTGATTTAGAAAGTGTTGGTCCCAAAGCAACCTAAGAGGGAGGTGAATTAGGTTTCTAAAAATACTTTTTGAAAGATTTGAAACTTATTGAGATTTTTCAACTAACAATTAATATAATGAAGATAGAATCAATGAAACTGTGAAGAAAGTAAGAGAGTAAATTAAACAACCAATACTCTCAAGCTAAAAAGCATGAAATATTAATCCACTAGAATGCTTCACACACTTGGTGAGCCAATAAACTTAACAAAGTAGAGAAATTCTTGCTCACACTAAAACTCTTTTAGTTGAGCCAAGAATTTTACTCACAACCTCACTTTTGTACAAGATTGTCACTCCACTCAAAATTGAATTGCAGTCTAAGCTGCACACTAATACAATATAGCACTATAGCCAATTTGTACTAAAATTGCTCTTTTCTAAGGCTTGTATTCAATGTATTGGATGCTTTTTACAGAACAATAGAGCAGGTATTTATAAGGGCAATAAATGGTGGCTGTAACTACTTCCAAACGGCTCAATAATAAATGCACAAAAACTAGCCGTTGAGGTTTTGGACGTCCGAGATAAGGATGATGCGATTTTGCAATCCGACACAGCGTCCGATCTCAGTGCAGTTGGTGAAGGATATCATTCGAACGGCCGTGCATGAGTCCGTTTCATTGTCCGAACTAAGCTTCGGACGGTCGTGTATGTCCGAAGGAAGCTTTGTTTAAGACCTTGTATGCGTCCGTAGAGGAACACTAAGAAACTTTATGAACTGTCTGTTCGGACGGTGAAATGTGTCTGAGTGAATCTGTATCGGACACTCCTGATCGTATGAGAAAACTAACATTGTTCAGACGGTGTACTGCGTCTGAACAACCTATTTCCAGTAGAAAAGGTAACAGACCTGCAAAGCTTGTTTTCAGAATTTAGTGCTTATGTCATCATCAAAATAAGGTTTAGGAAATATCAATCTCCCCCTTTTTGATGATGACAAACAGTCATAGAATAACCAACATGTAAAATCAACAAATATGAGTACAACCAATAATTTTGCATTAGGATCAACAGATAGCATAACCAACAATTTTGCAATGTTTTTATTCCTACTCCCCCTTGTTGTCGTTTGACATCATAAAACAAAGCTCTCCCCGAGAAAGTGCACTCAAAGATCCAGCATTACATCATCAAAGTTAAGCCAGTATCATCATTAATATCAACACCAATATCACCAACATCAAAATTAAGATCTATATCAAGTCCAAATAGTTCATAAAACCAAATTGAGAGCAATTGCAACATCTTTGTCAAAGTAATATCCAAAGTAATGCCAAAACCAAAATACATATTAATGAATTAACATAGAGTCTAAGTCGAGTCATTTTTCTTCTTAGAGCATTTTTCGATCCTGTGGCGTTTGGAAGGGGCATCATCATCAGTAGCTTCACTATCTTCATCTCCGTTATCGCATCGTTGCATGATAAAATTGAATGTGTCGTCAATGTCTTCGTCGCTGCCCTCATCATCAGCAGCAGCACCTTGATTATCAATGTCCTCGTCGTTACCCTCACGAGCATCCTCTTCTTCGGCATTGTCATCACTTTCGGTAGAGGAGTCGAGTGGATATTGTGATTATGAATATTGGCAAATTGAACCTGAGCTGAAGCAGACATGCCTAACCTGAGTGTCTCTTGGAGGATCATCTGACGAGTTTCAAGTCACTTTAACTTGCGATTAGTGTGACGTTGAAAGGAGCTCACCTGAGTGCTCAAAGAATTGAGAAGGCCACAGATTTGTGAAAGTAAAGCTTCGGAGGAAGAAAGACGAGAATCATGGACTGGTGGAGGTGTTGGAGGAGGAGGAGAATGGGGAAGTGCCAAACCAGAGGTAGAGGCTTGGGATTTTGATCGTTCAATATCAAAGGCTGATTTAGTTAACCATTGATCATTAAAATAACGGAAATCTTTTCGCTCAATGTAGGATTTGTTGAAATAGGGAGGAAATTGTTTGTTTCCGCTGAAAGGTACTTCAAGAAAATCAAGTACTTTGGTGAGAAATTTTCCAAAAAGAATGTTTCGGCGGGTATCAGTAAGAAAGAGTTCCCATAGGGAGCAGAAAAGATACCCAAAGTCAAGAGGAATCCCTAACTTGAAAACACAGTAAAATAGTTAAAGTTGTATTTTTTCGGGCTCGGTGCGTTGCCCATCTATTAGTAACAACAAATTTGTGACAAGAGCGTATAGAATATTCATTTCAGGAGTGAGCAATGTAGTCTTGGCTTCCGAGGCCTGTTTGAAATTGATGTTAAAAATTTCTCTGACCTCGTCAATATCAAATCGAGTATCAAGAGCGGGCCATTTATCTAAAGAAAAGAAATAAGAAAATTCGTTCAGGTTTGAGACTTCACATTCAAAAATAGCATTGATGATGTTGGAGGAATTTCAAGATTTGTGTTGTTCACACGAGAAACTAATGTGCGAACAGTGGGGCCATTCGAAGATTGGCTGTGAATTGGAGCACCATGTCATGATAAACGGGTAAGTCAGTGTGAACTAAGTGACCCCAATTTTGTTTTTCAAAACAAGATTTGACAATGGGAAGATTAAATTCATCGAAAAGACTCTGAGAAAATAGGTCTTTGAACGATTGTAGAATGGTGCCACCGATTTGCTAAGAAGAGATGTATACCGTTCGGATGCCTTGGCATCGATGAATTTTGGCAAGGGTGGATTGTTGAAGCTTGAGGATTAGCAAATGATTCCCCTTGCACTGGAGCTTTTCCTTTTGATTAACGTCCACGAGCAGCTGTTGAAGAGCCTCCACAGGATCTAACCATTGTGAATGGAAGGTATATAAAAAACTTTGATTTTTTGGGAATTTGGTGGAAATTTGTTGAAATTGGATGGTAGATTGATGAAATTGAGTGCAATAATGATAATGAACAATTTGGGAATGAAGATTCCCTAATCAATTTGTCGAGAGAAGGAAGAAGTTGGAGGAATTTTGAGGGGAAAAATTTTGCCAGAGAAGGGTTTGGGGCATACGGTGAGTCCGAAAGGGGGAACATGGACGGTTTTAATCGAGCAGAGGGACCGTTCGGATGTCCGAATGATTTGTGTGCGTCCGATTATGCATCCAAAAGCTGATGAACGGACGGCCGAAACAAAGAAAGGTCTAGTGAGTCCGATATTCTCTCGGACAATGGGAAGCGTCCAGTAGAATTCAAGTGGGAAAGTGAAGAAATTGAGGAATATTCGGACGATCATAAGCGTCCGAGGTAGAGAGAAGGTTTTCGGATGAGTGAGAGCATCCGAGAGAGGGTGTTGTTCAGAAAAGCATGTGCGTCCGAACAAAGAGACTATGCCGATGTGAATTCTAAATCCCCAAACGATTTCTGAGAGATTCAAAACGATCTAAGGCCAAGGGTTTAGTAAAAATGTCAGCCAGTTGATCTAAAGTAGACACAAATTCAACACATATTTTCTTTTTGCAAACAAGATCTCTAATAAAATGGTGCTTAACATCAATGTGTTTGGTTCTAGAGTGCATTACAGGATTTTTTGTGAGATTAATTGCACTAGTGTTGTCACACTTTATAGGCACACAATCAAAGACAACACCAAAATCTTTTAAAGTATGTTTCATCCACATAAGTTGGGCACAATAATTTCCAGCAGCAATGTATTCGGTTTCAGCCGTAGAAAGAGAAATAAAATTTTGTTTTTTTCTAAACCAACATACAAGACAATTACCCAGGAAATGACACATACCACTAGTACTTTTTCTATCAATTTTACACCCAGCAAAGTCAGCGTCAGAATAACTAATTAAATCAAATGTAGAGGATTTTGGATACCATAGTCCAAAATTCATTGTACCTTTTAAGTATCTAAAAATCCTTTTTACTGCCATCAAGTGTGATTCTTTAGGGCAAGATTGAAATCTAGCACATAAACAACTAGCAAACATAATATCTGGTCTGCTAGCTGTTAAATAAAGTAAGTTTCCGATCATACCTCTATAGCATTTTTCATCAACACTATTACCTCCTTCCTCTTTATCAAGTTTGGTTGAAGTGCACATAGGCGTACCAACTTGTTTGCAATCTTCCATTCTGAATCTTTTGAGTAGCTCCTTTGTGTACTTGATTTGTGTAATAAACGTCCCTTCCTTTGTTTGGTGAACTTGTAGTCATTAACAAGGAAATTTTGTAACTTTCCCATCATACTCATCTCAAACTCTTTTTGCATTAAGTGTGAGAAATCCTTGCACAAGCTTTCATTAGTTGCTCCAAAAATAATATCATCAACATAAATTTGAACAATTAACAAACCATTGGAATTTGTTTTGGTAAAAAAAGTGGTGTCAACGACACCTCTTTTAAATCCATTTTCAATCAAGAAACCACTTAGTCTTTCATACCAAGCTCTGGAGCTTGTTTCAAACCATATAAAGCTTTAGAGAGTTTGAAAACATGATTTGGAAAATTTTTATTTTCAAAGCCTGGAGGTTGTTCAACGAAAACTTCTTGATCAATAAAACCATTTAAAATGGCACTTTTGACATCCATTTGAAATAATTTGAAATCATTAAAACACGAATATGTGAGAAGCATGCGAATGGATTCTAATCTAGCAAGGGGTGCAAAGGTTTTATCAAAGTCAATAGCTTCTTCTAGAGCATAACCTTTTGCAACAAGCTTTCTAGCTTTGTTCCTTATGATTTCACCTTTATCATTTAATTTGTTTCTAAAAACCCATTTTGTTCCAATTACGTGATGAATTGATGGTCTTTCAACTAAGGTCCATACGTTATTTTTCTCAAATTGACTAAGTTCATCTTGCATGGCAATGACCCAAGATTCATCATTTAAGCAACATATACATGTTTAGGTTCAATGTGAGAAAGTAATGCACAATTGCTATTCAAAGGTTTATGAGAACGAGTAGTTACCCCATCGGATAGATCACCTATGATCAAATCTTGGGGGTGACTAGAGACAAATCTCCAAACTTTTGGAAGATCTTTTGGAATATCCTCGTTCTTTTCTTCTTCGTCATCTACTTGATGGTTGTTGACATCATTGCTTGATGTGATCTCTTGAAGATCTTCATGGATAGTGAGCTTCTCAAGCTCCTTTTGAATACCTACATCTTCATCTTCACATATATTCTTTGAGATAACATCATTAGCTTCATCAAATTGACATCTGGTAACATGTACAACTTCTTCAATCAAAAGCGTTCTTCTATTGTATAATCGGTATGCTTTCTTGTCACTAGAATATCCTAGAAAAATTCGTTCATCCGATTTTTTGTCAAATTTACCAAGATTTTCTTTGATTTTTAAAACAAAACATTTGCAACAAAAAACTTTAAAATAGCTCACAACGGGTTTTTTACAAAATGGGAGTTCATAAGGAGTTTTGTTTAAAATGGATCTCAACAAAACTCGATTCATGACATAACAAGCCGTGTTAACGGCTTCGACCCAAAAATATCGTGGTAAATCGCATTCACTAATCATAGTTCTAGTGGTTTCTTGAAGAGTTCTATTTTTCCTTTCAACAACACCATTTTTTTGAGGGACTCTAACAACCGAAAATTCATGTGAAATACCGTCGTGATCACAAAATCCGGGAAAGCCTCCAAATTTAAATTTGGCACCATTGTCACTTCTTAATTGAATGATCTTTAAATTCAATAAATTTTAAATTTTGGAAAACAATTTTACAAATTTTTCAAAAGCTTCATTTTTGTGAACAAGGAATAATACCCAAGTATACCTAGAATAGTCATCCACAATTACAAAGGCATATTTACAACCACCAAGACTAGCATGTTGAGTTGGTCCAAACAAGTCTAAGTGCAACAATTCTAAAGGTTTAGAAGTGGACACAATTCTTTGGTTTAAAAGAAACTTTGACTTGTTTACCAAATTGGCATGCATCACAAATTTTATTTCACAAAAACTTTAGTTTTGGTAAACCTCTTACCAATTCCTTCTTTGCAAGTTTTTCAATTAAATACATATTAAAATGACAAAGTCTTCTATGCCAAAGTCAAGGATCATCTATGGAAGCGGTAAGACATTTTACAATGCTATTACTAATTTTGTCAAGGTGAATCACATAAACATCATTGTGCCTAGCACCCTTAAATAAAACAACATGATTTTTAACAAGAATAAGACATTCATGCTTGGTAAATAACACATATGCATGTAAATTTTTATCACATAGTTGACTTACACTCAATAAATTGTACTTCAAATTATCAACAAGAAGCACATTCTTTATCAAGGTTTCACCATTTTTACCTACATCACCAATGCCGATTGATTTTGCTTTATTGTTATCCCCAAATGTTACTTTTCCACTATTTTTGGATTTGAGGTTTGTGAAGAGAGAAGCATCACCCGTCATGTGCCTTGAGCATCCACTATCTATGAACCACTTAGCATTGTTGGTGATGTTAAGTACCTACACAACAAATCAATTGATAACTTTTGGTACCCATATTTTCTTGAGTCCATTAGATGTAGTGATAATTGCTATTAATCCATACGTCTTTCATTCCAAGTTTCTCATTTTTCTTGACATAACACATATTTTTGACGTGTCCATGTTGTTGGCAATATTTACAAATAATATTTTTATTTCCATATAAAGAGGATTTTGATTTTACAAAACATAAGTCATCCCTTCTAAACATGATAAAATTTTATCATTCAGTTGATTAATACATTTCTATTTCTTTTCAACTCAACAACATTTTCTCTTTTTCTAGTCAAGAGAACATTCAAATCATCCAATCTTTTCTTCAAGGAGGCTTGTTTTTCCTTGACCTTTGATCTCACATGCATTCTTTTCTTCAAGTCACTATTTTCTTGTGATAGCCTATTATTTTCATTCACAAGTTTAGAGTTAGCATTCAATAAAGCATTTGATTTCTTCACTAACTCCTTATTTCTAGCATATGACTCCTTTAAGAATCATGCAATTTTAAAATGAAAGCTTCAAGATCATTTTCATCATTGGAGTCATAGATAGAATTTACCTCATCATCTCCAATGGCCATAAAGGCCATTTGTGCCGACTCCATTTCTTCTTCAACTTCTTCTTCGGAGTTGCAATCATCCCATGTGATTTGAAAATTATTGAAACAGGGCTTTCTTCCTTCCTTCTTTTTCTTGCAAGGACACTCATTTGCAAAGTGTCCGAGTTGACCGTATTCAAAGCGCTTTTCATTTTGCTTCTTCATTTACAGCTTAGTCTTCCCTTTGAAATTATTTGAATTGGTAGCTCCATCTCTTCTCATTCTCTGTTTATTGATGTAATGTTTAAGAAATCCTTTGGTGATGAGTGCAAGATCTCTTTCATCAAGATCTTCGTCTTCTAGATAGATGGAGCCATTTTCATCCTCTTCTTGAGTGGTTTTTAATGCAATGCTCCTTTTTTGTCTTGCTTCTTCATCATCCACCACTTTGGCCTTCAACTTCAATTCATAAGAAGTAAGAGAGTTGATTAGTGATTCAATAGGCATAGAATTTAAATTCTTGGCTTCCTCTATAGCGATTGTTTTGGTCTCCCATTCTTTGGATAGAGCATTCAAGATTTTTCTATTCTTTTCACCCAAAGAATACTCCTTACCCAAGGCTTCAAGATCCTTAATGAAGTCATTGAACCTGCAATATATTTTGTCAATATTTTCATGTGGTTCCATCTTAAAGGGAGGGACTCATACTTGGAAACAAGTAAGGATTTCTTTTGCTCACGAACATCGTCGCTCCCTTCATTGATTTCCTTCAATTTATCCCAAATTTCTTTAGCGGAAATGCATCCCTTAACACGAGTTGATTCATTTGCATCCAAGGCATTATATAGCACATTCATGGCTTTTGCATTTAGTGTCAAGTTTGCCTTGTCTTGTGGAGTGATTCATCCCTTGTCTTTTCTCTTCTTCTATTTGTGTGATCATCAATGATAGTAGCTTCAAAGGGACCTTCATTTACTACATACCACAAGTCAATATCAATATATTGCAAAAATATTTTCATTCTATCTCTCCAACTAATAAAATTTGCCCCATTGAACATAGGGGGCCTAGTAATGGATTGACCCTAAAAAAATAGAGCATTGTTGGTTGCCATAATAGTTCTTTTCTCAAGCAATAAAATGAGATCAGGCTCTGACACCAAGTGTTGGTCCCAAAGCAACCTAAGAGGGGGGTGAATAAGGTTGATCTAAAAATAGTTTTTGAAAGATTAAACTTATTGAGATTTTTCAACTAACAGTTAATATAATGAAATAGAATCAATGAAATTGTGAAGAAAGTAAGAGAGTAAATTAAACAACCAATACTCCCAAGCTAACAAGCTTGAAGTATTAATCCACTAGAATGCTTCACACACTTGGTGAGCCAATAAACTTAACAAAGAATTGGAATTCTTGCTCACACTAAAACTCTTTTAGTTGAGCCAAGAATTTTACTCACAACCTCACTTTTGTACAAGATTATCACTCCACTCAAAATTGAATTGCACTCTAAGCTGCACACTAATACAATATAGCACTATGCCAATTTGTACTAAAATTGCTCTTTTCTAAGGCTTGTATTCAATGTATTATATGCTTTTTACAGAATAATAGAGCAGGTATTTATAAGGGCAATAAATGGTGGTTGTAACTACTTCCAAACGGCTCAATAATAAATACACAAAAACTAGCCGTTGAGGTTTCGGACGTACAATATACAAATCAGAGAAGGATGATGCATCCGACACAGCGTCCGATCTCAGTGCAGTTGGTGAAGGATATTGTTCGAACGGCCGTGCATGTGTCCGTTTCATCGTCCGAACTGAGCTTCGGACGGTCGTGTACATCCGAAGGAAGCTTTGTTCCGACAGTTGTATGCGTCCGTAGAGCAACATTAAGAAACTTACTTTCTGCCTGTCTGTTCGAACTGTGAAATGCGTCCGAGTGAATCAGTATCGGACACTCCTGTTCGTCTGAGAAAACTGACATAGTTCGGACGATGTACTGCGTCCGAGCAACCTGTTTCCAGCAAAAAAGGTAACGGACCTACAAAGCTTGTTTTCAGAGTTTAGTGCTTATGTCATCATCAAAATAAGGTTTGGGAAACATCAGAAAATTCCAAATCTGGAAATTGGAAAGTTTCCAAAAATGAATATAGTAAGTTTCCAAAATTGGATTTCGGAAAGTTTTCAAAAATGAATTTGGTAAGTTTTCAAATTTAGAATTTTGAATATTAGATGATGTTCAAAGATGCATTTGGTAAGTTTTCAAAATTTAGAATTTGGAGAGTTTCAAAAAGAATGAATTTGGGTAAGCTTTCAAAAAAAATCAACTTGGACTTGGGAAAAGTTTCCAAACTCAACTCGGAAATCAAAACCTTCTTTTATTAGGACAACAATCAAATAATTGCCAACATAAACAACTTAATAGGAATGATACAATTTTTTTCTCCTTCTCAATAGCCGATTCTTCTTCTTCCTTCTTTTTTTCATAGTTTTTTTTCAATGCTTTTTTTTTTCACTTTTGGCCAAACAAAATTTCTCTTTTTTTTCAATTCGGCCAAGTTTTTTTTTAGCCGAATTCCAAAAACAAAACTTTTTTTTTTTGTAGCAGCAAGAACAAAGAGAACAATGAAGAACAATAACAAAGAAGCAACACTATGGCTGGAATTTATTTATTTTTTATCAATAAGAACACGAAAGCAACAAACAACCAAGATTGAATGATAATCAAGAATCAAGGTATGGCACAAGCTGAAGAATCAAGTTTTGTTTATTTACAATGCATAGAAAGGAAACACTCCGAGAAAACTAAAGGAAACTAATATTGGAAAACTGATATTCTAAAACCTTATGCCTATCTATTACAAAAGAGGCCCTTTTATAGACATTTATTTTCGGATTTGAAAATTTTTGAATCTGGGAATATCTGAAGACTCTGAAATCCGATGCATTTGAAACTTATAATTTGAATTCTAAAACTTGTCCACCACCGCCTGATTTAATTGATTGGGTCCACCATCATTTCTTCTTTTTCCCTTTCTTGTATTTTTGTGAATTTTGAGATTCTTCTCAATAGTCTAAGTGATGACCCTTCCTCCTTTTTTTTATAAAAACATCAACGCTTTTTTTTTTCACTTTTGGCCAAACAAAATTTTTTTCTCTATTTTTTTTTTTCAATTCGGCCAAGACCACTTTTCTTTTTTCTTTTTTTTTAATTCAGATAAGAAAAGGTTTTTTTTTTTTTTTTGGTAGCAGCAACAACAAAGAGAATAATGAAGAACAATAACAAAGAAGCAACAATATGGGTGAAATTTTTTTTTAATCAATAAGAACACGAAAGCAACAAACAACCAAAATTGAATGATAATCAAGAATCAAGGTATGGCACAGGAAAAATAAGGCACAAGATAAGAATCAATAAGGAAATTTTTAGTAACGGTGAACAGTAACAGTGAACAGTAACGGTGAACATTAACAGTGAACAGTATAATGAATAGTATTTTTTTTTTTTTTTTTGCAGAAACTAAGATATGATTTTCTTTGAAAAAAATTAAAAACAAAAATAAATTGAACCGAACAGAATTGGACCAGTTCTGATACCAATTTGATGTGAACCTCGTAACAATCGACTTGATGCCACGAAACCCAATAATTCAAGATGGCACCAAAACCACAAGGATCGAACTCCAAAGTTGGTCACAAGAATTTTGGACAGTAAAGACACACAAACAAGAATGAAAAGAACACACAAAAATCAAGTAAGAATTCAACTTGTTGTCTAGTAATAGCGAGACAAGAACCAAACTCTTAACAAGATTTAAAGCTAGAATTGACCCGTTGCCTATACCAATTTGGCAAGAACCAAATCTGTAAGTCGGTTAGAACAATCACCGTTGGTTAAGCGATGATTCCAACAAAGTCTTAATCCAAAGACTAAAAGAAAGAACTTTTTCCTCATGAAAAAGACGAATATTATTGATAAAAAATATGTTGTAATTCGTCCATATGATGATACCTATTAATAGACTTAATAAACTCCTAAAAACTAGCTAAAAAAAACTCCTAAAAAGTAGTGCTAGGGTTCAACCATAAGTAGCCACAAGATTTGGGGTAAATGGGCCTTATTAAGGTTAATTAATGAGTCTAAACACTAAGAATTAAATCAACAACTAAACCCGACTTAAAACCAGCCCAATTTACACAACACTTTAAATTGTTATTGGGTTTTACATAATAAAGGCCAAACTAAAATAAACTTGAAAGGAAATTCATCCTTCTTGCACTTAAATTCTTAGGATCTCCACTTGTGCTTCACTTTAAAGAAATGGACTTCATGTATTAATGATTTGAAAATAGTCCAATCCAACTCGATCAAAATACGACAAATGTACTCCAATCTTGGCAAGAGTGAGTTCATACTCGTTCTAGCTTTCATCTCCTCATCTTAACACATCTTTAGGCTATTCGGATCCATATCAACTTCTTTCAATCATACAGAAATAATTGTAATACATGCAGAAAGTAGAGATTGTGTTTGGTTGAGGTCATTAACCCAACATATCTAGAAGATGTGATTTAATATTTGAAGAAATTAAAGCTTCCAACGATATTATATGAAGACAATAGTGCATGTACTGCTCAGCTAAAGGGAGATTACATTAAAGGAGACAGTACAAAATATATTTCTCCAAAGGTTTTCTTTACTCAAAATCTTCAGAAGAATGATGAAACTGATATCTAACAAATTCACTCATGTGATAATCTAGTATATTTATTCAAAGGTGGTACCAACGACAGTGCTTGCAGAAATTAATTTACAAAATTGGGATGGGTCGTTTCAAGGATATCAAGTGATATTTTCATGAGGAGGATTAAAAGTATACGCTGTGCTCTTTTTTCCTTGGCCATGGTTTTATCCCATTGGATTTTCCTGACAAGGTTTTTAATGAGGTAGCATATAAAAGTGTACTATAAACATTGTGTACTCCTTTTCCTTCACTAACTTTTTGTCCCACTGGGTTTTTCTTAGTAAGGCTTTAATGATGCACATTGTTTATTCAATAGACACCTAAAGGGGAGTATTATAAATTCTATTGCATGGTAGATGTCTATATTCATTCTAGAATTTTAATAGTCATGTGGAGATACATCGTTCCTTATTGATGTTGATACTCGAAAGTCAAAAGGTTATGTGGAACATCGTACATTATTGAATAATGTGTATCTATTGATGTTGATACTCGAAAGTCAAAAGGTTATATGTGAAACATCGTACATTATTGAATAATGTGTATCTCAAAAGTCATTTGCTGTAACTGTATAAATATGAGGTACAATATACATAATGGAATATTAGAATAATTTATCTCATATATCTTTTCTCTTCTTTTTAACTTTCGTATATTTTATTTAAATTTTAATATATATAAATTTCATGACACTATGTTAATACTAGTGCTTCTTGCCTCCATGATAGAAAAGGGGATACCCTTCAAACAAATCCGTCTCAAATTGCTCTCTAATTGTGGTAGGCTTCCTTTCAATTTCATTCTTCTACTACATTTATATTTCCAGCTTAACTACAACATATAGGGTTGTAATTGAGTCTCAACAAGTCAGACAAAAATATGTTCAAACTTAACTTGTTAATGTAGATGATTATTTGTATTTAGTTGGAACTCAAGCTAATCTCAAAAAGTAATGATCAAATTTGGCTTGAATGTTTAATAATTTGATTGAGAAAACTTTGGATTGACTCATAACTTTCGAGACGAAGTTGAATACATCCATGATTCGTTTGTTTGTGACTCACTCTCCTAATTTGCTATTTACTTACCTTAAAATTTTGCTCTATAATAGTCTAGAATTCGATTATAATAGTTAAAAGATGTAATATGGATACCTATTACAGTTATTTAGGTAAGTAATTTGCATCTTGTGATTCAAAATATATGCAAAAAATAAGAAAAGAACGATTCAATAAGAGAAATAATTAGAAGTAGAAAAAATGGAAGATATTTTGTGCAATTAAATTGACTATTTCTAATTTTCTATTTTATGTTTACGAATTTATCAAGTCGGATAGCATGATGATTGTGTTTGACTTGTTAAAAAAGTCAAGTCCCAAAAATTGTACAAGTTTGAATTAATAATTCAATGAACAAATTTAAATGAATTTGTTTCGAGTGACCTCAAGTCTGAGTACTAAGCTGCGTGAGTCCATTTATAGCCCTAACAACATCCAAAGCTCAATTCTTTTCCACTTTGGACTCCAAAACCAAGGCGTGATGGAAGAAAAGAAGGGAATTTACATTTCCAGTCTTACCTACAACGTCCAAAGCTCCATTCTCGTTCACTTCGGACTCCAAAATCAAGGCGTGTTAGAAGGAAGAAAACGGACAAGTTATGGTAGAGAAGTGCAGCATTTATAGAAGGAGATGAGAATGGAGAGTGTCCATTTTGTGCAGGTTTCAAAAATGGCCATCATAGAGAAAAGAAAAGGTCATCCAAGATTTCAAATGGCTAATTACGTTTTATGAGACAATTAATCATAGAAGTTGAAGCATAGGCAAAAAAACATGCGTTGCTTAAAGGAAAATGTTACGGTTAAATGACCAAAATGTCTTCTCATTAAAACACGAAATTCCGTTGGTATACGAAATTCCGTTGGTAAACACACGGTTGAACAACCAAACCAAATTCAACAGTAAACTCCAACTCTTTTTTATCCATTTAGTTGGATGGATTAAGTTTAGTTCCTGCTTTTTGCTTTTAACAGAATAATGTCCATTTTAGGAACCTTAACAGAGTGTTCATCTAAGATTGCGATTTAATAATGCTCTCAATAAGTAAATCAAATTAATGATTACACGGTGTAATTTGTACAAGTAACATTCAAACAGATGTCTGACATATACAAACACTTTAGCTAAATTCATTATCTATAAATAACAAAATGGCCTATGGTTAACTAATTTAGGCCTACATTTATCTGCTTCTACGTCATCTTACCATCTCTGCTGTGTCTATACACAGTAGGGAGTCTATACTTTCACATCCCTGAAGTGTCTTGGTGCAGCACATAATTCCTGTCCGTTGGCAAGCTGAGAGAGGCCTAAGAGCTTAATCCATCAAGCTGTGATTTGAGGTATTACAAAAAGTAGTTGGCATCAGGAGCTACTTGTCCCACAATCAGATGAACTCTCCTCATCTAGGGCAATATCTGCAGGGTCTCCAATCCATGGTCTCCCTTCTCTCCACTGAAATTTAATCCTCAATTTTCCGTTTGCATCCACCCCAACCACCTGACCTTTACTTGCTTGAGTTTTGGCATCCATCCCCCATCCCCATCGAGGCGTCACCAGGCCTTCTTTGATCCGCACCTTGTCCCCTACTTTAAATGGTCTGACCTTTTCCACCTCCCACACCTTGCAAAGCCATAATCTCTCCATGAAGCAGAATGCCACCCAGAGATCCCCATCTTCTATTCGGTGCACCACCCCAATGCTTGAGTGGCAAACATCTCCCCACTGATGTCTTGGCGCAGACACTGTTGCCTTAACCCTAACCCAGTTCCCTATGCGCAATTCATCTTCCTCCACTAGATCCACTTCTGAAGGATCCAATGCCCAAGATTTGGAACCAGCCAGTGTGTATATTCTCAACTTACCATCTGCATCAATTGATGTTATGGTACCAACACTAGCATGGCTGTGTCCAGACCACCCGAACCTTGGCTGCTTCACAGAGTTCTTAACTCTGACTCGCTGCCCAACAATAAGTTTTCTAACTCTTTCAAGATGTATGGTATTTCCTACCCACTGGTCTGGCTCATACAGCTCCACAAAATCCAACAAAAATACTTCCATCCAATTCATTTCCTTCACATCTAATCCCTTGAACCATTCCAATACTACCTGGCAAAATAGACTTCCAAGAACTAGCATTTTCTCTCAATTTGACCCACTCCCCAACATCAAACATTTGCTCTAATTCCAGATCTGCAGGATCCCCTCTCCATAATCCCTGCAAACCAAAGAATGCCACCCTCACTTCTCCATCTGCATTAACACATGTTATAACACCTCTGGAATCTTTCTGAGCCCCTCTCCAGCCCCATCTGGGTTGAGCTAATCCAAATCGGAATCTGACAGGCTGCCCAGTTCTAAACCTTTGAACCTTTTCAACATCAATATAATGAGTGATCCACTTTCCTTTCCGGAAACAGCACGCTAGTTCCAAATATCCCGTCTCCTGTACACTGTGCACAACTGCTAAACTCTCTTTCCCAATACTGTTCCAGTCATAGCTAGGTCTTACCCCCAGTGCTGGCTTTGAGCGTACCCAATCACCTACCTCAAACCCTGAGAGCCGTTCTGAATCTCCAGGAGAAACTTTCCAAGGATGATGTCTCCCCGTGACTCTAACCTTATAGTCAAATAAAATAAAATAAAAAGAAGAAGAAAAAGAAACCAGCATTATTTCAGCAATTCCACAATAAGAGGAAACTGAAGCCCAAAGAAACCCCAGCAGCAAAACCATACACTCTTCTTTGTTGTCTTTAAAATAGGTGCACCCTCAAACACATTACAAAACATGAGTATTAAATATCACATGGTTTTTTAAGGGAAAAAGGATGAAAATTTGACAAGCAAAACTAATAGAATAAAAGAAAGAAAAGAAACCCCCAAAAGAGGAAGAAAAAAAAAAAACTGAAACTTCCCTCCATTATTTCTTTTTCTGTTCAACTTAAATCATTTCTGGAGAAAGATTAAAACATAGCTTCATAATGCTAAGACTATTACCTGATCTCTTCCACTAAGAAAAGAAAACCATGGGTTAGTTGATCGGAAAAAAAAAAGCATAAAGGGCTTACATTTAAAGTGCCATCCATGTCTATTCTCACAATTCTCCCAAAGGTGGCTGGCGTCTCATTTGACCATCCAAGCTTTGGCTCAGTAACTGAAGGGATTACACGGATATCTTGTCCTACTTCAAAAGGGGGAACCTTCTCCACATCCGTAACTGAACAACAGAAAGGTTTGCTCCTGAAGCAAAAGGCAATTGCCACATCACCATCCTCTTCCAAACTGTGGATTACACCAATGCTGTTCCTGTTTATATCCTCCCATCCATATCTAGGGGAGGACACTGAAGCTTTAACTCTAACCCAATCCCCTACCTTCATGTCAAAAAAAAGGTTCAGAGAGAAAAAGACACTTATTAGACACAATGATATCTCAAAAGCATGAATATAAAAAGGAAAAATATAATTATTACCTTAAAATCCTCAATCTTTTCCATATCAGAAGGATCAGCTTGCCATGGAATAGGCCGGTTGGGGATCTCTATTCTAGATTAGAAGCCCATCACTCTCTATGTCAGATATCTTTCCAACACTATGATGAGTTTCTCCACCCCAAGCATATCTTGGCTCAGCTACAGAGCGCTTCACACAAACCCGATCACCGATCTGTGAATTCATAACATCATCAAAAGTTACCAACTGCAAAAGAGAAAGACAAAGGAGAAAGCCCAAAAAAAAATAAAAAAATTTTCGGCCATGAAACTATAAATGTTCTTACTCTAAAAGGCTCAACCAGTTCAACCTCCTCCGGCTCACAATGCCATGGAGTTGGCAGATAGCTTAGTTCCAATAAAAGACTGTTATCTGGCCTGATACAGTACACTACACCTATGCTTCCAGGAGTTACAGACCCTAATCCATGTTTAGCAGTCGTTAGAGACGGACGAATACGAACCCAGTCTCCAACTTTAAATTCTTCAACTCTTTCCATTTCTGCAGGATCTGCTTTCCACCCTCTGGATGCTCCAGGAAAACCAACACGGAGTATCCCATCCATCATCTACACATAGAACGGTTCCTATAGTATCATGCGAATGTCCCCGCCAACCAAACCTGAAGCCAGATATCAAAAGATCAATTAAACAAGTAAACAGATATCAAAAGATCAATTAAACAACTACCCACAACAAGCTCAAGAATCCAAGTTTCTGCTCAAATTAGTTAGCTACTACCCTGGATCAAAATGTATGACCACTTTTATGATGATAGGAATGACGCAGTAGCAATCTGTTAGCTTCAGAACCAACAATATATTTGGATGCCTACATGTAGACTGTGGGTACCATGATAAATAACAAAACTTTTGGGTCAAATGATTGCAATTTTTATTAGAAAAGTTATTCTCATTATTTGTTTTTCCCGCTGGTAACTCTTTATCATGTTCAATTAAATAAGGTAACTTGAAGTTTGGAAAGAAGTTGCAATAAAAAACAATTTATGGGCCATTACTTATTTCCCTTTTTTTAGGTGTTTTTGGACCATACTAGGTCCAATAAGATACATAATAAATAGTTTCCTGCCAACCTTGAGGTCCAAGATAACCTGGATTGTGAGTCTTGGTGTGGCAAGGCAATGAATAAGTTAACTAAATTATTGGTTTGAACATACATCTTTCATGGATAATTTAACACCCTCTTTTCTATCTGCTTGTCTTCCTCTCCAGTAATTCTCGATTGTGTTCACTGTCTAGTATCTAGAAAATTTTTTTATTTGCTATTGCACCTCTCAAAAATCTTAAAACTCATCATACTGCATTATATCTCCGTCAGATGATACCGTCCCTTCACTTAAAAGATGCTATCTCTATTGAAGTCACCATAAACTAAGTGGTGCTGCATCAATGACTGGTGATAGTTACGCAAAAAGAGTAGTAGCGAACAGATGAAAAAGATATTAAAGAATGGTAGATAATGCATAAAGCAATATCCTAGAGCATCAAAACTCACAAGTGCACCATGTTTTAAATGGAGGATAAAAACATACTTCAGTATTCAATGGTTGATTTAAAGAAGAGAAATGTTCTCCGAACAGTCAAAAAGCCTATAGGCATTGAATGATAAAATACCTGTCAGATTTAGTAAATTTTAGAGAATATGCAGTGATCAGTTAATGAAAAAACCTTGGTTCTTTGACATCTTTCTTAAGTTGTACATGCTGTCCCCTGTCCAATGGAATCACTTTTACAACTTCACTTGCTAGTACTTGCACTTCCCCAGAACAAAATGACACAATGAGATTGTCCTTATCTCGGACATTTTGCACAAAAGCAACACTCTTATGATTAGCTCCTTGCCATCCATATGCAGGAGTAGTAACACTTTTCTTGAATTTTACCCAGTCTCCAACTTGATACCTACTCAGCATTTGAAGAAGCAAAATGTCTATTATTATAACAGTAGCATAGAAATGACAGAGAATATGGCAGATTGACATAATTTAAAATAATGCTCCTTACATTGTGGGAGACAAATGTACTCCCTTCTCTATAAGTGCCTCCATCAAATCAGCTCAGAGATCCATTCTCTAGGAAGAGCCTCCAAGTAGTCGCATAATGTCTTACCACTGCCATGCATCAACAAGACATTAATATATCAAATTCAGCAGCACATAAAATTTGGAAAACTTATATACAATCTAAAGCGGGAACCAAAATATTTACAGGGTAATAACTTACCTGTGGTTCCTGGCTTCAATAGCAGCGTCAGGATATCTAAGCATTACAATGATCCACTCAAGATTCTCACGTATCATTTTTGCTACATCAGCTGCTATATGGAAGGCATTGTCACCATCATCATCCTGATATTGAACAAAAACACAAATCTTTTTATTATTAAAAAAAAAAAAAAAAAAAAAGAGCAGATACCAACTGAGTTTCCAGAGAATATCTCTTTCACAAATTTCAAATGGGTATCAAATTCTAGTACAGTCGAGAGTTACCCAATTCTCTAGGTTACCTTGCAATTGCTTATCAATTCACGCGCTCCAGTAACGTGTAATATGTACGAGACAATTGTAGAAATAAGTTGTAGATTCTTAGCTAAGTGACACACTGCAGACCCGTACCACGTACCCTAGTACCCGAATTTGGTAAATCATGGTACAATCAATTTCCTAAGTTGATAAAGATAAAGCAGTACCATAGCATATTGAAATACTGTTCTAACTAATTACCTCTACATATGAGCCCAACACAAAAATTAAGTCACTTCAATAGACAGAAAAATGTAAACTTCTTCTATTGTCTTCCATTGCAGAAATAATAGTAATGGACCTAATAATTCTAAAAGTAACAGCACATTTTTCCATCATGTGACAAATTTGAAATATATGGGAGGTCAAAACTCAAAAGGAGAAGAAAAACTTTATAATGGCAGACAGATAATTAGCTGCTCAACCATAAATCAGGAAACATTTTCTAAACAATTCTTATTTTGGACATCAAACATTATAGTGGAAATTAAGGAGTTCAATCATACCTAAAACATTTTAGTGGAAACTAAGGCGTTCAATCATACAAGTACAATAAGAAGAAAAATTGTACCTGAAAGAAACCATAATCATTTTAAAATGTTTGCTTTAGTGACAACTGTCTGAGAGCTAAATGGAATAGGGAAAAATGAGAGCGCAAATAAAAACATTACTATATTTAATGATTAATCCAAAGAGACTGGATCTGTCAACTACATGAAACCGAGACCAAGTAACTAAGAGAAATAGGAATGGGGATCTGTCAACAGGTAACCAAGACCAACATACATAGGGTTTAAATAACATTCAATAACACTTCTTAACGTAGAACCTTCCAGCTTGCCTCAAATTAGATAGCACTATACTTAAGATTGCATGAGATAAACATTGGGAAATGCACTGTGCCTAATAAAATGAGACATCCTAGGTAAATACTGGGGGTCTTTGGTTATCCATTTGGATGGGGTTCCTAGAGATGGAAGTTCATTTGGAAAAAAACCAAACTGTTCGGTAAAAATTTAGCATGGGCCTCCTGAGGAAACCACTTCAAGATGTGGAAAGTCCATTATGGGGAAGTCACCCAAAGCGGCTTCCTTCCAGGTCCTCGATCCACTCCACTTAAAAGATAAAAGCCAACTTTCATTTCAATATTGTCCTTATCAAATAAATTCTGCATACTAATAGTAATTGATATGTTATTTGGAATTCAAAGACATATATTAAATAATTAAATCAAGAATATATCTGCATTTGTTTTATGCAAGGTAAAAACTTCAGAGTAAAACTGTGTAGGTACATATTCCCAAGCAAAGCTCTTCTCAACAAAAATTAATAGCATGCTTTCACTAGATCATTATCAAACATATTTGAACATTAGGTTATTTGTGCTCTAGTTGTTTTTTGCTCCTTCATTCCACAGAACCACAGAAGTCGGATCTTATAAAGCTTTCAGTAAGAAATAAAAAATCAACCTGCAAATTACAATTTGCCCCAGCAGATAATAGCAATCCAACACATGATTTTGCACCTCTGGCCAATGCCACATGGAGAGGTATGTATGGTATTGTGCATGTTCCTGATGTTTACATCAACTCCAGCATCAAGAATAACCTATTCAGGAATGTTTCACAAAAGTAATCATATGCGTTAAAATACAAAACTATAGCACATCTCGACCCCATGGCTCAAGCACAAGAAAGAAACAATGACATCCACATCAAATAGTCATCCAGCCTATCTTTTTTTTTTTATTCTTTTAAAGTCATCTAGCATACCTTGACCAACTGAACATCATTAATCATTGCTGCAGTATGTAGAGCTGTTCTTCCATTTTGGTTGTCCTCAGCTGTTGGATTTGCTCCTGCAGCTAGCAGTATTTGTACAAGTTCTCTCCCTGCTGCTTGACACAAGCTAAAGCAGTTATATAGTGGAACTTGCACGAAAAACTTATTGACATAAGAGGAAAATACAAAATCAACAGGCTATATTGCTCATTTATAGTTAGTACTCAAACGAAAAAGAAGAAAGGTAAATCAAACTCTAGTCTACCAGCTTCATGTTCTGCTGCGTTCTTCAGCGCAGCAGCCATGCACAAAGCAGTTCCAACACGGCTAGGAATATTGATCGCATCAGCAATCTCTTCCTTGGATGCAAGCTCCACCCATCTTTTGACAATTGCTACATTCCATGTCATTACGCACAGGTGCAGTGGTCTGTAAAGTGAAAAAGATTTAAAACTTGCACCAGCAAGTTAAAAGCAATAACAGGAATTCACTGATGTCTATGTTGCAATACAGTCATGCAAATCCTCAAACATCTATTCAGACTGCAACCTTATGAACATGCGAGCTCAAACCTGTTTTAATGAACTCTATTGCATTGTTTTTAACAAATCCACTTCCTTGAATGGAAACTGTAGACTTTTTATTCTCGAGTTATTCACCCTAGCTAGTCTCTTTTATGACTCAACCAAGGATTCATTGTGGACAACATTAGTTACTTGGCAAATTTTGCATGACAAAACTATACTAACCTCAAATTTTTTATCTCAAAAGCTTTGGATCAAATACATACATGTAAAGATAAGGTTGCAGGTAGTGTCAACCCCTCACATAAAACCAAAAATGTATATGAAGACCTTCAGAAACCATGATTCACAAATTCTCCCAGGAACCAGAAAACAAGGCTGCTAGAAATTTTTTTTCTCGAAAACAAAGATTTCCCTTATTACCAGGTGAAGAATAACTCTAGTAAGCAGCTATTCCAAATAACAAACTATTTTTCATCAACTATTACAATTAAATATAAAGCCACTTCTCTTCCAACTAGCAACATAATTCAACACAAAATTAATGCATTAATTTGTCCTTACAATAATCATTTTGAAAATAAATACTAGTTTCATGTTTTGACCCCCTCTATTGTAACAAACACAAACTCATGCTATGAAAAATCATATGCAACCAAAGAAGATTCATTTTGTACATACATCAAATCTTTAGAGTTCTGAAAACCCATGGATTTACAGCCTCCATTCTCCAATATTACAATAGCACACTCAGTATATTTCTTGGCGATAGCTTACCTCTATGAAGTACAGATTCACCCTCATCATCTACTGCATTTGGATTAGCCCCAGCCAACAATAATTCCTGTAATCATCCAGGCAATGATGAACAAAGACTATGGCAGAAGTACAAAAGGAAGAAAAAGTGAACCAAAAAAAAGACAGCTGCCAGATAACTTATGCCTGTGAATTTTGTTCTCCAGGGAAATGAAACCTATACCCAGACTACTACTTCTACAGTAATATTTCCAAACAAACTCAGAATCTGTCTTTTTCCCACCCTCTTAAATGTAGTTTTATTTTTTTCTTCTTTTTCTCCCACCCTCGTATCTTATTTATGTCTGTCATAGCTAAGACAGAGAAACATACTCGCATGCACTCTGGGTGGCCATGATAGGCACAAACATGGGCAACTGATGGTCCAAGGCCTTCCCTCAATACAGATTTCACATTAGCATTTCTCCGAATGAGGGCATGGACACATTCAGGCGATCCAGCTGCCAGAGCACATACAAGAGGAGGAATCTGTTCACCATCTTTATCTAGAACATCTACATTTGCCTCTTTGTACGCCAAAATTGCATGAACAAGTTCCACACCACCCCGTCTACAAGCAAGGTGGAGAGCAGTCTGACCATCAGCATTCTGTGCTTCTAGAAGAGAACATAACAAGTTTTTGCTCCGCCCTGACTCAGTCTCAGCAAGCAACTCTCTGCGGAAAAATTATTGGGCAAAAAGAATAATGCGGTAAATCTGTCTTGACAAGTAAAAAATTCAACTAATGATATTAAAAGTAAAACAAGGAAAAAGATGAAGTCACAAAACTTATATTTGTAATGAATGCTAGTGGCAATACTATATATAAAGATTTATTAATTAATGTCCTAAAAAGCATACACAATAAAGTAGACTAACCGCACACCATTAACGCAGCCTTCAGAGACTAGTCGGTGAAGAAGGTTAAACTTATGTTGGTGAACATCCGAATCAGTTAAAGGAGATGATTTCGTTCCGTTTGGAACTGGATATTTTGAGTCCAAGTCACTACATATAAAATTGAGCATACATATCTCATCAGTCATAGATAAGCTGAAATACAAAAGGGTCAAAAATATTAGCATATAAAAGGAATACTGAAAAGGAAAAGAAACAACATCAAAGCAAGAATCTTTATTCTTCTTTCGCCAAAGAAATGTAAAGCACTTTTAACTCCAACTTTGACTAACACAATGGCACAAGAACTAAGCCAGAGTAAGTTATAAGGACACAAGCAATCCATCTTAGAGTTCTTACTTATCAGGGCTTGCAGGAGGACTACAGGGTATTTCTTGCAAGTGACGAAGAAATGTTGTTAACATTGCACTAAAAGTTGGCCTTCGAGATGGCCTAAACTGCAAACACTCTCCAATCATCTTCCACAACTCCCTTGGTATGCCAACACCCACTACACTTGCATACTGAGGGGGTTGTTTCCTTGCCTTGACAACAGCCGTATAGATTTCTTCTGCACTTAACCCAGCCCACCTGCATAAAGAATGTGTCAACAGGGAATTTGAAGCAGTCATATCCCCTTAAAATGTAGACATAGTAAGAGAAAACAATTCATAGAAGACAAAATTAAACAAGTTGATCAACATACGGGATAGAACCAGTGCACATCTCCACCAATGTACAACCAAAGCTCCAGGCATCTGATTCTGGAGAAATGCCAATTGCGTCATCCCAGAAACGATTAAGTGACTTCTTTACAGGCTCCCATGCCTCAGGAGCAGTATAGTTCGGGCAAAGCATTGTGCAATCCATGCACGAATGTACCCTTGCAGACTCGCCCTCTGATCGAGCTTTTCTACAGGCAGGCTTTTTTAGAATTGCTGGAAGCCCATAATCAGAAACAACAGCTTGACCATTTGAGTCCAGGAGAAGATTTGATGATTTAATATTCATACAAACAATGCCAGCTGCATGTAAATCAGCCACTCCACGAGTAACATCTGCCCCATACCTGCAGACACAGCTAATAAGTGCATCAACACAACAAACAGCAATACAAGCCGCAACTGTAGCAAAAACTTAAAATATTGTCAAAATCAAACATATCCCTTACCATACCAACTAAAGCTTATTCAATGCATTTGGCAATAAAGTTTTTGCTCTTGATTTGGAAATATTAGCACATGTAGTTAATTTCATTTAACAAGCCATTTTGGGCATTTGTAAAATAAGACACAATTGCCAATTATACTGGTCATTTAAGATTATCAGGAACCAAAATTTCATGGAGTTATAGGTCATTGTCTTAACACTATGGCATTATAATGTTATGCACACCACAATAGAGACCAGTGATAAGAGTGTCAGGTGGAGTTGGCAATCAAGTAAAGAACTGTAGTCCACCAACAGCTGTAAGAAAATCAGGCTTGCCCAAGCCATGAAGGGCTAATTGATGTAATCTAGAATAAGGAATGAAAACGGTGCATTCTTAATTTTTCTAACACGCATTTTCTAGGACATGAAATGGCAGTAATTCTGTCAACACCTAGTTATCTGTGAAAGAGTCCATATGTGATCCTTTTGTTGCTAATAACTTTTTCACCAGTCATTTTTGAGACAGGATGATAAGTCAAATAATTTGGGAGACAAGGTCAGAGTTAGCGTGATCCTCTACCCAAATTTCAAGCTCTAAATACGAATTTCATTTCATTAAAAGTGCACAACAGCTGAAATGTGGATTTGAGAGAATTCCAAGAGATAAACAATACTCACCTACATGCTACTAGTTACACAAGATCCTGCAATGACAAGCCATATACAGCGATTGCCTTGTTGCATTTAAAGAACAAAAGGAAATTGTCTTAGTTCATTGACAGAATAAATAATTTAACTAAAGCAAATGACTTGCTACATCCTTTCTTTTGAAATTCAACAGAGTCTTGTTTGGCAAGCATGGATTGAGAGTCGTGTATTTGAAAACAGGGTTGGTTTCTTGAAAAGGATACTGCCAAAAGGTAAGAATAAGTCAAAGCAAGGACAAACTTTAAACTAATGTCTATACTTTACAGCCTATATAATTCATTTCCAATGTCCCAACCACCAACATGGTCTCAAGCATCCTGTCTACCAAAATCCTAAAGAACATGTCCCAAACGACTGAAAATTAAATGCCAATCAATCACAATGTCAAAGAACTAATCAAAGATAGTCAAACTAAATACATCCAATAATTTGATTCTTGTGTTTTCCTTCATTTTACTACAAGGGCACAAAAACTAAAGCTTTATATAAAATTTGGCTACAAGTAATGGGAATCAACACCAAAAAATAAATAAATAAATTGACAATTCAAGTGTAACAAATATGGACTGTGCATAAAGTAAGAAAAATGAAGCGTACCTAAGGATTTGCTCAAGAGTGAGGCGGCCTTCATTCCTTTGCATCTCTGTCAGCACTGACCCTTTACACCTATCCATTACTAACCCCAAACTCCCATCCTCCATCCTGGTTGTACCGTGAAATGCACACACATTTCGACACCACATTGAAGCTCTTCTCATCGTCCTTCCAGTTTCCCCTGCACCCAAACTACATCCATCGCCTCCCCCACCACTGCCACCTTCTTAACCGCCACTTTATGGCTGCACTGGCCATTACTCCCGACCATCACTCCGGCCCATGTCTCCACAGTTGATGCATTCCCACTATTACCACTATTCCTTTCCCCAATTCTCCTGAGTAACTTAACCCTTTGATGCATTCCTACCTCAATCCTCCCACCTCCTCCACTACCACCACCACAACTCGTGGCCTCGTGGCCTCCCTTTCGCCGCCTTCTTGCTGCTGCTGCTGCTGCTGCTGCATCCACATCCACCCCATTAACATTATTGCTATTGCCATGTCTATTATTATTATGGTGATTGGTACCGAAAGAAAAATCTTTTCCTTGCTTGTCCTTATCGTCCTCGTCCTCGTCCTCGTCCTCGCCCTCGCTAAAGTAGTTGGAGGCGGAAGATGACTCGTTGATCAGTGCTAGGATCGCATAGTTCTTCTTCAAGGCGGTGACGGAGTTGCCAACGGTAGATACATGGCGGCATCTGGGACAAGAGAGGGAGATTTCCGGCGACGCAGAGAACATTTTAGCAAGGCAGTCCTTGCAGAAGCCATGGCCACATTGGAGTAATAAAGGGCAGCGGTTATCCTCGTTGTATTGATTTTGACACACTGAGCAACAAGGCAGCCACAT
The DNA here is from genome assembly GCA_025175665.1 of Cinchona pubescens. Classification (NCBI taxonomy): domain Eukaryota; kingdom Viridiplantae; phylum Streptophyta; class Magnoliopsida; order Gentianales; family Rubiaceae; genus Cinchona; species Cinchona pubescens. The sequence continues at coordinate 7,405,532 of JANKKI010000123.1, read as the reverse complement.
AGTTAAATATCAACTGAACTTCAATTTTTTCTCTTTCTTCTTCCCTTCGAATCTAATCTAAAGTTTGATAAGACGTAGTTTCCAGTCTCAATCTAACCTTGACTGAGTTGAAGAAGCTACTTTTCATAGGGATTTTGTGGAGGAGAAAGGGAGCAGATCCATTGAGGAGCAAGTACGATAAATAAAAGGTGAAGAAGGAGAAGAAGATGGCATATAGCTATGGACTGAATCACCGGAAGGAGTAAAATGAACGGGAAAAAAATCCTAGCATTATTTAAGGGTTTTTTACTTTTTAGTAATGGGTTTGTTGATTTTTTTTTTTTTTTCTTTTTTTTCCCCCTTTTCTCGAAGGTCTTTCTATCTATCCCGACGGACTTTGGTCAAAGGTCAAAAATACTCACTAATCTGTTACTATTACTTCCTTCTCATTTATAACGTCATTAATTGGAAAATGCTCATTCTATAAATGTAACTTTAAAAGAATTATTCATTTTTTTTATAAAAAAAAAAAAGTAATGAAAATGTTAATAAAAACATTATGAAAAAAAATAAAAGAATAATATAGAGACGGGAAGGTGGCAAGAAAGTTATAAGTAGGTATAAATATAATAAGGGCTAAAAATGAAGTTTAAATAACAACACTTATCAAATCTTCTCCTTTCCATTTATATATAGTATAGATTATTTGCGTGTATCAATGTATTAAGTCTTTGAAAGCTCAGTATTGTAGCATTTTTTTTAACTTTACAAAATTTTAAGTATAATGTGTTAATATTATTTGTCTTTTGTTAAAGAAACTTCATTAAGAATCAAATATATCTATGAGGATTTCAGATATTCATTATAAAATTGATCTTTTTGTTTTTAAAAGTCAAATTGTGAAAAAAAAAAATAAAAAAAATGAAGGGAGTATATTTTACGTTACACAACTAATTAAATTTACTAAAATGGTCACTCATCCCTTAAAGCAATGATTTCAAAGCACCTTTCTATTGCTGACGTTAAAATAGCAGAAAAAAAGATTCTTTAAAGATAAATTTGTCAATACAACTTAGACAAAAAATAAATGGTTGTTGAAAACATAAAATAGAGAAATTTTTGGATACTAAATTATAATTGTGATGCTCCCAAATCGAGATAATGACACATCATACCTCAAGATTACCCAAACATACAAAGTACAGTACTTTGAACAACATTCAAATTATAATAACACAATCATTTATAATCATCCACAAAAACCATAGTCATCCAATTATACAAGTCCAAGTCCATTAACATTCCTTTATACCAAACAAAGCACACTTATATATAATTACTAACCAATAATCCCAAACAGTAAACATTAGGGGGTTCTTATACACATAACAAACCCAAAAATAGTCTCTTGGCACAGGGCCAAGCAAAACAAGAAACCTCGTGCAAAATAATAGTCCAAGAATTCATAATGTAGTCCCTTCTGTGCTCAGCACGAAAGTCGAGATCAACAAATTCCTCTGATTGGTCTGCTACTGCAAAATAATATGAAATAACTGGGTGAGCAAACATTACTCAGTAAATAGCATTTAAACCTGATTAGTGAACACAATTATATGATGAATCAGTGTGCAATGTACACAACTTAATCAATGATCAATATATGTACAACAATGTTGGACCCCAATTATGATAATCATGTTTTGATGATGACCAAATCGTACTAATGGTTTGAAAACAAGTGTGCAGAAAAATAAGAAGGCTCGGACGAAAATGATCATCCGAACCCAATCAAGAAAAATGACCAAAAGTTGAACAACACCTTACGGACGATGAAGAGCGTCTGAAAGAAAGGAACTCAGACGCAAGAGAGCGTCCAACTCTAAAACCAAAACATGATCAAAAGCTGTAGGACACATATGACCGTCCGAACCATAAGCTTCAGGACGCACATGACCGTCCGAACCATAAGTTTTAGGACGCACATGACCGCTCGAACCAGAAGTTGTAGGATAGGACACATATGACCGTCCGAACCAAAAGCTATAGGACCCACAAGACATCCGAAGAAAAGAGCTCAACATGAAGAAGTTTCTATCAAGCTTTAGGACACATACGACTGTCCGAAACTCTGTTCATAAAGCTATAAGACGCATGATCGGACGTCCGAACCTCTGTCCGAACTCCTAACAGCTAGTTTTTTGATCGTTGGAGCTCAAATTTCAGCACATCTTTCATCTATAAATAGCCCAAGGACATCAGATTAATGTGAGGAACTACCACATTCAATACAAACACTTGTAAGAGCTATTTGGAGAGAAATAGGCTAAAATATTGTGGGTTGTATTGGTTTGGGTAGTATAGTTCTCTTGGCTCAACTACAGGGAATTAGTGTGAGTAAGAGTAGACTAGTGAGTGATCTTCAAGTGTAAGAGTGGAGGGATAACAAGTATACAAAAGTGAGGTTGTAGTGTAAAACCCTTTGGCTCAACTAGAGGGATTTAGTTGGTGCAAGGGTGAGCTTACTTTGTGTAAAGAAGATTATTGCCTCACCTTCTTTGAAGATGCACTACTAGTAGATGTACTCCAAACTTGATGAGTATGTGAGTTTGGTTTGATATTCTCAATCTCTTTATTTGTCTTTGAGCTTCAATTGATTGAATATTTATCTTTGATCATTTGTGTTTTAGTGTTTATTTGTTACACAAAGTTTGCATTTTCATTAAACATATTAAAATGTTTGTTTTTAGAGACAACCTAATTCACCCCTCTCTTAGGTTGCTCTTGGGCCAACAAACAAATCTATTGAGTTCATGGTTCACATAGGTCTTGTGGCACTAGGCCTATCTATTATCTGTCTAAATAGATTAGGCATCAAGGATTTTCTATCACTTGTTTCTGCCTGCCCGATAGATTGGGTATCACATTCACAAAGTATAGTATCCAGTTGTTGTAGCATAAAGTAATACTAAATCCACTAAAGTGATCCATTGAGCTTCATTTGACCATTCAAAAAATCACATGGAATAACATTGAACATTGAGTGGCTAAGCATTAAGAATAGTTTCCCCATAAGACCCTACATATGACCAACCATAGTTATCAGGGGTGGACGCAAGAAATAAACTTTGAGAGGGCAAGACTTAATAGCCATATATTTATTAAGGTTAATTTATATTTCTCTCAAAAATTTAGCAGGGCGAAATATAAATTTTATAAGGATACAAATTAAATTTTTAAAATTTTTAAGGGTAAAATTTACAATTTCTAAAATCTTGGGGGGAAGAAGGGCGGCGGCCAAATCCAACCCTGATAGTTACCTTCATTTTACATAACATATGGATGCAAGAACAATCATATACAATACGGTCAATAAAAATGTGTAAAATACTACTTACCCTGCAAATTGCTTGACCTTGGAACCCTAACTTAAGATTGACGGAAATCCTATATTCTTGACCTACAATAATGGGAGGTAACACCATTTAATGGAGCAGACAAATAGGGATATATTACGAGCCAAGAAACAATCAAAACAAAATTAGAATTTTGGAGCATAACACCAAGTGTTGCTACACCTAACATTGCATTATGGGAACATTGCGACATTCTTGACTTTCCTTAATAGTTTTTGAACAAGTTGGCTGGTTAGCCCGCCCAACCATGAAGCAGCTCATTTTAAGGGTTAAAAATCACTCCAAATGTCCAATAACAAGGGTCTAAAGATGCACAAACAAGTTGGAATTTATCTATCCATGTAAGAACAAAATTTAACACCAAAAACCTAATCTAAATCCATAGGTTCACAAAGAAAGTGTTCTTGACCATCCAACCCCTCACTTTGAGCATTTCATTTTGGATGCTTTTAGGAGGTTTTAAACCAAGTAAGGCTAGCCAAAGAAGGAATCCATTAGGTAACAAAAAGAGTTCACAACCATCAAGAATTAGGCAACTAAGATCTTGAAACCAACCCATGAACCCTTATAACTAAACCATGATAATAATTTACTTAAAACTCACCTACAAAGCTGAAATATTGGTCTTGAAACATTTTTACTCCTTTAACCCTTCTTGATTGACCTAATTGTGACCTACGATTTTGGTAGTAGTAAAGGGTAATTAAAAGAGTTCTAGGAAAAGTTTGAGAGAAAATGAACCAATGTGAAAAGGTTTAAATTTAGAATAGTAGTAGGGAAGTGGCTTCTTCAAGAAGTCATACTATTTTCGAAAATCGAACTTTTAATCCCTCAATTCTTGACTTCTTATACTAGTAACCTGCTAATAACTCTATGAAATAAAGTTAATTTATGCTCATTTCAATCTATACTTTGGCTAGGTTTTGAGTATTTTTATGTGTTTTAGACTATGTTTTATTCATTTCAGTGGTTTTGGTGTTTAGTTGTGTTTTTGTGATTGTTAAAATCTTTATATGTGATTTTGTGTTTTGTAGGTTGAAGGTGTAATTTGATACATGGAGTATAAAGGATGCATGGAGTGGAGATGAAATGGATGTGTTTTCAAGTGCTTTTTAAAAAAGAAAATCTAATCATAGAGTATAGTGGCATTCTTATGCAGTTCATTTGCAGTGTTGTGGTGTTCATCCAAATATCTTGAGAATCTGAGATTTAAATGACGTGGCATTCTTTCAAGGCCATTTCATAGCACCGTGGCATTATGTTTGTACGAAGAAATAGAAAGTAGCATTAATTTTATTTTATTTTTCGAGCTAGAGTTTGGACTTAATTAGAACTTTTTCAAGTTGTGGCTTACTTCAAACCCTAGGGATAACTTGTACCTATAAATACAATATCATGGATACAAATAAATGTGGAGTTGGAGGGCTTTGGAAGGTTGTTACACCACAATACAACTTCCACAACTATTCAAGTTTTCTTAGTTTAGTTTAGTTTAGTTTAGTTTAGATCAGATTTATTAATCTGTCTTGCACTTAGTTTAATTTACAGCTTTAGTAGACTAGTTTATTTGCTTTCTTTGTGGTTAGAGAAATACTCTTAAGTGTATTGAAGTCTTGTTGAGAGTTTTGATCTACGTCCGAGAGTAGTTTGAGCATCAATTCTCTCTGCAACATTCAATATTCTAGTGTTTAAAATTTTTTGCTTTTTTGTAAATTTCTATGAAGATGTCTTATTTTAGTTTCTTGTCCTTTAATTCTTTATATATGGAGTAAATTTATTAGTTAGGGATATTAATTGCAAGTTATGAGTATATGTGATAAAACATTCAATTTTTTGCTTCTTTTGAGTGTGTATTTGAAGTTCTCAATGCTTTATATACTTGGTTGATGATCTATTTTGAAACTCATATGAGAATAAGTTCTGGTGCATCAAATGGATTAATTGTATGATTGATTCATGATTTATTGTCGATTCAAGTACGTGTTACAATTATTTATAATTGTTTTGGGAGAATGCTTATGGATGATTGATTTGTAGTTGATTAATTAATTCGGTAGAGTAATTTATTATACTATCTAGGAAGTAAGATTGAATTGATTTGCTTATATGTACTCATAAAGTTGTCAGTTAGGTAAAATCAATTTCCCTAAAGTTACTTTTATTTGAATTTATATCAGTTGATTAACGATTCCATTTAATTTTCTCTCAATTAGTTAGTAGTTAGTACAAGTGTACAACCCATTTAATTCAATTCTCTCATATAATCGTATGCTTTAATTGGAATAGTCTGTAAGTTGTAATTCAAGGTTTAACCGTTGCAAACAAGTAGTCTCCCTAGGATGATACACTTAATTTTAAAATCACTTTATTATTTGATCAATTAATGCACTTGCTAGTGTAATAGCATGCATCACCCGCCGAATAGAAAAATGTATAGATAGGGTAAATTGGTAATTGTGCAATAAGGATCGAAATTAATGTGTATTTAATGAGTATATAACGACTATGACAAACATGAAATGAATGAAAAAACAATCCTTCCAAGTACTATAATAATTTTGAAAATTTTGTCTTCTTCTTGCTAAGCTAATGCTTTCTAATCCAGTTTGAAAGAAAGTTAAGTTTGGGAAGAGTATCTTAAAAGAAGTCAAAGACGTTTTGGATCGTTGATGGCTTGAAGTGTTACTTAAGAAAAATTGTAGGTATTTGTCATGCCGCAAGACATGAATAGTGACACGTGATGCCTTCTTCAACACCTAGTTATAATTTCAATGAAACACCTAAATCCTACTACTAACTAGATAGTATCCCGCAAGTATACGGTTGTCAACTAGTAGCAAGGGAAGTAGGGATCGTTCCCACAAGGATTGTCGATTGCAATTACCAATGTTTAAGGGCGTTTGTGTAGTTAAGCAAAATTAATTGATAGATGATAGAACTATTCTAATGAAAATTGTAATTTTAATTCTAACCTAATTTAATCAAATTAAGACTAAAATTTAAAACAAGTAAATCACTCAACTAAAAAGACTACAAAAGAGTCTAGAAACTTTGAATATTAAAAGCATTCATTTCTAAATTATAAATTAGAAAGAGTGAAACTAGAAATTTAAATATTTTTGGATTTTCGATTGAAATTAAGAAAGCCCACTAAGAATTAACTAGAAATTAAAGCTAGAAATTGAAAATTCTTAAATAGAAAGCAAGAAATTAACAAGAACCCTAATTTTCCAAAAAACCCTAATTTGAAAGTAAAGAAATTCTTTCTAAATTGGACAAGAAAGCAAATAAAAATTATAGTTACGTGAAACTTGCGATTAACCCACTACAATTATCTAATAAAAATTGGAACTTGACAAGAAATTTAAAGAAGATCTAAGATGAAAGAAAAGAGAAATTTATATAAAAAAAAAAGTAACTTATTGTTGAAGCTATCCTAATCTATCTAGAGCTATATAAAACTATCTAATCTCTCTCTTCCCCCACTCTACTAAAAACTCAGCTTAAATAGTATAGCATTATACAAGGCAAAATTAGGATTTTTCGGGCTAAAAGTTAACAAAATTGCCCTTATAACTTAGCATTCAGCGAGTTGAGATCTTTTAGTCTGAAAAACATAATGAGATCGCGATCTCAATTTAAAATAGTAGAACTGTCTCTTATACACATCTAGATGTGTATAAGAGACAGGTCGAATAGTCGAGACCGCGATCTCGACTCTCCTTCCAGCAGTCCTCATTTCATCCATTTTGCAATTTGGTCCCTTGAGCTTTGTTCCTTCCAGCTTCTAACCTTTAATTTTTAACCTGTATAATATTAACACCATTAAGCACTTAATTAAACTAAAAATTTAACACAAAATTATCATAATTAATTCAAGAACGAAAATACAAATACATATAAAAGAAATTAACTAAAATCTTTAATTACTTATCTAATTTTGGAATTTAAACTATCAAAATGCTATAATTTAGAGGAAAATAACTCTAGTTTACTAGAGTTATCAACATGCCACATCTCAAGATTGCCCCAAGTGTGCAAGGCACGGTACAAAGAGTATTTAATTACACATAACCACAAAACCATTTACAACTAGACATAATTAAGCCATGTTCATACATTCATAAGCTCTAATTCATAAAGATTTCTTTCCACAAGATTGCATACTTATATATAGCTAGCTAGCAAACTAGTAATCACAATATATTAAGCTAACGGTTTATGAAAAGAACAACCCTAAAAATTGCATTGGCATGCAGGCCAAACAAAACAGAGAACCTCACACTACAATACCAACACAACCTAACTCCAGTAGCTAGAGTCCATTCAAAAATCCCCTTCCATCACATCACTGGCAACTGGATCAGCTAACTCTAGAAAAGTCCTTGGCTTCAAAACTATATCAACAAATGGGGTGAGCAAAACATTACTTAGTAAATAGTACTTAAACCTAATAATTGATGAGTAGATCATATATACGATGCATTAAGGGAACATTATAGACATTAATTAAATTATGTACAAAATGTAAAATAAACTCATGTGTTGATAACCCTAAGAAATTAGAGTTATTCTAGAAAGCATTGTTTTTTTGTATAGTTTTTGCACTAGTTTCGGCATTTTTAGGGTTTATGCGTTTGTTTTTGTGCAATTATATGTCATATGAATATATGGTTAGTTTAGTTTTTTATAGTTTATTTGATGATATTCAACTTATATTTAGGTGTGTACGTTTTTAGGTTTGTCTTTATGCTGCTTACCTAATTTCTCCTAGAATTAGGGATCTTTGTGCATTTTTTATTGTCTTTTGTTTATATTTTTTTCAGTGTTTAGGTGTTTATTTTGAAGTTATATTATAGATATTAATGTGTGTTTTTGTTTTGGGGTTGCGCAGGAATAAACGGTGCGTCAATAGAACGTCGGACAAAGATTTTAGAGGTAAATTGGTGAAACTGTGCAAAGCGAACTCCACAAGTGATTTTGTTCACTTTAAGCGAATCAAACTCTTACCACATTCGCTTTAAGAAAGCATAGTTCGCTTTAGGCAATCCATGTCATGCTGTTTCACGAGTTTTTATATTTTTCAAAGTTTTGTCGAGTGTCCATTTTGTGCCTATTTTTGTGTATTTTGAAACTTATTCAGAGCCTTACTCTTGTAACTCAAAAAGACTATAAATAAGGGTCTATAGGAGCTAAAAAATATGTTCTCTTTTAGTCTCTATTCAAAAACTGCAAGATCAGACTAGGATTTTCTTTCTTTTTCATGAAGAGTTGAATAAGAGATTCAAGACTGACAACCTTGGAATGAGAACTTGCGATTCTTCATTAGAGAAGCATTTTTAAACCTTTCTAGATTATTATTATGATATTTAATTCTACTTTTATTACTCTTAATCATTTGTCTTCAATCAATGCTTTCTTTATTTGCTTTGATAGATTAATATTTAGACTAATTTACTTGCTATCAATGTTAGTTTACATGCTATCAATGTTTTGTTTTGTGTTATTCCTTTCATTCATGTTCTAAATAGTATGTGATAAGGTTGGATGATGCCAATTCCATTTGGTGATGATTAACTTGGTAAATTAAATAGTAAAAGTTGAAGATTAGATGATATAACCCTTAATCGAATCAATCACACTATTCGGTAATAATTATCATAAATTGGCAAATTAAGAACTTAGCTAACTCTTATTTTGGTTAGGTTGGCCGAGATGATACGAGAGTTAATCCCATGTCATAGACTTGTGTTAATTACTAGACTAAATTAATTCATGATCAAAATTGGCTAGATTAATTAGTTGTTTCTTGATAATTCCATGCAAGCCAACCTGAATTTAATTAAGTTAGGAAAGAGAGAAATCTATCCCTAATTAATTGATTTGATAAGATCCAATTGCGTGAAATCGGAATTGGGTTGATAATTGAGAATTGAACCTCTACTATGTGTAATTAAGTCGATTGATTGGAATTAACCTTTATTTGGCTAATTGAACCAATTAATTAATTGAATTAATCAAAATTGAGAATTGGCTAGTCTAACCCTAATCTATCATTTTCACTAGTTGAGTGTTTTGAAAAAAAGAGGAAAAAAACTTGTTTGGCTAAAAAGAGTAAAAAAAAAAAAACGTTGAAAAAAAAGGGAAGAAAAAGAATCGGCTATTGAGAAGGAGGACAAAAATTTTAGGGCTTGCATAGTTGGTTGCTTATAAATATAGGCAATTATTTGTTTATTTCCTGATCTAAAAAGGTTTTGGTTTCTTACCTTTTCCTACTTGTGTTTGGTATTCCATATTCCAATTCTAATTGCACTTGGTTACCTTATTCTAATCCTATTTGCAATTGGTTTCATGTCCTAATCGTATTTGGAATTGGTTTCTAATCCTAATCCTAATCGGATTTGTAAAAAACCTAATCCAAGTTGACTTAGGAAAATTATCCTAAAACCAGCTGTACTCGGAGAACTAATCCTAATCCTGGTAGGATTTGGATTACTTACCCTAATCCCAATTGAATTAGGAAATCCACCAAATTTAGCACTTTCCATTTTTGGAAACTTCCTATTTTTGGAAACTTTCTAAATCAAGGTATGCTTTTCGAAGTTTGTTCAAAAGCAAGCACTTAATTTTGGTGGTTCTTTTAATTTCTTTGTTAGTTCTAAGTGCTACTTGTTTGTTCTTGTGTGCTTAGTTTTCTTTTTTTATTTGGTAAATTTGCTTACCAAATTCTTATTTGCTTTCTATACGTTTTGTTGCTTCAAGTAGTCTCGGATATTTTGTTGTCTCTTGTTCTTTGAAGTTTATATCTGAAAGTTTAGTGTCTCTTATTTGTTGTTGGCCCGTGATTATTTGTTTTGTTTGACTTCCAACCAGTTAAGTGGTTAAGACATAACTAGAGTTTAGTTTGGTTCTTGTAGTCTTCCAAAGACTTTGAGAGCGAACTAAAGAGAGGAAAAAGGCAGTGTGGTGAGATCATTTGAGTGATAAAAGCCATTCAATTGAGGGTACACACGAGAGATTGAGTGATACAATTTGAGTGCATATACTCCCAAGAGTAAGGCCGAGTAGTGAGGAAAAATTCTGATTATTTTTCTAACACTAACTACTTTGTTTGGTGAGTTTTCTATTTGTGATGTCTCGCAAGCGGGAAGAGATTTTCTTCAGTAAAGTTCTCGTGAATGAAAGGGTTTGTGGTATTGTAATTGATAGTAGCATATGGATTAATATGGCAAGTACATATCTTGTTGAAAAGTTGAATTTGCCTACTTTGCCACATCCAAAACCTTATAAGTTCTGATGGTTAAGTGAAAGTGATGCATTTGAGGTAACTGAGCAAGTTATTGTATCCTTCACTATTGGTAAGTATGTTGATAAGGTAGTTTGTGATGTAGCACCTTTGCTCACATGTCATTTACAACTTGTTCAACTATGGGAATTATCTGAAAATGGTTTCTATAATAGCTAAACTAAGGCGTATCACTTGTGTAAAAGGGTAAAAAGTTTAAATTTCTTCCTTTGCCACAACATCAAATAAATGAAGAAATATTAGATATTCAAAGAAAATTTCTTGAATGGAATAAAGGTAAAAAGCAAAGTGGGGAAAGCCAAATAGTGGCCAAAAGTCAAGGATAAAAAGATTGTAAAAGTTTTGACCATAGGCCAAGAAAAAGAGAGAAAAGAGGGACAAATCAAGAGAATTTATTTTATCATATCTAACATTGATTTATCTTTGTCTAATTTTCTTTGTTTTGTGCTACCCTTCAAAGGTGTAAGTCGTGATGCAACCTCCCATTTGAGTAGCTCATCATTCCAATCAAAGCAAGGTAAGGAAGATATGGTAGTCAATACCCTATTTCAAAGGTATGAACTTATTTCTATTTTTTGTGTTGAGATTCTTAGGTTTGAGCATCTTAAGAAATTATACAAATTTAATTCCAAATTTAGAATTATTTTTAGTGTACATTTTGTTTATTTCTTGTTTAAAATTAATTCCTTTAATTTGGTTTTTGACTTGGTTGTTGAACCCCAATTATGTTAATCATGTTTTGATGATGACCAAATTGCACTAATGGTTTGAAAACAAGTGTGCAAAAAAATAGGTAGGTTCGGACGCAAATGATCGTCCAAACAAAAACAACCAGAAGACTCCACGAACACAAATGACTGTCCGAAAGACAGATCTTCAGACGATGGTAATCGTCCGACATAAAGAATTTGAAGCAAGTCTCGGACAAAGAACAGCGTCCGATCATATTTTCAGAAGACTTTGCTACGCAGGTTCGGACGCATCCTCCGACGTCCGTACGAATACCCTCAGAGAACGGACGCAGCATCGGACGCAGGGTTTAGCAGCGGCCGTCCGAGCGGTCCAATGGCTAGTTAATTCAGACGCACACTTGCTGCATCGGCCGTCCGAAGGTCCAACGGCTAGTTTTCCAGTAAACAGAAAATAGCAGTTGGGAAGTTGTTGGAAGCAGATTTTTGGCAACTATAAATACCCCTAAGCCTGAATTAATTAAGGAGAGACTTCTACATTGATTACAAGTAATACTTGACCTATTTGGGAGAAATAGTGGGTACAAGTGTTGAAATAGTGTAGGTAGTTTTGTGAAAAGAGCTTAGAAGTGTAAGAGTTCTTCAAGTGACTTACAAATACTTTGAGAGTGGAGATAACAATTGTAACAAAGGGAGGTTGTGAGTGTAAAACTCTTGGCTCAACTAAAGGAAATTAGTGTGAGCAAGAGTGATCCTCATTTGTGTACAAGAGGTTATTGTCTCACCTACTTTCAAGAGACTTTTAGTGGCAAAACTTCAAGTTGTGAACTTGGTAGTTGCCTTGTAAGAAGCTCTTTGTAGTTGTAAGCTCCAAACTTGAGAAGCTTGGGAGTTTGGTTTGATTCTCTTAATCTCAATATTCTTATTTGTTCTTTAAGCTTAAATTGTTGAATATCTATTGTATTCATTTGTGCTTAAGTTTTTATTTGGTGCATAAAGTTTGCATTTTCTATTAAGCACATAAAAAGGTTTGTTTTAGAAACAACCTAATTCACCCCCCTCTTAGGTTGCTTTTTGGGCCAACAATTGGTATCAGAGCTTGGTCTCATATATTGAGCTTAATTACTTTTGAGTAAAGATCATTCTGGCAACCAATAATGCTTTATTATGCAAATGATTTTAGAGGGGCATTCTATCACTAGACCTCCCATGTTTAATGGCATTAATTTCATTTTTTGGCGGGATAGAATGAAAGTTTTTGTTCAATCTATTGATATTGATTTATGGTATATTATTTGTGAAGGATCTTTAGAAGCTAATATTCTTGATGAAAATACTCATAGATTAAGGCCTAAGACTAGATATGAGTTAAATGCACAAGATAGAATAAATTTATCTTTAAATGCAAAAGCCATTAATATTTTGTATAATACCTTGGATGCTGATGAGTTTTCTAAAGTAAAAGGTTGCATATCGGCCAAGGAGATATGGGACAAATTGAAAGAAATCCATGAAGGAAGTGAAGATATAAGAGGGCAAAAGAAGTCACTTCTTGTGGCTAAATATGAATCCTTCAAAATGGAACCTTATGAGAACATTGACAAGATGTATTGTAGGTTCAATGATATGGTAAAGAATTTGGAAGGTTTGGGTAAAGACTATTCCTTGGGTGAGAAGAAGAAATGACCAACATCAATAGAAAATTTTTGAATCCTTTACCTAAGGCATGGGAACCTAAATCAATTGCCATAGAAAAGTCTAAAAATTTAAATTCTATGCCTATTGATTCATTGATCAATTCTCTAACCTCCTTTGAATTGAAGTTGAAATACAAGGTACAAGATGAGGAGGCAAAGGGGAAAAGAAGCATAGCATTTAAAGTTTCATCAAAAAGGAGAAAAGACTCAAGGAAGCCTCACTTCAACAACTTCCAAATCACTTGGGATGATTGCAATTCGGATGGAGAGGTTGAAGAAGAATATGAGGAGACTCAAATGGCTTTTATGGCACCTGGCAATAATGAGGTATCCTCTAGTTGTGACTCTTGTGATGATTCAGGTGATAATGATGATGATGATGTTGAATCATTTATTTTTAAAATGCATGAATGTTTGAAAGAGTCATATGCTAAGAACAAAGCGTTAAAAATTAAAGTTAATGCTTTATTGAGTGCCAACTCAAAACTTGTGCATGAAAATTAATTCTTTGACAAAAGAAAATGATGTTTTGAAGAAAAAATTTGTTGAAAAAACCAAGATCATGGAAGAACAAGCTTCATTGAAGAAAATATTAGATGATCTTGATGACATTTTGAAAATGAAGAAAGAAAATATTTTTCAAAAAAAAAAAACTAGAAATATGTTTTTGAACAAAAATTTTATCACCTTTAAAATGGATGATTTATACTTTGTAAAATCTAAATCTTCTTTTTATGGCAATAAGAACATTATTTGTAATTATTGTCATCAACATGGCCATATAAAGAAAAATTGTTATGTTAAAAGAAATGAAATATTAGGAATAAATTCTATTTGGGTGATTAAGCATGTTACTAACCCAATTGGACCCAAGAAAGTTTGGGTACCAAAAGTTGTTGCTTAACTTTGCATGTAGGTATTCTGCTTGGAAGAGCACCAAGGAATTCAAGATAGATTATCAATGGAGGATGTTCAAGGCATATGAGCTAAGATGACATTAAAATGGGTATTCATCTAAAATTTTGTGTTAAGAATATGCTTTCATTTATCAAGTTGAACTATGTTCTCTTGAATATTACTCATCTATTTGTTTGAATTTGTTTAGAATGCTAGGAAATATGTATCCCCAATTTTTGTCTATAATAAGTCACTACTTGCAAAAGAAAGGGGGAGCATTTTCTTTTTTAAATGGATTTTTTTTTGCAAGAAATTGCATCACACATGCCTCATTGTTTTGATGATGCTTTTTCGTAAGGAATGAGCGAAAATTGTTTTGATCATAATTCTTTGCAATTGATCATAATTCTTTGCATGAATTCTCTCATTCTTATGGAACACATATTCTTGAATGGAAGAATTGTTTTGCATACATTGACTCTTTCTCCTTGTACTCATTATATTCATCTTTCAAGGGAGAGAATAAACTTAGGGGGAGCTTGAATTACATTATTTTTCTTATGTTTTGATAATGCCAAAAGGGGGAGAAATAATGGACAAATTCTCTTGTGTAGTACTTAATTGAACATATTTTATGGTTGTTTTTTGAATTCTCCAATTGATTTGTCATCATCAAAAATGGGGAGATTGTTGAACCCCAATTATGTTAATCATGTTTTGATGATGACCAAATCGCACTAATGGTTTGAAAACAAGTGTGCAGAAAAACAGGTAGGTTCAGACGGAAATGATCATCCGAACAAAACAACCAGAAGACTCCACGGACACAAATGACTGTCCGACAGACAGATCTTCGGACGATGGTAATCGTTCGACATAAAGAATTTGAAGCAAGTCTCGGGCAAAGAACAGCGTCCGATCATATTTCCAAAAGACTTTGCTTCGATCGGACGTATCCTCGGACGTCCGTACGATATACCCTCAGAGAACGGAAGCAGCATCGGACGCAGGGTTTAGCAGCGGCCGTTCGAGCTGTCCAACGGCTAGTTCGTTCAGACGCACACTTGCTGCATCGGTCGTCCGAAAGGTCCAACGGCTAGTTTTCCAGTAAACAGAAAATAGCAGTTGGGAAGAGAAATCAAAAATTGTTGGAAGCAGATTTTTGGCAACTATAAATACCCCTAAGCCTGAATTAATTAAGGAGAGACTTCTACATAGATTACAAGTAATACTTGAGCTATTTGGGAGAAATAGTGGGTACAAGTGTTGTAATAGTGTAGGTAGTTTTGTGAAAAGAGCTTAGAAGTGTAAGAGTTCTTCAAGTGTGAGAGTGGAGATAACAATTGTAACAAAGTGAGGTTATGAGTGTAAAACTCTTGGCTCAACTAAAGGAAATTAGTGTGAGCAAGAGTGATCCTCATTTGTGTACAAGAGGTTATTGTCTCACCTACTTTGAAGAGACTTTTAGTGGCTAAACTTCAAGTTGTGAACTTGGTAGTTGCCTTGTAAGAAGCTCTTTGTAGTTGTAAGCTCCAAACTTGAGAAGCTTGGGAGTTTGGTTTGATTCTCTTAATCTCAATATTCTTATTTGTTCTTTAAGCTTAAATTGTTGAATATCTATTGTATTCATTTGTGCTTAAGTTTTTCCCATTTGGTGCATAAAGTTTGCATTTTCTATTAAGCACATAAAAAGGTTTGTTTTAGAAACAACCTAATTCACCCCCCTCTTAGGTTGTTTTTTGGGCCAACATTGGTTATTGTTTTGAACAGGGAAGGCATCCAAATTCTTGGACTTCAATTCCAATTTGTGGAGTATTGTTTGGATAAATCCGTCCAAGTTTTAACTTGATAATCATTTACATGCCATCAAATCTAATTTGAATTGTTGTGTTAGCATGCTACATGATTTTCAACCTTCCACTTTTGTTCAAAGTAATGTGGATAAGTTTGTTAGATTGGTTAACTTCTTTTATGAATTATGAATCTCAAATAAAGTTAACTTCAAAATTTTCAAATTTTGTCCAAGTCAAGTTAAGTTTTTGTTATGGCGCTATAACTTGTTTGATTTTATTTTACTTAGACACGCCACCGAAGCCCTTCTGTATTATGTTTTATCAACTTACACATTGAATACAAGCAAATAGAAAGGCAATTTGTCGAGTACGAATTAGCTCTTTAGTGATATTGTATTAGTATGTACTTAAGAGTGCTATTCAAAAATATTAAGTGGAGTGATAATCTTGTATAAAAGTCAGGTTTGGTGTAAAATCATTGGCTCAACTAAAGAGAAGTAGTGTGAGCAAGGGTGATCCTACTTTGTGTACACTTGAGATTATTGGCTCACCAAATATGAAGGAGCATCTTATTGGATTACTATTCCAAGCTAGCTAGCTTGGATGTGCTATTTGTTTAATCTCTCTCTTAATTTATTCTTTTCATTTTATAATTAATTGCTTATATTTTTGTCATCTTATTTGTCAAGTGAAAAAAATTTGAATTTTGCATTATTTGCAAGTTCATTTTAAGAAACCTAATTCATCCCCTCTTAGGTTGCTTTGGGACCAACAACATCCACCACTGGTGGCTGCAATGACCTCTCCAAATTTGTGTCATGAAGCAAAGTATCTTCTGGTGGTTTTCCTTTCAACTCCAGAGGTGCTAGATGGCTTCATTTTTCTTGTTTGGCTTCCATTGCGACTTGCTTTTGTCCTTTGGTTGTTGTGGTTTGGAAGGTGCTGAGGAGTCAGCTTGCTTTTTGGAGAGCTTAGAGGTGTCTGCAAAGCAATCATCAAAGTTGTGCCCGAGTTTGTTGCATGTTGTTCAGTAGCTTGGAATCTCCTTGTAGCCAATTTTCTACCATTTACCATTGTCTCCTACCCCTACCAAATCCTTGTTGGGAGAGTAGCCAAAAAATCCACTTCCATGCATACCTTAGCCGTGTTGGGATGGGTAAAATGTTCAGTACCTATGTCCAATTTGAGGGGAGTGCCAACAGCTTGGGCAAGGCTGAAAATTGAATGATTATTAAAAAAAACGACAAGTAAACCTTCTAAGGTAATCTAGAGAGGAACAATTGAAGGCTCAATGTCTGGGATATAAAATGGATGCCATTTGAGAACATGCATGTAGAAACCACTGATAAATCGAGTATTCTTGAGCCAGCAGCAAAGCTACACACCCGTTTCGGGGAAATAAAATCGGATGAGAACATACCTGTGATCCAGGAAGCCAACCGTGAAGTTACCTTTGAAACCAATGGTGTGGAAACTCTTCCTTGCCATCTCTATGTTTGGTGTGCCTCTGGGGAAATTGCCTACTAGCGTGAAGTGAAATGGTTCAACCAGTTTTTTGACTTCTTCTTCAAAGAAAAAGATGGCAGGTTCTTCTTTGTAAGTTTGTAACTTCTTCAAGGGATGGTCCGACTGTGGAGTTTGTGTTTGTTGCAGTTGTTTACCAAGGAGAACTTGCGCAAAAGATCTTCAGCTGAAGGGCCTCTTGCTCGGCCATGCCGAGGGATTATCCAAGAGTAGAGAGTTTTTTTTTTTTTTTAGGAGTGAGGGCATTAGAAATTTTGTTAGAGTGAGGGTTCAGCCAAGGCACAATCCTTCATCTATAAAAGGATTGTTAACCTTGGGTACTAGAAGCTACTCTTAAATACGACATTGTAAAGTTTAAAACTCATTCAATAAAATATTCCACCTTTTTCGAGTGTTTGCTTTAAAAAGAAAAAGATCAACAAATTCATTAAAGTTAAAATTAACTCTAAGAAAGCATTTTTAGGAAAGGAATTGAAGAAAGCATGTAAAAAGGGAGAATTTTAAGAGAAAGTTATTAATGAACTGAATTTCAAAATCAACGCTCCATGGTACTATTCGGTGAATTGTTGGTTAGGTTTTGAAAAACATGAACAAGTAATAATTAAAAAAAAAAAACATTAATTATCCTAATCAACTCCTACACACTCGCAAGCATATAAGGTGAGTTTGTATATAGGATGAGTAAGAATCGTTCCCATGAGAACTATTGGAACAAGTACTACGTTAGCCTATTTACTAGTTAGATGAAATAGCCAATGGTATTTGAATAAGGTTAAATTAAATTAAATCACGAGAAATTAAAACAAAGATAAGAATGTAAAATACTAATTTTACGGAAAGCAATTAAATATAATTGACTAAAACCCTAATATCAATCTACTCTACTCGATACAAGAATTTAATCAAGAACAAAAATTTAAATTAGTCTACTCCATACAAGCAATTAAAAACGATCCAATAAAACACTAATTATACAAACTACGGAAGAAATTAAGAAATTAAATGCAACAAAACAAGAACGACAATTAAAGAACAAGAACGCAATGAAAACAAGAATTAAATTACATAAAGATAAATCAAACTCAGTAATTGCAGCAAAAATTAATGTTGATGATCATCGAATGTTGAATTCTTGACAAGAGAACAAAATTCCAACTTGAACACTTTAGAAAATCTATCCTACGTCCATATTATTGTTCTAACTATTGAAAACTAAAAACTAATGATGGCCGATGATAGATTCTCATTTCCTCCCCTTCACTTGTTGTAAGAGACAGTAGGTAAAATTAGGATTTTGGGGCTCAAGAATGATAAGTACACAAATTCCCACATAAACGGTTCCACAGGATGACTTTTCTTGCAAAATAAGCAAACTTATGAGACATGTCCAATAACGCATGCAGTCTGCTTGGGCACTGCATATTGTCACGCCTGGTGCCACTTCCAGAATCAAAGATTGGAGCTACTGGTCTTGGCACCTAGGCACTACAAATTGGTCGTGCATGGAGGCGCCTGGCAACACTTGTTCTAAATTCCTCCTCAACTTTGACCATTGTGTAGGCCGAAATTGAAAAAACTCAAAACATGAAAGTTGTATATATTTGTCTTAGCTTTTCAAAACATCTTGAATCACCCAAATTGAAGTTCGAACAAGAAAGTTATACTCAATCAACCAATCTATGTCCACATTGCTCCTCGTCGGTGTATGTAAATTCCAATTGTGCAAGTTTCCTCCAATTTTTTGATCAATTTCAACTCTTTCTTCACTCAAACCCTACAAAACTCAAAATAAACCATTTTATCTTATAATTAATCAATTCCTACTTATACATCACTAAAAACAAGGTAAACGATACATAAAATATACGATATTTACGAGCTTATCAGCTATCCCACACATTGTTTTCTATGATCATTCTCGAGCAAAACACAGAAATAAATCACAAACATATTCAACACATCTCATCAATTATCCACATAAGTAACCAAGAGCCAAACCATCATAGGAAAATAGTCTACATGAATTCCAATGTAGGTGTATAGCCATACAAAATAATCATGCAAACCTTTGAATTTTTCCAAATACTACATACCTTACTCTTCTTACATTTCTCTACTATTGTTGACAACTAACTCAACTTAAATTAGGTAGGACTTCTAGCTTGTAATGTAAGGCTAGGATCTTGGCTAACAAAGAAGAGGAAAAGGGCAAACAAATAAGAAAAAGAGTTTTAAATTAATGTGTGCCTTATTAACATAAAACTTCTTCTTGAATACTAAAACACCCATCCTTCAAAGAAGTAACCTCAACTTAATTGACCAAACACCCATAAAAAGTTTTGTGCAACAAGCAAAATAAAATCCTACTTTTTTCAATTTCGACCCTTCTTGCCAACACTTTGTAAAACAGCGGTAATATCTCCATTTTTTTTTCTTTTTCTTCTTTTTCTTTTCCCCAAAACGGGTACCAGTGGTAGGCACTACCCGCAAAAAAAATACCTATGTAGGTACCACTACCTGCAACACTCCAATGTGGGTGCCAATGATGGGCACCACCTGCAATGGTCAACAAATTTTTTTTTCTAGCACTCCTATACCATGAACTATACACCACTCATTCTAACACACTCATACAACTATCTTCCATCCTTATATCCCCTTAACAATTTATGTGGCATTAAAACTCTTTAAGGGACATTTAGAATAGCTCTCAAAGGTAGATAAAGAATGAGTTAGTAAAAAAAATGAATGGTGCTTCTGTCCATTTCTTTGGAAGTGCTTGAAAGGCTCAAACGTCCAAAGAAATGCCTACCCCTCATCTTTAAATCAAATCAAATTACCTAAAATTTTGTCTTGAAAAAGTAATAAAGCAAGTGTCTGGAGTGCAATGTTAGTGAATCTACACAATTATATCTTAGTGCCAAATTTTGAGAAAGCTACAACATTATAGGGCTATTAGTGCTAAAAAATTAGAAATCATGGTGGGAAAATATTAACACCAGCTACTCTACTCATGACAACTTAGCTTAAAAATTATCAAGTAGAAAACCAAAGAAACATGCTAAGCATTTTCTGAACAAAATTTCCAAAAATTTGAAAAGCTCTCAAATCAAAAGCTAAAGCTACAAATATGAAAGCAAAAATTGAACAAAATGAACAAACAAACCATTAAACAAAAGAAATTAAGACCACACTTAAAGTATAGCATTGTCCCCAATGCAAAAATAAAGAAGAGAAAGGGAAAAAGGGAAGCTTTTCTATCAAGAAAGAACGTTTGGTGCCATTTATGTTGAACTAAATACCCTTGAGTCGAAGTGGAAAACATTAACCACTAAAACAAAAATGAAATATAAAAACCTTTAAAACATTAAGAAAAACAATAAAACCAAGAAAGTAAAGAAAAACATAATAAATAAGATTAAGAAAAGATAGGGATTTCGTTACCTCCTATGTAGCATCCTTGTTTAGAGTCTTTTTTTTAAAAACCCGATAGGGTGGAAATTTTATTAATGCAACATACAAGTTTTACAAAGCCAGATGTAGGCACAACTTTGAGCATCCAGAAACAACAATCCTTTCACACAATGAGGAATTGTGTGCTAGTTATACTCAAGATATGTATCATTTTTTATGCCCTCATTTGTAGGATAATCCGCAATTTGATTTGCCTCCCTATAGATATGTCAAAAGAAAAATTCTTTCCTATTACAAAGTTATGGATGAACTGAACAAGGAAGTCAATGTTCCATGGTGGTGTTACTTTGCCATTTAAGATGTTGACAATTATCAATGAGTCCATATCCACTGGAGCCGATGAAATCTGAAATTTGGCACAAAGATGAAGGCCATCAACTGGAGCCAAAAGTTCTGCTTGGAGATTGGATTGGCTTTGATAATAGTTAAAAAATGCACAAATATGTTAGCCATTGTGATCCCGGATAGCGTCTTCCGCCGCTGCCTTCCCTGGATTTCCTTTAGATGCATCATCCACATTGAGCTTGACCATACCATGAGGCGGTGGAGACCAACTTACCGCCATTGCTTTTCTAGGCTTTCTATGAATGAGAAATTGACCAAGGGAGCAAGACAATAATAAATCATCAGCTGCATAGTATCTTGTAAAAGGAGAAATTAAGGAAATGTTTTTCAGGAAAGAACATATTTCAGCAATGATGTGGTTTGCCTGAGTCTTCTGTCCTTCTTAAAGAACCTTGTTTCGAGCTTTCCAAAGAGACTAGCAAACTAGGTTTGGGATGATCTTAGGGACAGCTTCCATTGTGGGTGAAGGGGTAGTATGCCACAACCACGAGTTGAGCTTTTCCTCTAGGTTAGAGGAAGGAGGGAGAAAATCCACACCTGACATGACAAATGACATGTAGTGAAAAGATGATCCAAAGTCTCTTGAGCTGCTTCAGAAAAGCCACATTTTGACGTTATTGCAAAGCCATGCTTGAGCTCAAGATAGGATATCATTTATTGGGAGCCTTCTATTCAGCAGCATCCACATAAAAATAGAGATTTTTCGTTGAAGTCTTTCATCCAAATCATTTTCCTCGAGAAGCTTGAGGGGAAGGTAGCAATGTGGAAGAAATTGAGAAATTCCCTTTGGCCGTGAGCTTCCATATTAAGGTGTCCTCTTCATTAGAATTGATTAGGGCCTATCCTTTGAGGATTTCCTTAATTCTGTCTAGTTCATCTCGGTAGTATCTAGTATCAAGCAAGTCAAGATCCCAGCCCTTAGAACTCCAAACTTGTGCAACTGTGATGTCCTTGTCATAAACATTATCCACTTCTCGAGCTAGGGTACCCTTTTCGGTCCATGGATCAAACCAAAAGGAGGAAGTCCCATTTCGTAATAAAAATATTAGATTATTTTCAAACCATGATGTTGGATAAAGTATGTTGGATGAAGTGTAGGGCTCCTTGTATGCCTAGAGGATGCAATTTAAAGTCTAGCTTACCTTAATCTAATATATACATACATTTGCATTTATTTGTGAAATTTGAGTCTTGATTATTAATTTGGTATCAGAGCCAAGTTTTTAAGTTGTTTCTTGATATGTAGAGAAGGACTTTTATTCATCATGAGTGATTTAAGTATTTCAACCTCACCCTCCTTTAAAAAATCTGTTTCCGATAAAGTGGATTATCTTTATGAAGTTTCTGTAGTCCCTGAAAATCAAAATTATGGTTCTATTATTCCTACTATTCCTCCACTTGTAAATCCTTACTCAGTGTTTGCTAGATCTCAGTTTTCTCCTATTTCTAAATATATCAGATCTTTGATATCTCCCGAAAAACAAACTGTAAAAGAATATATCCAATCTTTCACACTAGATCAGCATCATATTCCAGCCACCTCATCAAAACACCTTGTTACTTTATATCTTCCAGAAGATTTTCGAAGACAAGGGAGAGCTCAAGGTTGTACACATATTCATTTCGGAGCTATCATACTTGCTCTAACTTTTTTGATGGAAGAAAAGGTCTACCAGTAGTGGCCATAATTGCCTTGTTAGACGCAAGGTTTAGGAAATATCAACATGCTTGCATAGCAACAATTGAAACTACACTAAATACAGGAACATTGTTCATCACTTTATTTCCTAATTTTAATATGTCACTACATGATCCTCATATTCTCTTAGCCTTGAAAGTCCAACTTCAAATTCAAGCAGCTGAACAAATTCAAGATGCACTTGCTGCAACCCTTCATTACCAGATGGTTTATAGATCCCAAAACCATGCCTTTGATCTCTCACTTCCTAGAGGTGATGATGCACTTCTCATAAAGATTGAAGAGGGAAAAATCTACTACTTGCACACACATTCCCAGGCAGATTCCAAGAGATGAACTTATAAAGCCTCTCCAGGCACATGGATCACAAACTATGAAAACTTGCTTGAAGCAGTTCCCAGACCTCTTGAGTCTTCTAAGACTTTGATGCAGTCCAGACAAGATGGAACAGTTTTCATTCAGTTCAATCATTCCCATCTCAAAAAATCTCAGTCTTTGAGATTCACTAGCCAAAGCAACATAGCTTCCAGTTCTAGGCCTTCTTTCTCAATAATGGAAATATCAGTCCAAAATCCTTCAACATTAAAACAAGAAGACTATGGACATGAAAGATGTGTCCTAGAAGACATCACCAAAAGCTTCAAAGAAATTGGCCAGGCAGTTTACTTTTTCACAGATCCTTTTAGTGGACATTATTATTTTGATGTCTGCTATTGTGATGATTACCAAGACAAAGAATGGGAAGAAGAAGATAAGTTTTATTATACTCAAGAAACTGGAAAACTTCCACCAAAAAGAAGAAAAATAAGTGTCATTATCAACATGTTCTTCCTGAAGATCTTGATCCCTCTTCACTAGCTCAAACGGTAAGAAGTAATTTTGATTTTTTGATAAATAATTGCCTAATGAAAAATGGGCAATTCAACCTAATAAAGAGGAGGCACGAAGAAAGTTTATAGAGTTTAGTTGACTCTATAACTCCAAAGCTAGAACAAGTTTCTGAAACTCCAAGTAAGCTAGTTTTGCCACAAATTTGTATGTTCAACCCAACTGATTTTCCTTCACTATCCAAATTCGAAAAGGATAAGGCGAGTCATATTCCAAAGATTCAAAATGCTAATAAGGTAGTATTACCCTTAGGATAGGTTGAATCAAAGTTGCAAGGAAAAGCAGTTTTAAATTGGCAAACTGAAAATGCACTTGTTCAAAACAAAGCTTTGACCTCCATTGATCAAAAAGTTTCTGTTGTAAAACATGAAGTAGAACAGCAGTCAGAAAAGATCAAAGATATCATGTATAAATTTTTGATCTTGGAAAGAGCCTTTGAACAATTGTAAAATGCTACAGCACCTCCTGGAGTATTCTTCATGCATTTTCAATCCCAATAGCTTAAGGAGAAAGAATCAGTGCTCAAACAAATGGAATTCTTAAAACAAGAACTCTGGCCAGAAGCATCAACCTCTCAATCACAGCCAATCATTTATGGGATTAATTTTGCAAATCCACCACCAATCAAGTTTGGAACAGAACACATTGTGCCTAATTATCCTCAATCTTATGGGAAATTTGAAACAAATTCACCAATGCATTACATCCTTCTTTTTCTGTCTATGCCACAAAAACCATATGTACCTTTCCCAGGAGAACCTTCAATTAATAATCTTCCAAAATGGTACAATTCAAGAAAGAGGAGATGAAGCAACTTCAACAAATTCAAAAGGAAAGGAAAGGTAGGAGAAATTGAGGATCCAACAAGAAAGAGAATAGGCACTGGAAAAAGCTGAAGAAGAAAGAAAAGAATAGGAAAAACTAGAAAGAGAAAAGGCATCATCCTTATCTCAGATAATGATAATCACAACATCATGAAAGGAAGTAAAAAATCATTTTAGCACTTTTCTCTCTCAATTATCTTGGCCACAAGTCCAAATCTCACTTCAACAGATGCATTTGAAGAATCATCCACAGAAGAAGAAATTGCTCTCATCCAGAAGAAAGTGAGTCATCAGAAGATTCGGAAGAATCCTTAGAAAATGAACCAAAACCAGCAATTATGGTCAATGAGCCAATTGTGACCCATCCAGATGATGATGATGGAGATGTTGTCATGAAAGAAACAGTCATTGGAGACAAAGCTCCAAAAACATCCACAAAGTCATCTGGAGGAGCAGTTCTTTTCACATTGGATGATGTTACTTATTCTAAGTGGTCATGCAGAATCCAAGAATTTCATGCATGGCTAGTCACAAGAAAGTTAACTGTTGACAATAATTTTGAAATTCTAACTGAGTTCACTTCTGTATGAAAGATTGGTGGATGATTGTTCCAAAGAATGATAAATTAAATTTTATGGTTCTTTATTGATGCTTTGTATACTATTTTCTTAGGAGAACAAAAAGAAGACTTAGAATTAAAAAGAAAAGAATTTTTCAAATTGAGATGCCAATCTTATACCAAAAAAGACTTGGATAAACATCTGAAAAGACTAACACATGTGTTCTATATTCTTGGTGCAGATTCCAGCTTAAAGCAAGCTTTTCTCACATCACTTCCCAAAACATTGGCTGAAGGAGTAGAAATTTACATCTGGGGAAAATACAATGGAATTATCACCATAACCACAAGGCAAATTAGCCAAGCAATAATGATTGCACATGAAGAACTTTGTCATAAGAGACAAGTAATCAGAGAACATCTCAAAGGAGACCCTTGCCTAGATGAAGCCTGCAAACAACCATAATATGTTTTGAAAGGAACATGTAAAGGATGTAATAAACAAAAGAAGAAAAGGTTCAAGAAGAAGTTCAAGAAATTCAAAATCTTCTCAAAATCTTTTTCAAGGCCCAAAAGGGGGAAATTCTTTAAGAAAAAGAATAAATTCAAATCAAAGGGAGAAAAGAGCAAGAAGTTAAAGAAGAAATCCAAGCGATGTTATATTTGCAATCAGAAAGAACACTTTGCAAAACATTGCCCTAAGAATCAACAAGGAGAAAAATTGAATCTGGAAGCAATTACAAGAGAAACAGGAAATGAATTTTCATCAGATGATGATCTTGAATCAATCTTCTCAATTGATAGCCAACCTTTAGAAGAGACATTGTTTGCTATTGAAACAATTCAAGACATGTGCTGCAAATTTACTCCCATTCATTTCTCAGATTCAACTCCAAGTTTTCAAACCATTTCACCTATTCCACAAAATTTAGTTTATATTTACCCCACTAAATATGATAAACCTATTCCACTCATAGCCTTTTTTTACATAGGTGTTGCCCTATCAATCCTTCATCCAAAGGTGTTGCCCTATCAATCCTTCATCCAAAGGTGTTGCCCTATCAATCCTTCATCCAAAGGTGTTGCCAGCAGAATATTGGAAACCTCATAAGCAACATTTTAGAGCAGCAAATGGAGAAATTTTCACAGCCGATCTTATTATAAGAGATCATATAACCAACCATTCAGCTTTTTCCAAACTGCAAAGTTCGAACACAAATTCTCGGGTGTGCTAGATGTCCCAAGAAAAGACATGGTGTTTGGAATGGATTTATAAAAAAAAAAAAATCAATGGGTCTTACAATTCTTCCACCAGGGATTAAATATAAGAAATTCTTCAAGTCTTATGTTGATACCCCTCGCTTATTTTCTATTGATACAGAAGAAATCCTTAAACAAATATAAACTGTATTGATTGAAAATCTTCTGCTAATTCACATAATGAGTTTTTATCTAAATGGTCAAAGCCATTATGGACTAATTCTGAGTTTTTTATCTAGATCCCATTCAAGAAGAATGAAGATGTAAATCCAACAAAGGCGAGCCATTCAGGAATGAATCCAGAACATGTTGTCCTTGCAGAACAAGAATGCCAAGAATTGCTCAAAAATGGTTTGATTGAAAGTCTGAATCACCATGGGAGTGTGAAGCTTTTTATGTAAATAAAAAGTCTGAACAAGTATGTGGGAAAATGATACTTGTCATAAATTACCAGCCAATAAATCATTTTCTCCAAGACTGTTTTCCTCTTGCCAAACAGATATACCCTATTTTCAAACCTTAAACTTGCTAAATGTTTTCAAATTTGATTTAAAATCATGTTTCTAGCAATTGGGTATTCACCCAGATGACCGAGTGAAACAAGATTTTGTATTCCTAATCATCATTTCCAATGGACAGTTATGCCTTTTGGTCTCAAAATAGCCCCATCACTATTTCAATAGGCCATGATAAAAAATTGTCAACCCATCTTATCCTCAGCCCTTATCTACAATAATGACATTCTACTTTTCAGCCCTACACTTGAAGCCCATCTTGAACTCCTAGCCCAATTTGCTCAAGTAGTCCAAGACCATGGGATTATGCTTTCTGAGAACAAAATGATTTTGGCCCAACAAACAGTTACTTTTCTTGGAATGAAATTTGATAATGGAAAGTATGAGCCTGAACAACATATTTCAACTGCTAATTCCAAATTTCCAGTCTCAAACCTCACAGAAAAGGAAATCCAACAACTTTTAGGAATTGTAAATTATGTTAATTCCTATATTTTATTCCTAAAGTTGCAACCTCAATTCACCCATTAACCAAACTCTTGAAGAAAAAACCCCCCACTTGGTCCTCAAAACAAACAAAAGCAGTCAAAAATCTGAAAGCTCTGCTACATCACAAAACTCATATCTTCATTCCTTCAGAAGGAAAAAAGATCATTTAGACATATGCAAGTGATAAATTTTGGGGAGCAATTCCCTTCAATGAATTTGATCACAAAAGACAACTTTGTGGATACGTCAGTGGAAGATTCAAACCTTCAGAAATTCATTATCATTCCACTTTCAAAGAAATTTTAGCCGTGAAAAATGCTATCAAGAAATTTAACTTCTACCTCATTGGTGAAAATTTTCTTGCAGAAATGGACATGTCTTCATTCCCAAAATGCTTCAGTTTAAACAAAAGGTAGATTTCTAATCCCAAACTTCTCAGATGGTCTAATTGGTTTTCACAATATACCTTTGATGTTCATTACATTGAAGGGAAAAGCAATCTTATGTGCAGACTTTTTCAGCAGGTCATAGTTTTTCCTTCCAAAAGAGTCTACTGCGTCATTAGAGTCTTTGATGTATGTTCCTTCTTTTAATATGTGGACACCTGAAACATTTGGGTATTCTTCTCATCTTGAGTCCAAAGATTCATTTCCCCCAGAATTTTAGTTTTTAGATTATCCTTGGAAAACATAAGATTTGAGTCAGTATAGAGTCTTCTAGGAAATACAAACTTTCACTCAATATGGAGGTTCTATTCTTAATCCTTTTGGAGTCCACCCAAATTATCCTTTCTGTCAAGTGTTTTTTATGCACCCTCATGATTTTCCCGAGTCACTATTATGGTTTTTCTTCTATTTGTGTCACCAATTTCATATTATTATTGAGTTTGGGTGTAAAAAAATTGTCAAACTTAGCTCACCTCACTTATGTACATTCTTCTCATGGTTTGCCTCTCAACAAATGGAGCAGAATTTTCCTTTACCGCAGAGGATTTGTTCTTATCAAATTTCATCGAGCGAGTCCTAAATAAATCAGGACAGAATTTTCAAGCACTTCCATTTTACAAGGTTATCCAAGAATCACAGACATCCATTTTAGAAATGGAAGAGGAATACACTGAAATTCAAAGGATTTTATTTCAAGAAAATAAATGTATTCCTAAAGAAATTTGGCCCCCCTACAACTTATGGTACATGGAATCATCTTTCTAGATATCCTCATTGGAAAATAATTCAAGATGCAAAAAATGAGTATCATAAGAAATATGTGATTGACCTTTTTCTCAAGACCTAGAACCATCTCATGACAGTCTTCCACAATCTAGTTCAAATCAGGAAATTCCTCCACAGATCGGTTCCACGCATGCAAAAACAAGAAAATAGCCTTTTTTCAGAACAGAAAGAAAAAGATAAGAAAATAAAAGAAGAAACAGACAAAAGCACTGGGAAAGGATTGAAGAACTCAATATCACTGATCCAGATTCTACTCCATCGGATACTCCCAGCTCAGATGATGACAAGACAAGATGGCTACCTATAACTTTTAATAAAGTTACTTTATTAAAAGTTTGTCTCAGTTTTGTAAAGTTTCTACAGTTTAATTTATTAAAGTTTATACTATTTGCTTTAGTGTGTCAGAATGATAAGATTCCCACTATGGATCTTATCTTTTATTGTAATTTAGTTTGTTGCTTTAAGTTTGAAATCCGGGTTCCTCTCTTTAAATTGAACCCGTTGTAATTAAGAGAAAGGTAGAGTGGAGTGCAATGTGAAATAATATTGTAAGAATATCAGTGTGAATAAAATCTCCATGGTTTCCTAAACTCTTTTTCTTTCTCTAACTATCAGCACAGCTTAATAACTAGGTAATGATCCTATTGATTCCTTGACTTAAATTTCTTTATATTTCATTTGTATGTATATGTTGGATAAAGTGCAGGGCTCTTGTATGCCTAGAGGATGGCAGTTTAAAGTATAGCTTACCTTCTAATATATACATACATTTGCATTTGTTTGTGAAAGAGTTTCGGTTATTTTGGCAATTTGTGCACTCCTGCTCATTCGACACATGCTAAGGTGGTTGGCCACCCTTTTCCTTCATGCCTCCACCGAAAAAGTTTAATCCCACTCTTCTTAACTGTCATTTCTTGATTCCCAACTTTTCCTTGAAGAAATTCACATTTCCTTATAGTCACCAAAGCCAATGTCCTTAGTAGCACGTCCAATTATTTTTCGAACCATTCCCTCTTCTTTTTGCACATTTTGCACATCACTTTCCAATACTTTGCACAACTTTCTTGAACCTTTCTCACCCTACACATCGCCAGATGGTTTTAATTCTTCATTTGACCTACCAATAGAAGGATCAACTGAATGATTAGGACATTTTTCTTCAAAAATAGGAATAATAAAAACATAAATTTCAACCGATTCATTCTCAATTTGTAAAATCAACTTCCCTTTATTAATATCTATCAATGAGCGTGCGGTTGATAAAAATGGCCTTCCAAGAATCTGTTGGTCCCAAAGCAACCTAAGAGGGGAGGTGATATTGGTATTAGGTTTCTAAAAATACTTTTTGAAATATTGATCTTATCAATATTTTTCCAATAATAATTGATATGATAAAATTAAAGAAATAGTAAAGTAAGAAAGAGATGGAATAGAACAGCCAATACTTTCAAGCTAACAAGCTTGAAGTATTAAAACACTAGAATGCTTCACACACTTGGTGAGCCAATGATCTTCACAAAGTAGGGAGATTCTTGCTCACACAAGATTATTACTCCACTCAAAGTTGAATTGCACTCTAAACTGCACACTAATACAACAAAGCACTAGGGCCAATTTGTACTAAAATTGCTCTTTTCTAAGGCTTGTATTCAATGTATTAGATCATTTTTACAGAATATCAAAGCAGTTATTTATAAGAGCAATAAATGGTGGTTGCAACTACTTCCTAACGGCTAAATAATAAATGCACAAAAAGTAGCCGTTGGGGTTTCGGACGTCCGAGATAGATGGGATGCGTCCGACACATACAAGATCTTCATGCAGTTGATATGTGAAGAGCTTCGTTCGGACGTCCGTGCATGCGTCCGTTCCATCGTCCGATAGAGGCTTCAGACGGTCATGTTCGTCTATTTGGAGAAGCAGTAGGATTCTTCTTTCTGCCTGTTCGTTCGGACGGTACATCTATGTCTCCGAGAAGGTTGATACAGTTCGCACGAACAGTGCGTCTGAAAACCCTGTCTCTAGCAAAACAAATAACAGACCTGCAAAACCTTATTTACAGAGTTAAGTGTTTATGTCATCATCAAAATAAGGTTTGGAAAACATCAGAATCAACGGTATTTCATTGTCCTTGCCGATATCGAGCACCAAGAATCAACTGGAAACACCAACTTCTCTACTTTCATAAGCACGTCCTCCAGCAAGCCATATGGTTTGATTTCAGTCAAGTTCGCTAATTGGAGTGTAACGCTAATTGGTTTGGCATTGGTAATTCCTAACTTATCATAAATAGATTTCGGCATAATGTTGATTCTAGCCCCTAAATCACAAAGTGAATGATCCTGTAGCATTGTTCCTCTAATATTCACCGTTTTTGAGAAGTTACCAGGATCTTTGAGTTTAGGGGGTAATCTCCTATGTAAAATTGCACTGCACTTGGCATCGAGATAAATTTTCTTAACATCATCCCATTTCTGCTTCCTTGCCAACAAATCCTTCGTAAACCGCGTGTAGTTGGGCATTTGGGTAAGCACATAAACCAAGAAAATGTTGACATTAAACTTTTTGAACATGTTGATGAATTGTTGAAATATGCTTGACTTTTTTCTCCTTCTAGAATTGTTGAGCCTTTGAAGGAATAGAATCTTTACCGAAGAATGCAAATTCAGAGGCTCCACTATGTGCTTCTTTTTCAGCTCCTTGTTTTCATTCACTTTTGTCATCTTGTCATCATCACAACCAATTTCATTCTTATCCTTAATCACCTTGGAGTTTTTTTCTTCTTCTTGTTTACCATCCTCTTATTTTTCATTCTGCACAACCAACTCTTTTCCACTTCTTAGGGAGATAAGAAGCATTGCATTGCTCTTTCAAATTTGGCATTGTATCATTTGGCAATACTCCAACCGGTCTCTCATTGTTTTGTCGGGCTATTTGTCCCAATTGTAGCTCAATTTTCCTTGTGGTAGCTAGCAAAATTTCATACTCCCTTTGAAATCCTCAAAATCCCTTCTCAAATTATCATCATTAGGTGCATTATGATTCATATATGTGGGATAATTTGGATTTTGAGATGGTGGTCTTGGTGGTGGAGGTTTGTCTGAACGATTTTGTTGAGGTAGAAAGTTTTGGGCATACCTTTAATGAGGTGGTTGATATGGTCTAGATAATAAGGTTTGGTTGGAAAAAAATTTCTGTGGTAGGTTGGGCTGAAATGAAGGATTTTGGACATTGTTTTGGTTAGTCCAAGAAAAGTTCGGATAATTTTGCCAAGAAGAGTTGTATGTATTGCCATAGTATGTAGGCTGATTATGTGAGCTAAAATTTTGATTAGAAACGTATTGAACCTACTCATCGTTGCATTACCGAAGTCTCACAAAAACCATTTTAGTGATTTCCTCCACAGAATCACAACTCAGGATCCCTTGAGATGTTGACCCAACAGAGTTCACCGAACTCCTTCCCTTGTTCTTTGTAGCCTTGGTCAAGTTTGTAATAGCACTCATTATCATGTTCTGCTGAAATAAGAAAGTATCATAATTTGGCATACCTCCTTATTGGACGTTGGCTTGATTAAGTTCTTGTTGTCCAATTCCGGGAGTTATTCTCCATGATAGTAATGAGTGGATGCCATTCTTTCCAACAACTCTTGCACTTCCTCCGAAATCTTGTAGGGGAAAGAACCTCCCGCGCTAGCCCCAATTATCAATCTCATCTCCGAAAATAGTCCATTAAAGAAGGTTTAGACTTCTAGCCATAGTGGTATAGCATGGTGCGGGCACTTCTTCAGTAGCTCCTTGAAGTGGTCCCACACTTCACCTAAACTATTTCCAGTGATTTGTCTGAATGATGTATCTCGTTTTATTAGTCAGAGGTTAGTAGTCCCACCCGGTGGAAAATGTTTGGCTAGGAACTCTTGAGCGATTTGGTCCCATATTGTGAAAGTACTTTGTCTATATGAATGCAACCACGACCTTGCCCTATCACGTAAAAAAAAAAGGGAATGCTCTCTTCCGGATACAATCACGGTGGACTCCATTGTATCGGAATGTATCAATGACCTTCTCAAACCTGATTAAGTGCACAAAGGAATCTTTATTGGGTCCTCTTCCAAACATAGCATGTGTTAGGAACATTTGTATTAATGCAGGCTTGATTTCAAAGTTGTTCACCTGCACAGGCAGCTGAGCAATTATAGAACTCGCCATCTCGAAATTAGGTATGGCATAATCTCTAAGATGTCTGGGGTTAGCGTTAGCATTAACCTGGTTGCCATTGTTGAACCTCCTCTTGTTCATTCACAAGGCGGTTTGGATTCTTCATTAAATTATCACCTTGGTTTGAGTCTTGTCGTCTGTGGTTTCTACTTATCATTCGTTTAATTTCCAAGTCAATCGGATGAAGTGGTAGATTGGACGAATGAGTATCTACAATAAACAACAAGAAAAGAAACCCAAAGATCAACTATCGAAGACAAAAAATGAGAGAACAAGAAATAATTGTAAACAAATAACAAAAAAAATAAAAGTCTAATCTAGTAAGACTCACAACACCTAATATGTTACAAAACAAAAATAGTCCCCGGCAACGGCACCAAAAACTTGATCAGTGAATTGTTTTTGAAAGCAAAGAACAAGTAATAATAATAAAAATAAACCTTAATTATTGTAATCAACTCCCACGCAACCGCAAGTATACGAGGTGAGTTTGTATATAAGACAAGTAAGGATTGTTTCTACGAGGACTATTGGAACAAGTACTAGGTTCACAAGCCTACTTACTAGTTAGACAAAATAATCAAGGGTTTATGGCTAAGCTTAAATTAAATTCAATCATGAGAAATCAAAACAAAGACAAGAATGTAAAATACTAATCCTACGGAGAAAAAAATAATTAAATATAATTGACTAAAACCCTAAATCAATTTACTTTACTCGCAAGAATTTAAATTAAATTAGTCTATTCTATAAAATCAATTGAAAATGGTCCAATAAACCCTAATTACTAAACTACAAAAGCAATTATGAATTTAAATGCAATAAAACAAGAACGATAATTAAAGAACAAGAACACAATGAAAACAAGAATTAAATTGCATAAAAATAAATCAAACACAGTAATTGCAACGAAAATCAATGTTGATTCTTATTGAATCTTGAATTCTTGACAAGAGAACAAAATTCTAGCTTGAACACTTGAGAAAATCTACCCTACGTCTAGATTATTGTTCTAACTATTGAAAACTAAAAACTAATGATGGCCAATGATGGATTCTCATTTCCTCCCCTTCTTTTGGTCTATTTATAAGTAAAATTAGGCTTTTGTGACTCTGGAATGATAAGTAAACAAATTCCCACGTAAACTGGCCTACGGGAGGATGTTTTATTGCAAAATAAACAAACTTATGAGACCTGTCCGACGACGCGCACTTGGGCACTACATATTGTCACGCCTGGGCACCACTTCAAGAATCAAATATTGAAGCTACTGGTCTTGGTACATGGAAGCTGGAAATTGGTCACGCAAGGGCGCGGCTAGCAACACCTGCTCCAATTTCCTCCTCAATTTTGACCATGATGCCAGCCAAAGTTGGAGAAACTCAAAACATGAAAGTTGTAGATCTTTGTTTCAACTTTCCAAAACATCTTGAATCACCCTAATTGAGCTCAAACAAGAAAGTTATCCTCAATCTACCAAACTATGTCCACATTACTCCTCGCTGGTGCACATAAATTCCAATTTTGCAAGTTTCCTCCAATTTGGTGATCAATTCAGCTCTTTCTTCACTCAAACCCTACAAAACTCAAAATAAACCATTTTAGCTCATAATTACTCAATTCTTTCTTATACATCACTAAAAATGAGGTAAACGATACATAAAAATCAATGTACTATATTTATGAGCTTATCAGCCTTTCAAGATATTTACCAAGATTTGCAAGTCAATTTCCACCTCAACGTACTGTAGCTTCAAAGTTTCACACAATTTGAGTTCAACTAGTGCCAATGTTTCTACTTGCAAGTTAGTTTAGTGATTATAAAAGTTGCAAAAGGTTTTGACAAGCTACCCATAATGATCTCGGATAATGCCGCTCCTACTGCCAACCCCAGATTTCCATTTAAAGCCCCATCAATGCTCAACTTATAGCTTTCCATAAGGTGGAGGATACCAATGAACCGATTTCTCTCTTCTTGGCATAGTATGTATGAATTGAAGAATTGCACATTTTGAGAAGAGAATGTCATTAGCCATTCCCACCTTTTTGAAAGGTTTAATGGAAAAGAGGTCTTTCAAATGAGAACAAATTTGAATGATAATTCCATGAGAAGTAACATTTTGGTCATCATAGATGACCTTATTTCTTGCTCTCCACACAAACCAACAAATGCAAGATTGATGCATGGTAGAATTTTGTATAGAATGCCGATTATGCTCAGGTGTGATGCGTACCACCACCATGAGTTTAGTTTGTCAAGGATGCTATTGGTTGGTGAAAAAGTCAACTCCATCCAATTTTCAAAGAACTTTTAGATTTGCACTACCATTTCGCATTCTACAAACAAATGATCATCGGATTCAATGTTGTCACAAATATAGCATTTTGAAACCAAGGAGTCACCAATTTTAGTGGCATCATCTATTGGAAGGCGTCTATTCAATAAACACCACATGAATATATAAATTTTTAATTGAAGCCTTTCATCCCGTATTATTTTCCTTGTGAAAGAGGCTACTCGAGGAGGGACAGTAGAGGAGAGAGAGAAAGTTCCATTTGGTGACATGGTCCAAACTATTTTATCTGTTTCATCCTTAAACACAAGGACTTTATCTTCAAGTGTTTTCCCAATGTGTAACATTTCTGCATTGGAATATCTTCCATCTAGCAAGAATTCAACTCCGTTATCTATAGTGAGACAAGAACCAAACTCTTAACAAGATTAAAAGCCATAATTGACCCGTTGCCTACATGTATCAGGCAAGAACCAAATCTATAAGTCGGTTAGAACAGTCACTGTTGCTCAAGCGATGATCCCAACAAAGTCTTAATCCAAAGACTAAAAGAAAGAACTTTTTCCTCACGAAAAAGACGAATATTATTGATAAAAATGTGCTATAAAATTCGTTCATATGATGATGCCTATTTATAGGCTAAAAACTCCTAAAAAAGTAGTCCTAGGGTTCAGCCATAAGTGGCCCCAAGATTTGGGCCAAATAGGCCTTATTAAGGCTAATTAGTGAGCCTAAAAACTAAGAATTAAATCAATACCCAAACCCAACTTAAACACAACTTAAAACCAGTCCAATTTACACAACACTTTAAATTATTATTGGGCTTTAGATAATAAAGACCAAACTAAAATAAACTTGCAAGGAAGTCCGGCCTTCTTGAACTTAAAGGCTAGAATCTCCACTTTGAACAATTGGACTTCATGTATCATTGAATTGAGAATAGTCCAATCCAACTTGATCGAAATACCATGAATGTGCTCCAATCTTGGCAAGAGTGAGTCCAAGCTTGCTCTAGCATTCATCTCCTCATCTTGACACATCTTGGGGCTATTCGGACCCATATCAGCTGAAAAGTTAAAAAAAAAAGTGTTGAAAAAAAATGTGAAAAAAGAGAAAGAAGAAGAATCGGCTATTGAAAAGTGCAAAAAAAATTTTAGGGTTTGCCTATTAAGTTGTTTATGTTGGCAATTATTTTATTGTTGTCCTAATCCAAGAAGGTTTTGATTTTATGGTTGAATTTGGAAACTTTCTCCAAGTCCAAGTTGGTTTTTTTTTGGAAACTTACCCAAATTTGTTCTTTTGGAAACTTTCCAACTTCCAATTTGGAAACTTACCAAATTCATTTTTAGAAACTTTCCAAATTCTAAATTTGGAAACTTACCAAATTCATCTTCGGAAATTTTATACCAAATTCTAAATTTGGAAACTTACCAAATTCATTTTTTGAAACTTTCCGAATTCCAATTTTGAAAACTTACTAAATTCATTTTTTGAAACTTTCTAATTTCCTGATTTGGAAACTATAAATCAAGATCTTCTTTCCAAATTCGTAATTCTATTCAAAAGCATTTAATTTTGTCGGTTCTTTAATTTCTTTGTTAGTCTTCAGTGCTACTTGTTTGTTCTTGTGTGTTTAGTTTTCTTTGTTTATTTGGTAAATTTTCTTACCAAATTCTTATTTGCTTTCTATACATTTTGTTGCATCACGTACTCTCGGATATTTTGTTGTCTTTTGTTCTTTGAAGCTTAAATCCGAAAGTTTGGTGTCTCTTGTTTGTCGTTGGCTCGTGATTATTTTTTTTCTTTGACTTTCAACCAATTAAGTGGTTAAGTCATAACTGAAGCTCAATTTGGTCCTCATAGTCTTCCAAAGGATTTTAGAGTGAATTAAAGAGAGGAAAAAGGCAGTATGGTGAGATCATTTGAGTGATAAAAGCCATTTAATTGAGGGTACGCATGAGGGATTGAGTGATACAATTTGAGTGCATATAGTCCCAAAAGTAATTTGAGTGGTGAGGAAATTTCTTTTAATTTTATTCACCCTAATCACTTTCTTTTCTTTGTGAGAGTTTTTCATTATGTCACAAGAAGAAACAAGTTGAACTAGAAATCCCATAACAATGGAGGCCATACAACAACAATTTGATCGAGTACTTGCTGCATTTGGCAATGTTAGAGATCGCATGGATCAAATAGAGGCTTGCATGAATGACCAACAAAGAGTGAGGCCTCAAGGAGTTAGGCATCAAGCTCGTAGAGCTAATACCCCGTTACGTTGTCAAGAAGATGAGTATGAATCTGATCAAGATAATATTGACGATGAGATTTATAATGACAGGAATGTGTAGCATAGCCAAAGGGAGAATCGGACTCGAGATAATGATATTGGGACAATTAAGCTATCCTTACCTCCTCGTTCCAAGGTAAATCTGATCCTGACACATACATCGAATGGGAGTGAAAGATAGATTTTATTTTTTATTGTTACAACTATTCTAATGAGAAAAAGGTAAAGTTAGCTGCCATCTCTTTTGTTGATTATGCATTGACTTGGTGGGATCAATTACTAATAAGTAGGCATAGAAATAGAAAACGTAATATTTATAATTGGGCAGACATGAAATCTATTTTGCGCAAAAGTTTGTCCCATCTCACTATTACAGGGAATTGTATCAAAAGTTACAAAGCTTAAGGTAGGGTACTAAGTCCTTGGAAAAGTACCATAAAGAGATGGAGATTGCCATGATAAGAGCAGACATTGATGAAGATAGGGAGGCTACAATGGCGCGGTTCTTGAGTGGACTTAACAAGGAATTGCCAATGTAGTCAAGCTAAACCACAATGTAGACCTCGAGGAAATGGTTCATATGGCTACCAAGGTAGAAAAACAACTCAAACGAGGTAAAAAAATGTAACATCTATCTAGAGTTCAAGCTCTAATTGGAAACCAAATTGGCCTAGTGCCACAAAGCAAGGTGAGAAGTCTAACTTTAAACCTAGAGAAGTTGAAAAGCCATTTGTTCGCAATCAACCCACAAATGACAAAAGTAATTCTAATTTTATTACTAATCTAAGGACTAGAGATCTTAACAGTTTTCATTGTCATGGTGTAGGTCACATCGCTTCCCAATGTCCGAACAAGAAGGCTTTGAATATCATTCGTGGAGAGTTGGTGAGTGATGAGTTTGAAGAGGAAGGAGCTGTCTATGGTCAAAGTTTGATGGTTCTTAGAGCTCTTCATGCACAAGCTGAGTATGAACAAAATGAGGTACAAAGGGAAAATATTTTCTATACTCGTTGTTTTGTTCAAGAAAAAGTTTATGGTTTGATTATTGATAGTAGAAGTTGTGTGAATGTAGCTAGTCAGTTAATGGTCAAAAAATTGGATTTTCCAACAATTAAGCATCCTAGACCATATAGATTGCAACATGGTAAAATGAAAGTAGTGAACTAAAGGTTAACAAACAAGTTCTAATTTCTTTAACCTTAGGCAAATACAAGGATGAGGTCTTATGTGATGTTGTGCCTAAGCAAGCTAGTCATATCTTGTTTGGTAGGCCTTGGCAATATGACCGTAAAAGTAATCACGATGGATATGAGAATAAGTACAGGTTTGAAAATGATGGTCACAAAATTGTGCTCAAACCTTTACCACCACAACAAGTCCATCAAGAGCAGTTACATCTTCCCAAATCACTTGAGAAGCATGTTAAGTTGAAGGCTAAAGGTAAGCTAAAAGGTAAGTTCATTGACAAT
Source organism: Cinchona pubescens (assembly GCA_025175665.1). Taxonomy (NCBI): domain Eukaryota; kingdom Viridiplantae; phylum Streptophyta; class Magnoliopsida; order Gentianales; family Rubiaceae; genus Cinchona; species Cinchona pubescens. The sequence continues at coordinate 7,366,682 of JANKKI010000123.1, read as the reverse complement.
CAGCCTAGAGAAGTAGGAGAAAATTTGGCTAAAGGGGGGGATAAGAATACACAATTGAGTTTGTATGCTAAACCTAGAGAGGTAGTGAGTTCTAGTAAAAATAATATTCCTATTATTTTGTTGATGTATAAAGATGCTTATTTTGCTAACTCTGGCCTTAATCCTTCTCTTCCAAGTATGTACCTTTTAAGTCTCTCTAGGATTGACACCAATTCGCGGGATTGAACACAAATTCGACTTTGTTCCAGGAGCTGTGATTCCAAATAGACCAACATATCGTGCTAGTCCAGAGGAAACAAGGGAGATTCAAAGGCAAGTTGACAAGCTTTTGGCACAAGGACGCATACGTGAGAGTGTTAGTCCGTGTTCCGTGCTAGTTTTGTTGGTACCCAAGCAGGATGCATCGTGGCGAATGTGTGTCGATTGTCGTGCAGTAAATCGCATTACGGTAAAATATCGCCATTCCATTCCTAGATTAGATGACATGTTAGATGAGCTTCATGGTTCAAATATTTTTACTAAAATCGATTTGAAGAGTGGATATCATCAAATTCGAATGAAAGAAGGTGATGAGTGGAAACTGCTTTTAAAACCAAACATGGATTATATGAATGGATGGTAATGCCATTTGGTTTAACTAATGCACCTAGTACTTGCATGAGATAAATGAACCATGTTTTCCGAGATTACATTGGTAAATTTTTTGTAGTTTATTTTGATGACATCTTAATCTACAGAAAATCTTTTCAAGATCATCTAGTGCATGTTTGTTTGGTACTTAAGGTTTTAAGGAAAGAACAACTTTATGCTAACCTTAAAAAGTGTTCATTTTGTTTGGATAGAGTTGTTTTCCTTGGTTTGTAGTGACTTCCAAAGGAATTGAAGTGGATGAAGAAAAAATGAAAGCCATTCAAGAGTGGCCAACTTCCACTTCCATGTCTGAGGTGCAAAATTTTCATGAATTGGCAAGTTTCTATAGGAGGTTCGTGAAAGATTTTAACACAATTGCTGCACCTTTGACCGAGGTAATCAAAAGGGAGGTTGGATTCAAATGGGGGCCCGAACAAGGAAAGGCGTTCCAAACGCTTAAGGATAAGCTCAATTCTGCATCTTTATTGCTTTTGCCCAATTTTGATAAGCCTTTTGAAATTGAATCTGATGCTTCTGGTATTGGTGTAGGTTATGTGCTTGATGCAAGATAAGCAGCCAATTGCTTACTTTAGCGAGAAATTGAGTGGTACTGCTTTGAATTATTCTACCTATGACAAGGAATTATATGCTTTGGTATATTTAAAAGGCCAAAATAAGTTGAACCGCAGGCATGCTAGATGGGTAGAATTCATTCATATGTTCCCATATGTGATTCAATATAAACTTGGTAAAAAGAATGTTGTGCTGATGCATTGTCACGCAGTTATGTTTTGATTTCTACATTGCATGCACGCGTTCTTGGATTTGATAATATTAAGGACTTGTATGCAAATGATCGTGATTTTTCTTCCATTTTTTGTACTTGTGAAAATGGTACTTTTGAAAAATTTTATAGGTTTGATGATTATCTTTTTCAAGAAAACAAGCTTTGTATTCCACAATGTTCTTTGTGTGAATTCCTTGTAAAAGAGTCACATAGGAGAGGGCTGATGGGGCACTTTGGTGTTCTTAAAACTTTAGACACTTTGAAAGAGCACTTTTTTTGGCCGCTATGCATAAAGATGTTGAAAAGATTTGTTATAAATGTGTGATTTGTAGAAGAGCTAAGTCTAAAGTGCAACCACATGGTCTTTACATGCCCTTACCCGTACCTAGTCATCCTTGGGTTGAGATTTCTATGGATTTCGTTTTGGGTTTACCTAGGTCTAGATCGAGGAAAGATTGTATATTCTTGTGGTTGTTAGGTTTTCTAAGATGGCACATTTCATTCCTTGCACAAAAATTGCTGATACATCCACGTTGCAAATTTATTTTTCAACGAAATTGTGCATCTTCATGGTATTCCTAAAACAATTGTTAGTGATAGGGATGTCAAATTTTTGAGCCAGTTTTGGCATGTTTTGTGGCGTAAACTTGGTACTAAACTTTTGTTTTCAACTACTTGTCACCCACAAACTAAAGTGGTTAATCGAACTTTAGGTACATTGTTGCGTGCTGTGATTAAACAGAATTTAAAGTCATGGGAAGAGTGCATTCTATTCATTTCGTTGAATATGCATATAATCGTTCTATGAATTCGTCTACTAATTATGCACCTTTTGAGTTAGTTTATGGTTTTAACCCCCTTACTCCATTGGATTTGTTGCCCTTACATGTTTATGAGTTTGCCAATATAGATTGTAAGAAAAATGTGGAATTTGTCAGACAAATCCATGAGAAAGAAAGGAAACACATTTTGGACGCCAATGAGCGTGTGGCTAAAAGAGCAAATAAAGGCCGCATGAAGATTGTATTTGAACCTGGTGATTGGGTTTGGGTTTATTGGCATAAGGAAAGGTTTCCCAACTTAAGGAAATCTAAGATAGACCCTCATGGAGATGAACCATTCCAAATTTTGGAACGCATTAATGACATTGCTTACAAGCTTGATCTTCCTGTTGAGTATAATGTTAGTGCTTCATTTAATGTTTCTGACCTTTCTCCTTTTGCTTTTGATGAAGGTTCAGATTCAAGGACAAATCATTTTGAGAAGGGAAGGAATGATATGAGTTAAGGACAGCCTGCATCTTCAAGCTTGGCTAAGGTTCGTGAAGAGTCATTGCAAGTGCCAACTGGACCAATTTTAAGGGCACGTGCAAAGTGGATTCAACAAGCCGTGCAAAATTTGGTTCGAGGTGTTTTTGAGGAGGAAGCCGTCCAGAACAAACTGGAGGTTGAACGGGGTTGTATATCTGATTGGAACATTCTTCAAGTCCAAATCCATAATGGAGAAGTCCAATAGTTTGTGTTTACTCTATTATTAAGTAAAGCCCAATAGTGGATTAAGTTTGTGTAAATTGGGCTGGTTTAAGTTGGGTTTAGTTGTTGATTTAATTCTTAGTTTTTAGACTCATTAATTAGCCTTAATAAGGCCCATTTAGCCCAAATCTTAGGCCTACTTATGGCTGAACCCTAGCACTACTTTTTTGGGAGTTTTTAAGCTAGTTTTTAGGACTTTATTAATCCTATAAATAGACATTATCAAATGGACGAATTTCAGTATATTTTATCAAAAAACAAAACTTGTTCGTCTATTTCGTGAGGAAAAAGTTCTTTCTTTTAGTCTTTGGATTAAGACTTTGTTGGGATCATCACTTGAGCAACGGTGATTGTTCTAACCGACTAATAGATTTGGTTCTTGCCTGATTCATATAGGCAATGGGTCAATTCTCGCTTTAAATCTTGTTAACAATTTGGTTCTTGTCTCACTAGAGACAACAAATTCAATTCTTACTTTGTGTTCTTCCGTTCTTGTTTGTGTGTGTTTACTGTCCAAATTCTTGTGACCAAATTTGGAGTCAATCCTTGGGGTTTTGGTGCCATCTTGAATTATTGGGTTTCATGGCATCAAGTCAATTGTGCATGGGTTTCACATCATTGGGTGTTTTGGTTCAGCAAGAAACAGAGTTCTATTTCTTTGTCTATGTCATAAGCCGAATACATTGCTGCGGAAATTTGTTGTGCTCAAATTCTTTGAATGAAACATACTTTGAAAGATTTTGGTGTTATTTTTGATTGTGTGCCTATTAGATCGATGCAATAATACTAGTGCAATTAATCTCACAAAAAATCCAGTTCTGTATTCTAGAACAAAACATATTGATGTCAAGTATCATTTCATTAGAGATCTTGTTTGCAAAAAAGAAATTTGTGTTGAATTTGATTGCACTAAAGATCAATTGGATGACATTTTTGGTAAACCTTTACCTTTGGATCATTTTAAATATCTCAAAACCTATTTGGGTGTTTCTGCTTTTAAAATTATATGAGTTGTGTTTTCAGACGCAAATGTGCATATCTGTCCGAACTCTTTGATATTTGAACTTCTAGTCTCGGATGCTCCCTTTCGTCCAAACTCTTCATTTATATCCCCAAACTCTCTAGAAACTCTTTTGGACAATCATAATCATCCGACAGCCTTTCGGACGCATAAGGCAACTATTTTGACCTTTCATTCTTCATAGATCGGATGTGTGTTTGGACATATACCAATCGTTCAGACGTTTGAACGACTATTTTACACTGTTAAAACCTTTCACTTGCTTCATTCCTCTTTTCGAACATACTTCTTTCACCAAACCCTTACTCTAGCGAAAAAAGGGAAACTGTTCTATATTCCTTCAATTGACTCATTCTCTCCAAAATTCCATCAACCAATCATCTTTCCATCCCTTCACTAATCTTCTCTTAACTTTTTTTTACCTATTTCCTTCCAATTCCTTAAAATTTCTTCAACCTTTTTTTTCACACTCTTTAATCCTTAACTGAAACTAAAGATGGTTCGATCACGTGGGAATCTTCAACCGGCACCAAAGGAAAGGCTCCAGTACAAGGCCAAATTTCAATGAATCCTACACCCACTCCAAATCCCACCCTACCCAAATTTATTAATGCTAAGGCATCTTAAAGGTATACATCCTTACTTAGTAAATCCATTATTGTGCAACGTCTTATTTCCCAAGGGATGTTTGATGAATTAAATCTATCTTTTGTTAAACAATGTTTTGAAAAACAAAAATGGGGAAATTTAATTCATATTGACTTGCCTGTATATTTAGTAGGCACGACATGATTTTACAGTTTACTGCAAATCTTCGCAAAGGTTCCACTATTCGAACCTTAGTGTCTCGTGTGAATCACATTAACCTAGAGTTTAATTCTAATATTATTAACTCGATTTTTGAATGTGATATTCTTCCTTCTGATGAAATTTCGTACTTCTTTTCCCTAGACAAATGGCTGCCATTGACACTCAATTTGATGTCAAGAAAGTGAAACAAATTTTTCATGTTGATTTCAAACAAGTTCCGGAAGCCAAAACCACTTTAGTTAGTCATGAACTCATTATTTTGTGCACGTTGGTTACGAACTTGTTATTACCAACTGATGGACATCGTACTGAGCATGGAAAATGTAATTGTACTTGTTTTATTGTGTTTTTAGAGGAATTCAACTTGACTTTGGATATTTGTTTTGCTCCTTGTGAAAATTGTATTTCACTGATACTTGAAGAAACATCCCATTTGAAAAATTTTTAACATAAGTTTTTGATCATTTTGACATCATTTATACACTCCCTTCACTGGTCAAAAATAATATCTCCCATATTTTAATAAAGCTTACATTGAATGAAAAGCATTACATTTTTCAAACAAAAAAGGTTCACTAAAGCTGAACATGAAATTAAAAAATCAAAAGATCATGTCTCAAGTTCAAGACAATCACCTCCTCATCCTATTCCAACTCAACCCTCCTCATCCGCACCTCCGGTAACCATTCTTCAGATAATATCCTCTTCTAAAGCCTCTCTTTCATATTTGTGCACCCTTGTCACCAATATAGGAAATCAAATGACCACTTTTCAGTGCCAAACCCTTCAAAAACTAAAGTGGTTGGAAACCAAGCAAATTATCTTCCATGAAGCCTTAAGTTTGGGGATGTTTGCCTCCACTCAGGTCCAATTTGCAAACATTCAGTCACAATACACTCTCTAGTTCTCCTTTGACAGTGATAACGATGAAATTGACGATATCGAACATTCCAACCCTAAGCAAGAAGCCCATGATGATCCAGCGGGATCCATCAAATCCTGGGACCTCTACGATTCCAAGTGCCAATGCTAATGATGATGAAGATGTTGAGACACGTTTAATGGCATCGTGCCAGCTGTGATAGTCAAGAGGCCAATGAGCACGACAGTAAGGCTATGGATGATGATTTGCCCTCAAAGAAGCGAAAATTTGAGGAGCAATCAAAGAAGAAAAATTATTTAGATTCCACCTCCTAGTTTATATCTTTTAGATTACATTTGTTTTGTTTGAACTTGGTTGTTGATGTAATTTCTTATTTGAACTTAGTTTGAACTTGTTCATATTTTTTCTGTTAATGATGTTCATTTTAATCTGTGTCTTAAAATTTGTTGCTTGCACTTATGGGAGCATCATCTCAGGGGGAGCCTTTCACTTGTTTTGTTTTGATGATGCCAAAAGGGGAAGAAATGTGGTTGTTTAATAATGGTTGTTTGATTGATTGTTTGAGCTATGGTTGGTTAAAATTGGTTTGCCCTGTGATTTGTTCCATCAAAAATGTGTTAAGGGGAGATTGTTGACCTACAAACCTAGTTTTGACGATGACAAATACAATCTAATAGTTTGAACTTGAAAAGTGTAGGAATTTTGCAATATCTGACACAACAGAGTTTTCAGACGCTACACATTGTTCGAAATAGAAGAGTTTCGAACGCTCAACATTGTCCTAACGGGACTAAATTTCTCAGACAGAGGAATTTGTCCGAACAAGAATTTCTCTGACGCAACACATCATTCGAAAAGTCAGGCAGAGAGCAAGGATTTTGAGATGTTCAAAACGGATGCTCAATATTGTCCAAAAGAAATTCTATCGGACACACCTGACCATCTGAAGGCAGATCAACACTTGGACAGCATTAAAACTTTCGGACGGACTACATTATCCAAGGACCTGACTCAACAACCTACTAACACCAGACGCAATCTCAACCATCCGAACGTAGATTTCAACCTTCATGTTTTCATTGATCGGACGCTTGATCGTGTATAAGAGATAAAGGACCTCGGACATTCGGATTCTATTACGGCTAGTTTCTCAGCATTTATTACTTAGTTGTTATGAGGTGGTTAGAAGCTATTTTATTGCATCTATAAATGCCAACCAATCTGAATTTATGAATAACAACTTCCACATTGAATACAAGTATCTACAAAAGCTATTTGAGTAAAAATAGGCTTTTTATAGTCTTAGAGTGAGTGATCTTCAATTGCAAAGAATGGAGAGATAATTATTGTACAAAAGTGAGGTTGTGTATAAAACTCTTGCCTCAACTAAAAATAATTAGTGTTTAAGAGTGATCCTACTTGGTGTACAAAAGCATTATTGTCCCACTTACATTGAAGAGGCACAAAGTAGTGGAATTGGATCCCAACCTTGTGAAGTTTGGGAGTTTGATTTGATTTTTCTAAGTATCATTATTTGTCTCTCTTTTACTTGTGCATTTATTTCTTTGATTATTAATTACATTGCATCCATCTTACTTAAGTTTTTATCACTTAATTGTTGCAATTTTTGATTTAAACAACCAAATTCACTGCCCTCTTAGGTTGCTCGAGGGCCAACACTAGTTTCTAAGGATAGTCGTGCCGGATTGAGTACCCTCCACTAGGAACTATAAATATTTATAAATGGTGTAATTAAAGATTTAGTGTCTCATAGTAACAACCTTTGTGAATAACTTTTAATATCACCCAATGGACTTATTCAAAATAAGTCTATTGCTAGAAATATATGAATGAAATATAAATTATCCATTGATTAAAATACGAGATAAGTTTAAACATAAGGATGTTCTATTACACTCATAATGACCCGATTGGATTTAAAGCACTAACATAATAGTTACCAAATAGCAACAATTACACTTATTGCAATTAGTTGGCTTTACAACATACTTTAAGATTAGAACCTTACCATCTCACTTTAACAACCTTATATCCCCTCACTGGTTGCGCACATTACTCAAAGCTACCTCAATACTGCATAACAATTTTTTGCCAAAATCACTTTAGATATTCCAAAATCTGTAGAACACTTCACTTGTTTCACACCAAATCAGGTTAAACCTCCTAACTTATTGGAGGAAACATATCGAACTAGATTTCAGGTCAATCGTTGGCCCAATGCCTTCCCAACAACCTTTGATCACAACCAACTAGGCTCTACTGTATTTTTATTCAATTAAAAATTATACAAGCTCTAGAAGTGGCTCATGACATAAATTATCGTACCACTTAGTTTGTATACACAATTAAACAAATATGTGCAACATATACAAAAATTCCACATAGATCAACGATAAGAGTTCCAAGTCAATATCAATAAGTCCTCAAGTTGTTCCACTAGACTTTCACACATTTTTATGGTAAATCAACAATAACACAGTAAATAATGTTAAAACATGCTTAAAATGAGGACAATTAGCATTCAATGTTCCAAAACTTTTGGACATATGGTAGACATTTTATATAATACCATGCCTAATTATCAAAATATTATTAAACCTGTTAAGTACAGTATATGTTTATTTGAAAAATGTGTATATTTTGAAAAATATGTTTTTGAAACATTGATCTCAAAAGATTGAGCAATCAATTGACAATGTGACCCACTCCAATTTAATTAGAGAAAAATAAGTTACAAATAGAATAGTATAATTTACCATTGTAAAATTTCAATTTTGACAATAACTCTTAAAATTATCATATCTTAAGATTTACAATGCATATCAGTATGATCTTTACAGAAACGAAAACTAGACTCGGATTTCCAAAAGTTCCACGTAGACTTCAGACTGTAATTAGTAATATAACCAGCTCTAAAGCACCTTAAAATCAGAACGAGTTTTGATTTATTCCTAAAATAGATTTGTAGAAGCAAAATAGCAATCCATTTATAAGGGTTGCTGGAGTTTTTAGAAACAGAACCAAGGGAAAAATTCTTTATACTGTTTTGAAGGCCTGTGAATCTAGTTTCAAATGTTATTGACTTTGAAAGATTTATTAAACTATTAAAGTATAGAGAATGTTCCAATTTTATTTTAGGGAAATTCTACAGCCCTGTTGAGGGAACCATTCCCTTGTGCTTTAAGGTTTTGTACAGTACAACACTATGTGATTTAAAAACTTGTATTGTACAAGTCCTTAAAGCTAAGGGAATGGTTCCCTTAACGGGACTGTAGAATTTTTCTTAATTTTAAAATAGGATGTGTGCTATGTAGTTCCTGTAGAAGCAAATTTATTTATTTTCGTAAATGAAAACTTTTGACATTTTCTCTTGGCATTTCAAACTATTTTTCTTTTAAAATGATGAAAGATTCAAACAAATATTTATAGTACTAAAGAGAATAATTTAGAATAAAGATTTGGTATATCGATATAACTCGTATACTTCTATTGGTATTTTTCTTCAAAACTAATATCCCCAAAAATAATAACTTTAACAAAATTAAGATAATTTCTCAGTTAAAATAACTAAACAAAATTTCTAACCACGACATGACCTTCATCAATATGTAGTTCTTATTTATTTTTCTCTTTTGGGTTTTATAAGTACAAGATGCTATGGACAAAATCGATTGTTACACAGTTAAGAGTTATTTTTTAAGAACATAAAAAATATAATTCTATTCACCATATACTTGCAAGTTTCTAAATTCTTCATGAAATTCAACATAAGTTAGAAATTATATATATGAGCAAATATTTACATAACAAAATTTACGTCAATTGTATATCTATACAATAGTATCTTGATATATCTAATATTAGTATAAGGCGTTGTACAATATATATTTTTACAAAATCACAACGATTAACAATTTATCATTATTCCGAGAATAAAAGATTTGAGAAATATTTATTTATGACTTGCATTCATAATTTTGACAATCACTTGAACTTTACAAGCATTAGTGCACTTCCATAGGTATGGTAAGTAATTTTACCTATTGCAGTAGCAAGGTGTATATCACTAGTCGCCAATTGATTATACTCTTGTGATTCGAGAAAAATGTTAACCATAAACACATATATATTCTTATGAACCATGCCTCATTTTCAATTATCATATCTTGTAATCCTGTAAGAGTTAATATAATGGCATAAGATAAAATTATAAATATTCACATCTATATCACATTCTTTCGCAAACACTTTTCACAATTAAGTGTTTCCAGTTTTAAAATATAATTTCCAAAAGTAGTGCTCGAAAAAAATATATATATATATATATATATATATATATATATATAATATGTACTTCAAATATATTTTGAAAGGAATAATCACCTTGGACGGAAACAACTCTATAATCCAATTACAAAAATAAAGTGCTTCATAATATCATCCTTGACATTTCCACTTTTGATTGGTTATTTCCAAGACTTTCTATCCCACTTTATCCATAATTTCCAGCTTAGCCAAATAATGTATCCTTGAACATTAGCAATCTTCTTATTAGTCAACAAGCCCACGTGTTATTTCATTCAACTCCAAGTTAAATTAGTGCGCATTCTTTTCCTAATATTGTTTGTCAATTTTCTAATTCAGTAGCAATCCAAGTCAAGCCCAAAAGAATCATCACCAGCCACGGTTCTTTTGGCCAATTTCCCCTTGGAACTTTATTTTTTATTTTTTTAATAGCTAACCACCGATTCTATGATTGTGACACTGATCTCAAGTTTTATTAAATAAATGATAAAGAATTATAAAAGGGGACTAAACCAAAACCTCCCAGAGTAAGAATACATAGGAATGGAAATTTAATGCAACAACAAAATAAAGAGCCAGAATTTCCACCTCAAAGAGGGATTTCACACTGATCTAAATAAATAATCCCTCTAAGTGGAGTAGGAAAATTAGATGAATTAATGACAAAGAACAAGAGAGCTGGAACCCAAACAAACTAGATAATCAGCTACTGAATTAGCTTCACGTAGCACATGGTGGAGCGAAAAGTTGCCTTGATTAATCCAATAAATAACCTTCTAAACCTTAGCATCCATCTTCCAAGGAAATGGATAATAGCCCTTTACCATTTAACAGAGTATTTTCGAGTCTGAATTCAATCATAACATTAAGTAAACCATGGGAGACACACATCTTAAGACCCTCCAAAAGTGTTTTAGCTTCGGCATACAAATTTGATTTAATTCCAAAATAGTGAGCAAAAGCGTGGAGCAAGTTTCCAAAAAAGTCCCTAATTAAGCCACTCCATCCATCATGTCTAGGATTTTCGAGAGAAATCCATCAACATTAAGCTTGAAGTAACCAAGCTGAAGCTTCTTCCATTGCACTAATTGGCCAATTCTTGCTAATTACTTTGCAAGGTAAAGAGCAAACAGCTAGTAGACCACACCTTTGCACTAAAGAAAGAATGCTACAATTGTCCACGGCTGAAAAAATAATCTTGCTCACCACCATCCACCAAGGGCTCGTCCGACTATTGTAAAGATGATCATTATGTGCCAACCAAACAGGGATTCAATTTTCAACCAAACTTACTTCGCAAATTGACAGTGTACAAAGCAAAATTCTAATGAATCCACCAAATTAAAAACAACAACCATTTTGAAGGCAAAGAAATTCCGAGTTCCATTAGGACATCTGCAAAAAGTATAAACAATTCAAAAGTTTTCACATGAAAATTGAGATTTTAAGGGGAGTCTGAGCACTCCAAATATACTCGCAAGCAGGAGAGGCACAAAATTTATCAGAAACATTCAAGCTCCAAATGTATTTGTCACTATCAGAAGAAAGAAAAACCGGGAAAGAAAGTATTTTGGAACAAACCTCTAGCGGAAAGTCGTGGCGTAAGGCTTCGAAATTCCAGCTGCCCATGTTGGAAAATAAGTCCTTAATTTGAATAGTTTGAAGTTAAATTTGATCTACCCAATTCACCAACACCGCATCACCAAGCCAATTGTCATACCAAAATAAGGCATCTCCAAACCGAATGACTTTTTGAATATATAGATCCGCTGCATGTTTAACCTTCATCATACGCTTCCAAAGTCTAGAAGAATTAGATGTGGTGCCCCCTTCGTACCTTGCTCGCATAAACATAGCCCAAAGATAATCTCGATGAAGAGTTGTGAAAGTTCCACCACATTTTGAGAGAAAAAGTATCCACAATAGTTGTAAAATCCCAAAAACCTAGACCATCATCATTAGTTGGAAGGCAAAGAGCACTCCATTTTCTCCAATGCCTTTTCGACCCCCATTTGGATTCACCTCAAAGAAAAGCAGCCAAAGTACATTCTAAATAACAAATGACTCACTTTGGAGGGTCTAAGACTGATAAAGTGTGAATCAAAATAGAACAAAGAACATCCTTAATTAAGATAAGTCGCGTCCCTGGTGACAAAAGTTTTTGATGCCAACCCTCCAATTTCAGTCAAACTTGTCTAATAAAAAACCAAAAATGTGGCTGGTTTTCCTTCCGAGGAATAAAAGGCAAGCAAGATATGTCAAAGGCAATGAGGTCTTATGCATTCTAGTTAGTGTTTCTACTGAAGAAATTGTTGCCCATCCACTTTTGCTAGGAAATATCAAAGAACCGTTTGATTAATTAACCATCTGACCTTCAAACCTTTCTAATAAACATCCAGAAAGCCTAGAAACTTGCGCAATGAGGCCTTATCCACTCAAATGAAAAGTATGAAGTCATCCACATGTGCGAGATGTGTAATAAATGGAGCACCTCTCGGCAAAGTAGAGGGAAGAATTGCTTGAGACTCCATAAGAGCTTTAATACCCCTCGAAAGAACTTCAGATGTCAGAATAAACAATAAAGGTATAAGGGCTCACCTTGTTTAACCCATCTCGAAGACTAAAAATAACCCGTAACTTCTCCATTAAGCAACAAAGAAAACCAGCTGGGACGTAAATTATTCATAATGAGTGAGAAAACCTAGCTAAAAAACCAAATTTATTTAAGATAGGCTACAAGAATCTCTAGGAAACTCTATTGAAAGAATTTCATCATATCAAGCTTAATCACCAAGCTATGTCCCCGGACTCTCCCATCTAAAGAATGTAGCATTTCCTGAGCAAAAGTATATTATCTACCATAGTTCTCCCTTGAACGAAACTGTGAGATTGCTCAGGAAAACTAAGATGAGGCAAAGTCAAACATAATCTGTTAGCCAAGATATTTGAACAAATCTTGTAACAAAATTACATAAAGAGATCGGTCGAAAATCAGCAAAAGAAATAGGATTTGTCTTCTTAGGAATAAGAAACAACAAAGCACTAGAAATAATCCTAGGCACCGGAACTCTCACAAAGAAATCCAGAATAGCATCATGAGAAATGATATCCCAACAAGACACAAAGAAAAGCCTCGTGTAGCCATCTAAACCTGCTGAACTATGCTTGTCAAGTTGCCAAACCACCAATTTAACCTCTTCTAGGGTTGGAGGGACCATCAAGGAAACTAAATGTTCATTCGAGACCACAATGAAACTTTAGTTATTTATTTATATTCCAATGTTTTTCTTCTTCTTGTATTACCTGAGCAGCCATCTAATAGCAAAGAAACGGCAGCAATAGCAGCTCCACTGCCGAAGTTGGCAACTCGTCTCATGGTTTTCCAGTCTAATAATTTTAACAATTTAAGCATACCATTGTACCCCTTTTTTTCTATCTAGGTTTCAAATTCAGCCATTAAAGCTCGATAAAACAACTATATATACTTCAAATTAATAGACCCATTTCCAATTCCCTTCAAAGTTCATCATTACAACTTCAAATACTAACAATCTCAACCAACATTCTCACCTTTAAGTAGAATTACAGTCCATAAAACTTAATGATAATCATTATTTTAGCACCCAACTTACCAAAAAAAATTAATTCAAATTCCTAACTTTGAACTAAGAGTAGACTTGGCATTTCCATATAATCAAATAATCACTAGATTGGAGTTTTTTTTCATGATATAATCTTGTTAAAATCACTTGCCTTTCTTACGAAAGCTCGCCGAAATGTTGAAAACTACCAAGCAAGAACAAATCTCATGTAACTGCAAAGCCGTAGCATATTTCCACAAACCCACCAAAAATCCTTTCTATTTCTCTCACTTGTCATCACAAAATTTTGCCTTGTTGCCAATCCCAAAAAATGAATATCAAAGTAAGTCGGGCATATTTATAAGAAAAAAAGTAAGGACGGTGATATGGTGTGCGTGTGTTAGTAGGAAAAGGAAATGAAAGGGATTGGGAAAGCTGGAGGTAAAATTATCTTATTAGGTTAAATCCATTTTGGCCCTCTAAACTTGTAATCACTAATCACATTGCAACCCTGAACTAATTTTTTGATCAGTTTTTGCTTCTTGATACTTCACCTCAAATTATTATGAAAGTTATAAAAGTAACGAAATATTCGAGTGAGTTCTATGCACGTATATATGGTGTATATTATGGTATTAACAAAGCATTTTGTTTTGTTATGGCCCTCAATGTTACATTAACAACACGTACATAAAACTCACGAGCATTCCGTTACCTTTGTAGCTTTGGTCAAAATTTGGGGTAAAATGTCAAGAAACAAAAACTTGAAGGGGCAAAGTGATCAAAAAATTAAGTCAGGGTGCAATGTAGTAAATAGTGACAAGTTTAGGGGGCGAAGAAGTGGATTTAACTCCATCTTACTTATAGAATTGATCCAAAAATTAATTGAAATACAATTAAGAACCCAAATAAAATTTGAGTATCAACATGTTATTTTATGAAATGCTACAAAACTCTTTCTTGTTTTCAATTTAACCCCAAACTTCATACCAAATGAATTTAATACCCAAATAGCTCTCTAATTGAACACTAAATCCACAAAGGATAAAATAATCCAAGATTGTCCAATTTAAATCTAGAAAAATCGAAATTAGTTCTAAAATTTTGACAAATCTCAAAAGTTGTATCCTTAATTTAAACTCAAAAGTTGTGGGATGTCAAAAATACGCTAAAATTATGGACTAAATTGGTCTTTTCCCTATCTGTAATTATCCTACCTTATCCTTTGGCCTATATTACAAGTTCAATAAGTCCTAAATGATCCTTGATTTGAGGTAATATATTCTAGTAAGGTAGGGGAAAAGCGTAGCATTCAACTTTGATGTCATTTTTAAGCCTTCAAGGTAATCAATATCGACTTGTCCAGATAAGTGGAGAGAATTCATATTTGTTCTTCTTCTTTGTTTACGGTTTAGATTAACATTTCCATAATGACAGGGGATAATTGTTCAAATTGTTCTATAGATTTGAATTATTCTTCTATTCTATTTGATAACTCTATATTTAGAGTTATTTTTGTACCTCTTTTATTGAATATGTGAGTAGATTTAGTCCTATTTGTTACTATTTTGTGTCGTAATTTAGTGTTTAGAGAAGTTTATTAGTGTTTGTGTCGTTGTTATATTGAATTTTGTATTTAGGTGGTGTAGATATCTATTCATTATGTTTTGTGTCGTGTGTAGGTGTTAGCAAAGGGTAAAGTGGTCATTTCATACAAGTGAATGAGGATTAGAGTTGAACTTGTCAAACATTGTTGCTGAGAAGACCCAACTAAAAACTGTGTTAGGGCAAATGCATTTTTGCCATAGACTGTAGTTGAAACAGAAGGGGTTCCGCAGTTTATGGCAGTGGATGAAGGCAATCACTCAAGGTAGTCCGTAGACTGTAGCTGACCAACACAAAAATACTCACAGATTGCGAGTGCACGAGTTGGGCCGAGGTCTTTTTCATCATTTGTTATAAATGGTGCATTATTGTAACAATAAAACATCTTCATTTTTTCCAACTTTCAACATAAAGTTTTAGAACTACTTTTCTCAAACTTCTAGCATTAATATTGTCCTTAATTTCTTTATTAATTTTTTGACTTTGGATTATTGAATTCTTCAATTCAAGTTTAATTTTCATCGAGTTTAATTCCGGTAACTTGTTCTTTTAATTCCAGTAACTTGTTCTTTTATTTATTTAAGTACAATTGTGTTATTTTTCATTTATTGTTTTATCATGAATTCATGCAAGTTATTTAATTATTACTTTTCTTCTCAAACCATGAACTACTAATTTCATTAGGGTTCGGGGTGCAGTGATGTAGTTATCCATGGGTCAATTAAATCAATGGTCAATTATTAAATTATATTGAATTGGGTAATAATCAACACAAAAAGACAATTCTAAAGAGTAGCTAACTTTAGTTTTGGTTAGGTTAGCCGAGGAGATATGGTTATTGAACTTCAGTCATAGAGCTGTGTTGAATTATTAGATTAATAAATTTGAGACCAAGGTGGCGGGATAAGTTAATTGATTCACAAAAATTCCATATGGGTAAAACTCAGATTAATTCAATTAGGTAATAAAAAGTCTCAAACCCTAGTTATTTAATTTGATAGGATCCAATCATCAAAAGTCCGGATTGGGTTGACTTGTGGGAATTGAATCTCCATGAAATATAATTGAACTAATTGATCCAAGATTTGGCGAACCTAGGATAATTTTTATCATTCGACACAATTTTCTCTATTGCTTGAGACTCTATTTTCATTAATTTTCTCTTAGTAATTTAATTATAAAAATCTGAACTCCTTACAATGCGATTGTCTAAATAGAAATGGGCCTAGAATCTCGATATTTGTTTACGCAGTCCTCGTGGGAAGATCCTTGCTCACTCTACTATGCTAATATCATGCCTTTAAGGATATTAGTGGAAAAGTATGAAAGAGGTAATTAAACTTTTCCTGCATCAAATTTTTGGCGCCGTTGCCGAATACTGTTGTTCGGGCAATATTGAGACGCTAAAACAATTACCAATTTAAACTTTTGTTTTGATTTTTTTTGTTTTTCAATAAATTATCCCGGTGCCATTTTTCCATCAATCTCTCCATTAGTTATTTTGTTATATAACGTGGTCCTCGTAACGGTTTCCTTGTACTTTTTAGTTTATGCACAGATTTGATCGAACTCTCGCAAAGTTTGATTCTAAAATTGACAGGACTTTTAGGCATTTAACGAGACAAGCAATTCAACAGCAACATCAAGCAGAATTAGACATGGCCGACGAGAGAAATCCAAACCACCCAGTGATACCATAGGATGATGATGAGAATGTGGAAAATAATGGTGCACTTTGGAACATTGGTAATGATGCTCCTGGGACAAGGAATGATAGACCTTTGGGAGATTATACTCAACCAACTTTTGGAGGGTCTCAATCTAGCATCATACAACCTCCTATACTAGCTAATAATTTTGAGATCAAGCTAGGTCTCATATCTATGTTATAACAGCATGCCATGTTTTCAGGATTGCACAATGAGGATTTGAACCACATTTTGATTAATTTTGAAGAAGTGTGTGATACTTTTAAGAAGAATGGTGTGAAACCCAGTATTTTAATAGCCTTGTTCTTTGATTTTTAACTGGTTTAAAATATTTTTCATATTATTTTTAGTCATTAAGTACTTCAACTTATTCGTTTTTCAATTCGGCAAATTTTTCGATTTACGCGATTTCGTACCGGCGGGTAAACGGGTCAAAAGTTGGACTAAGTGTAATTAGTGCATTGTGGTGTGTGAGTGTTGTTTGATGGCTGATTTAAGCAGTTAATTTAGTAGCAAAACTTGAAATTAGTTTTTGGGTTAAATAGTCAACTTGGAGACTATTTGGTCAACTTGGGTACTATTTGGGTCAACTTTGGAAGCTTTTTAAGTCTTCTTCTTGTTGTTTCTTCCTCATTTCTTCCTAGCAGCAGCTGAACTCCTCTTCCTCCATTTTCCCCCAAAAATTTTCTTGGATTTCAAGTAGGAATCACTTGGAAGGTAAGATTTTATGTATTTTAGCATTTATGGCTTATGGGCTTTATGATCCAAGCTTTAATTTCAAGTTTTGTAGGATTCTTTATGGCTGAAATAAACCCTCTTTGCAGCCTTATATGTGTTGATTTATGTATGTTATGGGTTGTTTTTAGTGTTTTGGAGGTTGGGAAGTGATTGGGGTTGATTTTTAACAACTTTCCATGGTTAGATTACAAATTTTAAGATTATGAGTTAGGGTTTTGTCTTCCATATGTGCCCTAGAATGTTATGCTATGAATGCTTATGTCTATGCACATAATGATGTTTTAAGAGTGGTTTAAGGTTAGTTTGGATAGGAATTGAGACTTGAAACCAAGTGGCCAATTGATTTCCCTTCATTTTGTAAGTAAGCGGAAGTTTGGCGCAACTAGGATAATTTGGATAATTGGTTATGTTTGAAGGATCTTTAATGATCTTTTGATGGTTTTAAGTGTTTCCTTGGTAGTGGGTTGGATAGGAACATGTTTGAATCATGCGTGTGGCTAATCGGTAAAAATTTCAGTTTGGTAGTAAAGAGGAATTCCAACCATAGGTTGTTGCTCTAATGTTGTAATAGAGTTAATTGTAGTGGTTATGGGGTATGGATTGTTGTGGAATGCTATTGATATAGTCCCGGCTATTGCTCAGTGAATATTTCCGTTTGCATGTTTTGTTGGTTGAATATGTTGTTTTGAGTTGGGTTGTAACCAAGGTCCCTTGAATACCTTGGAAATGGATTTTGTTGGTTGGTTGAATATGTTGTTTTGAGTTGGGTTGTAACCAAGGTCCCTTGAATACCTTGGAATTGGATTTTCTTCAAAGGGAGGATAGCCTAATTATAGTCTCAACTTGTCGAAGTTTTCGGTTTTTCGGAAAGCTGAGCTTATTATCTCCTAATCTAGCTGAATACTGAATTTGAGGGATTAACTAAGTGTTTTGACTGGGGTTTTAGCTTGTCGAAGTTGGTGAAATTGTGAAAAGGTCATTTTTGACCAAAGAGCTGTTGGTGTCGTTTTCTATCGTTTCGTCGTTTCGCTTCCCTAGAAGAGATGTAACTTCTACATCTCTTCTAAGAGTCCTCTTATATCTGTTTTAGGTACCACGCCACGTACCACCGGCGATCGCGTTCTGTGATCTTTTGTGCAGTTTTTGCTTTGATAGGTGGGTAACATAGACCCTCTTCCACTTGTATTTTGTTTAACGAATTTCTAGATGTGTATAAGAGACAGTTTTGAACCCAAACATGATGTTTGGAACTGCACTTTTATCAAGTTTTGGAACTATTACATATGAAATCCTTACCAAGCTATTTTATGTTAATCAATTGATATGTTTGCAAACTCTTTTGATATCCCTTGAAAGCATTTTATAACTGTTTTGGCTCATAGGTGACCTAGGTATATAATTTTGGATGTGTTTGGAAATGTTTGATTTGGGGAGAACCAGTTCTATTGTCATCCATGGGACGCCATGGTGACTGCCGTGGGGTGAGCATAACTAGCTCAGTGGATATCATAAAAGCTCTTCAAATGGGGCCAAGCATTTAGTCTTGACTTCCCTTTGAAATTATTTGTGTTTGTAGCCTGTCTCTTATACACATCTCACAGCGTTAGCGACTTTTAGATTTTCTCCGATTCCACATTCTTGTAGAACTCTGCGGATAATCTTCCAAGCTTCTCTTTTGTTTGGAGAGGGTAGTGTATTAGATAGGTTTTGTATTGATGAACTTTGTTTTTGTTGTAGCATCTTTTGTACTAAGAAGGAATTTTGTAATTCGTATTTTTGTGTAAAAATGAACTTATTCGGTTTTATAGTTAAGAAATGGTTTGATGGTTCTATTACATTGCGGTTAAGTTTGTTGCTCTGTTCGTTTGTGCCTTGCGCTTTGGACCGGTGTGCCATTAGCGCGGCGTGTTACGGTCCCGTTTTTGGGGCGTGACAAATGGTATATCAACAGATGCCTTCAAATTCATGCTATTTCTTTTTATCTTTGAGGGATAAGCCAAACTGTGGCTGCAAGGGTACAAACAAGAGATATTCACCAATTGGGAAAGACTAGCCCAAGCATTCGTGACAAAGTATTTTATCCCGTCAAAAACAACCAATTTAAGAAATGATACAACCTCTTTCAATCAGCAATACGGGGAAAATCTTAGTGAGGTACCATCCTATTAGATAAGTGTTCACATCATGAGCTACGTTTATGGATGCCAATGGAGATCTTCCACAATAGGTTACTTCAGGAAACCCGTGAGTTGATTGATGTTTCAGCAAATAGGTCCTCTTGTTAAATAAAATGCTAGAAGAGATGCGCAGAACTTGTTAGACAAAATGTCCAATAACTACTTTAAATCTTCATCAGCACAAGCCCGAGAGCAAAGAAGAGGAATGCTTGAGTTAAATACTTTAGATACAGTATTGGCTAAACAAGAAGCTATGGCTGGACAAATGGTAGCATTAGTTAAGCAGATTGAGGAATGAAGTCAATGTCGTAAGTCTGTAGCTACAACATAGCCACTAGTTTGCGACTTTTATTTACGTGATCATCCGAATGGCCAATGTAGTACCTTACACCTTCTTCTTCTTCTTCTTTTGTAGGTCAAGAGCAAGTGAACTGCATGGAACACCAAGGCCAGCCACAAAATCAGAATAGAGGCCAGAACAACTCCTACCACAACACTTACAATCCTGGATAGAGTAGTCATCCAAATCTATCATAGGGGAATAAGTAAAATCAGTCTAACAATCAACAACAAGGTTCAAATGTCTGACTACCATTCCAAAAGTACCAACAATAGCAACAACAGATGCATGCACCTCTACCTCAGTGTGAAAGACAATTAGAGAAAGTTCTCTCTCAATTCATCCAAACGAACAATGATAGGATGAAAAATCAAGATGCTATGATTAGAAATCAGGAGAACCAAATGGTTCAGTTGGCAAAGAATTTAGCAAAAATACCACTTGGAACATTACTGAGTAACACTATTGCCAACTCGACAAACATGTGTAGCAAAAGCCATTACACTGTGAAGTGGCAATATATATATACACACGCATATGTGTATGTGTGTGTATACATATACATATATATGTGTGTATGTATGTATATACATACACATATGTGTGTGTATACATATACACACACATATATGCAGTGCCATACATATACTTAGTTGGATATGAATTTATTAGACTTTATACGAAAACTTAGCATTTGTAATTTGTCAAAGTCCGAGAATTTAATGGTTGCGAATTTGACACACTCTCGAATTTTGTTATATATAGAATTGAACTTCAAGCTGTAGTGCTCCAATTGATATGTTGCAACTCAGGGACAATTTGCCTCTTCAGTAGAGGCATAAGATGTCCCATAGTAAGTCATTTATACGGGACATGTCACCGGAAACGCAAACTCTGCCGGCAGACTATCTGTTCCAATTAGTTGTGTATGGATATAGTGACATGGACAATACCTATGGTGTTAATTAGGCATTAGGGGTGTAAATGAGAATATCCAAGTATCTATTTTAATACATTTCCCTAGCAGTGGCCTTAAAGAGGCCATAAAAGGCATGTCTAGCCTTATTTTTTGGGTTCAGATTTAGCCCAGGTCTGAATAGTGCCAATTTTAAAGTTATCTGAATCTATTAATTGATTTTCGGCCTCCATGTCAAATGTTCAAGTCAGGGAGATTAGTGGGGACTATGGGAGGATTTAGTTCTTTATATAGAATATGGGGGTGTTTAATCTAATAGAATCTCCCTCTTGTTCATGTCATTCATTCCCTAAGAGAACCTTCCCAAATTTACTGATATAAAGAGAGGGTGAGGAAATAGTTTTTAATTGCAAGAACGGACCCATAATATTATTTAGGCCCATTTCCCCGATAAATGTCAGCTGCTGATTGGCAGGTAAAAAAAGTAGTCTAAAGGGTACCACAGGTCATTTGCACAATGCAAAACATGTGGGGCTAGGGGTTTTGGAGGGAAAATTTTTGGAATAAGGATAGCGCAGCTGTTAGATTAGATTGGGAAATATCCCAAACTTTACTGATATAAAGAAAGAGTGAGGAAATGGCTTTTCATTGCAAGAATGGGCCTGTAATATTACTTCGGCCCATTTCCCCAATACATGTCAACTGCTGATTGGTAGGTAAAAAAGTAGTCTGAATGGTACCGTAGGTCATTTGCACAATGGAAAACATGTAGGGCTAGGGTTTTGAAGGAAAAATTTTTGGAATAAGGATAGCGCAGCTGTTGGATAATATTCGGATGGTGAAGTGGCGTTCATCCGTAAGAGATAGCCCCACCTATTATGGGCATAGTATTGATATGTACTGAGTAATGCCATACTAGTTTACGTAGTATGAGAGTGTGATATGGATTGTAAATTACATTTTATCATAAATACCAGAATGAAATATTATCATTGACTTAGTTGTGATATTCAGTTTAATGGAAATCAAGTGCAAAGCCGACATAAGGCGTGTTGTTATTAAAAAACAATTTTTTTACTCTTTTATGAAAAGGGTCAACGCAACAGAATAATTATTAAGACATTACAGAACTGGAAATAAAAAATTAGTTATTAATCAAATGGTAAAATATAGGAATTTATTTAAGACAAAATATTGATTTTGTCCATGAACTTTAACATTTGGGTTTTGAAGAGCTTGGTCTCAAGCACTCTACCTTTACAGCATTTACAACAAAGCCTATAAACTAGCCCATTTGAGCTGGGCCTAATTGTAAATGTTGGCCTAAGTTATGGGAGCCTATTTCACTTAGTGAAGGCCTAGTATCACAGTCTTCTATCTTAGATGGTTTGCAGGTTGTCCAGTAAGAATCTTTCCCCGGATAGACAAAGTCGACCTCTAATCTCAGATGCAGCATGGCCTGGCCCAGTAATGAGTATGCTTCTTGGGCATCGTATGATCTGGGCATTTGATAAGGATCAGCATAGAGCCCTTTTTGGGATTGTGGGTTTGCAGTGCCGTACATCTACTTGTTCGGATATGAATTTATCAGATTTTAAACGAACACTTGGATTCATTCGTAATTTGTCAGTCTAGGAAAATTTGACAAAAAGATTTAGGATCATGGATATCCAGTTCACGATGAATTACAGCTAGCAAAGACTTGAGGGTGGCAGTTTCTTCTATACTTGGCATATATGGATCAACCCGAGAATTCAAAACCCATCAAAGATCCTGATAAGATTCCATTATTTTCTACTCAAATTCCTAGATAACCTAAGAATAATTAGTATTGATTTGTATATTAAAGCTATTAAATCTGTTACTAGTAATTACCACATTGTAATTACTTTTTGATGTACAAGGAAATATAGCCCATTTGATCTGGGCATAATTGTATATGCTGGCCTAAGTTATGGAAGCCCAGTTCAATTACTGAAGGCCCAGGGTCACAGTCGTCTAGCTTCTTGGTTTGTAGGCTATCCAGTAACAATCTTTTCCCAGATAGAGAATATCGACCTCTAATCTCAGATGCAACCAGCCTGGCCCAGCAATGAGTATGTTACTTGTACTTTGTACCACGATCTAGGCATTTGATAAGGATATGCATAGAGCCCTTTCTAGGAATGTGGGTCTGCAATGCCATGCATCTACTTGGTCAAATATGAATTTATCAGATTTTATACGAATACTTGGCATTCGTAATTTGTCAGAGTCTGATAATTTGCTGGTTGCAAATTTGACATACCCTCAAATTTTGTTGTATATTGGGTTAGATTTCAAGTTGATGTGCTTCAATTGTTACGTTGCAACCCAGGGACAATTTGCCTCTTTGATAGAGGCATAAGATGTCCTGTAGTAAGTTATTTCTACTAGACATGTCACCAGAAGTGCAAACTCCGCCTGCCGACTATCTGTTCTGGTTAGTCATGTATCGTATGTAGTGACACGGCCAGTACCTGTGGTGTTAATTAAGCATTGGGGGGTGTAAATGTGAATACAAGTATCTATTTTAATAGATTTGCCCACCAGTGACCTTAAAGAGGCCATAAAAGGCATGGCTAGCCTTATTTTTTGGGGTTCAAATTGAGCACAGGTCCTGGGTTTGAATTATGCTAGTTTTAAAGTAATCTAAATTTATCACTTAATTTTACTCCTCCATGCTGAAGGTTAAAGTAAGGAAGATTAGTGGGGAGTGTGGGAGGACTTAGTTCTTTATATAGAATTTGGAGGCATTTATTCTAAAAGTATCTCTCTCTTGCTGACATCGCTCCCTCCCTATGGGGAGCCCTCCCAAAATTTATTAATATATATAGAGCGAGCGAGGAAGGGAAGGAGTGCTTTTTAATTGTAGAAAGGGGCTTATAATATTACTTAGGCCCTTTCCCTTCCCTCGCCACATGTCAACTACTGATTGGCTGGTGAAAAAGTAAGCTAAGAGATACGGCAAGTCACTTGCGCAGTAGGAAACGTGTAAGGCCATGGGTTTTGGAAGAAAAATTTTTGGAATAAGGATAGCGCAGTCATTGGATCAAATTGGGATGGTGACGTGGCATTCATCTATAAAAGATGGCCCCACCTATTTAAGGGTACAAGATTGATGTTAGTCATGCTAAGCAAGCATCTAGTTTCTTGGTCATTTCACACAATTTGTGTCAAAGCATGTGGGTACTATTTAGGAGAATGACTAAAATACAATTAAAATGGCCACTGTACCTGGTAGGGATCACTGTATGTTGGAAGGAGCGGTCAAAGTATAATTTTTAAAAGTTGCAAGGCAACGTGACGCATCTATAAATAATCTTTGAGCATTTGGGTTACGTACCTGTAGATCTAGGCTTTTTTGGCTATGGATTCTAGTAGGATGAGGTTCGACACTTCTAATTGATGCTCTTTACAAAACACCTAGTTAAAATATTTATAAAACACCTAACTCCTACAACTAACTAGGTGGCATCCTGCAAGTATACGGTTGTCAACTAGTAGTAAAGGGAAGTGTGGATCGTTCCCACTGGGATTGTTGGAAGGCAAATACCGAGATATATGGGTATGTGTATTGTTAAGAAAAAATCAATCAATTGGAGATGAAACTACACTAATCAAGTTCATATTTAAAATCAAGTAAACAAGACCAAATTAAGTTAATTTATATACTAAAACAAGTAATGGAAACTAAGCAATTACAAAATTAAGAGACTAGCTACTAAATTCTAACAAAAACAATTAACTAAAAGCACTTAATTCTACACTAGATTGATCGAAATAAGCTAAAATTAAGAGCAAGCAAGTTACCCAATTAAAAAGACTACAATTAAGAACATTGAAGAATAAAAGCAACCATTTCTACACTAGCAATTGGAACAAGTTAAAATTGAAATCTAAATATTTTTGGATTTTTTATGATGATAAAGAAAGCCCGCTAAAAATTAACTAGAAATTAATGCAAGAAATTGATAATTCTTAACTAAAAAACAAGAAATTAACAATAACCCTAATTCTTCTAAGAAACCCTAGATTGCAAGCAAAGAGATTTTCACTAAATTAAACTAGAAAGCAAGTAAAAATTATATCTATTTGAAGTTAATGATAAACCCACTGCAACTGTCTAATCGAAAATTTAAACTTGCAAAGAAAATAAAAGAAGATCTAAGAAATGACTAAAGAGGATTTTTCATTCAAAAAAAACTTAAGAGTCAAGTTTCCTAATCTATCCGAATATCTCCTAATTTTCTAACTAAAACTATCGTACTTACCTCTTACAGACTTTTAAGTAGTTTAAATAGTGTAGTATTATACAAGGCAAAAATCAGGAGTTGTTTGCTGGAAGATTACAAAATTACCCTCACAACTTATCCCTCAGCGAGTCGAGATCGCGACTCTAATATATTTAAGACATTTTCCCGAGTCGAGATCGCAAAATTGGATTTTGAGATCGCGATCTTGACTCTAATATATTTAGAGCATTCTCTTGAGTCGAGATCACAATCTGGAGCAATCCAGATCGCGATCTGGACTCTCTTCCCAACATTCTTCCATTCTTCCATTATTGCACTTTGGTCCCTTGACCTTTGTTCATTCCAGCTTCCAAGATCTAATTTTGACCTGCATAATACTAAGCACCATTAAGCTAAACATTTAATAAAATTTTATCATATTTAACAAGAATGAAAATACAAACACATATAAAAGAAATTAAATAAAATCTTCAATTACTTACCAAAAGTTCAGGATTTAAACTATCAAAATGCCATAATTTGGAGGGAAATAACTCTAGTTTACTAGAGTTATCACTAGTGCCAGGAAGAGTTATACTCTGGATACTCCTTTTCCGACTCCGGTGAGGCAACGCTTATCACTAGGGAGTCGTTCAGCCCCTCTATGGCCAATTTTCAAGTGTATGGTCATACGACGTTCACAGAGGTCAAATATGCCTGATTGGGGAATATTTGATGAAGCAATGGGTACCGAAAGGACCAATAGAAACCCAATGTTTCTGAACCCTGGAAGACTTCTGTACACATGCCTTTGTTGGGCTAGGGATCGAATGACTGCCATGGTCACTTAATTAAAATCTGGTCATACAATATGATGAGGAATTTCCAAATTGATCCTGGGCAACAAGAAAATGAGTCATGCTCTAAATGGGGTTATCGGGATATATATTGTCCTGGAACGAGAACCAATTGAAATTGAGCCACCTAATTTTGACAAGGTTTTTTAGAGACCTTACGGTATGGATGTGGATACTTACTAGACTAGAAATGGGCTGCTTATAAAGTCCAAGTATCTAAGCCGTTTTAAGGTCCTACTGCATGATATGAGAACAGTTGCTCGGGGTTATGGAGGTGGGAAGACAAAGCTCAACATCCCGTGGAGTAGATATTTGTGGTTTAAGGGCAATCATAACAAAATTGTTACGCAATTAAGGGATAACATAGTTATTAAAGGCACTTATATGAATGTAAAGCGCAATGCCATACTAGTTTACATAGTATGGAAATGTGATATGGTTTGTAAATTGAAGTTTATCATAAATAACAGAATGAAATATTATCGTTAACTTAGATGTGATATTCAGTTTAATGGAAATTATGTGTCAAGCCAGCATAAGGCTTGTTGTTATTAAAAAACTAATTTCATATCATCTCTTTAATCCTTTATGGAAAAAGGTCAGTGCAGCATAATTATCAACACATTACAGAACTGGAAATATAAAATTAGTTATTAATAAAATGGTGAAATATAGGAATTTATTTAAGACAAAATATTGATTTGGTCCATGAACTTTAACATTTGGGTTTTCAAGGGCATGGCCTTAAGCACTCTGCCTTTATAGTATTTACAATAGAGCCTATAAGCTAGCCAATTTGATCTGGGCGTAATTTTATATGTAGACCTCAGTTATGGGAGCCCACTTCACTTATTGAAGGCCCAGGGTCATAGTCTTCTAGTTTCTTGGTTTGCAAGATGTCCAAGAAGAATCTTTCCCCAGATAGAGAATGTCGACCTCTAATCTTAGATGCAACCTAGCCTAGCCCAGTAATGAGTATGTTATTTGTGCATCGTATGGTTTGGGCATTTGAGAAGGATCAGCATAGAGCCCTTTCTGGGATTGTGGTTCGATAGTGCCATATATCTACTTGGTCGCATGTGAGGGAGAGTATTTATCATATGTGAATAAACACACTTGGCATTCGTAATTTGTCAGAGTTTGGGAATTTGCTGGTTGCAAATTTGACAAAAAGACTTAGGATTATAGATGTCCAATTCCTGATGAATTATAACACTTGCAAAGAACCGAGGGTGCCCAGTTTCTTCTATACATGGCGCATATGGATCAACTTGAGAATTCAAAACTTCTCGAAGATCCAGATATGATTCCCCTTTTTTTACTCAAATTCCTAGATAACCTAAGAATAATTAGTATTGATTTGTATATTAAAGCTATAAAATCTATTACTAGTAATCACCACATTTTAATTTCTTTTCAATGCACAAGGCAATATAGCCCATTTGATCTGGGCATAATTGTATATGTTGGCTTGAGCTATGAGAGCCCACTTTACTTGCATCTTAGTCTGCAGGCTGTCTAGTAAGAATTTTTCCCCAGATAGAGAATGTCAACCTCCAATCTCAGACATAGCTGGCCTGGCCAAACAATGAGTATGTTACAGTCTTGTACTTCATATGATCTGGGCATTTGATAAGGATATGCATAGAGCCCTTTCTAGGAATATGGGTCTGTAGTGCCATACATCTACTTGGTCAGATGTGAATTTATCAAATTTTATACAAACACTTGACATTTGTAATTTGTCAAAGTCTAGGAATTTGCTGGTTACAAATTTGACAAATCCTGGAATTTTCCTGTATATCAAGTTAGACTTCAAATTGTTGTGCTCCAATTGATACGTTGCAACCCAGGAACAATTTGCTTCTTTGGTAGAGGCTTAAGATTTCACGTAGTAAGTCATTTTTATGGGACATGTTACCAGAAGAGCAAACTCTACCTGCTAACTATCTATTTTCGGTTAGTTGTGTATCGCATGTAGTGAAATGGCCAATACCTACAGTGTGAATTGGCCATGGGGGTTGTAAATGTGAATACAAATATATATTGTAATAAATTTTCCCACTAGTGGCCTTAAAGAGGCCATAAAAGGCATAGCTAGCCTTATTTTTTAGAGGATTCAAATTGTGCCCGGGTCTGAATTATGCCAGTTTTAAAGTCATCTGAATCTATTAATTGACTTTCAGCCTCCATGCTGAAGGCTGAAGTCAGGAAGATTATTGGGGAATATGGAAGGATTTAGTTCTTTATATGCGTTTATTCTAATAATATCTCCCTCTTGCTGATTTCATTCTCACCCTGGAGGGAACCCTCCCAAACTTTACTGATTTATGGAAAGTGAGGAAGGGAGTGGTTTTTAATTGCAGGAAGGGGCCTATAATATCACTTAGACCATTTCTTTCTACCACGTGCAACTGCTAATTAGCTGGTAAAAAAAGTAAACTAAAGGATATCGCAGGTCATTTGCAGAGTTAAAAAATGCGTGGGGCCATGGGTTCTGAAGGGAAAAATTTTGGAATAAGGATAGCATGGCCGCTGGATTAGAATGGGATAGTGATGTGGCATTCATCTGTAAGAAATGGCCCTACCTGTTTACGAGTATAGTATTGATATATGCTGAGCAGGCTTCTAGTTTTTTTGTCATTTCAAACTTTTTGTTTTAGAGTATGTGGCTACTGTTGGGTATGGGTCCCCTGTGACACATTTTGGTATAACATTTATGTGACACCACTTAGATGAGTGATATGTGTCTCTTGGGTAACATGTGTTACACACCAAAAAGTCACGAAAAACCCAGAGCCTAGTAGTGTTTAAGAGAGATAACTAAAAATGCAATTAAAATGGCCAATGTTTCTAGTAGGGAGTCACTGTACGCTAGACGGAGGGGTCAAAGTATAATTTTTAAAAGTTGCAAGGCAACGTGGCGTATCTACAAATAGTCTTTTCTTGTAGATCGAGGCCTTCTAGGCAATGAATTAGAGTTATGCTCTGGATACTTTTTTTTGGACTCCAATGAAGCGATGCTTATCGTGCTAGGAGCCGCTCTGTCCTTCCATGGCCAATTTTCAGGCATAAGGCCATACGACATTCATAGAGGTCAAATATACCTGAATGTGGAATATTTAATGAAGCAATGGGTACTATAGAAAAAGACTAATAGAAACTCAATGTTTCTAAACCCTAAAGGACTATATACACATGCCTTCGTTGGGCCAGGGATCGAACGACTGCCATGGTTACTTAATTAAAATTCGGTCATACAATATGAAAGAATGTCCAAATTGATGCTAGACAACAAGAAAGTGATACTCTGAATGAGGTTATCAGAATATACGTCGTCTTAGACTGAGAGCTGAGCAAAATTGAGCTGCCTAATTTTGACAAGGTTTTTTAGAGGCCTTGTAGTATGGATGTGGGTACTTACTAGACCAAAAAATGGGCTTCTTATAAAGTCCCAAAATTTGAATCGTTTTAAAATCCTGGTACGTGATGTAAGGACAGTTGCTCAAGGCTATGAAGATGGGAAGATGATGGTCAACATCCCATGGAGTAGATATTTGTTGTTTAAGGGCAATCGTAACAAAATTATACGCAATTCAGGGATAACATAGTTACTAATGGTGCTTATATAAATGTAAAGCGCAATGCCATACTAAGTTTACTTAGTATGGAAGTTGGATAGGGAATCTAAATTACAATTTATCACAAATTTCAGGATGAAATATTATCATTGACTTAGATGTGATATTCAATTTAATGGAAATTATGTGCCAAGCCGCCATAAGATGTGTTGTTATTAAAAAGCAAATTTGTTTAATCCTTTATAGAAAAGGGTCAGCGCAACATAATTATTACGACATTACAGAATTGGAAACAAAAATAGTTATTAATAAAATGGTAAAATATAGGAATTTATTTAAGACAAATTATTGATTTTGTCAATGAACTTTAACATTTGGGTTTTGAAGGGCTTTGCCTCAACTACACTGCATTTACAGCATTTACAACAAAGCCTATAAGCTGACCCATTTGATTTGGGCCTAATAGTATATATGGGCCTGAGTTATAGGAGCCCACTTCACTTATTGAAGGCCTAGGGCCGCAAACTTCTAGGCCTTGGTTTGCAGGTTGTCCAGTAAGAATCTTTCCCTAGATAAAGATGGATGTCAAACTCCAATCTTAGACGCAGCCTGGCTTGGCCTGGCCCGGCCCAGCAATGAGTATGTTACTTGTGCTTTGTATGATCTGGGCATTTGTGAAGGATTTGTATAGAGCCCTTTCTGGGACTGTGAGTTTGCAGTGCCATACATATACTTGGCCGAATGTGAATTTATCAGACTTTATATGAACACTTGGCATTTGTAATTTATCGGCGTCCGGGACTTCACTGGATACAAATTTGACAATAGATATCCAATTCTTGATAAATTACAAAACTCGCAAAGTGCTAAGGGTGGCCAATTTTTTCTGTACATGGATCAACCCGAGAATTTAGAACCCCTCGAAGATCCCGATGAGATTCTACTATTTTGTACTCAAATTTCTAGGTAACCTAGGTATAATTAGTGTTGATTTGTACATTAAAGCTATTGAATATGTTATCAGTAATTACCACATTATAATTTCTTCTCAATATACAAGGCAATATAGACCATTTGATCTGGGGACTCCCTAATTGTATATGTTGGCCTGAGTTATGGAAGCCCACTTCACTTATTGAAGGCCCAAGGTCATAGTCCTCTAGCTTCTTGGTTTGTATGTTGTCCTATAAGAATCTTTCCCTAGATAGAAAATATCGACCTTCAATCTCAGACGTAGTCAGGCCTGGCCCAACAATGAGTATGTTACATGTGCTTCATATGATCTAGGCATTTGAGAAAGATCTGCATAGAGCCCTTTTCTAGGATTGTGGGTTTGCAGTTTTAAACATCTATTTGGTCGAATGAGAATTTATCAAACTTTATACGAACACTTGGCATTTGTAATTTGTCAAAGTTTGGGAATTTGTTGGTTGCAAATTTGACAAACCCTCAAAATTTGCTGTATGTAAAGTTGGACTTCAGGTTGTTGTGCTCCAATTGATATGTTGTAACCCATGGACAATTTGTCTCTTTGGTAGAGGCATAAGATGCCTCGTAATATGTCATTTCTACTTGATGGGTCACCGAAACATGAGCAAATTCTTCCTGTCGACTATCTGTTCCAATTAGTCGTGTATCATATATAGTGACATGGACAGTACCTATGGTGTTAATTGGGCATTGGGGTGTGTAAATGGAATACAAGTATCTATTTTAATAGATTTCCCCACCAGTGGCCTTAAAGAGGCAGTAAAAGGCATGGCTAGCCTTATTTTTTGGCATGTAGATTGAGCTCGGGTCTGAATTATGCTAGTTTTAAAGCCATCTAAATCTACTAATTGTTTATCAACTTCCATGCTGACGGCTGAAGTCAAGAAGATTAATGGGGAGTATAGGAGGATTTAGTTCTTTATATAGAATTTGGGGGCGTTTATTCTAATAGTATCTCCCTCTTTTTGACGTCACTCCCTTTATGGAGGGAGCCATCCCAAACTTTACTGATATATGGAGATGAAGGGAGGGAGTGATTTTTAATTGCAAGAGAGGCTTATAATATTACTTAGGCCTTCTCTCCCACCGCATGTGAACTATTGATCGGCTTGATAGTGAAAATATAGATAGAAGGGTACTGCAGGTCATTTGCACAATGTAAAACAAGTAGGAGCATGGGATTTGGAGGGAAAATTTTTGAAATAAGGATAGCGTAGCCATTGGATCAAATTCGGATGGTAACGTGGTGTTCATCCATAAGAGATAGCCCTACCTGTTTATGGGTACAGTATTAATACGTGCTAAGCAAGCTTCTGGTTCTTTTGGTCATTTCACACTTTTTGTGTCAAAGCACGTGAGTACTGTTTAAAAGAGGAAGGACTAAAAATATAATTAAAATGGCCACTATTCCTGGTAGGAAGCCACTGTACGTTGAAATGATGGGTCAAAGTATAATTTTTAAATGTTACAAGGTGACATAGCGTATCTATAAATACTCTTTGAATGTTTGGGTCAAGTACCAGTAGATTTGGGCCTTCTAGCTATGGATTCTAGTAGGATGAGGTCTAACGCTTCTAGTGCCATGAAGAGTTATGCACCAGATACTCCTTTTCAAACTAACCGGCAAGGTGACGCTTATTGCTGGGGAGTCGTTTTGTCCCTTTCTGCCAATTTTCAGGTGTAAAGCCATACGACGTACACAAAGGTCAAATACGTTGCAGGATATTTGATAAAGCGATGGGTATTGAAAAGGTCCAACAGAAACCCAATGTTTCTGAACCTTGAAGACTTATGTCCATATGCATTCATTGGGCCAGGAATGAATAACCACCATGGTCACTTAATTAAAATCTGGTCATACAATATGATGGGGAATTTCCAAATTGATGTTGAGCAACAAGAAAATGATACTTTGAATGTGGTTATAGCATAATCGTCATCCTGGATCGAGAGTCGAGCGAAATTGAGTTGCCTAATTTTAACGAGGTTTTTCTGAGGTCTTACAGTAAGGATATAGATACTTACTGGACTATAAATAGGCTATTTACAAAGTCCCAGTTTCTAAGCCATTTTAAGGTCCTACTGCATGATATGAGGATAGTTGCTCGGGGCTATAGAGATGGGAATATGACGAAGGTCAACATCCCATGGAGTAGGTATTTGTGGTTTATGGGCAATCATAACAAAATTGTTAAGCAAATCAGGGATAACATAGTCACTAATGGCACTTGTACGAATGTAAAGTGCAATGCCACACAAATTTACGTAGTATGGGAATGTGATAAGGATTGTAAATTACTCCCTCCGTCCCATTTTATTTGGCATGGTCAATCTTGAACACAGTTTAAGAATAGTTGATATTTAACCATCTAATAGAATAGTTTTTCCATTATTGTCCCTTAATTAAAATTCAAATTTGTTAGTTGGTTTTTGGTTTTAAAAATTTGAAATAGTTCAGAGAGTAATTAATGTTGAAATATGACGTTAATGTTCTTTTTTTTGAACTTGCATGAAGGGTAAAATAGGTAAATTGGTATTTAATTATTTGCCTTTTTAAGGAGTGACAAATAATTTGGAAAGAACAAAAATAGAGGAAGGATAAATAAAATGGGACGGAGGGAGTGCAATTTTGTTTACTATCTAGACATCCTTTATGGAAAAGGTCAGCATAGAGTAATCATTAAGACATTACAGAACTGGTATCGAATAACCTTTAATTCTAGGTTTTGAATTTATAAGTGAATTGAAGGAGACAGTGTAAATGGGGAAAACCATCTTCGAGAAATTCCTAGGCAACCCTAATATAAGTTGGGGGATCAAGCAATGAACAGGTTTTTTAGTTTCAGAAGGGTTTCTTCTTTGGGTATAGAGCAATGCGGATAAGTGAGGAAGATGTCTTGTTTCGCTGACAGAAAGAAAGAGAGCGTAGAATTCTTGTAACTATGAGGACTCTCTTCAGAGCCCTCTCAAACTCTATGCTCTGTATGAACAAGGGAGGGAGGGACATATATAGGGGTTAGGAGAAAGGGGCATTATAATATTATTACACCCCTTCTCCCGCCACATGTCACCTACTTATTGGCTATGATTGTGGCTTATCCATCCCGTATATTTATTTTCCTGGCGATATATTTTATCTATCCGAAGTTGGTTGTACATGACTAACATGAAAAACAGTAGATAAGCCTTAAAATGTGTGCCTAGTTTTTGCCTGAAATATATTAACCCAGGCCACAAACCATAGTGGTTCAGTTTCCATGGCAGACAGAGTAATCTCCCTTAGCAAATCATGGGCATCGTAAACTCCACTATTGACAGTTACAGTTAATCGAAGTCTCGAACCCCTGAACATGTTTGCAAAATAACCGATCAGTTCAAATCTTGTTTTTTATACACCCAGGAAACACTATTTATTTCCTCCTCCACAAGCAACAAATTGATCCAACGGCTACGATCTAGGCAAATGAATGATCGGGATTAATGAATACAACCAATCCCTACTTGCCACATGGAAATATTCCTTATACATTGTACCTTTTGACAATTCCCACATGTTCAAAGTAGCCATCATTAATTCCCTGAAAAGCAAAATTTTACATCACATCATGTCTTCCCAGCTTTTATTTTAAAATTTAAATATTCCCTCCAAAAGTTACAGTTCTCACTAGCACTCCATCTGTTGTATAGTAAATCCCTTTTTTGCTATAGTAAACTCCCTACCTCCCTCTCGTGTACAATAATTCCCTTTGAGCTACAGTGACACAGACACCAAAAATGGTAATTTCACATCCCCAAATCAACCAAAAGCTGCCATGTGGATTCCACTAACCCCCTAGCCAACTAGCAGCTGACACATGGCGGGAGAAAGGGCATAGTAATATTATAATACCCCTTCTAAGATTGTGGGTCGACAATGCCACACATCTACTTAGTCGGATGTGAATTTATCAAACTTTATGTGAACACTTGCATTCATAATTTGTTAGAGTTCAGGAATTTTCTAGTTGCAAATTTGACATACCATCAGATTTTGTTGTACATAGAGTTCGACTTTAAGTTGATGTGCATCAATTGATATGTTGCAACCCTAGGACAATTTGCCTCTTTGGTAGAGGCATAAGATGTCTCATAGTAAGTTATTTCTAATGTCACCAGAAACGCAAACTGCGCTTGCAAACTATCTCTGTTCCGGTTAGTCGAGTACCATATATACTGACACGGACAGTACCTATGTTGTTAATTGGATATTGGGCGAGTAAATGAAAATATAAGTATATATTTTAATAGATTTCCCCACCAGTGGGCTTCAAGAGGCCATAAAAGGCGTAGCTAGCCTTATTTTTTGGTGTTTAGATTGAGCCCGGATCTAAATTATGCAATTTTAAAGTCATCTGAATCATTAATTGATTTTTGGCATCCATGCTGAAGGTTGAAGTCAAGAAGATTAGTGTGGAGCATGGGAGGATTTAGTTCTTTATATAGAATTTGGGGGCATTTATTTTATTAGTATTTCCCTCTTGCTGACGTCACTCTCTCCCCTCCCAAACTTTACTGATCTTTGGAGAAGGATGGAGGGAGTGGTTTTTAATTGCAAGAAGGGGCCTATAATATTACTTACTCCCTTCTCCCGTCATATGTCAACTGTTGATTGGCTGGTGAAAAAGGAGGTTAAAGGGTATTTCAGGTTATTTGCATCCAATGGAAAATGCGAGGAGTGGTGGGTTTTGGAGGAAATTTTTTTTGAATAAGGATAGCGTAGCCGTTAGATCATATTAGGATGGTGACGTGGCATTCATTCATAAGAGATGGCCCCACCTATTTATGGGTAGGTACAGTATTGATGCGTGCTGAGCAAGCTTCTAGTTTTTTGGTCATTTCACACTTTTTGTGTCAGAGCACGTGGTTTGTTTAAGAGATGAAGGACTAAAAATGCAATTTAAATGGCCACTGTTCCTGGTAGGGAGTCATTATACGTTGACAACAGGGGTCAAATTATAATTTTTAAAAGTTGCAAGGCGACTTGGCGCATATATAAATAGTCTTTGAGCATTTGGGTCAAATACCGGTAGATCTGGGCCTTCTGGGCTATGGATTCTAATAAAATGTGGTCCAGCATGTTGCCATGGATTTGGTAAACCTAGTAAACTAGTCACACACATGCATACACACACATACACACATATATATAGATAATATATATGTGTGTGATTTATGTGTTGAACCTGACCAAATAAAACGCTAAGAGAGTGAGTTAGATGAAGAAAAAAAGAATGAAAAGAAAGGTGACACTAAAGGTATTGAGGTAAAGGAGAATAAAGCAACAAAGTACAAAATCCTTGATCAGAGGGCAACTAAAATTCTTTCTACCCATCCTTCTGTAAAAATTCCGTTTCCCAATAGAATCAAAGGCAAGAATGATCAAAAGAAGTTTAAGAGATTCCTCAAAAATTTCAACAAAGTAGAGATCAACATACCTTTTATGGAAGCACTTGTAAACATGCCAAAATATGCAAAGTTCATGAAGTAAGTGTTGACCAAAAGGAGGAAGTTTGTTGGGGAATCAGATTTTGTGCCTAATGGAAGGATGTAATGCCATCATTCAAAAGAAACTACCTCTAAGGATAGAGGATCCCGATTCATTCTTTATTCCATGTATAGTTGGAGGGTTCGTAAAAGATTTATATGATCTTGAAGCATCAATCAATTTGCTGCCCTTATGACTGAATGTCTAAGAAGTTGAATGGTGGAGAGATAAAACCTATTAATGTATCTCTTTAGTTGGTAGATAGGAGTGTCAAGTAACCTGAGGGCATTATTGAATGTATTGGTTAAGTGGGGAAATGCTACTTGCCAGCGGATTTTATCATTCTAAACATGGTGGAGGACAAAGAGATGCCCTTGATTCTTGGATTACTATTTCTAGCAACTGGATGGGCATTGATAGATGTCCAACAAGGAAAGTTACAATTGAAAGTCGATGATCAGACTATCAATTTTTTTTTATTTTTAACTCTCTTAAACTTTCTTCTATTTATGATGATGTAATGATGATAGATGCAATAGATGACCTTGTTGATGATTTTTGCAGGTACAATACTCCACAACTTATATTAGAGAAAGCATTAGTTCATGCAAAGGAGGTAGAGAAACATGATGAAACAACAAGAACCTACTTGAGAATGCTGGAAGCAAACCTACCAAGTAAGGATGAAACTCCAGTCGAAGATGTCCACTAGGTAAGAAGAGTCTCTGACCAACGAACCCCTCAAGGTCATCTTAATGCAACCTACTAAGGTTATTGTATACATTCAAGTTTTATCTTAATGCAAAAGTTCTCTTCCCTTTAATCTTAGATCTCATATTTAAATTCTAGCAAGTTTAAATTTTAATTAGTTGATTTGAGTGGGCTTTTTATTAGATTCAAGTAGATATATTTTTTACATGTTTTAGGTTTAAATTTTTGGCCTGTCAAGTTTCTTTCATTTCAAGTTTCCTTTAAAAGTTCTTAAAGTCTTCGCTAATTTAGTGAATTTCTAGTTAAAATCTTCATCTCCTTTCATTAGTTCTTAGTAATTTTTAGTGGGCTTTCCTTAAATTAATCAAAAATCCAAAAATTTCTAGTTTTAATTAGATTTTCTTTACAAATTTGTAGTTGGTAAGAAATGGAGATCTTTTTGCTTTCATGCTTTCTTTATGCTTTCTTTAGTCAATTTAGTATTATTCGCTTTCTAATTTTCATGTGAACTCTTAGTTAATTTAGTTAATTTAGAGGTAGTTTTACTTGCTTTCATTAGAGTAAGTTGGTTAGTTCTTTACTTGCTAGTTTACTTGATAAGTTAGAATTTAATTTCCTTGTTCAATTATTTTTTAGTGGCTTTAACTAGTTTTAATGCCAACTTGTTTGATTGTTTGGTTATGGACTTGTTTAGGATTAGTGTTTTCTCTATTTTGATTTGGCCTAATTATGCAATGACTTTTGAATCCTAGTAATTGCTAACCAACAATATTCGTGAGAACGATACCCACTTGCCATATAGTACTACCTACCCCATATACGTGCTGGTGTAAGGGCAGAATTAAAGGTTTTAGTGCGGTTTTTATCAATTGTTTTGATTTGAATTCTATCGGAGGTATAACAAGTTTTTGGTGCTATTGCCGGGGATTCTCCTTGGTATATTGGCAATATTAGATACTTTAAGGTTCGCGTGGATTAGGCATTTTTACTTGCTTTAGTAGTTTAGTTTTAATTTGCAACCGTACCTTTATTGTATATGTTATATTACTTGCTTTTTGTTAATTTGGCACTTGAAACCAACTTGATTGAATTGGGTATTTGTAGTGCATGGTACGTGAAGAAGAATTTGTTAGCCTTGACGATAACTTAGAAAGAGAATTCAGAAGGATTAGAAAAGAGAAAAGGATACAATACGAATTGACAAGAATCAACATGGAAAATCCCCAAAAAAATCCAAAGATTTTGAATGATGGTAATGAATAATGTGTAGAAGGAATTGGAAATAATGGTTTGGGAAGTGATGGTCTTGGTAACGGGAATGGAGTGAATGGAAATGGTAATTTCAATGGTAAAGTGGGCAATAATGGGCATCGAATGAATAGAAATAGATGTCCCCTAAGAGGTTCTGCAATGTCAATTTTTGATGGAGCCAATTCTAGCATAGCAAGGATGCCAATGCAAGCAAATAATTTCGAAATCAAGCCCGCTCTTCCAAATATTGCTTGCTCATGCGATGTTTGGTGAATTTAATCGAGGTCCAAACGAAGATCCATATACACATGTAATGAATTTAGAGGAAGTATTGGACACTTTCAAATACAATACAGTCCATCCTAATTGTATTCGTATAAGAGCATTCCCCTTCTCTTTGCGAGATAGAGCAAAATGGTGATTGCAATCTTTTGAACAGGGGACATTCACCCGTGTGACCCAATTGGCTCAAGAATTTTTGGCGAAATATTTTCGTCTTTCAAGAACCGCCAAACTTAGAATTGAAATCACCTCATTTAAGCAAGACAAAGATGAAGGCCTTAGTGTCTTATAAAATTTCAGAGAAAGTTCAAGCATTACTCAATAGTATGGCATCTAATTACTACTATCATGGTCCTATTGCCCAACTGGGTGCTCAACAACAAGTTCAACAAGCCAATGTTCAACATGGAGGTGTCTTGAATTTGAACTCAAATGATGCATTGCTTGCTCAATAAGAAATGTTGATGAATGTTATGAATAACTTGACTAGAGTTTTGGAGATTGTGTATTTGGGAAGAGAAAATATCGCAAATTCCATTGCCTCATCAACTCATGCACATCTTGTTTGTGATTTTTGTGGTGGTAGTCACTTAAATGGCCAACATGGAGTTTCTATGGGATCAAATTAACAAATGAACTACATCTCCAATCAATCACCCTCCAGTGCATATGGTAATACCTACAACTTCTCTTGGAGAAACCATCCAAACTTCTCTTGGAGCAATGAAAATCACCAACAAAATCCTCTTTTTCAACCCAAACCTGTCACAACAAAATTTCCAAAGCCAAGCTTCATCCTCTTCTAGACCTTACCAGCCTCCTCATCAATGAAATTTCCAAGCCAATTCTTATCAATCTCATCCAAATCCCTCTTACCAAAATCAACCACAAAGGCCTCCATACCAACACCCAACCATTCCCAACAAATGTATAATGATCACTACTCTGAAAGAGAGGATGCTTAAGAAGACAATCTAAGGAGGGAGTAAGAAACTATGAGGAAGGAAAGATGAAAATTGGAGGACGGAAAGTGAGAATTGGATAAGGGATTATGAGAATTTAAAAAGGGACTAAGAAGCTTTCACTAGAAACCAAGGAGCTATATATAGGAACTTGGATATTCAAATTGGCCAAGTAGCTCGGCACGCCAATGAAAGGCCAATGGGAGCTCTTCCTAGTGACACAATTCCCAATCTAAGGACCAATATGTAAGAGATCAAATTGGAAGGGAACAATGTAATGTAATAACTTTGAGGAGTGGAAAGGAGTTGATGGTGGGAAATGACAATCATGAAGTTGATAAGAAAGACAAAAATCAAAAGTCCAAGGTGGATAAAGAACAAAGTGAAATCAATTGTGATAAAGAAAAGAAGAATGAGAAGGGTAAAGTCAAAGCTCAGAAGAAGAAAGGGTGTAAGAATAAGCAAATTGAAGAACCTTTGAATCTACACCCTTCAAGAAAATACCGTTCCCTCAAAGGTTGATTGACCCAAAGAAAGAAGAAAAGAGAAAAGCAATTCAATCAATGCATTGAAGCATTCAAAAAGCTCCACATCAATATTCCCTTGGTTGAAGCACTTACAAAGATACCCCACTATTCCAAATTTATGAAAGAGATTCTAGCTAAGAAGAGAAAGTGGGATGATGAAGAAAGGGTGTGTCTTAAAGCAAAGTGTAGTGCAATTGTCCAAAGAGAAGTGCCACAAAAGCTAAAAGATTCTAGTAGTTTCTCTATATTGGTGAATATTAGAGGCTACACATTGAACCATTCCTTTTGTGTCTTGGGTGCGAGCATAAATGTGATGCTTAAGGTGATCTATGACAAGTTGGGGATTACAAGTGCTAAACCTATACAAATCACTCTCCAATTGGCAGACATGTCTGAAAGGAAACTGTATGGTTTATTGGAAGATGTTTTAGTTCAAGTGGATAAATTCATTTTTTCGATGGATTTTCTACTACTCAATATGGGAGAAAGTTTAAATATCAATTGATCTTAGGAATACCTTTTCTATTCAGACCACCCATGCCATGATTAATGTCAATCAAGGAAATTTGACACTCCAAATTGAAAATGAAATTGTTGAATTCAATATTTTTGAATCAAATGAAAATGTTCCAATTGTTGAAGAATGTTGTGCCAACCACTCACTTGATTCACTTTTTGATAGGTTAAATGAAGAGGTAATCAAAGATAAGGAAGGCAAATCACTCAAGGTGAAGGATGAAGCAAGAAAAGACTTGAAGAATGAGTTGAAGAAAAAGCCACCTGATGTTGATTGTGATATGATGAAGAATCAAGAGGTTATTGCCAAGAATCAAGAAATTAATGTTGACAAAAGAGTAAAAATAAGCAAAAAGATGAGAAGGTGGTATGAGAAGCAATTTGGTATGGTGTTTGGTCCATTAGCTCTTGTGAATGCTTGGAAAAATGGATGTATTCATGTGAAAGCTGGGAATTAAGTATCTTTAGTGGAAAAGATCTAGCTCTTCTCGAGGAGACCAAGAAGAAAAGGATGGGAATCCAACAACCATCCTCAATTGTTTCATTTGAGAAAATCTTGCCATAGTCAAGCTAATGAATATAAATGACCACTTCTTGGAAGGCAATGCAAGATTTAATTTCCATGTTTTGTTTTATTTTTAGAGTTATTTCTTGTTTAATTTTAATTCGGTTTGATTAGGTTAATTTTAGATAAAATTTAGGTTTTAAGTGATTTTTATGTTTCAAATAAATGTTGCTAAGGAATTGAAGTGGAATGTTCACTTATATTGGCATTTTCAATGTTTGTAGGTGGTGAGAAGATAAGGGATAAAGTGAGAAAGAAGACAGAAAATTCATCAAGTGTTGGAAATGTGGTGTATAGAAGATCAGTTTCAATGTCGTGACATGGATTCTTTGATGTCGCGACCAAACTTGATGTGCGACATCAACCTCAAACTTATGCAAAGGAAAAATTTTGACCCGCTTCAATGTTGCAACACCAAGAGTTGGTATCACGACATCAAGGTGCACTTGGCAGGTTCAAGGAATCAACATCAAAGGTTTGATGTCGCAACATCGAAATTAGACAGCAACAATTTTAAGTACTTTTTTCAACCAATTTTTCTCAAACCAAATCCCAAATTTTCAAACCCTAGCCATCTTTCTCTAGCTTCTCTTCCAAATTCTCTTATTCTTCTGTAAATCCACCATAAACCCACCTCAAATTTAATTTCCTTGTTTAATTATTTTTTAGTGGCTTTAACTAGTATTAATGCCAACTTGTTTGATTGTTTGGTTGTGAACTTGTTTAGGGTTAGTGTTTTCTCCATTTTGACTTGGCCTACTATGCAATGACTCTTGAATCCTAGTAATTGCCAATTAACAATCCTTGTGGGAATGATACTCACTTGCCATATACTACTACCTACCCTGTATACTTGCAGGTGTGAAGGTAGAGTTAAAGGGTTTAGTGCAGTTTTTATTACTTGTTTTGGTTTGATTTGAATTCTATCCAAGGTGTAACGGTCAAGAAGCTAAGGTTTTTGGCCAAAGAGTGATGGTAGGGTTCCAAAAGATGAAATCGAAAAGTAGTTCTTACATCTTTTTGTCGAATGTGAAGTATGCTAATAGTATATTTGTAGCGTATTTTGTTTAATGAAGGTAAGAAAAGGACAATTTGCTTATAAAAGTAGCATAAATTGTTTACATGAGCATCTAAAACTTGTACTGATAATTATTCTTGCATTAGCATCCCAATGTAGCTGTTGTTTCACCAAGGCAGGTGTAGGTATCTTGTGGACATATAAATGATCAATGCATAAGGTAAGTAACACATTGCATTGGTACCTATCTTGCTCAAGTATTAAAGTAAACTTAGTAAATTGTATGAATGAATATAACTTATCTGGTGTCAATTGATTATGAAAGATGACGAGTCATATAGAAAATTGCATTCATAAATATTCCATGTTTCATACTCTGGGGCATTCTTCAACCAAAGTAAGCATAAGTATCCATGGATAAATGCAAAAGATAAATGAAACATGGCATTAATATTGACCATCTTGCACAAGTCTATAGGTTTTTCTCAATCAAATTTGGTTTACTTGTATGGTTTGCCATAAAGTGATTATGACATGCTCATCATTTATTTTAGGGTATAAGTATTGGACTTGAAGTTATACACTTGTCCAGTGTACTAGTTACCCGAATCAAACACCTAAACATTCGATAACACTTGAATACCTGAATACCCGAATACTCGAATACTCGAGTATTTGAATATCTAAATACCTGAATACTCGGATACCAAATGTAGACATCAAAATTTTTATATTTTGATTAATTACAAAATAAATTAATTTTTCTTAGAAAATTAAATTCACATGTGACTCAAGTCATGCCCCAATATTTACTAATTCAACTTGGGCTCAATTCTATAAATTAAATAAAATTATCTTGGAGTTTACTAGGATGTGTTTGACTATGTCCAAAGTCGACCTAGTACTTTTTCTTCAATTGTGGTGCCTTAAGTCACAAGTAACCCATTAGGGTAGGAGTCTAAGAGATCTATTTTCACCTATAAATAAGGGTGCCTTCCTTAAGGATAACTACATAAAAGAGCAATGGTATACATCAAATCTTCTAAATTCTTGGAGTTCTTCACATTCTTCAATATTCAAGTCCTCAGAGTTCTGCAAGATCTTCACATTCCAAGACTTAGTGCTACTAAACACTCAAGTGTGTAACTAAATACTCTTCTCAGGTGCTACTAAATACAAGTGTTCATAGATCGAGAGGTGTTCTTCCTCAAGATCTCATTCAAGTTCTATTACAAATTTTCAAAAATCTTTTCTAGTTATTAAATTCACAAGAAGATCTATCATCTACTTTGGTCCTCATGTCTGCAATTTAAAGGATGTAAGATCAAGGAAGTACTTTAGTAAAAGAAAATATAAATTTAGAAATGCGTAACTTTGTTGATTAAATTAACCTTATTGACTTTTGTTATTATTTGTTCCGATTTTGAGTATTGTTTCCATACTCAAAATTTGCGTGACCACCTAAATTCTACTACTCAAATGCTCAAATACTTGAATACCTAAATAGCTAAACATCTGAATATCTGAGTGATATTTATGTTTGAGGAACTAATGGGATGCTTGGTAGAATGATATCAAATTAAGAATTTGAATCAATCCTATTTACACTGCCTGGGTTAATACTATAAGAAAAAATCTTTAAAAAAAGTTTGATAAAAAAATTCCCTTCACAATCTCCTTCTCCCGGCCTCTAACTACTTCCTCTAACTACTTCCTCCTCCATCTCTGACCATACCCCTCCTCCATGATTATGACCACTTTCCCCCGTCTTTCATGGCCTATATTCCCCAAGCCTTCTTCCCATCCTCCTCCTCAATCTAAGGCAAGCCTTCTCCCTTATCTTCTCCTCAATCCTCTCAACCTTCCTACCCCTCTTCTTCCATGCAACATTCCTTCCCCTCCTTCTTTGTGCAAACCTTCCTCCTCCTCCTCCTCTTCCATATCTGCCTCCATTGCTCTCTCATCTTTTCTCTGTTCACTTTTCTCTCTCTAAACTGTCACTCCCTCTCTCCTATCAAGTGATAATTTTTTTTTCTGGAAATCTCTATAGATTGGTGATGGTAGTAAACATTGATTATTTATAAGATGAAGATGTCGACATCCTCACTATAATTGGTACATCGATCTATATGGTAGCTATTGGTAATGTAGTATGGTGGTTAATGCTAGAAAAAAAAGGAAGAAATTTTTTTTTTATAAAAAAATAAAATTTTATTTATAAAGTCATTCCCAGATTGAAGACCAAGTACCATTCATTATAATGATACTAGGGAATTATACCAATACCAACTTATCATGTGCACTACGATTCCAATTCCAATTCCATAACACGAATCAAGTGTCCACTAAGTGCTCAATCTGAGTAGACTTCGTGGTATTATAATATCCAAGTGCTAAGTGCCTGAACTTTCATTTGCATAAAATGCATTCACTAATTATGGTTTATAGTGCATGTGCATGATCATATGATTAAAAGTTGGCTGTATGCTTGCATTTAATAGAATATTAGGTTTAAGTGCTCTATTTACTAGGCATTATTTTACTCATCCTATGTTGTTGATATTATTTTGCAGTTGTGGATCTATCGAAAGTGTTTGTTGATCTTGTTGCTACCTTGAGTAGGGAAGGGGATTATAGTGTAGAGCTAGAGTGTGTTACTTTGGTTAGTGTGAGGTTCTCTCCTTTTTACTAGGCCTATGTGCCAGTGCAGATAGGT
The DNA here is from genome assembly GCA_025175665.1 of Cinchona pubescens. Classification (NCBI taxonomy): domain Eukaryota; kingdom Viridiplantae; phylum Streptophyta; class Magnoliopsida; order Gentianales; family Rubiaceae; genus Cinchona; species Cinchona pubescens. The sequence goes on along the minus strand of JANKKI010000123.1, from coordinate 7,321,874 downwards.
GTGACTTGTATCATTTATATCCGAATTGTCTTGCTTGTTCTGCCTTGATTCACCAAAATTAAATAGGCTTGTTGATATTGAAATTTGAAAGTATCTTTACCCTGTGTTTATCACATTTTATTGTTTGTGATTGCATTGGGTTGTACTTAAATTGTTTATGGTTAATTGTTGCTCAAAATACTGTGTCTTGTACACTTAGAGTTGTCCGAGGTATGGCGTGTCATCATCCCGATTTTGGAGCATGACAAATTTGACATTAAAATAGTATTGAAAAATACTTATTGAATAAATTTATATAAATAGTTTGTCTGTTACCTTTCCAATCGCTGTGACTAGAGCCATCCATAGCCGCAGCCATGTGACTAGAATTGCTTCTTTATTAGCTTCTCAACTACTGGGCTACTCTTTTTAACAACTTCAACACCATCTTCGGCCTTCCTACACATACACAACACATTTATTAATACTAACAACCTAAGTTTATTAACTAAATAAACTAAAACTATTAAACACTAAAAAAATACTACACGTAAACTAACAACCCAAAATTGCACAAAATAACACACTATTAGGCATAATTAAAGATTACGATAACACATATTCGTGGATTTATCAAATTTCTATTTGTTGGCATTAATTGGCAGCTTAGTGATACTAGAATTAGACCTAACCAATGAAGGCATGGCATAGTCTCTCAAAGACCTATGTTGTTCTCCCTTATTCTCGGCCTTTTCTTTTGCCATTTCCTGTATAATCCCTTACGTGTTTTTATTTTGTTTTCTCCTCCTAAGTGTTCTCTTAGTAAGTTCTTACTACAAAGGATATAGTACCCTTGGGTAGCACTATCATACACTTTCAAGACAATATTTAGAACACTATGTTAAATGTAATTTGATAAAAGAAACAAAATAAAGAATTAAATTATCAAACAAGACAAAAAGAAAGAGAGATGTTTAAACTAGCAATTATCCTACAATAGCTTGATATTGTCTAAAATAGATATCTTAGTTTTTGGTTTAAAATTGAAATTTATTATATAGTGATACATTACACAGATCTTGTTCCTACTATATCGGTCTTGTAGTAGGTGGAAGAAAGATCTTTGAATGACTACAAAGCTCTCATCCTAACTTTTTGAGAATTTTAAAATTTAAAAGGATCCTAAATAATTCTACTCGTCATATCGATAGATTTGCGTATTTCTTATAAGTACAAAAGTTAGTGTTAATTACATTTTACGCTCTTGAAATCACATCCCAGTTTCATTATGCTCCCGAACCTAAACAATATACACTTTGCCCTCTCTAGAATAGAATATTCTCCAATATAAGTGACTATAAAAGAATGATGTGCAAATTTGTTTTAACAAAAATACCCTCCAAAATTTTGTGAAAAAATTACTTTGTATTTATTTAATTCTATGATTCCATATTATCTTCTTTTTTTTAAAAAAAATTGTTCCGTGACAATAAAGAAAATTTCATAAATGATCACATTTTCCTTAATCATTTGCACATTGTTTTTTTTTTTTTTCATTTCTAAAAGCAACACAAAAAAGAAGAATTTTTCAAGTACTTTTGTTCATTATAATTTTATAGTAAGTAAACATATTAAAGATAAAATAAATAAGTAAAATATATTTTATTTATATACAATATATAATTAATTAAACATAAAATGTGCTAATTTTAATTAAAACACATTCTTTCTTGCATCTAATATTAAGCGCGAATGGCAAAGATATTCTAATTAGATAAAATGAATTTAAATAAAAGATAGTATTTTACTTATTAATTTATATTTAATATGTTAATTCCTGCAAAATGAAATTGAACATAAAGTAGTTGTAAAATTCTCCTTTTGGCTTCTTACTTTTATAAATAAAGAAAATAATGAATGAGTTGATTTAAAAAATTTTACAATTTATGATCTCTTAGAGTCGCAACATTTATAAAAAATAAAAAGGATATATGGAATCACAAAAATGAAATGAATGGAAAGTAACTTATCCACAAAATTTTCAAGGGTGCTTATGTCAAAATAAATATTCACGTCTTCTTTTCATATTTACTTATATTATGGAATTCTTTTAGAGGGAATAAAATGTATATTATTTAGATTTAGGGGGCAAAGTGTAACTGAGGTATGAGTTCTCTTATAAAATCTAATTACGTTAAATGAGTAGATAATAAACGTTCAACTAGTAAAGCACAAATTTAGGCATATGTTGTTATATGAAACCCAACAAAGAGATAAGAATGGAATATATGTAAAGAATCTTGTGTAATTATTCACCATTCTATTCAATAATATGTAATTTTGACCCGTAAGACAAAAATGATCAAAGCCATTGATTTGGTCAATTAATTACTTACGAATTAAAAACAGATTTTCCAACAAATTAAGTGGCAACTTTCTTTGAAGATATAGCATTGAGATTCCTATTCTTCAACAAAAACAAGCAAAGAGCAAGAGAAATTTAAAAGACTTTTAAATCAAAGTGCAATCTTAGGGCATACCTAAGTAAACTCCCTTGAGAAATTGTAATCAATATATGGTATTTTAGTTTTTATTTAAATACCATATCGATACAGATTTATCTTATGACATGAAAACGTCATGACCATTACCCGGGAATATATGCTTATAAATTAGTGCAATGTATTAAACTTTTTATGTTTTTATTTTAGTGAGTCAAATATGATTAGAACTATTGATTCCATATTAATCAAATTCACTTTAAAATTGTAATCCAAATTTTCTTATAATCTTAATAAAAAGAATAATGCAAGGAATTAATTTTTATTCTAAGCTATTTCTTAATAATGAGACGGTTAAATAAAGGAAAGCTTAATCCAAGTAATGCAAGACTATAGCTAGTGGAATACCAAAAGAAAGATTACAAAAAAAGTGCATTTTTCCCCTTTCAAGAAATAAGAGAAATGATAAGTTATATGGTTAACTACATTTACCTTTTTCGAGGTTTTGCCAAATTACAAAACGAACCATGTGGTTTAACTAAATTACAACCAACCTCTTTGAATATCCAAAAGTTTAACAAATGCCTCTCTGTCGTTAGCTGCTAGTAGAAAAATGTTGACATCAGCTAAAAAATATTTTTCTTATCCCAAAATACTCTTCTTGATCTCTATTTATTTTTTGGACGTGATATATTTATCCTTTGTAGTTTGACTAAACTACAATTAAATTCTTGAATAGTAAAATATATATCAAATACCCTATTGATTAAACCCGGCGTTTACTAAATCACAGTCCAACTCTTTTAAAATTTAAATATTTATCAAATAATTCATCATTAGTCAATTGCTATTAGCAATAGTTGAGGCTTAAACTGAGGTAATATTACCAAAATTTTATTACAATTCTTAAAAATTACAAAATTTTAAGCCTTTGTTCATTCCAATATTTCGTACCCTATAGATTACATACAATGTAATCAAAACTGTAGTCACATGGCACGATTAACAATAGCGCTTAAGTCACCAATATAATTGTTCTATCTCCCTATTAATATATACTTGATATGAATTTTTTTTTTTTTTTTGCATGTAATAGATCATCAAATTCCATTTTTCAAAATAGAATAAACTTTTAACTATAAATTTATAAAAACTATGAAGATGTTTACATTTTTTTTTATTGACATCCTAAGTAGCAAGTCTAATATTTATGTACAAAAATATTATTTTGTTCTGAAGATCAAAAGTAAAATCTGAAGGAGGACACTCTATGAATACAAAAATAGAAAATTCAACTTTTTATTTATTGACAAGAAAATACTATTTTGAATTGAAATACCAAAATTTATATATAAATTTGGTAAATTTTCTTATTTCTTCACACACAAATCATACATATGGATGTAATAGATGATTTTTGAATGTATGGAGCATATGAGTTTGTATAATATAGAAGTTACAGATGAGTAGTAGGAAAAAGAGATTATATAATTTTTTAACTGTTCAAAGAGTTAGATTCTATTGTGGTCAAAGTACACATTCTCTTTAAAATTCAAATAACCCTCAAGAGAAGAATGTATTTTAAGCTGAGAGCATTTTTGGCACTCCATTGTATCCATTAGGTGGTTTTAATGTTCTTATAAACAGTAATATTAGTGTACTGTGGTCAAACTATAAGTTCATTTGATAATTTGGCTAGCCAAACCTCATGCCCTATGTAATTATGTAAATGTAAATTGTCAATTAATTACATTTACTTCCCTTAAAGTTTGACCAAATTACTGAACATATCTTGAATTTTGGCCAATTAACAAAGACACACTTCAAACTGATTTATATCTAACAAATACACCCTTCAAACTGATTATGTGTAATGAAAGCACTAACATCCTTCACGTCAAGTTGACATTTTAATAGTAGTATAAGATTTCTATCCAAGGAAAATACTTAGTTAGATTTGTTTTGGCTTCATTTATACATCTTATGGTCACGATTAAATTTTAAGAATTTTACTTATATCAACTGATTTTATTATTTTATTAAGTGTAATCTAAATCACAGCATCTACAATTGGATTAAATCCCAAAACTAGGTAAGTATTTTCCTCTAACTAAAATTTAAACCAAAATTCCCAAAATTCCCATAAAAAACCCTAACCTCTCATCTCTTCTCTCTTCTTCCTACACTTCTACTTGTAACTCCAATAGGCACCAATGAGACACCAGAAAAAAAATCACTGTGGCTGCAAATCTCCTTTTACTATAGAAATTTCACACCAAAAAATGTTCTTTCAGGTTAAGGATATAAAGAATCAAAAGCTTTTTGCCTAGGAAAAAAAAAGAATAAAAAGCGTTAGGGCCAAAAGTGGGCTACCTCCAAAAAAATAAAGAAAATAATAAAAAGAAACAAAAGGGACCTAATTATTCAGAGCAAAAACTTTGACAACCTATTTGAGATCACCATCAAATACTAATGGATTCGTCTATTATCTACTATTAGCATTATTATATTTGATTAAATAGTTGATTTTCTCAATTTGATGTTAATGATAAATTATCTTTCTTTTATACATACATTTTTTAGTGTTTTGAAGCTCAATTATGAACTCGAAAATGAATGATATGGTTATTATCTTCCGATGCCTTGATTTAGTCCATCCTTTCTCGATTGTCATTTATATTATATTTTACTTCGATTTCATCCTTATAGTTGTCCTGATCATCGAGCTTGTCCTACCAAAGAAAATAAAGAGGAAAAAACCAATAGACCCGGATTGGAAGGTAATCATGTATCATCTTAAACTCTATTTTTTTCCTTTCTAATTAACCTTACATTATCATTATATTTTCTTAATTTTTGTTTAATTAATTTGTTCTATTTTTACAAGGGGCATAATTATGTAATTTCATCAGTTCCGTTAGTTGGATTTTGATCTCTTACTAGGAAGGGGTATTTGTTATGTAGGTAAAGCTTAATATTTATTTGGTAATCTGATCAAACTTCATAGGATGTAAAGGTAAATGTAAGAGTAAAATACAAATAACTCCCTTGTGATGTATCGAATATTATCTTTAAACTCTTGTGGTCATCAAATATGCACCTCATGTACTTTAATTTTGTTTGCAAAATTGATAGTTTCGTTAAATCTAACCAATTTTTTTTTTTTACCTACATCCATCAATACAAAATGTGAAATTATTTAAAATTATATTTAACATTAAATTATAACTAGAATTGACCTTTCTACCCTTCTTATCTCTTCCCCACACAACACAACACCTCATCCTTCTTCCTTCCTCAGCCCACCACCACCACCACCATCGCGACCCTGCCAACTCCTACCACCACCCCTAGATTAGTCAGTCAAATCACGCCCACATCAGTCAATCAACCCCAAGATCTCACTACTCTCATCCCCTCTCTGGCCCAGCCCCGCCATTCTTTCCCTTTACCTTTCCCCAACTGCTACTTCCACCCCAATTCCCCAATTATAGATTTCTTCTACACTTGTTGTTCACCAATTACAGATTTCCACCCCCACTTTGAAGATCTCACTCACCACTTAAAAATAAAACCCATTTTCCAAATCTAGTGACTCTGAAACCCATTTCTCAACCTACCCGTGACCTTCCACCTCATCGTACCCGTCACCTTTTTTCATGTTACCTTTAATCATTCGATGCGCTTTTGGCTTATGAGGACGTCTCTGCGGCCTCGACTCTTTTACCAACCTTCCCAACAAGCCACCCCTCTTCTTCTACTGAGTTCATCCTATTTCTCGACAGTAATTGGAAACGTTGTCGAAGCGATGTGGTTTTCGAGTTACATTGTTGTAGGTTTGTTTTTTCTACTAAGTGTGAAGCTTCTACTATTGTGACGTCAGAGCTTAGAATAATGGGAAAGGAAAGGAGATCATGGGAGGTTGGGAGTAAACAAACCGAGGGGGAAAGAGGCACGGTGGCGAGACTGGAGAGGGCTGGGAAGATCAAAGGTTAGGGATGGTAGCGTTTGTTTGAGGAAGGGAAGGGAAGGCTTTTTATTTATTTTTAATTTGACCCATCTTTTGTTTTAATTATTAATTTGACCTTTCTTTATTTTTAATTGTATCCCAAAACTTTTTAACCCTTTTTGTTTTTAATTTTGCCCCAAAAATTTGCCAAATACTTGAAAAAATTAGAGACATATATGATATTTTTGCATATCAGTGTTAACTTTGACGATTTCCATTAATTTTATCAAAAAAATTGAAGTACACTAAGGTCAAATATACATCAAATAATCACAAAGGGATAAAATGTATATTCAATATACCACAGAAGTTATTTGCATTTTTACCCTAAATGTAATTAATCCAATAAACCGTCAGTTTTTTTTGGATCCGGTCACATGCCCTGCCAATAACAGAGGTTTAAAAAAAGGGTGCTCCTTTTTATACAAAACCCAATTCAAACGCTCCCCAAACACTTTCTCCCCCACGCCCACCCCCAACCCAATCCCACACCCACCAAAAAAAAAAAAAAAAATCCAAAAAAGGCACCCCTACCCATTTGCTTGGGTCTCTCCTAAAGGCCAAAAACAAGAAAAACAATAGACTGACTTCTCACTCAGTCTCCCAAAAACTCGAACGCTTCAGTTTTTTTCTCTTCTCTCTTTCTCGCCACGTCTGCATTGCTAGGGTAATGGTTTCTTCAACTTTTACTCACATTTCCGTTCTTTAGTATGGCAATTATTTCTAGGGTTTTTCCTCTCCCTCTCCTTCTCATTAGTCAGTGACGTGCCGTCACAAATACATGTACATTTTAGGAATGTGTATGCTTCTTTTTTTTTCTTATGTATTTATGTATTTTTTTTGTATAGTTTTTTGAACATTGCACCTTTTTTTTTTTTCCCCGCATGGGTTGTTAAAATTTGGCTATATAGAGAGCGGATTATTTTTACTCGATTTGTTCGGCTGGACTATTAGGGTTTTTCTTTAACTAACAGAAGCAGCCTTTTTAATAGATTTTGTTTTTCATGTCAAAAGTAGGTTTTTTCTGTTTGGTTTTTTTAAATTTAGCTAGGTTTTTTGCTTTTGCATGTTGGTTTTTTTTAGTATTTTTGCAATGTTTATTTCATTAGTCAACATTGGGGTGTATTTGTTTAGTAAGAAATTCGCGTGAAAGAAATTTTAGTTCCTGTAAAAATACATTTTGTATTTGCATGTTGGTTTTGCTGGATTTTTTTAAAAAAAAAAAAAAAACTATGGTGTTGTAGGGTTTTTTTTTTTTTAAAAAAATTTAATTTAATGAACTTTAGGCCTATTTTGTTACAGAGAAAATGTGGAAAATTGAGCAAAGTAATGAATTCCTATGTTTCTTATCCATACATTACTTATTTTTTTTACTTTTTAATTTTTTAGAAGGGGAGGTGCGGGAAGATAGGAGAGAGAAGGGGAATGGGACAGGGGAGGGGACGATGAGAACTGATAAATGTTGTGAAGATAAGGGAGGAAGGCCCTTAACCACTGAGCCCTATTGGATCCATAGTAACTTGAAACTCTCCCCACCCTTATGAATTGCATACCGGTTGATGCTATCGAAACATGATTTATTTGCATCTTGAAGTGCAGCGATTCATGTATTTGAACGATAAAGGTAGCGAATCCTTATATATATCGAGAAAATGAGAAAATATTCTCTAAATTTACCTAATTAGAACTATTGAGTATTGGATTGAGGATAATGGTTCTTGAAAGTTGAACATTTTCTTTTCTCTAGTCACTAAAAGTTCAACATTTATTAGAAATTTAATACTATATACTACCAATTGCCTTCTACACCTATAGAGCCTATAATGTAGCAACTTTTTATCCCTATAATGTAGCAACCTTTTCTAAAAAGTGGCATACCGTGACATATGAATTAAGCCTACCCTTATTTATTCGATACTTTAAAAAGTGGTGAATTGCGTTCCTGTACCCGTAACGCGTTTCCTAACAAAGTTATACAACATATCACGTTTCTGTTAACTATGATTGAATCCTTTTCTATAATTATATTTGCTTGTGGCATTATATTGTGCTTAAGCACAATTAATCATTGTTTTAATTCTGTGGTAAATAATTTAACTTCATCCTTGGTGTTCTTTATTTCTTTTTTCCTCCTTTTAAGAAAATACCTTTTGTATTAACTAAGGGTTTATCACTGTTTTCTGTGAAGCTAGGAGTTGCTGGCTCTACAATTTAATGGTGTGAAAGTTATTCTTTTCTTATTTGCTTTACTAAGGTAATTTTTTCCTCACTTCTTATGAGTTTGACTTTCAACGAGACATTAATATATTTGTTAGTTGCATTTACTCTTGCTTTAAAACTGTTTATGCACATTTTCCTCCTTTGGTCTTCTTAAGTTACCTATATCTTAAGTAAAAACTGTTTATGCGCATTTTTCCTCCTTTGGTCTTCTTAATTTACCTATATCTTCTTAAGTAAAAACTTTTTATGCACATTTTTCATCCTGACACACCTAAATTGGTCTTCTTAAGTTACCTATATCTTCTTAAGTAAAAACTTTTTATACTCATTTTTCCTCCTTTGGTCTTCTTAAGTAACCTATATCTTAGTATCTGTGAGAAATTGGTCTTAAATTTAGTGTTGTTCTTCCTCCCATCAATTTTCCCGTCCTACTGGTAAGGGTCTGAAGTTCTTTTTCCTTTCTATATGTTTTAGAATACTAATTTATTGTTCATCTATTGTTGTCGTGGAAATAAGTTTTCTGAGTAATGTACAATTCTTGATTAATTTTCGACTTGCACATGGAATTTTAGTATTCAACAGGTATGTTATGGAGATTGTTATTAAATGATCCTGTGGGATTGCTGGAAATATGAATTTGGATCAGAGGATTTCTTTGCACTGTATCGGTGATTTGGAGCCCAGATCTAATGCGTACTTTGTTGATCCTTGTTTTTATTTTGTTTTCATCTAGTGGATTTGAATTTGGGATACGATCTGAAAAACAATTTATGTTTCCAACTGTTTGAATGATGAAGGATTTGAAAGAAGATTGAAATCTTTGTAAAATTTCAATCGATATGAAGTCCAATTAATATAGCCATTCTTTCCTTGATTTCTAGAGATCTAAATCTGTAAATGCTTAGTAACCAGATGCGTGTGACAGATTTGATGCACGTTTGAAATGAGCTGTGATCAAAATTTCAATTCAATTGCATCTACTTTTTATTGAGGTAAATGAATTACTCGTAATTGCGATGTAAGAGGTTGCATCTTTCCGGCTAATTTCCGTGTGGGTTCTGTGTCAGATATTCTGAAGCTGCCATTTCCTTTGTGATTCATTGTTAGACAGTTAGTTTATATACTAAAGGGCTCATTGACCAGACTAAAGGGTTCATTTGAGTTGTGACTATAGTTCTGTTTGCTGCTACATTGATTCTTGAGTTGATTTTTCTTTGGTTGGAGCTGGACGCTCTAAATTGATTTAGCTTTTCTTTGGTTGGAGACGCACACTCTAAAATGTCAATTTGACTTTCTTTGGTTGAAGATACACGCTCTAAAAATCTATGGCTATTCACGCACATAGATACATACTTAATTGCTCAAGTGTGCTCTTATTGTCAAGGTAAATGGAATGTCTGGAATAATTTAAAATGTTACCTTTTGTATGTTTAATAAATTTCTGAATTTCTCTCATTTCTTTAACTGTTTAGTTTGTTAATAAATCAGGGAAGGGAACGAAACTAATGGGAATTGTGCCATATCCAGTTATAAAGGGACATTTTCCTCTAAATGTGCCTAATCGTTATATCATAAATATTTTCCATGATTCTTCTTTCCTATCTGGTTGTCCTCGAGTTGATGGAAATATAGGTTTAGAACTTAATTCATGTTTGCCTTTTCAATTCAAATGGAATTGGAGGTTCTGAAAATCAACACTAGACTTGTTATGCTTAATAGCTTCAATCCTATTATGCCGTTGTCTATGACAATTTCTAGAAAATCAGAAATGGGATCTCGTTGGTTTCTCATGCAGTCAAACAATTGAATGAAACTGTAATACTGCAGATTTAGTCTGGTTTTTCAGATTGTTGTATGACAGTCCATTCCCAGTTATGGCATGAGTCACAATTTGATAGATGTTCATCTTTACTAACTGTTAATTTGGGATTCTCATTCTTTTTAGGTGTGGTTTAAAATAGATGGAAGAAAGCCCATCCTCGATTGCTTTGGGTGGGAAAGTAACTAGCATCTCATTCAGTTTAGCAACTCGGCAAGAAATTGTAAGTCATAAAAATGTTAGTTGGTATCTTTATCCACTTCTCTTTCTCGTGTTTCAAATTGAATAATTTTCCATCTTCTCAACTTGCTGAAAGAGGTTTTCTACTGTGAGTTTGTTTCATTTCCATAAGTTTGTGATTATGCTTTTGAACTTGAGCCAGTTTTGTGATATATGTAAAATTTTTTATTATAGCATGTTGAACAGGATGTCTTGTTTACTGACATTAGCTTCTCCCAATTGCTTAAACTGAGGTTAATTGTTGCTCAAGACCACATCAATGAAAATAATTTCATTTCCTCATCTTTTTGGTTAGTGTAAATCATCTATCAGTGACTGCGCCATCACCCATGCTAGCCAGCTCTCAAATCCTTTTCTTGGTCTACCGCTTGAAGTTGGAAAATGTGAATCCTGTGGTACTTCTGAGCCTGGGCAGTGCGAAGGTATGCAGTATTATATGTTTAGGTTATTTATTTTCTATCTTTCATTCTTTGGGAGAACCTGCTTTTTTCATTTAATCAATGGCTCTCTTTTTAGGTCATTTTGGCTACATAGAGTTACCAATTCCAATATATCATCCTGATCATGTTGGCGAGTTAAAGCGATTGTTGAGTTTGCTGTGCCTGAAATGCTTGAAGATTAAAAACAGGAAGGTATAAATATAGGAAAAAGTTGTTATGAACTGCCTTGAATTCATGCTAAATATTGGTTTCATTACGAAGGACTTGCTTGTTTGATCTGAATGTGAATATCATTAATTTGGTGTAGCACACATGTGCTTTCCATGTCAAACTGGGCCACTATCATTTTGTTTTTATACGTTTTAATGTGTAATAACACCTGGATGTCTACTTTATTGAATAGTATTACTCAGCTTTTGAATCGCATGGAAGATACTTATTAGTCCTAAACAAAAATGAGTCACTAAGTTCTCGTTGTGGCACTAAATATGAGGTTTATGTTCTGTATTCTTATTTCGTTTGTGTTTCTCCTTTTATTGTCAGTGAAACAAGTGACGATATCACAACTCCACAGGCTTTCGTGGTTTTTCTTTTTCTTGGTGGATTTATTCCATGAATATTTGAACCTTACATGACCCTAGATTGCATTAGTATGATTTATCTTACTGGGTTAATATCTACAGTTTCAGGTCAAGAATGTTGGTGTTCTTGAAAGAATGTTATCTTCATGTTGTGAGGTGAGCATCCAATTGCTGGACTGTTGCAATGACCCTGTTTCTTTCTTTTTTTTTTTTTTAAGAAGTATGGGGTGGGGAGATTGCAAATGCTGGCTTCTTGCATATGGATGCTCCTTTTGTAGTTAACACACTCGATCAAATTCATAGTTTTGGTTATTTTCTCCTCAAAAGTCCAACTGGCGAGCTACCCTCTCTCCAACTTCATTAAACATTATATGTAGTACTGAAGTTATATCACAAACTGAAAGAATTTTGTTAAATTGGTGATCTCCAGCAATAATTGAAGAGATGGTTTTTGAATTCTAGATGAAGCCAAATACTTAAGAAGCCTTTCTTCCTGCCCTTACTGCAATATGTCTTCAGTGATGCGGGGAACTTTTAAGAGTGTACTAATGGGATGGATGCCTGTGAAGTTTTGACTTCCACAGGTTTTATCTGCGTATCACCAATATGCCCGTGATTTGATTTCTGTTGTTTGTTCTCTTCTTTCACCCTCTTGTAGGAGGCTTCACAAGTTGCAGTCAATGAGGTCAAAACCACAGATGGTGCATGCTATCTGGAGCTGAAATAATGGCGCTACCATCAAGAACAAAGCTTCAAGAAAATTTTTGGAGTTTCTTGGAAAAGTATGGATTTCGTTATGGCGATAGCTACTGTCGACCATTGCTTCCTTCCGAGGTTTGGTTTCTCTAAAACTTCGAGTTTAGCTTGTCATAACTATACTGATGTGTTATCTTGCTTATGTCATGTTAAGTTCGTGGAATACAATGGACTCATAGTTGCATATTCATATGGATTATTAGTTAGTAATTTCTACTAGAAGGTCAATTTTCCAAATTTCTAAGACTTGTATGCCTCCTGTGCAAAACATTTCCAAATTTTACCGAACTCATTGGTACCATAACAAAGTAACTGGTCATTATGTGACCCAACTATGCTGCTGCTTGTCCGAAAATATTGTTACACTGCTGGTGTTGGGAGTAAAATTTTGGCCTGTCTGGACTGCATTTTGTTGTTTTATTTTAGCTAAACCAATTCTCTTGGGACCTTTTTCCAAACAAATTTTAAGACCTAGTATGCCATGAGAATTGGTCATGCACTTCAATATCCAGTGAGGTAAATGCTTAATTGAACACTATATACTTTTCACGGGTGCTTAAATTTTGAAAGGTGTCCCAAGAATGAACTTTGACTGAATCAACATCTAGATGCTTTTGGGCCATGTCCAACAGAGTTCTAAGAATGGTCTTGCATGGATCCCACCAAGGGGCAATCCCAGGGGTCTAATTAAATAGAATAAGTCTGGTTTTTCCTCTTTTCTTATGTTATCTGTAGCAGCTAGGCATGATAGATTAGGTTCTGGTATAAACATCTCAATCCCTCATCTAATGTTTCTTCCTTCATGTCTGAACCAAGGGGATCTGGTTAGGGAAACTCCCAAAACATGCTTTGGGTGTTTTGGGGAAGGCTAGGGCTTCTTGATTTATCAAAAGGCCATGTGGTCACTGACACAGAAAAGTTGGGTTAGGTGGTGCATGGGTCTTGTGTGGTGTTTCATGCACCAGGAGGTAGCTGGCCTGTTTGTGTGAGTAGTAACCCTTTGATACCCCAAAAAAACCAATAAATGTAAAAGAAATTAACATTTGCTGGTAAACTGCCTTTGGCTGAAGGCAACACATAAAAAGTAGTGCGGGTTAAAAGTGGCTTTTACTTGTAAAAGTGAAATCTCAAGAATTTTACCTGCCTCCAGAAAGGAAGTAAGAGCTCTGCTAGAGTACAGTAATAGTTGTTGGGTATCACATTGACCTGGTGAACCATGTTTACATGATTCCCAAGTATCGCGATGGGACTCATCATAGACACTGTACGAAATTAAAGCAGCATGTTAAGCTTCTAGCACAAAATGTAACCTATCCAACTTTCTATTGACTATGCATAAGTAGTTGTAGAAGTATTTGAAACACATAAAATTCGTAGGAGATTTGATTCCCTGTAGTTGTAATATGTAATCATAGACTTTGGACTTTGGAAACGGCCGATTGTTTGGTCTACACATGTTCTTAATACTGAATATTTATGCATCAATCAAATTGCCATAGGCAAAAGAGTCATGTCAAATTGGTGTTGAAAGGAATCTAATTACAGTAGCGGACTAGTGGTACATTGTTAGCAGTAAGAACTCAATGTCTTTTTATAACTAAACTCATTAAGTTTGTGTAATTGAGATATATTCACAAATTCTTTCCGAAAACGATTTCTTGATATACTTCATCAGTTTCATCATGTATCTGGTTTAAAAAATAAAAAAATAAAAAAATTAACACCTCATGGAGGTGTTTCCAGTTACAGATTTCTGTTCTATTTTGTTACTTAAAGGTTTCCTGTTTCCTTTGTGCTTGCTGTTAGGAAGTTCAAGCTTTGATCACACATTGCAAAAGTCACTGTCTGCTTTAAGTTTTTGTCTTATATTTGATATTCGATCTTCTTTGGAACCTAATTGGTACCAATGTGCATCTGAACTCAGAGTATCCAATCGCTTAAAAGTTCTAGCAATATAACCTAATTGGTAACAACTTTATATCCCATGTATTCACTTCTGTTAACAGTTACATTTTTCAATATAAACTTTGACATTTTTGTATTGCTTCTGCCTTAGTTTTTTTGCTAGGTAAACTTCTTTATGCACTCCTAGAAATTTCCCCTTTTTTTAACTTAATTTTTCACCTTTCTTATTTGCTATCAGGTGGTGATAATTCTGAAAAAAATCTCGGCAGACACAAGGAAGAAGCTTTCTGCTAAAGGGTACTTTCCACAAGATGGATACATTCTTCAGTACTTGCCAGTCCCTCCAAACTGTTTGTCTGTGCCTGACATTTCTGATGGAACTAATATAATGTCTAAGGTTAGCAAGTTAAATCTTATATCAGTTTCAATATTTAATTTCCTCTAGTAATTAGCTTTTAGTGAATAAAATCTGGTGTCTCTCCCAGGACCATTCAATATCTTTGCTGAAAAGAGTGCTGAAGCAAATAGAGGTCATTAAAAATTCGAGGTCTGGAATGCCTAATTTTGAGTCCCATCACATTGAAGCTAATGATTTGCAAGCTTCTGTAATCGCACAGTATTTTGAGTTTCGTGGTACTGGCAAGGTATTATCGAGTATTTTGTGGTTTTAGTAGAATTGTTTAGTAACTTCATCTTAAGGGTAACTTTTGTGAAACATACTTGTGTGAAAGTGTGGGAAGGGTTTTGGGTGGGAGAGGCCACTTTTGGCAGTTGAATCTATTTTGGTTCCATGCACCATTCCATTGCCTTTTATCTGGACATATGTTGGTTCATTTGAATAATATAGGTTTCACTGCGGTGCACATTGTAACATTGGATGGTAACTTAAACTTTATCAAGCAGAGGAAATGTTGGGAATGTTTTTGGCTGTTTGAAAATTTTAACTCTTATGTTGTGTTTTTTTCATAATTTTGCAATTTCGTCTGCTAGGCTTCTCGTGATGTAGATACACGGTTTGGAGTCAGCAAAGAGTCAAATACTTCATCTACAAAAGCATGGTTAGAGAAGATGAAGACGTTATTCATTAGAAAGGGTTCAGGATTTTCATCTTTGCCGTAGTGTGATAACTGGGGATCCATATAAAGGAGTCAATGAAATTGGTTTGCCATTTGAAATAGCGCAAAGGATCACCTTTGAGGAGAGAGTCAGCCAGCACAACATGAACTACCTACAAAAGTTAGTTGACGAAAAGTTGTGCTTAACATATAGGGATGGAATGTCTACTTATTCTCTGAGAGAAGGTTCAAAAGGTCATACTTTTCTAAGACCTGGTCAAGTGGTACATAGAAGAATTATGGATGGAGATATGGTTTTCATAAATAGGCCACCTACAACCCACAAGCATTCCTTGCAAGCATTGTCAGTGTATATTCATGATGACCACACTGTGAAGATCAATCCCCTTATATGTGGTCCTCTTAGTGCTGATTTCGATGGTGATTGTATCCATTTATTTTATCCCCAGTCACTTGCAGCAAGAGCAGAGGTCTTAGAGTTATTTTCTGTTGAAAAACAATTGCTTAGTTCTCACACTGGGAACTTTAATTTACAGTTCGGCCACTGACTCCCTGTTATCGATTAAGTTAATGTTTGTAAGGTATTTGTTTGATAGAGTAACTGCCGAACAATTGGCAATGTTTGTCCCGCTTTCATTGCCTAAGCCTGCTATAATCAAGAATAGTAGTTCTGGTCCATTTTGGACAGTCTTGCAGTTGTTGCAGACTGCATTACCTCCTTCCTTCGACTCTAGTGGGGAGAGGTACTTGACTTACAAAAGTCAAATGGTGAAAATTGATTGTAATAGGGATCTGGTGCAGTCCATTTTCATTGATATCATTACCGCTGTTCTATTTTCAAAGGGTCCCAAGGAGGTCTTAAGGTTCTTCAATTATTTGACCCCTTTATTAATGGAAAATTTGTATTCAGAAGGGTTTAGTGTTTGTTTGGAGGACTTTTACATTCCCAAATCTACACTTGAGGCTGTCCAAGCAAGTGTTCAAAATGTCTCATCATTGCTGTATCACATGCGCTCAACTCAAAGTGAATCGATACAGTTGATTCCAAACTAGCAGCTGGAAAGCTACTTGCGTGGAGTAAAATCGCCAATTTCGAACTTTATTCTTAACTCGTCTGCAATGGGCTATATAATTGATTGTAAAAGTGAGTCTGCTCTCAGTAAGGTAGTCCAGCAAATTGGATTCTTGGGGAATCAGATATCGAACAAGGGAAAATATTATTCTCGGACATTGGTGAGTGACTTGGCACAGCTATTTCAGAAAAAATATCCTTCTAGGGGCCATTATCCTTCTGAGGAATTTGGTTTGGTTCGGAGCTGTCTCTTTTATGGACTGGACCCATATCAAGAGATGATTCACTCAATCTCTAGCAGGGAAGTTATTGTTCGCTCAACTAGGGGATTAACAGAACCAGGAACACTATTCAAGAACCTTATGGCCATCCTTCGTGATGTTGTTATTTGTTATGATGGCACTGTGAGAAATATGTGCAGCAATTCTGTCATTCAGTTTGAGTATGGGGTGAACTATGGAATTTCATTCAACAGTGAGTTTCAGAGGTGCTGGTGAACCTGTTGGAGTATTGGCTGCAACTGCAATGTCCAATCCTGCATACAAGGCTGTCCTAGATTCTTCGCCAAGTAGTAACTCCTCTTGGGAGATGATGAAGGTATTTTATTTTTTTTTTAATGGAAAATGATGACGACGACTATGATTATTTGATTTTAGTGTTCTTTATCTTTGCCTGTTGAAGGTTTCTAATTAATATACCTATCCGCTTTTCTGAGCTCAGGAGATATTGCTTTGTGGAGTCAACTTCAAAAATGAAGTCTCTGACCGCCGTGTTATACTTTATCTGAAAGAATGTGGTTGTGGAAGAAATTATTGCAGAGAGAATGCGGCATATGTGGTCAAAAATCAGTTGAGAAAAGTCAGTCTTAAGGATGCTGCAACTGAACTCTTGATTGAGTATGCCTCCACTATTGTCATAATTACCCTCATTGTGAGGACATCAAACTAATATGAATTAAGTTTAGTTTTTTTTTGCCCAGACAGCAATGACTTATAGTTTATGTGTGCAGAACTTTTATTTTGCTTTTTATGTAAACCATGCTGCTACATGCTAGAAGTTCATGATTCAGAGTGCTACTTGATTTTGGAGCACAAATATCAGTTGCCTCTGTTGCCATGTCATCTCTCTGTTTAAGTCTATATAACAAATATTTGGTGGGAAGTTTATTGGTTAAGATTCTTAGAGCATGCTACTTCTCAATGAGATAGTGCTGTTTCAACTCTCTCAAAGTGGAATCTATTCCAAACATATATGCCATGGTTCCTTACTTCGACAGGGTAGAAATATCTAAATTTGATAATTTTTAGATACTTCTTTGTAGATTTGTTCTAATCAAATTTCCTGGTCAGCAGCATAGTTCAAGTATTAGTTTAGTTAAACTTGTCAGGAGTCAGGACACCTTTCTGTCAAAAACTTTTGATTGCTATTTGCTTCTGTAAAATGATTTTTTAGTGGTGATTAGAGGCTGATGTTTACCAGTTTGGTTATATTGTTTCTTAACAGTTTGGAACTTCAAAAGGTATTCAATTTTTCTTCTAGAAGCCTGATATTGGTTATAGAGGCCTTTTTGTTAAAATAAATAAATAAATAAAATCCACCTCTCCCTCTATCCCTTAGTGACTCGAATCCATGACTAATAGGTCATAGGGGAAGCGTTTTACTACCTAAGCTGCATTTGATGCCTAGTTATAAATCATATAAGCATGCATTAGTGAAGAAGACTATGTCTGAATCTGATTTTCTGTGCACTTATCTGCACTTGGTCTTGCTTCAGTCTTTGCATCATCACCTTGTTTTTTGTTGATTTCCAACATTTGTATACATTCTGTGCCTTTACTTATTATTCCAATGTCTATAATATGGTAGTAGTCTTTGTTTGATTTGTTGAAGAAGCAGCCTCAATAAGAAGTTGTTGAAGTGATATAGATCATTCTTTTGGTTCTCATTGAAATTCTGTTCTTGCTCCTTGCAGGTATGGACAAAATTCGGTATATGAGAGCTCTGACAAAATTGATACCGGCCTTGTAGGTCATATTCATCTCAATGAGGTTTGTGCATCTCTTTTGAGAATGTTTCATGTTTTACTGTTTTAGGTTATTTAATGTTTTTGTAGTCCTGTCTATGTTACTTATTTTAGTGACTTATTGCTTTGATAGGCACTGTTGAAAAGTTCAAATATTAGCATGAATGAGGTTCTATCAAAATGTGAAGACACGATCAGTTTGTTCCGGAAGAGAAAAAAAGTTGGCGGTGTGTTCAAGAGAGTTATTTTAGGAGTCAGGTTAGTCTATCCACTGAGCATGGAAGCCTACTTTGTATTTATTGCGCTGACCTTCAATGGTCATTTGTTATTGAATGTATTGTATAAACATGAGGTGCCGCATACTTTCTTAGTTATTCCTTCATTTGCTCACTTGTTTCTCTAATTATTTGGTGTTATGGCATAGCACCCATAGCTCTTGGAATTTAAAATTCCTCTACATGGACATGACATGTTTTACTTGTTTGCGGAACAGTGATTATTGTTCTTTCCGGCAGTCTTATAATAGCAAATCAGTGGAAGTGCCATGCTTGAGGTTCATATGGCAAGAAGCAAGTGATGATCACTTAGAGCGAAGATCTCATGTTCTTGCTGAAACAATTTGCCCAGCTTTATTTGAAACCGTCATTAAAGGTACTTGTAGTGCTTATTCTCATCTCTTTAGAACACTATTTTGTTGTTTATTTTTATTGGCATGATCAACTGCCCAATTCCAACTTTTAAAGTTATTTTTGTTCAAATTGGTCATTCTTTAGAAGATGGTAGAAACTGGAAGTTGATTCAGAATGTCGCTACATATTAATATTATGGACTGCAGAAAATATCAACCTAATTAAACCCAGAAGCAGGTAACTGAAGAAGTAGGATTTGAAATAGGGGGTTGGAAGAAAGGGGAAGGACCTTGTTATGGTTAGATTCTAGGTATAAACCAAACATATCTTGTTTGCTGGAGGTGTTCAGGTCATGTGTCTGGTACCGTATATTTCTATTTTAACATGATGTTTCTGGTTCCAGTTTGTTCATCTTTTTTCAAATAGAGGGATAGGAGAAAGGGGAAGAGATTTCAAATATGAAGTTGGGAAAAGGGGGAGGGACCTTGTTATGGTTAAATTCCAGGTATAAACACTATATCTTGTTTCTTGGTGTTTAGGTCATGCATCTGGTGGAGTTCTATTTTAATATGATGTTTCTGCTTCCAGATTTTTTATTCTTTTTCAAGGAAGGCTCTTTGGAACTTGTATCTTCTTAGGGTTTAGGTTGTTTATTATTATTATTATATTGTTGTTGTTGTTTTTGTTGTTATTATTATTATTTTGTTATTATTGTTATTGTTGTTGTTGTTATTATCTATGCTATATAAATAAAGAAAGCGTGACGAGGAGTTTGGTGTGATGTCCATTATTTGTTTTGCCTAATTTAACCTTATTTTCATAATTAATTTCAATTCATACCTTTATGTGTAACCACTAACTACCCACTAATAAGAGACTTCCTTACAACCTCTTATCTCCCTTCTTATTTCCGCTACCTATATATATATACTTCTTAATTTTTGTATAAAATTTTATAAATTCCACTCTCATAGGATGTGTCTTTCCCACTAGTTATTATTATTTAACAGTGCGTTCTCTCAACTTATGCTAGAACACAACTGCAATCTTATAATTTTGGTGTAACCTGATTTGATGGTTAAACTCTTAATATGGTGGGAGTTCTCAACCACTATCATTCAGGTTTTCACTGGGTGAAACCATTGGAAAGTGCAATAACCACCAAACCATGCAGACCAATCACACAAATTGTGTGTGGGGGTCCACTGCTTGGGAGGTCTGAATCATGGTGGAAAGGGAAACCACTGTGGCTCCATACCATTAGGTCACCCCTGGATTGACTGCTAACGTGGAACAATTGTGCAAGACCTTGGTTGCTTTTGATTATGATCAATGTGTCTTGCATCATTATCTTTGAATGGATCAATGTGCTATATCTAATAGACAAGTAGGTCATATTGCTTTTGATGTTTTGTGATGGGCACAGAAAATAAAAGATTAAACTGTGTGCTTGCTGAAGGTCTAAGGGTAAATTGTTTTGTGTGAGTGAATAGTGACCAATCCATGCTCTGAAGTTGTGATTTACTGATTGGATCGAAATTGTAATTTGAGGTTCCTTTTGATTTTTGAAAAAAAGGGTCATTGCCATTTGAAAGAAGTAAAAGGCAGGTGTGCTCTGCATGGAGAGTGGAGCTTCATGTTTAGCTCTCCACATTAAGATCCAACATTCTATAGTTCTAAATTTTGTTTACTAGAACATCATGGTCACGTTAATTAAGTTTTTGTGTACTGGAACACATGGTCATGTTATCTGAGTCCTTTGGTTGCAAATTGCCAGTCTTAATGATGTTGCACAAGATTGGAATATCTTGTCTACAAGCGCAAGCGGAAGGAAAGACGGAAACTTGGGATTGTTCTAGGGTCTGTGAACAGTGCCGTGGAATTGAAGAAGAGAACCCGCAGATTCTTGAGGAAGAAGAACAAATTAAACAAAACAAATAACTAAACTTTTCAATTCATGAATCTTTCTCTCTAAAAATAACATAGTGACAATGCTATTTATAAGCTGTGAAACTACCTAAAATTAGAATCCTATTGGAATTAGGCTTACTAATTCCTATTCTAAACAAAACTAGATACTTCCTAAATCATCTAGACTCTAATTATGAACCTAATACAATTAGATTATTCCTTAGGACTAAAAAACACAATTGCTGTTACTGCAATAATATAAAAGACTAAAATACCCTTAACCTACAATTACCAAAAGACGACTCCTATGACATCTAAACTAAAAACTGTCAATATCCAGCTCCTAAAACGTCTCCGGTCTTTAGTGCATTCCTAATGGAAGCTTGATTAAACTCATAAAATCCTTTAAGCTTAAACTTTCTTGTTGGCTGCGTCACTTACTTCTTGTACTTATGATAGCAAAAACATTTTATTCAGTTTATCACTGCAAACAACAGTATCAACCATGCTTATTTAGTGGCAATAGAAAAGGAAGGGTGTGAACATTCTGCTCTTTGAGGTCATATTTTCCCTACCATGGTGTAAGCAATGTAAATTTCGACACCAAAGATCCTCATGCTTTGCAACTCTTGCTTGTAAGTATTTGGTGAAACAGCATGGAGGCACCAGTAGCTTCAGGTCTAGTAAGGAGATAACTGGAACTGTAAAATATAATTCTGTTTAATGAGGAAGGCTGGCTGATAAAGTGGGGATCCAATATTGAACCATAGAAAATAACATTTGTTCTGCTATATTTCACAGCTTTACCAATTCATTGGATTTATTACAATTGAGTCCCAAAACAAAAAATCTCCACTTTTATGAGGTTAATTGTAAGAATTAATTGGCATTCAGATGATTTGTTCTGTGGTAAAAGAAGGATAAAACGTCTCCTAATAGTCTACATCCTTGCTCTTGTTAATACACTAACAACCTCTGGACACTGTATTACAAGCACTTGTCATTTTGCACAGTCAGTAGATGAAGAATCTGTCAAATAACAGTTCTTTCATATGCCTTGCAGCACAATATAGGCTTTTCTTTTCTCACCTTATAATTGTTTCAGGAAAACAAGAAAAAACAAAAGGGAGCACTCTGCTAACTCTAGGAGTCTACATTCTTGCACCAGGGTTTGAAGCTTGATTTAGGATCTTATTTTGCACCCAGACTAGGCTAATTCACTTGCTATTATACTTTATTTCAGGTGCCATAATGCTGTTTTTTTGATGGGCGGATAGTGTTAGGCTTATTAAATTACACTAGTAAGCTTGGATTGAGGTTTGGTTGAATGGAATATGCATGCACAGATATAGAGAAGGTGAGGAAGTTCAGATATCAGAGGAGAGGGGGAGAGAGGGAGAGAGCAAGAGTGAGAGTTCAGAAATCAGAGGAGAGAGAGGGAGGGAGGGAGAGAATTCTGTGGCCAAAATAAATTTGGGGAAAAAGATTGGTACAACATTGCTGTCTGATTTGCACTTTCACAGCTAGCCCTAGTCTTCAACCAAGCCTCAAAAATCTACTACTGCAGACCTTACTAGTGAGTCTTTTGGGCAATTACTGAATTCCCTCAACTTATAATCTACTTAAGAGTAAAGTAAACCTAATAAAGACATTGATAGCTCCAAACATGAATTTTTCTAATTGGAAAATTTGCTTTTAAATTCAGGTTCTGCCTTCTCCTGTGTTTTAAAGATCCTCTCATGTTTTCTTCTGCATCAAACATCCTACTGCATTACAAGTGTCTGAATTATCCTTGTTTTTTGTCTTGTGCATATCTTTTTTGTTTTGAGCATCCTAAGGTGAAGTAAAACTGCTTGGAGGTTTCTTATTTACAGTATTTGTTCTACACTTTGGTGCTAACTTAAAGAAAAGAAAGCTATTATCTATTATACGCTTGATTGCAATATAAAGGGCATTGGTCTTCTTTGACCACATATGTGCTCATAAATTACAATCAGGTGATCCAAGGGTCTCCACTGCAAACATAATCTGGATTAACCCTGATACACCAGCTTGGATTAGGAGCCCATGCAAGAGCCAAAAGGGTGAACTGGCCTTGGATGTTGTTCTTGAGAAGGATGCTGTAAAACAGACTGGTGATGCATGGAGGGTTGTGATGGATTCCTGCCTTCCTGTCATCCATTTGATAGATACAAACCGCTCTATACCATATGCCATCAAGCAAGTTCAAGAATTGCTTGGAATTTCTTGTGCTTTTGAGCAAGCTGTTCAGGTACTATCAAGATTCTCTTTCAGTCTTTTGGAAGTCTTCTGTGATGCTCTATCTTATGTCAATAGGTTGAAATCCCATTTTGTGTTCTCTGTGTCTCTGTGTGTGTGTGTTTGTGTTTGTTTATGGGTTCATTTGTTTCTGTATCCCCTCGTCTTTGTATGTCCTAGTCTATGTGACTGATATACTACAATGTGCATTATCCATATAAAACTATGGATGGATTTCAACATATCACCCTAGCATACCAAAAACTGCTGACAAATATCAAAATGTAACATGGAAGTGTGTAATGAATTTACCTGGGTCATATGATGTGACATTTGGTACTTCATATCGTGCGTTGATAAATTTGGTGCTTTCTTCATGATTGGATATTTGTATATCATGTTGTGTTTCCCTCCCTGTTTAAGCTCTTAGACTTCTTGAGAATATGCTGATTTCGGTTCTGATTGGCTTTTATGTGCGTGTACTGTTCATGAGATTTAGCATGTGCTTGTTATATCTTGAATTGGATGACTCTCCAGGTCTTCTTTGGAGCTTAAATATTCCAAGCTTATCTGTTTTTATCTGCATAATTATTTTGAAAAGAGATCAGTTATGTTTTCATACTTCTTTATGGGTTTGCTTGGGAATCTTGGCTGAAGGCACATTTCTTGCTTAAATTATCCTTTATGAACTAATTTGAAATTTGTAAGAAAAGGTGAATAGTTTCCCAGGGGAAAAGAGATCACCAAGACCTGAAATGAATTTTGATATTTTTCAGGACAGAAAACATCTCAGTATTTTTGATATTTTTCAAGGACAGAAAACATTTCATTTCATGTTTCATATAGTTATTTGGGTACTGTATATGGTCATCTGGCACTTTTTTCACATTGTGTTTAGAAAAGTTTACATATGCATGGTTTTATTCAGTTACTCTCTGGTTCATCTTCACAATACTTTTGTTATTGATGCATAACTGCATTGCTTTACAAAATTAAATATGTTAAGGTATATTCTGCTATTAAGGTCATATACACTACTAATCTATTTCTTAGTCTAGTTATGTGTTACTGCTAGTGTTTCATTGTTTTTGAGAAACTGATCTAAATTTTGACTTGTTTACAGCGCCTGTCAACATCAGTAATGATGGTTACAAAAGGTGTTCTCAAAGACCATCTTGTGTTACTGGCTAATAGTATGACATGTGCTGGTAATTTGATTGGCTTCAACATTGGTGGTATAAAAGCTTTGTCACGATCGCTAAATGTGCAAGTGCCTTTTACAGAAGCAACGTTGTCTGTAAGGAACTTACTCATCTATACAGAAGATGATATTCAGATTCTTTTTGGTTTCCTGCCTTCTTCTCATAGTTTGCATGTAAAACTTCCCAGGCTCCACGGAAATGTTTTGAAAGAGCTGCTGAAAAGTGCCATGTTGACTCTTTGTCAAGTGTTGTAGCCTCTTGTTCCTGGGGCAAACATGTAGCTGTAGGCACAGGATCACCATTTGATATTCTTTTGGACACAAAAAAGGTTTATGCCAATTACTAGCCTTTTCTCATGCAGCTTCAAGCTTTGTTCCTTGTGTAATAGACTGATTTTTCGCAAAACATCTGATTTACAAGCAGGCTAAGATATTAATGTTTCTCTCCTTCTATATGCTAGTTAAATAACCTGAGACTCTTATTCTTTTACAGAGTTGTGAACCTTGGATGTTGTTCTATTTGTTAGAGAAATTAACAGCTCTTTGTGTGTGTGTTCATCACAGGTCATCTGAGCATATAGGTTGAGCTCAACCAACAAGATGGTGTAGATGTGTATGATTTCCTCCAGTTGGTAAGAGACACCACTGGTGGAGAAGAAACAAGCACAGCTTGTCTTGGTGTGGAAATTGAGAATCTGGATCTGGAAGATGAAGCTATGAGAATTGACCTGTCTCCAGTGCGCGACTCTGACCAGCCAACTTTTGAAGATAGACACGAGTTCGATGAAAGCATCCAGAGAGAATTCGGTTGGGAGAGGGATGGACCTCAAACTGCTGAATTAACTGGAGGTTGGGAGCAGGCTAACGAAGCCCAGAATACTGGCGCTAGGGGAATAGCTTCAGATTCTGCTTGGTCCAGTTGGGGTAGTGGTGCAGTAGGCAAGGAAGGTAGCTTCTCTAAGACAGCTAAAGAAGGTTCTCCCAGCTTTGGTGAATGGACATCAAAGGAACCTCATACTTTGAAGCAGTCAGGATTATCATCTACCTGGGGGAAAAAGGTGGATTATGAGACCCTGGATTCACCTCAAACAACTGAATTGAGTAGTGGTTGGGAACAGGTGAACAAAGTCAAAAATACTGGTGCCTCCAAAATAGCATCAGATTCAGCTTGGTCCAGTTGGGGTAGTGGTGCTGTAGGCAATGAAGGTAGCTTCTCTAAGATGGAAAAAGAAGATTCTCCCAGATATAACGAGTGGAATTCAAAGGAACCTCAAAGTTTGAAACAGTCAGGATCAAATGCATGGGGGAAAAAGGTTGATTATGAGAGGGATTCACCTCTGGCTGCCAAAACCAGTGGCAACTGGGAGCAGGCAACTGATAAAGCTGAGAATGTTGGGACCAGCAGAATAACCTCAGATTCAGGTTGGTCCAGTGGGGGTACTGGTCATGTAGAGGAGGAGGTAAGTGACTCTAACAGAGTTCTAGAAAATTCCCCCAAATATGGTGAATGGGTTGGGAAAGAAACTCGAAGTACAGTGGCAAGCAACCAGGATCTTCATCTGCCTGGAGGAAGACTGACATCCATTTCTTCGTGGAATTCACCTCTAACAGACAAATCTAGTGGAGTTCGGGACTGGACAATTGACAAAGGCCAAAATGTTGCCGCCCAAACAACTGCATCTGATTCAGCTTGGTCTAGTAGGCATGGTGGTCAATTTATCAAAGAAGATAGCTTCTTCTCTATGAGGATAGAAAATTCTTCCAATCATGGTGAATGGGGGGGCACAGAGAAACATCAAGATACTGCCAAGCAATCAGGATCTTCATCTGCTTGGGAGAAGTTCGATTCTGAGACTGGTTCACCTCTAACTTCCAAATCTAGTGGAGGTTGGGAGCATGCAACTGACAAAGCCCAAAATCTTGTTTCCCATACAACAGCTTTAGATTCCACTTGGTCCAGTTGGGGAGGTGGTGAATCAGGCAAGGAAGATAAGAGTGTGAGAGGAAATGCTCCCAGTTTTGGTGAATGGGGTGCAAAGGAATCTGAAAGCACCGGGAATCAGTCAGGATCTTCATCTGCATGGGGCCAAAAGGTACTTCATAATGAGGTCTGGAGTAAGAAGGATGGACATAATATCTCGGCTATAGCAACAGCACCTAAGCATTTGTCCAAGAGAGACATTGATGCAGTTCAGGGAGAAGATATCTTGCCTAAAGGGGCTGAGGAAGGTTCTTGGAAATCTGGTGGAGAAGTTGAATTTAAAAATGATGGAGAGATGAAGAAATCAGCTGGTGCGCATAGTTGGGACAACAAGAGAGATACACAGTCTCAGTGGGGTCCCCGAAAATGGTTAAAAGGTGATGCAAATGAAAGTTCTCGAGGTTGGAGTTCACCCACCCATGGAGAATGGAAAAACCAAAGAAACCGCCCTGCTAAGGCTATTGACAGTTTCAGCACAACTGGAACTTTTACATTAACAAAGCAGCGAATGGATCGTTTCACAGTGGAGGAACAGGACATTCTTTTAGATATTGAACAGATGATGCAGAACATCAGAAGAATAATCCACCAGACAGGGTATGTTGCTAGTCTAATTTCTGACAATATAGTCAATTCAGGGTTTTGTGTACTTGTATTATTCTGAAATTAAGAAAATGTGAATGTGGAATGATCTTTAAGTTAGGAAATGAGAAACTAATGTGCCAATATTTCTTTGGAGGTTCAATATAGGTTTGGTCACCGTATGTTAGAAAGCTTTTAGTTAGTCCTTGTAATGGATTTGGCATACAAATGGTAGTTTTCTAAATGGTGTTTTATTAAGTACTTGATAATTTTATTGTAGGTTCTTGATAATTTTGTTGTAGATTATTGATAATTTTGTTGTAGGTTAAGTACAACATAATTAGTTTGGGATATGAAGGAGAGTTCTCAATGGTGTAGAGGTTTTTATTTTATTTTATTTTTTGTGTATCTTCTCTTTGGTTCATTATTCGGTGGATCACAACATATTAGCTTTGTTTATTTTGATGCATCTACTTTTCTTCTCGGTAATATTTTACTTTTATACTGAAAAAGTCGAGATATTTGCTAAACTGTTGAGGTACGCATGAATATTTCATGTTAACCATTATTACCTATGCATATCTGCAATACGTTCTTTTTTTGGTTTCACATTTTTGAGTTTCCAGAGTTTGCATCCTTCTTCAGTGCTCATTTGACAATCAAGTAATAGATTGGAAAATGTTCATTTTACTCCACTTGATGACTATTGTGTTTGATGCTAATTTTTGTTGGTTTATATTAACTGATATTTACTTAGTGGGATTAAGGCTTGGTTTGTTTGTTTGTTTGTTTATATTAACTGATATTTAAATGGTCGAGGATATGAATGACAGTGGTTTTTGCTGAAGGTACAATGATGGTGATCCTTTATCTGCTGATGATCAGTCATTTGTAATTGATAATGTCCTCAATTACCATCCAGATAAATCTTTGAAGATTGGTGCTGGAATCAAATATATTACGGTATGCGAGTAGATCCTGACTCGTTGAGTTGCATGACTTCTCCCTTTTGTTGAGTTTTTAATTTAATATATGTGGTTCTTTAGCTTCTTTTTTTTTTATGTTATGAAGCTTTTAGTATAAAGCTGTTTAAAGTTTATTGAACTGGTATCTTGTAATCTTCTAATATTTAAAATTTGAAAACTTAATGATGGTCCAAATCTCTTTTGGTCGAGATTCCTACTTAATTCATTAACTATAACCGGTATGTTCTTTGGCATATTTGTGACTAATGTGAGGTTACTGGACATGGAAAAATGGAATTTATCATTTCACTGTTGCATCTAGGTGATTCATTTGATCACTATGTAACTGATATTTCAGTTACTTATTTGCCATTGCTGTGATCTACTGGGTTTAGCCTGAGGCCCTAGTTCTTCATCCTTGAGTTAAATTGTTGAGTCTACAACATTGTCCATGATCCTGAGAGTGTAGCCTAGTTTTTCATCATTTGGATTTGTTGTTACATGAAAAGATTGATGCAATAGAAATAAACAAAAATGTGAAGTCTTGAAACAAGGATTCAAGTTGGAAATGAAAAGTTCATGGATGTTAGGAGTATATATAAATAATTAGTTATGCTACTCAACTGTCATAATCTTTTAGTCTGATGTTCCATTCCAAGAAAAAGATTATGTAACTACATTTCTAAAGTACAGGCATATTCGCTCAATTACACAAGTAATCTAATGGATTAAGAGTATAGATTCAATGTGGTGATTTGTTGTTGCACCTAAGAATCTTGTACTACTGGGTCTTTATGCTTTGAGGGCTTTGTTTTGGGTAACAAAGAAATTTTACAATTCTAAAATTTTAAAATGTGAAACAATGTCACTTTCGTACACTTCTAGATATACTGTTTCAGCAAGGGAAATGATGCAGGAAAAATTATTGCAAGATAAGTCAGAAGGATAAGGAACTTAAGTAGATCATATTTTGGGGATTTGGATAAGATGGACAAGTATTTGAATTAGATTTTTGAGCTGGATCTGTAAAATATATTAGGTTACAGTTGTACTGTAATTGTAGTTTTGAGACATTTAATTATCTAGTGTTATATTTTCTTCAATTTTTTGAATAGAACTTTGAAGGGTTTGTGTGAAGTGGGCTCCAAAGGAAATACTTATTAACAGATTAAAGGAAATACGTAATGCTAGCAAAAAAGTAGTAGTAATAACTGTTAGGACGTGATGTGAAAACCTGAGCATGGGGATTTCTGAAGTAGAGAAGGTATTGGAATAATAGAAGTGGTGCCACCTGCAAACTCTATACGCCATCAGCTATATATAATTCTATGGTTATCTTAATTATTTAATCATAGGGAATTCTATATGTTATTGTTTTCTTTTTGCCATATCTGGATGTTTTCAATTTCTTCTGTCTAAAAGATGATGAACTGATGTTGTGGTATGTGAATTTTAACTCTAAATTGAGAATATCTTAATGACCAAGGAAAGTAAGTAGTACAATATAGGATCACGTTACGAAGAGTTGCACCTAGTACTTAAGGACTCTCTCTCGAGAATTGGCATAATACAAATTCAAAGCTGGAATTATTTGCTATGTAATCCAAAAATAGCATCCTCTTGATGGAAGAACAGTTCACCTTCCATGTAGGAAAAGATTCTCAGTAGGCCGTACAACTTGTAGTTGGTATGAGTTGTTATACAACTTGTAGTTAAGTTGTCAGCGAGGAGAATAGACAAACTATCTTTATTTCATGCTAAAGCAATGACTAATCAATGGGCTTAGTATTGGGCCTCGGATTGGTCCAGTGGCCTCTGGGCTTTGCACCTTCAAATATTCCTTTTCTGCATCAGTTTCAACATCTTTTAGACACAAGAAATTGGAAAGAGATCACTTGTGTTTTCACACTATGGGCTTGCTTGGGGATCTTGACGGAAGGCACATTTCTTGCCTAGATTATGCTTTATGAAATATGTGTGCTTGAGACCTGCTAATATCATGCTGAAACATACCTAGCATGTGTTCTTGGAAATCCATCACTGGAAAAATATTTTAGGATTGTCCTCATTTTGCAGTTGCACTGACTCGAGGACTTCTAACACTGTTTTACAGGTTAGTAAGCATGCAAGCTTTCAGGATAGTAGGTGTTTCTATGTGGTGTCCACTGATGACCACAAGCAGGACTTTTCATATCGAAAAAGTCTGGACAACTTTGTCAGGGTGAAGTATCCTGACAAGGCTGAAGGTTTCCTGGCAAAGTACTTCAGCAAGAATCAACCTCGTCCTGGTTGGAGCAGAGAGCGTCCTTCCAAAACTCCAGATGAAGCTGGAACTCAGCAGGAACAGTAGTTTTTTCTTCCATCTAACAGTCAACTATTAGAACCAAAAATCTACTGCTCATTTTTCCTCTGAGAGCAGTCCTTAGTGACCATCTTTGCTATTCTGTAGCATCTGATATCCAACCTGCCTAAGCTTGGCTTTTTAATTGGCGATCCAGTTGTACAGTTGTACAGGCATCAATTTGCGAATTAGAACTGCGGTTACTAGAATTGTAGACGGTATTCAGGTGGAACTGTAGCTATACATCCTTCTTGACAATGCTATTTATCTGTCAATCTAAACACCCCCCTTCTTCTTCTTCACTCATCTTCAAAATAGTATATAACTATATTTATTTTATTTGCAAACCTACAGTGAGTGGATTGGGACTGAATTTTGGTGATGGCTTTGTGAAAGAATATATATACGTTAACCATGGTTCAAAGACTCGACCAAGTCGTATTGGAAACGGTCCTTCTAGTTTCCGATTCGATACTGATACGTTATATCGGTTTATATACATCTTAAAATATGAATTAAATTTCTACCAAATTTGTAGTATAAATTTTATTTTTATTTGTTAAATTTTTTGAAATTAATCTACAAGTAACTATTTGTGATTTTCTCATAGTTTATGATTTTAAACAAATTCATCCTCCAATACAGGTCTGATACTGTCGCCATCAATGTGGAATGGGCATCACAAGAACTGATACTGTGACTTTGGTAAACCTTTATATGTTAGAAAGTGACTTTGGTAAACCTATATGTAAGAAAGATTTTGACCATGTTACTTAAAATTGCATTGTCAAGTAGTGAAGGGCCTGTTGCTTATTCCCATTATTTTCAATATAACTTGAAGGAAAATATTTAAGTAGAAATTTTTTGACTCCATTTATAGATCCTGTGGTCATGATTAAATTTTAAAGAATTTTACTTACATCAGTTGATGTTATAGATTGTCTAAGATTTAATTTACACCACAGATCTACAAGTGGGGTCAAAAATTAGGTTTACTTAAGTATTTGCCTAACTTGAATAAAATCATGCATTGGGCTGTATAGAATTCTCTCTCACCTCGTTCTATCCCGTCCACTTTCAGCCATATGGTTCAGAAATAAATCACCCGAGTTAGACCTGTTTTCGATGGTGAGGTTCATAACTAAATCCATGCAGCACATCACACGAAATCTGGGAAAAGTCTAGGCCAATAACATTGATGATTACTTTGAAATGGCATAACGAGTTTGGAAGTGAACTGTAAAAATTGAAAATCAGAAAATCTGGTTAAAAACTTTATATGCCAAATTTGCTTAATCCTTCAAAACATTGAAGAGGATGGAGGTTAAAATTAAAAACGAATCAGGCAAATTGTTACCATGGGTTACAATTTAAATGTTGACATGTAATCAGTTTTTTAGCATTGTAAAACACTCCTCGCACTCCTCGCAATACGTAATGTGGAAAATATTTTTCACGAGTATGGCTGGATTAATGCCGCATAATCTTTATGGGGAGTTGAAATGCTACCCATGCTGTCTTTGAGGGGGTCCTGTGTACAGTGGGTCAGCTTGTTCAATGAAATAAAGCCGAGCTGGTATCTAGATATCTAGATACTCCAGCTATTATGGTTTTCAAAATTATTTATCTAGTTTATGTTTCAAATTTTTGTTAGAATTGGTGAATGAGAAATTGTTCTCAATGACATTCGAATGTAATTTTTTTTATGAATTTAGTCCCTATCTGATTAACTACTTTCTTGTATAGACATTAATTCAAAGTGATAAACATGAATGACATGACTAATTTGTTTAATGAATTATTTTGTGTTCAATGAACTATGTATAACATTAATTGGATGATCATTCATCCATATGTTAATGTTGTATACACATTCATGAATTGTGAACTTATTAATGATGTGTTCACTAATACATTCATGAATTTTGCATTTATATCATAGAAAATTAATGATGTGTTCATTAATTATGAAAATTCATTCATATATTGTTAATGTTGTATTCATGAATTATGTGTATTTATGAACATTAAATGTTCATTCATGTATTAATGTGTTGTGTTTGTGTTCGTGAATTATGCGTTCATGAACTATAAATGTTCATTCATGTAATAATATTGTATCTATTCTTGGTTCCAAAAATCCTATAAATAGGAGTGGTGTAAAAGAGTTGGGGACATACCTTCAAGTTTAAGAGTTTTCATTCCATTCTTCATTCTTTTTTGAGCTTTTACTCCTATTCTAAAGCTTTAAGAATCGTGTTTCATAGTGAGAAAGTTGAGAAATGTGATTCCACAAATTGGTATACCTTGTTAAGTAGTACAACTTACAAAGGTGAAATTATTGAAAT
Source organism: Cinchona pubescens (assembly GCA_025175665.1). NCBI lineage: Eukaryota > Viridiplantae > Streptophyta > Magnoliopsida > Gentianales > Rubiaceae > Cinchona > Cinchona pubescens. Next base: position 7,289,036 of record JANKKI010000123.1, on the reverse strand, counting down.
CTTGGGAGACAATTGTATAAAATCCGTTTGTACCAAGTGATAGGTAATAACGCCTTAAAAACAAAGGGTTAAATTCTTGATAACAACTATATTTATTAGTTCATGTTTATCGAGTTCATCTTCATCAAGTAAGTATTTACATGTTTAATAATTTATTCTATAGCATATAATTATATTTAAACAAAAATTACAAATAATATAATTATTTTCCAATAATTTTAACTTATTAATTAGGTGATTGTACATGGGATTAGAGCCCATGAGATATTTGGCCATTTACATTTGGTATAGGTCAGATCCCTAGTCTAGAATTGATTTTGGTTTCTTTCTCATCTTAGTTGTTTTACGAAGTCTTCTCTAATTTAGGATGAGTTTGGGAGTTTAGAAAAGAAGAGAGAAGAAGAGAAAGTATAAGTTAGAAAAAAAATAAGGGAAGAGAAGGAAGAGGATTATAAAATCCTTTAGATTTAGTTTGGTTCATGGGATGACTTGAGAATTGGGATTAGATAAATAATTCTATGTCATTTCATGTTTGGTTGAATTTTAACTATGGGATTATCATTTCACTTAACTAATTTAATCCCCTCTTGGACTATATGAGGTATTACACATCCCATGGGGATCTTTGGTATTAATAATCCCACCAAACTGGATAAAGTATGAAATGTCTAAATTACGTTTTAAATTAATGTTTTCTTGTAATAGTTATTTATTTTTTACTTCAAAAAAATTTATCATTGTATCATTTTTATTTTAGGTGAAAAATACATATTTTATTATATGATGCACACTTATTCTTTTATTTTATTTTTATTTTACAAAGTATCAGAGCTTATTTTTATTTTATTTTATTTAAATGTTTCTTTTTATAACAAATATATTTTCAAGTGCAGTAAAATAATATTAACTAAATGGAAAAATCTAGTTGTATCAAGATGGTATGTTCTTTCTGTAATTCATGAATGTAAGTACTAGTAATTTTACAAGATTAATTCAACATAGTACTACTATTACACATTTTACCACTTTTTGCTAATTTATGTATATATTTCAATAGTTTTCTTAGTTTATTTATTTTTGAACATGACATTATATGATTTAAAAACTATTTTATACGTAAAAATTTTAAAATAATTAAGAATGGTGGGTAATAGTAAAAGAATATTTCAATATCTACAGTTCTTTTTTATCTATCATTTTCAATAAAAATATAAAATGATATTATTATCAAAACATCCTGTCAATATCCTAAATAATCTAAATACAAGATTATAATATGAGGAATGACACATCCCAAGACTACCACTCGGAGATAAGTTATTCGAGAATGATTTATCTGTGTATCAAACAGATGGTTAATGTTGTTTGGGAGTTTGGGAGGAAAAAATTAGTAATGTATGACCTTTACAAGTTTATCTTTCTATTTAAATATTTTAATATGTATTTAGAGGGTAAATAAAGATTGGTATTACAAGAACTTTATAGAACAAAAGTCATTTTCCTTCTACATCTCTCTATATTTTGGAGAGAAAAGATTATAACTTTTTCATCTTCCCATTTCTTTCCAAATCCATTCTTTCCTTCACACTCAAAACTCCCAAATTGTTTGAAATTCTTTACTTTCCCTTCTTTTCTCTTCTTAGCTCTCTGATTCTCTAATCCCAAACTCACCTTAAAGAGTAATAGGGCCAAAGTTCTATAAGGGAGGGATAGTAGGGGAAAATACTTTTGGAAAATTTTATTGTTCGTACATGAAAGCCATCCTATTGTACTTTAAAAGTTTGTATAATATGATAACTTGTACTTTATAAATTTATACTATGCAAATATTTAACCACAATGAGATAATTTCCTAATGAAATTGTAGAAATTTCCAATAATTTTAGCTTCCAAAGCCTTGCTTGGTTGTGTGTGACGCCGCAGTTTTGGATTTTTAAGCGAAATAAAGATTCATTTACCTCCCAAACTCACACACGTGTCTTTATTCTTTTGACTCTTGTCGGTTTGATTTTTCTTAATCAAATATTATTATTTTGAGTTTTACAAATGGTAGCAGAGCTTGTGGTAGATCCTAGAAATACTTCTTCATTTATCCTTCTGTGGGTTTAATATTTTTGGGGATTTTTAAAGGGTTTTAAAGCCTACAATGGTACTTTGAGCTTTTGGTCCTAGGCCTTGACCTTGGACTTTAAATTATGATACAAAATTTGTGTTGAACAATTTGTTGACAATTCGAGTATAAAAATTAGCCCTGATTAAACAGAGATTCCATAAAGGGATTATGTCAACATAGTTTTTGCTAATAGATAAAAAAAAACTGTGATTAAATCTTGGAATCAAGAAGTTAATTCATTTATAAGTCATAGAGGCTAAGAAATTTGACAAGCAGGCAAAGCTTGCATCAAGAATTTTTTCATACAATTAAGTTTAAATATTATTCAATTGGCTAGTAATATGATTGTGGTAAAAATTTTAGAGTTTTTAAGAACTTATAAAACATTGATCTGGTTATCAGTCAATTGAAAGATATATTAGGAAATGCAATTTACAACATATTGTTTGTACATACTTTGTGTATCATATGATCGAAAGAGAAAAAAATGGAAAAAAGACAAGATTATTATTCATATTATGTGAAAACCATGTTTGAAATTCTGTATAAAATACTTATTCATCTTTCTAAAGTGCCTCATATTTTTTTGGAAGATTTTAATTATTTTATGATGGATATGGAATATCATCTGGGTTACTAGTTCAAATTTAGTTGGGAATGGGAAGTAGATTTTGATGATGATGATGATGATATATATATATATATATATATGTGTGTGTGTGTGTGTGTATGTATATATACGTGTGTGTGTGTGTATGTGCATATAAATGATGGAAAAACTTAAGATTTTGAATTGGGTGAAAATGTTAGGTTGCATAACTTGTTTGGCACAAATGAGAATGATGAATTTATCAATCAAAAAGAAATTTATAAAATGTTTGGGAGAAGGAAACAATTTGATGATTTGAAAGAGATTGTGAAAGAAAACTTTGATGTGGTAGATAAAGTGGAAATTCTTGATGCACTCAAAGATAAAAAAATTTTGTAAATAGTAGAGAAGGGTTTTTTTTTATTTTTAATTTAGTTGGAAAAGAAAAAGGAGTTATTTATTTGTTAGAAAAAAAAATGTTAATTTGATGGATAATGTGAATTTGATTTCGTTTGAGTTGAACATTTAATTATAGCAGTTTTCTCCCTCTCTATTAATTTTTCTCCTCATCGTCTATAACTTTTCCTGGGGTTTTTACGTTTTCATAGCTGCCTTTCAGTCACATATTGAAGGGAAAACCCTCTTCCTTCTCCTTTGATTCATTCCTTTGCTTCAGTTGTGGTAGCTATCACACACTATATTCCAATCCTTAACTCTTCCATTTTAAGAGGGGAACTAATGATGAGTTTTCGAATGAGAAATTTTTTTGTATCTTCTTTTGATAGTAAATTAGTGAGTACTCGAGGTGTACTTGGTTTGCTAATTATGGTAATTACCTTACAGGAAATTAGGTGCCAAAAAACTATTTTTTTTAAAACAAAAAATCCACCTCTTTCCCCAACCGCTATTATCTTGATGCCATGACTAATAGGTTATAGGGGAAGCATCTTACCACTTAAAACTGCACTTTATTGTCAAAAAGCTTTGGAAAAATTTCAGTTTGAGTGTGAAGCACTACCTTTGGGAAGATCCTAATTTGTTCAAGATATGTGCTGTTCAACTGATCCAATGATATGTACTGGAAAAGGAAGTTGAAAACATACCCTGGTATTGCCATGATAGCAAGATGGGTGAAAATTTTAGTTCAAGTAGAACTGCTGCCAAAATTCTTCAATCTACATTTTACTGGCCAACTTTATTCAAAGATGTCTATGCAAATATGAGTGCATGTGATAGATGTCAGCAAATGGGTAGCATTTCTCATAAATTCACAATGCCTCTTATAAATATTCTTGTTTGTGAAATTTTTCACGTGTGGGGTCATAAATTTTATGGGACCCTTTTCTAAGTCATTCAATAATGAATACATCCTAGTGGTTGTATATTACGTGTCTAAGTATGTGGAAGCTATTGCTATCCCAACTAATAATGCTATGGTTGTAGTTAATTTGTCAAGAACCACATCTTTTCACTTCTTGGGGCACTATGCACTATAAGTAGCGATAATGGTGCACAGTTTTGTAACAGAATGTTTGCAAATTTATTGTCTAACTTAGGTGTCAATCACAAGACAAGCACTGTATATCATGCATAAACGAGCGGTCAAGTAAAAGTGTCTAATAGAGAGTTAAAGAATATACTTGAAAAAACAATGAAAAGCACTAGGAAAGATTGATCACTTAAGTTAGACGATGTATTATGGCACATAGGATTGCATTTAAGATGACTATAGATATGTCACCGTATAACAAGTCGAGTTAGAGCCTAGGGTTTATTGTGCTACTAAATTTCTGAATTTTGATGTTAAAGCCACAGGTAATCATAATAGGTTTATTGCAGGTGAGTTAGCTTGATGAGTTAAGGAAGATGGCGTATTAAGACGCCAAAATTTATAAAGAATGAGTGAGAAAATGACATGATAAGTATATCCAAAGGAAGGATTTTGTGCCAATTTAGAAAATATTGCTTTACAATAGTTGTCTTCGTCTATTTTCAGGAAAGCTCAGATCAAGTTGGACGGCTTGTCTATGGTCGTGAGTGCGTCACCATTTGGTGTGGTGGAAATTTGCCTATCCAACGAGAAAGAGCTGCCCAAAGTCAATAGCCATCTGTTGAAATCTATCTACATGGAGACATTGATAGGAAGCAGTCCATATTACTTTTGGATAATGCATGAGTTTAAACAAAGTCAAAGTAACGATCATAACTTAGAGATATTTTCTTACATTTTTGTGTTATTTTATCATAGTTAAAATTGCATGAACTATTAGAATTTTTAGGTTTTTGTGACATTTGATGTGATTATTTATGTTTATAAAGCTATTGAATTCCAAAGGGGGATGGAGTTGAATCACAAAATTCAAGCGAAGAACTGATACTTTAGCAGCACAATGTTATGTTTTGAAGTATATTTGAAGCACCATTGTGTTCATCAATAATGTAGGTCTTGAGACTCTAACACCGCACCATTTCATTTGTGTATATTTTTCTAATGTCGTGGTGTTACATTTGAACCCTAAGACAGAAGGTTCAACATCGTGGCACTTTGTAGTAGTTTTAGAATATGCACAATCCTTCACCCTCTTCACTTTTGTCTTCTTAAAAATCTTTACTTCTCTTTCCTCTTACATACCAAAAACCCAAATCATCATAAGAACACGAGAGATGTCAATTGCCTTTGATTTAAATAAACCCCACACCTTAAAACATCAACCATTTCAAGATCAAAGGCAAAATTTTGAAGATTGGGTGAAATTCGACAAATCAAAGTCATATTCAAATCTTCCAATCTATGAGTTTTTAGTTGAAATTCTTACTTTCAACCAACCAAATAAAGACACATATCAGTCATATAGACCCTCAATTTGGTTAAAGTTTGAAAATTTCATAGTTATTTTGAGAAATTGATTATTGGTGAGAAGTTGAATATTGTATCAAAATTTGATTTATTTGAATGTTGTTGTTGGATTAATTATGAACTATTTTTATTTATATAGTTAATTATTGCATACATTGATCAAATTATTGGTTGATTGTCTACATTAGTAATGTTTAGAAATTGATGGTTTAAATTTGTGGTATTGTGAGTTGGTTGAATAAACTGCATATTTTGGTACTTGTTAAATTTGAATTTGATTTGTTTAGTTGTTGATTGTTGCAATGAAGAGAAACTAGAACAAGTGAAAGTCACAAGGCCACCTTTGATTGTACTAATTTGTTTCTCAAGAGACCTAAGAAAAATTTGTTGAAAAACTTGATACGAAAACCCCTATTCCTGAGTGTGAGTTGACTTTTCAGATAAATGGGATTATTGCTAATGGAAAAATAGATTATTCTAAGAGAGAAATTCATTGCGAGGAGGAGGTAGATAAAATTCTATGACTAGTTTAGACAAGGGATTCTGTCAGTAGAAAAGGAATTTCATGCTAACGTCACTAATGTGATGATAGGTTTGTTTGGGTTTGGGGTAGGAGTGTGTCTTATTCTAGGTAAACTATCAATGCTTTCTTCCAAACCCTTACCATTGAAAAATGATGGATATGGGCAATATGTCATAGCTCTTAAGGACTGATGCCGTGGTTGGGGATATTTGTGAGGAACTTGTGACCTGAGAGTTGACCACTGCCAAAACCTACAAGCATTTCATAAGAATGGCAAAGACTTAGGTAGACCCAGTCTTTAGCCCCACTTGTAAACCCTGTGGTATGGATTAAACCTTAGAAAATCTATGACATCAGTTGATGTAAGCAAGATTCTTTAAGGTTTAATCCTGACCAAAGGGTCTACAGGTGGGGCCAAAGACCGGGTCTACCTAAGTATTTTTCCTTAAGAATTACTTGCCTCTACACATGAGGGTGTGAAAGAGTTATTATTTCGTGTGCTTGTTTTTTACCGATATTGTACTCTAGTGATGTTGCATTAGCAAGACTTATAAAATTCACTACCTACTATTGGGTCGAAACATAGATGTGGAGAGATTGATTAGTGGAGAGATTCATTGGAACTGTTGTAGGAAGACTCTGAGCACTATATGTCCTTTTTGAATCATTGAATTAGGTATTTAGCAAGTGTACAATAGGATTTGAACAAGAAGCTAAAGGTGCAACCGCAGGTAGCTTTTTTTGGACCCCAGTTGAAGAGGATGGAGAAGGAGCACGAGAAGCACCATTGAGATAAACAATGGCTTGAGAGGAGACAGATACTTGAGAAGACATTAGTTCCTCATTACTATAATCCATATATAGTTGAGCAGCAGAGTGAGTTTGCCAGATTTCATACCCAGAATTTGTAGCTACTGGATTCTATGGTGATTGACTTTGTTGAATTACTTGAGCCAAGATAATGGCCAGTTTCCACACTTGGTTCTGGTTCCACCAACTTGGGCACATAGGATTTCATGGACAGGGAGTACCTTGACTATCTGGAGTGGGCAATAAGAATACTGATGATGAGAAGGATGATCACCATGATGATTGAGTGATCATCAAGACTTTGCCTATTTTTCTTAATCTTTTCTTTATTTTATGTCATTTATTTTCCTTTTATTGTTGTTTTTGTTTTATTGTTAGCATTAAGAGGTTGAAAGTGGGGTACTTATAAGATGATATTTGCTCACTTTTGAGTTAGTGTTGTGGGAAGAAGGTTGTGTATATTTTTGTTAAATGTTATAGTTCGAATTCAAGTTGTTATTTGTCTCTCTTTATTAGGAATTTATTGTGTTCCAATTTGATGGAATATGTTACTTTGTTTTCATTGTTTGGCCTGGTTTAAAAATATATCAATTATGTTTTGAATTGGATTTAGAAATAGAAGGTATATAGGAAGCTTTGGGTGTTGACACCGTTAATTTGTGAATTTTTCTATCGGAAAAAATTTATTTGTTCTACATGATTGAGTGTTTATCTAGTAATTTCTATATTGGTTTGTTGAGTTTTAGCTTGCGACTTTGGTTGGGGAAGTTTGAACCTTTTATTTGAGCGAAATATGAATGAAACTTAGGTTTTGGAAATGATACAGGCCTTGTTTAGACTGTTTGTACAAAATTGTGTACTTTTTATACTATTAAATTAACCCTAGTATCCCCATTTGAGCCTTATTATGGCTATTTTCTTTGTTAGCCGCATAATTTATTCTATATCCTTCCATTTTTCCTGTTTTAAACTTATCATCTTAGACATTGTTGATCTCTTTGGATATATCAATATTATGTTTATTATGCATATGATGAAAGATGAAGGATATTTGTTTCGAATATTGGGAAGATATGAAAATAATCATGACTTTAATGTTGGTTACCAATTCCCTATGTGTGATTGTGATGTTTTTCTATTGGAAAATAAACCAAGATAGAAATTGGAAAAAAGAAGAGAAAAAAATAAAAAAATAAAGGAGATGGAAATGTAGAAATAAAAAAAAATTACGTGCAAGTGTGTTTTGTTGATAAAGAAGATTGTCGTTGCCTCTAGTATAAGTGCAATAACGGAGGTGTGCTTTGCCTTTAAGTGTCTATTTTAACTAAACTAGTATGCGATAATGTGCAATTGCACATTGATAGATACTATTTTGAATAATTAAGCACAAAAAAATTGGTTTTATTTGTTTAATATTTTGAACATAATTTGACAAGTATTCGGCAAAATCATTAATGGTTGATAAGAATTAAAGTTTATTATGTTGTAGTAATAATACTATATAATTATAGCAGTGGTCAATATATCTTTGTGATTTGCTATGGATAGATGAAATAAATTATAAAGCTTATAGAAAACTTTTAAAATATTAAATAATATTGATTTCTATGATATCTAACTAAAAATTTAAATTGGTGGAATAAATAATTGAACTCTGTATCATTAGTTTTACAACCTTTCTATCTTGACGTTCTTAAGCCTCTTGGATTATGACAATATTATTGTTTTCTTTCTTTTGTGGCTGCTTTTTCTGTAGCTCGCTAGTGTGTCATCATCGTCTATTGTTTTGAAGTTTTCATATCATCGAAGAGTGAGCTTCCTTGTTACCACGATCCTTGTGGGTTGTTGCTTTGGTGTTGTCTTCTATTTTTTGGAGACTAATCATGATCAAAGACATCTTTCCTCCATTGTCTATTTTCTTTTGTAATTTTAACAAGAAATGATACTTTCAAACATGCAATCTTCCATCATTTTGTGATAAAGAGATTCCTCAGTTGGCTACATTAGATTTTGTAAAGATTTGTTAACTTCATGTTATGAAATCTATGTTATCTAAAATGAACATTTGATCATTTTGGTTTGTCCCTGAATATCTATGGATTGTATTTATTCTACTGCTGAACAACCAATCTGTAATTTTGTTTGTTCTTCAAATAAAGTAATAAATGCATGCTCGATATCATCAAATATCTCCATTCTTACATAAACCCTACAAAGAGACAGCATTTTTGATATGTAGGTGATTATGATTTTTTATTGGAATTACTTATTTTATTTGTTTACCAACCTTGAGACTTAGTCTTCAGCTGTGTTGCACGGTTTAGGTTTGTGATAAGATTTCAAACAAGAAGTGATAAAAATAAACTCAATCAAAAATAGCTTTCCAACTCGATGCTACAGTAAACCAATTTTTCTCTACTGATGGTGGGTGGGAGTGATAACTCGAGTAAACTAGAGTTATTTTTCTCTAAATTATAGCATTTTGATAGTTTAAATTCCAAAATTAGTTAAGTAATTGAAGATTTTAGTTAATTTCTTTCATATGTATTTGTATTTTTGTTTTTGAATTAATTATGATAATTTTGTTTTAAATTTTTAGTTTAATTAAGTGCTTAATGGTGTTAATATTATGCAGGTTAAAAATTAAAGTTTAGCAGCTGGAAGAAACAAAGCTCAAGGGACCAAATTTCAAAATGGAGGAAATGAAGATTGCTGGAAGGAGAGTCGTTAGATCGCTGTCTCGATTGTTCCAGACAACGATCTCCACTCGGGAATTAGTGTTACTATTTTAGAGTTGAGATCGCGGTCTCAAAACTTCCAGATCGCGATCTCGACTCGCTAAATGCTAAGTTGTAAGGGCAATTTTGTAAACTTCCAACCCAAAAACCCTGATTTTGCCTTGTATAATGCTGCACTATTTAAGTTAAGTAGAATTAGTTTTCGAGTAAGTAGAAAGTAGAGTAAGAGTAGATAGTTGAGAGTGGAGAGTTTTAGATAATTCTAGATAGATTAGGATAGTTTAAACTACAAGTTACTTTTTCTAATAGAAATTTCTCTTTATCTTTATCTTAGATCTTCTTTAAATTTATTGTCAAGTTCTACATTTTTATAAGAGATAATCGTAGTGGGTTTTTCGTAAGCTTCAAGTAGATATAATTTTTAATTGCTTTCTTATCTAATTTAGTAAAAATTTCTTTGCTTTCAAATTAGGGTTTTTAGTAAAATTAGGGTTCTTATCAATTTCTTGCTTTCTATTTAAGAATTTTTAATTTCTAGCTTTAATTTCTAGTCAATTCTTAGTAGGTTTCTTTAATTCTAATCGAAAAATCCAAAAATATTTAATTTCCTAGTTTATATTTATCAAATTTTCACTTTAAGAAATGAATGCTTTTAGTATTCAATTTTTTTCTTTCTTCTTTAGTCTTTTTAGTTTATTGACTCACTTGTTCTAAGTTTTAGTCTTAATTAGATTAAATTAGGTTAGAATTAAAATTGTAGTTTTTATTAGAATAGTTCTATGATCTACCAATTGATTTAGCTTAACTAGACAAATACCTTTCAACCTTGGTAATTGCATCCGACAATCCTTGTGGGAACCATCCCTACTTCCCTTTGCTACTAGTTGACAATCGTATACTTGCGGGATGCCATCTAGTTAGTAGTAGGATTTAGGTGTTTAATTGAGTTATAACTAGATGTGTTAAAGAGGCATCAAGTTTTTGGCGCCGTTGCCAGGGAATCCAATTGTCTTCAGTTTTTAGCAATATCAAGCGCTTTATGGGTCGTGCAGATTAAGCACTTTAGTTTAGTTAATTTAGTTGTTAATTTTGTTTAATTTTTATGTTTGATTGGTTGTCTTGCGGAATTGACTTGGAACTTCAATTGACTATTTTGGTTTTGTGTTGTGCATGATAAGATGAGCTCAAGAGCCATTCATTTGCTTAGACAAGGAAAGGGAGAAAGAGCTAAGACAAATTCGAAGGTTGAGAAGGGTGCAACAAAAGCAAGAAAGGATAGAAACGGCAAATGCTAATGCTCATCAAGGGAATGTGAATATGGAGAATGAAGAAGAAGAGGTAGGTGGAAATAATGGAATGGGTGGTTATGGGAACGGAAATGACATGAATGGGAATGGAAGGCCATTGAGGGAGTATGCTTTACCTAATTTTGATGGGGCGAACTCAAGCATTGCACGGATGCCCGTGCAAGCCAACAATTTTGAAATCAAGCCCGGCCTAATCCAAATATGCTCCAAGCCCATGTCATGTTCGGAGGTGGACCAAATGAGGACCCTTATACACACCTCATGAATTTTGAAGAAGTCTTGGACACATTTAAATTTATTGGAGTACACCCGAATTGTGTTCAAATGAGGGTGTTTCCTTTTTCTCTTAGTGATAGGGCAAGGTCATGGTTGCAATCCCATGCCCAAGGAACATTCACCACTTGGAACCAACTTGCTCAAGAGTTCTTGGCGAAGTATTTTCCTCCCGCAAGAACCGCTAAATTAAGGAATGAGATTACATCGTTCAAACAAGATGTTGGTGAAAGCCTAGGGGAAACTTGTGAAAGATTTAAAGAGTTGCTAAGAAAATGCCTACATCACGCCATACTTTTGTGGCTTCAAGTTCAAACTTTTTATAATGGTTTACTTCAAGAGAAGAAATCCATTGAAGATGCCTCCGCCTACGGTTCTATCTCATATAAGACTCCGGAAGAAGCTCAAGAGTTGTTAAATAGGATGGCATACACACCACTACCATCATGGACCGATAACTCCGCCGGTGGTTCAACATCAAGCTAATCAAGCCAATGCAAATAATGGAGCGTTGAATCTAAACATGCAAGACACCCTTTTAGCTCAACAAAGCATGTTCATGAATGTGATGAATAACATGGAAAAAGCGTTGGAGAATCTAGGGAAACCTAGTAGTGTAAATGCTGTGACTTCTTCTCCAACTCAACCAAGCATGACATGTGATTTTTGTGGAGACGGCCATGCCAGTGGGAATTGTGAGATGCCATATGGGGCTAATGAGCAAATCAATTATGTGGCTAATCAATCTTCATTTCCAAGGAACCAATCCGGAGCTTATGGGAACACTTACAATGCTTCTTGGAGGAATCATCCAAATTTCTCTTGGAGTAACACCAACAATCAATCCAACCCTCCTTACCAACCAAACCCTCCACCTCAAAATATCCAACACACTCAAGCCCCAAATTCCTCATCTAGACCTTATCAACCGCCTCTAATTATCAAAGAAATGTCCAACCCAACTCATATCAAAAATTTCCCCAATCCTTCTTTTCAAAACCAACAACAAAGACCTCCTTTACATTATGCAAATTCTTCCCAACCCATGTACCATGATCAATATGCTCCTAGAGATAATTTGGGTGAAGAAGGTTGGAAAAGAGAAGCCGAATATTTGAGAAGGGAATTGAATAGGAAAGCGGAAGTGCATAAAAGAGATTATGAGAATTTGAAGGCTTCAACAAGAAATTTGGAGATTCAATTGGGACAATTGGCAAGGTTGAACAATGAGAGGCCGTTATGAGTGTTTCGGAGTGACACCATTCCAAACCCTAAGGAGCAATGCAAGGCTATTACCCTTAGGAGTGGTAAAGAGTTGGAAGAAAGAGTTGGGAGAAATTCATTGAAGAATGGAGAACAAGAAAGGGTTGAGGATGAAGTCAAAGAAAAAGGGGAGTCTTCAATTGGGCAAGACAAAATGATGAATGAGTCTATCATGCCCAACTCTTTACAATGCTTAACACAAAGCAATGAAGGCAAGGATCCTAAGCATCATGAGCCAAAGCATGTTAATGTGCCATTCCTCCAAAGGCTAAGGGATGAAGAAAAGTCAAAGAAATTCAAGAAATTTCTAGAGATTTTCAAAAAGCTAGAGATCAACATCCCTTTCATGGAGGCACTTGAGAACATGCCTACCTATGCCAAATTCATGAAACAAGTCCTTACTTCAAAGAGAAAATTGCATGGCAACAAAATTTTGTGCTTAACGGAGCATTGTAGTGCATTACTTACAAAGAAGTTGCCACCAAAGCTCAAAGATCCCGGTTCATTTTCTATACCTTGTGAGATTGGAGGTTTGCAATTTGGAAGAGCATTATGTGGCTTGGGAACTTCAATAAATCTCATGCCTTTTGGAGTATTTAAGAAGCTAAATGGAGATCAATTGAAGTCAACAAGTGTGTCATTGCAACTTGCGGATCGAAGCATAAAGTTTCCAAAGGGGATCATTGAAGATGTAATTCCGAATTGTGAAAATTGACAAGCTTTATCTCCCGGCCGATTTCATTGTACTTGAAATGGAAGAGGATGAAGAAATGCCAATCATTCTTGGGGGACCTTTCCTTGCTACCGGCTGTGCACTTATTGATGTTCAAGAAGGGAAGTTGGAATTTCGAATAAATGATAAAATTGTTACATTCAGTGTTTTTAATTCATTAAAACTTCCTTCAATTTTTGAAGATGTCATGAATATTAATGTGGTAGATAACTTAATTGATGATTGTTGTAGGAATGCAATGGAGAATTTCTTAATGGAGGAATAGGTCTTGGAGTCAAATGTGCCAAATCAAGATGATGAAGAAGGAATGAAAGATGTGAGTCACTTGGAGGATGAGAACTTATTGCAAAAGGAAGATGAAGAGAATCAGGAAAAAGGTAAAGGGGTGTCTCCGACCAACGAACCTTCCAATTTGGAGCTAAAACCCCTTCCTACTCACTTAATGTATGCATATCTTGGTGAAAATGAGACATACCCTTACAAGTGATTGTGAATGTATCTTTGACAAATGAACAACTTGAAAGATTGATTGTGGTGCTTAAAAGGAATAAAAGTGCTCTTTCTTGGTCTATTGATGATATAAAGGGAATAAGCCCTTCTATATGCATGCATAAAATTTTGATGAATGAAGGGAATAAACCGGTAAGGCAACCTCAAAGGAGATTGAATCCTCCTTTAAAAGAGGTTCTTAAGCTTCTGAAAGCCGGTATTATTTACCCTATTAGCGATAGTGAGTGGGTTAGTCCCACTCAAGTTGTTCCTAAAAAGGGTGGTATTACCATAATCATAAGTGAAACCAATGAGCTTCTCCCTTCTAGATTGATTACGGGTTGGCGAATGTGCATTGATTTTTGAAAGTTGAATGAAGCCACCCGAAAGGATCATTTTCCCTTGCCTTTTATTGATCAAATGCTTGAGAGGTTGGCCGGTTTTGCATATTACTGTTTTCTTGATGTTATTCCGGATACCTTCAAATTATTATTTCTCTATGGAAGACCAAGATAAAACAACTTTCACATGCCCATTTGGTACCTTTGCATATAGGAGAATGCCCTTTGGACTTTGCAATGATCCAAGTACATTTCAACATTGTATGTTTGCTATTTTTCATAACATGGTTGAAAAGAGCATAGAGATTTTCATGGATGACTTTAGTGTTTTTGGTAGCTCATTTGATAATTGTCTTGAAAATTTGTCCAAGGTATTAAAGAGGTGTATGGAAACTAATTTAGTTCTCAATTGGGAAAAATGTCATTTCATGGTGAGAGAAGGAATCGTTTTGGGTCACAAGGTCTCATCAAAGGAAATAGAGGTTGATAGGGAAAAGGTGGAGGTAATTGAAAAGTTACCTCCTTCGATCAATGTTAAAGGGGTAAGAAGTTTCTTAAGTCATGCGGGTTTTTATAGAAGATTCGTTAGGAACTTCTCTCATATTGCTAGACCATTGTGCTTTTTACTTCAAAAAGATTGTCCATTTCATTTTGATGATTCTTAGTGTTTGAAAGCATTCAATGAATTAAAACACGCTCTAGTGATTGCACCAGTTATTGTAGCAGCAAATTGGTCTCTTTCCTTTGAGCTTCATGTGTGATGCTAGTGATTATGCAATAGGTGCTGTGCTATGTCAAAAAGTGAACAATATGTTGCATGTCATTTACTATGCTAGTAGGACCTTACATGATGCACAAATTAATTATTCAACAACGGAAAAGGAACTACTTGCTATAGTTTTTGCATTTGATAAGTTTAGAGCATATTTGATTGGACCAAAGGTAATTGTTCATACCGATCACTCTGCATTAAAGTATTTATTTTCTAAGCAAGATGCTAAACCACATTTATTGAGATGGATACTTTTGTTGCAGGAATTTGATTGGGAGGTGGTCAACAAAAAAAGGTGTGGAAAACATGGTAGCCGACCATTTGTCAAGAATTGAGGCATCTAGACTTGTCAATCGTGAAGAAGGGATATTCAATGAAGAGTCTCCAATTGAGAAGCTCACTGTTTGAGGTGAAAGAGGTGAGTCCATGGTATGCGGATATTGTGCATTATCTTGTGGCAAGGATAGGACCTAAGATGCTCAACATCAATGAGAGGAGAAAATTCTTTGCGGAACTTAAGCATTATTTTTAGGAAGAACCATATTTGTTCCGAAAGTGCAATGATCAAGTCCTAAGGAGATGTGTTCCGGAATGTGAAATATCCGATATATTAGGACATTGTCATTCATCTCCTGTTGGGGCGCACCATGGAACTCAACGGACGGCTTTCAAGGTCTTACAAAGTGGTTTATATTGGCCAACTATTTTCAAGGATTTCTGAGATTTTGTGCTCAAATGTGATGAATGTCAAAGGGTAGGTAATATTTCAAGGAAACATGAAATGCCCCTTCATGGCATTGTTGAGTTGGAGGTATTTGATGCATGGGGGATTGACTTCATGGGACCTTTTTCGGTCTCATACTCCAATAAGTACATTTCGGTTGCGGTGGACTATGTGTCAAAGTGTGGTACTGTTGAAGCAATTGCTATTCCAACCAATGAAGCCAAGGTGGTTACTAAATTCCTTCGCAAGAATATATTTTTCCGGTTTGGAGTTCCCCGAGCTATCATTAGTGATGGGGGATCACATTTCAAGAATTCTCAATTTGAGGCGTTAATGACAAAATATGAGGTGAAACACAAGGTTTCTTTAGCTTATCACCCACAAACATCGGGTCAAGTGGAGGTGTCCAATCGAGAATTGAAGAGAATCCTAGAGAAAACGGTGAATAATGCTAGGAAAGATTGGGCATTGAAGTTAGATTACACTTTGTGGGCTTATCGTACGGCATTGAAAACTCCAATAGGCATGTCTCCATACCGTATTGTGTATGAAAAAGCGTGTCACTTTCCGGTGGAACTTGAACATAGGGCATATTGGGCCATAAAGAACTTGAATTTTGAGTTGAAAGAGGCATACGAAAAAAGATGTTTGATTTGAATGAGTTGGATGAATTCCGGAGAGAGGCATTTGAAAAATCTTCTTTAATCTATAAGGAAAAGACAAAGGCATGGCATGATAAGCATATCCAAAGGAATAAATTTAAAGTCGGTGATTTGGTGCTCCTTTATAATTCAAGACTCAAATTATTTTCGGGAAAGCTTAAGTCAAGATGGAGTGGTTCCTTCGAAGTGATCCAAACCTTTTCTTATGGAACGGTGGAGATAAAGGGGAAAGAGGGAACCTTCAAGGTCAATGGACATCAGCTTAAACCATACTTTGGACGAATTATTGAAGGTGGACGAGAGATCATTCGATTAACACAAGAATGAGGGTCATTCCATAGTCAAGCTAGTGACTGTAAAAGAGCTCTTCTTGGGAGGCAAGCCAAGTCTTTAATTTAGTTTTTATTGCTTTCTTTTGGTGTGATTTTTAATTGTCTTGATTTTGAGTAAATTGGTTTAAATTAGGTTAGAATTTTACTTTAAAAAAAAAAAATTAAATTTATTTTGAGTTTTTGAATTGAATAAATGGTGCTAAAGAACCTGATTGAAAATTATCATCCTAATTTGTGAATTTTTTGTTTGTAGGTTACCCTTGCAAATGGAGAAAAGTGGTCAAGAGTGGAGCAATTTCGGCTAAGTGTAAAAATTCACTTTGCAGAAATTGACCTTGAGACCTCGATCTTAAAAATTTGGTCGAGACCGTGACCTCAAATTTGAGATCGCGGTCTCAACTCTAAACTTCTGCAAAGGCTTATTTTGCACCGAGTTGAGACCGCGATCAGCCTGGACATTAGTCCAGACCGCTGTCTCAAGACTGAGACCGCGATCTCAACATCAATCTAGATTGCAATCTCAAATACACCGCATCTCGACTGCCAGAAAGTTTTAAAAAAGATCGAATCCTCTCTTTTCTTCTCACAAACTCTCTATTCCTCTTCCCTCTTTCAAAAACCCTAACCCCAAATCCCCCAATTCTTCTTTCATCTTCACCAAAAATCACCAAAAACTCTACAACCACCACTAATTTCACTTTGTTTTTCCATAGGTCAACATCAAAGCAACCACCTTTTTCGAAGATTTGTGGAAGAAATTTGGCTTCAAGGGAGATTGACATAAAGGCAATTTTTGGAGAATTTCAACTCAAAAAAAAAAAAGGGTAATATCTTTCCTTGAATTATTAGCAATTTTTGAAGACAATTGTGGAATTTGGTGGATTAATTTGTGGAAAATTTATGGTATTGAATTAGTGAATTGTGGACAAGTAATTTGTGCTAGAAGAATTTTGAATTGCCCAATTGTTGAAATTCTTGGTTTGAATTGTGATTGAGTTGAATTGAATTATTTGAACAATTGTTGGGAATTTGGATTGTGAATTGTTGGTGTTGAATTTTGCTTGAAAGTTGGCTTTTTGAATTGGTGATTGAATTCTTTTGAGAATATGACGAGAGGGGTTTATGGTAGTGCTGAGAGATGGGTGAGAATGAGAGGGAGAGGTACTGGTTCAAGAAAAAGAAAATCCGAAGAGGGTACAAGCAGAGAAGGGGATCGGAACAATACCATTTGAGGGTGGTGATCAAATTGAACCTCAATTCTCGAGTGATAGAGCTCAACAGTTATTCAAAAGTAACGAGAAGCATGAGGTAGTTAGAGAGAGGAACTTTGACCTAACCATGAATTGGGGAGTATACGAAGATTCTAGGAGAGCGATAGAAGAACAAATTAAGTCAAGGCATTGGGAGGGTTTTTGTGCTCAAGTTGACCCCGGGGCTACCCAGTTAGTCAAAGAATTTCATTACAATTTATGTGAGTTAGAAGATGGCAAGGTGCGCATATGGGGGGTTTTGGTAGATTTTGGTGCTAATGTGATTAACGCGTATTTTAACATACCCCCGGTACCTTCTATTCAATACTTGGCATTTTTGAACAATAAAAATAAGGACATGGAAGCAATCAAAGATGCCATTTGTGATAGGAGGGTAGAGTGGATTAAGAGTACTTCTTCTGCTCTGGAATTAAAATTTCCTCGTCAAGGACTCTCATTAGTGGCTAAGTTGTGATTTTATTCTTGAGTCATTAGTAGACGCATTTGGGGGTCCAATGCAGTGAGGTTTATCCAGAGGGACAATGTACTTTTAGTCTATGCCATCATGACTGGGATCCCGGTGAATATTGGTCACCTAATTAGACAGGGATTTTTAGAGAGTGGGAGGTCGGGACGACCCATATTTTATGTCCCTAGTCTAATTCACCATTTTTGCACGATAGCGAGTTGCCCAATTTATCCTGTGGAGTCATTGACACATCCTAGAGGAAGGATCAATCGGGAATATGTCTATAGGATGGTGAGAGAATATGAGATGCACCACCAAGAGGAGCACCTTGCCCAGCCACAGCCACAACCACAGCCTCATCCTTAGCCTCAGCCTCCACCAACTCAGAGAACTTCAATGATTCCGATACCCCCAGGTATAGTATTCAATGCTCCGGTAAGTGAAGAAGAAAGGAACGATCTACAGGGGTACTAGTCGTACAGTCAATTGGTGATGCACAACAACTTGACTATTATTGGGAAAGCTTTAAGGGTGGGTGACTTCATTAGGTACTTGGGTCCAGCCACCATCTCCTCCGGCATGGCACTTTGGTCCAACTCGTACTACACACCACCGGCGGCTAACACACATCATGAGGGATCTAGCCACTAGGGTGCGACTGGAGGGGACGTAGATGATGATCACGAGGAGGCCTAACCTATTGACACAGAAGAAGGTCAAGATGAGATGGAATGAAGAGAAGAAGCCACCCTTTGTTTGTGCATGAAAGAAGACCAGCCTTGATCATTGAACTACTTTGATCGATGATGATAAATTTTCCTTATTTTCATTGGACACCATAGCTTTTAATTACTTTAGATTATGTTTGTTTTAATTTTCAATTTTTGGAATTGAAGAATTTCATTTTTTCTTTCTTTTGAGTAGTTTGGCTAATGGCCTTAAGCTGATGACAAGTGATACATTTTGATGCTTTATGGATGAATTTTCTTTTGGATTATTAAACTGACACTTGGTGAAGTTTGGTTATTGCCTAATAAGGCAGTAATATGGCTAAGGGCCCTAAGCTGATGCCATCTTTGCATTCGTTGATGAGTTGAATGGAATATTAATTTTGTTTGAAACTTACTTCGTGAGATGCATGGCATGGTTGCCCTTAACATTTTTACACATTTTTAATTCTAGGGTTAAAAGTAGGACATAGTTTAAGTAGTTTTCGTTATTTTTTGGGTTTTCTCTTGATGTTTAATTTTGGGTAAGTGGAAGGATGATTTATTCATCAACTTGAATAAAAGAGACAAGTTTGGGAGTGTTTATCTTTTGTGTTGGAAATGGTCATTTTTTATATTTTGTTGCCACTTGATGATTAATGGATGGAAAGTTGATCAATTAGGTACTCAATGATGATAATTTTGATGTTCAATGCATTCTAAGTGATAGTATATGATGGATTCTTTTCAAAAAATTTGTGTGAGTGAGTAGTTCATTTGCAATATGAAGAATTCATAAACTTAGCATTGCTATTTTTCGAAAAGAAGTGCTGAAATTAAATAGTTAGGAAAATTTATTTGAAATGTTATTTCTTATCAAATCACTTATATTATGTGGTTGATGAACTCTCTTTTGGAAAGAAATGAGTTAAATGAGGTAGAAGGAATTTTGGGATATTTCGTGTGTTTGCATAGGGAATGTTCTTCTAACTTGTGAATAATTGATATTCGAGATTAATTTTTGTTACATTTCACTCCTTTTCCTTGGTTTAGGGCTGAAATTTTTTTTTTTTTTAGGAATAAGGAGAATACGGGATTCCGACATGTACCCATGTTGTTTCTCCGAAATAAGCCATTAGAATGGTAATAAGGCGAGTACGGGATTCCGACATGTACCCATATTGTTTCTTCGAATTCAGCCATTAGGAATTGCGTTTTTTGTATACCAATAAGTTAAGGAGTAAATGTTTGTAATACTTATCATTAATCTCATATTACTTATTCCTTGTTAGAGGTTTATTCCTGAAATGTGTGACAATTGCATTTAAGTTAATTCCTAATTGAATTTCTAGAGCATTTTCATGATGCTTAGTCGAGAGAGTTGATTAACTTTATAATATTCGTGATTTGAGAAGTAATGATGTTTGGAATGAAAAGAACTAAAACTTTTGGTGACTCTTTTCGAGAACGGTAATGCTTGGTGATGTGAAATCTTGTGTAGTGAATGAATGTGTGCTTCTTTGTAAAACGAAATTTCAATTTTGGATTGATTTGCTCATATTCTTCGCATGTCATGTAGTGTTGAACATTTCTTGAGAGGTCGCTTAATTGTTCTAAGTACATCCGTGATTCATCAAGTGTCACGTCAACTTTGGGGGTGTTTAAATGTTTGAATGTTAGTAGGTTTCATTTATTGTTAATCTTGTTTTGCTCGAGACTAGCAAAACTCTAAGTTTGGGGGTGTGATAACTCTAGTAAACTAGAGTTATTTTCCTCTAAATTATAGCATTTTGATAGTTTAAATTCCAAAATTAGATAAGTAATTGAAGATTTTAGTTAATTTCTTTCATATGTATTTGTGTATTTTTCGTTTTTGAATTAATTATGATAATTTTGTGTTAAATTTTTAGTTTAATTAAGTGCTTAATGGTGTTAATATTATGCAAGTTAAAAATTAAAGGTTAGAAGCTGGAAGGAACAAAGCTCAAGGGACCAAATTGCAAAATGGAGGAAATGAAGATTGCTGGAAAGTGAGTCGAGATCGCGGTCTCTACAGTTCTAGACTGCGATCTCGACTCGGGAATTAGTGTTACTATTTTAGAGTCGAGATCGCGGTATCAAAACTTCCAAACCGCGATCTCGACTCGCTAAATGCTAAGTTATAAGGGCAATTTTGTAAACTTCCAGCCCAAAAACCCTGATTTTGCCTTGTATAATGTTGCACTATTTAAGCTAAGTAGAATTAGTTTTTGAGTAGAGTAAGAGTAGATAGTTTAGAGTGGAGAGTTTTAGATAATTCTAGATAGATTAGGATAGCTTAAACTACAAGTTACTTTTTCTAATAGAAATTTCTCTTTATCTTGTCATCTTAGATCTTAAATTGTCAAGTTTACATTTTTATTAGATAATCATAGTGGGTTTTTCGTAAGCTTCAAGTAGATATAATTTTTAATTGCTTTCTTATCTAATTTAGTAAAAATTTGTTTGCTTTCAAATTAGGGTTTTTAGTAAAATTAGGGTTCTTATCAATTTCTTGCTTTCTATTTAAGAATTTTTAATTTCTAACTTTAATTTCTAGTCAATTCTTAGTGGGTTTCTAATTCTAATCAAAAAATCCAAAAATATTTAATTTCCTAGTTTATCTTTATCAAATTTTCACTTTAAGAAATGAATGCTTTTAGTATTCAATTTTTTTCTTTCTTCTTTAGTCTTTTTAGTTTATTGACTCACTTGTTCTAAGTTTTAGTCTTAATTAGATTAAATTAGGTTAGAATTAAAATTGTAGTTTTCATTAGAATAGTTCTATCCTCTACCAATTGATTTAGCTTAACTACACAAATACCTTTAAACCTTGATTAATTGCATCCGACAATCCTTGTGGGAACGATCCCTACTTCCCTTTGCTTCTAGTTGACAACCGACTACTTGCGGGATGCCATCTAGTTAGTAGTAGGATTTAGGTGTTTAATTGAATTATAACTAGATGTGTTAAAGAGGCATCAGGGAGCTTGATGCAATTCTGCCATTTCTCTCATCCACAGATATTCAAACAATACGCAATGCTAATATTTTTCTTTTTGATAGGGTGGACAAGCTCGTTGGCAGCCAACGGCAAGTGGATGTGTTAGGCAATCTCATGCAACCTTGGCTCTAGATAATACATATGGAGTAGTCGTATCCCCTCTCAAAATCTCAATTTTCATGTGGAGACTTCTCAATAGCATTCTGCCTTTTATTGACATATTGATGGGCCTCGGTTTTAGCTTGCCATCTAAATGCCACTTTTACAGGTCGATGGAGATGCTAGCACACTTGTTCATGGCTTGTCCATTTGGCCTTGCTGTTTGGGATCAGTTTAGCAAAACGTGAGATAGGGTTGCCGTGGGTTCATGGATGGTCACCTCTCTCTTTCTTCTAATCATGGTGGATTGGTTCGGCTCAATCCATGGCTTAGTGGAAATCATGACACTTATGCCCTCCCTCATCTGTTCGGAAATTTGAAAAGCACGTAACAAGGCTATGTTCAACAATATTATTTTGTCATTTGATCAGGTTGTTTTCCAGTTACATCTTTGGCTTGGAGATTTATTTGCCTCTCTTGACTTTGGCACGGTCATGGCTACAAGACGTAGTATTGTGACCTCAATTGCATGGATATCTCTCCCATCAGTTTACTACAAGCTCAACATTGATGGTTCGTTGCTTGGTAACCCTGGTCCTTTAGGTGGGGATGTGGTGTTCTAAGACAATCATGGAGCTTCTGTTTTCAGCTTCTCGGACTTTTTAGGTCACTTTTCTTCTCTAGAAGCTAAATTTCATTCTCTTATTGTTGGTATGAAATGCTGCTTATTGTTGGTATGAAGAGGATGCTTGCGGAAAAACTTCCTCCCTTTGCTTATTAAATCAAAATCTGAAGTATTGGTGGACATCATTCTCAAGCGTGCATAATGACCATGGCAATTAGATGGATTACTCAGGGAATATGTTACACTTTTTGGCCGACACCCTATCACGATTCATCATCAATTTAGACAGGCAAACTTTGTAGCGAAAACGCTTGGAAAAATGGTTAGTTCTAGCAGAACATCTATCAATTTAGTTTCTAGTTCTCTACCCTAAACTATTTGAGGGCTAGTTGCTTTAGATACAATAGCGTTTCCATACTTATGCAGATGTACTAGAACTTAATTCTTTAGCTTACTAATAAAATGCCTGTTTTTTAGACCAAAAAAAAAAAAAAACTCAATCGAACATCAAACCTTAATCATAAACTCGCAAGAATAAGAGGTAGGAATGCAGGTATTGGTGAGTGAGTATCATTTCCTTAACAAAATCACTTAAAATTTGCTAGTAACTAAAAGTGGAAAATAAATAATTCGATATTCATTAAATTAACTAATTAAACTAATAAAGTAAGTAAATGGCATGATCTAAGAATGCAGGCAAAGATTAACACTAATCACTATACTAGAAAGCATAATTGAACTCAGAATTAAAGCAATAACTTAATCTAGTAAACCATGTAAAGATTAATCTAGAAAAAACAAGTAACTTTATCCTAAGAAAACAAGTAGAATTTACTCTAAGAAAGCAATTAACTTTAACCTAATAAACCAAGTAAAAATTAATTTAAGAAAGGATGTAAAATTAATTTAAGAAAGCTTGATTAAAATTATCTAAACTAATTTTAACTAAGAAAACATGAATTAAACTAAAGAATTGAGAAAACGTATATTTGAAACTTATCTAAGAAATTCTAGGAAATAGCTTGAAATCTAAAGTTAAAAGTAGGAATTTTTAGTTTTAAAAGAGATTTTAGTGAAAGCCCCCTAAATTCTAATGGATTTAAATCAAGAAATTAAATATTAAACTAAGAAATCACTCTCCTAAAATAGTAAGAACACAAATAACTTTTTAGAAAAATCTAACTTTTTACCTAATTTAAATTGAAAGGAATTTAAATGGAAAGTAAGTAAAAATTATATTTACTTAAAGTTAAGAGAAAGCCCACTAAGATTAACTAATAAAAATTGAAAATTGCAAAGAATTAAGAAGTAGATCTTGATTATTTAAAAGAGAAATGTTGATAAAAAGGAAGCTTAAATATAAAGAAAGTTTCTACTCTACTCTAAACTAAAGTAAAACTACAAAATACCAAGTAAACCTAAACTATGTGTCCTATGGTCAAGTACAAGCTTAAATTTAAAGGGTAGCTTGTGTCAAAAGATTATATGTGGCAAAAATTGAAAAGCCAATCATATCCATATTGCGATATCGGCTAAGTATATGAAATAGATATCGTAATATGGAGCCTTTCTCAGCAACCTTGAATTGTCCTTTTTTACCCTTTTTGCTCCTTGAATCTTCTACTCTTTAAACTTCATACCTTTTGCAGGTGAATCTAAATCTACAAAATACTATTAAACATACTAAGTAGCAAATTCCACTAAAATTTACACTAATATCATGATATTTACACACAATGTAAATGCAAATATTAAATACAAAGAAACTAATAAAAAAAACATAATTTAACTCTAATTTTCAAAAAATACCAACAAAATAATAAAATAAACAAATAAAATAACTCTAGTTTCTTAGAGTTATCACACCGTCAAACTTAGTGTTTTACTTGTCCCGAGCAAAATAAGAAAGAAAAGAACATAACTAAACAAGTAAACACGTAAGACACCACAAAAAAGACAAACCTGAATGGTTAATAGTGGATGAACTTTGAATAATTGGGTAATCTCTTAAAAGATCTCAAATTGCATATGACAATTGAACCATTCAAATTAGTCATTCTAAGTTTTTCTATTTTCCAAATGAAAAGTGTTCAATTGTCAACTCAAGATTTCAAATAACCAAGCATTATCTATTATAAATAAGGTTTTGTTCAAACAAAATCCATTAATTTAAAACACAACTTTGTCCCACTAAAAAAAGATTACAAAATTTTTCAACCGTCTTGACAAGGTCAAATGGAAATAGAAAGATCATTAAGATTTTATCTAATATGCACATGTCACACACAAATGGGAATATTGTTCTAGCTAGAAGTGAGTAGAATGATATCAATGATGAGTCTTACAAACATTTTCTCTTCAACTTATTGGTATACTAAAATGTAATGGTTCATTTCAAAGGCTTTACTTCTACTTGTCTCATTTTAAAATAATCCTAATGCCCATTTTGTAGAAACAACATTTGTGATGTTGGAATCCTACTAGCCTTATTTCTATTCTATGGGCATATTTTGGGAAAACAACATTTGAGATTTCAGAATCCGTACTTGTCTTATTCCTAAAAATAAATTATTTTTGTTTTGACTACCCTAAACCATGGAAGAGGAGTAAAACGTACCCAAAATCATATCAAAACCAATCACTACACAAGATAGATTTTAATGAAACTCCACCATGCAAACATTCAGAATAGCCTAATTCACTTCCATTATACTTAAAACACTTTTTTCTAAAAGATGAGTTAATAACAAGGTAATACCCGTAAATTGAACAAAAATACGTTTCAAATGAACATGTTCGAAAATATGATTCCTTCACTCTTTGAAAGTGGTAATACATGGTTTTTGTAGACTTTTGTTTGCAAAAGAACTACACAACACACGAAAATATCATTGAAATGTCAATTTTGAATAGATGAACCATATGTATTGCAAGTCAATTATCATCATTAAGTACCATAATCAATCAATTTTTCATCCAACAATTTACCACGCAAATATTTATAATCACAAAAAGACACATTCTAACAACTAGCAAATGACACCTCCAAACTTGTCAATTTATTTTATTGATAAGTACAACTCATCCTTCCATTCACCCAAAATAGAACAAACAAAGACAAATATGATTATAAATAAAAACATAGAAAGCACAATCAAACATTGTAAAGTCCTACTAAATCACCCCAAGGACTCACTCAAAACTAAACAACCAACATACACATAATGAAGCTAAGGCATGAATAATCAAAACCAAGTAACCATCATGTCAAGCTCGATAAAGTCAATCAACCCTTCAAGTACGAATATAAAATCTGTTTAGCCTTAACCATCTGTCTTTAGTTAATTATTCTATCAAAAGTAGCTAAATAGTAATATCCAAAAAAGCAATCAAGAAAGCATAATAAAGTACTGGGAATGCTAAGGAAATGAAAAGTGAAAATGTTTCTTCCAACTCTCAAAACTCATAGATCAAGGGGGAAATTAGGAATTCAAAGATGTAAGGATAAAGGTCTTCTCCAAGATTGGCAAGAATCAAGCTTCATTGTTGACTTCACTGGTATCTTTAACGCCCAACTCGTTGTCTCCCTTAGCTCCACGATGTTGGCTTTCTTCGAAGTTTTCTCCACGAACTCCTCCAGTTTCATCCATAGGCCCAATCTTCCTAAGCTGGTTCTTGTTGTGATGCTTGAGTTGATCCCTTATGTGGAGAGTAATAGTGTTTTCCTTGAGGCACTCCATAATACTAAGTAGTGGGTGGCAATGAATGAATCTCTGAGTTCGCAAGGGAAGGTTGAGCATTTTGCTCCATTAGTGCCAAATTTTGGTGGATGAGCATTTGATTGTAGTCCAATAACCATACTGTTCATTTCTTATTTCCTCACTTTGTGGTGCATTGAAAATATTACCACTTTGCATGAAGATGGGTAATGCCATCTGAATTGATGGTTTGACGGTTTACTGATGCCTGTGGAACACACACTCTATTTTTTGTATGTGCTGTTTAATGATTCGCCCTCTCTCAAATGGTTGAGGCTTTCTTGAAATTGTCAGACATCCTGCATAACACATAAAAATGAGATCAACTTTGGTAAATAAAAGTTAGGATGATTTGGCATCCCGTTAGCTAAGAGCCCCTACCGAATCAACCTCCCAATGCATGCCCTCCAAAATAGTTATTTACCGCATAAACGAGAAAAGCCTTTGTACCACAAACACTGCACTTGATCCCTAAATCTTGCAATTCATAATGTATAACTATATTTTGAGCAAAAGTTTAAGACCTTTAGAGGAAGTCTCAAAAAAGCATCACCGGCAGTACTCATAACTCAATTCACATCTCCCTCACACAACCGGATCTTATTGCCTCCATGTTTCCTACCCCTTAAGAACTCTCTATATTCGTTGCTAGAAACATCCAAAAGCATTGATCTTTTTGAAAGAAAAGTTTATTAGTTTATGTTGGACTTTACATTTTCCATCCACCAAATCAAAAAGATTACGATGAAACTCCTTAACTAGATTAGTGTTGCTTGGGTTCACCTTCTCATTGAAATGCTCCCATTGCCTTCCAACCAATTGAGCTTCTAATTCCAATCTAGCATACTCATAGGGACCCCAATTCTTAGACAAATCAAATGCTCTTTCCTAATTACATTATGCTTTTGATAGGAGAAAATTTCCATGATATAATTAGCCCTATTACTCACAAAAATTAATTCATCACTAAGTTCAAGAGTTTCACTTTCATCCACTTTTCTTTTCTTTGATGCTTGGCCTCTTCCATTACCTCTTCCTCTAAAAACTGTCTAGGCATGGTATCTCTAACAAATCAACAAATTAAACCAATAGAATTCCCCAAAAAATCACTTCCAAACAAACTTTTACAAATAAAAAAATTCAATACTTTGACACCCTAAATCCATTCAAGCAGTTTATAATGATTTCGACCATTGAACAACCAAAATAACAAGCCCACAATAATATCAACCAAATTTAAGCAAAAATATCATAAACGCCATCTAAACTCACAAACCACGAAAACTCAATTCCACAAAATTCAAGGGAAATCTCAACAATAATGCTCAAAATTAATCTTTAATTACCCTAAGAGTGATTCTAGAATAAGAAGATCTATGGGCTTGAGCACAATTGAAAGAATTTGTACGAAAGATTTGAAGTTAATTCACCATTGGATAAGAAGGTCAACCTTAAATTTCTTCTTGAATCTTGAGAAAAACTCATTTTTTTGACATTTTGATGGTAGGAGTTGAAGTTTAAAGGTTTATTGGGTTGGATATAGTGGATTATGGGAGTTTTTCAAAGAGAAAGGGGAATTGGATAAAGGAAGAGGAAGAAAAGAAGAGGGGGCAAGGGTTTTGAAAGTGGTTTTTGAACAAAAGAAGCCAAAAATTTGGTCTTAAAGCATTCTACCTGACCAGCGATATTGATAACTCTATACTTAGAGTCATTTTTGTACCTCTTTTATTAAGCGTTTAAGTGAGTTTAGTGCAATTTTTTGTGTTTTAGATAGTAAATTCATGTTTAGAATATTTATAGTTGAATGTACTGCTTTAAGTCATTTTTGTGTTGGATTGTGTATTTAAGTAGTATATTTGTCTATTCATTTTGTTTTATGTCTTATTCAGGTGTAGCAAGGGGCAAAATGGTTAATTGGCAGCGAAGGATAAAAGCTTGAAGTAGAAGGGGCAAGATGTTATTCCTACACTTTAGCTTAGGTTACTATGAAAGACTAGCGCAAACTGTCACTAGACAAAGGAGAAATAGGCTAGACTGTGGCTAAAAGAGAACTATCTTCGTAGTCTACGACTAAACAAAGTAGTTTAGTTGTAGTCTGCGAGTGAGCCGTAGATTGCAGCTGAACAGGGCGAAACCACCTGCAGTCTGTTGGTTGTTCAATTTGGGCTTGGGCTCGTTGTGATGCTTTATAAATAATGGCCTCTTGTAACGATGAAAGAGGGTGTACTCAGAAGGTCTTTTCAGCCTTCTGTCTACCATTTTTAGAGCTACTTTTTTTGTACTTTAGAATTTAATTGTCCTTTAGTTTCGTCGTTTGATTTTAATCTTTGGGATCATTCAAGTTATTCAATCCAAGTTAGTTTGCAACGAATTTAATTCCGTAACTTGTTTTTTAATTTATTTCTTTACAATTGCACTTTTAGTTTTCATTTATTATTTTATCATGACTTTTGGCAAATCAATCGATTTATATTTTCTTGCCACAAACCATGAACTACTAAATTAATTAGGGTTTGGGTGTTTATCTATGGATTAATTAAATGAAAGGTTAATCACTAAATTATATTAATCATCTAATAATTAACACACAAAGACAAATGTAAAGAGTATCTCACTTTAGTTTTGGTTAGGTTGGTCGAGGGGATAATAGTTTTGAACTTCATCATAGACCAATAACATTCATTAGACTAATTGATCTGAGACTGACATGGTGGGATTGACTTGTTTATTCGTCGAGTATTCCTAGCTGGAAACTTGAATTTCATATAGATAAGACTCGAATTATTTAATTAGGCAAGAGAAGGCCCCATTTAATTAATTTGATAGGATTCAATTACCAAAGGTTTTGGGATTGGGTTATGTTTTGGGAATAGAATCTCTATTAATTATAATTGAGTTGATTGACTTGAGATTTGATAAATTCAAGGTAATTGTTAGCCTAGCACTCAAACCACTTTTATCTACTCATTTAAACTCTATTTCTCTCATTTAGTCATTCTTTAATTTTAGTCATTTTTTTATTTTAGTAATTTAATTCAAAATATCCAAATTCTTCACAAATTGGTTGTCTAAATAGAAATTACACTAGAATCTCAGGTGTTTGTTTACTAGTCCTCGTGGGATTGACTTACCTACTACATTGATAGCCATGCACTTGTAGATATTCGTGGAAAAGTGTAATAAAATAATTTAACTTTTCTAATGTTGATCAAGTTTTCGGTGCCGTTGTCAGGAATCGTTGTTTAAGCAACATCGAGACTTTAAGATAATTCCTACTTTAGATGTCATTTTGTTTTTGTTTGTTTTCATTTATTTTTTACGGGCCATTTTTTTGTCAATTTTTTGTTGATTATTCTACCATATAAATTGTTGCTCGTAATAGTTTATTCTTACTAATAGTTTATGCGCAAATCTAATCAAACTCTTGCAAAGTTTGACAATGAAACTAACAGGGCTTTTAGGCAATTAATGGGACAGGTGCTATAGTAGCAAGTAACAGGCTGAGTTAGATATGGCTGATAATAGAAATCCATGCCAACTGGTGATACAACTGTGTGATGAGGAAGATGTGGAAAATAATGACAGAATGCATGCACTCGTTAAAGATTGTTGGGAGATTATACCCAACCTACTTTTTGAGGACAATTCAAGCCAATAACTTTGAGATCAATCCTGGACTTATATCCATGCTTCAACAACATTGTATGTTTTCGGGATTACACAATAGGGATCCAGACTGCCATTTAATCAATTTTGAATAAGTACGTGATACTTTCAAACAAAATGGTGTCAGTAGATGCCTTTAAAGTAAGGTTGTTTCCATTTTCTTTGAGGGATAAAGGTAAATTGTGGCTACAAGGATACAGGCAGGAAACTTTCACCACTTGGGATTGGCTAGCTCAAGAGTTTATATCCAAGTATTTTTCCCCATAAAAAATAGCTGAGGTAAGGAATGATATAACTTCTTTCAATTAGCAGTTTGGAGAAAACCTTAGCGTGGTCTTCAGAAAGATACAATGATTTGCTCAAGAAGTATGCAATCATGGGTTGCCCTTATGGATGCAAATGGAGATTTTCTATAATAGGATGTTTCAAGAAACTCGTGAGTCAGTTGATGCTTCAGCAAGTGGGTGTCTTATGCTAAATAAAACTCCAAAAGTAACATAGGATTTGTTGGACAAAATGTGCAATAATTACTTCAAATCTTCAGTTGCACAAATCTGAGATCAAAGGAAAGGAGTGCTCGAGTTAAGCACTTGAGATACAATAATGGCTAAACAAGAAGCTATGGTAGCGTAGATGGCTACATTAACCAAACAGATGGAAGAGATGAAAGTCAAACCTATGGCTACATCATAGTCACTAATTTGTGATTTCTGTTCATTTGACCACCCTAATAGCCAATGTAGTACACTAAAACTATCTAATTCTTCTTTTCTAGGTTAGGAGCAAGTGAACTATGTGGGAAGTCAAGGCCAAAACCAGAATCAGTAGAGAAGTCAAAATGGGAATGCCTTTAGTAACACATACAATCCCGGATGGAGGAATCTTCTATACTGGGCATGGGGTAGTCAACAAAATCAGTAAAACACTCAGCAACAAACTTCAAATATGTGACCTCCATTCTAATAGTACCAACAACCACAACAGCAGATGTATGCATCTCTACCTTAGATAGTTATCAGTTGGAAAAGATTCTTAATCAATACATGCAATCCAACAATGAGAGGATGAAAAACATAGAGGACTCGATCAAAAATCTAGGAACTTCACTCAAATGGGAAATTAGCAAGGAGCATGGCTGAGAGACCACTTGGAGCATTACCAAGTGATACTATGGCTAACCCTAAGGAGCCTGCAAAGGCCATTGCTTTGATTAGTGATATAGCTATTGGGACGAAAGAAGATAAGAAAGAGACTATGTTGGGGAATTAGAAAAATGAAGGAAAGATGTAAAAGAGAATGGAACAGCAAAGTACAAAATCCCTCCAAAGAGGGAGACTGAAATAAGATTATTAGATCAAAAGAAGTTTAAGAGATTCCTTAAGATCTTTGAGAAAGTGGAAATCAATATACCCTTCATGGAAATGCTTGAGACCAAGCCTAAATATGCCAAGCCATGAAGCAAATGTTGACCAAGAAGAGAAAGCTGCTAGGCGATGAGATTTTGTGTCTAGTTGAATCGTGGTTGTATAATCATCCAAAAGAAGCTACCTCCAAAGCTTAAGGACCATGGAGCATTCTCTATCTCATGTAGAGTTGGAGGAATCAAATTTTAAGAAGCCTTATATGATCTTGGAGTGTCCATCAATCTGATACCTTTATCTATTTATAAGAAGCTAAATAGTAAGGGACAAAATCTACTAATGTGTCGCTCCGATTGGCCGATAGAAGTGTGAAGTACCTCGATGGCATTGTTAAAGATGTACTGGTTAAGGTGGAAAAGTGTTAATTGTTAGCAGACTTCATTATCCTGGACATGGAAGATTACAAGGAGATGTCTTTGATCTTGGAAAACCCCATTCCTAGCTACTGGATAGGCATTGATAGATGTCCAAGAAAGGAAGTTACAATTGAAAGTCGATGACCAGAAGGTCAATTTTTCTATTTTTAACTCTCGTAGACTTCCTTCTATTTATGATGATGTGATGGTGATTAATACAATTGATGATATTTCTAATGGCACTTGCAAGCATGAGGATCCTCATTCTTTACTGGACAACAATCTGTCGAAATGCTTTAAGGTAACTAGAATTTCAGAAAAAGCTCCAATTGAACCACACAAGGAATAAGAAAACATTCTAACACCAGAATAAAGGAAGAAAAGTTTAAAATAGTTGGAAGAAGAACATTAATTCAATTTTCAATGGAAATTGGGTATAACTGATAGGCTTTAAGCAAGTAAGAGGCCCGATACCCTCGGAAGTGACAATTATGTACAAGCGATTACTTTGGAGAGAAATTGAAGGGAGGTTCTTCTTTATTAATACTCATAAGCTGCCTCTCAATAGATATGGATATTGTTCATAGCTTCCTTATACGCAGGTTCATGACCTCTTTGAGGTATTTGAACATGAAAATTATGCTGATTCTTCAGAAGGTAGATATGTCAAAGGCAAAAATTCAACAAGAGGCTAGGGAGCGTGCTAAAATGGCTTAGGCAACAGGGAACTAAAGAGATGTTGGCGAAGGTGTTGATTTGCAGCAAACAACTCCTAAGTTCAATAGCTAAGAAGAAGAAAGATCTAGGAAGCTTTACCATATCATGTCTCATGGGTGACACTTTCTTTGACAGAGCCTAATATGATTTAGGTGTGGGTATGAATTCGATGCCCATGCCTATTTACGGGAATATAGGTTTGAGAGGACTCAAGAAGTGTGACCAAATCATCCAATTGATGGATGGAAATAAGGTGAAACCATTAGGGGAATACTTAATGTATTGGTCAAAGTGGGGAAGCTTAAATTTCTGATTGACTTTATTGTCATGGATATGGATGAAAAAGATGTGGATGACATCTTTATTATATTTGGAAGGAAGACCATTTTTTCTATGGCAAAAGCTTTGATCGATGTTGATTAAGAGCAAGTGACCTTGAGGGCTGGAGAAGAGTCAGTTGTGTTCAACATGATAGATGAAAATGAGCATTTTTCTATGGGAAATTTGCTTGTTCAAGAGTTGATGGCCGAGAGAAAGGGAATAGGTTGAAGATCTACTATGGAGGTGTCTTTGACAATGGACTTGAAGAAGTCCACTTCGCTGTCTAGAAGGCCGCGGAACAAATAAAGTAAAGCTAATGACTTTAAAGAAGCGCTTCTTGGGAGGCAACCCAAGTCCTTCATTTTATTTTAATTCTTTATGTTTTAGTTTGATTTTTAAATTTAATTTTTGCTTTACTGAATTAAAAGCTAGAATTAACTAATAATTATTTTTCATTTTTATTTTATACGGGTTAGGTTCAATAAATGAGAAATTGAAAAAGAAAGTTACAGTTGGTGGACTAGTTAGAAGCAGTCACCCATAGTTTGCAGGTGACCCTAGCACTTTGTAGTTCAGCCCCAAATTGCAAGTGAAACAGAAGGGTACTCACAGTTTGTAGGTAAGTAAAGGTAATTTATCGCAATCTGCGAATAAAAAAAAATGGTAGCCGTAGTCTTCGACTAATATAAGCTTGACCAACCACAGTTTGCAGTTCATCGAAGTAGTAACAATAGGGTTAAAACCTTTTTACGTAGTCTTTTAATTTAAAAAAAAACTCTTCCTCCTTCCCTCCATTAGGTGACTCAAAAGAATAAAAAAAAGAACCCCTATTCTTCTTCTTCCTTCTTTCTTTCTTGTTCAATCTTCTTCTCCTCCTATATTGTTACATCTGTCATCATTATCTCTCTCTTTCCTCCCATATTCTTCTCCATTATTATAAATCAGCCAACCAAAACTTTCTACCCTTTATTTTATCACAACCATTATTCAAGGTTAGGACAACTCATACCACTTGCAACCATCAAGGTTTTTGACATTTTCACAAGGGAATTTATCAACACGAATCCAGATTTGAGTAAGAATATTATTCCATTTAATTTTTGGTAAATTGCTTGGTATTTGGTTGGTGAGTGTTTCCTTGTGATTATTTTAATCGTGTGGTGGATATTTTGTGGATTACTTGTTGATTGAAATTCGTTAGTTTTGTGAGATAATTTGTTGCATATTGTTTTTTATTAAGTTGGGGAGCAGTTTAATTGATTGGTTGTTTTATTGTGTTGATATAATTGTTCTAATAGGTAAGAAGAGAAAGAAAATGGATAGCAACACTAATGATGACAACATTTTTGTTTCTTTAAAGGCTAAGCAATTACATGACAAACTTCAAAATAGGGTCAATCCTTTATATGAGTGGGGGTTTGATTTTAGTCATGTGAGGATTGAAAACAATAAAGAAGCAAATTAGTTGCGTCGTAAGATCTTTAATAATTTCAATGTAGGGGATGGACAGATTTTTGTAGAACTCCTACCGTCATGGCAAACAAAAATATAGTCTATGAGTTTATTGATAATAGTTTGGGCCATGAGTATTCAAGGTTAAGGGTACACTGATCATTTTTAGGAAGAAGATCTTTAATGAACTCTGCCATTTACCCACTAATCTCAATAACCAATTCAGCACGTTTTTGGAGGGTGAAGTCGATTATGATGAGGTAGCTAGCGTGTTGATGGATTGTTGGGGTAAATGGGATATAGAGGATGGTCAGTGTAAGTGTATTAGGCTAAGGTACTTGAATGGGGAGGCTACGGCATGGATGCCTACTTGGCACACCATCAATTTTAACCCTAAGAACAGTGTTTTTAAACTCGGACTGGCAAGTGAACAGGCAGAGTTTTCGGTTCGCGGTTGAACCGGTTTGACCGATTCAACCGGACGGGTCAAAATTTTATTTAAATATCAAATAATTGCCATTGTTTACCACAGAGTCCCAGCAGCCATCCTGGTTGGAATAGTTTTCTCACAACTACAAGCCCGAGGTTCGAGCCTCATAGGCAGCATAGGATTCTAAATTGTTTTTTTTGTATTTCCAAAGTCTTTTTTTAATGTAATGAAGAGTTATAAAACAAATTTAGAAACCCAAATCTTCCATATTTCTACTCTCATTTGCTCTCCTTTTGCCCTCTTTCGTCTTCTTTCGGTTTCCTCTCTCCCCAACTCTATTTTCTTCCACTTCGCCCTACCCCCTTCTAGTCCACTTCCACTCCCCCTCTTCCTCTCCCTTTCCCTTCTTCTCAGACTCCCTATACTCCGTGGACTTCAATGAATTGGTTTCACAGATCTAAAAATTTTGCAGTAATCTCTCATTTCTATCCTCTTTTGATTCGGAAAGTGGTAAGGAAAAGTAAGAGTTTTATGTGATTTTTGAGATAAGAAAGGTTGAAAAAGGTGGTGGCTTAACTGATTCCATTGCTTCTAGATAAATTTGGGCTTTGATTACTTTTTGAGAAAAAAGAAGGTAGGAGAAAGCTAGATATCATGGGGGAGTTGGAGTTTCTCAGATTGTTGATCAAAAAAATAAAAAATCGGCGGTCACGGGTTCACACCAGTTCCCATCGATTCACCAGGTTTTGACCGGTTTTTTTTCATTCTCGGCTTTTACATGTGCTCGGACCGGTATTGGTGTCGGTTCCCGGTTAAATCGGTTGAACCGGCTGGTCCGATCCGGGTTTAAAAACACTGCCTCAGAGGGCTTGTTTAATTTTTGCCATTATGGAAGGTTTAACGATTGTTGTTGGACAAGAGATCCAACAAGAAATTTTGAGGACAATTGAAAGCACAAGGT
Source organism: Cinchona pubescens (assembly GCA_025175665.1). Taxonomy (NCBI): domain Eukaryota; kingdom Viridiplantae; phylum Streptophyta; class Magnoliopsida; order Gentianales; family Rubiaceae; genus Cinchona; species Cinchona pubescens. Next base: position 7,253,256 of record JANKKI010000123.1, on the reverse strand, counting down.
ACTATTTTTTTCCAAATTTTGATAACTCAATTGTGCCAGCTTGCAGGTTTGCGGATCGTTACTACAAAGAAATAGGACATACTATCACCAATTAATATTATAGCTCTTTAGGCGATTGTGACCCAATACAAATATGCTATGATTATTGTACAAACTAGGGCGAGAGGTGCGCAGGCAACTGATGAATGTTAAGGTATTCAAGGTGAGAGACCTAAGGGATCACTACTTGTTCCACCGCCTAGACTTGCAATTGACTCCGTTTTCCATCCACCGTTTAACAATGACGACGCAGTGGGGTTCACAATCTATCACAACCAATGTTTCAAGAAAATGAGACAAAAGACAGTTTCTGGCGTCATAGCTCAGCCATTTGGGAAACTTTGATATCTCCCACTGGCCTTAGATGACACCACCAGTAGAGTGGCACTATGGAACCCCAGACGATGTCAAGAGGCAAGGTTTGAGGACCAGGCAAGATGGGAATGAAGCAAGACCGTTAGGGGCAGCAGGAGATTGACCATTTCTGCATCTGCACAGTTGTCAGGGAAGTAGTGTTTTAACTTTTAGTTTAATTTGTCTGTTTAGTTAAATTTTTTTGTATACCATTTTCCCTAGTCTTGTGTTATGTAAGTAAGTGGTGGTGAAGTTTAGATTTGTCTATATTTAGTTGTGTTGATGTTTAGCATTGTCAAGTCTGTGATGTAAATTGCCTGTGATCTGTGTTAGTGGAATGGCAAATTAATAGTAGGATTGATTTTAGTTTCCAATTATATAAAACCTTGAATAACTTCTATCCACAGGATGGATGTTTCACAATTTTGATTAAAAGGGTGGAAATTCAAATTTATGTCGAATATGCTTTCTTAGGTATAAATTTTTGAACTTATTGCTATTAAAGAAGAGTCACGTAGTTTATTTTAGTGCCCATACTAATTTGGAGTTGTTGAAATTGTTTCTTTATGATTGTTGAGTAGGATAGAGTAAGATATGACAAGACCATGGTATTTCCATTTGTATGTTTATGCATGGCGAAGTATTAGATTCTATTACAGTTGTTATATTGACTTACATTAATATAACTCATTTTTCTATGTCTAGTTCCTTATGTGCTCTAAGTGATCCAATTAGCTTGAAAAGTTATAAAGAGAAAAAGAAAAAATGGCTTGCTTTATATAAAATACATAGCATGGTAAGAAATGAGAATTATAAGGCGGCTTGCATGGAAATGCGTCTTGCTAAGCTTGAAAAAAACTAATAAACAATCAAATAAATGGTAGTCATAAAGGAATTACGTAAAGGTTATATTGCCGTTATTGAGTTAAATGATTATAAAAATACTATTTATTAATTTGTGTTGGTTGCATTTGTAAGTTCACATATTGATGTCTATTATACACTTCTCTTCAATGATTATAAATGCTCAATTTTGTATATCTTTTGATTTAGTTATGTGTAATGGAATTTTTATGTGATATGGCCCATATTAATAAATGTGATTTCTTGCATTGATATTTGAGAAAGTTTATTTGACATTTATTCAGGTGGACTTTTTGTGTGCGTAAATGTGGAATGTGATTTCATGTGGTTGATCGGATGCGGACTAGGTTGATTAGTCAATTAGATCAATCTGATTTACCATTCCTATTTTGTTTTGTATGAGTTGTGATTAGTCATTTTTGCTCGAGACTAGAAAAATGCAAAGTTGGAGAAGTTAATAATTCTATAGTTAGAGTAATTTTTGTACCTCTTTTGTTAAGAATTTAAATATGTTTAGTTGTATTTTAGGGAGTAACTTCATGATTAGAATGTTTATCATTGATAAGAGATTGTGATCCTTTAAGTCATTTTTGTGTTTAATTGCGTGTTTAACTAGTATATTTGTCTATTCATTTCATTTTGTATCTTGCACGGGTGTAGCAAGGGGCAAATCTAAACAGTATCAAATAAAGTTTGGGCTTGGGCTTGTTATGCTACTTTATAAATTTCCTATGTAACGATCCAAAGGAGAAAAGGTAACTTTTAGTCTAGGATTTTTAGAGCTATTTTTTTTTTTTTTTGCATTTTAGAATTGAATTGTCCTTTAATTTCTTCTTTTGATTTTCAACTTTGGGTTCATTCAAGTTATTCAATCCAAGTTAGTTTGCAACGAATTTGATTATGGTAAGTTGGTTTTTAATTTATTTCTTTGTAATTGCACTTTTAGTTTTCATTTATTATTTATCAAGACTTTTGGCAAATCAATCAATTTATATTTTTCTCCACAAACTATGAATTGCTAAATTAATTAGGATTTGGGTGTGGGTGATGTAATTATCTACGGATAAATTAAAGGGTTAAATACAGGAAACCCTTTTAAGATTTGGGCTTATTTTGCACTAAAACCCTGATGTTATTTTTTCTCACTTTGCCCCTTCGGTTAGCAATTTGATTGTTAAAAAGCTAAAAAAGACATTTTTACCCCTAGACACTACAGGAATATATAAAACTAACCCCTTAAAGTTTATTATATTTTTCATTTTAGTCCCTAATTCTAGTTTTGTGTCAACTCTAGTCATTAATCAATATAAAAATGTTGTCTAAACAGCTGAAAATATAATGATGTCCAACACTAGTGGTTTTTTTATAAATACTTCTAAAAAAATTTAAATATAAAAATTTCCTACCACTATCGGTATTTTTTGGTCTTTTCATTATATTTTATTTTCTACTAATTTTTTTTTTTGAATATGCGAGACTTATAACCATTTATCAAAGTTATTTTAGTATATTTTCCTTTTGCTTTTCTTTATGTTTATTTAGAATGATTTTTTTCTTATTTTTTCCTTTATTAATGTAATTTAACTAATACCTAAATTATATGAAGTAAGCTTATCACTTAAATTAAAATAATTTAGATGAAATACCTTTAATAATTCATCAAAAATTTTAAAATTAATTATTTCACCGTATTTTTAAATTTTAAATATTGAAGAAAAAATAATTTGAGAATTAAAATATTAGTAATTAATTTGGAGCATATTTATATTTTTAACAACATTGATAACATTATTGAATTTTATTTTTATTCCAATGTATTAAATGCTACAAAACTTACCTGAGGGGGTAAAGTGAAATTTCGCTTAAACCTTAAGGGGGTTTACTGTAATTAATCTTTAAGGGTAAATTTATCTTTTTGAAAAAAACTAACGCCAGAGTTATAGTTGACCATTAGTCAAAGTGAGCTTACTGTATTTAACCCTTAATTAAATTAATGGTTGATCACTAAAATATATTAATCGACTAATAATTAACACGAATAGGCAAATTTAGAGAGTACCAACTTTAATTTTGGTTAGGTTGACCAGGGGATAAGGTTATTGAAATTCCGTTATAGACCAGTGTTAATTCATTAGACTAATTGATCTGAGTCCAAGGTAGTGGATCGACTAGTTGATTCACCGAGTATTCCTGGTCTAAAACTTGAATTCCATATAGATAAGATTCGAATTATTTAATTATACAAGAGAATGTCTCAAACCTTAGTTAATTAATTTGATAGGATTCAATCACCGAAAATTTTGAGATTGAATTTAAAGTTCAAGAATCTCCATTAATTTTAATTGAATTGATTGACACAAGATTGGATAAATCCATGGTAATTGCTATCCTAGCACTCGACCCACTTTTATCTGTTGATTTAAACTCTATTTCCATTTAGTCGTTCTCTAATTTTAGTCATTTATTTATTTTGGTAATTTAATTCTAAAAATCCAAACTCTTCACAAATCGGTTGTCTAAATAGAAATTGGACCAAAATCTCGATGATTGTTTACCAGTCCTCGTGGGATCGACTCTTACTTATCATGTACATTGATAGCCGTGCACTTACGGATATTAGTGAAAAAGTGTGCGAACATAAAGTAATTTAACTTTTTCAATGTGGATCAGATATCACGATATCGATTTTGTATATAAAATTGATATCGTGATCTAGGGTAAGAAAATTTTCTGTGTATGGGTGATATCGGTTTCATGTATCAAATTGATATCACGATATGGGCTTCGGTAGAAAAACACCTTCTTGGTAGTTCACCTTGATATCACGATACAGATAATTGATATCACGATATCGTCTGAATATTTGGATAGGATGTTGCAAAATGGGAAATTCATATCGTGATACGGGTTGAACTTCTACAAGAGCCATTTTCCTCATAGCCAAATATTTGCAACATCTTTTCAACTTCACCCCATATTTCATCAACACTCACAAGCATGAAAAAGACAAGTCTTAGTGAACAATTTCACTTATTTCCTTGGCAAAACTTATTATAAACATAACAAAACAACTCAATCTAAATTCAAACTAATTTAGCCTACTTAAACCTAATCAAATCTTAACATGAAATTACACAAGTCAAAAAACAAAACAAAAACCTGAAACAAAAGATTGGGTTGCCTCCCAATGGCAATTATTTATAGTCATTAGGTTGACTATGACATTTAAGACTTAGGTATCATTATAAAGGTTGATTGTGCACCTTTTCTCCTTTGGATCGCCATGGTAAAGCTTCAACGTAAGCCCATTGACTTTGAAATGCAAGCGCATACCCTTTAACCCGATGGCTCTATGTGGAAATGCTTGAACCACTTCATATGGACTCTCCTATCTAGACTTGAGCTTCCTAGGAAACAATTTTAGTCTAGAGTTATAGACTAAAACATGATAACCGAGAGAAAATATTTTCTCAAGATTTGCTTCTCATGTCAAGCCTTGGTTCTTTCCTTGTAAATCACAGAGTTCTCAAATACGTCCCTTCTAAGCTCATGTAATTCCTTCAAGTGCAAGAGTTGCTTATCACAAGCTTCCTTCCAATCAACGTTCAAGCTTTTGATGGCCCAATATACTCGATGTTGCAACTCGCTAGCTGATGAAAAGATTTACCATACACTATCGGATATTGGTGACATTCCAATTGGGGTCTTAAACGAGGTGTAGTTGTTCGTTGAATATTGGTTAAGCAATGCAAACAAGTGATAAAATTAACCCTACTTCTTCTATCCAACATCCATACACTCGAAAGTATACGAGATAGGTTTGTAGACAGTAGCAAGTGGGTATCATTTCCACGAGGATTGTTGTTTAGCAATAACTGAGATTTACAAGTCCTTACATAGTTAGACGATTCAAATATGAATGGAGAAATTTACTCTACTAATAATCAAATTCTAAATATGCAATTAAATCTAAAATTAAATTAACCTATCAACTAAAGCAAGTAGATACTTCCAAAATTCATGAAATTACTAAATTAAGGCAAGAATTAAAGAGCAACTAATCCTAATTTCACTAAAGAAAACAATAAGGAAGCATAAAAAACACATAAAGTCCATTTTCTACTAATTTAAACTATGAAAATTTTCATTAGGAAAACATAAATTAAAACTAGATATTTTTGGATTTTTGATTTAATAAAGCAAAGCCTAAAAGAAATTAACTAGAAATTAAGACAAATACACGGAAATTCAAACAAGAAATCAATAAATTACCAAGCAACTGAAGAAAATTTGAAATGGAAGCAACTAGATTTTAATGAAATTTAACTAGAAAGCAAGTAAAAATTATATATACTTGTAGCTAAAGATTAACCCACTAAGATTTTATAATCAAAATTAAAATTTGCAAGAAATTAAAAACAAGATCTAAGGAAAAGTAAAAGAGAATTTGTATTAAACTAAAGATTTGAAGTTTAAGCCAACTATGAAAATCTACTAACTACTTTAGTCTAATCTACACTACCTAATGTGTATACTACACACCTATAAAATCTATATATATGGAGTGTTTTACATGTTAACCAATTGAAAATCTAGCAGTAGTAATTACAAGTATGTCATTACAACAATTGCTGAATGAGCCTAGATATCTCATACGACATGGAATTCGGTATCGCGACATTGAGTTTAAATATAAACTTTCAAATCCCGCCTCGATGTCGCGACATGGAATTCTATGTCACGACCTTGACTCTATTTCAACAACAGTCTTCAATTCTTGTTTAATTGCTCTTTGACCCTCAATACTTGTTCACTTTGACTTCCATTTTTTAATTATTAACCTGCAAAAGTATTAAACTAACTAAGTAAGTAAATGATTAAAATTCAAATAAAGCTCATAATAATCACTAAAAAGTAAAAATGCATGCACATAATGTAAAAATTTACTAAACACTCAAGAAATATTTGAATTTTGAATTTAAACTAACAAAATGTTACGATTTAGAAGTAAAATAACTCTAGTTTACTAAGGTTATCACACCCCCAAATTCAGAATTTTTCTAGTCCCGAGCAAAACAAAAATTAAAAAGAACCTTACTGACAAAACACCACCAAAATTGACTAAACACTTGATGAACAATGGATGTACTTAGAACAACTACCAAGAAACGTCTCAAGGGACCTCCAATACTTTGTGATACTCGAACTATTTCAAGCATTTCCAAAATTTCTATTTTCTAAGAAAAATATGTTCGTTTACTACACAAAACTTCAAATTACTAAGCATTAGCCATGCAAAAAGATTCCCAAATTTTGAGTTATATTCATTCAAAATAGCATTTTTCGCAAATCACAAATATTAGAAAATTATTCAATCATCTCGACAAGGTCGTATGGAAATAGAAGTTCATTAGGAATCTACCTAAATGTATATTCACACAGTTTGGGAACATTAATCTAATAAGGACTAAGTAGTATGATATCAATGATAAGTATTACAAACATTTCCTCCTCAACTTGTTGGTATACTAAAACATTATCCCTGATGGCTTAATTCGGAGAAATAATATGGGTACATACCGGAATCTCGTACTCTCATTGTTACTATGCTAGTAGCTTAATTCGGAGAAACAACATGGGTATATGCCGGAATCCCATACACATGAAGAGGATAGCTTTATAACTAATAGCAAAATTATTATTATTATTAGTATTATTATTATTATTATTATTTTATATAAATATTTCGGCCCTAAACCAGGGAAGAGGAGTAAAATGTACTTAAGATTAATCTTAAGTACCAATCATTCTCAAATTAGAATAACATTCCCTATGTAAATACACAAAATTTCCTAATTTCCTTCTCCTTCATATAACCTAATTATTCCAAAAGATAAATCGACTAACAAAGTAATATTGGTGATTTGACCAAAAAATAATATTTCAAGTAAATTTTCCGCAAAATATTAGTATCTCTTTTTGAAAAATGGTAATACCAAAATTTTGAAATCCTTATGTTGTAAAAGAACCACTCACACACACTTAAATTCATGAAATGACCTGTTCAAATATTTCAATCATATAATATTACAAGTAAAATATCATCATTGAGTATTCAATTGATCAATTTTCCATTCAATAGTCATCAAATCACACAAATAAACATCACATAACCATTCCGAAAACAAACACCCCCAAACTTGACTCTTTGATTCGAATTGATGAGTAAACTCATCCTACCACTCGCCCAAAATTGCAACTAAATGAATACAAACAAACTTAAACCAAAAATAACTTAAACCGTAATACTCTCTTAATAAAAATAACACCGCAAAGTGAGATCACCAAGAACACATCAAGCCGTGCCGTATGGGTAAGCTTATTTTCATCATTCCCAACTTTTAAGCATCAACAAAAATTCACATGGCGTCAACTTAAGGCCCTTAGCTATTATCACTACTCAAACACATAAACCAATTAAGGACACATTTGGCATCAAACCAAAATTTTCATCATGAAGTTCAAATAAATAAAACTCACTTCAAATACCAATGAAGGTAAATTGGCATTAGCCTAAGGCCCTTAGCCAATAAAAGAAAATTATCCGTAAAATATGATAAACTATTAAAGTACTAAGAAATAAGAATGGAATGTTTGAAAATGTCTCAAAATTCACTGTAAATGTCAAAGAAAATATTTCTCTTCTTGATGTCTCATCAGCTATCATCCATGTCCTCCTGGTTATCCTCATCTCCACCTTGTTAACTCTCCTCAAAGTCCTCGTCTTGGGTTCTAGCAGGTTTATCGGTCTATTAAGCTCCTCCTTGATTACATGAATCACTTGTGGTGTATAGTACTGCCCTCCGAAGTAGTACATAGTGCCACTGTGGAGGATGTGATAGTTGAATCCATGTGCTAAGTGAGGTGGTCCAGAGCGAATCTTCTATTGCTACCAAATTGTTGTACATCACCGATTGATTGTACGTGTAATAGTCTTGTAACTCATTTCCCTCATCTTCTGTGATTGGTGCATTCAACACATATCTGAGGGGCAAAGGAATAAATGATGTTCTTGGGGGCGGTGGTGGTGGTATTTGACCTTCTACAGGATGATGTTGCTCATAAACCCGCACCACTTTATACAGAATCTTTATTAAATCTACCTTTTTGATGAGTCATGGGTTTTTACATTACATCATGCACGATCAACAGAATGAGGGCACCCTATAGTGATACATAAATGAGTAATTGGACTCGAGTATAAAAGATAAGCTTGCCAAACCTCCTACTATAAAAAATTCCCTATCTAATCAACCTACCAACGTTCACCGGTATCCCTGTCGTGATGGCATAAACCAAAATATCTTATCCTTTTGAATGTAACAAAGAATTAGATCCCCAAATACGACAACTTATGAAATAAAACCAACCATAGTTTTGCTGTAAGGGACAAACCATGCTATTTTTGTTGTATTCATTACCCAAGTGTTCAGGTAAATATTATTAGGCAATTCAATTCACAAACAAGTAATAATTAGACCTTAGTAACCCCAATCAACAAATACACACACTCGCAAGGATACGAGGTATATTTATAGATCGGATGAGTGAGGATCCTACCCACGAATACTATTAGACAATTACTGTGATTCACAAATCTTTATACTAGTTAGACAAATTAATTGCAAGAATTTATTCTGCCTAAGGTGACTAAATTAATTTTAACCACTAAGAAAACAAGAACAATCACCAAAAGTAAGTAAAATTAAAGAAAGTAATAAAATTTATTGAATGAAAATTTAAATTAATAAACCAGAAAAGTAAATGCAATAAGATTAAATAAAAATTTCAGAATTGAAATAAGAATTGGAGTTGAATTGAATTTAAATAAACAAAGCAAACTCAATACGGTAGCCGAAACAAGAGTTGATGATGCTTGAAGTCTTGACAAGAAAAGAAAACCTAATCTAATGATTTTTCTAACCTAATATCTAATCTAACTTATGACTATGATATATCTTCAACTCCTCATACAATGGGGTATTTATAGGGGATATATAGGGTTTAGTCCCTCAGATGATAGAATTACAACAAAACTTGAAAAGGAGTCCAACCGAGAGAAGAAAACTTCAAAAACAAGTAATTTCCATAACCAGCTGCACCTCATGTGTACATGCGCACAAATTCCTCATGCATGTGTGCGAGAATGATCTTCTGGAAATTTGATATCTGGAATTTGCACACATGCGCAAGCCTTGGGTCGTGCATCTGCACAATTTCCAGTAGGCCTGTACCAGCTTCCACATCAATTTTGATCTTGATGCTGATGGTATTTGGAAAACTCAAAATACGAAAGTTGTATTTCTCTCTCTTAGCTTTCGAAAGCATCTTGACTCACCTCAGCTGGAGCTCAAACAAGAAAATTATGATCAAAATGCCAAACAGTGTCCAAATTCGCTCTTTGCCGATGTATTTTTTCATCCTTCCAATTTTTCTCCAACTTTTTGATCCTTCTGACTTCTCCTTCATTTAAGACCTACACAAACTAAAATAAAACAGTTAAGCTCATTATTAACTCAAATATTTCTTGCATCACATAAAACTGAGGTAGATGACACATAAAATATAAGAAAAGAGCTTATCAAATACCACACACTTATCTTTTGATCATTCTCGAGCAAAAATGGAATGTAAACAAATAAGTTGATTAAAATTGCCCCAACAAATCTCAACAATTACCCACATGAATAATCAAGAATCACGTCACCATCAAGAGGAAGCCAAGAACTCGAGAGTTCAAATGCCAATAAAACCCTAGACATGAAATCCGATGTATGTGCATGTGTTAATATAGCCATTCAATACAAACTCAGTTTTCAAGACACTCGGATTATATCATGCAAACTCTTAGAATTTTTCTAAACATCCCATAGGTCACTTCATTTACACTTCTCCACTAATATAGACAACTAAATTAATTTAAATAAGGTAGGAGCTTTTAGTTTGTAACGATAGGCTAGGGTATTGGCTAATCAAAGAAGGGATAAGGATGTCACAAAACAAGAGAAAGAGCTTTGAATTATTGCGGGGCACACATCAAAATAAAACTGCTTCTCTAAAACATTAAACCACATATCCTTACAAATATAGAACCCCATACTTAATCTACAAACACCAATAAAAATTTCATACATCAGACAAAAAGTCTTTCTTCTTCAAGTATTTTTCAACCCAACATGCCAACATTTTTCCAGACAATTATTTATCAATTTTTCCATGTTCGCTCCTAACATGGGTACTAGAGATATGGGTACTAGAGATAGGCACTACCGCAAACACACCACTGCAGGTACCGATGATGGACACTACCTGTAAATATAGGTACCAGTGACAGGCACTACCTATAATTACACCAAGGCAAGTACCAGTGATTGGCATTACTTTTACTTTTCAAAAAAAAATTCCCCTCAATTTCCTTACAGTAACCCTTACCCATAAATATACACCACTCACTCTTTCAATTTACCATCCTCATTCAACTACCTTCTACTCCATATTCCCTTAACAATTGTGAGCAATAAAACTTTTAAGGGATATTTTGGGATAGAAAAATCAAAGAATATATTAAGTTTATAAAGGTTGGTCAAATAAGTGTTTATGAAAGAAACCGAATGGTGGTTCTCTCAATTCATTACGAATTAAGGCTCGAATAGGGTACTAGGGATAAAAATTTCAATAGGGGTTACCTTGAATGGCTTAAACGACCCAAGAAATGCTCTACCTTCATCTTTAAACTCAATTAAGCTGTCTATGAATGTCACTTTGAAAATGTAACAAAGCAAATTTGCAATATAAGTTAGTTTACATAATTATTTCTAAGTGTAAAAAAATAAAATAATTTATGGCTATTAGTGCTCAAAATTTCTCAGACATCATGCAAGAAAAATATTAACATCGACTACTCACTCATGAATGGTTTATCTCAAAAATTATCATGTAGAAATCAAAGAGACATATTAAATGATTGCAAAATTTTCAAAATTTCAAAGAAATTGAACTAGTTCACACAATACTTTCCAAAAATCTTAAAATAACTCTCAAATCAAAAGAAAAACTAAAATATTGCAGCAAAATTGAGCTAAAATTACACCAAACAATTGTAAATCTAGATAACTTCCCACCCCATAGTTAGAAATAAACATTGTCCTCAATGTTAAAGAAAATAAAAGCTTATAAAGAGGAAAAAATGGAAAGTTTCTTTGGCAATGTAGAACGTTTGATGTAGAATAGAAAACTTGCCATTTGTAGTCCCACAAACAATTCTCACTACTTATTTCTTATTCATAAACTTTAGGTTAACCCCACATTAAAATAAAAACTCTACTATAAGATTTAAGTATAACTAATAGTTGTGACTCTAGAGAAACTAGTGATGATTACCATGAAGGTAGCCCTTGAAGACGTGTACAAGAAGGTTTTTGCCGATTCTTATCATCATGGTGCATCTCTTAGTAGAAGGGCGTGAAAAGGTCACGGTGACTTTGACTGAATGAATAGGAATAGGGATCAATTGATACATATTTTGATTGAGGAAGAGAATCCAGGATTTGAAAATCACAGATACAGTGAATTTAGATAACAGACACTACTTATAATTCTTACGAGAGTGTTTTTATTTTAACAATTGGGTGTCCAAAAACTAAAGATGGGTTCAACACAAAATTTAAGAAATGAAGAGATAAGTATGAAAAATAATCCGTAATTTGTTAGAAAGTTACATGTAATCTTCCTATTTTTCTTGTTGAAATTACTAGGTATTTTTGTTTATTAATTGATAGAAATTGCTTCAAAAAAGACAAAATGCAATTTCTAATCACAATGCAAAGAGTTCCATCTTGATATATGCCCTAACGAAGATCCTGGGACAATTTGTGATGTAATATCATTATCCTGACATACATATCCACAAGAGGAGTTGAAACACATCATTAACATTAGAATCAAAAACACAAATTTAAACTCATTAAGAAATTAAGAGAATAAGAAAATTGAGAAATGAGATTCCACGATAGTCAGAAAGAAACTTAATCCCTTATGGACATAAAATATTAACACCACAAATAAGCTAAAATGAAAAGAAAAAATAGTACGCTATCATCCTAAAATAAACTAAAAGGCAAGAAAAATAAAAAATAGCATTAAGTCCTCCGGAAAAGCACTAGACGTCCACAGCTCAATTGACAGGGACACTCACATATTAGAATCAATACTCGTCATTAGAAGGTGTCAGTTCCTGTGGGAATGGAAGAAAAGGTGGGAATGTAGAGAAATCCTCTGCACACTCCTGAACTAACTGTTGAGCCTCCATATTCTGCTGCCATACACGCTGATAATGAACGTATGTATTAAATTGGCATCGCATGCGCTGTTGTTCAACCAGAATCTGCTCCAGCAGCTCTTCCTGACTTGGCCGCGAAATTGGGTCACCAATCCATGGCTGTGAAGTGGAGGCTTGAGAGCGGGTCCTTCGAACTGGGGCCCTCGCACCATCCAATGCTATACAAGCTTCAAATTTTCTTCGAATCAATCATAACACCGTCATCAAGACACAACATAGTAACCAAATGTGAATCCCATAAGCTAGATTGCTTGACTACTGTGCTATAATAGATCTGCTGGCTAATCAAATGGCCCATATTTATCGGCCTACCTGAAGTAATGGCATAAAAAAGCTTGGCTCGCTCCAAAGTGACATGACACCATAAGATGACTTAACTGAAGGAGACGAGCACATATGAACTTAAACCAAATGAACCAAATAGGCTGAAGCTTATTAGCATCAAAATGACGCGCAATTCCCTAGCATCCCTTGTCCATTTGACTTCATGTATGCAGATAAGGCTTGTGATATCATTAAGATCCATATTAGTGTCACGAATTGTTGGCCACTTGTCATTGTGAACTTGATTTAATCGTAATAGCTAATTAATTGTGTTCCCTGAAATATCCCTAGTCTTTTCCCTGGCATACACCCAAGTTCCCTAATAAGCAGTTAAATTAGCATAGAATTCAAGTACAACCAGGAGTACAGTGTCCTTAGGAATGGAGATGAAGTAATTCCACCCACGTATCCTAACGACATTGTTAATTTCAGGGGCTCCATTAGTAGGGATTTTTATACCCCTCTCTTTAATTGCTTTCCTACCCAAGATATCTGAATCTTACCCTTTTTGGTAGCGGCATTGAGAAACTGATTTGGAACATTCTTCCAAATATAACATCCTCATGATGCTCTTGATGTTCCTATTGTGGTGATGCAGAAAAAGAGGCCTTGGCCGTTCCTTGACCCGCCGGTTGCTTACCCTTACATGCCATGTCTACAAAAAATGTAATATGAAATATAAGACACGCAAATATAGGTACCAACACCTCACACGTATTCAATTTTATAACCTCACACTAAAAATTAAACTTGATATTCACAAGATAAAATCAAACATGTTAATGCCAATACCAAGTTATGTGTATACGTTCAATATACTCTTAGACCCTTTTTAACCACAAAATTGAATAGGGAATAATCACATGGCATGATTGATGTCCTAGGAATTGAATTCGTGCCCAAACCCCTAGTGTTTTAAGAATTTTCTTCATTGAGGCATTTTATCGAACATTTGCATGCATAACCAAAGAATGAACATTCCTCTATGTAAAGACCACACAACTACTTCCCAATTCAAAGAACAAAGCAACAATTTAGCAAATCAACACCTAATTATGCGAATTCATCAATAATAAATACAATCAAAGTATCAAAAATCAAAGTTTTCCTTCAATGTAATTACCAACCCAAAAAGGAAAAATATAATTAAATCAATGAAATTCTTACCTTATTGATGTTTATTCTTGAATGAAGAAGAAAAAATAATGTGAATTGAAGAGATAAAGCAGCGATTTGAGGGTAAAAAGATAGTAGGGATGAGAGGGTTTTGAGAGGAGAGGAAGATATAAGAAGAGGGTTGTTTGAAGGAAAGAATTGGTATTTGAGTGTTGAGAATTCAGGGGTTGGGCATTTTAATCCGACGTGCACACTTGCACAAGGTCTTTCTCGTTGATGTGTGCGAGAAGTTGAGAGGACAATCTCCTTTCTGCCATTTGCGCACATGCGCAAGTCTCTGGACACGTATGTGCACGAATCAGAAAATTAGAATTGTGGCTTCTAAAATTTGCACACATGCACACAAATTGTGTGAAAGTGCGCAAATTAAACCCTCTAAGTCTATAATAATTCTATTCCTAACCACTCAAACCAACCACAAAACCATAAAACCATGTTCTAGGTTGTTTAACTTACATTTTAAGATGATATGCACACACATAACAAAGAAACTAAAAAATCAAAACAAACACACAAATGAAATTATAAAAGGACATGGGTTGCCTCCCATGCAACGCCCTTATGTATAGTTTTAGGTTGACTTTGGCATGTGAGATCAGGCATTGACGAGGTGAATGGTTTCCTGTTCCTCGTTGAAATTCCTCCAAGTAGCACTTCACTTGGTGGCCGTTAACCTTGAAATTTCCTTTTCTTCCATTGAGCATCACCGCATCATACGGGAATGTCCACCTACTTTGAATGGCCAGAACATCTTGACTTCAACTTTCTGGAGAATAATTTTAGTCTTGAATTGTATAATAAAACTACTTCCTTGGTTTTGAATTCCATGCAAGAAACATCCTTGTCATGCCAAACCTTCATATTTTCTTTACAAAGTCTTGATTTCATAGGCTAGATTATCTCTTCAAAATTTATCCTATTTGTTCAAATCCAGAAGCCTTTTCCCCCCAACCTCCTTCAAATCATAGTTGAGACTTTTGAAGAGCCCAATATGCCTTGTGCTCGATTTCAACTGGAAGATGACAAGCCTTACCATAAATCATTCTATAAGGAGATATCCCAATTGGAGTCTTGAAGGCGGTCCTATATGCCCATAATGTGTCATCAAGCTTTTAGTTTGCAAATGATATGCTAAGGCTATCTTGCGGGTGACTCCGTATTTGTATAAGACAAATTCAAACAAAGAATTTCTGAAGTGTGATCCTCTGTCGCTTTTGATAGCTCGTAGGACACTGAACCTTGAGAAAATGTTCTTTCTCACAAAATTCACTACAACTTTAGCATTATTCATTGGTAGTGCCACTTCTTCCTCCAACTTGGAGACATAATCCACCGCCACAAGAATGAATTTGTTGTTGTGTGACGGTGAAAAGAGGCCCATAAAAGCAATATCCCACACATCAAGATAGCAGATCTCGTAAACTATGATATTATTCAAGGGCATTTCATCTCTTCCAGAAAAATTACCAGCATGTTGACATTCATCACATTGCAGCACAAAGTCGCCTGCGCCTCGAAATAATATGGGCTAGAGAGCCCACTTTGAAAGATTTTTACCACTTTCCTTTGAGAGCCATGGTACCCTTCTATAGTGAAGAGTGACAATGATATAGAACACTTTGAATTTCACTTTCCAGAATGCATCTCTAAATCACTTGGTCCTTAAATCGGCGATACAGATAAGGGTCATCCCAATTGTAATCTTCATTTTTGAAAGGAACTTTTTTCGCTAATTTGAATCCATAGTGGATTGAATTACCTTGGCCATGAGAAAATTAATAATATCTGCATACCAAGGTGCACTACTATCCACTCGCATTAAGTTCTCTTCTGGAAACGTCTCATTAATCGGCAGCTCCTCAACTATTTCTACCTTTGGTTGCTCTAACCTCGATAGGTAGTCTGCGATTGTATTTGACAATAATCAGCTTCGTTCTTATCTGCCACCTCTCAGTTGAATTCTTGCAATAATAAAATCCACTTGATTAGTCAAGGTTTTGCTTCATTTATAGTTAATAGGTATTTAAGAGCCGCGTAATCTGTATGAACAGTCCCTTTATTACCTATGAGATATGACCTAAACTAATCAAAAGTGAACACTACTGCTAGCAATTTTTTTCAGTGGAGGAATAGTTCATTTGAGCATCATTAAGGATACACAGCTAGCATAGTATACCACATGCAAGACTTTATGTTTCTTTTGACATAATACCGCTCCACGACATAGTTGCTTGCATGAAACATTTGCTCAAAAGGCAAATTCCAATTTGGAGCAACTATGACTAGTGCGGTAATTAAATCTTGTTCCAATTTTTCAAAAGCAGACAACTATTCATCATTAAAATCAAAAGGCACATCTTTTTGCAACAAAGTACATAAAGGGTAAGAAATCAAAGAAATTTTTTTAATGAAATGTCAGTAAAAATATGCCGATCGACGTGACCAAGAATGCACATCTCCCTCTTCATATTAGTAGGAGGAGGAAATTTTTCAATGACTTCTACTTGAGAATTATCTACTTTGATGCCCTTGGCAGAAATTTGATGGCCTAACACAATCCCTTCTTTTACCATGAAATGACATTTTTCCCAGTTTTGTACCAAGTTGGTAGACTCACATCTTTCTAAAATACAAGCAAGATTATCTAAACATGAATCAAAAGAATGACCAAAAACACTGAAATCATCCATGAAAATCTCAATAAACTTCTCAATCATGGCATGAAAAATAGCAAACATGCATAATTGGAAAGTGCTAGGAGCATTTCACAACCCAAAAGGCATACGTTGGTAAGCAAAAGTTCTATATGGACAAGTAAAAGTGGTTTTCTCTTGATCTTAAGGGGAAATGGCTATTTGGAAATAAATAACCATTGAGAAAGCAATAAAAAGTCCTGATAGGCACTCAAGCATTTGTTCAATGAACAGCAAGGGAAAATGGTCTTTCCTCAATGGCTTCATTAAGTTTCCTATAGTCAATGCACATCCGCCACCTCGTCACCAATATAGAGGGAATTAGCTCATTTTTCTCATTTAAAACTACAGTGATCCCCTATTTCTTTGGAACTACTTGAGTCGAGCTTACCCATTCACTATCACTTTTGGATAAATAATCCTGATATCTAGCAATTTCAAAACTTCCTTTTTAACTGCCTCTTTTAAAGTCAGATTTAATCTTCTTTGAGGTTGTCAAGTTGGCTTGTAATTATCATTAATAAGTATTTTGCGCATGCAAACTGAAGGGCTTATTCTTTTTATGTTCTCAATGCTCCATGCAATTGACCAACGATGAAGAACAAAAATCAATTTGCATAATTAAATGTCTGAAAGTAAAGCACTCACAATGATAGGATATGTATCATGTTCTCCAAGAAAAACTTATTTGAGATGAGAAGTGGTTTAACTTCAACCTTGGGGGGTTCATTGGTTGGAAACCCCTTTTACCTTTACTTTCCAGAAACTTGTTTTCTTCCACAAATTCCTTCAACTCCTCTTTTTGAGTGCTTTCTTGTTTGCTAGACTCCATCTCCTCTTCATGGATGTCTTTCATGTCCTTGGTGTCATCTTCCATAGATTTCCTATAAAAATTCATAACCAAATCATCAATAATATCAATACTCATCACATCGTCATATTCAGAAGGAAATTTAAAAGAATAAAAAACATTAAATGGAACAATGTCATCATTGACTCTAAATTGCAGATTTCTGGCTTGGACATCTATAATGGCTCATTCGATGGCCAAGAAAGGTCTTCCCAGAGTTAACGGGAATCACCACATAATCCTTCATGTCGAGCACAATGAAATCTGCTAGTAAGAATACTTTGCCCACTTTGACAATGAGATCCTCGACTACTCTTGCTGGTTACCTTACTTTTTAGTTCACCAATTGAAGAGTGACATTTGTGAGTTGGAGTCCTTTTCCATTCAACTTCTTGTAAGTGAAATGAGGCATAAGGTTTGATGGAGGCGCCCCAAATCACGAAGGGTTCTTTGATATGTCACTCTTCCTATCTCGCATGGAATGGAGAATGAGCTAGGAACATTGAGCTCTAGGAGAAGTTTCTTTTGAATCATGGCACTGCATCCTTAGTTTAGGCACAAAATTTTCGTCTCCCATTAGCTTTCTCTTGCTTAATAGAATTGGTTTCATGAACTTAGCATAGTTGAGCATGTTTTCAATGGCTTTAATGATAGGAATGTTAAGTTCAATCTTTTTAAAAATTTCCAAAAATTTGTTGAATTTCTTGGTTTTTCCATCTCCTTCATTCTTTAAGGGAAATGAATATTACCTGCTTACCTGGTGAAGTTGAAAGGTCCTTAGTTGTACCTTGTTGGTCAAGAGTTTTGGTAGATTATTTCTTGATCAACACTGCTCTTGGATGATTCTCTCTTTTCCTTTGCATCACTTTTCTCCACAGTCCTTGTATCATCCTTATCAACTTTTCTTGGCTCCACGGTTCAAAAGAGACCACTACTTAAGGGGACTGCTTACTCTTGTTCTCTCTAATAGCTGTTATGCCTTGGGTTTGGAATGGTGTCACTCGGCTATGCCCCAACCGGTTTCTCATTATTTTGTCAAGCTAGTTGTCCCAATTGTAGTCCATGTCCTTGTAGAAGCTTGCAAATTCTCATACTTCCTCTGTAAAGCTTCAAAGTCCCTCCAAAAATTATTCTCAATGGATTGATCATGGTTTACATGTGGAGGATAATTTATATTTTGAGGTGGGGGTCTTGGCGGTGGAGGTTGGTATGAGTTATATGGTTGAGGCAAACAATTTTGAAAATTCCTTTGGTGAGGTGGTTGACATGGTCGAGAGATGGAAAAATTTGATTATGGCTGGTTAGGTTGGAAGGATGGATTTTGAACATTGTTTTGATTAGTCCAAGAAAAATTTGGATGGTTTCACCAAGATGGGTTATAGGTGGAATTAGACAGATTCCTTAACCTTGAATTTTGATTGGACATGACAAATTGAATTTGCTCACCTGGTGGTATGGGTATTTCACAGAGTCCATTTTGATGGTTTTCTCCATAAAAGTCACAAGTTAAGATCCCTTGAGGTGTTGAATCTACGGAGTTCACCGGACTCCTTCCCATATTTTGTAGAGCCTTTGCTAGATTTGACATCATGTTGAACATCATGCCTTTTTGAGCCAAGAATGCATCATTGAAATTAATCATATGTACTTGTTGGGCATTGACTTGACAGATTTCTTTTTGTGGTTATTGCCCAGCCAAAGGGGTAATTGTGCCATGATAGTAATGAGTTGGTGCCATACCCTCCAACAGTTCTTGTGCCTCTTTTAGAGTTTTAAGATGAAATGTGCCTCCTGCACTTGCATCGATCATCAATCTCGTCTCCAGAGATGATCCATTATAGAACGTCTGTACCTGTAGCCATAATGGAATGACATGATGTGGACACTTTCTCAACAACTCCTTGAAGCGCTCCCATGCTTCACTTAAGCTCTTCCAAGTAGTAATTTTCTGAATGAAGTAATGTCATTGTGGAGATTTGTGGTCCTTGATGGCAGAAAGAACTTGGCCAAAAATTCTTAAGCTAAATGATTCCACGTAGTAAAAGTACCTTGTTGGAAGGATTGTAAACTTGCTTTTGCTCTATCTCTTAGAGAAAACGAAAAAGCTCTCATTCGAATACAATCTGGGTGTACTGTATTGTATTTGAATGTGTCAATGACTTCTTCAAAATTCACCAAATGAGCATAAGAATCCTCGCTTGGCCTACCTGTAAACATAGCATGGATTTGGAGCATTTGAATCAAAGCGGGCTTGATCTCAAAGTTGTTGGCTTGTACGGGTATTCGGGCAATAATAGAACTTGCCTCCTCAAAGTTTGGTATGGCATAATCTCTAAGGGGCCAGTAATTAGCATTACCTCTATTGCTAGGATTACCCACTACTTCATCTTGGTCCCCAACATTGCGATTTGGATTCTTTATTATATTCTTCCCTCAGCTCTGATTCTTATAGTTTTTTTCGATTTCTGGTTATAGTTCGTTCAATCTCCAAATCACCTGAAAATAGTGGTTGGTTGGAAGAATGAGTATTTACCATAAACTACAAGAAAAAGATCAAAGTTCAAACATCAAAGCAAAATCCAAAAGAAAAATTGAAAAGAACAAAAGACAATTATAAATAATTAAAAGAAAATAGAAAGTCAAATCTAGTAAGGCTCACTAAACCTAATATTGTGCCAAAAATAGTCCCAAGCAACAGCGCCAAAAACTTGTTTGGGTAAATATTGATTAGGCAATTCAATTCACAAACAACTAATAATTGAGCCTCAAAACCCCAATCAACACTTACACATGCTCGCAAAGATATGAGGTATGTTTGTAGATCGTGTGAGTAAGGATCATTCCCATGAGGACTATGGACAATTACTAGGGTTCACAAATCTTTATACTAGTTAGACAAATTAATTGCAAGATTTTGTTCTACCTAACTAAATTAATTTTAACCCAAACCAAGAAAATAAGAACAATCACCAAAACTAATTAAAACTAAAAAAAGCAATAAAATTTACCGAAATCAAACTTAAATTAATAAACCAGAAATGTGAATGCAATAAGATTAAATTAAAACAAAGGAATTGAAATAAGAACTGGAATTGAATTGAATTTAAATAAAGAAACCAAACTCAATGGCATAGTCGGAACAATAGTTGATGAAGCTTGAAGTCTTGACAAGAAAAGAAAACCCTAATCTAATGATTTTTCTAAACTAGTATATAATCTAACTAATAACTAGTATCTATCTTCAACTCATCATACAATGGGGTATTTATAGGGGATATATCAAGGTTTAGTTCCCTCAAATGATAGAATTATGATAAAACTTGAAAAGGAGTCCAATATGGTGAAGAAAACTTCAAAACAAGTAATTCTTGTAGCTAGCTACGCGTTGTGCACACATGCACACAAATACTTCGTGCATGTATGTGAGAATGATCTTCTAAAAATTTGCTTCTGTCTAATTTGCGTACATGCATAGGCCTTGGGTCATGTATGTGTGCAACTTCTAGTAGGCCTGTACCAGTTTCTACCTCGATTTTGACCTTGATGCTAACAGAATTTGGAAAAATTAAAAGCATGAAAGTTGTAGCTTTCTCTCTTAGTTTTCCAAATAATCTTGACTCACCTCAATCAGATATGGGGTAAGAAGGTTATGATCAAAATGCCGAATAGTGTCCAAATTCGTTCCTTGCCAATGTACGTTTTTCATCATTTTGATTTTTCTCTAACTTTTTGATCGTTTTGACTCCTTTTCATTAAAGACCTACACAAACTAAAAATAAAACAATTAATCTCATAATTAACTCAAATATTGCTTGCATCATATAAAATTGAGGTAAATGACAAAACAATATAAGACATTTAAGAACTTATCACCAAGCAACATCCTCACCTCAAATCATTCTTTTGATTTCATTCATGTCCTTGTTCTTGTTATACAATAGCTCATGATATTTCTTCATCAGAAGGAACAGATGGTATATTGAAATAAGTATTTGTTACATCAGCATTAAAGTCAACTAAAACTCGTCGAACTCTCACCTTACTATCCTCTAGATCACATAAGTTACAATGAAACTCTTTAACTAATTGGGTATAACCGGGCTCAACTGCCCTATCAAACCCCTCCCAATGCCTTGCTTTAATTTGGGATTCGATCTCTTTTCTTGCCTCTTCATAAGCCCCCCATCGAATAGACATAACAATTCCACGCTCTCTTATAATCTCACATTTTTTATTGTTTTGAAATAATATTTTAGCTTGATCACGAGAAAATTAAGCCTTTACAATCCTTTCACTAGCCCAACTCGGCTCACCATTTCCTCTTCACTAGTAGTCCCCTTGCCAGATCTTCTTTTTCATGAACCATCACCTCTTTCCCTACCCCTCATTCTAACTATCCTCTCAGCACTTCCATGGACTTCCCTCGCCATTTTATCAATAAAAAACAATCAAACAATTACCAACCGAATTGCTCAATTATCAATCAATTAAACAGTCCCAACACAATAAAAGTTTCAGGCAATTACCATAGAATTTCCCAACACAAATTATCTTCAATTGAACAACAATCATATTAACAAGAAATTCACACAAAAATTTACACCAAATTCTTCCACCAATTGTTCGAAAATGTCCAATAATTCACAATATCAATTACCTAAATATCACCAACAAATCAACAAAATTTCAGCAATTTCAACACACAAGACTGAAGCACATAAAAATTGGAAGTATTACCTGTGTTGTGATGAAAAATACTTGAATTGTTGATAAATTCCTCTAGTTGAACTTCGGTAAATCCCTTGAAAACAAAAAACACAATTTTGTGAGAATTTGATGAAGAAAATGTATTAGAGATATGAATGAATAGTATTAGACAGTGAATTGATGGGAGAATTTGGAGTTGAGGGAGGAGGGTGTATGATTAGGGTTTGAAATTGAGAAAGGAATGGGAGGAGAAGAAGAAGTTGGATATTTTTGAATCTGCTCGTATTCGATGTCACGACATCAACTTTGATGTAGTGATATCGAACTAATTTTGAAATTCAAATAAGCTCTTCAATGTCACGACATAGAAAAAATGTGTCCTGTGCCCTGCTCGTGTCTCGGTGTCACGACATCAAATCTGATGTCACGACATTGACTCGGGGTTCAATTCTTTGCCTTTGCAGAAGTTTGAGGTTGATGTCGCGACATCGAGTTAAACTTCTGCAAAGTTTAATCTCGCTAATTTTTTCAACTTCTTTCCTACTTAAATCCTCATCTTCTCAACACCTGAAAACATCACAAACACAAATATTAGAGACAAATTCCATCAATTTCTTAGCTCTAATTATTGAAATTAAAAGCAAAAGTTTTAAAACCTAATTTAACCTAAACTTACTCATGCTAAATTGAAATTAAACACAAATTCACACCAAAATTAAACAAAAACATGAAATTAGTTTGGGTTGTCTCCCAAGAAGTGCTATTTTATAATGTCAATAGCTTGATTGTGGCCATGATTGGTCATTTTAAACCCCTAAAGGTGGTTGGCCACCTTTGCCTTTGGGTTTCCATTGAAAAAGTTTGACTTCATTTTTCTCTATTTTCAATACTTTATTCCCAACTTGAACTTTAATCTGTCCCTCTTTCCATGCTTTTGCCAACGCTAGTGCTTTGATGATCACATCCAATTTCTTTTCCAACCACTTTCTCTTCTTTTTACGACTTTTCAACTTTTTACAAAAGGAATTTCTCGATCCCTTTCACAATTAAGTTGATCCTTCATAACCAAAACATCCATTGTTGGGTGGTTCTTCGATCAATTCAAATTTTGAATATTCTTTTATTCCAACCACTTCTTGGTTGAATTGCTTTCAGTGACCTTGAGATGCTCTTCAATTAACCTACCACAAAAAGAATTAATAGAGCAATTAGCACTTTTTTCATAAAAAATTAGGACATCATCATTATAATTAAAAACATCAATTCAACCAAATTATTTTTCAGCTTGTGAAATCAACTTCCCTTTATTGACATCAATTAATGCATGAGCAGTTGACAAAAATGGCCTCCCCAATATCAATGATAGCTTACTTCCTTCACTGGTTCTAACACCAAGAAATCTACTGGAAAAACCAACCTATCATCTTGAACAAGCACGTCCTCCAACAAGGCATATGGTTTCCTCCCAAATTGGGTGGTGATTACAGTTGGTTTAGCATTAGAAATTCCCAATTTGACATAAATAGCTTTAGGCATAATATTAATGCTCGCTCCCAAATCACAAAGTGGCTGATGCAACTTTTTACCACCAATGTTCACTGGCATAGAAAAACCACCAAGATCTTTCAATTTCAGGGGTAGCCCTCTTTAGAAAATAGTAGTGCATTTAGCATCAAGACAGACTTTCTCATCATTGTCCCATTTCCATTTTCTAGCCAAAAGATCTTTCATGAAATGAGTATAGTTGGGCATCTTGGTAAGGACATCAATTAAAGGAATCAACGAAGTGTTGACATTAATCCTTTTGAACATATCCAAGAATTGGTTGAATTGCTTCTATTTTCTCATTTCTTGGATCAATGAGCCTTTGAGGGAATGGCACTTTTACCGATGAACCCAATTTCAAAGGTTCTTCGACTTGCTTTTTCTTGGATACCTTGATCTTATCCTCTTGTTCATTTTTTTCTTCATCACCAACAATTTCCATTTCATTCTTAGTTACCTTGGATTTTTGTTTCTCATCTTCTTTATCCACTTTTTCCTTATCATTAGGCTCCATCAACTCTTTTCCACTCCTTAAAGTTATAGAATGGCATTGCTCCTTTGGATTTGGAATGGTGTCACTCAGAAGTGCCCCTATAGGTCTTTCATTGTTCAATCTTGTCAATTGACCTATTTGTATCTCCAAATTCCTTGTTGATGCTCTCAAATTTTCATAATCTCTCCTTTATTCTTCTTTATCCATCTTTTCTCTTTCAAATTCTCTTCTTAAATACTTCACCTCCCTTTTGGCCAACCATCTTCAAGTACATTTTCTCTTGGAACAAATTAATCATTATGTGTAGGTTGAGAAAAGTTAGAAGGTTGGTATGGAGGTCTTGATTGTTGTTGTTGAAATGGAGGATTAGATAGAGGTTGAAGTGAGTTGGCCTGGAAGTTTCTTTGGTGTGAGGGTTGATAAGGTCTAGAATAGGAACTTAGGGCTTCGTTTTGAGAGTTCTGAGGTGGAGGATTATGTCAGTATGAAGGCTTTTGTTGATTATTGGGGTTGCTCCAAGAGAAATTGGGATGGTTTCTCCATGAAGGATTGTAAGTATTTCCATAAGCTCCTATGAGTAGATGAAGGTTGATTTGATACATGAGATTTTTTTGATTGTTTGGATTGCTCCAAGAGAAATTGGGATGGTTTTTCCATGCAGGATTGTAAGTATTTCCATAAGCTCCTTGTCAATTCCTTGAAGATGAAGGTTGATTTGATACATAATGGACTTGCTCATTTCCACCCATAGGAAATCTCCTCACATTGTCCATTGGAGTGTCCACCACCACAAAAGTCACAAATCAAATTTGATTGAAATGATGAGCCAACCATATTTACGGTGTTTGGCTTTCTAAAGTTCTCCAACACTCTTGTGAAGTTATTCATAACATTCATAAGATGCTTTCTCGAGTAGGGAAAGCATCACTAAGATTCAAATTCATCACACCACCTTGTTGGGCATTGGTTTGGTTGACTTCTTGTTAAACCATTGGATGAGTCATGGGCCTATTATAATAGTAGTTTCAAACCATTCAGTTAAGCAACTCTTGGGCATTTTATGGAGTTTTGAATGAAATGAATCCACCGGCAAATGCATCAACTATAGACTTTGTTTCTTGTGCTAACTCGTTGTAAAATGTTTGAATTTCCAACCATAACGGAATGGCATAGTAGGGACATTTACTCAACAATTCTTCAGAACATTCCCAAACTTCACTCACCAATAGCTTGTTTAAAAGAAGTGATCTCATTACACAACTGTACATGGCAGTCCTTGATGGTGGAAAATATTTTGCCAAGAACTTTGTGCTAGTTGATTCCAAGTAGTGAAAATGCCTTGAGTATGGGATTGAAGCAACACCTTTGCTCTATCCCTTAATGAGAAAGGAAAAACTCGCATCCTCAGGTAATCTGGATGTACACCATTGAATTTGAATGCATCCAATACCTCCTCAATTTCATCAAATAAGTGTAAGGATCTTCATGAGGAACCCTTCCAAACATAGAGCGCGATTGCAACATTTGAATCAATGTGGGCTTAACCTCGAAATTATTTGCTTACACGAGCATACTTGTGATACTTGAATTGGCCCCATCAAAATTAGGCATAGCATACTCTCTCAAAGGGTGACTATTC
Organism: Cinchona pubescens; assembly: GCA_025175665.1. Classification (NCBI taxonomy): domain Eukaryota; kingdom Viridiplantae; phylum Streptophyta; class Magnoliopsida; order Gentianales; family Rubiaceae; genus Cinchona; species Cinchona pubescens. Next base: position 7,227,174 of record JANKKI010000123.1, on the reverse strand, counting down.
ATGTTCATCCCGTTCCCATTTCCAAAACCACCAATTCCTGATTTTCGGCAACTTTTTCTTGTTCATCATTCCCATTGTTCAAATTCCTTTGGTTTTTGTTGACGTTTGCCATTTCTACTCTTTCCAACATTTGTTGAACTCTTCGTTGCTTTTGGATTTCTATGAGTTGCTTCTCTCTTTCGGAATCCAAACAAATCAAAGTTTCCTTGTCCTTTCTTACCATGCACTACAAAGATGAAATCCAAGTAATTAGTTACAAATATCAAATCAATTCACAAGACAAAATCACCCACATTTGCAACTACAAATGAATGACTAAAATTAATAACTAAAGAAATAAAAATGCTTAATCTATGCTACTCGTAAAGCACTCAATATTGCTAAAAACAAAGAACAACCCCGGCAACGGTGCCAAAAACTTGTTCGTTGAATATTGGTTAAGCAAATTAATGTGCAAGCAAATGACAAAATTAACCCTACTTCGCCTATCCAACATCCACAGACTGGCAAGTATACAAGGTATGTTTGTAGATAGTAGCAAGTGGGTATAGTTCCCATGAGGATTGTTGTTTAGCAATTACTGAGACTCACTAGTCCTTGCAGAGTTAGACAATTCAAATATGAATGGAGCAAATTTACTCTACTAATAATCAAATTCTAAATATGCAATTAAAATCTAAAATTAAAATAACGTATCGACTAAAGCAAGTAGATACTAAACAAGTAACTAAATTGTTTAAAATTCAAATAAAACTCACAATAATCACTAAAAAATAAAAATACATACACATAATGTAAAAATTAACTAAAACACTCAACAAATACAGAATTTAGAATTTAAACTCACAGAATGCTATGATTTAGAAGTAAAATAACTCTAGTTTACTAGAGTTATCTGGGATATGCCCAAAGTGCGTCATCTAACTTCGCGACAATCCTTCCTTGAGTTGTTGATAGTTTTTTCCAAAATTCTCTTTAACTCCAGATTAGATACTTCCACTTGACCCGAAGTTTAGGGATGATAGGCTAAAGCAATATTTTGTTGCAACCCGTACTTAAACATCAAAGTTTCAAATTGAGAATTCTTGAAGCGAGACACTCCTTCACTTATGATTTGCATGGCACTCAAAAACTCAGTGAGAAATTTTTCTTCCTAAGGAACTTCGTTACCACCTTGGCATCATTGGTTGGTGTAGCAATTGCTTCTGCCCATTCTGAGATATTGTCGATGGCCACCAAAATGTACTTGTTGGCATAAGAAGTTGGGAAAGGCCTCACAAAGTCTATACGCCAAGCATTAAATACTTCTAGCTGAACAATTCCACTTAGGGGCATCTCTTGACTTCTTGATATGTTGACAACCCTTTGACATTCATCACACTTAAGTACAAAAGTCCTCAAATCCTTGAAGATGTTTGGCCAATATAATCCACTCTGCAAGAGTTTAGAGGCAGTTATTTGAGCTCCATGATGGCCTTTAACAGATGACAAATGGTAATGTCTCAAAACATCCTCTACTTCTTCCTCTAGAATGAACCTTTTAAGAACTTGATCACTACACCGGCGGAAAAAGGTAAGGATCAATCCCAATCATAATGCTTGATTTTCGAAAAGAACTTTCTCCTTTGGTTCATACTCAGTCTAGAAAATTGGTGCCACCTTTACAACTAGATAGTTCACTGCAACCAAATACTAAGGTTGTGCATCCTTGAATGTCAACAACATTTCTATTGGATATTCTTCTAGAATGAGAATTCCTTCTTGAACAACTAACCTTGATACTTTCTATTCTAGAAAGATGATCAGCCACTTTCTCACATCTTTTCTTATCTAAAACCCCGATTCAAATTTTTACAATAAAAGTATCCATCTTAGGAATCGAGGTTTTGCATCTTGCTTAGAGAACAAATACTTCAATGTGGAATAATTGGTATGAACAATAACTTTCAAGACTCTCAAATATGAAAAAAAAATTGCAAAATACAAACATTATAGCAAGAAGTTTTCTTTTTCGTGGTTGAGCAATTCATTTGTGCATCATTCAAAGTTCTACTTGCATATGTTTGACATGCAAAATTTTATCCATTTTTTGACCCAAAACTGCCTCTATAGCATAATCACTAGCGTCACACATCAACTCAAAGGGAGTTGACAAAATAAAAGCAACAATAATAGGTGCCATGATAAGGGCATGCTTCAATTCATTAAAAGCCTATAATCAGGCATCATCAAAATTAAACAAGCAATCTTTTTGAAGCAAAGAACATAGGGGTCTAAAAATATGGGAATAATTCCTAGTGAATCAATGGTAGAAACTCGCACGTTTAAGGAAACTTCTAACTCTTCTAACATTAGTGGGTAGAGGTAATTTTTTAATCACATCAACCTTTGCTCGATCCACCGCTTTTTCTTTCGATGAAACTGTATGCCCCAACGCAGTTTTCTCTTGTACCATAAAATGACATTTTCCCCAATTGAGTGCCAAATTAGTCTCCTCCACCTTTGCAAAACATTTGACAAGTTCGACAAGCAATCATTAAAGGATGTACCAAAACACTAAAATCATCCACAAAAATTTCAATGCCATTTTCAACCATATCATGAAAGATGGCAAACATACACCTTTGAAAAGTACTAGGAGCATTGCATAGCCAGAAGGGCAATCTTTCATGTGAAAATGTGCCATAAAGGCATGTGAATGTGGTTTTCTCTTGATCTTTTGGGTATATGGCATTTTGAAAATACCTGGAGTACTACCTATCAAAAAAATAATAATATGCAAACCCAGCCAATCTCTCTAACACTTGGTCAATGAAAGGTAAGGAGAAATGGTATTTTCAGGTGGCTTCATTCAATTTCCTAAAATCAATACCCACTCTCCTATCTCATGATCCATCTAGAAGGAAGAAACTCATTATTCTTACTAAGCACCACAGTACTACCACCTTTCTTAAGGACAATTGGGTTTGATTAACCCAATCTCTATCACTATAGCGAAAATAATACCAGTATCAAGTAATTTCATAACTTCTTTGTTAACAACTCTTTCAATGTGGGGTTCAACCTCCTTTGATGTTGTCTAATTGGCCTGTGTCCTTCATTCAAAACAATCTTATGCATGGAAATCGTTGGAATATTTCTTCTGATGTCATCAATGGGACCGTACCTAGCAATGACATTTCTATGCAATTTAAGCACAACAATTAATCTATCAAGTTGCTTGCAAGTCAAGAATGCATTCACAATTACGGGGTAGGTTTCATTTGCTCCAAGATACAGATGTTGTAAGTGCGATGAAAGAGGTTTAAGTTCGACTTTAGGGGGTTCATTGGTCAGAGACTCCCCTTTACCTATATCATTTTCACCACATCCATTCTCTTGCATTTGACCACTCTCACCTAAGAGATTCTAGCACTCCATTGTCTCTTCATCATCTTGGCTCACCTCGGTTGGTTAATCATTGCTTTCTCCCATAGAGATTTCTCCAATTTGTACCTATAAAAATCACAAACCAAACCATCAATCACATTAATCCTCCTTAAATCATCATAAATACAGGGAATTTTTAATGAATTAAAGACATTAAAAGCAACAACTGCATTATTAATCCTAAATTCCAACTTCCCTTCTTAAACGTCTATGAGAGCACATTCAGTGGCTAGGAAAGGTCTTCTAGTATGATTGGACAATATGTCTTTGTCTTCCTCAATATCCAAAATTATGAAATCCACTAGAAGATAGACCTTATCCACCTTTATGATGACATCCTCGACTATCCCTCTTGGAAACTTGATACTCCGGTCTACAAGTTGTAAAGTAACACTGGTGGGCTTCAAATCCCCATCATTGAGTTTCTTGTAAATCGAGAAAGCATGAGGTTAATCGAGACTCCTAAGTCACATAGTGCCCTTTCAAATTGAATACCCCATATTTCACAAGGTATTGAGAATGAACCCAGATCTACGAGCATTAGAGGTAGCTTCCTCGTGATCAATGCATTACAACCTTCCATTAGGCAAAGAATTTCATCTCTATAAAGCTTCCACTTTGAAGTAAGGACTTGCTTCATAAACTTTGCATTATCAAGCATATTTTCTAGGGCCTCTATGAAATATTGATCTCAAGTTTCTTGAACATCTCTAGAAATCTCTTGAGCTTCTTGGCCTTTTCATCTTCTTTCAACCTTTGAGTAGTGCCATGGAATTCTCACTTGTTTGGTCAATACTAATGGTGGATCCTTGCCTTCATTTTGCTAGTTAAGGGGCTTAGTAGGCTCTTCAATCATCTTACCTTTCCCTTTGAAGACTTCCCTTCTTCTATATCATTAATCACAAGGTTTCTACACCCTTACCCTTTAGAGTTGAACTCTTTCCAACCTTATCATCCAATGTTTACTACTTTAACGTATGATGGCTTGAACTTGTTATCTTCCATTGTGGTTTCTTGGATTTTAATCCCTTGGGTTAGGAATTTTATTACTTGGAAGAGCTTCCATTAGCCTCTCATTTGTTTGCCTAGTCATTTGGCCCAATTGGGTCTTCAAGATCCTTGTAAATGCCCCTTGATTCTCACAAAAGTTTCATGTTCTCTCCATAGATTTTCATGCTATCTCCTCAAATTCTCAAATTGAGTTTGTAGGTCATCCCCATCCCTATTAAAATCTTGAGCATTGTTTATGGGTGGTGGTGAATTAGAGGATGTTGATGTGAAGGCCTTGATTGATTGTTTTGATACGAGAAGTTCGGTTGAGAGTACTGGAAGTTGAGTTGAGAATGGTGGAAATTTGATGGAGGATTTCTTTGGTGTAGAGGTTGGTATGCTCTTAAAGATGAGGCTTGGCTAGAAAAATTTTGTGGATGGGCATTTGAACTAGAGGTTGATTGCTACATGAAATGTTTGGGTAATTTCTCCAAGAAGGGTTGTAAGTATTGCCATACACATTAGGATGATTCCTTGAGGGAAAGGCTTGACTGGACAGATAGTTTATTTGTTCACTACCTCTCACTGGTGCTTCACATTGTCCATTTAAATGGTTCCAGGGCAAAAATCGCACATACTAATGGCCCTTGGGAAAAATATGATAAAGTATTTGTAGTGCTTCCCTTACCAAGGTTCTCAATAGCTCTTGTCAAATTAGCTATCATATTAACCATCATCCCATTTTTTGCCAAAAGAGCATCATTGTTATTCAAATGTAGACCGACACCTTCTTGAGCTTGTTGCATATTATGTTGAGCGTTGGGTTGAGGCATCGGGCCATGTTGATAATAGAGGCCATCATATTAAGAAGTCTTTGGGCATCCTCTAGTGTCTGATAAGGACCCTCTCTCCCCAACCAAAGAATTCACAATGGACTTTATCTCATGATAGAGTCCATTTTAGAATGTTTATATTTAGAGCCACAAAGGAATAGTATGATAGGGTCACCTTCTAAGAAGTTCTTTGAACTGTTCCCAAGCTTTACTTAGTCGTAGTCCCTTTCCCGCATCTTGCTTAAAAAATGTTATCTCATTCCTTAGTCTTACAGTCCTAGATAGGGAAAAATACTTGGATAGCAATTTTTGGGCAAGCCCATTCTAAATTGTAAAAGTTCCTTGCTTATGTGATTGAAGCCACTGCTTTGCTCGGTCTCTCAAAGAAATGGGAACACTCTCATGTGCACACAATCGGGGTGCACCCTATTAAATTTAAAGGTATCTAAAAGTTGAATCTTCAAAATTCATAAGATGAGTGTAAGGATCTTTTCTGGGACCTTCTTCAAACATTGCATGTGATTGTAGCATTTGGATTAACCCCGATTTAATCTCAAAGTTGTTTGCTTGGATCGGCATCCTAGCAATCCTCAAGTTTGCTCCCTTGAAGTTAGGCATAGCATAATCCCAAAGTGGCCTCCCATTAGCATGTAGTCTATCACCATTTTTGCGCACTTCTCTACTACCATTTGCCCCTACTCCGTTACCAAGACCACCTAATTTATTGTGTGCTATTACTTCTTCATTGTCATCATCAGCATTCTTATAAAACACCCTTGCATTGTTTTGAGGATTTTCCATATTGAGTCTCTCTAACTTTTGTTGAACTCAATTTTCCTTTCTAATCCTTCTTAATTCTCTTTTCCTCTCCAAATCAAGGCTAATGAGTTCTTCTAACACCATGCATTATAATAGAAAACCCAAGAGCAACTCAACACAAGTAACAAGAACACAAAAACTGACAAGAACTAAACAATAACTAAAAATCAACAACTGAAAGTAAACAAATAAAATCAAACAAAAAAACTAAAAATAAGAAGTCCAATCTAGCAAGATCCAAAAGTTACTAATATTGCTGTTACACAACAATCCCCGGTAAAGACATTAAAAAAATGTTGCACGGTTTAGATTTGTGATAAGATTTCAAACAACAAGTGATAAAAATAAACTCGATTAAACACCAAACTTCACCCACACACTCGCTTGTATATGAGGTAGGATTGTAGGTAGTGGTGAATGAGTATCGTTCCCTCAACAATTGCGTTCTCTCGACGATTGTGACGACAATTACCAGGCTTATAGGATCATTTTCCTATTTCGACAAAATCACTTAAAGTTTGTCACTAATTAAAAGTGGAAAACAAGTACATAATCACTAAATTAACTAATTAAACTAATAAAGCAAGTAAGTGGGCTAATCGAAGAAAGCAAGTAAAGATTAACACTAATCACTATATTAGAAAGAATATGCGATTGAATACATAATTAAAGCAAGAACTTAATCCCGTAAAGAATGTAAAGATTATTATAGAAAAAGCAAATAATATTATCCTAAGAAAGCAAGTAGAACTTAGTCTAAAAAAGCAATTAACTTTAACCCAATAAAGCAAGTAAAAACTAATTGAGGCTAAAAATTTGTCAAAGGATATTTTCTTGACTGATGAACCGGATTCAAACTGTTGGAGCAATAACCCCTCTGGTTTATTTAGTACCTCATCAGCAGTCTCTCTTATTCACTCCTATGGTTCAGTGCTTCAATCTAGGAAGCACATAAACTTGCAGATTCCATGGAAAATTTCCATCTTCTTATGGGGGCTCTTAAATGGATTCTTGCAATATGAGGACGTCTTAATGGATCTTGGGTTTTCTTACCCCTCTAAATGTTTTCATTATCAGCCAATTGAATCTATTGATCATTGCTTTGTTCATTATTCATTAGCACAGCAGGTTTGGAGCCATTTTGCTTCTCGTTTTGGATAGTCCTGAATGTGCGAATAGAGACCATTCTACATAAAATATATTGGTGGCTGTACTCCTCAACATCCTTTGAAAGACAACTAATGATCATTATTCCTGCCTTAATTTGTTGGTTCCTGTGGAAAGCAAGAAATTCTTATCATTTTGATAGGAGGATGACTTCGGCTAACAGGATAATCCAGTAGATAGGATCTTCAGTTGATGCATTATCCCTTGGCTATCCGTTTGTAGGTATTAGTGTATGCCGTTAAACCAATTTATTTTAGAGACAAATTAAATTTTTATATTTATTCATATTTTGTAATATGACATTCTTCATCTATCTGATATGATAAAGTTTTTTGAATAAAATATATGAGAGTGAAATCATAAATAGTTATAATGATGAGATTCACTACTAGTTATATTTTATTCATAAATATCCCTAATCTTAGTATAATTGTATGTGGATTCTTATTGAAAATAAGGGCATCGGATTGACCCGCTAAAAGTATTCCACATGGATAGAAGTTATTATGCAAATGACAGTGGATTAATCTCCTTGTAATAGTAGCGTAATAATCCTTAGACTTGATCTCATGAGTTTATCTTGATTGTGAATTACTATACTTTGGTTCTATTAGTTATTACTCCTAAAGAGTTGCATATACTATAGAGATCGGGTATAGTGTGAATCATAAAAGAATAAGATATGACCAATATAGGACTCACACTCCTTATAGTGGGAAAATATATCCCAGTATGGCCACTTCTTGAAATACAACTTAGAAATCTTCACGCAAAGTGAAAATAGAATTAGGAGTGTCTTAAATTATATTTTAAGTGAGTTGTATTTTGGAAAAAAAAATTGATTAGTTCAATAAGATGATGTGAATCCCGTGTACAATCGACTTGATGCCACGAAACACAACAATTCAAGATGGCACCAAAACCCCAAAGTTGGTCACAAGAATTTTGACAGCAAACACACACAAACAAGAATGAAAAGAACACACAAGAATCATGCAAAAATTCAAACAGTTGTCTATAGCGAGACAATAACCAAACTTTTAACAAGATTTAAAGCAAGAATTGGACCCATTGCCTATATGAATCAGGCAAAAATCAAATCTATAAGTCGGTTAGAACAATCACCGTTGGTTAAGCGATGTCCCAACAAAGTCTTAATCCAAAGACTAAAAGAAAGAACTTTTTCCTCACAAAAAAGACAAATATTATTGATAAAAATGTGCTGTAATTTGTCCATATGATAATGCCTATTTATAGGCTTCATAAAGTCCTATAAACTAGCTTAAAAACTCCAAAAAAGGTAGTGCTAGGGTTTAGCCATAAGTAGCCCCAAGATTTGGGCTAAATGGGCCTTATTAAGGCTAATTAATGAGGCTAAAAACTAAGAATTAAATCAACAACTAAACCTGACTCAAACCCAACTTAAAACCAGCCCAATTTACACAAACTCAAAGTACTATTGGGCTTTACATAATAAAGACCAAACTAAAATAAACTTGATCTTTAAGGAAATTCGATCTTCTTGCACTTAAAGGATCTCCACTTATGCTTTACTTGAAGAATTGGGCATCATGTAATAATGAATTAAAGATAGTCCAATCCAACTTGATCAAAATACCATGAATGTGCTCCAATCTTGACAAGAATGAGTCCAAGTTTGCTCCATCTTTCATCTCCTCATCTTGACACATCTTTGGGCTATTCGGATCCATATCATTCCCTCCCTCCTCGAAAGGATTCATCCTCAAATCCGAATTTGGATAAGAAAAACAAGGAGTAGTCAAATGGGACACAAGATTGGCAGAAGATATGCCTTGAAGCCTGCACTATTGCGAACACAACAAATTTTGCTAAGTACTGATCCAAACAGTTAAACAAATGTGCATGCCAAAGTAGAAAAATCATTCAGTTTTGACAAGATAAGCAAAATTTGAGAAATTTCCAGAAAATATTGATTTTGACACAAAGTGGAAGTTATTTAACCGTAAACAAAAATTTCAATCAAAGTGTTTTGAGGTAAAATTGACACGGTTTCATTCTTACAAAGTATTTGACCTTAATCACACAACTTAGGTTGCTCAACATCTAAGTAATAAACAAAAATTTCGATGGCGTGTCTAAGTAAAATAAAATAAAACAAGTTATCGCGCTATAACAAAAACTTAACTTGATTTGGACAAAATTTGAAAATTTTGAAGTTAACTTTATTTGAGATTCGAAATTCATAAAAGAAGTTAACCAATCTAACAAACTTATCCAAGTTACTTTGAACAAAAGTGAAAGGTTGAAAATCATGTAGTATGCTAACACAACAATTCAAATTAGATTTGATGGCATGGAAATGATTATCAACTGAAGCTTGGATGGATTTATCCAAACAATGCTCCACAAATTGGAATTGAAGTCAAAGAATTTGGATGCCTTCCATGTTCAAAACAATAACCAAGTCAAAAACCAAATTAAAGGAATTAATTTTAAACAAGAAATAAACAAAATGTACACTAAAAATAATTCTAAATTCGGAATTAAATTTGAACAATTTCTTAAGATGCTCAAAACTAATAATTTCAACACAAAAAACAGAAATAAGTTCATACCTTTGAAATAGGGTATTGACTACCATATCTTCCTTACCTCGCTTTGATTGGAATGATGAGATACTGAATTGGGAGGTTAGTACATCATGACTTACACCTTTGAAGGGTAGCACAAAAGAAAGAAAACTAGACAAAGATAAATCTAGGTTAGACATGACAAAATAAATTCTCTTGATATCTCCCACTTTGCTCTCTTTTTCTTGGCCTATGGTCGAACCCTTTCCAATATTTTTATCTTGACTTTCGGCCGCTATTTGGCTTTCCCCACTTTGCTTTTTACCTTTATTCCATTCAAGAAATTTTCTTTGAATTTCTAATCTTTCTTCATTTATTTGATGTTGTGGCAAAGGAAGAAATTTAAACTTTTTACCCTTTTTACACAAGTGATACGCCTTAGTATAGCTATCATAAAAAATACAGACTTAGATGTCCATTTTCAGATAATTCTCATAGCTGACCAAGTTGTAAATGACATGTGACCGAAGGTGCTACATCACAAACTATCAAAATACTTACAATAGTAAAGGATATAATAACTTGCTAAGTTACCTCAAATGCTTCACTTTTAGTTGACCATCGAAACTTATAAGGTTTTGGATGTGGAAAAGTAGGCAAATTCAACTTTTCAACAAGATATGTACTTGCCATATTAATCCATATGCTACTATTAATTACAGTACCACAAACCCTTTCATTCACAAGAACCTTAGTGAAGAAAGTTTCTTTCCGCCTGCGTTACATTAAAAATAAAACTCACAAAACAAAGTGGTTAGTGTTAGAAAAAGAAATAATTAGAAATTTCCCCCTTTTTTTTTTCAAAATTTGGCCAAGAACACTTTTTTTTTTTTAAATCGGCAAAGCAAAGATTTTTTTTTTTTTTTATAGTAGCAACAACAAAGAGAACAAGGAAGAACAATAACAAAGAAGCAACAATATTGGCTGGAAATTTTTTCAAATGAACAGTAACGGTGAACAGTATGTGAACGGCTACGATGAATAGTACGTGAACAGTACGATGAACAATATGATTTCTTTTTCTTTTTTTTTTTTGCAGAAACTAAGATATGATTTTCTTTGAAAGAAAATATGAAACAATTAAAAACAAAAATAAACAGAACTGACCAGAATTGGACCAATTTTGATACCAATCTTATGCGAACCCCGTGCGCAATCGATTTGATGGTGTGAAATTCAACAATTCAAGATGGCACCAAAACCTCAACGATTGACTCTAAAGTTGGTCACAAGAATTTGGACAGCAAACACACACAAACAAGAATGAAAAGAACACACAAGAATCATGCAAAAATTCAAACAGTTGTCTATAGCGAGACAATAACCAAACTCTTAACAAGATTTAAAGCAAGAATTGACCCGATGCCTATATGAATCAGGCAAAAATCAAATCTATAAGTCGGTTAGAACAATCACCGTTGGTTAAGCGATGTCCCAACAAAGTCTTAATCCAAAGACTAAAAGAAAGAACTTTTTCCTCACAAAAAAGACAAATATTATTGATAAAAATGTGCTGTAATTTGTCCATATGATAATGCCTATTTATAGGCTTCATAAAGTCCTAAAACTAGCTTAAAAACTCCAAAAAAGGTAGTGCTAGGGTTTAGCCATAAGTAGCCCCAAGATTTGGGCTAAATGGGCCTTATTAAGGCTAATTAATGAGGCTAAAAACTAAGAATTAAATCAACAACTAAACCTGACTCAAACCCAACTTAAAACCAGCCCAATTTAAACAAACTTAAACTACTATTGGGCTTTACATAATAAAGACCAAACTAAAATAAACTTGAAAGGAAATTCGATCTTCTTGCACTTAAAGGATCTCCACTTGTGCTTTACTTCGAAGAATTGGACATCATGTAATAATGAATTGAGGATAATCCAATCCAACTCGATCAAAACACCACCAATGTGCTCCAATCTTAGCGCAGAGAGTGAGTCCAAATTGCTCGATCTTTCATATTCTCATCTTGACACATCTTTGGGCTATTCAGATCCATATCATAAGATTTGGCACCATATCTGTACTCTTGACTAATCAGGGTATAGTGTGATGAAAGGGTAATAATTACACGGTAATTAATTCACTGATAGGTGAAATCGAACCACTTGACATATCTCAACAATTGGGTGGTCATGATACCTTGCTAGAGACCAATCTTGATCTATAAGTATAAATTAATTAATTAGAGAACTGATAATAAATTAAAATTGTTTAATTTATCTAATCCTGATTAATTTAAGATTATAATTTATTCTTATTGCCAATGTGAGTGAGAACCAAAGAATCACACACTTTAAGATGATTATTTCGGGATTAAATTAATTGTTTGACAAGTATGAAATACTCATGAGTTAATTTCTGAGATAAATTAAAGTTTCTACTTAATTATAATAAATTATAAATCTTAGGAATGAATATGCAATATCATCATAAGTTCCTAGGATTATTATGCGTGTGTGTATATATAAAAGCATACATTACATATATATATGTAATGTATGCTTTTCATCCAACCATGATAAAAAACAGCATGGTAAGAAGCCTAAAAAAAAACTTAAGAATAATAACAAAAAAAAATGCAAGAAACGTTAAAGAAAAAAAGGGAGCTAGTACTCCATGACTTGGGTGAATCAATCCTGTGTGGATCTCGAGATAATTATCTGTGTGATAGAGACAAGACATTTGTGCAACTTGTGGATTGACATCCCTGATAAATTTTAGATTTTATCACGTTTTTGAGATATAATCTCTATATTCCTTTTTTACTATGTGTGAATTTAATCAAGGTAATTCATGAAAGGAAGTAAAAGTTTTAAATTGCGCTGCGTTTTGCATGATCTGCTTACACCTTCCCCAGCAACTCAGCAGCTGCATTTTACTTCTCCAACTTGCACGACACTAATAGCAGTAAGATGGATCAAGTCGGATGCTCAAAACTCCTCAAGCTTAATGTCGACGGTTCAGCATTGAGCAATCCAGGGGAAGCGGGAATTGGCAGAATTATCCGAGATTCTTTCGAAGCTGTCAGGTTTGGTTTCACTAAACATATTGGCGTGGCAACTAATTTAGAAGCAGAATCGAAGGCTTTGTTGTCTGGTCTACAACTCTGCATGCAGCATGACACCAATCGCATCGAAGTATAGACGGATTCTCAAACTCTATACCTTATGTTTCTTTGTCGCCAATCTACTCCATGGTGCTTAGACCATATAGCGAGGCAGATTCAAATGTTAATAAAGCAAGCTCAATTCTCTATCAGCCACGTTTACCGAGAGGCGAATACTGTAGCAGACTCTTTATCCAAGCTAGCTAGTACTAAAACAATTTTACAATCTAGCTTTGATACATCATCAATTCCGCACTTAGTTGTAGGCTTCATTCATTGTGATATGCAGGGTATTCCCTCTATTCGAACATATAAACACAAATTTGGGTATTCAAATTAAGAATAAAATTTTCTCTTCCAAAATGGGAAAAAAAAAACAAAACAAGTAGATTAATCTAAGAAAGCTTCATTAAAGCCATTAAACTAATATTAACTAAGAAAAAATTAATTGAATTAAAGAATTTCGAAAACTTCATTTTAAACTAAATTAACAAATTCAGGAAATGGCTTGACATCTAAAGTCAAAATTAGGAATTTTTTGTTTCAAAAGAGATTTAATGATAGCCTACTAAATTCTAATAGATTTAAAACAAGAAATTGAACATTAAACTAAGAAATCACTAAAATAGTAAGAACACAAAGAACTTTTTAGGAAAATTTAACTTTTTATGAACAATTTGGGTTGCAAGAAATTTAAATGAAAAGTAAGTAAAAGTTATTAAAAGTTAAATCCACTTCAGACTAAGAGAAAACATCTAAGATTAACTAATAAAGATTGAAACTTGCTAATAATTAAGAAGTAGATCTGAGATTAATTAAAAGAGAAACGTTGATAAAAAGGAAACTTTTATAGAATATAAAGAAAGCTTCTACTCTACTTTAAACTAAAACTGCAAAATACCAATTACACCTAAACTATGTGTCCCATGATAGAGTATAAGATTAAATTTAAAGGGTAGCTTGAGACACATGTGGCAAGAATTAAAAATCGAGACGGGTATCCATATCTCGATATTGATTTAGTATATGAAATTGATATCGTGATATGGAGCCTTTCTTAGTAACATTGAATTTCCTTTTTGCCCATTTGCTCCTTGAATCTTCTATTCTTTAAACTCCATATTTTTAATCAAAACCTACAAAATATCACTAAATATAATAATTAGCAAATTATGCTAAAATTAATACTAATATCATGATATTTATACAAAATGCAAATGCAAATATTAAATGCAAAGAAACTAAACAAAAATACATAATTTAAGACTAATTTCTAGAAAATACCAACAAAATGCTAAAATAAACAAGCAAAATAACTCTAACTTCTTAGAGGTATGGTTTGTTGCATGTCGATTTTCCACAAGTCACTCCTTCTTTGATGTTCGTAATCCCTTTTGAACAATGTTTGAATGCCTTATAAGTTAGTCAAAATTGGAAAATAGATTAAGAAGTAAGTATGATACCTCTACTAATTATCGATTGTGTTCGATGTCTTTTAGTGCTATTTCTTTTGCCTCTTTGATTCTTTTGTGAGCATCAAACTCTCAACATAGGCATCTTTTGTCTTTTTCAAACTACAAATTTTTTTTTTTTTGGGAAATTATTTAGAATACATATATGAACAATTTAAGTTGAATTGAGATAAATGTTATGTACCACCATTTCAGCGCTTCAACTTCTTGACATTTTGGGTATATTTGAATTGTTGTTTTACTTGATATACAAATTGTGTTTCACCTGCATGTTTTTATAAGCATATGTATATGATTTTATGGTATAATTTTATATCCACAACGTACCCTATTAGTGTGATGCTTATGCATTTGTAAGTGCTATTATTGGCTTTTCATTACTGGGGTAATGATATTAGAAAGTTGTTGACCTTCATTAGTTGCCAAATTAGCCCACAATATTACTTTTACAGGTCTCGTCATACATAGATAAACACAAAGTTATAAGCATGATATACTTGAAAGTTAGTTGCCAAGATCATGAAGTTAATTACTCTTTGCTTGTAATGCTAACTGCTCGTTTGTATGTGGGTCTGCCTTTGATTTTCTAAATGAGCACGCTTAGCTAACTTTAATCATGCTTCCCAACACATCTACAATATTAAAGACCAAAATAAATTTAAGTAATTTGTGATTGTTTTGTAAATAATTGTATATGTAGGTAGTTGATTTTCGTAGCCGTGTATGTTTGGCTTCCCTTTCTCAGCTTGGATGCCACAATGTTTATGAAGTTATAGCCAATATTTGTTATGGTAACTAGTGCACTTGATTCTTTTATTTTAGCATCACATTGCAACTTTGATGCCACAATGTCAATGAAGTTGTAGCCAATATTTTTCATAGTAACTGGTGCTAGGCACTTGACTCTATTATTTCAAAATCACGTTGTAGTATGAGCTTAATATCTGAGTGGACGCTTTGAATTGCTTCACTTGGCTTTTGAACCATTCACTTTGAGATAACGTGTTTTGTTTACCACCAACAAATTGTTAAATTTTTCTACCTCTTTATTGAGCACGACAACTTGGATCTTTGTTCCCTAAGTGAAATGTTTGAAAGAGTTATTATATTTGACTCGATCATAAGATTTTTTTAAAAGAAAAGTGTAAAAGATAGTACTTACCATGTCATTCATTAGTATCATCCTTTGAACTTATCTCGAATTACATTCCTCTAATAATTGTTTGACATTTGATTTTTGAAGAATTGTAGCTTTTATTTCCAGCCTCATTTCTCTTTATTTGTTCAAGCTAAATCTCAACTGTCTCGGTCTTTGTAATGTTGATTGCTTTGTGATTCTGTTTATCATAAATATACATTAAATAATAGTTGAAGGGAAAATAAAGATAGAAGAAATTGAATAAATTGTCATTATATTCAATCGAAGTTGAATTATGATAACTCTAGTAAATAGAGATTATTTTGCATCTAGAAACCACAGTGTTTTCATAGTATTTTTTCTATTTAAGTTTTTATATGTATGTTATCTTTAATTTGATGCTAAGTAGTATTCATAGATGCATTAGAGTATTATTAGATTTTAGTATTACTTTTAAGCTATTTTTATAGATATTAATACTAAATAATTTTTTGTGTTTCATTATAGGTCAAATTTGCAAATGGACACAAGCTTTAAGAATCAAGAAGTAAAAGGACCAAGCTGCAAAAAAAAAAAAAAAAACAAAATTCAAAACAAGTCCAAGGCTACAAGGTTGCCCACAGTATCATTTTTAGAGAAGTCAAATTCCATATTGCGGTCCTGAGGGTCAGTTTCCTTAGTTTGAATAAGATTTAGACCATGGTATCAAATTTGAAGAGAAAAAATAATACCACGGTCGGAAAGCATATTTGAGATAGGAAATTGGCATAAATTTTATAATCGCTTGCAAAATTTATAAATAGGAACACTTAGTACACCAAAAATTAGTATATAGCCTAGTAGTTAATCTTAGTGTACTTTTTATCTTAACCTCCAAGTAATTTAGATTCTCTCTTAAATTTTCAATACTTTGACTCTTATAATTTCTAGATTACTTTAGTGCAAAATTAAAGCTTTCTTAGATTTAATTGTTGTCATTGTTATTAGATTTGTTTAAATTGTTATCACACTTGGCAAACATCAGGTTTTTCACATGATCCAGTCAAAAACCTCTAGTTAAATTAACCTATTCGTAACTGTCTACTAAATTCTACAAGTTCACAATATCAATGTAGTAGCGTCAGTAGGGATCGTTTTCACAGAAACTGTCTAAACAAATACTAAAGACTTTTGACAATTTCTGTCTAGACAATTGAAAGAAAAATATTTTTGGAATTTTAAACTACTGGATTGCAATTAATTGAAATTACCTAAGCAATGAATAGTAAAACTTTGACTAAAAGTAATTAATGCGAGAAAATGCAATAATAATAAAACGGGTTGGATGCCAATTTAACTAATTCCCAATTATGTTTAACCAACTCCTTGCTAAGAAAAAATCACCAATTGGAGGTTTAATTCCCAATTTTACCCAATTCTTGATTTCTTGGTTTATTAATCCATTTTACTCATCAATGCAAAGTTAGGATTTGTCTTACACCTTACACAAACTAGTTAATCAAAATTTAGCCCTTGGAATTATGTATCACCAATTAAGCAAAGTAGTGACAATGGAATAACCTACTCACATAATCCAATCATCAATTAAGGCTAATTTGGAGATTCAACGGCCTACATCCCCTCACTCACCAACCAAATTAATTAATTCGGCCTAATTAACTAACTCGCTATGAAACTAATAATGATGGTCAAAAGGTTCATTTTTTTCCAACAATTCATTGAATCAAGTTTACCCATTAAGAATAAATTCAGCCGCACTCAACCCATAAAGGATTATAGTGCATGATTATGCTGAAATGGAAAAATATATAAATTGATAAGGAAAACGTAAACCCTAAGTAAACTACCGAATTAATTATAAAGAGTGATTCTAATTTTCAAGTAGAACAACTTACGGCTATAAATAGCAATAGAACAATATATATTGCATGAAAGATAAATGGAATAAATACTAGTGCACAAATAGTAAGAGCATCTCACAAAGCCTTCAAATGAATTCTAGCAAATTCACAAAACTAGTAACTTGAATCTTGTAATGTGATCTAAGAATTGGAAATGGAAATGACAAGATCTAAGATTGAAAGAGTGTTTTTGGTTCTCCAAGAGAGAAACCCTAGTTGTTATTCCTGACTACTGCTCTCTATTAACTCTAAGTAACTAGGCGTAACTTCTAAAAGTAGCTGCTAAAAGAAATAATTATAGGCAGAGAATATTTTCTATCAGTTCATAGGACCTCTTTGCGGCAGACGAGTTTGTACTAGGGAAGCTTGCTGCAACAGATGATAAACCTTTTTGCCTAACATTTCATAAGGTTCACCGCAGCGATCAATTCCTTCTTGTGCCCTTCGCCATAGTGAAGGCCTTCTTAATAGCTTCACTTGGCTTCCTCATGGCTTCGGAATTCCTCTTTTGCACGTGTTCTAATTCCACAATTGAACATAACTACCCTTAACCTACATAAAGAGGACCAAAAAAAATAAGCAGCCATTTTATTCCAATAAAACATAAAACTACTAAAAATGCAATAAACACATTAAAACTCATTTCACACTAATGTTACTACATAAAACCAACAAAACACATGAAATAGGACATAAAGCATCAAAACTAAGCTCGAAAGAATAGTAAGATAACCCTAAAATCTAGAGTTATCACCAAGGTTATCATTAGCGATGTAGTTCACATTTCAGAAATTCTCAGTTTGAAGCTTTATTGTCTAAGTATGGGATGACACATAAGATTGCATTACCATATCATCCCCGAACTTTAGGACAAACGGAAGTTTTTGGCAAATAGGGAATTGCAAAAGGATTGTGAAGAAGACTGTGAAGACTTCAAGGAAAGATTGGGCTAGGAAGTTGGATGATGCACTTTGGCATATAGAATAGCATTCAAAACTCCTATTGCGATGTCTCCTTATAGGATGGTTTATGCAAAAGCGTATCACTTTCCAATTGAGCTAGAAGACAAAGTGTTTTGAGCAGTGAAATCACTCAATTTTGACTGAAAATCAACGGTAAAGAAGAGATTACTAGAGTTATGTAAAGTAGAAGAATTGAGGTAGGAAGCATATGGTAGTGCTCAAATCTACAAGAAGCCAATAAAGAAGTGGCATGATAGACATACTTCATAAAGAATTCAAGATTGGGGATCACATTTTGGTATATAATTACAGGCTCAGGCTTTTTCCAGGTAAAATTAAATTAAGGTGCAGTGGTCCATATGAAGTGACAACAATTTTTCCTTATGAGGCCATAGAATTACCTAGAAAGGAGACAACATTTCGAGTGAAAATGGAAATCGACTCAAGCTGTACTTAAGAGGAAATGTTGATAAGGGACACAAGGTCATCTAGTTCATCACTGCTTGATCAGAATTGCAATAATAGTCAAGCTTGTGACTATAGCACTTCTTGGAAGGAAACCCAACTATTTTAATTTAGTTTGTTTAATTTATTATAATTTAGATGTGTCTTTGTGAAAATAACTGTTAAGTGTATGAAGACAAGGGTTAAGTGAGTTTATGTGTTGTTTTGTAGGTTTTATGCAAAAGAAGGAATTTTCAAGCTGAACAGTACGGTGTTCTTAACAATTACTATATTAGTGTCATGGCATTCATCCTCCGCATACCCAAGAATCTGAGAATGGGAGACACCGCAGCATCCTGAATGAAGGCAATTTTAATGCGCACTGTAACACCACGGCATTGCGATACGAATCAATAAGACTGGAACAGTTGTCAATTAGGCCAACACGGGTTTATTTTTCAAATGGGTCAAGGTCTTAAACATAATAAGGATCTAGATATTATAAACACTTAATTTCTATATTATTTCCCTTTTCTCACCTACTATTAATCTCCTAAATTCTCTCTTTTCCTAAACCCTCTATTCCTTTTTCATCTCTTTTCCATAAAATTCAAAATCTTACTCTACCCAACTTCCTACATATTTATATTTCTCAAATCACTACCGTATTCTCTTTCTAAACTTGTGGTGATGAATACATTAAAGAGAGACTTCAAGAAGGTCATATTGCAAATTGGTGTCTTGATTTCAAGGAATTTGTCAATCTTCTTCCAAGGGCTCAAGTAAGATCTTTTTGTCATCTTTAGCGTTGAAGAATTCCCTTGATAATATTACTTGGTTTGAGATAAAAAAGTTGGAACCATATTGTTGCTTGGCATAGTTGTGGCATTTTATTTGGAAAAGTTGATTCTTCTTTGTCATATTTTTCTTTTCGGGTAAACTACTTCAATGGTCCCTCAACTGTTAGTTAGGGTCTTACTTGGTTCCCAAACTTTTAAAAGCAACTGGTATTAAATCCCCAAAATTCAACATTTATTGTGAATGGTCTTTATACCAATTTCCATCTAAATTAAATAAGTTGATGTTAAGCACATGAGAAGAATTTGATTGATACAGCGGTATTTGCTGGAAAGAGAAATGTAAACTTGGAGAATTGGATAGGATTGCTTCAATATTTTAAATTAAGTAAAAGATAATGCCAATAAGAAATTATATAAAATCAAAGAAGATAAGCTTCTCACCAAAGACATACAGAGAAATTGTCTCCGGTAATAGCCATGGGTCACCCACTTCTTTTCTTCTTCCTCTTGCTCTTAGTTCTCTCTCACTAAGAAATCAACTCTGGTAGTTGTTGTGTGATTTTGCCGAAGATTGGATCAATTTATTTTTTTTGTTTGGGATTTGAAGACAGTTAACTTGTTGTTCCAAGATATAATGTTAGAAGCAGAGAATAAATGGTGGAAGAGGCAGTAGAGAATAAGTGGTGGAAGAAAATCCCCAGATTGATCTCAATAACAACCATAACCAAATCCACCATTCTTAGGTTTTCTTCAAATTAATGACTTTTTGGTTTCAAATTGAAGAATAGGAAATTGACCATTCATCGGCATAAGTTCTATGATACAGCACTGATGCTTTTCATACATTATCAGCGTGCTCTTATT
Organism: Cinchona pubescens; assembly: GCA_025175665.1. Taxonomy (NCBI): domain Eukaryota; kingdom Viridiplantae; phylum Streptophyta; class Magnoliopsida; order Gentianales; family Rubiaceae; genus Cinchona; species Cinchona pubescens. The sequence goes on along the minus strand of JANKKI010000123.1, from coordinate 7,206,633 downwards.
CAAACAACAATCAATATTGAATAACAACTAATCATCCGTTCCTTTTACTACTATCCTTCATAGTCCTCCCTCTTTTAAAATTGAAAACAAACATAGAGTAGTCAACCGAAGAAAGAGACAATTTTATAAGTGAGAGGGCATAATAGTCTAGACAATAATTTATCTCCCACCGTCTGGCCAATTTTGATAGGATTTGGGCCTAAGGATCATATAGATGCAGATCTGATAGTTTGGGGACTCAATAGGTACTTTTAAAAGTTTGGGGACCAAATAGGATCCTAACTAATAGCTAAGGGATTAATGGAGTAGTTAGCCCTTTTCTTTTTATTTGCAAGTTCATGGCTCCAATTTGTTGGAAGAGAAAATAAGTGATGTTACTCCTTAAGATAGGGAAAATTTTATTACTAAGGATGCTCAACGAGTTTATGAATGGTTGTACACTTTTAGTGGTCCTTGTTATGAATATTTCTTTGATTTGAGTCATATACCAATCACTATTTGTCATCGAGTTGAAGAGTTTCGCACCTATTTTCTTAATGACAATGAGGATAGGGTTGGACAACCTTTTGTAAACCTTTGGGAATGATGGGTAACCCTGCTACTATCTGCTAATTTATTGCTAATACATTCAAGTCGAATGATAATATTGTTTGGGTAATGAGAGAGTTAATTCTATCCTTAGTACCCCCTAACATTCCTAACAATGAGTTTTCTAAGTACTTAGCATAGGGAAATAGATTATGATTCTGCCATTGGTACTTTAATTGACAGTCAAGGTAGATGGGTTGGGGATCACTATCGTGAACGTGTAGGGTATAAAAGGTGTTTTTTGAATTTGAAAGCAAGGGTTTGGTTGTGACTTTGTTGCCATGAATATTATGCCAGTCTCATACTCTAGTAATGTTCCACTTGAAACAACCTTACTACTTCATGCATAGTACGAGGATAGTCCATTGATATGGGTGTTGAAATTAACAAGGAGATGTGCAAAAATGGGAACCGTAAGTAAGTTAGGTACATATTTTGGGGATTGATATCAGCTTTGTGCTTGCTTGCAAGTGTGCATTCTGCTAGCGGGGTGAAGATTACTCCAACAATGAACATTCATAGTAGAGTTTTAGTATGTATTGTGGGTCATCATTAGGAATGAAAGCGAAGGATTATAGTCAATTTCTAGATATGGAAGTTTTAGAGGAGTCGTCTAACAGTGATGATGGCCATGAGGAGTGTGGGTATATGCTAAAGATGTAATTCCAAGACCGCAATAAGAAAATGATGTCAATAGCTGCTTTATGAACCTGACAATCATGTGACCTAATGAGAAGTGATGCGACACAAAAGTGAAATTTTGCATGTCCATAAACTACATTGCAAAATAGATATTCTTGCATGAAGATTGAACTCGGTACATCCATTTGATATGACCTGATGGCAAACGAGCCAAAGGCACTTGATGTTGGGATTTCCTTACAGAAATATCAAAATACCATTACTATTTACAATCCATAATTAAGAATGGTAATAATTAATTAATTAATAATTATTGAATCCTATCCCACAAATTGTTCTTCAACACAACTAGATCAACAATTAACTTAACCCAATGCTTACTCTTAGTGTGTGACCCTTTAGGTTCATTTAACGTTGGCAATAAGTATAATTTCTAATTCCAATACTGTTGCCTTTAGTACATAAACCAACAATACTTGAGTGGTAGTTTGGCCTTGAGGATGCAAATGACGATTTTGTTGTTGCTAGTGATGGAGTTGGTCCGTCACATAGTTGTTAGAACCCAGATCCTGTCCTTATGATCCTATAGTTCTACAATCCAAATTTATAAATTTGATCCCGATCCTAGAGATAGAATTGCTATTGCAAGTAAATGCTAGTTGGGCCATTAAAATCTTGTAATTCATGTTTATATTTACTAAGTTAAGCTAGTGTTTTCATAATGTTTCATTCAAACACTATTTTTCATGACTTTAGACTATTCATTATTATTTTTTTAGTTTTTAATCAAAAAGCAATATTAAATTTATGATGACACAAAACTTTTATGTTACGAGTATATAATGTCAAATATTTAAGTCAAAGAAACTTATTTTATGATGAATATTAAAAATTTATATTTATTTGTATAAGTTTTCATTAAATATTAGCTTGGAAAATAAATAAAAGTTATATTTTTGTATTTTCAATAGGATCTTACGATCCTACCAACGATCCAATCCTACAACCTTGAGAACAATCCTACTTAGGATCTCAATTCTACAAACCTTGGTCCTTCGAGGACATCTTGATTACTTTTGCTTTATTTTGCTATTCTAGAAAAAAGGAGCCCATTATTTTGTTCATTTGGGATTATTGGCCTATTTAGTTTTTGTTTTTATGTTTTACATGCCATATTCTAGGCAACCTTCTAATAAAAAAACTTTCTCTCCTCATTTTCTCTATACTTTCTCTTTCTGAAAAACAACTTCTAGCTTTGTTAATCGGCCATGGCCGAATTGGATGGTGCCCTTTAGCCATACATTCCTTTGCTGAGGCTCTTCTTGGCAAACAAAAATCTGATGCTCAAACTCATCATTCGGATCAGCCTTTGAAGAAGTTGCAATCGTTCAAGAGGGAGTCGACCGTATTCTTTTTTGAGGAAAAGGTTCAAAAGATGGTTATGCCTTTTCGTTACACATTGGTGGGCAATTTTCCTAGGGGCAATCCAAATACAAAAATGGTGCAAAAGAGTTTCCAAACAATTGGTTTTAAGGGCAACTTCACTTTGGGTTTTCTTGATCATAAGCACATCCTTATTCGCTTTTCTTTCGAGAAGGATTATTTGCGTTGTCAGCTTAAGAATACCTAGTTCATCAATGGATTCTATATGCATGTTCTCAAGTGGCACCCCTTTACATTCCAGACATTGAGCCTTGGGTTGTCCCTATTTGTATCACTTTCGACGACCTTTGTGCTGTCTTCTTCACCAAGCACACAATTTTTTGCCTTGCACAAGCAGTGGGAACCCCACTCAAGTGTATCGCTGGATATGGCCACGGAGAATTTTACTCGTCCAAAAACTACTAAAGTTTGTGTGGAAGTAGACCTTTGGCAATCCTTCCATCAAGAGTGTGGTAAGGGGTAAGAGATTGTAGAAAATGGCAAAAAATCAACTATGAAGATATCCCATCCTACTGCACAAAATGTAACAAAATCTGTAACAACATGTTTGAGTGTAAAGTTGAAGATCCAAAACCATCAATGCATCAAGATATACCCTCAGTTAAGGCCACTACTCATCTGTTGAAAAAGCCCACAACTCAATGGCAACCCGTTAAACATCATGAGGCTAGACCCTCAGGTGTTTTCAAGGAAAAGCATCCATAAGCTATCATCACCCAATCCATACAAGACTCACAGCCCGAACCTCATGCTAAATCAAAAGAGGCTACAACTCCGGTGGTGAATGTGGTGGTGGAAGCCAATCCAGTAAAGGAACCACCAGCTCCTCAGGCGGTTAATACGGGTGTAACAACTCCACCAAATTATAAGAGAGGAGGCTATTCAAAATTCAAATCCCTTGGATGGTGGGATTGTGAATTCAAATCTGGATGCGATAAATTGGGGCTAACAAATTCGAACAAGGCGGATTTGACTAGTTCGAAGGAGAGACCTAAGACTCCAAATCTGGCTATAGATTTGCCAATTCAAAATTCAAATAAGGATGACTTTGCTCTATCAAATGTCTGAATTATGGAGGAGCTCCCTTGCTACTTTCCGGACAATGATTCTCCTCGAGCTAGAACGTCTCTATCTCTGTAGGAGTTGAAACAATTTAAGTTGCAATCAGGACAATACCACACCAAAGAGAAAAGGTAGGGAAAAGAATTTACAATATGCCTCAAGCCATGTGAATCAAGTTTTCCTTTAAATCCTCTAAAACGCATTTCTCCCTAACAAACTAATATGGATAGTATTCTAGTGTGGAATATAAGGGGGATAAGTAATAAACCCTCCATCTGAAGAGTAAAGCTATTGGTGAAAGATCACAAAATAAAAAATCCTTGCTTTGTTAGAGCCTATGGTGGACAAGAAAGGATTCATCTTTTTGCTCATAGATTAGGGTTTGATAGATGCAAGTCGAACCATAATGGAAGAATTTGGTTACTTTGGAATAATGAGTTTAATATTACAGAATTAGTGGTTTTTGACAGCTTATGCATGTTTCAATCACATCTAATCTTCTTCAAGTGGATGTGGTTGCTCTTTTATATATGCCAAATGCACAAAACAAGAGAGAAGAAGCTTATGGTAGGACCTTCGATGATATGGATCCGAATAGCCCAAAGATGTGTCAAGATGAGGAGATGAAAGATGGAGCAAGCTCGAACTCACTGTTGCCAAGATTGGAGCACATTCGTGGTATTTTGATTGAGCTGGATTGGATTATCTTCAATTCATTATTACATGATGCCCAATTCTTCAAAGTAAAGCACAAGTGGAGATCCTTTAAGTGCAAGAAGGCCGAATTTCCTTTCAAGTTTATTTTAGTTTGGTCTTTATAATAAGGACCAATACCTATGTAAAGCCCAATAGTAGTTTAAGTTTGTGTAAAGTGGGTTGGTTTTAAGTTGGGTTTATATTGGGTTTAGGGGTTGATTTAATTTTTAGTTTTTAGACTCATTAATTAGCCTTAATAAGGCCCATTTTCCCCAAATCTTGGGGCCACTTATGGCTGAACCCTGTCATAACTTTTTTAGGAGTTTTTAAGCTAGTTTTTAGGACTTTATTAAGCCTATAAATAGGCATTATCATATGGACGAATTACAACACATTTTTATCAATAATATTTGTCTTTTTTCGTGAGGAAAAAGTTCTTTCTTTTAGTTTTTGGATTAAGACTTTGTTGGGATCATCGCTTGAGCAACGATGATTGTGTTGGTCCCAAAGGGCAACCTAAGAGGGGGGGATGATTAGGTTGTTTCTTAAACAAACCTTTTGATGTGCTTAATAAGAAATGCAAACTTTATGCACCAAATAAAAACTTAAGCACAAATGAATACAATAGATATTCAACAATTTAACGGATTAAAGAACAAATATAAAGATAGAGATAGAGAGTATCAAACCAAACTCCAAAGCTTCTCAAGCTTGGAGCTTACAACCACAAAGAGCTTCTCACAAGGTAACTACCAAGTTCTCAACTTGAAGTTTAGCCACTAAAAGTCTCTTCAAAGTAGGTGAGACAATAACCTCTTGTACACAAATGAGGATCACTCTTGCTCACACTAATTTCCTTTAATTGAGCCAAGAGTTTTACACTCACAACCTCCCTTTGTTACAATTGTTATCTCTCCACTCTTACACTTGAAGAACTCTTACACTTCTAAGCTCTTTTCACAAAACTACCTACACTATTACAACACTTGTACCCACTATTTCTCCCAAATAACTCAAGAATTACTTGTAATCAATGTAGAAGTCTCTTTTTCTTTAATTCAGTTAAGAGACATTTACAGTTGCCCAAAATTTGCTTCCAACAACTTTCCAACGGCTATTTTCTGTTTACTGGAAAACTAGCAGTTGGACCTTTCGGACGGCTGCTACTAACTTCTGCGTCCGTTCTCTGAGGGTATTCGTTCGGACATCCGAGGATGCGTCCGAACATGCGTCCGATCGAAGCAAAGTCCTCTGGAAATATGATCGGACGCTGTTTTTCGTCCGAGACTGCTTTACAGACAGTCATTTGCGTCTGTGGAGTCTTCTGGTTCTTTTGTTCAGGCGATCATTTACGTCCGAACCTGCCTTTTTTTCTGCACACTTGTTTTCAAATCATTAGTGTGATTTGGTCATCATCAAAACATGATTAACATAACTGGGGTTCAACAGATTGTTCTAACCGACTTATAGCTTTGGTTCTGGCCTGATTCATATAGTAAACAGGTCAACTCTTGCTTTAAATCTTGTTAAGAGTTTGGTTCTTGTCTCACTATAGACAACGGGTTGAATTCTTGCTTGATTCTTGCGTGTTCTTACGTTCTTGTTTGTGTGTGTTTTCTGTCCAAATTCTTGTGACCAACTTTGGAGTCGATCCTTGGGGTTTTGTAAAGTGCCAACTGGAATTATAGGGTTTCATGGCATCAAGGTGATTGCGCATGGGGTTCGCATCAGATTGGTATTAGATGTGGTCCAATTCTAGTTAGTTCTATTTATTTTGGTTTTTAATTGTTTCAAATTTTCTTTCAAAGAAAATCATATTTTAGTTTCTAGAAAAAAAAAAAAAAAAAAAAATTGTACTGTTCATCATTACTATTTATGTACTTTTCATCATACTGTTCACGGACTATTCATTGTTACTGTTCATCTGAAAAAATTTCTAGCCATATTGTTGCTTCTTTTTTATTGTTCTCTTTGTTGTTACTACCACAAAAAAAAAAAAAAAAAAAAACTTTGGTTAGCTGAATTCAAAAAAAGAAAAAAAAAAAGGAAAAAAGAAGTGCCCTTGGCCGAATTTTGTAAAAAAAAAAAACGTTGAAAAAAAACGTTGAAAAAAATTGGAAAAAAAAAGGAAGAAGAAGAATCGGCAATTGAGAAAGAGGACAAAAATGTTAGTTGGTTGTTTATAAATTTTACTGGGCAATTTCCTCATCTGAAAAGGTTTTGGTTTCCTTATTCTAATCCTATTTTAAATTGGTTTCATGTCCTAGTCGTATTTGGAATTGGTTTCTAATCCTAATCCAAATCGGATTTGAAAAACCCTAATCCAAGTTAACTTAGGAAAATTATCCTAATCCCAGTTGGACTCGGAGAACTAATCCTAATCCTGGTGGGATTTGGCTTACTTACCCTAATCCCAATTGAATTAGGAAATCCACCAAATTTGGCACTTTCCATTTCAGAAACTATTCTATTTTTTGAAGCTTTCTAAATCAAGGTCTGCTTTCCAAATTTGTAATTCTATTCAAAAGCACTTAATTTTGTTGGTTCTTTTAATTTCTTTGCTAGTACTAAGTGCTACTTGTTTGTTCTTGTGTGCTTAGTTTTTTTTTTTGGTAAATTTGCTTACCAAATTTTTATTTGCTTTCTATACGTTTTGTGGCTTCAAGTAGTCTCGGATATTTTGTTCTCTTGTTCTTTGAAGCATAAATCCGAAAGTTTGGAGTCTCTTATTTATCGTTGGCCCGTGATTATTTTTTTTCTTTGATTTCCAACCAATTAAGTGGTTAAAACTTAACTTTAGCATACTTTGGTCCTTGTAGTCTTCCAAAGACTGTTAGAGTGAACTAAAGAGTAGAAAAAGGCAGTGTGGTGAGATCGTTTGAGAGATAAAAGCAATTCAATTGAGAGTATACACGAGGGAATGAGTGATACAATTTGACTCTTTTGCTCTCCAAAGAGTAAATCGAAGTGGTGAGAAAAATTCTGATTATTTTTTCTAACACTAACCACTTTGTTTTGTGAGTTTTATTTGTGATGTCTCGCAGGCGGAATGAGACTTTTTTCACTAAGGTTCTTGTGAATGAAAGGTTTTGTGGTACTGTAATTGATAGTAACCTATGGATTAATATGGCAAGTACATATCTTGCTGAAAAGTTGAATTTGCCTACTTTACCACATCCAGAACCTTATAAGTTCCGATGGTCAACTGAAAGTGAAGCGTTTGAGGTAACTGAGAAAGTTATTATATCCTTCACTATTGGTAAGTATTCTGATAAGGTAGTTTGTGATGTATCACATTTAGTCACATGTCATTTACAACTTGGTCAGGTATGGGAATTATCTTGAAATGATTTTTATGATAGCTATACTAAGGCGTATCACTTGTGTAAAAAGGGTAAAAAGTTTAAATTTCTTCCTTTGCCGCAACATCAAATAAATGAAGAAAGATTAGAAATTCAAAGAAAATTTCTTGAATGGAATAAAGGGAAAAAGCAAAGTGGGGAAAGCCAAATTGTGGCCGAAAATCATGATTAAAATTGTTGGTCCCAAAGCAACCTAAGAGGGGGGGTGAATTAGGTTTCTCAAAAAATATACTTTCAGAAATATTGAGATTTTCAAATTAAATGCTGATATAATGAAATCAGATGAACAGTAAGGTAAAGAGAAAAATTAAACAACCAATACTTCCAAGCTAGCTAGCTTGAAGTATTCAATACAAGCACTAGAATGCTTCACATACTTGGTGAGCCAATAATCTTTACAAAGTTGGGAAGTTCTTGCTCACACTAAAAAACTTTTAGTTGAGCCAAGAATATTACTTACAACCACACTTTGATACAAGATTATCACTCCACTCAAAGTTGAATTGCACTCACAACTGCACACTAATACAACTAAGCACTATAGTCAATTTGCACTCAAATTGCTCTTTTCTAAGGCTTGTATTCAATGTATTAGATAATCTTTTCTTTGTTTCAAAGCAGCTATTTATAAGAGCAATAAATAGTGGTTGCAACTACTTCCTAACGGCTAAATAATAAATGCACAAAAACTAGCCGTTGGGGTTTCGGACGTTCGAGATATATTGGATGAGTCCGAAACAGCGTTTAATCATAGATGTATATAAGAGTCAGAAAAGGAGATTTGGACATCAAACAGACGTTGAATACAAAAGACCTAGTTCGAATGTGTTATATGCGTCTGAAATACACTGTTCCTGCAAATGTTGTTTTACACAGTTAAGTGTTTATGTCATCATCAAAATAAGGTTTGGAAAACATCAAACAAACCCCTGTTTGATGTTATACAAATCTAGATATGTATAAGAACAGTTGGATATGACTAATCAATTTGCAATATAGCACAATTGGATATCAATCATTTTGCATAGCACAATAGTATAGAGAAGACTACTCCCCCTTTTGACATTATCAAAAAAAGCTCCAATAGAATATGCAAGTATTTGATAGAAATTTAACAAGCTTCATACCAATTGTTGGTCCCAAAGCAACCTAAGAGGGGGGGTGAATTAGGTTTCTCAAAAAATATACTTTCAAAATATTAGATTTCTCTAATTAAAACCTGATATAGTATACACATCTTCGGCCTAGTAAGGTAAAGAGAAAAATTAAACAACCAATACTTCCACAGCTAGCTAGCTTGAAGTATTCAATCACTAGAATGCTTCACATACTTGGTGAGCCAATAATCTTTACAAAGTTGGGAAGTTCTTGCTCACACTAAAAAACTTTTAGTTGAGCCAAGAATATTACTTACAACCACACTTTGATACAAGATTATCACTCCACTCAAAGTTGAATTGCACTCACAACTGCACACTAATACAACTAAGCACTTATAGTCATCTTGCACTCAAATTGACAGAAATATCTAAGGCTTGTATTCAATGTATTAGATAATCTTTTCTTTGTTTCAAAGCAGCTATTTATAAGAGCAATAAATAGTGGTTGCAACTACTTCCTAACGGCTAAATAATAAATGCACAAAAACTAACCGTTGGGGTTTCGAACGTAACAGATATATTGGCGAAGCAGTAGGATCCCATTTCTTTCTGCCAGTTCAGACGGTGCAATGCGTCCGAGAAGTTTGGACCTAGTTCGGAAGGTTCAGTGCGTCCGAAAGCTTTGTTCCTGCAAAAACTTGTTTTACAGAGTTAAGTGTTTATGTCATCATCAAAATAAGGTTTGGAAACATCAAAAATATTGTGAAGGCTTCGACCATTGGCCAAGAAAAAGAGAGAAAAGTGAGAGATATCAAGAGAATTTATTTTGTCATGTCTAACCTAGATTTATCTTTGTCTAGTTTTCTTTCTTATGTACAGCCCTTCAAAGGTGTAAGTCATGATGCACTAACCTCCCAATTGAGTATCTCATCATTCCAACCAAAGCGAGGTAAATGATATGGTAGTCAATACCCTATTTCAAAGGTATGAACTTATTTCCATTTTTTGTGTTGAAATTATTAGCTTTAAGCATCTTAAGAAATTGTACAAATTTAATTCTGAATTTAGAATTATTTTTAGTGAACATTTTGTTTATGTTTCTTGTTTAAAATTAATTCCTTTAATTTGGTTTTTGACTTGGTTATTGTTTTGAACAGGGAAGGCATCCAAATTCTTGGACTTCAATTCCAATTTGTGGAGTATTGTTTGGATAAATCCGTCCAAGCTTTAGGTGATAATCTTTTGCAGGTCATCAAATCTAATTTGAATTGTTGTGTTAGCATGCTACATGATTCTTTTATGAATTTCGAATCTCAAATAAAGTTAACTTCAAAATTTTCAAATTTTGTCCAAGTCAAGTTAAGTTTTTGTTATGGTGCGATAACTTGTTTGATTTTATTTTACCTAGACACGCCACCGAAATTTTTGTTTATTACTCAGATGTTGAGCTACCTAAGTTGTGTGATTTAGGTCAAATATTTTGTAAGAATGAAACCGTGTCAATTTTGCCTCAAAACACTTTGACTAAAATTTTTGTTTCGGTCAAATAACTTCCAATTGTGTCAAAATCAGTGTTTTCTAGCAATTTCTCAAATTGTGCTTAGAATCTTGTCAAAACTGAATGATTTTCTACTTTGGTGTGCACATTTATTTAACTGTTTGGACAATTACTTTGCAAAACTTTGTTGTGTTCACAATAGTGCACGGATTCAATGCCTATATTCTTCCAATCATGCGTCCCATTCTACTAATCTGAGTTTTTCTTATCTAGATTCAAATTCGAGGATGAATCCTTTCGAGGAGGGACGGAATGATATGGATCCGAATAGCCCAAAGATGTGTCAAGATGAGGAGATGAAAGATGGAGCAACCTTGAACTCACTCTTGCCAAGATTGGAGCACATTCGTGGTATTTTGATCGAGTTGGATTTGAGTATCTTCAATTCATTATTACATGATGCCCAATTCTTCAAAGTAAAGCACAAGTGGAGATCCTTTAAGTGCAAGAAGGCCGAACGTCCTTTTGAGTTTATTTTAGTTTGGTCTTTATTATGTAAATCCCAATAGTAGTTTAAGTTTGTGTAAATTGGGCTAGTTTTATGTTGGGTTTAGAGGTGTTGATTTAATTCTTAGTTTTTAGGCTCATTAATTAGCCTTAATAAGCCCCATTTAGCCCAAATCTTGGGGCCACTTATGGCTGAACCCTAGCACTACTTTTTAAGGAGTTTTTAAGCTAGTTTTTTGGACTTTATTAAGCCTATAAATAGGCATTATCATATGGACGAATTACAGCACATTTTTATCAATAATATTTGTCTTTTTTTGTGAGGAAAAAGTTCTTTCTTTTAGTCTTTGGATTAAGACTTTGTTGGGATTATCGCTTGAGCGATGATTGTTCTATCCGACTTATAGATTTGGTTCTTGCCTGATTCATATAGGCAACGGGTCAATTCTTGCTTTAAATCTTGTTAAGAGTTTGGTTATTGTCTCACTATAGACAACAGGTTGAATTCTTGCTTGATTCTTGTGTGTTCTTACTTCTTGTTTGTGTGTGTTTGCTGTCCAAATTCTTATGACCAACTTTGGAGTCGATTCTTGGGGTTTTGGTGCCAACTTGAAACAATTGTAGGGTTTCGTGGCCTCAAGGTGATTGCGCACGGGGTTCGCATCATTTCAGCTGTTCACAAGCCCAATCCATGGTTAGTGGGCGATGATTTCAATGTAATTACCATCTCAGATCAATACAAGGGCTCCTCCTCCTTGGAATTGGAAGCATTAAGGGAATTCAATGATTGTCTACTTGACTATGGGTTAATGAACATTGCATATCAAGGTTCTAAATTCACATGGCGGGATAACGGATTTGACATTATAGTGTGGAAGAGACTTGATAGATATGTTTGTAACCATGAATTCCTCTCTATTTTTCAGCATATCATGGTGGAACACTTGCCCAAAATATGCTCTGACCATTCTCCTCTTCTTCTCAAAACATCTAATCAGTTTGCTTCAGGGCCAAAGTAGTTCAAATTTTTAAATGTATGGATAAATCATCCAAATTTTTTGCAGGTTGTAGAGACCAATTGGAAGTTATAGGTTTGGGCTGCCCCCTTTCCATTTCAGTTTCCAAACTCCTCAAAAGATTAAAGGTTGAGCTATAGAATAGGAGTCATACCATCTTTGGGAACATTTTCAATAAAGTGAGGGAGGCCGGGCAACAAGTCAAACAACTAGAGGATGCTTGCTTTCTTCAGTCGAATCAGTACAACCAAATTACATTGGCACATGCACAAGCTTTTCATACCAAATGCCTTGTAGAGAAAGAAACCTTTTGGAGATAAAAAGCGGGAATGAAATGGCTCAAAGAAGGTGATCAGAATTCTCGTTTTTTTCATTCTTCCCTTATGGCTAAGAGGCATAAGCTGAGCATCTCAAAGATCAAGGTGAACAGGGCTTGGATAGAAGACAAGCAGATCATTAAAGCCGAAGGTGTTAGTTACGTCATGAATCTCTTAACTTAGACAAACACCTCAGAGAATGATCGAACACTCTTGGGAACCATCACAAAGTTATCACACAAGAGGACCACATTCTTTTGCTAGCCGAGCCTTCCATGAGTAAGCTCAAAGAAGCAATTTTTTCTCTTAAACCCAGAAGGAGCTGCAGGAATTATTGGCTATAATGGAGTTTTTTTACTACTTGATGGGAGATTATCTAATGGGATCTTCATAATGCTATGAAGGATTTTCTAAAGATGGTGCCACTGGTTAGAACCTTCACGAGTACCTTTATTACTTTGATCCCAAAATCAGTCAACCCCTTATCTTTTAATGATTTCAGACACATTAGTCTTTGTACTTTTTTCAATAAAATTTGTACAAAAATTTTGGCTAATAGATTATATTCTATGTTTCCGAAACTAATATCTCATAAATAGGTGGCATATGTATAATGTAAAGATATCACTGACAACATATTGCATGTCTAGAAATTGATTTAAGATTGACAGGAAGACGACATGAGGCAATGTCATCCTAAAATTTGATTTAACGAAGGCGTTTGATCGACTCTCTTGGCCTTTTCTTCAAGCCACCATGAGGAAGCTGGGATTTAATGAAAGATGGAATGCTCCAATAAAGAATGGTTTAAAGACAAATTGCTGGTTTTCAATACTTATAAATGGTGCCCCAAAAGGCTTTTTCAAGTCAACAAGAGGGGTTTGTCAAGGGGATCATCTATCACCACTTCTTTTCATTATTATGATGGAGGCATTTGCAAGAGGACCAAAACTTTAGCTCCAAACGGGGAGAATTTCAGATTATGCAATTCCATGGTAATGCCCATCCATTTCCCACCTTGCATTTGCAGAAGATATTATTATATTCATAAAAGAGGAGGTAAGGTCCATTAAAAATCTCATGGATTTTCTTGGTCAATTTGAAGCATCCTCAGGACAGCACATAAACAAGTCTAAAAGTTCTTTTTTCATGCCCAAAAAGGCCCCAGTACCTAGAGTTCGGATGATTAAAAACAAACAGGTTTTGTTAGAAAGTCTCTTCCATTCATGTATCTAGGGTGCCCAATCCAAAAGCAAAGAAAATGAAGGCTATTTTCCAACCAATGATTAAGAAGACTACTTCTAGGATTTATGGCTAGCAAGCAAAGTTCCTTTCCCCAGGTGGAAGACTAATCCTTAATAAATACATTCTTAGCAGCATTCCAATATACCTTTTGGCAGCCCTTCACCCTACTAAAATGTTTATTAAAGAATTGGAGAGGTAATTTGCAAACTTTTTTTGGGGAACCTCAGAATCAGGCCACAAACATCATTGGTTTTTTTAGCACTCAATCTACAAGCCAACGTCTTTAAATGGACTTGGCATCTCCTCTCTCAAATTTAGTTAGGGGATTTGGTATCAAATTGTGGTGGAAATTTAGAAAAGAAAATTCTCTTTGGTGTAGATTCCTTCATGGTAGATATTGTAAAACTCACCCATGTCTAGTGAATGAGGTGCGTGAGGATTCTTTCACGTGGAAATGAATGCTAAGAAGTCACAATGATGCTAGAAATGAGTTCCTCTTCCTAATTCAGGATGGACACTCTTCCTTTTGGTTTGATCCTTGGCTGTCTCAAGGCCCCTTATTCCATGAAATTAATAAGGTTTTTTATAGGAAGATGAGCCTGACTATAGCCCAAGTATAAGGTGCTAATGAATGGAACCTCTCAATTTTAGATGCACAATAATCGACAGATGAGCTAGAGAAAATTATGAAGCTTTTTAATGGGAGATCTCCAGCAATGATTGATGAGCTGGATGAATTGGTGAGGACCTTATCAACTAATGGAAAGTTTTTAGTGTCATCCACATTCCCTTCTCACACGACAACTCTATCACGAAAGATGATTTGGGATGACAGATTGTAACTCAAAATTTCTATTTTCATGTGGAGATTGTTAAATAAGTGGCTTCGACTGGATGATATTATTACTGAATTTGGAGTTGTGTTGGCTTCTAAATGCTATTTTTTGTGAGAAATAAAAGACCTTGGATCATCTTTTTGTGGAGTATGAGTCTGCTAGGCAAGTCTAGTGCTACTACGAATCATGGCTTGAGGTGATTTTCCCTCCATCTTCTACAAGGCTTGAAAAGCCAAATTCATGGCGGTGGCATGATACTTCTTCGACCACTCTAGGAGCTGCATAATAGCTCCACAAAATTATTCCATGTTTAGTTTGCTAGTTTGTATGGAAAGCAAGGAATAGGGCGGTATTCAAAGGGCTTAACATCAAACCACAACGTATTATCATGAACATTTGTTCCTACTTGAAAGACATATTCACAATTCATCTTTTACTAGGTTTGGTGCTGTTGATGATCTATTACTATCCCGAAGTATTGGCCAACAACTGCTCAACACGAGACCAAGGAGTGCATTGGCTATCAAGTGGAACCCTTCTCCTTGCGGCAATGCCAAGCTAAACGTGGATAGAGCTTCAAAAGGGAATCTGGGTTTAGCAGCTGGTGGAGGAGTAATTAGAGACCAAAATAGGAATCTAATCAGTGCATTTTTCAATTCCTATAATCTTCAATCCAATTTGCAGTCGAAAGCAATGGCTCTAGTAGATGGATTAAAACTTTGTGGGAAATTACAACTCTCGGTAGTGGAATTTCTCTCGACTCCTTAATCATAGCGAATATCGTTAAGGGTCGAATGACACCATCCCATGAAGCATAGATCAACAATGGCAGTTTATCAAAGAATTTTTAGAAGGAAAGAATTATTCTTTTTCTTATGTATTTAGAGAGGCTAATCAAGTAGTTGATTGTTAAGCAAATGAGGGTATAAAGAATTCTTTCTATATTGAGTATAACCAAGACACAATTCCTTCGACTATTATAGGATTGTTGCTCTTGGATGCTCAAGGCAGCCCTTACAATTGGCATTGTAAAGTTTGAATTATTTCAATAAATTTAACCACTCTCTCGGGTATTGGCTTAAAAAAATATTGGTTGGAAGCATAATCGTTATAAAGTCTTATTATTTTGCGCATTTGTGATCGGTGTCTTATGTTGTGGGTTAGCAAGTATTTTGTTTTTGTGTTTTGTATTTCGTATGAATTGTCTTTGTGGGAGTCATTGTTAATGTTGGAATGGTTTATTGTTAAAGGTTATTATGATTGTTGATGATATATGCGTAACTTGAATTTTTATCCCATGGGTTTTCTTAAAATCTTACAATAGAGACTAGGATTTATATTTCTTGCATTTCTTTTGAACATATTTTTGGAACTTATGATTTTACGGAGGAATATTGTGAAGTACTATTAGCTAGTAATGCCAATTTTGAGAATCTTTGAGATTAGTTCTTTATGGTTCATCAGTAGACATAAAGTTTGAAATGAAGTAGGCCTTCGGTTGTTCATTTGTGTGTTTTATGCATGTCAAGTTATTTGGTTCTTTTAGACTCATTTAAATCTTAATAGTAATGTATTTTTCTTTTCGTGGCTAGTAGTGATGTGCTCCAATATGTAATTTTGAAAATAGTGGTTTGCTCTACGTGAAAATATGTGGTCAAGGAAAGAAACAAGAGAGAAATAAGGCTTGTTTGCATGAAAAATAGTCTTGATTTAGCAAATAATAAAGAGCAAAAGGATCCAATAAGTGGACAAAGTCCACATTATTAGTAAATATCCGTTAAAGAATGGTTGAATAGTTGTATCTGCTAGGTCTGAGTTAAATGAATTTTAACTATTCTTAATGATTTGCCTGTGTTTCACTTGCATATTTGTTTATTTTAAGTCCTACTAATCTTTCCTTTTTATATTAATAGTCTTAAGGGGGTATTTTTGAAGGTTTTTATGTTGTTTGTGAGGTTCATTTACTTTACGAAATGTGACCCAAATTGATGAAGTTGGTTTCTTAAATATTTTCTTTTCAAAATGTTTGTTGATATCAATTCTAGTGGGTGTTTCAGTTTGCATACATATGTGGTAAACTACCTGTGTGGTTTTGGTTTTCAGGCAAGGTTTATGAGGCAATCATTTTATCCTAGTCTCAATATTGCCATTCTTGTTTTGTATTTTGGTTTTGTGTTTATCTAGTTTTTATTTTTATTTTCTTGTTTGAGACTAGTAAAATGCTAGGTGGGGAGGAGTTTGATAACTCTATTTTTAATAGAGTTGTTTGTTATTCTTTTGGTCTAGTTAGTGTTGTTTAGTCTTTATTGTTGTGTTTAATTAACAATAGTTAGTTCGTTTGGTGTTAGAATGTGTGTTATGTGTTGATTGTTAGTTTTTTAAGTGATTAAAGGTGTTAAATGCAGATATCCAGTGTTTAATATGTTTATGCAAGATTGGAAAGGTCAAGATACTCAATTGCAGTAGTGAAGTGCATTTTAGGGCTGAACACTGCAACGTGACGTTCAAGGCATATCTCAGTACCGCAACATTGCGAGTAGATTGGGCCAGACATGTCTTCTTGTGGGTTTTAACCTATATCCAAGCCCAATAGTCATTGCTTAAGAAGAATATGTAAAGGACAGTAAAGGAGATTGTTTGTGGAGTTTAGCCATTTTTCTTAGTATTTCAAGAACAACTACTTTCAGTTATTGATTTCCAGCAATTTAAATTCTAGTTCACTTCTATCTACCGTAGAACATTTAGTTTAGAAGTTCATTAGTCTAATTTAATTCCAGATTAAGTTATGATTCAAGTAGTTCCATATTTCAGAGTTCAATTGTGGTATTATTCTACTTAATTTGTCTGATCCTTATTCTTTTATTTTCAATTGTTATTGGTTTTATCAATGATTATTTCTTGCAACTTAATATTTATTTGGTTTCCATTACACTATGATGCACAAATCCATTAGGGTTAAGTGTAGGTGATGTATTTATTTGTGTATTAATGCGGATCGATCATTAGTCAGGAAGATTATATGATTAGGTGATGATAACCAATAGACAATAACTGATTAAGAACGTACCAATTCTTGAATTAATGCTAAGTTGATTGAGGTGGTTAATCCTTTGTCACAAACTACTAGTGATAATTCGATTAGATTTAGTTTGAGATTGTGACTTGATGTGATGCAATCTAAGTGTCTAATTTAATCACTCACTCTCAAGTTATTAAACTACCTAATTCACTTAGACAACAATCTCTACACCCACAAGTATACGGGTAGATTAGTGGCTAGAAGTAAGAGGTATCGTTCCCACAAGGATGGTTTGGAAATTACTAAGATTCTAAGGATATGAGTACTACCTAAACACTTATAACATCATTGTTACTAGTTGAAGTGTGCGTTAGCGAAGATAACAAGTAAGCAAGCAAAATGATTAAAAAAAACTAAATTAACTATTAGATTAACACAAGTAAAAAAGAGAGATTGGGCTACGGTTATGATTCCTTTACTAGGTGGGGCTTCTAATGGGTTAACATTTGATGGGTACAATTGAGATTCCCTCCTATCTATGAACCAATCCCTTAGCCCGATCCATGGTTCTAATCTAATATACTCATGTGAGTTCTAGGAAATAATTAAGGAAGACATGGAAGAGGAATACAATTAAAGGGTTTGTTGACTCTATAACTACAAAGTCAGTACAAGTTTCTAAAACTCCAAGTAAGCCAGTTTTGCCACGAATTTGTATGTTCAACCCAACAGATTTTTGATAAGTTCATAATTGTGCTATATTTTATGTGTCAATTACCACGTTTTTATGCGTTGTAAGCAAGATTGGAGTTATTATTAAGCATAATTTGCTTATTCTTAGTTTTTGTAGGGTTAAAGTGAAAGAAAAAGAGCTAAAAAAGATAAAAAGATGAAAGAAAATACTAAGGGCGGTACATGCATGAGTATGAAGCCATTTTGGATGCTTTTTTGTATTTCAAGCATAACATTTGAGTCCAAGCTCCAATTGAGATGATTTTGGGTGATTTGGAAATCCATTGTAGAGTTCTACAACTTTAATGTTTTGAGATTTTCAGGATTCTATAGGTATCTTGTTCAAAATTGCAAAGTTGGAAATTGTGCACTGGCTAGGAGCGATTCTGACACAGTTTGGTAGATTGAGTATAACTTTCTTATTCTAGTCCAATTGAGATGATGTAAGATGTTTTGGACAGCTAAGACATAGAGCTATAACTTTCATGTTTTGAGTTTTGCCAAATTCAGTCTGCATAAGGGGCAAAATCGAAACCGAAAGTGAAGCCTAGCGCACATGCGCTGGGGTTGTGCAGTGCATGTGCGCTGTGACCAGATGAGGAATTTCCAGCTCTGCCTAGGGCACACATGCGCCCAAAACCAGGCTGCGCATGTGCGCCCGAAACAGCAGTGTTGCATTTTTTTGCATTTTTAGTAGATTTCTTCACCTGATTGGACTCTTTTTCAGCTAATTTCACGTTCTTATCCTTAGACCTTAATTGTAACCCTAATACTCAATATAAATACCCAAGTAGGGTGAGAAAATGAGGGAACACTTTTATTTTCACGTTATAGCTTGGGTTTCAATAGAAAAATTCTTCTTTATTCTTTCATGGCACTTTGTGCCTAAATCCTTTTTCTTGGTCATGGGATTTGAAGCCATGTCAATTCTACTTTGCTGTGAGACTCTTTGTTCTTGAACATATTCAATTTTATGGCAAGTATTGATTATTTTTCGGCAATTAATTTTACGATTGTTCTTTTTAACTTCTTATTGCAGCAGAATAATTAAGTTATTGGAATTAATCTATCACTAGATTGTTTTAACCGCATGTGCTTAATTCAATATGTGAAGCAACTAAATTTGATAATTACTCGATTAGTGTTATGGCTGAATTTAGGGAAAATAATCAACTAATTGGCATAACTGTGTGTGTTTATGTTTAATTAGCCTAATTGTTCTTGTTGATTTTAATGCTTCTATTAATTAATCTTTGGCACATGTCTAGATTAAATTAATAATTAGGGTTAATTGGATCGTGTGTTGAAAATTAGCCAACTTTAGAAAGAAATAAGAATCAACTTTGAATCCGTATTCGAGTTAATTCTTCAATTAGTGCTTGATATGGAAATTGAATTATCTTGTGTGTCAATTATCGACTAGTAAAATTTTCATAGTAGATGTGACCAAAACCAAGATTTTTCTTAATTGAATTCTCTTTAGTTATTTTATTGTTTTTTTTTTTTAGTTTAAAAGCATTCAAAAACCCCCTTTTTCATTTAGCACAAGAATAAACTCCGTTCTCTGTGGGACGAACTTGACTCACCACTACATTATAATTATTGAGAGTTGTTAATTTTGGGTGCTTACGATAGCATTTCAATTCAGGATTTCTCATCAATCACACCAAAATTTTGGCGCCGTTGCCGAGAAGCAGTTTAAATTATTTTTGTGCTATTTTATTTCAGTTTTTCTTTTATTTTATTTTATTATTATTCTTCCGCTAATTGTGTATGACAGTGACGCAATCTGGTGGACAAGTTGAATTTCAACTCGTTGTGAAAATATAGAGAACGTTATGCAAATTGGGGAAAGAATTAAAAGAAAGACAATTAGGGAAAGAACAACTGTTTAATTTTATCTTTGCAAGTGATAAGGAACAACAAGAAGAGACAAACACGGTGCAATGAACTTTTAGAGAATTAGCAGTGCCCACTTTAAACTAACAACCTGTATGCATTACATATCCTGAATTAGATGCAAATGTCACATTTGAATTAAAATCTAGACTAATCCATCTATTATCCTTCTTTTCATGGATTGCCAGGTGAAGATCCAAACAAGCATCTTAAGGAGTTCCATGTAGTTTGAACTTATATAAGACCCACGGGAGTATCATAGGAGCATATTAGACAGTAATTGAAAGCATTTCCTTCTCACTCAAGGATGAGGCGAAGGATTGGCAGTTCGATTTACCTTCGGGCAGTATTACAAATTGGAAGCAAATGAACAGACTATTCCTGGCTAAATACTTTCCAGCCTCTCGAACTGCAAATATTCGAAAGGAAATTTGTGGCATAAGGCAGTTCAATGACGAGTCTTTGTATGAGTATTGGGAGTGCTTCAAGAAATATGTGCAAGCTGTCCACATCATCAGATAAGTGACTCCTTATTAATTTAATATTTTTGTGTAGGTTTGTTGCCGAACGATAAGAATATGGTCGGCGTCGTAAATGGAGGGGCATTAGACAATATTACCACAGACGCTGCTCGTGGGCTTATATCGAATATGCCTGGGCGTTCTCAAAAGTTTGGGACACGACGTGATCAACCTCTCAAACGTGTGAACAAGGTAAATGTTTCATCTTTAGAACAACAAATGGCTAGTCTGACTTCTTTTGTACGACAATTGGCTTTAGGAATGGCACAGACAGCACATTAACCTTGCGACATTTGCTCAAACGAGGGCCGTTCAACAGACATGTGTCCTACATTAAAAGAGGAGCCCCATGAGCAAGTAAATGCGGCGGGAGGATTTCTACGGCAACCACGAACAAATTATAATCCCTACTCTAACACTTATAATCCTGTATGGATGGATCATCCTAATTTGAGAGATGGGAAACCAGCACAACCTTAAGCTCAATAGAATCGGCAGAATTTCCAACCATATGGGCCCTCATTTGTTCAAAGACTACTAGCTAATCTGAATAATCAATTTGGTAAGTCTTTAGAGGAAATGTTGAATATTTTAACTGCTAATACTATGCAATTCCAATAGGATATCATGGCCAGTATTCAGCAGTTACAACACCAAATTGGACAAATGGTGACCGCGATATGCCGGTTGGAATCGCAAAATTCTAAAAAGTTGCCGTCTCAAACAATCATCAACCCCAAGGAGAATGTGAGTGCAATTATGTTAAGGAGTGGCAAAGAGGTTAAAGTGGGTCAACGCAACACAGTTCCGGAACATGTGTAGACACCTATTTTTGTCCCTTAAGTTGTCCCCTATTTTCCTTTTAATTTGTCTCTCAATTTTCTTTTAATTTTTTCTTTTTAATGTCTTTTAACCTGCTCTTTGATTTTCTTTTAATTTACCCTTTAATTCCTTCTTAATTTATGTTATGATGTTTAATTATTCTTATGCGTTTTATGCTTTTGAAATACTAAGAATGAGTTCTAAAATTATTGCATTTTTACCTCTTTAAAAAAAAAACATAATTGCTGTTATTATTAATTAACCTAATTATTAATGTAAATTATACACATCTAGATGTGTATAAGAGACAGCGGTAACATCCAATATTCATTAAAAATACAAAAAATCAGTCTAAAGGGGGAGGAAAAATTTTTCTGTAGAGAAAAAATTTTCTTAGGCCTATTAAACCTGCCAAATAGCCAACTTTGAGCCAAAATTCCATACGATCAGAGAGGAATTAGACTAAAATCAAAGAAGAAAAATTGTAGACAGTTCCTGGGGCTACAACTTCTCTTTGTAAATCTTAAGCAAAATCGTCTATTTGGAGGGTCAAAAACGTGGTAGAAAAAGGCTGTTGGTCTAGAGGATCTGCAGAAAAATTTCTAAGTTTGGAAAAGTTTCCAGACAACCAACTTTGAGCCAAGATTTCAAGAGATGGAGGAGGAAATGAAGTAAACTCAAAGAATAAAAGTTGTAGAGAGTTCCTGGAGCTACAACTTCTCTTTCCAAACCCAAAGCAAAATCGTTCATCTGGTGGGTCAAAAGCGTGGTGGAAGAAGGCTGGTAGCCCACAAAAATTTGCACAAAAAAAAATAAAAAGGAAAGGTTACAAAAATTCGTTATTTCCATTTTACTCTCTTATACACATCAGATTTTTTCAAGAGCCCGAGAATATTTTTTTAAATTACATTTAGGCCCTTCTGATAGGGCCCACTTGATGCCACGTCCTTGATGACGTGGCACTACCAGATTGCGCCACGTCTCGGATGACGTGGCATCACCAGATTGTGTTACATCAAGGATGACATGGCACTCCCCAGATTGCGCACGTCAGCGATGACGTGGCACCACCAGATTGCGCCACGTCAACGATAACGTGGCATTTCAAAAAAAAATTCCCAAAATTTCAAAAAAAAATTTATGACGTGCGGCCCTCCAGATTTCAGATGTCTGTATTTTTAGCCAAATAGATTTTTAAAAACATTTAGGCATGTATATGGAATTTTCTTTAATATTACTGTTAGAGGCTTCAAAGTAATTTCAAATTACATGTTTAATGTCAATAACCAAATATTGGGGTTAGCCTTCTGTTTGGCATTTTAATACGTTTTAATTACCCTTTGATTGTAAAATTACTGTTTTGCCCTTATGAGTATTAAATTGTAAATAGACTTTGATCTTTGCACATATTTTTTGATTAATTGCTTTTGTGATGATTGGTGCTTTATTTTAATGTTTGTTGGTCTCAATATAATATTTATGCCTTATCTTACTTGTTAAATTATGTGAATTTACTCTTTTGCCCTCAAATTTTGGATTAGTTGCACAACTAGACGTTAAATATTTACACATCTAGATGTGTATAAGAGACAGATTCTATACACGGGTATCCGATAAGGTATCCCTTAGTACTACATATTAAAACATAATAAAAAAGAAAACGGAGTTATTTAGGCAGTAGATGTGTATAAGAGACAGATCCTTCCGAACTCATTTTTTTGAGTTACGTGGACCAGAGTCAATCTAAGCTAGGGTTTATTTTCTTTAAATTTTGATGTATTTTTGTGTCCCTTGCACAAACCGGTGTGCGACTCTCCACATTTAAAAATTAGATTGTTTTTATACAATTCATAGTCGCATTAAAGGCCCCGTTATGTAATAGTAAATAGGTGATTCATTTAAATTTGTAATAGTAAGTAGGTAATTTATGTTTGTAAATTGTAAGTAGGATTTTTGCATTCAATCACCTATTTCACGATTACCACAAGTCGCATTACATGCCGTATAAGAGACAGCCCGAATTCATTTTCAATTAAAAGAAAATGAATAGAGGCAGGTTAAAAAGACATTAAAAACCGCTAATTTTTACCCATTTTGTGTGCTATTTTACCGGCTCTATATCTCGTTTTGCGTGCCATATGCTATATGTTACTTTATTTGTTCTTTTCAATTAATTTGCACTTGTTTTAACACATTTCACCATTTTTGCTGAGACTTGTGTGCCGATTAACGGATCCGGGGTCTCGTGTTATGTGCCACATGCTAAAAATACTTTCTCAAAATCTTTTCAAATTATTTTAATGAATCTTAAGCTATATTTCAATATGTTTGCTGGCTTCAGGACTAATGTGTATATAGACAGGTGGCACGTAACACGTGCCCCATCCTCCGTCTAATGGTCAAAGACAGGTCCTTGTTTATTGGGGATGTGACAATACACATCAGAGGTATAAGCATAGGTGGTTAATTTGGGGAAATTTTAAACCAATTAATTAATTTAATTTCTAATTTAATTAATAATTAATTAATTAATAATAATTTTATTAAAAGTGAACACGATAATACACATCTAGATGTGTATAAGAGACAGGTTTGTGGGTGTCGTCGCTCCCACATTCCTCGTTGGAATTAAGATGATCTACCCAGATATGCGGTCGTGACACAATGTGCACGTAACGGTATCTCGTGCGATCACCCAACCACCGACGATAAGGCCCATTGGAATTGACGGATTTTATTTTTGGGCCCAAAGTCTGGTTCGGGAACCAAGCCTATCTAGATTGCATTAGTAAGCCTAGCCTCATGGTCATATAGCTTAAACCATAGGGCAGAACCGTGTGGACCTTGTTTAGGACACTAGACACGAGGCGGTAAGACCCACCCATTTATCTGGCTTGTAATAGTAAATAGCCGATACAATTTTGAAACATGTGTTGTATGGTTGTCAAGCCCTAATAGGAGACCCATCCCTACAACATGTTTCCAAAGTTTTATTATCTCTTATGTGCATGTAGGCTAACCCCACCGATGTAGGGCCACCGTAGGCTACTTATTGCATATCATTAGCCGCCAAATTTACCGAAACTCCCTGTTTATGCCATCTAGTCAATAAATAGGTGCATGCACAACATTGTATTCATGATTCATCCCGTTCATTTGTTTTGCAGATGAATCTTGAAAACAATTCAATTAGTAAGGGAAGTACAATCATGACATTGCCTTCATGATTCATCTTTTTCATCTATTTTAGAGATGAATTCTGAAGACAATTGATTTTTTTATAGGATGGCCAATGAATGTTAAGTTTATGTTCTCTAGGATCACTTGTACAAATCTTTGATTAATGAGAACTTTTTCTTCAAGATGTTTTAGCTCATGTTGTTTTATACACATCTACTTATTTTCTTCTCCCGTGATGGCCCAGATTTAGCCCGGGTCCAATTAAAAGTCGCAGAAATGAGCTGTCTCTTAGTGCACATTTAATGTCCCAAGGGACAGAATAGTCATTTACATGCAATCTGTTATTTTATGTCTATATCAATGTGATATTGTTTACAAACTCGGGCGACATGAGGAAAAACCAAAGCCTAACTTGGACTTATACACATCTAGATGTGTATAAGCTGACAGACATTAACATCATTCTAGACAAGGTCTGCCATGAGATGGAGCCTTTTGTCGATTGTTTTGCCGGGTATCACCAAATCCTAGTGAACGAGGAAGACAGGGAAAAGACAAAGATTCATCATTACTCTTGGGGGACATTACATATAGAGTTATCCTTAAGAATGTTGGTGCAACATATCAACGCACTATGACCACCCCTGATACACTATATGTCGATGATATCATCATCAAATCCAAGAAGGCCGAGAATATGACCCATTGAGAGGTGAAATACAATCAAGACTTAAGATTATTATTAGGTTTCATTTCATGAAGCGGGGATTGAGATAGACCCAGAAAGAGATCAAGCTATCCGTGATTGCCCGTGCCAAAGATCGGAAGACCCAAGCTTCTTGGGTAAAGCACTCTATGATATGCCCACCGGTAAAATCGATATCACTACTACTTGCTCATGACTACCTTTGTGAACCTTTGTTCACAAATGAGAAAAAATGCAATAAAATGGATGGATGGTCAAAGGAAGCTTTGTCGATGATTATCACCCTCCCGTGTTGGTCATCATGTATCTATCCGCTGATTTTGACGGATCCGGTCTCTTACACATCTAGATGTGTATAAGAGACAGGTTTAAGGGGGGTAGCTTGAAGATTATCGCAGAGTTCCAAGAAAATCGAGAAAATCCAAAAGCCGCTACGAGAGTCAAAAACGAGCACCTAATCAAAAATTATAAATCACCTAATCAAAAATTATAAATCACGCGGTGAGCATAACTAGTCGATATCATAAAAGCTCTTCAAATGGGGCCAAGCATTTCGATAAAAGAAAACATAAAGATAATAACAACAGAAATATAGTCATAAAGGCAGTTTCTAAAATGTCTCATGCCATTTAAACGTCAATAAACATAATCATATAGTAGTTTCTAAATGTATCATGCCATTTAAACGTCATTGTGCATGTCCAAAACATAGCCAAAAAGATCCAATCATTTCAAAACATAGTATGCCTCAAGCATAGGTAGCCAAAAAGATCCAATCATTTCAACATAATACTAAAGCATAGCGTAGCCAAAATATCCAATCATTTCAAAACATAAGTACGCTAAAAGCATAGCGTAGCCAAAGATCCAATCATTTCAAACACATAGTATGCTAAAGCATAGCGTACCAAAAAATCCAATCATTTCAACATAGTATAAAGCATAGCGAACAAATCCAAGTACCAGCTTTTAATGGGAATATAATAAAATAGCATGAGTATCTTTGGCTCAAAGGTATGACCTACAATTTAGCGAGATCTAGTAATCTACCACACCTACTATACTCCGGAGGTCAAGTTATCCCAGCACAAGACCGCATCAAATAGTTCATATGTCTATAGCAGCACATCATACATATCAGTGATCACTATGGCGCCCCATGGATGACTATAGAACCGTGAGTTCCCCAAATCAAACATTTCAAACACATCCAAAATTATACCAAGGTCACCTATGAGCCAAAACACATAAAATGCTTTCATATCAAGAGTTTGTAAACATATCAATTGATTAACATAAAATAGCTTGGTCCCGATTTCATATGTAATAGTTCCAAAACTTGGTAAAAGTGCAGTTCAAACATCATACACATTCTAAAATCCATCCAAACATATTTCAAAGTCATTAAACAAAATACAAGTGGAAGAGGGTCTATGTTACCCACCTATCAAAGCAAAACTGCACCAATGATCATGAACGCGATCGGGCCATGTAGGTGGCGTGGTACCTAAAATAGATATAAGAGGACTCTTAGAAGAGATGTAGAAGTTAAAGAATGACTAGGAAGCGAAACCGACGCGAAACAGATAGAAAACGACACCAACGATTCTTTGGTCAAAAATGACCTTTTCACAATTAATTCACCAACTCGACAAGCTAAAACCAGTACAAAACACTTAGTTAACCTCAAATTTCATTGATATGACTAGATTAGGAGATAATAAGCTCAGTTTCCGAAAAATGAAAACTTCGCCTCTCCCTAGGCTATAAGTAGGTTATCCTCCCTGCCAACAAAATCCAATTCTAAGGTGTATAAGGGACCTTGGTTACAACCCAACTCAAAACAACATATTCAACCAACCAACAATATCCATAAACGGAAGTAAGAGACAGCAAGTAGACAAGTCTCACTTCCTATCCAAACTAACCTTAAAACACTCTTAAAAGTTCATTATGTGCTTAGACATAAGCTTCATAGCATAACACTCTAGGCCACATATGGAAGACAAAACCCCAACTTGCAATCTTAAAATTTGTAATCTAACCATGGAAAGTTGTTCGAGATCCAAACCCTGTCACTTCCCAACCTCCAAAACACTAAAAACAACCCATAACATACATAAATCAACACATATAAGGCTGCAAATAGGGTTTTTTTCTCAGCCATAAAGAATCCTACAAAACTTGAAATTAAAGCTTGGATCATAAAGCCCATAAGCCATAAATGCTAAAATACATAAAATCTTACCTTCCAAGTGATTTCTACTTGAAATCCAAGAAAATTTTTGGGGGAAAATGGAGGAAGAGGAGTCGGCTGCTGCTAGGAAGAAATGAAGAAGAAACAACAAGAAGAAGACTTAAAAGGATTCCAAGGTTGACCCAAATAGTTCCCCAATTGACCAAATAGTCTCCAAGTTGACTAATTAACCCAAAAACTAATTTTTGCTACTAAATTATCATTTTTTTAAAGATGATATCGAATTCTGCCTGTCTCTTATACACATCTAGATGTGTATAAGAGACAGAACCCAGTATTTTAATAGCCTTGTTCTTTGATTTTAATTGGTTTAAAATGTTTTTCATATTATTGCAAGGCAGCATAGGAGCGCTTTGATATCTCCAGGGCGATGTGTAGCAAGAGACAAGTTACAGTGATTCGTGTACGAACTGTCTCTTACACAGTATGAGGCTTGCATACTTGGTCTGAAAATGGCATTGGATATGGGTATTAAAGAGTTAGCTGTGTTTAGTGATTCAGATTTGCTTGTCCATCAGACACTGGGGCACTGGGTAACCAGAGATTCTAAAATCATGCCATTAGCATCACTGCAACATTCTCAAACTAGGTCGACACTTTAATACTTTGGAATTCACTCACATTAGCCGATCCAGGAATGTTTTCGTGTACCTACAGGTACTCAAAACAATGCGATATCACCATCCGATGGCACATGATAGAACTCATTACCATTCAGTTGCCGAAAAGCGTGGTATCATTGCGGTCTTGAGGCGAATCGATGGACTGCCTTGGTTTCATGACATCAAGGAGTTTTTGGACAAAGGCAACTACCTCCAAGGGCTAGTACTTCGATAAGAAGTTCCTACGCCGAATGTCGATCAAGTTCTTTTTAAATGGCAATGTACTTTATCGAAGGACGACATATCGGGTCTTCGAGGCGTTGATAAGAAAGAGGCCACTTACATTGTGGACGATGTTCATGGAGGAGTCTGTGGGCCACATATGAACGGGCACTTGTTATAAGAGACAGATTTATCTCGCAGGCTATTTCTGGCTTACTAAGGAGCATGATTGTATCGATTTTGTCCACAAGTGTGTTAGAAATGCCTGCTCTTATTTCTTAGCAAGACCAACTATTGCACAACATTACTACTCCATGGCCTTGTTCAATTTGGGAATGGACGTCATTGGATTGATCGTGCATTTGGCATGGTTCACGCTTCATTCTAGTAGCGATTGAATATTTCACTAAGTGGGTCGAGGCTGAATCCTACAAGCACGTAACAAAGAAAGTAGTGGCAGAGTTCATCCGAAAGAACATCATTTGCCGCTTTGGGATCCCGGATACATTGGTTACCGACAATGCCAAGAATCAATGTCATGTACGGAATGGAAGATGTTTTGCCAGCAGAAGTAGAGATCCCTTCTCTACGCATTCTTATGGAGGCTAAGTTAGAAGATGCAAAATGGGTAAGGCTCAGACATGAACAGCTTGCACTCATTGATGAAAGACGGCTAACAGCTGTGTGTCATGACCAATGTTATCAACGGAGGATGGCCCGAGCTTATGAAAGGAAAATGAGCCCAGACTTGTTCATCTTTGCGATCTGTGTATTGAAACGTATATTGCCAATACAGGACGAAGCGAAGGGCAAGTTTGCTCCTAACTGGCAAGGTCCATTCATTGTACACAAAGTATTATCAGGAAGAGCTCTTATCCTTACGGAGATGGATGGAAAGAATTTCCCTCAACCGATGGAAAGCTTTTCTGTAAAAACAAATTGCAACTGAGCTCATTTACGATGTTGGGGCAAAATTGTTGTTTTGGGTGGCAAAAAAAAAAAAAATAGTGTGCAAGAGACTGACCAAAACAAATTCCCAACAAAACTCAGTTTGTTATAATAAAACTGGGGCAAATTTTTTTTAAAGGGGATACAAGCCCAACCATATTTCAAATCTATTTCCTCAGTTCAGTCAATTGCCTTCAAGTAAGGCTCTCAGCCCAAAACTGGGGCAAATTTTTTGAAATGACATTATGAGATAACCAGTTTTCCTCATATCACAAACCCGCTCTTCCATCCATTGTAGCTATGTTCTTTCCAACCAAAGCGCCCATCTTAAACTGGGGCAAGTTTGTTGTTAAGATAATCCCAATTTTTACCAATCACACGACTTAACCCATTTTTGACCCTAACTATCGTAAGTTCTGCATAGGCTGAAAGGGAGCAGTTTTTTCAGTCTCGGCAGTTGATGTCAACATGTCCATCCCAATTACAGGGAAGACAGCCTTACTGATGCCGAAAAACTTTGAAAACTAAACTTCGCATGCATTGGGAAAGGCGATTACTTAGCCGACGTCTTCGTTTACTCCCACACCTTGCCATTTACTTGGACCTCCTAGGTGAAAACCGGAAAGGCACCTTTTTTGTTTAAAAAAAAAAAAAAGAAAACCAAAAGCAAAAGAGAGGCTAGGTTGAAAACCCTACGGGGCGGCCTAGGCAAAAGGAGAGTGTGCGGAAAAATGTAAAAATAAAAATAAAAATAAAAGGGAGGGGAACCTTAGTGAAAACCTGAAAAGGCGCTGAGGAAGGGGCAAATCGAGCAAACGGTCAAAGTCTGGTTGATGACTTCTCTGGGTCCACGTGTGGGAAACTGTTCAATCGAAATTTGTTGACTGAAGTTAGGCTTACTGGTTGCCTCTATGTCGTTCTCTCAACACCGTCATTGGCCTTTAAGAGGCACGTACTCCGGTGGATCCAAAGCATTGCCCGATCGGGTCCAAATAACTTAGAATGAAAGGCAAAGCGGTGTTAATACGGTGATGGCACGATTTTTACTAAGATTGCTCCCATGTGCCTAAAATTATTTATTCATGTACTTCTATCTAACTCACATATTGCCATTTTGTTTGTTTGTAGTTGTTCTTCTTATTGTTGATGTTTTAGTTGTCAAATATGTGAAAATCATCTGTTTAACCGAACTACGTTCGACCTGATTCCACGTGGTGGGATACTGTCTCTTATACACATCTAGATGTGTATAATAGTAATGTTCACTAAGATTGACATTTTGTATGTTATGACACTGACCAATTCGAGTTTTCTTTGCTCAATATCGCATTGTTTTGAGTACCTTAGGTACACATCTAGAGTGTGCTAAAATCAACGACACTGGGGAAAATTTTTATTGATTGGATATCCTTCATAAACAACAAGGGACGCACTAATCCTGAGAACTGTCTTGATACCCAACGGGCTTTTTTTCACATTTTAAAAAAGGTGATTCACGCCAACCCCTAATGAAGCAATCAACCTCACAGGTGATCGCCACTTGGGAGAGGGTGCACTTTATTCCCAGTCAAACCTCTCAGTTTAAATGATACTGTCATTTACCGTTTAGGGCTTCATGTTCTAGTTTACAATCCAGTCATATTAGGGTTAATTACTAGTTGCCTTTTACACTTCATTTCATGGGTAAGCCCAATGGCATGGCTCCGTGTGCGTGTCATTCTTATTGCATTTTCATCCCCGATAAACAAATTTTAGGTTCTCATTTTCCATTTTCATTAACCTGATAAACGAATTTCAGGTTTGCATTTTCACCCGATAAATGAATTTCGGGTTCTTATTTCCATTTTTACTAACCTGAAATTCGTAGTTATCGACATGAAAAATAGTAATTTGAACGAATCTCGGGTTCACATTTTCATGTTTTATTCAACCTAATATGTGAATAAGAGGTTTGCATTTTTATCTCCGATAAACGAATTTCGGGTTCTCATTTTCCATTTTCATCAACCTGATAAACGAATTTCAGGTTTGCATTTTCACCCGATAAACGAATTTCGGGTTCTCATTTTCATTTTTATTTAACCTGATAAACGAATTCAGGTTTGCATTTTCACCCAATAAACGAATTTTGGGTTCTCATTTTCATTTAACCTGATAAACGAATTTCGGGTTTCCATGCTATTAACCTGATAAACGAATTTCAAGTTTGCATTTCTCCATTGGCCGATAAACGAATTTCGGCTTTCATTTCAAGTTTACATTACCCGACAAACTCACCATTCGGGTTTTCATTTTAACTTACATGTCTTTACCCCGATAACATAAAGTCGGGTTTTTCATTTGTGTTTACATACCCTGGCCTTGATGATACAAAGTCGGGCTTTTAATTCACATTGCTTGTAGAGTTTCATTACCAGTGGCATTTACATGTTATGTCAAGTTAGTTTTCTTTGTTGCATGCTACGTTTCATTCGTTTAAGGAGAGACATTAAAGACTGCGTTTCCAAGTTTCAGTTATGTCTTTTATGGTTCAATTCACTGCGTCTTTTTGTTCATTTCTTTCCCCCAATAAGGATTTTTCCGCTCTGGATGAATAGATAGATCTAATCTCCCCAGTGTGTTTGTCAAGATGGTGAATTTCCCCTTCCATGACCTCATGAGCTTAAGGTTGACATGTGGCAAATATTTGTTGCACGATTGGAATCATCCAGTCATGCGTGTCTACAATCTTTGCCTAGAGTTTCTTCGATCCTCTTCCCCCCTCGGAAGAGGGCAAGTGAGACACCTATTTTTGTCCCTTAAGTTGTCCCCTATTTTTCTTTTAATTTGTCTCTCAATTTTCTTTTAATTTTTTCTTTTAATGTCTTTTTAACCTGCTCTTTGATTTTCTTTTAATTTACCCTTTAATTCCTTCTTAATTTATGTTATGATGTTTAATTATTCTTATGCATTTTAAATTGCTTTTGAAATACTAAGAATGAGTTCTAATATTATTGAATTTTTAGATTTAAAAATAAAATAAAAAATTAATTAAATTATTATTAATTAATTAATTATTAATTAAATTAGAAATTAAGTTAATTAATTGGTTTAAATTTTTTTTTTTTTTTTTTAAAAAAAGTTCTGTCGCTTGAACAGTTTTGACCACGTTTTCTCTGTGTTTTTCACCCATTTTTCACCAAAAATTTCAGATGCCCATACTCCCCACATGACAAGGAATGGTCTTTGACCATTTTACACTCAATCCAATTCATTAAAAGCACAAAAAATCAATCTAAAGGGGGAGGAAAAAATTTTCTGTAGAGAAAAAATTTTCTTAGGCCTAAAAAACCTGCCAAATAACCAACTTTAAGCCAAAATTCCATACGATCGGAGAGGAATTAGACTAAACTCAAAGAAGAAAAATTGTAGAGGGTTCCTGGGGCTACAACTTCCCTTTGTAAATTTTAAGCAAAATCGTCCATTTAGAGGGATCAAAAATGTGGTAGAAAAAGGCTGTTGGTCCAACTTTGAGCCAAGATTACAAGCGATGAAAGAGGAACTGGAGTAAACACAAATGTGTATAAGTTGTAGAGAGTTCCTGGAGCTACAACTTCTCTTTTCAAACCCGAAGCAAAGTCGTTCATCTGGTGGGTCCAAAGCGTGGTGGAAGAAGGTAGCCTACAAAAATCTGCACAAAAAAAAAAAAGGTAAGGTTAGAAAAATTTTATTTCCATTTTACTCCTCCAGATTATCAGTTTTTTTCATGTGTAGCCCGAGAATTTGTCAGACTTTTCTTACATTTATCCCTACTGATAGGGCCCACTTGATGCCACGTCATTGATGTCGTGCCACTAAGAGGTTGTGGCACGTTTGGAAAATGGCATCAGAAATGGTCTTCCGTCACATGACGATGGCATCACTGATTGTGCACGTCACGGATGACGTGGCACTCCCCAGATTGCGCCACGTCAACGATGACGTGGCACCACCAGATTGGGCCACGTTACTCGATGACGTGGCATCCCAAAAAAAAAATCCCAAAATTTCAGAAAAAATTTTATTTGCGTTTTGGCCCTCCGATTTGATTTGCATTTTTAGCCCCAAAATTACACGGGTATCCCATAAGTAGGTCGAGTACGTAGGGATAATGATATGCAATTCGTATCGTTACGGTTCTCTTCAAATTTCTTCCAAATTACATGTTTTATGTCAATAACCACTAAGTTTTACTTTGATTTCTGTTTGGCATTTTAATACGTTTTAATTACCCTTTGATTGTGAAATTACTGTTTTGCCCTTATGAGTATTAAATTGTAAATAGACTTTGATCTTTGCACATATTTTTTGATTAATTGCTTTTGTGATGATTGGTGCTTTATTTTAATGTTTGTTGGTCTCAATATAATATTTATGCCTTATCTCACTTGTTAAATTATGTGAATTTACTCTTTTGCCCTCAAATTTTGGATTAGTTGCACAACTAGACGTTAAATATTTGAATCAAATTCAATTTAGCCCAGGACTTAAATAATTGTATCAATAATATAAAGTTGGGCTAGAAATAAACTCCGCGTGCATGATAAATGACTATTTTGCCCTTGGGAGTTAAAGGGCACTACAAGCTCATTGTGTGAGACTTTTAATTGGACCAAGCTAAAGTGAGATGAACCTAAAATTTACCATTTATTTTCATTTCCTCATTAACATGTACATATTTTATTACTTTTAAACTATCTAAACACATGTATGCTACAAAGCATAAATGAATACTAAAACAGGAAAAGGGAAACGCGATAAAATCACGCAAAAGGTCCAACGCCGGGTAAAGTGGGTGCCGAGGTAAATTCAAATTCATCCCAAACCTTCCTATTTTACAACAGGATTCACGAACTCATTTTCTTGAGTTACGTGGACCAGGAGTCAATCTAAACTAAAATAAGAACACTAAGAATGATGGGAAAAGATAAAGATACAATTGTTTTTATACAATTTATTGTCGCATTAAAGGCCCCGTTATGTAATAGTAAATAGGTGATTCATTTAAATTTGTAATAGTAAGTAGGTAATTTATGTTTGTAAATTGTAAGTAGGATTTTTGCATTCAATCACCTATTTCACGAGCACCACACGTGGCGACGGTGCCTGTCCCACCGATGCCTACCAGACCGCGGGTCAGTAAGCACGCTCTCTAGGGGCGCGACAACATGTTAAGGCTGAGGAGAATGAGAGCAAAGCTGAAAAAAAGCTCTCCCAAGTAAGAAGAGAAGCAGAGGCAGTGAAGACAAAGGTGTTCCTGTATGGCCAGAATATAAGCCCGAACCCCCATTTTCCAAAGCATTGAAAGAGATTACAAAGGACGATCCCGATATAGAGCTGTATGATACGTTTCGTAAGCGCAAGGTAAATATTCCTTTATTAGACACTATTAAACAAATACCTCAGTATGCTAAGTTTTTGAAGGAATTGTGCACCCACAAACGAACAAAGAAAAAAGAGAAGAAAGTTAGAAAGGTAGAGGTTGGGAGGAATGTATCGTCTATTATTAAAAAATCCCTACCAGAAAAGCGTAAGGACCCCGGTATGTTTTCTGTTCCTTGTAAGATAGAAAATACACACTTGAAAAGGCCATGCTGGATTTAGGTGCATCTATTAACATAATGCCATATTCTGTCTATGATGTATTAAAAATTGGACCATTGAGTAAAACTGGTGTGGTAATTCAACTAACTGACAGATCTTTAGCCTATCCTAAGGGAATTGTAAAGGATATCTTAGTTCAAGAAGGAAATCTAGTTTTTCCTGTTGATTTTTATGTTCTAGAAATGGAACAAGGTGATTCTAATACTCCTATTTTGTCAGGAAGACCATTTCTAGCCATTTTCCAAACCAAGATGATGCTCTTAATGGCACTCTTAGTATGAAATTTGGTGATAGAAGTATTAAGTTTAGCATTTATGATGATGTTGAATCGTCTGACCATACTAAACTTGTTTTTAGACAAATCTGTAATCGATGTGTGTAAGCCTTCAATACAAGAAATTCATGGATATACCAATAATCAGGAGGTGGACACGAACCGTGAAGAACATCTTCAGGAAAAGAATAAGGACTTGTTGCAGCAAACAAGTAATGAAGGTCCTAATCCTTTACCACTCTCTAACAAGAAATTGAAGTTATCTGTTGTGCAGGAAATAATTCTGGATTACAATTGCCTTCCTGGTCACCTTAAATATATATGTTTGAAGGATAATGAGAGGGTGATCATTTCAAGTCAACTTAGTAACTCGCAAGAAGAGCAACTTGTTCGGGTTCTAAAAGAACAAAGGAGATTGAATCCACCATTTGTGAAAATAGTGAAGTGGAAGATCCTTGGACTCCTCAACATGGGAGTTACTTGATTTGTGAGGATGAACATCAAGTCAAGCCAATGACAGTAACCAAAGGTGCTACATGGGAGGCAACCTATGCCCATTTTAATTTTGTCCCGTTATTTAATTTTTGCAATTTAGATTTTTGTTTATTTTAGTTTTATAGGTTAGCTTAGTTTTATTATATTGTTAGTGTGGGAAATCGACTTAATTGATAAGTTAAGCTAATAAAATGGTCCTTTGAAAGGGAGCGAGGAGAGGGCCCGTCAACATTTCCGTCTATTCCTCCTTTTTCGCAAGATTTGGGGCCAAATGCTGCATGAGCTTTTATATGTTTAATGTCCTATGTTTAGGGCCATTTTGTTGATCTTTTAATTTTCCAGTTGATTTCTTGAACAGTTTAGTTGTTTTTATTGGTTAGACATTTTAGGTTATATTTTTGTCATGATGTTTTTGTTTCTTTTTGTCATGTATTCACTAAAGGGAGTAAGTTTTTTCCTGATTATTGTAGGATTATTTTCTACAATATTCTTATTTTTCTTATTTTCTCAAGGGAATTATTTGTTTTGTTCTATTTTGTTTAGTGTTACTCAAGTTTTCCTTCGCGACAAAGGGATATTTATATTGGATACTACTCCAAACACGAATTAAATCCAGAGAAGCTTTCCTTTTTCCCATTTTATACTTTTATTTTTAATTGAGGACAATGCTTATTTTTAAGTGTGGAGAGTGGGGGAAATATTTGGATTTTTTAAAAGTTGTTTGGTATATTTTAACTCACATTTTGCTACAATATATTTTGACTTTTTCTTTGATCTGAAAGTTTGTCGAAATTTTTGAAAATTTTTGTGGATTAGTTGACCATTTTAGAAAATTTTTGAAATTTTTCGCTTAACGTATTTTTTCCATTTTTCTACAGAATAATCTTTAATTGAACCATGCATGAATGAGTAGTCGGTGTTAATATTTTTCATTCATGATTTTCAAGAATTTTGAGCACTAAGCTATGTATTAATTTTTGATTTGGGATATTTAGAGAAATTTATGTAGACTCAATTATGTTGCATCCCAAAAACTCACTTTATTACATTTTCGAAGCGAATTCTTAGACAACCAGATTTAGTTTGAAAATGTGGGTTGTGTCTTTTTCATTGTTTTTAAGCCATTCTAGCCAACCATTTTAACAATTTATTTCTAAGTACCTTATTTGAGTCTTATTCTTGTGAAGAGAAACATCATTCACCTTCTTTCACTTAAACTCAATTTACTTACCCTTATTGAGTTTAATGTTTCTTTTAATTATTTTATCCTAAATTGTCCCTTTAAGAGTTTTATGGTGCACATTATATGTTAAGGGGATATAAGGGTGGAAGTTTATGAGAAGTGAGTGATATACATTTTTGTAGCAGAATGGGGTATTGAAAAAAAATTGTTGAAAAAAATGAATATGGAAGTTTTTGTAGTTGCAGGTAGTGCCCATCACTGGTACCTGTTATTCTTGATATTTACAGATAGTGCCCATCACTGGTACCTGTATTTGCAAGTAGTGCCCATCATTGATACCTACATGTTTATTTGTTGCGGGTAGTGCCTACCACTGGTACCCGTACTGTTGCGGGTAGTGCCTACCACTGGTATCCACATTTGGCATGTTTGGTTTTCTTGAATTTTTTTTCATGGGTGTTTGTTACTCAAGTGTGGGGTTGTGGATATATGATATTTCTCATGTGAAGAGAAGTTTTATTTTAATGTGTGGCCACCATTATTATAAAGCTCTTGTTCTTATTTGTTTTATCCTCTCCCTTCTTTGGCTAATAAATATCCTAACCTATATTTCGAGCTAAAAGTCCTACCTAATTTAAATAGAATTAGTTGTCTAGCTTAGTGAAGGGGTGTAAGAAGAGTGAACTATGGGGTATTTAGAAAAAAATTTCGAGGGTCTTCATGATTTAATCTAAATATTTTCAAATCTAAGCTTTTGAATGGCTATACATACACACGAATTTCATGTTTTGATTTTTATTAGCATTTGAGCTCTTTGGCTCTTAGACAACTCTTATTGGTGGGGTTGATTATTAATTATTTATGTGGATATTTGAGGGAATATGTTGAGTGAAATTTTGTTGTACTTAAATGTTTTAATTTTATGTTTGGTCAAGGACAATCATTTAAGGTTAAGTGTGGGGTAATTTTCCTCCACTATCCAAATTCAAAAAGGATAAGGCGAGTCATATTCCAAAGATTCAAAATGCTACCAAGGTAGTACTACCCTCCGGACAGGTTGAACCAAAGTTGCAAGGTGAAGAAGTTTTAAATTGGCAAACTAAGAATGCACTTGTTCAAAACAAAGCTTTGACCTCCATTGATCAAAAAGTTTCTGTTGTAAAACATGCAGTAGAACAGCAATCAGAAAAGATCAAAGATATTATGTATAAATTACCGATCTTGGAAAGACGCTTTGAACAATTACAAAATGCTACAGCAACACCTAGAGTATCCTTCATGCATTTTCAATCCCAACAATTTAAGGAGAAAGAATCAGTGCTCAAACAAATGGAATTTTTAAAATGAGAACTAGAGCCAGAAGCATCAATCTCTCAATCACAGCCAACCATTTATGAGATTAATTTTGCAAATCCACCACAACTCAAGTTTGGAGTAGAACCTATTGTGCCTAATTGTGTTGCATCTTATCCTCAATCTTATGGGAAATTTGGAACAAATTCCCCAGGGCAATACATACCTCTTTCCCCCTCGATGCCACAAAAACCATATGTACCTTCCCTAGGAGAACCTTCAATTAATCATCTTCTAGAAGGGTACAAATTCAAGAAAGAGAAGATGAAACAACTTCAACAAATTCAAAAGGAAAAGGAAAGGCAGGAGAAATTGAGGATCCAACAAGAAAGAAAAGAGGCACCGAAAAAAGCTGAAGAAGAAAGAAAAGAATAGGAAAAACTGGAAGGAGAAAAGGCATCATCCTCATCCCAGATGATGATAACCACAACATTGGAAAAGGAAGTAAAAAATCCTTTTTGCACTTTTCTCTCTGAATTATCTCAACCAATTCCTAATCTTGCTTCAGCAGATATATTTAAAGATCCTCCACAGAAGAAGAATCTAACTCAGAAGAAAGTGAGTCATCAGAAGATTTGGAAGAATTGATGCCTTTTTAACACACCTAGTTATAATTCAATGAAACAACCTAAATCCTACTACTAACTAGATGGCATCCCGCAAGTATACGGTTGTCAACTAGTAGCAAAGGGAAGTAGGTCTCGTTCCCACATCTTGATGTGTATCAGAGACAGCAGGTTTAAGGGTGCTTGTGTAGTTAAGCAAAATCAATTGGTAGATGATAGAACTATTCTAATGAAAACTATAATTTTAATTCTAACCTAATTTAATCAAATTAAGACTAAAATTTAAAACAAGTAAATCACTCAACTAAAAAGACTACAAAAGAGAAACTTTGAATATTAAAAGCATTCATTTTTAAATTATAAATTAGAAAGAGTTAAACTAGAAATTTAAATATTTCTTGGATTTTTGATTGAAATTAAGAATGCCACTAAGATTTAACTAGAAATTAAAGCTAGAAATTGAAGCTAGAAATTGAAAATTCTTAAATAGAAAGCAAAAAATTAAAAAGAACCCTAAGTTTCCTAAAAACCCCAATTTGAAAGTAAAGGAATTTTTACTACGTCTAGACAAGAAAGCAAAAAAAAATTATATCTACGCGAAGCTTGCGATTAATCCACTACAATTATCTAATAAAAATTTGAACTTAACAAGAAATTTAAAGAAGATCTAATATGAAAGTAAAGAGAAATTTCTATTAGAAAAAAAAGTAAACTTATAGTTCAAGCTATCCTAATCTATCTAGAACTAACTAAAACTATCTACTCTAAACTATCTACTCCTTTCATACTTACTAATTCTACTTAGCTTAAATAGTGCAGCATTACACAAGGCAAAATTAGGGTTTTTTTGGGTTGGAAGTTTACAAAATTGCCCTTACAACTTAGCATTCAGCGAGTTGAGATCGCAGTCTGGAACATTTGAGACCGCAATCTCAACTCTAAAATAGTAAAACCAATTCCCGAGTCGAGATCGCGGTCTGGATCAGTCGAGACCGCGATCTCGACTCTCCTTCCAGCATCCTTCATTTCCTCCATTTTGCAATTTGGTCCCCTGAGCTTTGTTTCTTCCCGCCTCTAACCTTTAATTTTTAACCTGCACAATATTAACACTATTAAGCACTTAATTAAACTAAAAATTTAACAAAACTTATCATAATTAATTCAAAAATGAAAATACAATACATGTGAAAGAAATTAACTAAAATCCTTAATTACTTATCCAATTTCGGAATTTAAACTATCAAAATGCTATAATTTAGAGGAAAATAACTCTAGTTTACTAGAGTTATCAAGAATCTTCAGATAGTGAATGAGAACCAGCAGTCATGGTCAATGAGCCAATTGTGACCCATCCAGATGATGATGATGGAGATGTTGTCATGAAAGAAATAGTCATTGGAGACAGAGCTCCAAAACATCAACAAAGTCATCTGGAGGAACAGTCCTTTTTACATTGGACTTTATTCCAAGTGGTCAAGTAGAATCCAAGAATTTCATGCATGGCTAGTCACAAGAAAGTTAACTATTGACAATAATTTTGAAATTCTAACTGAGTTCACTTCTCGTTTTACAGGATCATTGTTGAAAGATTTGTGGATGACTATTCCAAAGAATGATAAATTAAATTTTATGGTTCAACAAGACTTTAATCTGATTATTGATGCTTTGTATACTATTTTCCTAGGAGAACAAAAGGAAGATTTAGAATTAAAGAGAAAAGAATTTTTCAAATTGGAATGCCAATCTCATACCGAAAGGACTTGGACAAACATATGAAAAAACTAACACATTTGTTCTATATCCAAGGTGCAGATTCCAGCTTAAAGTAAGCTTTTCTCACGTCACTCCCCAAATCATTGATTGAAGGAGCAGAAATTTACATTCGGGGAAAATATAATGGAAATATCACCTTGACCACAGGACAAATTCGCCAAGTAATAATGATTGCACATGAAGAACTTTGTCATAAGAGACAAGTAATCAGAGAACATCTCAAAGGAGACTCCTTGCCTAGATGAAGCCTGCAAACGTCCAGAATATGTTCTGAAAGGAACATGTAAATAATGTAATAAGCAAAAGAAGAAAAGAAGAATTGTTCAAGAAGAAGTTCAAGAAATTCAAAATCTTCTCAAAATCCTTTTTCAAGGCATAGAAGGTGGAAATTCTCCAAGAAAAAGAATAAATTCAAATCAGAGGGAGAAAAGAGCAAGAAGTTCAAGAAGAAATCCAAGAGATGTTATATTTGCAATCAGAAATGACACCTTGCAAAAAATTGCCCTCAAAATCAACAAGGCCAAAAATTGATGGAAGCAATTATCAGAGAAATAGGATATGAATTTTCATTAGATGATGATCTTGAATCAATCTTCTCAATTGACAGCCAATCTTCAGAAGACACATTATTTGCTATTGAAACAATTCAAGATATGTTCATGATCAACTACAAATTTGCTCCCATACATTTTCTCAGATTCAACTCCAAGTTTCCAAACCATTTCTACTCCACAAACTTTAGTTTATATTTAACCTACTAAATATGATAAACCTATTCCACTAATAGCCTTTTTTGATACAGGTGCTGCCCTAGCAATTCTTCATCCAAAGTAGTGTTGCCAGCAGAATATTGGAAACCTCATAAGCAACATTTTAGAGCAGCAAATGGAGAAATTTTCACAATTGATCTTATTACAAGAGATCAAGTAACCATTCAGTTTTTCCAAACTGCAAAGTTCGAACACAAATTCTAGGATGTGCTGCCCCGGGAAAAAACATGGTGTTTGGAATGGATTTATACAAAAAAAATCAATGGGTCTTACAATTCTTCTAGAAGGGATTAAATATAATAAATTCTTCAAATCTTATGTTGATACTTCTCGTTTATTTTCCATTGATACAGAAGAAATGCTTGGACAGATAAAAATTGTTTTAATTGAAAAATCTTGTGCTAATTCATATAATGAGTTTTTATCTAAATGCTCAAAGCCATTATGGACTAGATTTTGAGTTTTTTATCCAGCTCCCTTACAAGAAGAATGAAGATGTCAATCAATCAAACCATTTTTCAGAACATGCCGTCCTTGCAGAACAAGAATGCCAAGAAGTGCTGAAAAATGGTTTGATTGAAAAGTCTGAAATCAAAAATCACCATGTGCTTGTGAATCTTTTTTATGTAAATAAAAGGTCTGAACAAGTACGTGGGAAAATGAGACTTGTCATAAATTACTAGCCATTAAATCATTTTCTTCAAGACAACAAATTTTCTCTTCCAAACAGATATACCCTATTTTCAAACCTTAAACCTGCTAAATGGTTTTCAAAATTTGATTTAAAATCAGGTTTTTGGCAATTGGGTGATGACAGAGGAAAAACATGATTTTGTATTCCTAATCATCATTTCCAATGGACAATTATGCCTTTTGGTCTCAAAACAGCCACTTCACTATTTCAACAGGCCAAGACAAAAAATTTTCAACCCATCTTATCCTCAGCCCTTATTTATATTGATGACATTCTACTTTTCAGCCCAATACTTGAAGTCCATCTT
The DNA here is from genome assembly GCA_025175665.1 of Cinchona pubescens. Taxonomy (NCBI): domain Eukaryota; kingdom Viridiplantae; phylum Streptophyta; class Magnoliopsida; order Gentianales; family Rubiaceae; genus Cinchona; species Cinchona pubescens. The sequence continues at coordinate 7,164,376 of JANKKI010000123.1, read as the reverse complement.
GATCTCCTAGCCCAATTTGCTCAAATAGTCCAAGACCATAGGATTATGCTTTCCGAGAACAAAATGATTTTGGCCCAACAAACAGTCACTTTTCTTGGAATGAAATTTGATATGGAAAGTATGAGCCTGAACAGCATTTTTCAACTGACATTTCCAAATTTCCAAACTCAAACCTCACAAGAAAGGAAATCCAACACCTTTTAGGAATTGTAAATTATGTCCGAGATTTTATCCCTAAAGTTGCAACCTCAATTCACCTATTAACCAAACTTCTGAAGAAAACACCCCAACCTTGGTCCTTAAAACAAACCAAAGTAGTCAAAAATCTGAAAGCTCAACCACATCACATAAATCCTCTCTTCATTCCTTCAGAAGGGAAAAAAATCATTCAGACAGATGCAAGTGATAAATTTTAGGGAGCAGTTCTCTTCAATGAAATTGATCACAAAAGACAACTCTGTGCATATGCCAGTGGAAGATTCAAACCTTCAAAAATTCATTACCATTCCACTTTCAAAGAAATTTTTGTCGTAAAAACGCTATCAAGAAATTTAACTTCGACTTCATTGGTAAAAAATTTCTTGTAGAAATGGACATGTCTTCATTCCTAAAGTGAACAATGCTTCAATTTAAACAAAAGGTCATTCCTAATCCCCAACTTCTCAGATGGTCTAATTGGTTTTCACAATATACCTTCTATGTTCATCACATTAAAGGCAAAAACAATCTTGTTGCAGACTTTTTCAATAGATCACAGTCTTTCCTTCCAAAAAAGTCTATTGAGTCATCAGAGTCTTTGATGTATATTTCTTCTTTTAATATGTGGACACCTGAAACATTTGAGTATTCTTCTCATATTGAGTCCATAGAGTCATTTCCTCCAAAATTTAAGTCATTAGATTATCCATGGAAAATTAGAGATTTGAGTCAGTATAGTTTTTTGGGAACTACAAACTTTCACACAGTTTGGAGGTTCCATTCTTAATCCTTTTGGAGTCCAACCAGAATATCCTTTCTGTCAAGTGTTTTTTATGCACCCTCATGATTTTCCCTAGTCACTATTATAGTTTTTCTTTTATCTGTATCACCAATTTCTTATTATTATTGATTTTGAGTGTAAAAAATTTGTCAGACTTAGTTCACCTCACTTATGTACATTCCTCTCTTGGTTTGCACCCGTCAACAAATGGAGCAAAATTTTCCTTTACCGCAGAGAATTTGTTCTTATCCAAAATCACTTGGTCTTAATAAATCAGGACAAAATTTTCAAGCACTTCCATGTTACAAGGTTATCCAAGAATCGCAGACATCTATTTTAGATATGGAAGAGGAATAGAATGAAATTCAAAGGATTTTATTTCAAGAAAGTAAATGTATTCCTAAGGAAATTTGGCTCCCCTGCAACTTATGGAACATGGAATCATCTTTCTGGACATCCTTATTGGAAAATAATTCAAGATGCAAAAAATGAGTATTATAAGAAATATGTTGATGCACCATTTTCTCAAGACCCAGAACCATCTCATGACATTCCTCCACAATCTAGTTCAAATCAGGAGATTCCTCCACAGTCCAGCTCCACTCATACAAAACCAAGAAAACAACTTTTTGTCAAAACAGAAAGAAAAAGAAGAATGAAAATAAAAGAAGAAACAGACAAAAGCACTGGAAAAGAATTGAAGAACTCAATATCACTGATCCAAATTTTACTCCCTCTGATACCCTTATATCAGATGATGACAAGACAAGATGGCCCTATAACTTTTAATAAAGTTACTTTATTAAAGTTTGTTCTCACTTTTGTAAAGTTAGTACTGTTTACTTTATTAAAGTTTGTACTATTTGCTTTAGTGTGTCAGAATGATAAGATTCCCACTACGGATCTTATCTTTTATTGTATTTTAGTTTGTTGCTTTAAGTTTGAAATCCGGGTTCCTCCCTATAAATAGAACCCATTGTAATTCAGCAAAGGCAGAGAGGAGTGCATTGTGAAATAATATTGTAAGAAATATCAGTGTGAATAAAATCTCCATGGTTTTCTAAACTCTTCTTCTTTCTCTAAGTATCAGCACAGCTTAATAACTAGGTAATGATCCTATTGATTCCTTGACTTAAGTTTCTTTATATTTCATTTGTATGCTATATGTTGGATAAAGTGCAAGGTTCCTTGTATGCCTAGAGGATGGAAATTTAAAGCCTAGCTTACCTTTTAATATATACATACATTTGCATTTATTTGTGAAATTTGAGTCTCGATTATTAATTTGGTATCAGAGCCATGTTTTTAAGTTGTTGCTTGATATGAAGAGAAGGACTTTGATTCATCATGAGTGATTTAAATATTTCAACCTCACCCTCCTTTAAAAATTCTATTTTCGATAAAGTAGATTATCTCTATGAAGTTTCTGTAGTCCCTAAAAATCAAAATTCTTGTTCCATTATTCCTATTACTCTCCCACTTGTAAATCCTTACTCAGCGTTTGCTAGATCTCAGTTTTCTCCTATTTCTAAATATATCAAATCTTTGATATCTCTAAAAAAACAAACTGTAAAAGAATATATCCAGTCTTCCAGACTAGATCAGCATCATTTTCCAGCCATCTCATCAGAACACCTTGTTACTTTATATCTTCCTGAAGATTTTCCAAGTTTACACTGGACATCTCAAGGTTGTACACAGATTCATTTTGGAGCTATCAGACTTGATCTAACTTTTCATGGAAGAAAAGGTCTACCAGTAGTGGCCAGAATTGTCTTGTTAGACACAAGGTTCAGGAAATATCAACATGCCTGCATAAATATGATTCAAAGATGGATCCTTTACCTCTCACCAACCATTCCAAACCATTTACTACAACTCAAATTTCTATCATTCAGTAGTCTATCTATTTGGAATCATCTATGTTGGTCCCAAAGCAACCTAAGAGGGGGATGAATTAGGTTTCTAAAAACGCTTTTAGAAATATTAAGATTTTCAAATAAAAATTGATATAATCGAATCAGTGAAATAGTGAAGTAAGAAACAGAGAAAATTAATCAGCCAATACTTCCAAGCTAACAAGCTTGAAGTATCAAATCACTAAAATACTTCACACACATGGTGAGCCAATAATCTTTACAAACTAGGGATATTCTTGCTAACACTAAAATTCTTTTAGCTTGAGCCAAGAATCTTACTTACAACCTCACTTTCGTACAAGATTATCACTCCACTCAAAGTTGAATTGCACTCTAAACTGCACACTAATACAACAAAGCACTATAGCCAATTTGTACTCAAATTGCTCTTCTCTAAAGCTTGTATCCAATGTATTAGATGATCTTTACAAAATATCAAAGCAGTTATTTATAAGAGCAATAAATTGTGGTTGCAACTACTTCCTAACGGCTAAATAATAAATGCACAAAAAGTAGCCGTTGGGGTTTCGGACGTCCGAGATAGATGGGATGTGCCTGACATAGCTTCCGATCTTCATGCAGTTGGTGAAGAGCTTCGTTCGGATGTCCGTGCATGCGTCCGTTCCATCGTCCGATAGAGGCTTCGGACGGTCATGTTCGTCCGCTTGGAGAAGCAGTAGGATTCTTCCTTCTGCCTGTTCATTCGGACTGTGGAATGCGTCCGAGAAGCTTGACACAGTTCGGAAGGTACAGTGCGTCCGAAAATATCTTGTCTCTTGCAAAACAAATAACAGACCTGCAGAAACTTGTTTACAGAGTTAAGTGTTGATGTCACCATCAAAATAAGGTTTGGAAAACATCAATCTCCCCCTTTTTGATGATGACAAACCTTCATGGAGTAATTATGTAAAAACAATTAGATATGACTAATCAATTTGCAATATAGATGACTACTCCCCCTTTTGACATCATCAAATAAAGCTCCCCTGAGAATGTGCAAGTATTTCAACAGAAATGCATAAACCAAAGCTCATATAATCAACTCAAATATTAATTAGTACTTTGTTCAAGTATTCAACAGAAATGCATAAAAACTCAAATATTCAACAAATATTTAACAGTACTTAGTTCAAGGGAATACAAAAAAAAAGGGTAAATCTGAGAGCAATTTTAACTAAAAAACAGAGAAGTGCTAAAAACCAAAAATAGATGTCAAAGGAACCAAGTCGAGTCATTTTTCTTCTTGGAGCGCTTTTCAGTCTTTTGGTGTTTTGAAGGAAATTCATCTTCATCAGTGGCCTCACTGTCTTCCTCTTCTCCAGTGCGGCGTTGCATGATGAAATCGAACGTGTCATCAATATCCTCATCGTCGCCTTCATCTTCGTTGGCAGCACCTTGAGTATTGGCATCTTCTTCGTCGTCCTCACGAACATTCCCATCTTCATTGTCATCACTGTCGGAAGAGGAGTCAAGTGGATATTGTGATTGAAGGTTGGCAAATTGAACCTGAGCCGAGCAGACATGCCAAGGCTAAGGGCCTCTTGGAGAATCACCTGACGAGTTTCAAGTCGCTTTAACTTACGATTTGTGCGACGTTGAAATGAACTGACTTGAGTGCTCAAGGAAGTGAGAAGGCCGCATAGATGAGAAAGTAAGGGTTCAGAGATAGATGGATGAGGATCATGGAATGGTGGGGATGGTTGAGGAGGAGGGGAATGTGGAATAGCGAAACCAGAGGTGGAGGCCTGGGATTTTGAACGTTCGATATCAAAAGCTGTCTTAGTAAGAGCACCATTGATTGTTGAAAAACTGGAGGCCTTTTCGTTCAATAAAAGATTTGTTAAAATAAGGGAGAAATTGTTTGTTGCCGCTGAAAGGAACATTGAGAAAATCAAAAATTTTGGTGAGGAATTTTCCAAAGGGAATGTTTCTTCGGGTATCAGTAAGGAAGAGTTCCCACAGGGAGCAAAAGAGATACCCAAAGTCAAGAGGAATGCTCTTGAAAACACAAAAAAATGAGTACAGTTGCATTTTTCCAGACTCAGTACGATACCCGTCGGTTGGCAATAACAGATTCGTGACAAGGGTGTGTAGAATGTATAGTTCAGGAGTGAGTAATGTGGTTTTGGCTTCCTAGGCCTGTTTGAAATTGATGTTAAAAATAGCCCCAACCTCATCAATTTCAAATCTAGTATCAATTGTGGGCCATTTATCTAAAGAAAAGAAATAGGAGAAATCATGCGGATTTGAGACTTCACATTCAAAAATAGTGTTGATGATGTTAGAGGAAATCTCTAGTACTGTGTATTGGTGCTGTTTACACGAGAAATTAAAGTGCGAACAGTGGGGCCTTTCCGAAGATTGGCGGTGAACTGAAGCACCATGTCATGATACACGGGTAAATCAGTATGTACTAGTTGACCCCAATTTTGTTTTTCAAAGCATAATTTGACAATGGGAAGATTATACTCATCAAAAAGACTCTAACATGCAGGACGCTAAATGATTATATATTTACTTAGAAGAGATGTATACCGTTCAGATGCCTTGGCATCGATGAATTTTGGTAATGTTGGACTTGAGGAGACTTGGGGATTAGCAGACGATTCTCCACGCACTGGAGCTTTCCCTTTTCTTTTTCGTCCACGATTTGCTGTAGAAGAACCTCCGCGGGATTTAACCATTGTGAAGGAAGAGAAGGAAGATGAGGAAAAAATTGATTTTTTGAAAGATTTGGGAGAGTTTGATGAAATGAGATAGTGGATGGGGGAAATTAGATATGATAATGGTGAGAAATACTTTGGAGAAGATGTGGACTTCACAATTTTCCAATCAATTAGTGGATAGACGGAAGGAATTGGGAGGAGAGGTTGAGGGAAAAAATTTCGCCAGAGGGTTTTCGGGGGTGAGGTTGAGTCCAAAATTCTCTTTATCCAACTTAGTTTTAATCAAACAGAGAGGACGTCTCGATGGCAACACGAGGTGGACGCTCTCTATCGCATCCGACAGCTGATGAACTGGCTCGCCGATGGAAGAGCCAGTGCATCCGATGCTCTTTCAAGCGAAGGTACGCGTCCGGAAGAATTTCCAGAGAGTTGGTGAAGAAAATGAATAATGTTCGGACGATTATGAGCGTCCGAGGCAAATAGGAAGTTTTCGGACGATAGAGAGCGTCCAAAAGATAGTGTTGTTCGGACGATCGAGTACGTCCGAACGAAGAAACTATGCCAAATTGATCTGTAAAATCCCCAAATCTAAGAGATTCAAAGCGATCTAGAGCCAAGGGTTTTGTAAAATTATCAGCCAGTTGATCTGAAGTAGGCACGAAATCAACACTCCTTAGAATTCCCTTTTTACAAACAAGATCTCTTATAAAATGACGCTTAACATCAATGTGTTTGGTTCTAGAGTGCATAACAGGATTTTTTGTGAGATTAATTGCACTAGTGTTGTCACATTTTATAGGCACACAATCAAAAATTACACCAAAATCTTTCAGAGTATCATCCAAAGAAGTTGAGCACAACAATTTCCAACAGCAATGTATTCGACTTCAGCCGTAGAAAGAGAAATAGAATTTTGTTTTTTGCTAAACCAAGACACAAGACAATTTCCCAGAAAATGACACATACCACTGGTACTTTTTCTATCAATTTTATACCCAGCAAAGTCAGCGTCAGAATAACTAATTAAATCAAATGTAGAGGACTTTGGATACCACAAACCAAAATTTATTGTACCTTTTAGATATCTAAAAATTCTTTTAACAGCAATCAAGTGAGATTCTTTGGGGCAAGATTGAAATCTAGCACATAAACAAACAGCAAACATGATATCTGGTCTACTGGCTGTTAAGACTAAAGTAGGTTTCCGATCATACCTCTATAGTGTTTTTCATCAACACCATTACCTCCTTCGTCCTTATCAAGTTTGGTTGAAGTGCATATAGGCGTACCAACTTGTTTGCAATCTTCCATTCCAAATCGTTTGAGTAGCTCCTTTCTATATTTGATTTGTGTAATAAACGTTCCTTCCTTTGCTTGGTGAACTTGTAATCCGACGAAAAATTGTAACTTGCCCATCATACTCATCTCAAACTCTTTTTGCTTTAAATATGAAAAGTCTTTGCACAAATTTTCATTAGTTGCTCCAAAAATAATATCATCAACATAAATTTGAACAATTAACAAACCATTTAAATCTATTTTTGTAAAAAGAGTGGTGTCAACTACACCTCTTTTGAATCCATTTTCTATCAAGAAACCACTTAATCTTTCATACCAAGCTCTTGGAGCTTGTTTCAAACCATATAAAGCTTTGGAAAGTTTGAAAACATAATTTGGAAGATTTTTATTTTCAGATAGCCCGGAGGTTGTTCAACGAAAACTTCTTGATCAATAAAACCATTTAAAAATGCACTTTTGACATCCAGTTGAAATCATTGAAACATGCAAATGCGAGAAACATGAGAATGGATTCTAATCTAGCCACGGGTGCAAAGGTTTCATCAAAGTCAATACCTTCTTCTTGAGCATAACCTTTCGCAACAAGTCTAGCTTTGTTTCTTATGATTTCACCTTTGTCATTTAATTTGTTTCTAAAGACCCATTTAGTTCCAATAACGGGATGAGAAGATGGTCTTTCAACCAAGGTCCATACGTTATTTTTCTCAAATTGACTAAGTTCATCTTGCATGGCATTAACCCAAGATTCATCACTCAACGCAACATCTACATGTTTAGGTTCAATGTGAGAAAGTAATGCACAGATTACTATTCAAAGGTTTATGAGAACGAGTAGTTACCCCATCGGATAGATCACCTATGATTGTATAAGAGACAGTTACTAGAGACGAATCTCCAAGCTTTCGAAAGATCTTTTGGAGTATCCTCATCCTTTTCATCATCTATTTGATGGTTGTTGACATCATTGCTTGATGTGATCTCTTGATGATCTTCGTGAATAACGAGCTTTTCGAGCTCCTTTAGAATACCTACATCTTCATCTTCACATAAATTTTTTGATATAAATCATTAGTTTCATCAAATGTAACATGCACAACTTCTTCAATCAAGAATGTTCTTCTATTCTAAACTCGGTATGCTTTCTTGTCACTAGAATATCCTAGAAAAATTCTTTCATCCGATTTTTTATCAAATTTTCCAAGGTTTTCTTTGATTTTTAAAATAAAACATTTGTAACCAAAAACCTTGAAATAGCTCGCAACGGGTTTTTTACAAAAAAGGAGTTCATAAGGGGTTTTGTTTAAAAAGGATCTTAATAAAACTCGATTCATGACATAACAAGCCGGGCTAACCGCTTCGGCCCAAAAGTATTGTAATAAGTCGCATTCACTAATCATAGTTCTAGCGGTTTCTTGAACAGTCCTATTTTTCCTTTCGACAATACCATTTTGTTGAGGGACTCTACCAACCGAAAATTCATGAAAAATACCGTTGTGATCACAAAAGTCGAGAAAACCTCCAAATTTAAATTCGGCACCATTGTCACTTCTTAAACGAATGATTTTTAAATTCAATAAATTTTAAATTTTAGAAAACAATTTTACAAATTTTTCAAAAGCCTCATTTTTGTGAACAAGAAATAATACCCAAGTATACCTAGAATAGTCATCTACAATAACAAAGGCATATTTGCAACCAGCAAGACTAGCATATTGAGTAGGTCCAAATAAGTCTAAATGCAACAATTCTAAAAGTTTATGAGTAGACACAAAATTCTTTAGTTTAAAAGAAACTTTGATTTGTTTACCAAATTGGCATGCATCACAAATTTTATTTTTCAAAAAATTTAGTTTTGTCAAACCTCTTACCAAATCCTTCTTAGCAAGTTTGTTAATCAAATCCATATTAATTGATTGACAAAGTCTTCTATGCCAAAACCAAGGATCATCTATGCAAGCGGTAAGACATTTTACATTGCTATTGTTAATTTTATCAAGATGAATCACATAAACATCTTTGTGCCTAGTGCCTTTGAATAAAAGAACACAGATTTTTATCAAGGATAAGACATTCATGCTTGGTAAAAAATACATATAAATTTTTGTCACAAAGTTGACTTACATTTAATAAATTATAGTTCAAATTATCAACAAGAAGCACATTCTTAATTAAGGTTTCACCATTTTTACCTACATCACCAATGCCGATTGATTTTGCTTTATTGTTGTCTCCAAATGTGACTTTTCCACTATTTTTGGATATGAAATTTGTGAAGAGAGAAGCATCACCCGTCATGTGCCTTGAACAGCCACTATCTATGAACCACATGATCATTGTTGGTTTCTCTGTTCACCAATTTCATAGTAGGATCAATTGATAACTTTTGGTACCCATATTTTCTTGGGTCCATCTGAGTTAGTAAGAATTGCTATCAATCCATGCAACTTTCATTCCAAGTTTTTCATTTTTCTTGACATAACACATATTCTTAACATGTCCATGTTGTTGGAAATATCAACAAATAATATTTTTATTTCCACATAAAGATGATTTTGATTTCACAAAACATAAGTTATCTCTTTTAAACATGATAAAATTTTTGTTGATTAATACATTTCTATTTTTTTTCAAATCAACAACATTTTCTTTCTTTCTAGTCAAGAGAATATTCAAATCATCCATTCTTTTCTTCAAGGAGGCTTGTTCTTCCTTGATCTTTGATCTCTCATGCAGTCGTTTCTTCAAGTCACGATTTTCTTGTGATAGCCTATTATTTTTATTCACAAGTTTAGAGTTAGCATTCAATTGAGCATTTGATTTTTTGACTAACTCCTTATTTCTAGCATATGATTCCTTTAAGCTATCATGCAATTTCAAAATGAAAGCTCCAGGATCATCTTCATCATTTTCATCATTAGAGTCGTAATAGTGTTAGAATTTATCTCATTATCTCCAATGGCCATAAAGGCCATTTGTGCCGACTCCATTTCTTCTTCAACTTCTCCTTCGGAGTTGCAATCATCCTATGTGATTTGAAAGTTATTGAATCTAGGTTTTCTTCCTTCCTTCTTTTTCTTGGAAGGGCACTCATTTGCAAAGTGTCCGAGTTGACCGCATTCAAAACATTTTTTGTTTTGCTTCTTCATTTCAAACCTTGTCTTTCCTTTGAAATTATTTGAATTTGTAGCTCCGCCTCTTCTCATTCTTCGTTTGTTGATGTAATGTTTAAGAAATCCTTTGGTGATGAGTGCAAGATCTCCTTCATCAAGATCTTCATCTTCTAGATTGATGGAGCTGTTTTCATCTTCTTCTTGAGAGGTCTTTAGAGCAATGCTCCTTCTTGGCCTTGCTTCTTCATCATCCACTACTTTTGCCTTCAACTTCAATTCATAAGATGTAGGAGAATTGATTAGCGATTCAATAGGCATTGCCCTGAATTTAAATTCTGGGCTTCCTTTATAGCAAAATTGTTTTGGCATCCCATTCTTTGGAGAGAGCATTTAGGATTTTTCTATTTTTTTCACCCAAAGAATACTCCTTACCCAAGGCTTCAAGATCCTTAATGATGTCATTGAACCTACAATACATTTTGTCAATATTTTCATGTGGTTCCATCTTGAAGGATTCATACTTGGTAACAAGTAAGGATTTCTTTTGCTCACAAACATCGTCACTCCCTTCATATATTTCCTTCAATTTATCCCATATTTCTTTAGCGGAAATGCAACCCTTCACGCGAGTTGATTCATTTGCATCCAAGGCGTTATATAGCACGTTCATGACTTTTGCATTTAATGTCAAGTTCGCCTTGTCTTGTGGAGTGAGCTCATCCTTCGTCTTTTCTCTTCTTCTATTTGTGTGATCATCAATGATAGTAGCTTCAAATGGACCTTCATTAACAACATACCACAAGTCAATGTCAATAGATTGCAAAAAGATTTTCATCCTATCTCTCCAACTAATAAAATTTGCCCTATTAAACATAGGGGGCCTAGTAACGGATTGACCCTCAAAAAATAGAGCATTGTTGGTTGCCATAATAGTTCTTTTCTCAAAAGCAATTTAAGAAATAAAATGAGACCAAGCTCTGATACCAATTGTTGGTCCCAAAGCAACCTAAGAGGGGGGTGAATTAGGTTTCTAAAAATGCTTTTAGAAATATTAAGATTTTCAAATAAAAATTGATATAATCGAATCAGTGAAATAGTGAAGTAAGAAACAGAGAAAATTAATCAGCCAATACTTCCAAGCTAACAAGCTTGAAGTATCAAATCACTAAAATGCTTCACACACTTGGTGAGCCAATAATCTTTACAAAGTAGGGATATTCTTGCTCACACTAAAATTCTTTTAGTTGATCCAAGAATCTTACTTACAACCTCACTTTCGTACAAGATTATCACTCCACTCAAAGTTGAATTGCACTCTAAACTGCACACTGCAATACAACAAAGCACTATAGCCAATTTGTACTCAAATTGCTCTTTTTTAAGGCTTGTATTCAATGTATTAGATGATCTTTGCAGAATATCAAAGCAGTTATTTATAAGAGCAATAAATTGTGGTTGCAACTACTTCCTAACGGCTAAATAATAAATGCACAAAAAATAGCCGTTGGGGTTTCGGACGTCCGAGATAGATGGGATGCTCCGACACAGCGTCCGATCTTCATGCAGTTGGTGAAGAGCTTCGTTCGGATGTCCGTGCATGCGTCGGTTCCATCGTCCGATAGAGGCTTCGGACGATCATATTCGTCCGTTTGGAGAAGCAGTAGGATTCTTCCTTCTGCCTGTTCATTCAGACGGTGGAATGCGTCCGAGAAGCTTGACACAGTTCAACAGTACAGTGCATCCGAAAACCCTGTCTCTAGCAAAACAAATAACAGACCTGCAAAAACTTGTTTACAGAGTTAAGTGTTTATGTCACCATCAAAATAAGGTTTGGAAAACATCAATCTCTTAGTACTTTACACATATGAAAATAAAGAAATACAAAGGCAAGTTATAACTACTACGGAGGAAAGAACTACAAGCAGCATCAACATAAATATGCTAGTCATGGGCAAGAAATATAAATGAGCATGAAAATGAGAGATATTTATACTAATTGAAAGCTAATAAAGAGGATAGCAACAGTTGTAAGGGAAATTCTAAGCTTGAATTAACTAAAGATAGTAGTTTTAACGATAAAAATGCTGAAAATTGAAGAAGAAGAGTAAAGGCAATAATTTTTACTGAAAATATCAAAGTTCTTCTAATCCTAAGGAAGCCTTATCTAGTCTATTGATGCCTTACACACCTAGTTATAAATTTATAACACACCTAAATCCTACTACAAATTGGGTGGCTTCCCGAAAGTATACGATTGTCATATAGTAGTAAAGGGAAGTAGAGATCGTACCCACAAGGATTGGTCGATAATTACCGATTATTTAGTTAGATTGCAAGTTGAAGCGGTTGATTAAGAGAAATAGATATTTGACTAAAAGTAAAGAAGCAATTTAAAGTAAGATTAAACACTAACAAAGGAATTAAAAAGGAAGCATCTTTATTTTTTTAATTAAAGTGAACAATTAAAATGAAAAGCATATTAAGCAAGCAATTAGTTAATCTAAACTACTCATTATCAGTAAGAAAGCACAATTATAGAAAGCCCATAACCTATTCTAAAAAAGCTTGTAAAAAAAAGCATTTTTAAAAAGCAATTAACTAGCCTAAGTTACCAATTAACACAAAGAAAAGATAATTAAAGGAAGCCCATGTACTAATATACCAACAATCTCGAAGATTAGGGCAGACCCTAGCATCCAAGATAACCGAATTAAACTAAGAAATCATGTAAAGAAAGCAATTAAATGAAAGGCCCATAAACTAATTTATCCTAATTAACTAGTCTAAACTAAAAATTTCAACTAAAAAGAGTTTTTTAAGAAAATCTGTAAACTAATCTATCATACTCTAAGAAAACAAGTAAAGAAAGCAATTAGATGAAAGTGATTAGACTAATTAAACTAAGGAAACATGAAATTAAAGATTAACTAAAGGAGTTCAAACATAAACAATGCAGTTGCAACTAAAAAGTTTCAATCTTTAGCTTGGATTTGAAATCTACAAGAAAGAGAAATCTTACACTAATCTAATATAAGAAAACCCTCCACGATTGGGGAGAAAAAGGGAAGAAAAGTACTCTCTAAACTAGTCTACTCCTACTAGCTTTCTAATTGCTCTTCAATGCCTCAAATGAGGTTTAACAGGAATATAAATAGTGCTAGGGTTGTGGGATAATAGTGCAGCAAAAATCAGTCCTGAACAAAGTCATTTTTGCTCCAGCCGTCTCCATATTGCGGTTTGGAAAATCCATATCGCGACATGAACTGAAACTTCTAAATTGTAGCACTTCACAGTTTTGCTTCAAAAATCTTCATCTGATGTCTGATTGGTGCGACATTTTTTTCATGTGACCCTAACACATAGGAGAACATTATTATGTTATCTATAATAAATACTTAAAATAACACCTAAATATATAAATAAAATTCTCACAATATGGGTCAAAAAAATGAAAGACGAATGAAAACCTAACTCCCAACGAAGTTATGTCCAAGACACAACACAATTCTAAATGCAAAACCTAATAAAATATGCTAATTAGTACCTAAATAAGTACTAAAGCAATTAATAAACACACACTAACACATTCTAGCATATGAAAGCAAAATAAACAAAACTACACACAAAAATAATAAAAATGTTGGAAACTAGTAGCAAAACCATCAAGTTTAGGGTACATATAACTCTAGTTTCGTAGAGTTATCATACCACCAAACTTAAGCTTTTGCTCGTCCCGAGCAAAATAAAAGACAAGAAAAAGAACAACAAAAATGAACAACGCAAAACACATGACACAACACATTGGACACCACCAAGATGACAACACAATAGGTAAATAACAGATGTACTCTGAATAATTAGGACACCCCTCAAGGGACCTCAAATATACCATATGACAATTGAACTATTTTAATCAGTCATTCCAAGTTTTTCAACTTTTCAAAAGGAAATGAGTTCATATACCAACAAAATGTCTCAAATAATCAAGTATTAAACATCATCAAAAAGGTTTTTGAAAAATTGACTTCCACTCATCCAAAACATAGTTTTGCTCAAATCAAAAGGATTACAATGTTTTTTCAACCATTTTGACAAGGCTACATGGAAACAGAAGATCATTAGAAGTCTACTTAATATGCACATGTCACACAATTGGAAATATTACTCTATCAAGGAGTGAGTAGTATGATATCAATGATGAGTATTACAAATATTTCCTCCTCAACTTGTTGATATTCTAAAATGAAATTTCTAATGGCTTAATTCGGAGAAACAACATGGTTACATACCGAAATCCCGTACTTGCCTTATTGCTAAAAGAAAAGTTTTGTTCTGTTTTGTTTTTTGGTCTTTTTTTTACGCGGCCCTAAACCAAGGAAGAGGAGTAAAATGTATTAGCCAAGATCATATTCAAACCAATCACTCACAGGTTAGAAGAAAACTCCCTATGCAAAAACACAAAATGACCTAAATCACTTCTATTCCATTTAAACCAATTTTTTTTTCCAAAAGATGAATTGACCATACTTAAAACCAACTTCCAAAAACTTTTAAATGTTTAAACCATGTCAACAATCAACTAAACTTGGTGTTGGACAAACACAGGGAAAAAGTAAAGTTTGAGATCAAAACTAGTTGAGAAAAATATTTTTCATGAAGTTGTTGAAAATATGGTTGAGTTTTAAAGGTTAACTCTCATTTTTCACATGAAGTGTAACCTATGTTCAATAGCTATTCAACTTCTCCCAAAACTACAAAGATCACAAAAACACATTCCTAAATACATAACACAATAAACACCACTACACTATTTACATTATTCATATGATGATTACAACTCATCCATCCACTCACCATCTAGCACAAGAAATAAAGCAACGACAATACTAATAAAAACATATAAAACTCGTTGTAAGTTCTCAAAATAAAATCTTACCAAACTAGTCCTAAGATTCGTCTAAAACAATGAAAGTAAAACCATCTAAAAAAAGTTAAAGGGGACCGTGCCAAACCAGCTCGACGGTCAAATTAATCTATCAAAAGCACTACCAATGCTAAGTGGCACAAACCGGACCACTTACCTCAAAAATTATTGAAAGCATTTAATACCAACTAAACTAGCAATACAAACTATCAATCTAGAAATTCAAAACTAGAACACAAGAACTGAAAGTAAAAATGTCTCCTTAATCTCTCAAGCGTGGTGGAATAAGATAAAGGGGGAAATGGGGTAATAGCATGTAAATGAAAGAAAGGTAGAGGGTCTTCTTATTCAGGCAGCATGTTGGACGGTCAATGCTCATCATCACCATCATCTTTTTCATCCTCTCTATAGATTATACTCGTCATCACTTGAGTCCTTGTGAAATCCCACACTCTCGCCATCTTGACTTTCCTTGAAATTGACCTCCAATTTGATCCAAAGGCCTTCTTCCTCACCATCATGTTGTTGTGCTGCTTCTTGCATTAGGTCACTGTGTTGGTTGAAAGAAGGATTGCTCACGCGGTGATCCATTATGCCAAAGAGATGGTAACCTTGGGTAAATCCAGCTGTCGATAGATATGGCCACAATTTTTGTTTTGGAACTGGAACCGCCAAAACAAGAATGCTAGAAACCGTTGGTTCTAAAATCGCAACCAAACCATCATTGGCAGTTCTCAGGACCGAGACTGGACCATGGACAAGTTTTTTGTTTTGGTTCTTCATTTTTCGAAACTAGAATGGCGATTTTGGAATCGGAACTGGCAAAAACAATTGGCTGCCTACCACTACACCATCATGTGACCGTTGGTGGTTGAGACGTTGAGGAATGGTCATTAGACCGTTCCACCAACCTTTTCCTTTTTTTAAATTTTGCAAATTTACCTATAAATACTCATTCCCCCTACCATTTTCAGTACACAATTCTCTCATCCTCTCTAATTCTCTCAACATACTCTCAAATTTTATATAATCTCTAATATTACTTATCAATTTCTAATTGTTGTCCAAATGTTTATAGTCTCAATTGTTTATTATTATAATATTTTCAAGTGCCATTTATATTTTCTTTAAATTCTATTTTTTGCCATTATTCAATAGTTTGGTTTAATTTTTTGCAATTTTCATAAATTCTATTAGTTAATTATTATAATTTTTTTTTTCAGAAGTTCAAATTAAAATTTTCAAATGGATAGCCAAAATTCCAATGAATTTTTTTTTTAATCTTGGTGATGATGTTGAAATAACTCCCGATTTTGGAAGTTAATCAATAAAACCTCCTATTTCTAAGGAAAAAAAATTCTGAAATGTTTATCAAACAATTTATAAAAAAGTTTGATAATGAAAGGAATCCTACTAATACAGTGTGCAATTATTGCAAGGTTAGATATAGTCGAAAAAAAAGGAGTGGATACGGAACACGGACGAAGCACTTGACGAAGAAACATCAGAATGAATTCGGCATTCACTAAGACGCAAAATCAAATACCTGGGTACACATCTTCATCATCTAATAATTTATTAAATTTTTCGATCAACAATTTAAAACTAGATCAATTAATTTTTTTTTTTGTGGAGAACATTTACCATTTGGTTTTGTTGAAAAAAAAGAAATGTGTACATTTTCAACAAACATGTATGAATCCACAAGTTAAACTTATTCCTAAAATTACTTTTACACGTGAAATTTCAAAATATTACAAAGAAAAAAAAGGTTTTGATAGATGTTTTTTCAAAATTAGAAGGTCGTATTTCAATGTGTAGATATTTGGAGTGATCATTGGAATAGGAATTCTTACATGGGCATAACTGCTCATTAGATTGATGATAATTTGATTATGCAAAAAAGAATAATTGCCTTTCGTACATTTAATGAAAGTCACACAGCCATACATATAAATAATATGATTAAAGAGATTTTAGATGAATATGGCTTGGTAAATAAAATTTTTTTCAGTCGATTTTGATAATGCAACTTGACTAATAATACTACATCGATTAGAGATTTAAAAAATTATTGTGAATCACAAGTAGGTGGTTTTTTTATATTAGGTGTGCATGCCACATTTTAAATTTAAGTATTCAAGATGGTTTGAAAACACTAAATGCTTCAGTTCAACATATTAAAGAAGCAATTAGTTACCTAATTGGCAATCCAAAGATAATGAAAGAATGGGCTAAATTTTTTATTGAAAAAGGAAGAAAAGCTAAAAAATTTGTTCATGATGTTCCTAATCATTAGAACTCAACTTATGATTTATTTAATAATGTTGAACCCCAGTTATGTTAATCATGTTTTGATGATTATTGTGTCATACTAATGGTTTAATAACAAGTGTGCAAAAAGTAGGTTCGATGCAAATGATCGTCGAACAAAACAACCACAAGACTTCACGGACGCAAATAATTCGAGCTTCGACGATGGTAATAAGAATTTGAAGCAAGCCTGAACAGATCATATTCCAGAGACTTTGCTTCAATCGGACGCATGTTCGACGCATCCTCGGACGTCGACGAATGCTGTCGGACGCAATACCGTCCAACGGCTAGTTTGTTAGAAGGTCAAGCTAGTTTTCCGAAAATAGCCGTTGGGAAGTTGTTTATTTGGCAACTATAAATACTAGGTCTGAATTAATGTAAAAGAGACTTCTACATTGATTACAAATCATTCTTGAGCTATTTGAGAGAAATAGTGGATACAAGTGTTGTAATAGTGTAGGTAGTGAGAAAAGAGCTTAGAAGTGTAAGAGTTCTTCAAGTGTAAGATTGGAGTATAAGAGACAGACTATCATTAGGAACTGTTTTGAGAAGCACATGAACATACAACTAAAGGAAATTAGTGTGAGCAAGAGTGAGATGTGTATAAGAGACAGGTTCGGACGGCCGCTGCTAAACCTTGAAGAGACTTTTTGAACTTCAAGTTGTGAACTTGGTAGTTGCCTTGTAAGAAGCTCTTTGTAGTTGCAAGCCCCAAAATAGAAGCTGTCTCTTGCTTGGTTTGATTCTCTTAATTCAATATTCTTATTTGTTCTTTAAGCTTAAATTGTTGAATATCTATTGTATAAGATTTGTAGATGTTTAAGTTTTCATTTGGTGATAAAGTTTGAATTTCTATTAAGCACATAAAAAGGATTGTTTTTAGAGACAACCTAATTCACCCCCCCTCTTAGGTTGCTTTTGGGGCCAACAAATAATTTTTTAAAATATAATGATTTATCAAGCGCATTTTTTATAAATAGATATCCTAGTACCTTTAACTTGCATCCTAGTCCATGAGAAACTTGTAGAAAAATGATAGAAATTTTACATGTTTTTAAAACTACTACTTGTACTTTATCTGGTATTTATTTTCCTTCATCTGATTTTTTTGTACCCCAAGAATATGATATAGTTAGTATTTTTGAAGATAGTATAAATGACATTCTTTGGCAAAGTGTTGTTATTGATATGTTACAAAAATGCCTTAATTATTATCGTCATATTCCACCTATTTATTTAGTTGCTTCAATTCTATATCTTTCTTATGTTAAAATTGATGGTTTGATGCAATGTTTGGAAGATATTATAGGGTAATAAATAATATGTCAAAATATATTATTCTTAAAGACACCATAGATCCACTTGAAGTTGTTGATGTGACTAAAGAATGTATTCGTATATTATATAGTAATTATCAAATTCAAATTCCACATACTAGTGTCGGTAATAGTAGTGCTAGTAGTACTCAATGAATACTACTAGTACTACTAGTACTATAAATGTCCCCCCATCTAAAAAAATATTATATACTTTGAAAAAGGTAAAAGGTGGTGCTAGTAGTACAGAACTTGATATTTATTTAACCACTTTTTTTGAGTTTCAAGATCATGACACCCAAGACTAAGGGGAAGGCAAAGAATTCTCGGTGCTGGAATGTTGGAGTAATAAGTCAATGGTTTATCCCATCCTTTCTCTTAATGCAAAATAGATTTTAGCAACGCCCGCGTCAACTGTAGCGGTCGAACAAGCTTTCAGTGTGAGGGGAGCAATTATTTTGGATGACAGATAGTCTCAATTGAGCCCCGACCATTTGGAGATTCAAGCAGTATTAGTAGATTGGCACGACGCGAGTATAAGGAATCAAGAGATCAAGATTAAGATCGAAGCAGATTTGAATGAGAGTGATAAGAGCACCATAGCTGCTTCTTCAAGTGATGCCAACTCGGATGTTGAAGAAATTGTTAATGACCTTAGTCTCTTATAGTCTTATAGCCTCTTAAAGGTTTTTTGTACTATTTTTTTCAATCATTTGTTATTTCAAAAAGAGTTATTGGCCTAGTCATCCTCCATGTACATTCATTTTATAAATTAATAAAATTTTGGAAATAGTACCCCCCACCAACATACTGTAGATTAGCTAACATAAAAAAAAAGGTTTTCTATACTATCTAGGGTAAGGTGCTATGTCCTCGTCATATACTTTTATTTTTGAACATATAAAAAAGGGTACGACATCCACCAGAATCGAAACCAAAACCGAGATCAAAACCTGAACTAAATTTGGACGGAACCGTGGAACTGGAGGTTCTGACTAGTTCCAGTTCCATGCCAAGAAGGCGGTTCCGGAACTAGAACCAATGGTTTTGGAATCATGGTCACCACTAGGCGATTGTTGTGGCTTGAAGGGCTTGACCTATGAGTGTCACGTTGTTGTGGAGGACCGTCTAGCTATAAGTCCAATAAGAGTGCATCTTGTTCTGCACATCATCTACTTGAGGAAGATTGTACACGTACCCGCCGGGACATTGTAGAGTCACTTGGGAAGTGCTGCACCCGATTTCTCAACTGTTGGGTGATGCCTCTAAAATTCTTTGACCATATTCCTCACATAGGTCCCATCAAAATTCCATCTCATGATGTACGAAAATACTCACATCTAGTTATATCATTTATAAAATTTCTAAATCCTACTACTAATTTGATAGCACACCATAAGTATACGGGTCAAATAGTAGTAAGGAGAAGTGGGGATCAAACCCACAAGGATTGGTAAGTAATTACCTATTCTATATGTTTGGTTGGATTACTATTTGAAACAATTGATTTTGGAAATTTGTTTACTATAACTAAAGCTAAAGAAATTAAGAAAGCGATTTAAAATGGGTTAGGGTTCAATTAGCCAATTTCAAAGATTTAATCAATTGATTGGGTCAAATAGTTCAACGGTTTAGTTAGAAGTACCCTCCCAAGTATAATTCAATCCTTTGGGTTAGTTTATCCTTTGACCCGGTTTATAATTCTAGACTAATATACTTATGGAGTTCTAGGAACCAACCAGAAAAGTTTGCATCCTAACTCAACTATTAACCATCCTAATTAAGTTATAAAGTCATCTAAGAACTAACACTCAATGCTCCTATGTTGTCTTAACCTCACAAATAAGGTTCAAGAGTGGTACCTTTTTCAGTCACCAAACATTGCAAAACATTTACTAGGACTTAATTATCTACCATTTTTATACATCCAACCCACCAATCTATCAAGACCTATGGGAAATTAGCATCATCAAATATTAACCCCATATTAACTAGTGCACAAAAATAAGCATTAACACTAAGGGAAGTATATTAAAGAAAGCATGTAAAAATAGAGTGTTTTAAGAAGGCATTTAAATCTATTAACAAAAAATTACTATTAAGAAAGCATATTTAAAGAAGGTAACAAACTAATATACCAATTAATCTAAGAAAGCAAATAAAGGAAAATATTTCAACTAAACTACATTAATTTAATACAAAGAAAATAAAATTAAACATAAATTAAAGAGGTAATATACTAGGAGTCTTAAATCCACAACTGGGAGATTAGAAATTGCACTAAACTATATCTAATCTAAGAAAATCCTCCCCAAATGGGGAGGAAAAAAAAACACTAACCTACACTAACACCTACTAACACACTCTATATGGAAAAAGAGGCTTAAATATGTATATACAGTACAAGGGTGGGGGAGATGTTTCAATCACAAAATAGCCTTGTTCTAGATGTTTCTCACCCTAGAATTCTTGGACCATGGACAGTATAGTGAAATCCAGTAGCTACTGGGTGTCCATCACCGCGATGATGAAGGTATGAAATTAGCTTCAGAACTTGCTACAAAAATTCTCGTCCGACGTTCGATTGATACGCCTTTTTTTTCATGCAACCCTAACACATAAAAACAAATTATTAGCTATAATTAATGCCTAAAATAACTTTTCAATATTTAAATAAAATTCTAATCAAAGAAACCAAAAATAGAAGATGAACAAAGATAAATAAATATCTAACTTCTAATGAAATTAGGTTAAAAACAAGACATAAATTCTAAAAATAAAAAGCTAATAAAATATGATAAATAACACCCAAATAAATACTAAAACACTTAAGAAACACATTCTAACACATAAAAGTATAAATATATAAAAACACATACTAAAGCATTAAGAATGCTCAAAACTACAACAAAACCACTTAGTGTACATATAACTCTAGTTTTTTAGAGTTATCACGTATCCAAATTTATGCTTTTGCTCGTCTCGAAAAAATAGAGTAAGATTAGAAAAAGAACAACAAAAACGATTAACACAAAACACATAACATCACCATGAAAATTGCAATGTCGAATTCTAATACACTATTCAAAAGTGAAAATGGGATTTTTAACTCAACAAACTCAACATTTTCATCTACTCCTCTATTTAAAAAAGTGAACACTAGTTTTCGTTATAAACATTACTTTGACTAATGAAGTGTTAATGAAATGTTCAAATGCATTGATCTAGAAAACACAAGCCAAGTCTCCCAAAAATTGCCCCAAGTATAGAAAAATCATTTAGACTTGCTTTGAGAAGCACAAATCAATGCAAATGAATATACAAGGATATTTGTTGGCACCTTAAGGTTGAGCAAAGGACATCAATCTAAACAATGCTTTAGCCCCGACTATCTAATATCTATTAGCTCAGATTAAAGATCATTTAGGACTTTTTCAAGCTTGTAATGCAGGTTAAGATAATAGGGTAGAATAAATTTGGATATAAGTGACTTAAATCAGATCATCTCCCTTAGTCATTCTAATACACAACCTTATGGTAGAGGGAATGAATAAGGATTTTCTTGGTAGCTCATAAGGATATGGATGGCTAAACTGTCTCGTTTGACAATCTAAGAGGTAAGAAGAGTAATCATAACAAAAATCATGCTCATTGGACATATCTCTATTATCATAAATACGATAATTTCCTTGATATAAGTCATTCCAATTACGTCCTTTTCACATTCTTGAAAAAACAAACACAATAAAAAAAAACAATAAAAAGATCAAAAACACGCAAACACCAAAAGTAGGAAAATCTAGACTACTAGCTAGTCTAAGCTATCCACCACAAAGAAAATCTTTTTGTATTTTTCAAAATAGGAACATAAAAAATTAATTTTTTTTTGGTTTTTCAAATTGGTAGAACAACTATACAAGAAAGTAAAGAACTTTAATCTAGTATTCCAACCAAATTATATCAATATTGTTGAAAACCAATTAACGGTAACGGAGTCAGAAACATGATGATGCATCATCATCAAAATACTCACATTTAGTCATATCATTCATAAAAATTGTAAATCCTACTACTAATTAGATAGCGCACTGCAAGTATACATGGTCAAATAATAGCAAAGTGAAGTTGGGCTTGAACCCAAAAAGATTGGTTGATAATTACTGATTGTTTGGTTGGATTACTATTTGAAGCAACTGATTTTGGGAAAGGGTTTTAGTACAACTAAAGCTAAAAAAAATTAAGAAAGCGATTTAAAATGGGTTAGGATTCGATTAGCCAATTCTCGGGATTTAACCTATTGATCGGGTCAAATAGTTCAAGGGTTTAATTATAGGTTCCTTCCCAACTGTGAATCAATTCCTTGCCCCACTCATGATTCTATTATAATATACTAATGGAGTTTTAGGAACCAACTAGAAAACTAGCATGTTGGCCCGGCTACTAGCCGTCCTAATCAAGTAGTAAAGTTGTCTAAGAATTAACACTCAATGCTCGTATGTTGTCTTAACATCACAAATAAGGTTCAAGAGAGGTACCATTCCCCCTCACTATACAATGCAAAACATTTACTACTATCCAATTATCCATCCTTTTTACCCATCCAACCCACCAATCAATCAAGCCCCATGGCATCATCAAACCTTAACCCATGTTAACTAGTGCCCAAAGTAAACATTAATACTAAGGAAAGCATTTTAAGGAAAGTAATTAAAGAAAGCATATAAAAAGAAAGAATTTTAAGAAGGAATTTGAATCTACTAAATACAAATTACAACTAAGAAAACATATTTAAGGAAGGTAACAAACTAATCTACCAGTAATTCTAAGAAAGCAAATACAAGAAAGCATTTAAACTATACTACATTAATTTAACACAAAGCAAATGAAATTAAACATAAATTAAAGAGATATTACACTAGGAGTCTTCAATCCACAATTAGAAGATTACAAATTACACTAAACCACCTTCAATCTAAGAAAATCCTTTCCAAATGGAGAAAAATGAGGAAGAACTCTAGCCTACACCTAGAGAACACCTACTACACACTCAAATTGTGGGAAAAGAAACTTAAATGTGCTATATATAGTGCTAGGGTTATGGGAGAAGTTTCAGCCACAAAGTGGCCTTGTTCTGGATGTTTCAAACCCCAAAATTCTGGAGCATGATTATGGAGTGCGGTTAAGAATCCAATAGCTGCTGGGTATTCCTCACCGTGGTGATGAACTCAGCTTCAGTACTCTTTATTGTTTTGCTCCAAAAATCTTTGTCCGATATCAAATTGATGCGTCATTTTTTTATGTGACCATAACATATAAAAGAAATTTATTAGCTATAATAAATACTTAAAAAACTCCTAATCATTTAAATAAAATTATCACAAAAGAGACCAAAAATAAAAGATGAATAAAGATGAATGAACATCTAACTCCCAATAGAAACAGGTTAAAGACAAGATACAAATTCTGAACACAAGAACCTAATAAAATATGATAATTAAACCTAAATAAGTGCTAAAACACTTAATAAACACATACCTTCATAACACATTCTAACACAAAAATAAAAATACACAAAAGCACAAAATAAAGCAGTAAGAATACTCAAAACTAGTAAAAAACTATTAAATTTAGGATTCATATAACTTTAGTTTCATAGAGTTATCACCTCATGAACTTGCTCCTTGCTCAGAGCAACCACACAATCTACATCAAGCACAATTTAGTAACAAGAATAGGTAAAACAAAAGTTAGCCTCGTCAATTGCACATTCTTCAAGAAATCAGCCTAAATGATTTTCCCCAAATCTACACTTAACCCCTCCATGACGGCAAAGACTAAGTATGCTTTGTCCCTCTGAACAAAGCTAATAGTACTCGTACCCCATATGCGACAACAGATAAAATAGAACTAGAACTAAGTCTTTGATAGTAACCGAAGGTATTGTCCATCAAAATCCAAGTACTTGGTGCCAGCAATGTTCATGATCCAAACGAGATCACCGACCTTGTGATTTTAGTATAGTTGGGTCCCCCATAGTTTGGGTCCATTTTCATCAAATCCACATACCCATAACTCAGGAGGTTGGGTCCCTATAAAAGGCATTAATCTTTGTCCCACTAATCTCTACCTACTTCCCCTTTAAATACACCTTACCATTAGATATGTCACAAAGATTCTAATATAACTCCTTCACCAGATTAACATATCCCGATGACACACTAGCATAAAAAACATCCCAGTTACATTCTCTCATTTGAATTCCAATTTTTTTTCACAACCCCTCATATTTGCCCCAACTCTTAGATAAATCAGACCCTCTTTCTTGAATAATGGCATGTTTGCTATTTTTTCACATATATTTTTGCATCCCTAGAATTTACAAATAGGTTTTCATCATAAGTACTATTTTTGCTACATTATCCGGCCCAATTTTTCTCTTCTTAGCAGCCGAAGAGGTGGCCACAGATTTCCCCTTACCTTTATCTTTAGTCATTATAACAATTCACAATTCACTTATTCACCAGTTAATCAAGCAATCACCAATAGCACATTTTAATTTCACCTACCAACCCAAAATAATCGAAACCAATAATTTGAACCAACCAATAACTCAACAATTAAATTCAAGAAATATTCTCAAAAATTTCGAACGAGAGTTGGCTTCTAAATTTTATAGCATTTACAACCCAAGGGCATGAATTGAAGCAATTGTACGCATGGAATTTACACTTGAGAAGAGACAGTTTGTAGAATTTTCAGCAATTTCCCTACTAAGAAAGGTAGAAGGTTGAATTTTGGTGTTTGAGTGAATTTGGAGTGCTTTTGGTAGAACAATTGAAAATTTGTGTGGAAGGAAAGAAGAAGAAGAGGTTAGTGTGGCTGGTGAACTAGGGGAATTGAGTTTCTACTAAAACATTTCGGCTAAGAAGCACTTATACTTGCCCCGGAGGTGGCACCGTGATGTCAAATTTTATCTCTTTAAGTTCGTAACCGCAGTGTCTATAATAGATTAAGGTTTCTAGAATTATGTCTCATCACCGCAATGATGAAACTTCCTCCTTTATTCTCCTGACACTGCAGTGTCAGATACTTAGCAAATTCTCTAATTGAACCCCCTTGACACCGTGGTTACCATGACGCGGTATCACTTCTAGTAG
The DNA here is from genome assembly GCA_025175665.1 of Cinchona pubescens. NCBI lineage: Eukaryota > Viridiplantae > Streptophyta > Magnoliopsida > Gentianales > Rubiaceae > Cinchona > Cinchona pubescens. Next base: position 7,138,690 of record JANKKI010000123.1, on the reverse strand, counting down.
CTAACTTTGTCTCGACACCGCGATGTCTTGCTTCTGCACCACAGTGTCAAAAATTTAGAAAAAATTTCTTGATTTTGGGGCTACTCAGCACCACGATGATGGAACCTCGGTATCACTTCTAGAGAGCAACTTCATCTTGGCACCATGGTGTCAAGATTGGACATTGTTGTGTCGAGTACTTAGCCAATCTTGAATTTTTTAGCTTTTCTTCTTTGCTTCTCAATGACTTTTCCTTCACCTACAATCATCTAAATATCATATTAGATGTCATTTTTCACATGCAATTCGATCAAAACACTTTAAAATGGATAATTAAATATATTAGCCCTAATTTTAGCTAATTAACCTAATTAAAACCTAAGTAACTATATAGGCATAAATTCAACTTAAAATATAAATAAATGAAAGAAAAACTTGTACCGGTTGCCTTCAAGAAGCGCTTGTATATATTCATTAACTTAACTGTGGTGTGGCTAAGCATCAACATAAAGGATAGTTGTTTGTCCTTTCTCCTTCAGATTCTATGGGTAGAATCACAACTTGTGCTTTCCAACCACAAATCTTTTACCCTTGCCTTGCAAGTAAATATGCCCACGTGGTGAAACGTCAACGATAGGGAATGGACCATCCCAAGTAGAATTGCCTTTCTTTACCAACATGGCTTTTCCTTTGTCATCATCACTTTGTACTCAACTCCAAATTTTTGATGCTTGTACATTGAGTTTTAATTCTCCCATTGTGAAGGTGGTTTTGGGTGCCCTTCCACATGGGTCATTTTTCCACTGGTCAACGTTCGAGTGTGCGCTTCCACCACAAGAGATGATTCTTCCTTCATCCTATCAACACAAGAGATTAATGAGTTAATGACATAACATTTACTAACATTAGAAACATTCTCATATGACTCAAAAACATTGAATTGTATCTACAATTTTGTTTTCAATTTGGAGCATCAACTTCCATTTGTTGACATCAATGATGACGTGTGAGCTAGACAAAAATGGTCTCCCAAAATTAGTTGGATTTCAGTGTCTTCTTCCATTTATAGTACCGTGAAATCCATCAGGAAAATCAATTCGCCTACTTGAACTAAAACGCCTTCCACTATGGCATATGGTACCCTCACGGTCTTGTTCACAAATTGAAGAGTGACATTTGTGGGTTTAGCATGTGTGATCCCCAATTTGTCAAAAATGACCTTGGGCATTAAGTTAATGCTTGCATCCAAATCATATAATGTCTACTTGATTGTGTGATTTCCTATGGTCATCAGGATAGAGAAACTTCTTGGATCCTTCAATTTGGGTGGCAATCCATGTTGTATGGGTGCAATACATTGTTCACTCAGGTAAACAGTTTTTTCACTGTCCCATCTTCTCTTCTTAGACAATATCTCCGCCATGAATTTTGCGTAGTGAGGCATCTTGGTGATTCGAGTACATCAACCATGGATATGCTGACTTGGAGCTTTTTGAACATTTCAAGAAATTTAGCATATTGTCCTTCCCTCTTATTTGGTTTGTGATCAATTAATCATTGTTGGCTTCCAATGATTCCTCTCATTTTTCAAATTTACCTTTCTTTTTCTTTGGGCTCTAACTCATCCTTTTTATCTCCCAGTTTCTCATTGATCGTCACTTCAACTTGAATGTCCTTGACCTCTAATTACAGCTTTTCCACTTGTGCTTCAACCTGTTTCTCTTTATCCTTCACAACCACTTTCTGCCTATTCCTTAAGGTGATGGCAATGCAATGTTCCAAAGGGCAATACTCTCTTGGGCTGGGAAGAATGTCTGTTGGGAGCAAACCACTAGCCTTTACAACACTTGTCTAGCCACTTATCCCAATTGTGTTTCCAAATTCCCTACGGAGGCTCCTTGATTTTGCACAAATGCCCCATGGTCTCTTAAGGGCTTCATTCTCCTTCCTAGTTGCCTCATTTGCTCACTCCCTTCTAGTCGCCTCACTCTCCTTTCTCATCGATTCAAGTTCCCTTCTAGTCTCTACTAATTGAGCATATACATCCTCCGGTTCTTTTTAAGATGGTAGATTCTTGGATAGTTGATTTTGATTGGAAGAGTAAGGTTGCAATGAGGAGCTTGGTTGGGAATATTGAAAGTTAGATTGATACAGTCTTTGGTACGGAGGTTGGTAGGGTCTAGATGAAGATGACTGATTTTGGTTGGTGGGTTGGTTAGCATTTTGGGATGATGATTGACCACCTCATAAGAAATTTGGATTGTTTCTCCAAGAAGGGTTGTAATAGTTTGGTTGGGTTGTAGATGATAAGGCTTCTTTGGCCACATAGTTTGCTTTCTCATTATACATAGGCATTTCTTCACTAGAACATTGTCCATTCGGGTGAAACCCAAACAAAAGTCATGCATCAAGGACGCTTGAGGTTAAAGTGATACGGCGTTTACTCTCTCAATATTCTCCAATGATATTGAGGTGAGGTTAGCCATCATGTTTGTCATCATATTATTTTGGGCCAACAATGCATCATTATGATCAAGTTGTAGGATTGTTGTTTGGGCTTGAGACGGGTTTGGAGGTTGTGATTGAACAATAAGGGCCATGACTGGCCCATGTTGATAGTAGTTGGATACCGTGGTGTTTAGCAATCTTTGCGATTCCTTAGGTGTCTTGAAAGATAGGATTTACTAGCTGATGCATCCACTATGGATTTGGTCTCCTGATAATGACCATTATAGAAAGTTTGAACTTGTGGCCAAAGTGGGATGGCATGGTGTGGACATCACAGAAGCAACTTCTTAAACAGTTCCCATGCTTCTCCAATGCCTTCCCTGCTGTCTTGCCTAAAGAGGTGATCTTATTTCTTAATCTTGCATCCTCAAAGTTGGGAAGTACTTGATTAGAAACTCTTGGGCTAGGCCATTCCATGTTGTGAAGGTCCCTTGGTCTTGGCTTTATAGCCAATACTTTGCTTTAGACTATGTTTGCAATCATGCAATGAAAATGGGAACACCCTCATCCTCAAGCAATCTGGATAAACTCCATTGATTTAAACGTATCTAGCACTTTCTCAATGTCCATCAAGTGAGAGTGGGGGTCCTCATTTGCACTACCCCTAAACATGGCATGGGCTTGCAACGTTTGAATTAAGCTTGGCTGAATCTCAAAGTTGTTAGCTTAGATAGGCATTCTTGCGATGCTTGAGTTAGCCCATCAAAGTTCAGCATCGCATATTCTTTCAACGGCCTACCATTTCTGTTCGTACCATTTCCTCCGTTATCGATACCTCCCATTCCTTCTTCTTGATCCTCATGCTTATTGTTCTCATCCTCCACCCTTGGTCCATTTGGTTCATCTACCATTGTGAATTCTTCTTGTGCTTGTTGTAGTCATTTATCCTTGCGAATCTAACCTTAATGTCCTCTCAAGTTCTAGGTCAAGGGATTATAAAACCTCTTTCCCAAGAACCATGCACTACAAGGATCACAACAAGAAATGCTCTAAATCAAATTTCCAATAGAAGGTACAAAATGGCAAGGGTAGAATAATGAGAAAAATTGGTTCACAATTTTAAAATAAAAGTTAACTACTAAAATAAATCAACAGTCTAAATTAGAACAATTGGGCCTAATATTGCCAATTAACATTCCCTAATAACGATGCCAAAAACTTGATGTGGATTAGTCTAAGTATCTAATTTAAAATCTCACTCACTTACTCTCAAGTTATAAAATGACCTCATTTTATTTACACTACAATACGCACTCCTACAAGTATACGAGGTAGATTTATAGTTAGCGGTTAGGGTATAGATCCCACGAGGATGGATTGGTGATTACTAGGATTCCTAGGATATAAGTACTATCTAAACAATCGATTCAAGTGTGATTAAGTTTAAACAACAATTAAACTAGCAAAACAAGAAATAATCAACTAAATTAGCAAGTAGATTAACACAAATAAACAAAAGGAATTGGGCTACTACTATGATTCCTTTACTAAAGTAGAAAGGTGGAGTCTTCTAATGGGTGACATTCAATGGATACAAATAAGAATTTCTTCCCAACTTTGAACTAGTTCCTTGACTCGACTAATGGTTCTAGTCTAGGTTTCTACATGAAGTTTAAGGAACTAATTTGGGAAATTAGCATCTTGACTTGACTACTAAATCAACCTAACCATGTGATAAATTTGTCCAAATATTAATGCTTAACGTTCGTTCGTTGTGTTAACCTCATAAATGTGGCTTAAGGGTGGATTCTTTCCCTCTTACCACCATTCCAAACCCTTTATCACAGCTCAAATGTCTACCATCTACTAGTCTACCTACTCGAAACCACCCACACACATGTAAATTTCACATTTTCATAGCTCAATCTCTTCGTAATTTAGCTACATATATTTAAAGAAGTATAAAACAAAGAAATATAAAGACAAGTGATAGGTACTACTAAAGACAAGTGATAGCTACACATATTTAAAGAAGTACAAAACAAAGAAATATAAAGACAACTAGTGATAGCTACTAAGGAAAGTACAATAAACAGCATCATCATTAATACGTTAGTCATAGTGCAAAGAAAATGTAAACAAGCATGAAAAAGAGAAATTTTTATACTAAATGAAAGCACAATAAAAGGGCTTGCAAGAATTGTCAAGAAATTTCTATGCTTGCATTAAAGATGAGGAGTAATTTTTAGACTAAAAATGCTATAAAGTTGAAGAAGAAGAATAATGGTTACAAATGTTACCAAATAAGGAAAAGTCCTTCTACTCCTAAAGCTACCTTATCTAGACTAGCCAAAACTAGTAACACTACACCCTATACTATGTGTTTGTAGTTGTACACTTTAGGGTATATTTAAATTTCATAGCCATTTCAAAAGTGGTCAAAATTCTCTCTGCTAGTGACTTGACTTCGTGGTGGTGAGAATTTCTATTTTGGTTTCGGCATTGAGGTATCGAGTTTGTGTTAAGGTCTCGGACTAGTTGGTAACTGCAGTAGTGAGATTTGAATGTGTATAAAATACTATAAATTTGGTATCACGGTGTAGAGATCTTGAAATTTTGAATGGCTTGATAACCTCAATATTGAGTTTCTTCTTTGGAATTCATGATCGTGGTGATAAAGCCCTAGCAGCCTTGGACTTTGGTCTTCAATGTTGTCCTCAACTTCTTCAATTCTTCAATTTGTCGCTCAATTTACATTTAATCCGTACAAATATGCACCAAAACCAATAAACAGCGTTATATCATTAATTAGTGCATAAATACTATCAAAAGTCCTAATATTACTGTAAGACCACTAACACTGCTACTAAACATAAAACTTAGGTAAAAATACATAAGAATACCTAATATGGGACTAACATAGTCAAAATGGCATGTTTTTAAAGGCAAAATAACATATTTACTAGAGTTATCACCTTATACCGTGATGTACAAGCTTGTAAAGTCCTAAATGATCCTTAGTTTGAGCTTCTTTATATTAATTAATGGGAAATGAAGCATTACCTTTGATTTTTATATGTCTCTGGTTAAACCTTACAATTAGTGTAGTCTCGTCCAGATGAGTATGATTGATTTGGAGACTGCTTTTATGTAAATATTTTTTTGTAACATTTTCATGATGAGATGGGAATGGCGATTGAATTTTTTTGCATACTTGAATGCTTCTTTGTTTTAAAACTTGGCTATAGATTGTTATGAGCATTACTAAATTATATGCAGTTGACGGATTTGCATATTTTACACATCTAAAATTGTGTTGTTTTAGTTTCCTTTGCTCGGGACTAGCAAAAGTTAAGGTTAGGAGTGCGATAATTCTACAAAATAGAGTAATTTCCATTCATTTGGGTCTAGATTCTTGCTATGATTCAAGTACATTTTAGAGTTTTTATGCATCTTTTTACACATTTGTGCTTTGAGGTTTTTATGTATTTTGTTGTGTTTATGTGTTTTTTGTGTATTTTGTAGGTTGAAGGAAGGTTTGTTAATTAAACATGTGAAGAAAACGCGAAGCAAAGAAAAGATAGATTCAGTAAGAACTTATTCAAGAGCTTTAGCATTGTGACATTCTAGATAACAAAGTAATCAAGTGTCACGGTATTCATGAAGAAATCTGAGAATTCGGGATTGCAGCATCGTAACACTTTGTTTCAATTCACTTCTAGTGCCACAACGTTGTGGCGACATGTTGAATAAGAAATTTCATAAGTTTGGCGGTATGGAGTCTTATTTTGTGCCCAATAGGGCACCAACTCAAACAAACTAGACCCTAACACCCCAAGCACATTTTATATATAAATAGGACTGACCTATTTTAACATGTAGTATGTTACTTAAGCGTAGTAGGATAGCTTAGAACAACTTTTCTCTTACTTGAGTTTCATTTACGACATATTCTAGAAGTTCTTCGAGTTCTCTCAAGAGGATATAGTTCTTCATCCGAAGGAAATCTACTAGCAACGTTTTCTTCTCCAATTCTTCATGCCTTCTAGTGTTTGCTTTCTTTTATTTATTTATTTTTTTGTCTTTAATTTAAACTATATACTAGTTTTGTGTTAGGGGTTGATGTAGCCCAACAACATAACCCATGAGTACTTTAACTAAATAAAGATTCAATATTTTTATTTCATTTGTTCATAATAGTGTGTGTTATTATTCTTGATACTTTTCTATATATAACTTGATTTTCAATCATATTCAGAAATTGGTACTTGAATATTAGTTGATAATAAGGCATGTCATGATTTGTTTATGTTCATAATTTAAGATTGATCATGAATAAATTGTGTGGTCAATTTAGTGGCTCAATAGAGTACTAACAACTCAGGATTCTAAAGATCTTGATGTTCTGATTTTCTGTGCCTAGATTAACTCTAAAAAGGCTTCTTCATAAATAAATATAATTTGAATACTTATTAGCTTGAAGATGTTTAACACAACTTAGGGAACTTTACTGTGTTATATGCATCATGATTGATTATTATTTGATTCGAGTCTCACGGTTATGTTAAACAAGTGAAATCAATTCCTTAGCATCTAAAATAAGAAGATTAACTAATTCTTGTCTCTTGTCTTTATTTATGCTTTTCGTTTATCTTGCTTTACTTTTATTTTAATTTAGTTAGATAATCTACTTCTCACATTGATTCCTTGTATATGATGCTTGATACTCTATCACTTTATTACTTATTCGATTAGTAAACTTACTAGAATTATCACGTATCAGCCATAAGAGGAGATCATTGAGTTGAAATCAGCCATTCACTGAAAGTTTTGTACAGAGGACACTACATGTTCATTATACATTAAAACCTCCACATATAATCCAAGGGCATAGGATATTTGGCAATAGTCTACACAAATTATTCCATAACACTTTTTTGACTTCTCGTGCATTTTACATAAACAAAAGTCACATGGGTAGAGAACTACCAAGAGTTATTAGCAAGAACCATGTGCACAAATTGATCATTTTGCTCAATAAAATTTATTGAAAACACTTCCTTCTATAGGATCCAGATCTTATTGTTTAAATTTAATTGACAAACATTGAAGCCAAGGAAGTTTCAAATGAATACCTTCTAAGCGAGTATAATCCATCATGAGTTCCCAGATCACCAGTAAGGAGATTTTATGGACGCAAATATGCTTCCTCGATGACCTGAAATATGACATGCTATCTATTCCCCTAATGTTCCAAAGTAGAGCATTCACTATTAAACAAAAGGGAAAGAGAATCTAAGATAGCCTTGACAGTTTGCCTTGTGAGAATGGTCCTTGTTAAATTGAATTGTTTATTTATTTATTTATTTTTTTGCCTTCATCTTCTTCACTTTGCCCTTACTCACTGTCTAGAGGATCATCATCAACCAATCTTTTCTATTTCAGAGATGTGGGAAAATCTAGCAACAAAGACTTTATCTTAGCCCTTGGCATAACAAGTCACGACATTGAGTTTGAGTCAGAAAGGGAATCCCAGCGTCTTGTTTCTTAAAGTGCATTCCCATTTTATGTTTTCTGAGACTAATACAGTGATCATCAATAATTGTTGATAGTTTCTGCACAGAAGATGATCATAATCTTGCAGGAAACTCCTCTTATGGCTGATTATGTGAAATCGAACTGCCAACTAAGGCTCTTTCTCCAAATTAACCGAGTTCTGATGTAGCTATTCATATGGAGGAATCAATTCTTTATCTTGAACACTCATGCTTGATGAACCAATACATTTTGGCCTGAGTCATTAAGATTTTGAGACGAAGCAATTGATGTCCCCCTGATAACTCTAGTAAACTAGAGTTATTTTCCTCTAAATTATAGTATTTTGATAGTTTGAATTCCGAAATTAGATAAGTAATTGAAGATTTTAGTTAATTTCTTTCATATGCATTTGTATTGTTCTTGAATTAATTATGATAATTTTGTGTTAAATTTTTAGTTTAATTAAGTGCTTAATGGTATTAATATTATGCAGGTTAAAAATTAAAGGTTAGAAGCTAGAAAGAATAAAGCTCAAGGGACCAAATTGCAAAATGGATGAAATGAAGATTGCTGGAAGGAGAGTCGAGATCGCGGTCTAGATGTCGACTATTCCAGACCGCGATCTCGACTCGGGAATTCGTTCTACTATTTTAGAGTTGAGATCGCGGTCTTAAATGTTCCAGGCCTCGATCTCAACTCACTGAATGCTAAGTTATAAGGGTAATTTTGTAAACTTTCAGCCCGAAAAACCCTAATTTTGCCTTGTATAATGCTACACTATTTAAGATAAGTAGGGAGTTTTTAGTAGAGAGAGGGAGAGATTAGATAGTTTTAGATAACTCTAGATAGATTAGGATAGCTTGAACTATAAGTTAATTTTTTTTAATATAAATTTCTCTTTACTTTCATCTTAGATCTTCTTTAAATTTCTTGTCAAGTTCCAATTTTTATTAGATAATTGTAGTAGGTTAATCGCAAGCTTCACGTAGATATAATTTTTATTTGCTTTCTTGTCCAATTTAGAAAGAATTTCTTTACTTTCAAATTAGGGTTTTTAGGAAATTAGGGTTCTTGTTAATTTCTTGCTTTCTATTTAAGAATTTTCAATTAATTCCAGCTTTAATTTCTAGTTAATTCTTAGTGGGCTTTCTTAATTTCAATTGAAAATCCAAAAATATTTAGATTTATAGTTTAACTCCTTCTAGTTTATAATTTAGAAATGAATGATTTTAATATTCAAAGTTTCTCTTTTGTAGTCTTTTTAGTTGAATGATTTACTTGTTTTAAATTTTAGTCTTAATTTGATTAAATTAGGTTAGAATTAAAATTACAATTTTCATTAGAATAGTTCTATCATCTACCAATTGATTTTGCTTAACTACACAAACGGCCTTAAACCTTGGTAATTGCATCTGACAATCCTTGTGGGAATGATCCCTACTTCCCTTGCTACTAGTTGATAACCGTATACTTGCGGGATGCCATCTAGTTAGTAGTAGGATTTAGTTGTTTCATTGAAATTATAACTCGGTGTTAAAGAAGGCATCATCCCCTCTTGAGAATAGATTTAGGTTGTCAAATTTGAAAATCTAACTTCTTGTTTTTCACTGCTACTCACGTTCCTTCTTGTGAGCTACCAATTTAGTTTTATCTCGAGTCACATTGATTTCATCAGATTTAAAATAATGTTAATGATAAGAATTCTGAGCATGACCTACCTTGGAGCATTGCAAGCAATAGGATGTAAATCATCATATGACACTTGTTGCCAAAAGCCCAAAGAACCATGTCCAACACAAATCCTAGAAGGTAGTTCCTTAGTTAGGTTGATCTCTACACAAACCCTAGCCATGCTAGGTCGAGAGATTGAGACAGTAGATGTATCCACCTTCACTGGCTCACCGTTCAATCGAGATATAGATAAAAGTGGATTTGTTAAACAAGTGCATTGGCAGACAATCCAAGGTGATCCAAATCATAACTAATGGGGTCTCTATATCAACTCAGAAATCGGGAGTCCATTTAAGGATACGCTTACCAAAACCTAGCAAACTCCAAAAATCTCTAAACTAGTAGTACAAGTAATCTTTCTCCAAATCAAAACATATCAAAATGTGGCAATAAGTCATGATCCAACAAATCCAACATAAAAGATCCTCGAAAACCAACCTTCATGAACTCTTTGTGAAATGAATCCATCGAGGATCGACGTTTAAAGAATTTTTTGATAAGTTAATGTTTGAAAGGAATTGACATACAATAAATATCTTGTCGAGTAAAGAAAACTGATGTCTCACCTTTATAAGATGAGGGTTCTTTAACATCTAAGGAAGTTTGCTTAGAAGCAGCAACAGAAGCAATAGAGAGAACTAATGATGAAGGTGGCGAAGAAGGATGCCCTCTAGTCAGAGACCGAAGTGGAGCCATGCATGAAGAATAAGTTAGAAATCCAAGGAGGAGGAAGAGGGAAAAACACTAGGAGAGAATTAAGTTACCATCTGTACCAAGATATTCATGAGAGAAACTCAGGTTTCTGGAATTCATTCTATTAAAAGTAAATGAGAATTATTATTGAATAATATCTAAAATTTAATAATTGAGGAACATTTGGAAGAAAATAATACAAAGTTTTGCAAACAAATAACTTAAAGTAAAAGGTTGATAAATTGAAAATAATTGATATGTAATATAACCATGTGAATCTCTATTAATAATAATAAAAATTCAATTTGTCTATCTTCTCAATGCATCAAAATTAAAAATTTTATATTCTTATATCAGCACCAACATATGCTTTAATAGAAGATGTTGCATTAATATAATTGGATGAAATATTTTTTTACTTTTTTATATTTTAACTCTATGGTTTGGTGATAGTAATAGCTAAGACTTTAAAGTTTACTTTCAATAAAAGGATAAGATTACTTTACAGATATGTTGATAGGTAGTTGCGGTGAGAAATTAATAGTATATAAAATGGATAAGATCAAAACTTATTTTTGACCCACTAATTCTCCTCCCTATATCATACTAATTGAAATAAAATAAGAGGTTCATAGATTTATATTAGATTTTGTATCCAAATTATGTGACACTTACTATTTGATGTATTGGGAAAAACACTAATTTAGTCTCTTATCGTTATCAATTTGGTCCTTAATCTATTACAGCATACCAATTTTGTTCATTATCTTTAAAAAATTAATCAATTTAAGGCATATGATAGAAATTATGTACAAATTAATGGACTAAGTCGCGTGATAATCACGTGATAGTTAACATGCAATAGATGTGTTATCGATAGTTAACATGCAATAGATGTGTTATCAACAATTCTATTAGTTTGTCTACAATTTCTATCACATGTCTTAAATTAGTTATTTTTTTAAATATAAGAGATTAAATTAAAGGAACAAATTAGTTGATAACGTAAAGATAAAGATAAGGACAAATGAATCTTTTTTTTCCTTATGGCTTATCAAACATCCTAAACTAAAATATAAAGAGAACCAAAAGGATAAGCTTGGTTGAGGATTGTACGTGTTGATTTCATTTATTTTGACCACGTTTAATTTCCCTCTATGCATGTCCAATTATCCTTCTACGGAAGATACCTTTATCATGCTTGTTATATACTACTCTTTCTATAATTAATTACACTTTATCTCTGAACTCAAATTCTATTTGTTTTTATTCCTTAAACCCAAATAATATACATTTTACTCCTTTTAAAAGATTCTTTAATATAGATAATATACAATAATTATGTAGAAATTTGTTTTTAACAATACTACCTCCAAAAGTTGTGGTTCTATCTATTTAATTTTTATCATTCCATATTTTTTCAAAAATTGTCCCATTATGTACATTATTTTCTACGTTTTAAAAAAGAAGCATAAAAAGAAGAATTTTTTTACAAATATTTTTTGTTCATTTTTATTTTACAATAAATAACATATTAAAGATAAAATTATTAACAATTTTTAAAAAATTTTTTAAAAAATTTAATCATGGAATCATTAAAAATTAAATAAATAGAAAGTAAATTTATCCTTAAATTTTTGAAGTATAATTTGGTCCAGACAAATTTTTACATTATTTACCCCTTATATTAGAAAATTATCTAGATGGGATAAAGTGTATATTGTTTTGATTTAGGGTGCAAAGTACAATCGGGGTTGGAGTTTTGGGGTAAAGTGTAATTCACCTTCCTATAGTAATCAGTAATTATCAGCATCGTGGTTACAAAAAGCGAAGTCTGAGACTGATGCAGTCTTGTTAAGTCTGAGACTGATGCAGTCTTGTTATTCTACGAACTTCCAGTCGATTCAGAGGTATCACTACAAGTCTCTCCAGTTTTATTTTGAATTCGTTCTAGTTTTTTTGTTTATGATGTCCTCTTCTTGCATTTGTATATCTGCATAAATGGCTAATGATGGATAAGCATCTCTTTTTTTCTTTTTTGGCAGTGGTAATTATTAAACAGGAGATGACTTCCTTAATTGGTCAGATTGTTTTTCCTCCGAGTAATGGTTATAAGGTGTGGGAAGATCCTTCATTTTTCAAGTGGAGAAAGAGGGATGGTCATGTTCCATTGCACTGCCATGAAGCCAGAATCAGTTGAAGGTATAACTGTTGCATTTTTGTGTGTCATAGTCAACAGTACAGCAATTCTAAAGCTGAGAGGGTAGATCGGTGGATTTGAATTCAGTAGGATTTTGGTTCTAGGGCTTTGGCGAGGTTTAAATAATTCACGAAAAATGTGAGTGAAAAGGAAGTAAACACCGTGGGAGGAATAATTCCAAGTGACATATAGTTTGGTGGATTTGATTTCATTGCATTAGCCCTAGAAATTTCTCTAACAAATTGTTAGATTTCAAACCTTTCACGAAATTTCTCGATCCAAGCGCATAAAAAAGGTTTCTTGAATTCTTTTTGTACTATTGATTTAAGTATCTAAGATCCTTGCCTAAATTCCTGAGGATACTTATAGTTGCCGCTTTATCTGTGTAATATTTGATTTTTTCCCTTTTTTCAGGGTCTCTTAGATACTGGTATGAGCGCAACAAAGTAGATATTGTGGTCTCAAAATCAGCAGTTTGGGATGATAGTGCAGTATTTTCTGAGGCCTTAGACTGTGCTGCTTACTGGGTAAAGGGCTTACCTTTTGTCAAGTCTTTATCTGGACATTGGAAATTTCTACTATCTCAGCGTCCTGGCAGCATTCCTCCCAACTTTTGGGATAGCTCCTTTCAAGATTCTACATGGACAACTATACCAGGTAACATGTTATTCACTATAATCTTTTGCCATTAACATCTTTATTTAATGGCTATCCTATCATGTGTTATTTAGGCTTACTTGCTGTTGCTTTTGCCTTGTTTGCCTATTAATGCTTTGTGTAATAGACATTAGTTGTAGAATTTGAAACTGACGGCTAGCTATCCAGAGTAATTGATTCAGCTACCTGTCCAAATTAATTGATAGGTAAACACTTGGAACAGATCTTTTTAGTCGGTGGCTTTCTTGATTTTGCCTGAGTTCTGTCTATGGGACAAGCTAGAATATATAGGGTTTTACTAAACCAACAGTACTTCTAGTATGAAACTAGAAAGTGTTGTTATCTATAAATATGTAAATCTGTTCCAAAATATTTTTCTACTTGAGTTATATAACTTTGTCCTTAGCTACTAAACCGTGTATTTGATTTTTCTGTGATGCTTATGATATTTGAGAGTCCAGAAAAAGATTGTTTTGTCCGTGAAGTTTTGGTGACAGGATATCTTATGGTCTTTATAGGATGGTGGTGCATTCTATTGAGGTACTTAATCATTTGTTGGGGATTGATCTCCAAATAAAGTGCCAAATTGTTGTTTGAATTAGATCAAAATGCAACAGTTGGCTCCGTAAACTGAGCAGCTGCTGGTACTTTCTATTGAGGTACTTAATCTTTGTTGGGGATTGATTTCCAAATCAAGTGCCAAACTGCTGTTTGAATCAGATCTAAAGGCAACAGTTGGCTCGAAAAACTGAGCAGTTGCTTAGGCCTGTTGCAGGGATTGGCTATATTTGGCTGGTTCAATTGCATCATTGGCCAGCTGCAATTTTTATATTTTTTCTCTTCTAGTGTAAGGCTTCTTATGTATAGCAGTTACCAGTGGAATTAAAAGGTGTACCAACTGGTCCAACTCCTCAGTACTTGTTTTGAAGACTGGTTTAACTTTTTTATACTACTGTTCCCCTGAACATTACGAGTGGTAGGTATTTACGATTGTTCCTTATTGTTTACCATGGGTTCCTTGTAGGAGATAGGAGAGTTGCTTTGGACTCCCCCCCCACCCCCCCACCACCAAAAAAATAAATTCGAAGGGATGTCAATTTTCTTGTTTGGAAGAGAGATATAAAGTCTATTTGTGTTTGTATTGAATGTCTCTTTAGTGTTTATATCATGTTTGGGCGCAGGACGTAAGTCTTACGGCATAGTGACAAGACAACCATTTTATGTATAAGTATTATTTAGATATTTGTATACAGAAATCTTGAACTCCTGCATAACGTAGGATCATTCTTTGCTTCTTCTATAACAGGGAAGAGTTACTACCAGTTATTCAAATTTCACAAATTTGTTTTCTTATGTTTCATTTACAACCAATATATATATATATAAAGAGGATTGCATATTGTAAGTCTAGTTTTTTGAGCTTATGATTCACCATTCTGATGCTTTTTGTTTTCTTATTGAAACAGTTCCTTCCAATTGGCAGATGCATGGGTTTGATCGCCCAATTTATACAAATACTACTTATCCATTTCCTCTTAATCCACCTAAAGTGCCCGAAGATAATCCCTGTGGCTGCTACAGAACTTACTTCTTGCTTCCTAGAGAATGGGAAGGTGAGTTCTACAAAGCATGTTAAATGTTAAAGGTTGCCAGAGCTATCTCCACCTCTCTGTTCTTCATTGTTTTCCCTTTCTAAAGATTAGACCATGATTCATATTGATTAAAGATGTTCTTTCATTTGTGGTATGTGTTTTTTTAATTTGTGTGCTTAGTTCATCTAAATTTGATGCCATTAGACTTTTATTAGTATGTCATACTAGGATCACAGAAGAATGAAGCGGCCAAGGCATGCTGGCCTGTCTTTATTTTCATTTAGGGATGTCTTGGTGATGCGGAAAATATGAGAATTCTTACTGCTTCAGTTTCTTAAAACATTAGACCTAGAAGCTCATATGTTTCAGAGGGTTTTCTCTGCATAGGTTTCATGATTGTCTACCGAAACGGATTGAATCAACTGTGTTTCATAAGGAAAATAATTTCTTGAACCTTTGATCGATCAAAGAATTATTTACCTGGAAATGTGTTAAAAGATAAAAATATCTTCTTATTTGGTTAGCCACGAAGAAACCGTTTCATTTAAATTGGCGGTTTAAGGTGGTAATATACTTAAAGAATTGTGCAAATGATGGATAAAAAAACTGGTGACATTCCTTGTATGTTTCTCCAGGTACTCCTCAGGTTTGGTATAATTGATGAAAATAGGTGAGTGAGTGATTATTAACAGGACCCAAATTGTGACTCGTCGTGTCAATTGCTGGAAAATTGATCTCATCCATGTTTCATAACTTGGTATAGTTTGTGTTGGTTAAATATCATATGGAGTCTTTAGTGGGTTGTTAAATTGTTTTAGCAACTGGATTAAAGCTTCTCTTTTGGAATTTGAACATCGGTAGAAAAATTTGTAATGCACATGGCAAACCTTCCTACATTGTTAGGCAACGGTAATAACAAACATATTGTGGCTACATTCTTGCTAGATAAATATAAACAAATAGATTGGAAAATAGATATTGATGGCATGCTCTTTTCCAAAGGAAGATCCGTAATTTTAAGAAAGATATGAAACTGATGTTTTCTGTCTCCTGAAATCAGTCTCACTCGCAGGACTGAAAAGATATGAAATCAGTCTCCTAAAATCAAGAATCTCCTATCATCATCAGTAAAGGCTAGGTCTATAGAGCCTTGTCAATCTTTGCACGTGGGCATTTTTTTGTTTATTCACAATACTAGAATCACGTAAATGTTTTGAGACGATGGAGTGCTTAGTAGCTAAATTTCACTGCTTGGGACTAAATCAATATACTAATAGGTGAAACATTTAATATCGAGTTGTAAGAAGTAAGTACTCGAAATCTACTGGAACCAACAAACTAGCAAATCTCACTATTTTCATATTTAATAGCAGATATGCCCTTTTGAAATTTGAGAGAAAGACCAAAAGAACCACAAAGAGACAGAGAAAGAGGAAAGGGAAGAACAGACATACAAGACATTTTTTCTTCCTTTATTGGTTACTTTTTCTTACTGCTGTTTCTTAATTTCAAAGAGATCCTCCACTTTATTATTACATAAAGGAGTTTTTCTGTCTTATTATGCTTCAAAGTTAAACTTTGATGGCTTGTTTCTCCATTGTTATGTTCTTCTTTACCTTTCTCTTTTGCTGTCCCTCCAAGAGATGGCCAAAGCTGAAATGTTGTAGTTGTGTATGCATGGAGTAGGAACATTGCCATACCATACAAGTCAATGTGATATGACTGGGCTGTTATTTATCTCTTCCGTTTGCACTTTGTGGCCTTTAATGATAATGAATCTGCCTTCTTTTTCTGTCCTTTTCTGGTTTCAAGACACAATATCCTTTTGTCATGCTCTATCATTACGTACAACTATACAAGTAAACCACATTTTTTAATCAGTTTACTTTGTTTTTCCAGCTTTATCATGCAATAACTCAATGAATGCTTGGCAGGTCGTAGGATATTTCTACATTTTGAAGCTGTTGATTCTGCCTTCTTTGCCTGGGTGAATGGGGAACCTGTTGGATATAGGTGGGTAATACAAATTTTCCGTTAAAGTAGAGTTTATTCCGGTTATTGATGTTGTCATGACCCTGCTTTAGGTGTCTTTAGCTGTATCATGGGTGTTTAATTAGCTAGCTCTATGAGAATGGTTTTCAGTTTAAACTTTTTTTTTGGTCTTTGAAGGAACTTGGGGTGACTGATGTAGGATGGATGGACAAGAATAGAGCATTTGGGGAATTCTAGAAATTGATAAATTTGTGTACTTTCATGCTGCTATAGGGAGAAATTTAATGTATGTTAGATGGCCTTTGTTGTATTAGTACTAGTATTGTTATACCTTATATTTCTAGGGTTGAAGGTTTTTTTTTTTTTTTTTTTTTTTGGGTGGCAATTTCAGCAGTTACTGAAATAGGTCACTGCTGCACTAGAGGCCGAGTCATTTTAGGTTGTCTGTGCTAGTATCAGAAATTAGGTTTCGACTGAGTCAAATTGGCTTCTTAAACCATTTAGCTTTTAGCAAGTTCCCTTAACTCTTATGTCCTGATTAATCCTTGTGAAGTTTTGGCCTCCAAGACTTGTTCTCTTTCTATGAGTATATGTATTGTGATAGCTTCCAGTCTGATTGAATGAAAATTGAAAAGAAATTGTTTTTTAAGTTATGAGGTTCTGTGGTGCTTTCTTTTATAAATGCAGGCAGCTTCTCCTTAGTAAGTTAATCCTAAGGAAATATAGGTTGGATTCCTATTATTTCTTACTTGTGCTCTCTTGTTCCTTCATAAACTCCTGCTAGCCTCGCTTATCTCAGATTCTCAATATTATTCCAAAATCTGAACTTTCAAAATCACTGTGCGCTAAGGGTTCTGAAGTTGGATGCCATCCGCTATCTTTGGTGCTGCATCAGTGCCAGAGATCTTTAATCCATCTAACATACTCAGTGAGCTCAGGAGTATAAAATTCCTAACTGAATGACAGATAGTGTAGCATGGAAGTAGAATAGGATGTATGTATACTGTACCCTTCCCGTGGCAACGACTCAAACTTTTACTCTATGCACAATGCTATCTTAGATGGGACTGGAACAGAAATAGTTTAAGGATAAAAGTGAAGTTCTGCAATGACTTATGTCTTTGTTATGGGAATGATAAATTGGGTGGAAAGCCTAGGAGGCAACTAAGCTTGGTGATAAATTTTAACTATCTCAAATAACTAAATCAACTGCTATGCGTTAGAGATATACAAGCATGCTTACAATTTTTGCCTACATAAGTTGACAATGCGAACTGTCTTTCCCAAAAAATGCACATCCACTGCCCCTCTGTTGGCTCTGAAGCCCCACCCGAAAAAGAAAACATCATAACAGATGCCTCCGCTCCCATCACTGCCTCCATCTGTTGGTCCCACCTCCACTGTGAACCACCTATAACTTCACAAAACCTCGCACTTCTCCCTTCACCAACTACTCCTGAACCGAATTTTCCCTCCATGCAAAACCCTAGCTGCTTCCTCACAGCACTGCCTCTCAGTTCTTCCTTCCTTCTCACCCCCTCACATCATCCCCAACACTGCTAACATTTGTAGACATAAATCAGGCACAACATACACATAGGTGAAAGTGAAAGAAGGAAGGTGATTGTTGGATGAAGTAGTTGGAAGAGGGAGCGAGGGTGGCCTAGTGAAGTGTAAAGGTTTTTTTTTCCTCTCTCTTCGGGGTCAAAGACTTTTCTGAATGTGAGATAGAATGTACATAGACACTGATGAAATTTGTATAAGAGACAGCTTTGGTTCATTTTATGAGTTTCATAAGAGTGGACATAAATACCTTCTGAAGGCACCGACCTAACATGCATATGCCTTTTCTGTCTATGTGTAGAGTGCTTAGAGTAAATCAGTTGGAGCAGCTCTAAAAATCATGCTTTTGACAGTGAACTGGGTTAAGAATAGTTGAATGGCAGAAACTTTGACATTGGTGATAGTTTAGTGATCTCCTAGGTGTCTTTTATCCCAAAAGTTTGGGCTTTCCAAGTCTGAACTGTAG
The DNA here is from genome assembly GCA_025175665.1 of Cinchona pubescens. Classification (NCBI taxonomy): domain Eukaryota; kingdom Viridiplantae; phylum Streptophyta; class Magnoliopsida; order Gentianales; family Rubiaceae; genus Cinchona; species Cinchona pubescens. The sequence continues at coordinate 7,119,831 of JANKKI010000123.1, read as the reverse complement.
AAGCATGATAGCAGTTCGGATATTACAAAATGCAGTTAAGTTAATGTTTTAATGTAGTTACTATATTTATCAATGCTTTCTGTTAGTTTTTGAAGACCCAAGCTATTTTAAGATGGGGTTCTTTGCGATAGTTCAGCTCTTAAAATTTTGAAGTGTTTCGGCTCTTTCTGTTTCAGTGAGTTTGTCTATGTTAAATGGAATCACTAATGAAATATAATTAACTAAAAATTTTCCCAACACTGCACTTAAAACTCTCTGAACGTGCCAAGAATGGGGATTCTAAAATTTTTACGTAATGACTTAGGTCACCTTAGATATACTTCTGAAACACCATGTCTTAATATTGGAAAGAATACATGTTCATATATTTTGGATTTCAGATTGCTGAAGAGCTCATATTTTGCCTGCTGAGCACATTTAAGTCCTCAGCAGCCCAAATGGATACTAGTACTCTTGACAAAAGAAATCCTGGGGAAGCTGTGGTTACTTGGACAATGGTATTTACTGTGATGCAGTACACTAGAGAAGATAATATTACAGATATTTTGGCAGTTAATATAAAAACCAGCAGATTGGAAATCAATAAATCAATTAGCAGCAGAACAGAAACAAGAAAGCCCGAGAGTGGCTGTCTTTCACAAAGAAACTTAAACTGAAACTGGAAAGTGAATCCCAAATCATAATTTAAGAGAAACCTAAGTTCTAAAGCAGCCTTGCAACTGAAGATTAAAATAATCCTAAGCCCAAGGCTCAACAAATAAATGCAGTTCATAAAACTCAAGGTATGCCATTTAAAAGCTCAAAAACAGAAAGTCAACTAGAGCTACTTCAAACTTGGATTCAATGATCATACTAATATTAGATCTCTAACCCTTTTTACTTGGTTCTGCATTTACATACTCTCTACAAAGACATACAAATGCAGTTTCATGGAGAGTCCTTATGGGATTAAGATCATCCTTGAAATCTTTAGGGAATAGGAGAATTTAGTATTTAACTTTATGGGTCTTGAAAATTGTATAGATCATGCAAAAATAAATGCAAATAAATGCAGAGCGACATGGTATGGGGCCTGTGCAAGTCAACAAGCAAGTTGATAAACATTCGTATCTCTGTCTCAAAGCTTAATTATGACTTTTAAATAGTAATTTTAGGTTTACACAAAAAGACTAAAGGAACAATGGTCTGTACACAAAAATGAAGTGACAACTTTATCCTACACATAAAAGTTGCAAATATAGGACATCTTTTACTTGTGGTTATAGAATCTGATGTGTAAACAAACTGTGGTGCATGTTCAGAATTTCAACTTGTGTTGTCCTACCACACAGCCGCATACACATATCTAAGTACAAAAATATGTGCATCTGTATGGTTATTTATTTAGGAGTATATGATTATGTCGATAACTAAATAGTTATATCTTTTCCTGTTTTCCTATTAAATTTTGATGCATGAATGTGTGTTGTCTTCTTTTCTCAGACCACACAAAGTTTGAAGACATTTTTCTATAACTAGAGAAAAACTTAACAAATGAGTACGAGAACTCAAGACTGGACACTTTTTAAGTTTTCTGCACATTGGTTACACTATTCATGACTATTGGTAATGATTCCATTGTCATTGTTACTCGCTAGGCATTGTGGATGGAAGTGAGAGAAAATTTTGAAATGGGGCCAATTTTAGGAATGGTTCTTTTTGAGTGTTGATTTCAAAGTGGTATTTTGCAAGGAGTAAATCGCATTCAGTGAATGCGAGTTCATTGACCTCACATTCATGGAAAATTAATTTTTTTAAATAATTTATTCTGACCTCGCATTCAGCAAATGCATGGTTAGTGGAAATTTGTCCATTGAATCTTTTTTTTTTTCTTTAATTACAAAAAATGTTTTAATTTGTTAAAAGAAATTAGCTGAACTCGCATTCGTTAAATGCAAGTTAAGTTAAAGCCTCACATTTGGCAAATGGGAGTTTAATTGATTTTTTTTTATAAATTATTTGAGCTTGGCGGTTCTAGACCCTACGTATGACCCTAAATCTTAAACCATATAAATACTAAAAGCCCAATAGCCTAAACCCTAAACCAAATAATCTTACTCTATGACCACTACCAAATACCCTAAAGACTATAAGCCCAATACCAAATACCATAAACACTAAAAACTCTACGCTAATCCCAATACTCTAAACCCTTGATCCTTAGGCCAGAACTCTAAAGTCTATAAGCCGAATACCAAATGCCATAAACACCAAAGTCTATATGCTAAACCCAATATTCTAAACCCTAAAGACTATAAGTCGAATACTAAATGACCATAAACACTAAACTCTATACGGTAATCCTAATATTCTAAAGCCTTGACCCACTAAGGCCAAAACACCCTAAATCCTAAATACTAAATCCTAAGTCCTAATCCCAATATCATATATAGAAACATTAAATCCTTATCCTCAAACCATAAACCCTAAACCCTAAACCTTAAACCCCAAAATAGAACATAAACCTAAAAAGATGAAAAATACCCACTCAAATATAACAAAATACCATTGTGAATAATTCTGAAATTATAATTTAAAATTAAAATTTACTTAATTTAAAACTGTAAATTACAAGAAATCCTTGTAAAAAAGCAAATAAAGTTGTTAATTTACCATATTTTTTGATAAAATTTTGACATAACCTCCTGTATTTTATGAACATTCTCCCTGCCAGCAAACTACCCGACAAAGGCAAAGAGCATCGTTAAAAGCCCGACAAGAGCTAATAACAAAAATAAAAACCCAACAAGGGCTAATAACATAAATAAACACCTGACAAGAGCCAAAAAAAAAAAAAATACACATAACATACATCAATCGCAAATGAGCGGTTATCACATAACTCACAACTAGTGGATTATCTTAGTAAAAACTGGGCAGGCTACAGAAGCATTTCTATATATAGAACAAGAGATTCTCTCTCTTTGTAGAGAACAATCCTTCGTTGTAGGGTTCAAAAATTTTACCGCCCTTCTCTTTAATTCCATGGTAGTTGCAGCTAATCATTCCTGCAAGCCGGTTAGGAACATCTACTATAAAAGCTTAAGGAGATCTTTTGAGTAAGTTCACAAAATATTATGGGATTTAGCTAACATCAAGTCAACAGGTTTCCTTTTTGGTCTTCTTGGTAGTGGACTCAATTGGGGACAGAGATTATTAGATCTGAGGGATAAAAAGGAGAGGATGTGTCTGGATCTATCAAATTAAAGGTATTAACCATGTCTTCTTGTGCTTGAACTGGTTTTTCTGGCTGTTTTTTTGGTTTGTTGTATCACTGTTTCTTTGTTTGTGTTATGAGCTACTAGGTTTGCTTTTCTTTTCTTAGTTTAGTTGCGTTGGTTTGCTTTCTATGTCTGGTTTTATTTTCTTTTGTTTGTGTGATCTTTTGGATACCATCTTTTTTCTTAAGCTTGAATGACTGAGGAGTTGGTGGGTGTGTTTAGAAAATTTGAGATTTCTGGGAGAGAAAATGGGAAATAGATTTGGAGGGGGTGGACAACTCGATGAGCTTGGAGGAATGTAGAATGAGTTTGATGGGGAAGTGAGAAAGTGGCTAATTACACAGGAATAAAGAATTTTGCGAATCAGGTTTGGGGCTATGCTAAAACTCTGATGGGGAAACGAATTATGGGTCAATTTCTTTCAGTTCAGATTTGGCAGGGAGTGGGATATCCAGAGAGTGCTTTTAGAGGAAGATCGTGGATCTTTGATAATCAGTTGTTAATCCTCAAAAGATGGTCAAAAGGAATTGAAAAAGGTGATGAAATGTTCCAAAGTTCCTCTTTGTGGGTGCAAATTTGTAATCTACCAGTACATTGGCTGAACAGATGTAGGAGAACCAAGAGATTAGGGAGAGTTTTTAAGGAAGTGCGTGAAGAGATTATTCCACAAGGGGGAAGCAAAGAGGGGAGGCATTTGAAGATTCGAGTAGAAGTGGATATGAGACAACCTTTATATAACAGTTAAAATAGAGGGGAAGGTTACCTGGGTTGACTTTAAGTATGAGAAGTGCCCGGATTTTTGCTTTAAATGTGGCATCATTGGACATGGAAATAAAAACTGCGGGAAAGGCGCGCACATAGGCAGCAGAAAGAGGAATAATATGGCATCTGGTTGAAGGCAACTTCTGGGAAAGGCTCTCCTACCCAATTGAATGGCTCTAAAAAGAATCTGGTATTGGGGCCTAGCAAGGAAGGGGTGGTGTGGGGCTTTGGGCAGGGAGAAGAGTTGTGGAGATATGGAAAATGGTAGTGATAGTAAGGAGACTAGGGGGAAAGGAGGAGAGGGTTGTGGAAAAAGTACTTCTGTAATCTTGGTAGGAGAGGGACGGGGACGTTTTACGGAAGGAAACTANAGAGGGGAGTGGAAGCTCTTGGGGGGAAAAGTATTGAGGAGAGTGAGGAAGATAGTAAAGTGGGGTGTGGAAAAAGTGAGGTCTGTATAACTGAAGGTAGTGAAGAAAAGGAGCGTCATATAAGGTGGGGGTGTGTGAGAGAGGACCAAGAGAGGGTTAGGTGTGATATGATGATAGTAGAAGAAGGTGCTGTAACTGTTGAAGCTTGTGGGGGTACTTTAGCAAAGGAGAGTATGGTCAGTAGTAATAAAACTAAGTATGGCATTTAAGTAGGGGTGCAACAGAAAAAGAGTGGGGTGTATAAGAAAAGAGAAAGGAATTATCTTAGGGAGATAAATGTTAACAAAATGGAGGACATAGAGGATGGTGAATCAAAAGGGAGTGAGGATCTGTTAGGGTGTCACAAGCTTCCAAGAATGAGTGGGGGAACTGCTTTCACTGATAAGGCAATGGAGACCAGTCATAATGGGTCTCCCAAATGTAAATGAAGGTTGCCGTGTGGAATTGTTGAGGTGTAGGAAGCCCTTTTGCTCTTCCCTAGTTGAAGGTGATGATAAAACTCCACTTCCCAAGTTTGATTTTTCTGTGTGAAATAAAAAACCAAAAAAGGGTTCTGGTAAATTTAGGAGGAAAATAAATTGTGAAGAGAGTTTTTTAGTGGATTCAATTGGTAGATCTCAAGGGATGGCTCTTTTTTGGAAAGTTGATGTAAAGCTGTTGAAAGTCTTAGCTACTGATTTTTCCATCGAAGCTTAAATTCATGATGTGGTGAAGGATAGGATTTGGTGGTTTATAGGTTTGTATGCTAGTACTGAAGACAGCAAAAGAAGAGAACAATGGAGGATAATTCACGACACAAAAAGGAATTGGGGTGCTGATTGGATTATTATGGGGGACTTCAATGATATTACCTCGAGCAAAGAAAAGTGGGGAAGGAGGAAGAGAAATCAGAGTAGATTCAGGGATTTCAGAAGTTTTATTGGGGATAACCAATTAGTGGATATTGGCCCATTCAAGGGTCACCCTTGGTGCAACAATTGGTAGGAAGAAGAAAGGTTAGACAGAGGTTTGTGCACTCTTGACTAGTTTCTAAGCTATGGTAAGGCTGAATGCTCCCATATAGAGAAAGAGGCTTCTGATCACAGTCTTTTGCTTTTAGATACCAATCTTGTGGTGAATAAACTCAAAAGATTTTATTTTGGCAAGAGGTAGGTGGAGCGGGAGGGGTTCCAAGAGGTTATTAATGAAACCTGGAATATGTGTAAATAGGGGTAAAAAATGTTCAGAGTGTCGAGAAAGATTAGGGATTGCAGAATTGCACTACTGAAATGGAGAGGAAGGATTAATATTAATTCTGCTGCGAGAATTGAAGAAATCAAGAGCCAGATTGCAATCCTGAAGGGAGGTACTACTGATCAGATTTGTCAAGTGTAGAGAAGTCTAAAGCATAAGTTGGACCTTGCTCATAAGGATGAAGAAAAATACCTGCGTCAGAAATCAAGGGCTAAATGTGATGCTTCAAGAAGGAGACAGAAATATTGCTTATTTTCACGCAATTGTGGTTGGGAGGAAGAAAAGAAATAGGATTATGAGACTTCAGAGAGGGGATGGGTCTTGGTGTGAAGATGGTAGGGGGATTGAACACCAAATTTGTGAGTTTTATAAGAAACTTTTTGAGACCTCAGCTCGTGCTAGTTTTGATGAAATTTTAGTTGGAATTCAAAAATCTGTCTCTGATCAAATGAATAAAAAGTTAATAAAACTTGTCTCTACTGTAGAGATCAAGAATGCTCTCTCCTCTATGCATCTTGATAAATCCCCTGGCCCCGATGGAATGACTCCCTTGTCTTTCCAAAAGTCTTGGAACATTATCAGTAATGATTTAGTAGATGTTGTCCAAAGCTTCTTGAATTCAGGATATTTGCTCTACACTTTTAATGAAACTCTTATTTCTCTTATTCCTAAAATAGAGGTCGCTAGTAATCTTACCCACTTTAGACCCATTAGTCTGTGTAATCGTGGTCTACAAGATTATTTCGAAAATCCTTGCTAATAGGCTTAAGATTGTTCTTGATTGTTGTATCAGTCCTCCTCAATCCTCTTTTGTCCCGGGAAGGCAGATTCTAGATAATGTCATTATAGCTCACGAATACATTCGATTTCTTAAAAACAAGAGGCAAGGGCAGATAGGGCTAATGGCTTTGAAATTGGATATGTTCAAGGCATATGAAAGAGGAGCGGATCTTTTTGGGAAGAATGATGGCAAAGATGGGTTTCTGTCCTACTTGGGTTAGGTGGATAATGTCCTGCCTATCTTCTGTGTTTTATTCCTTTAATGTAAATGGTGGGAAAGTTGGGAAAGTAAAATCAAGCAGAGGGATCAGACAAGGGGATCCCTTATCCCCTTATTTAGTTTTGATTTGTGCTGAAGGCCTTTCAAATCTGTTGAGAAAAGCAATTAGCAAAAATAACTTGACAGGTGTGAAGTTATGCAAAGAAGCTCTAGTTGTGTCACATCATCCCATTTGTTTTTTGCATATTATTCTCTGATAGTTTGTAAAGCAGATGTCAAGGAAGCTAAAGAAATAATGAAGATTTTGAGGATCTGTGAAGAAGCTTCTAGTCAAGTGATCAATAGCTCAAAGTCAGCAGCATTTTTCAGCAGAAACACTCGTAGAGAAATAACTGCAATGTGTCAGGCTTTAGGAGGAATGGTGGAAGCAACAAATGGAAAATACCTTGGGCTACCCATGGCAATTGGAAGGTAAAAAAACCAAATTTTTGGATACATCAAGGATAGGATGAAAAGTAAGCTACAAAATTGGAGAAGGAAGTTTTTCAGCCAATCTGGAAAAGAAGTACTTTTGAAGTTAGTGGCTATGTCAATGCCATTGTATACCATGGCATGTTTTAGACTTTTCAAAAAGGCTTTGCAAGGAGCTGTGTAATATGATGGCTAAGTTCTGGTGGGGGGGATGGAGAGAATGAGAAGAAAATTCACTGGAAAAGCTAGAAGAATATTTTAGAAGTTATGTAAGGAAAAGGTGGTCTTGGCTTTAGAGATATAGAGTGTTTTAATTCAATTTTGTTACCTAAAACAAAAATGGAGGATCATGACAAAGCCAAATTTGCTGATGAGTCAAGTAATTAGGGTTAAATACCCTGCAGTAAAGAGATTTACTTGAAGCAGAAGAACCAAAGATGGGATCTTAGTTTTGGAAAAGTATTGTGACTGCAAGAGATTTTTTCAAGGAAGGGCTAAGAAAGAGAGTAGGTGATGGTAGGACAATAGATATGTGGAAAGACAATTGGATTCCAGGTGCTGAGAATGGAAGAATTATTACTACTAAGGAGGAAGGTTGCCCTGTGGAAAAAAGTTAGTGACTTGATAAAGGGAAATGGGATGAAGAGACAAAGGGAGGTTTATCTGCTGGGAAGATAGAGAAAGGATTATCAGGAATCATTTGAGCTTATTTCATAGAAAGGATAGATTTTATTGGAACGAATCTAAGGATGGATGTTAATCAGTGAAATCTGGCTATGCAGCAGCTAAGAGAAGGTAGGATATGAGATGCAAAAGCAAGGAGGACAGGGGGAAGGCAAGCACATATAGGGAGAATACAAGGATTTGGAAAAATTTGTGGCATTTGAATATAAAACACAAACTTAAAACACTTCATTTGGCAGTGTTTGAATCATATTTTACCTGTGGGGGAAATCATTTATAAGAGGACTGGTAAAGGGGATTCTTTTTGTAGATGTTTGTGGTGAGGGAATTGTAACGATAGAACACTGCTTGTTTTTTTGTGAGCAGGCTGATTTGATGTGGAAAGTAGCAATACAGTGGGTGGGGCTGAGAGAGTTTAGGGAAAATTTTTTGGATTGGTGGGTGAAGTTGATGGAAGTAAATGAAAGAGAAGATGGTGCTAACCATATTGTTGTTACTGTTAATATTTTGTGGTAGATCTGGAAGCAAAGAAACAATATGATTTTCAATGGGGTGAAAAGCGATGCTTTTAGAAATGTACAGACTGTAGTAGGTCCAGATTGGATAGAATTTGATAGGGCTAACAATAGAGAGATGGTTTAGAGCAACTCTAAAGTAGTTGAGCAAGGAATTGATATAAGATAGGAACCTCCTAGGCAAGGGATCATCAGAATTAATACTGATGTAGCTCTGAAGGCCCAGGAGCGTAAAGTTGTGTTTGCAAAGGTGATGTTAAAGCTGTGTTTGCTTGACCTGTTTTGTTAAGTGGAACAGCTAAACTGGAAGAATTCATGGCAGTAAGGCAAGCTTTAGCAGCCGCAAATAAGAAAGGTTGGAAGATGATCGACATTCAATCTGATTGTAAATCAATGATTGATAAACTTCTATCAAAGAGTTAGGATGATGCCATTCTTGCTACAATACTAGGGGACATTTTGGAATTAAGCTCATTGTTTGATTTTTGCTCTTTTACTTGTATTGGTAGGAAAGGTAATATTTTGAGCCATTGTATAGCGAAATTTGCTGTAAACCTGGTTAATAGTATTTAGTGGGAATTAAGCTGAGCTTCCCCTGTGGTTAGTACAACTAGCTCAGGCTGACAAAAGGGCAGTGTCCCTAATATGTAATTAACAGTATATGCTTTTGGTATTTAATATATAAAATTTGTCGTTTGCAAAAAAAAATCGCAAATGAGCGCTAAGAGTAGTAAAACATATCAATGTCTATGATCCCCAAGTGTCCCACCTGTACCACACTCTTTAGGTCTACGAATCCTTTTTAATCGATGGACATAGACTTGTGTCATGGCTTGCTCTTGAGTAAGCTGAGTAATGTGTGACTGTGAAGCCATGTTGTCTTTATGTTCTTCATGTGAAGCACAGGACCAGTATGATCTGGATCACTTGATGATAGTCCAAAAACAGAGGATGGTCCTACCGGAGTACCCATCGGTGAAACTATCTATGAAGTGTAACCCTCGAATTGCATTTTAACATGAGGGGATCCAACATCTACATGGGCTGAGGCGATAGTACTTGACTACGGCGATGACTACCATTGTGTTGCCCCCTTGCCGTAAGAGTTCGATCAACTGTGTGGATTCTGCATTTGATGTGGATGTGGATGTGGAACGTAAGCAGGGACTACCGGAGGCCAAAGATCAAGACAATTTGACTCGTCTACTGTATGTAATGACCCAGAAGCGAAGTGTCTGATCTGTGTTCAAGTACTAGAGTCTGGATCATCGTCCTCAGCCACGTGATGCAATGAAATGTAGTACAATCTAGCCATGCAATTCATCTACCATGAAAGTTGTTGAAATTAGTTACATATAAATGAAATGAGTAAGTAACAAAACAAGTAACTACTAGATAATTTGCACACTCACTATTACTGTGGTGCCTTTCTAGAAAAGTAGGGACGACTCGGATTAGATATGTAGACCACTGACCTCGATCGGTACCATTGCCGATGCATGTGAAGTGTTAGCACATGGAAGACCAACCTCAACTGCGTCCTGTCTTGCCCCCCCAAGTGTCAATATAGTCTCCGTGTGTCAACTCCCAATCATTATTTGTCTGACCTCGGAGACCGGTCTATCAAATGAAGGGCAACTTGATTGGCACTCGATCTCTGATCTGGTATAGGCTGGTACAGCCCGAACTGTTGCATAATCCAATGAGGAAGGTGACACTTCACGATCTCCCAACATATCAAATAGGTTATCGCACGCCATATGTCACGACCAACAATGCAATAATGTGGAAGTATATCAAGTACCTCATTAGGGTATGGCTGCCATATAAACTAATACCAATCAAATCGACAAAAGGTAAGTAACTTAGCAAAATATGATGAAGACAAAGTGCAAAATAAATGTAATCGTTGAATGTACCTCATTGGGTCGCAAGTTATGTAGCTGATCCCGAAGTACAAAAAAGACATGGCTAGAGGCATTGCGCAAATCAAATCCAACATCCCACCTTCAATAAAATTTAATAAATATCAAGTACAACATAAACATGTTTAGGTAAAGAGTTTAACAAAATACCTGGATTCATAAACTCCATGTTGTTGCTGTGTCGGCTCTAATCAATTAATGGGCCGTAGAGTTGGCATGCGCTTCCAAGCCCATAATTGTAATTTCCTATTAGTATGTATTTAATAAATCGTGAATGAAGTACACAATAAATGAATGTAAGCATGGAAATATACCTATAGTAATGGCACTGGTTTGCAAATGTTTCTAGCGGTGGGTGAGGTAGCATAGCACATTGCGGTACAGTGTGGCTAAGACTGTTGATCCCCAACTATAATGTCCCATGGTCTCCAAGTCTCAAAGCATGGACCGATACAACAATGGAACTTTGTTGCTTGAATTGGCTGGAAATAAAAGGCCTCCAACAAATATTAGTAAATATATACGTGCCATTTGCTAACATATCTCGTCAATTGCATCATCATGAAGGGGATGATTTAATGTTGCAAACAAACATCCAACCTTCAAAGGATCTCCATCGATGTCTGACCTGGCAGGCATAATGCCCAATAACTCCAAACATAGTTGGCCCCAAACCTTTGGAGTACGAGTAGTGTCTTTGCTCTTTGTCACGGGTGGACCATTGATATGCAGACCCCAAATTGCCTTTACATCCTATAGTGTGATGGTCGCCTCTCTAACAGGCAAATGAAAGAAATGTGTCTCACCTCATCATTGCTCGACAAGACTAGTGACCAAAGTTTTATCCATTAAAATACACCTGCACGATGCAACACCCTCAAAATTTGCTAAGCAAATATAATGTGAAATCATCACAACGCGTAACTTGTTGTGTGAAATCATCGATACGATCGTCAAATATAGATCTAGCCCTATGCGGCGTCAAGGATAATATAATGTCCTTTATACACGGTCCAAGATGAACAAGCTCTTGTGGCTGATCATCCAAACCTAACAAAGTGATATACAAACAGTGAAAAATTAGCCCGATAAATACTAGAGATAGAAATTCATAGCAATTAAAAGTCATATATAAACATTAAAGGTCATATCTCCTTAATCAGGAATACAAAGTGTTCAATAATTGAAAAAACAATAAGCAAACAAATGTATTTATACACAACAATTTAGATAAATAATGTACTTCGAAAATAAAATAGAAAAGACAAATCAATCTTCGTCTTGTTGTTGTGCAGGGCAACTCTTGCGGTTGTGCCTGGCCTGATGACAATTCGTACACCTTCTGGGCTCATGGGGGTGATGAGTGGAAAATATGAATGTCAAATAATTCTTGAGTCAAGAATACGATATAGCACAGTGGTTAAGGATTTTATAGCTTCGATATTTTATCATCCAACTTCCCCCATTTTGCATCAGCTTTCCTTTCCCGTTCAAAAGAAGATTTGGAAAGAAATAGTTTTCAGATTTAAGGAACCATTGTTTTCAAAGTCGATTAACAAATGTGTAGCTCAATTTTCAGAGTTCAATTTGCCAAAAGAGTAATGTAAATGGATTTCAAAGTTCCGTGGTATTTGCATTTAAACCTGAGTCTTGCACTGCAGTGTTCAGTTTTTAGTTTTATAAACAACTAAGATTTTAGAGAGAATAGTCAACCAGCCTGAATAAGAGAGGTAGGGGGGAGACTGGAAAAGGGTTTGTGGGTAACGTGTAAGAAAGATATAGCCCATCTAGGAATTGCGGAGGATATGGTCAATGACAGAGAGCAATGGCGTAACAGGATTCATGCAACCGACCCTACTTAGTGGGAATAAGGCTTGGTTTGTTTGTTTGTGAACAGCAACTAAGATTGACAAGGTTGTACATGAAATGAAGTTAACTTTAGCAAAGCATATATTCTGTATTGCATTTCTTGCTAGTTGTGTGTGCCAATGTATTGTACCTGGGAAGGATTACGTCTAATGCTTTTCTTTATTTCATTTGAAAATATTGACCAACACGACTATTTTCATCTTTGCATGGCTTGAACTTCATGGCTAACTATAGATGCTTAAATTTCCAAATTATCTGTTTGCCATGCTTTTATCTTTGCAGGGTAAACAAATGAGAGAGGTGAAACTTGTAGAAAATCTGCCACCTGTTGACTAGTATAATATTCCAAATTTTGATTAAGCAATTGAAACTGCTTAATCACTTATTAATCCATACTATTTAAGTCGAAAAAAGTATCACTTGTTCATAATTTAAAGTAATTAGCCTTGATAAAGTACACTTCTAGCAATAATGAGTATATTGTGCTTGTCCTTCACACATACCTTGCTCATTTTTTTACGATGTGTTGTACTTGAGGAAGGCCCCATCCCATAATTAGATTTCCTCTATGTTAATTGTGATGTAAAGAAGCTATGCCTAGTATAAAACGTATTTAATGCTTAGCAATTATCTCTCGGGCAGTCTATTTACTTCTTTTGCACAATATTTACAGTTAAATTTGTGTACATGCATCCCAACAATGAGAAAGTTGCATCCCATTGGTGATGATGGTAAAATAGGAACTACATTGGATAAGTGAATTTTGTCAATCCATCAATGTTTGATTGCAAACTAGAAAGGCGTGGAGTCACTTGACTTGTATTTACTCCCTTCTGCTATAGTTCCCAATTCCTTGTTAGTACAAGTCAATGCAGTTTTTATGTTTTAGTTTATTTCGCATAATTGGCAGTTATTTAAAAATACTCTGACACAATTGCCTGCAATATCATCAAACTGCAAATCTGAAAGCTTCTAAGTACCTAAAGCCTCCTAAAAAACTCAAAAATCCGTAATCTGTGTAAGAGCCATTGATACTACATATGCATGTGGAACATATAATAGTTGTACATTTCATTTGGAATAGAATGCTGACTGCCTTATTTTTAATTACACTATTTCAGTCAGGATAGTAGACTACCTGGTGAATTTGAGATTTCGGGTTTTTGTCATCCATGTGGATCTGGTAAGAGAAATTCGCTGGCTGTACAAGTAATGCGATGGAGTGATGGTTCTTACCTTGAGGACCAGGACCACTGGTGGTTATCAGGCATCCATCGTGATGTGCTTCTTCTAGCCAAGCCAAAGGTTTGCAATTGTTTCCTGTCATCCCTGCAAATTGAATGCAACTTTGCTGCTTAATTGTATGCTGCTTAATTAATTATAAATTAATCATGCAAAACACCAAGCAAGGACATGGGGGAAAATTACTGTGTATTCAAAGGAAAACTACTTTTGTAAACACATTTAGAATAAACTGAAAGTATATCTCCAATTAGATCAGACATTAGCATCTCAGAGTTTGTTCTCGTTCTCTTTTTGCTTACTTCTGATAAAAATCATATGAAACTTGAAACACATTTTTTATTTTGAAGTTTTTTTATCTCTCATGTGACTTAATCAGCAATTTATGATCCTTCTTGGTATCCCCTCCTCTTGCCCACCCTCCTTTCCTCTCAAACAAAGGACTTCCATCTGATTTGTCCATCAAACAAGTTTTTGCCATAATGTCAAAGGCAACTCCACTTATTATGAGGGGACTGTTGTACCCTACCATAACACTTGCTTAATCGAATTGTTACACATGCTGGAGGAGAAATGATGTCCACTTTAATAAGTCATTGGTCAAAGCAGGGTATAAATTTTTTTATGTAAAATATATATTTTTTCCGTGTTTCATGTATCAGTCATTGATTGTTGTTATATTGTAAAGCTAAGAACTTTAAGATATAGAGAGGAAGATATTTTGCTAGCTGATAGGAAGATTCTAATCCTGTGGTATGGATTTCATGGTGATTGAATTTGCATGGCACACACAAATTTGAACTTAACATAAAAGGCTAGATGTCTTTTAACTGAGAAAAATGAATAAAGTTTCATTATGGGATGAATGAGACCAATGGCTGAGCTTTAAAATCTTCATCTGTATACACAACACTAAAATTTTAGCAAGAGAGTCTGAAAAGAAATACTACCATACATCTATTTTAACAGGATGTCGTTCTTGTCTTTGGAACTTTGTGTGGTCGAGTTGCATTCTAGTTAACTTCAATTCTTAAATTGGTGTCTTCAACTGTAGGTATGACCATAGAGTATTGGAGATGCACTTATGCTGCGTCATCATGCATAATTTCCACTCTTCGTGCGTAGCTAGTTCTCTAGTTATTGTTTTTCAACTGTGTTGCATTATTCTTAAAGTTGATTGATGGTGCAAAATCAATCTCTCAGTTCCACTCGCAACTAGGAAACTATTCCATGTAAAAAATGGTGGCGAAAGAAAAGGAAAAACATGGTAAGAAGGGAAGAGATCCCAAATTATTAGTGTTAAATATAAAAATATCCTACATTGGTTAGTCTAAAGATCCTATACTAATTAATCAGATTCACGGGCCCCTCCACTTATTGCCAATTGGTTTTGAGATGGAAGCACATTTTTTTAACATAGTATCAAGTTTTTTCCCATCCACACGCGATGTAGCACAAGAGTGGAGATCTTGTCTGCAAGCGCGAGCAAAAGGAAAAAAGAGGATATCGGGGCTGTTATGGTGCGTGAACAGTAATCTGGGAAGAAAACAGAAAAGAAAGAGAGAATTTGGGGGATTTTTAGGAGAGAAAACAAAACAAACTAGTAAACAAAACTAAAAATTCTTTATTGATCAATCATCTAACTAAAATAATGAGGTAACAAGGCTATTTTTAAGCTGTGAAACTACCTAAAATTAGAATCCTATTATGATTAGGATTTCTAATTCCTATTCTAAACATAACTAAATACTTCCTAAATCACCTAGACTCTAATTATGAATCTAATACAATTAGAATACTGATTAAAACTAAAAACACAATTGCTGAAATTTCCAGCACTAAAAAAAGTCTAAAATACCCCTAGATCTTAAAGTCCTTAAAAGAAGACCATAAGTATCACCATGGACAGATTTCTTTAGACCAAAACTTCTTGTTGCAAGCACGCTTAACTTTATTCTTAGGCTTCCACAGACAGAAGTTCTTATCCAGCCAACTTATGGCTGCTGCATCATCTCTCCCCCATTGAAAAGAACTCGACTCCAATGAGTTAGGATGTGGTCGAAGAATGCTATCTCCTTGAGAGATGCGATGCAGAAGGAAGGATCTCTTAAGCTTCACTGGCCACAAATCCTTGGACGGATATGGACAAGCTTCAGGTTCAAGTCACCTTGTTTGAAAGTACAAGTGTAGCTATGTCCGCAATGCTGCACCTTCCTATCAAAAAGCCAAGTTCGACCCAACAAAAGATGACAAACTTTCAT
The DNA here is from genome assembly GCA_025175665.1 of Cinchona pubescens. Taxonomy (NCBI): domain Eukaryota; kingdom Viridiplantae; phylum Streptophyta; class Magnoliopsida; order Gentianales; family Rubiaceae; genus Cinchona; species Cinchona pubescens. The sequence goes on along the minus strand of JANKKI010000123.1, from coordinate 7,104,178 downwards.
AGGCAGTATATCACACTCAACATTCTCAATTAAACTACCTATAGAATAAGTGACCAAACACATTTCATGCATTTGAAGGCTAGAGTTATTAACCCAAGCAACCTTGTATGGAGTAGGATGTGGCTCAGCATTCAGTCCCAATTTATGTACAGCATCTTCTGATATGACGTTGCTGCAACTTCTTGGGTCAATAATCATGGTGCACAATGCTCCATTACATCAAACTCGAGTATGATAAATACTACTTCGTCGCCAATCTTCATCTTCTATATCCTTTTGTGTACTAAGAAGTGGGCGTAAGACAAGACAAGGCTGTTCATCCTCATTATCTCCTTGCTCATCTTCATTATCTTCTTTAGCTTCCAAAAGAATAAACTCCCTTTCCTTTTCTGGGGAGGCGGCATCAATATGGAGACTCTTTTTGTTTGGACACTGCCAACTCATATGACCTTGAAGTCCACAGTGAAAACACCCATCTTTGTTAACTTTCCGACGATCTTCACCCATTGGAGCCTTACCCTTTGGATCTGCTCTTGGATCAGCAGTCTTGTAACTCCCTTGTACTGCTGCTGGTTTGTTAAAATCAGCATTGAATTTCTCTATTTGATGACCATTATACATCGGATTTTGCAAAGAAGGCCTTGTTGCATATTCTGCTTCTACTTGGCGAGCAACTTGTATAGTATCACAGTATTAAGAACAGAAGTAGCAATCTTCATTGAAATTTGCGGTTTCAGTCCATTCTTATATGAAGCAATCATAACATCATCCCATTCGAATATAGTACAAGTGGCCAATTGTAGAACTTGTGTATTCATCAACTGTCATATTATCTTGCCTCAGCTGCATAAATTGACGATGAACTCGCTGTTTGTAGTCGGAAGATGGGAAGGAAGTGGCAAGTCATGGCTTGTTTCATCTCTTCCCATGTCCGAACATCACCCATTCCACGCCTCCTAAGATTTGACTGCTCTTTAATCCACCACACATGTGCCGTCCCCTTTAACTTAGCTTCAGCAAAATAAAGTTGCCGAAGATCACTTATACCAGACCATTTAAAATATGACTCTAAACTATGAACCCAATCAAGGAAAACATCTGCATGACTATCCCCATAAAAATCAGGAACATCTAGCTTAACTCCTTTGCTGAAATCTTGCTTAATCGCCAAATTATTATTATGATAAAACTGATTTTGAGGTGGAAATTGAGTTTGAGGTGGGATATAAGAAGTACTATCTTCCCAAGAAGAGAAATTTCCTTGAGGTGAGCAAGTAGTGAATTGGGGTTGATATGGATTTGCTTAAAATTATTGCTTGCTTGAAAAACTGGTTGCGAAATGGGTAGGAAGATTGGTTGAGAAACTGGTTGGAAAATTGGTTCAGAAAGTCAGCTTGGAAATTGGTTGAGAAACAGGCAGACGAGGGAAACCAAACGATGGAGTTGTTGTGGCTAAGTCTTGGTTAGAAGTTGAAGCTTTATGATCTCTCTTGTCACCTGTTTCAATTACTTGCTTTTCCCGCAATAACGCTTCAATTCTGTCCAACCTAGCATCCATGGATAATTGTAAGGCTTCCAATTTTCTGTCCATATCTTGCACTTTATGATTAAGTGCATCAATATTTTCCTTGGAAGTCTCATGGTCCTTCGACAAAGTTTCAAACTTAGCATTCTGTGTTAGTAACCATATTTATAGATGGAAAAGAAGAAAAATATGGTTAAGAAGAAAGAAAGTTTGGCTCTGAAACCATACTGATGTAGCACAAGAGTGGAGATCTTGTCTACAAGTGCGAGCAGAAGGAAAAAGAGGATATTGGGGCTGTTCTGGTGCGTGAACAGTACCCGTGAACTGTAATCTGGGAAGGAAACAGAGACAAGTTTGTTTGTGGGATTTTTAGGAGAGAAAACAAAACAATCTAATAAACAAAACTGAAAATTCTTTATTGATCAATCTCTAACTAAAATAATGAGGTAACAAGGATAAATAAGTTGTGAAACTACCTAAAATTAGAATCCTATTGTGATTAGGATTTCTAATTTCTATTCTGAACATAACTAAATACTTCCTAAATCACCTAGACTCTAATTATGAATCTAATACAATTAGAATAATGCTTAAAACTAAAAACACTATTGCTGAAATTTCCAGCACGACTAAAATACGCCTAGATCCTAAAGTCCTAAAAAGAGGACCATAAGTATCACCATGGACAGATTTCTTTAGACCAAAACTTCTTGTTGCAAGCACCCTTAACTTTATTCTTAGGCTTCCACAGACGAAGTTCTTATCCGGCCAACTTATGGCTGTTGCATCAACACGTGCTTTGGGTTCTCTCTAGCCCAGCCTAACGGCCTTGCTCAAATCCCCGGTAGCTCATCTAACCCATGTCACTACACATGGTGGTTCTTTCTTTAACCCCGGGCGCTCAAGTCTGTGGGAGTTCGACTAACCCAAGTCACGTGTTCTTTCTCTAGCTTCAAGCACTCAATCAACCCAAGTTACGTGTGAGAAGGGGTGTTAAATAGAAAAATATCCCACATTGGTTAGCCTAAAGATCCTGGACTAATTAATAAGATTCATGGGCCACACCATTCATTGCCAATTGGTTTTGAGACGGAAGCCCATGTCTTTTAACAATTAACATATAAAAGACAATCTCATGAATTTTTCCCTCTGCCAAAATGTACATTGCTAGAGTAGGAGCGTTTTATCTAAACAAACTTGCATCCTACCCCATTAGGGGATTCTTTTCAATAGACTCTACAAGTGTACACTTATAATAAGTGGTCATGAGGATTAGGCCCAATAATTTTGCCTCCTCTCTTACCATGATTAGTTATTGTATCATCTCAAATCTTAAGTTATTTGTGAGGTGAGTATTTTGCCATGTAATTCCTTTCATGAATAGGAACCTTAACTATTTGCGAGGTGAGTATTTTGTTTTGTAATTCCTTTAATAGTCCCAGAAAATGTGGATTAGATTCTTTCGCATGCAAATCATATGAACTGTATTGGTGAGGATTGAAGCAGACCTTTGCATGCTTAGATGCCATGACAGATTACAAGATTATCTAAAGGCTTAAGCTATTAGAGAGGACTTCATTTTATGAATTTAGACACTACAAAATCAAACTTGGTGGACCATCAGATCCTATGAAAATAGTATTACCTTTTGTTGGTGAACTACGGGAATTGAACCTATTGTTGCACAGGAGTTTAAGCATTTCAGACTACTACTACCTTATTGGGTTTATGTGTGAAAATTGTCCTAAACAAATCAAAACCTAGTGGAGATTGAAAGTCATTTATAGCAGTGAGGAAGATCAATTGCTGTCGATCTTTTCAAACCAGGGAGCGAATATCCTTTGACTCCTGAGATCGGCTTGGGCCCTCTTAGGTTTATATGTCCTTGTGTGAGCATCATTAGCAAAGAGCTCAATGAACTTGTCAGTTCAAAACAATTAAAATTTAGTTGATAGAAACAGTTTGTTAGCTCCACGTCATCTCTGAACTTAATAAGCCAACATGACATTATTATGTCTTTTATCGTGGGTCTTGTCCCACATTGGTTGGAGAAGTGTGAGGATGTTAGGTGTCTTTTATCATGGTTTTGTCCTACATTAGGTGAGTATTTTGCTGTGTAATTCCTTTATAAGAACCTTAAGCTATTTGTGAGGTGTTTATTTTCTCATGTAATTCCTCTAATAGTAAATGTGGATTAGATTCTTAGCACGCCAATCATATGAACACTATTGGTGAGGATTGAACTAGGACCTTTTCATGCTTTGATGACATGACAGATTACAAGGTTGTCTAAAGGTTTAAGCTATTAGAGAGGACTTTATTTTACTGATTTAGACACTATAAAATCAGACATGGTAGACCACACATCCCATGAAAATAGCAGGTTTTATCCTTTTGTGGGTGAACAACGGGAATTGAACGTGTTGTTGCATAGGAGTTTAAGCATTTCAGACTACAATTTATTATTACCTTATGGAGTTTATGCATGAATTGTCTTGAACAAATCAAAACCTTATGGATATTGAAAGTCATTTATAGCAGTGAGGAAGATCAATTGCTGACAAACTTTTCAAACCAGGAAGTGAATAGCCCTTGGACTTTTGAGATTAGCTTGGGCCCTCTTAGGTTTATGTCCTTGTGTGAGCATCATGAGAAGAGAGCTCGTTGAACTTGTTAATGCAAAATAATTAAAACTTAGTTGATAAAACCAGTTTGTTTGCTACACATCATCTCCTAACTTAATAAGTTAACATGAGATTGTTAGGTGTCTTTTGTTGTGCATTTGTCCCACATTGGTTGGAGAAGAATGAGGATGTTTGGTGTCTTGTATCATGGGTACGTCCCACATTGGTTGGAGAAGAATGTTCCTCACCTTAGTGGTCACCAGAGAAAGGTAACCACAAAGGTAACCATTTGGGTATTTTAGGGCCACTTTTTTTTGGGGTACTCTTGTATTTTTATTTGAGTTTATGGGGGCCTCACCTACCTATCATATGCTTAGGGCTCTCTTATGTATTTTGTAAGGTTTCTTTTGTGGATTTGTGGAGTATTCTCCCAATTTTGTCTTGCCCCTAATTTTGGATTTCTGCCCCTTAGCCAGTGTACTTAACCGTGTTGCTTTATTGTTCTGTCATGTGTAAGTGTCACCTATCCTAGTGCAAATCTCACCAAACTCGCTTAACTTGAGAGTTCTAATATCAACTATGGAAGCTATACACCTTCTAATGAAACGTTGAGAGATACCATATGAGAAGAAAAAGGATTTACCCAATTTTTATTGATTTAAAATAGGTGTATGATAGAAGTCCTTAGGAAAACATGTGGAGGTTTTTGAAAAATAGTGATTAAGTAGCTTATATATAAGTTATAAAGGTGATGTATGAGGATATGGTGTCAGGGTTGATGCAAGAGTTTCCATAGTTATAGGCGTACGCTAGTGATCACCTTACCTTTTTGCATTAATCATGGATGAGCTTTACTAGGCACATGCTAAACATTAAACTTTACATTTATGCCTTTTGCATTGATCATAGATGATCTTTACTAGGCACACCGGTCTGTTACGAGCGCGTACATTCTATCCATTCCCCTCAAGTTCTTTATTATGTTCCACATCCTCCTTTTCACTTGGTTGGATCACTGGTTGACATAGGTTTCTTTCATCAACCATGTATGATTCTGCCTGTTGTTGCTGCTGCTGCAGCTCGTCTTCTTAACTACCTGAAAGTCCGGTTAATTTCAGGACCAATCTTTGTAGGAGTTTGATCAGATATACGCATAAACTATCAAGCACAATAAAAATGTTACAAGCAGCAATCTATATGAAAGAACAATCAGTAAGAATTTGATGGGATTATGGCTTGCGAAAAGAACAACTAAAAATAAACAAAAACAAAAACAAAAGTCTAAAGTAGGAAGTATTTTAGCATCTCTATATTGCCTAACAACAATCCTCAGCAACAGCACAAAAAACTTGATCCATGCTGGACAAGTTAAATTATCTTATCCCACGTTGCTACTAATATTCGCAAGTATACTGTTATCAATGTAGTAGGGTGAATAAGAGTCAATCCCATGAGGACTGGTAACAAGTACAGAGAATTCTTGTCCAATTTCTATTTAGACAGCCAATTTGCAAAGAGTTTGTGTATGGCGTTAGTGCAAGTTGTGTGTTGCTAATATTGTTCTGGTAGATGATACGTGGAATTAATGCTAAACTCGAGATCTACAAAGGTAATATGAATAAATAGTTTTACTCTAGATAAAAAAATACAATATATGAAATTTTAAATTTAGCATTAGTTTGAGTAGAGGTGGAATAGAACTAAGGTCAGAGAGAAAGATGTACCCATAGTGAGCATTTCAAGGACCTGGTTTAGTTCTTTAGAGCGATGGAGAGTGTAGATTATAATATTACACTTGAAATTCAGGTAGGTTGGATGAAATGGAGTATGGCGCAGGGAATGTTATGTGATCATGAAATTGCTTTAGAACTTATGGACAATTTTTATTTGGACGGCTATTAGACAAGCAATATTCTGTGAATGTTTTATAGCTCTGAATGTTGGGTAGCAAATTATGCACTTAAACAAAGATGTGAATAGCTGAACTGCGAATGGTAAGATGGATATGGGGGCATACTAGTATAAATAGTAAGACGGAAATCATAGTATTTGACAGAGAACACGCTTAAGGTAGTTTCATTATGTATTAAGAAGACCTTTAGCTACGTCTCTTATGCGGCAGATATGGAGTGTTAGTCAAAGTAAAAGATGTGGGGGAAGAGAAGGATCGAGAAAGATTTGGTGGAAACCGTAAGAAAGATATGGTGGTGCTAGAAATTGATGATATGGTTCATCAAGAGCAGTGAAGTAGACGGATTCATGTAGCCGAACCCACTGATAGTGGGAGTAAGCTTGCTTCTCATGGTCTTGTGAACCTATGTTTCCTTGACTCTTTGTGTGACCTGACACACCCATTTCAACAGGAAACGACATGGGTATGGGTGTGGGATCTATACCTGATTCGGTCAAATTCAAATGGGTGCATTGATTCCATGTTGCAGATGAAGAGGGAGGCTGTTGCTCGAAGTTACTGTAAGGCTCACATAGAAGCTGCCCTAGCAGATGAAAGGAAAGAAGAGACGAGGAGTGATGAAGTGAAGAGGATGAAGGGAGGAGAAGAGAGCTTCAAAAGTTTTTAGCTCTGATTAGAAGTGTAGGAAAGAGGAGTTAACTTTCTGGTATGGTAAGAGGAAAATACGAGAAGATGAGGGGAGAGCAAGCGGGATATAGAGATAGCAACCAACAGGAAAAACAGAAGATGGGAGCAGTGTAGAAATTAGGGCAACAAAAGATAGAAGAGATATGTTGTTGACATATTTGTATAATCACCGATTGATATATGTGTTACTTTTTCCTTAATAATTATTAGCTAAAGTTAAATACACATTATTTTTCCCTAATACTTTGGAATTTTATTAGATTACTCTCAATTTTATTTATTTTAGTATCTGATTATTTTTTTTATAGTTGTGTACCACTGTTATTTAATTTTTAAAAAATGAGACATAAATTCATATACATTTCTTTTATGTCATGATATTATATTAATAATATATTAACATGTACAATCTATGCTATGCATCCCCTTACTGGAATCCATAACTTTTTCCTTGTTTCCCTATGCTCAGTTTTCAAAATTGATGAATTTGACACTCAGAAATGTACTCAATTCTGGGAAACTCAGGTCTTGTGTGGCTGTGAAGAACTTCGGTTATTTCCTCGGTCAATTTTCTTAAAATAGAACAACTAAAATTATTGAAGGAAAATTAATCAATTACTAAGGTTGGAGGACAAAAATAGCATATTGAAGTGTTTATGCAGGCCATTAATTTTAATGTCATTCAGATGATTTGGTTATTTAAAATAGAGGTGACGCAGTAGGCATAAGTTGGTTGGGTAAGTATTGTCGTCTTAAGAAACCTAAGAATAAGGGTGCATGCAACAACTGGTATGACAGGAGCTATCTATGGTGATTCCTATGGTTATTCCTAGGGTCTTAAGTTGGTCTAAAGAGTTAAAACTATTGTTTGATAGTTTGTTTGTTCCTCACTCTCAAATTGCCCTTGATTCCCTTTTCTTCTCTGTTTTCTTGCCAATTTACTGTTCACAGCATTATTCACAGAGCTACTTCATCCTTCTGCAAGCATTTGTAGACAAGGTTACACTTTTTACAGCCCCTACTTCATCCAATCTTGATTTACATCAGTTTAGTATTAGAGCCATGTTCTTTTCCTCTTGGTCAAGCCATGTTTTTCTCCTCTTCTTTCTTCATCTATAAATACCAATGCAGAGTTTTCTTCGAAGTTTGAAGTTCTCTTGAAGGATTATGAGACTTCTAAAGAAAGTATGGTTTGCACTTAATTATATAGTGCAAGATGCTTACAAAAAATTGGAAGTTTTGCGATTTTCTGTTGACATGGGTGGTAGATTCAATCGCATTGAAGCTTTATTATTGGGAAAGCAGCTAGATGGTGTAGGTAACAACAAATATTTGAGGTTTTGAGATCTAACTCCCTAATCTGCCATAAAGCTCCTTCCATTAGTTTCCCTCCCTACTTGAATATCTACCAGTTTTCTTACCAATTTGTTCATGCAACTTTCAACCAATGCCCAACCTATTTCCCACCAGTTTTCGGACCCGTTTTACAAGAGAGTAGTTATTCTAAGCCAAATGCACATCCATTCAAATTCTCTACTTGCACACCTTAAGGAGTTTTTCCTTCTTGAGAAGGTAGTATTTAGGATCAGTTCTTTACAGTGATGGTGGTATAGATCGAGATGTTACACATCGGAACAAGTAGGTTGGACTAAATGGAGAATGGCATCGGGAATATTATGCGACCGCAAAATTCCTTTAGTAGATATGACTTAAGGGTAAATTTTATAGAACGGCAATTAAGCCAGCGATACTTTATGGGTCTGAGTGTTGGGTAGTGAATTACGCACATGAGCAAAAGATGAGAGTAGTAGAAATGCGAATGTTAAGATGGATGTGTAGGTACACTAGGATGGACAAGATACACAATGAGCATATTCGTGAGAAGATTGGAGTAGCATCTATTGATGAGAAGATGAGAGAAACACGGCTAAGGTAGTTAGGTCATGTGTTAAGACGACCAATAGAAGTGCTTGTCAAGCGAGTAGATTTTAGAGAGAGTAGTCAGCATAAGAAGGGTAGAGAAAGACCCAATAAAACTTGGTGGGTAACTTGTAAGAAAGATATAGCCCATCTAGGAATTGAGAAGGAGTTGGTTCATGACAGAGCGCAATGGCGTAGAAGGATTCATGCAGCTGACCCTACTTAGTGGGATTAAGGCTTGGTTTGTTTGTTTGAGATTGAGAAGTTAGTATTTCTTACTTCCCCATCTCAAACTAAACTTCCATCTCAAAATCAGTTCTACCGTAATAATTTGGCAATTCAGCAAGGTTTCAGCAACGGAGTCAAGGTAGATGTTCCAAAAACTTAATGGGGATGGTAATGCCAATGTTTTCCCTGAATGGGTATGAATGATATCTGCCGGCTTTATTCTGCTGAAGCTAAGTTGAAAGGTAGGCTCGTGTTTGGTGTACAGTGGCAAGTCATACAAGACTGGGACTAGGTGATGTTAAAACTTGGAAGAGGCGAAGCAAAGTCATTTCATGCCACTTTCTTCCTTCTGATTACTAGCGAAGAGTTCATCTCCAATTTCTGAAGTTAAGGCAGGGTAACATGACTGTGATGAGTATAATGGTAAGTTCTATCGCCTAGCTACTCGTAGTAGTTTTGAATGGGATGAAGATGTTAGGTTGCTTCAATAAGAATGGAAGTGAAGCCACAAATTTCATCTAAAACTAGCGACTGTTGTGCTTCTTACTTTCAGTGATAGTACCATTCACATTTTTTGCCAAATTGGAACTGTATATTTTACTAAGTTTCTTTCTAAACTCCCTTGACTAATGGTCACTCAGTTGGGAAATTTGGTGCTGATTTTGACAAACCAGCAACTGTGCAAGGCAATCTAAGGTCTGCTGATCATAAGGGTAAGGCTTCAATCTTTGATGATCGCCCGAAAGCTAACAAAGATGGGTGTTTTTAATGTGGACTCCATGGTCATATGAGCTGGCAATGTCCAAATAAAAAGTCTCCATATTGATGCTGCCTCTGAAGAAAAGGAAAAGGATAGGGAAAAGAGTTTATTCTTTTGGAAGCTAAAGAAGATCATGATGATGAGCAAGGTGAAGATGAAGGATGAGCAACCTTGTCTCGTTTTACAACCTCTTATTAGTGCACAAAAGACATAGAAGAAGAAAATTGGTGATGAAATAGTGTTTTCCTTACTTGAGTTTGGTGTAATGGAGCATTGTGTACCTTCATATTGATGGAATTTAGTTTGCATCTTCATGTTATTTAGAAGTTGCTATTTGGTCTTGGGCATAATGCTTCGAGATTCATTTTGAACTCAGATATTCATTCTTACCTTTTATTTTTGATTGTCTAGTTAATTGATTTGCAATCCTCGGCACCATTTACCCAAGCTGAAAAATGGTTTTGCAGGTGTTTATTGCAGACTATTTCTTTAAATCAATTTTGGCAGAAGATACCTCTTATGCAGATTTACAGGTATCAGTTTGATTTTTTTTTCCCTTCTATTCTTTTAGATTTGTTGATTTTATTTATTTTTAATTTTTTTTTTTGCAGTACAACATGTGCATAAAATGCAGTCTTTTTCGAAGCTTTGGAGTGTAATTCTTTATACAATTTTATTTCGTATCATTTGCTTATGTGTTGGAGATTTTTCTGAAGTTAGGTTAGACATCAAGTTATAGTCGGATAAATTTTTTGTTTTCAATCTTTTTGGCCCAAGGTCAGGGCCTAGATGCATCTTCAACAATAATTTGTGCACCCAATTGTTTTTTTTCTTGTACTTGCATGAGTAGATATTGGTGTGATATTTTGGAATTCTTGCTATAGAAGAAAATCACTTAGAAATTTTGATCTTTATGGGGTGAACTGGTGAAGTTAAGATAAAGCTTGTGTGCTTTGATGAAATTTTCTCCTCTTTTGAAATTCTTAAAATCTTATTAATTAAGTTATAGATTTTAATGACTTTCAACCATTGTTTTAATTCTTATAAAAAGATCCTTTATCCATAGATTATGGAACGATAACCTCACCTTCTTACTCATGTTTGGATATGTGGGTTGAATTCCGTCTATATAATCTGGTGAAGTGAGAGAATGAGGAGGCGGAGGAGGGGAGAGATGTTTGAGCTTCTTTCTCCTCCATTTTCATTGTTAAGGTGTCAATTGAACAAATAAAGAGGAGAAATATTAATGTTTCCCTTTTGTTGTAGGGTGCATTATGAAACAGTCTCCTGAATTATGTCCAAGCTCACAATGTCCTTAAGAATATTGTTCACTAATTTATCTATCATTTTACTGGGTAGCCTTTAATTTCTCTATCTAGACGGTTGAATAATTGAGTAATTAGTGAGCGTGCTTTCTTACCTTTTGAAAGTTATTATTCATTATAAATAATGTGAATGTCAGTTTATTAATTTCTTAATTATCTATCTGGATGCTTTCATTGTCATTTGCCCTTTTTTGCTTCCATTTTGGTTAAAGTTGCTCGTTACTTTTCAAACATGTGCAATACTGAAATTTCAATTATATGTTATCTTTGTCCAAACTTCAGGTTGAAGTGCGAATTGATTATTTGAATGAAACACCTGAGGAGAACATCCTTGCTCGGTTCACCATTGACGCAGCTTTATATGATACCGGGAGTTGGTATAGCGGCAATGATAACGGTCACATTAACCTGCTTTCCAGTATTGTGGCTCATTTACAACTCGATTCATCTCAAAATCGATATCTTGGATTCACGGGTTATATGCTAAAGGGGAAATTCAACTAATGCCAAAGCTTTGGTCCGCAGAGCAAGTAAGACAGTTTCAGTTGCCAACATTGATAATTTGCTGCATATTTTTCTTAAGATCATATTTTGCATAGTCTTTTGTGGATTTACTTGTGTTATTTTAAGATATAGATAACATGTATCAGTGTTCCATGATTTTCATTGTGATAGGAGGTTAATGACCTCAATCTTTGTTGTTTGCTGTTCAATCTAATCCTACTTTATTCGGGTGGAAGAAGGTTGAGTTAGATCAGAACTTCACTTATCTAATAAATGTTCAACAGAATTCTTTGGTAAATGTTCGAAGCATAGGCAGCTGTTTGTCTTAGTTTGACATCTACCACAAGAAGTGCTCTGGACTTTATTTAGAGAAAAGTAATGATTAATTGGTAATTTAATGTTTCGAATAATCTTGTAAGTCATGTCCTGTGGCTTAAGGTTAAAACACTTGGATATGCATTTGTTAATTAAGTTATTTGGCCTCAGGGTTACAAAAGAAATTGTATCAATTTTTGCATATACATGCATTATAGTATGTTTGTTATGTATTTGTAAACACACACGTATTATATTAAATGAGGGATTTTGATTTAGTGATTTAGATTTTCTTTTTGAAATTATCCTTAATATAGAGTTCAATGACTACACCATGCCTTGAAACTTGAGTGTATTTGTTTTAATTATTGAGGCTGCTTATGTTAAATGCTCCTAAAGGACTAAAAAAGGAAATAAAATTAATTTTGTGGTATCATGTTGGGAATTAAATTTTATTGGTGTTAATTTCCTTCTATAATAGAATTTGAGGAATTGGGTCTAGAAATTAGAGAAGAATTGAAAAGAGGTTGCATAGGAAGACTTTAAAAATTATCAATTGTGATGTCTCACTTAGGAATTAAATTTGATTGAAGTAAATTTCCTTTAGAATGTCATGACAATGGGAAGCAAAATTTCATGGAATGACTTAACTAGAATAGAAACAAAATTTAGTTGGAGAATAGTTTTTCGACATTTTATACTGTACTTTTGGAATTTCAAAAATATAAACAAGAATCACATATTAAAAATTGTATTTTAAAAGAAGTACATATTTTATTATATTATCATGCAATTTTCAATTGAAAACCTATGGATACTTATGATCAACTTTTAAATTCTTTCATTTCTTAAATTAGTTCACTAACAAATGTTTTTTGGTCACCACATCGAATTATATGACGTCATGATACGAGGTTAGTATATTTGCATAAAATTATTGTATATATTTTACATCATTTCATAATGTAAAATATTTAATTAATTCATATTAGAACTTAGAAATATGACACTCATGATGTATGTATTCTTTGGTTACATATTCATGTGAACTAAAACACTCAATGAACCAAAATAAAATATAAAAATAATTGAGATGAAGGTTTCTCATATTTCCAAAAAGAAACCCGGGCCACAGTTATGAAACAAAAAATTGAAAGGTTTAAAACCAAAACAATCCTTTGCTGGTGCTATAAAAACATAGAAACAAAAAGAAGGATTTAACTTTGCCCTTTAGCATAGACTAGGGACATAATCCTATGTTGTCAAGACCATAATAATAATCGAAACCTACTAAAACCAAGCTATGAGGACAAAACATATAGGTACTACTTAATAAATAAATAAAGTTAAATTAATTTTCCTACATGGTGTTTGCAACGATCTCATATAGTTAGGAGAGATTATGTGCTCAAATTGTCTTTGTAATGTATTGTAATATTTAGGCATTTTTGTGTATGTTAAATATTCATATATCCCACATTAATTAGCTAAAAGATCCTGAACAACTTAATAAGTTTCATGGGCCATATCACTTGTAGCCATTTGATTGTGAGATGGAAATCCATTTTCCTTTACATAGTATCAGAGCTAGCTTCAGGTTTTCTCTTATCCACATGTACCTAGGGTTCTCTCTAGCTTATTCCAACAGGCTCACTCATTCCCTACAGACTTGACCAATCCAAGTCACAGGTTCTCTCTATATATAGCCCCTTCCATCAAGGGCTTGCATTGGGTTCTAGCCCTAGGCGCTCAACCAACCCAATCAACTAATGTTGCGGTTCTCAACTAACCTAAATCACGTGTGAGAAGGTGTTAAAATATGAATGCCCCAGCCTAAAAATCTTGGACTCATTAATAACGTTCATGGGCCGCACCACTCATTGCCAATTGGTTTTGAGATAGAAGCCCATCGTTCCTTAACATCATATCAGGGCTAGCGTTAGGTTTTCTCCCATCCGCATGTGCCTTGTGTTCTCTCTAGCCCAATCCAGCGGGCTCACTCTATCTGTGAGAGCCCAGCCAACCCAAGTCATGGGTTCTCTTTAGCCTCGGACGCTCAACTCCCTAGAAGCTCAACAAATCCAAGTCATAGGTTCTCTCTAGCCTAGGTGCTCAACTCCCTGGGAGCCCAACCAATCCAAGTCGTGGGTTCTCCCTAGTCCCGAGCGCTCCACCAACCCAAGTCACGTGTGAAGGGAAGTGTTAAATGGGAGTATATAAAATATCCCACATTGGTTAGCTTAAAGATCTTTGACTAATTAATAAAATTCATGAACCACACCACTCATTGTCAACTATTTTTGAGATGGAAGCTCACGTTCTTTAATATGGTATTAGAGCAAGTCTCAAATTTTCTTTCATCCGCACATGCCTTGGGTTCTCTCAAACCCATTCTCATGGGCTCACTCTATCCTCGGGTGCTCAGCCAACATAAGTCACAGGTTCTCTCTCTAGTCTTGGGCGCTCAACTCTCTGGCAGCTCAGCCAACCCGTATCACGGGTCTCTCTAGCCCTGGCCGCACAACTCCTTGGAAGCTCAACAAACCCATGTCACGAGTTCTCCCTAGCCCCAAACGCTTAACCAACCCAAATCATGTGTGAGAGGAGGTGTTAAATATACATACATCCCGTAGTGGTTAACTAAAAAGATCCTGGACTACTTAATAAGCTTCATGGACCACTCCACTTAAAACTAATTGGTTTTGAGATGGAAGCCCATGTGTACAAGGGAATTGTTCTTTAACAATGTATATGTTTTTATATCGTAATTTCAAATTTTGATTGAGCAAAATTTGTCGAGTCATTCTTCAAAATTCCAAAATAAGTAATTTGTTATTAAGAAATAGCACTATATTGTGACCACCAATTCTTCCAAATTGAATACCGCCACTATTTGGCTTTTACATCAGTGGTCAGTCCCATTGACTTTTGCATGTTTACTGTGAATATAAACTATATATGTGGATTGATTATAAAAAATATTGAATATGAATTTCAAGCATTTAGATGGTTAGTTAAAAAAGAACAGGACAAAAGATAGTCATATACTTTATTCTCACACTAATAATCTAAAAATCAAATTTAATTCCCATGCATGGCACTACATTGTCATGTTAATTTTGTAGTCTTGGTGCTCTGTTATATCCTATACTTTATAATAAAGTATGCTAATTAAATAATTTTTTATTTTGATTGGTAACATTACAAATATTGTGTCACTTGTATAAAGTAAGGGAAAGAGACCATGCCTATATTATGTTAATATGTGATGGCCTAAAATAACTAAACTACGGTATAGAAAGCTTTACATTATGCACAAAAGTGTAAAAGAAAACTTGAAATCAGATTAATAAATTTAAATGAAGTATTAGGCCATCTTTAGTAATGAAAGTTTCTAACAAATTTGAAATTTGGTTTGTTGTACGAACAAAAATGTCTCGATTGCATCTAAAATACCTACTTTTTATGTATTGTAGTTTTTATTGTGGAATTATGAATTCATTCCTTTTTTTTGTTTTTTATTAGGTGGAAAGATTAAAATACCAATTAGTTCTCACATTTAAGTTTTTATACTAATATAGAGAGGTTAAACTAATATAGTGAGGTCAAAGAATAAGCACTATCATTTTAAAAAATAGAAAGGAGTCAATGAATCAAAAAAATATAGGGGTTAAAACCACTTTGCCCCCCTAAACTAATTACGACTTACCACATTGCACCCCGAACTCTTTTTTTGACCACTTTGCCCCCTTAAAAGTTTTTGTTCTGTTCCACTTTAGGCCAAAATCTGACGGCAGGCAACTAAGTGACAGAATGTAGCGAGTTAGCTACACATGCTCAATTAACAAGGGTAAAATAGGTAAATCAGTAGAAAATATGTTAGGCACATGAATTTCTTTGGAGAAATGAAGGGAA
This sequence comes from Cinchona pubescens, assembly GCA_025175665.1. Taxonomy (NCBI): domain Eukaryota; kingdom Viridiplantae; phylum Streptophyta; class Magnoliopsida; order Gentianales; family Rubiaceae; genus Cinchona; species Cinchona pubescens. Next base: position 7,088,463 of record JANKKI010000123.1, on the reverse strand, counting down.
ACATTCCCTCCATTGACCAAAATAGTGTCGGGGCATGAAGTAGGACAAAATTTGGATCATTCATTTATTACAAATGAAGACAATAGTCTTCTAAATTGAATAGATTGAGATGGAGAAACGGTAAAGAACCAAGGAAAAACAGAAGCAGCCAAGCTGGGGATATTGGGCTTCAAATTGAAGAACAAAAGAATGATGAATACAAATTTCATGTGCTGCTTTTGTGCAAAAAGAGTGGTGATGATAACCTCATGGACTTCACGCAATCCGGACGAACATTTCTTAGATGTGTCAAGTACAAGGTTGGTATAATACCACCATTTTAAGAGAGATGAAACCACATCAAGAGTTTGGTACTGAAATTTTTTTTTTCAATTTTGATGTAAGAGGTTGGAGGTTGCCAATTTTGGCAGTGGTATGACCTTGAAATTTCAGCCAACAATATTCCTGATCTGCTACAGACTATTGACCAAAAGGATGAGCAAATTTGTGCTTTCCAGTTGAAAACTAATAAGCTTCGGGTTGCCTTGGTAATTAGTTGGATCCTAATTGTGTTGCTGCTTTGGGTAAAGACAAATGGAGATAATGAACATGTAGAAGACTAAGTGTGTATCAGTGGGACTGTTTGTCTAGGTAGTATGAGTAACTAGTATTTCGTTTTAATGTAATTTTAGGGAGCATTAGTATGTTGCAGTAGTATTGTTTACGCTTAGGGAGGTGACGTAGTTTGCATTGTTAAATGTATGGACTGATGTGTCATCTATTCTATTGTGTGCATGCGTAATTAGATGTGATTTTATAAGAATCAGCAATATGGAATAAAAAGTTAATTCCAAAAGTTAATTCCATTTACGAAACCAATAGAACGGAAGTAATTGAAAAACCAAACAAAACAACTGCTTTTGTACTACCACTTATCCGTGATACAAAATCAATTCATCAGCAGTTTGAATCATGGGTGTATATACAAAATCAATTCCAGCCTTCAAAAAGCAGCCAAGACCATTAATCCAGCAATACAATTGTCGGATAAACACAATGAAGTTTGTTACATATATATGAAAAACTAAAGAGAAGTTTGCTGGTCAGTTGGTTCTACCGGAACTCCATTCTTTCAGCTTACGTTCTCATTCAACTGAGAATCTACAAGGCTAGTTTGGTGAGCATTGTGGCCTACAGCTGCCATCAATGCACAAAGATTGACACACTTCTGCTCCTCCACAAAAAATTTGCATAAACTTCTTTTCTTCCAGCATATGTAACCTGGGGTTTAGGTGGTACTGCAGGTGCAGGTTCTCTTATAATCACTCTTGGAGCTTGAGCATCAAACTTTGAGTTGCCACATTGAGACCTGCATGTTTTAAGGATGAAATGTCACGGTTAACAATTGTATTCTTAAAAATAACAAAGCCGAAATGTGTGGCATTATTTAGCGATATTACTTGTTGGCTAGATGTATAAGCATTTGCAATAGTTTGTTGTGGTTGAACATCAGGTGTGTTTTCAGTGCTTCCAATTCCTTGCCAGCTTGGAAGAGAGGGCTTAAGTGTCTTTTGCCTCCCTTATGACTCCCTTCCTTAGGATTAGCAGTAGTTTTTCCTTTTCTTGGATTTGCAAGGGCCCCTTTGACATGTTTCTAGTGGCCCCCTTGACTCTCCTACTCTGTCTTGAATCAGCAGTATGAACAGGCACTGTTGTCCCACCATTGTGTCCAAATTCAACTTCTCCAATAGATACACCTCCCATAGGTTGTTGCATATTGTACTCCTCCCTAGCTGCACCATCATTCTCTTCACCACCTTCACCTCCATTCTCTTCAAGGTCTCTTTTTATTTGTGTTCAGGTAGCCCTATTGTGTCAAGGACTGCTATTTGTTTACAATTGCTGCACCTTGACACTCCTTTCTTGTCCTCATGAGGCTGCACTTCTTGCTTTTTTTGGCCTCCCTAATCCTCTACCATAATTAGGAGGTAGGACTTTGGGGAGGCCAGTTTTTTTGCCACAATATTGGACCATTGAATGGATTTAGCGGTGGTTCATAGCTCTTCATATATGCCTCTATGTTGTAGTAATCATCAACAAACATCTTAGGCTTGCCCCTTCTTAGAAAAATATGTGCAACTGCATGGTTGCAAGGAATACCCTTCAACTCCCATTGCCTAGAAGAACATGTTTTTGTCTCCAAGTCTACTGCAAATTGATCACCATATATGCGTGACACTTGATACTTCATACCACCAAATAATCTAGGAATGCACTCCTTTTTTTTCATGTTATTTTTCTCAAGCCTCTCCACAATTCTTGGACACAAGGAACCTTTATAAGATATCAAAATTATAGAGTTAATATTACCACAACTTGTTTATTAATTCACAGATTTAAAAATAGATGCATTACCTTGAATTTGTGACATCTTTTCTCTATTCACTTGCAATCTCTTCATCAAATACAGGTATAAGTTCTGCAACATGGTGAGGATGGGCTTGTCTCTTGCCTTGAGTATGGTAGCATTAAATGACTCACACATGCTATTCACTAATATGTCACACTTCACATAAGTTCTGAAATGTGATCTTGACCAATGTATTGGGTCCTTGTCTGACAACCAAAGCCATGCATCACTCTCATCTTCCTGCATCTTCTCCATTTCTGCAATGAAGGCATTTTTGAAACTAGCTCATACACATGTCCACAATCTATAGCTAGTCCTCTATGATGAACTTTGAAGTTATTGTTGAGGTGTTGGACACAATGCCTATGTTCTGCTTGAGGTAATTTGTCTGCAACAGCTAGCACAAGTCCCTAGGATGCAAGGTCAAAAGAAAGACTTAAAAAAATGCAATAATTACCCAAGTAAAGAAATAAACTAAGAGTATTTTGCCTACTATTCGACGTATCTTTTGTTTGTCAGTCATGACACACCAAAGTTTTGAATTTGTGATCTCCAAGTCCTGAACTAGAAGGCCAAGAAACCAGGACCAGTTATCATAATTTTCACCCACAACTGCATAAATAACAGGGTACATACCATTGTTTGCATCAATCCCCACAGCGGTTAGAAGTTGACCACCATTAGGCCCTTTCAAATTGCAGCCGTCCAATTTAATAACATGGTACAACCCTCCAACAAACCCCTTCTAAGTGGCTCCAAGCATATATACAGTCTACTAAACCTATTTCCACCATCATCTATTTCAGTCTTTAAAATACTGTAGAACCTGGATTTTTACTTCTAAGTTCACTGCAGTAGTCTTGAAGCTTAGCAAACTGTTCAACATAAGCCCCGTCAATTTTATCCAAAATCTTTTGTTTAGTTCTATATGCTTGCCTCCAAGAAAATTCAACACTCAGTTCTTTACTAACTTTGTTTTATGCAAATTCGGTGACTGTCAATGATGGGGTTCTCCTAAATTCTGCTTCATAGAGTTCAGGAGCTAACTTTGAAGTCATGTTTTTATTTTCCCAAAGCCTTCCACATGTATGTTGTTCGTCAAGCCTTTTTACTTGGATGGTTCTCTTATCTTGCATATGAGAAGCATAAATTCTCCAACTGCACCCCAAACACACTGCACAAATTCTGTTACCATCATTCTTTTTGAACTTAATTTCCCTGCCATCTAGGATAGAATGCATTCTTACTGCCATTCTAAAAATTTTACTTGTCTTGAACATCATGCCTACCGTGAACTTGGGTTTTCTCTTGTCTACCTTCTCATTGAAGACTGGATAACTTTTTCTTGTTCCATTCTGCTCATCATCTGATGAACCATCTGTAATCCATAAATCATCTCCAGAAGATGAATCATATTCAGTGTTCATGTCCTCAACATTAATCAAGACTAGATCATCACTCCGTCCTCTCATGTCTTCTAGACACATAACTACCTCCTACATCAGTAATAGTTTCATCTCTTGTATTTTCTCTATGCATTGCTTGTCTACTACCTTGGGAGTCCTATATCATCATCTTCTCCATTGTTGTTCCCAGCCAACTCTTCCTCTAATTCTATACGCTCATTAAACAATTCATTATCATCTTCCCACATATCATAATCAGAGTCCTCAAATTCAGCAACATATGAAGCATCTGATTCCATCTTACCCATTAATAGCTGCTTCTTGTTCACGCACCCCATCAATATTTCCCTTAGTGGATTTAGGTTGGCTTTCAGAATTTCCCTCATTGACTTTAGGTTGGGTTTTCAGTATTTTCCTCATTAGCTTTAGACACATGATCTGCTGCTTCTTTCTTGATAACACAGCCCTTAGGATTAGGGTGGCAGCCCACTTCAACATGTTTACTAGTTTCTCTTCTAATGGGAACAATTTTATTCCTTCCCAGAATGGACCATATGCACTTCTGCAAGCCTTTTAGGTGGTACAACCTAGATGTTCTTACCATGAACACGCAATCTTTGTCAGATTTGCAAAAGACAAGGCCTTTCTCAAATGGCACTCCTCGAATCCTGAAGTACCACCCCACTTGTCCAGTGTAACCCAAAAACTTCGCAGTTTAATCTAAAGCTTCTAGGCCCCAACTTGTGGGACAACATTCGCACACATTATCAACTCTACCACCCACTTACACTTGAGAAGGCACATCTTTGAATTCACCCCCATGGTGTACTTCCATGGTAAAATTAAGATCATTAGAGGCTGTGGGGCAACATTAATGGCATAAAAAAAATGATTCGATTCATTTTTATAATCAAAGAACCACAATAAAGTATAACTTTATGAAATTTAAATAAATCAATTAGGGAACCACATGTTTGGATCATTTTATTTAAAAAACTAAAAAACCATAACAATTCAGCCTAGTTAACATGCAAAACTCCAGAGATTAAATTGACACAAAATGAACACAACAAAGCATGCAACAATCAGTTAGCGGAGGCCACAACCATGCCAAAAAAAAAAAACCATCATTTTCTTATTTTATGAACAAAATCGAATCAAAGATTACCTATTTTTGTTTCTTTTTGTATCATAGTTTTCCCTTTCTTCCTTTGATCCTTGAATCCACCACGCTAAAGGACACCTCCAAGTCCCAAGTGTCCTTCAACTCTGATTAACTCTCAACTAATTTTGTTGGTAGATTTTCCTCTAATTCTAAAACAAAGAAATGTTTCTAAATTTCCCCCAGTTTTCCAAACCTAGTAGTGAGAATAATGGCCTGAATATTGGGGAAAAGGGCTTTGTGTAATTGGTTAGTGAAATACCAATTTGTCCGTGCTACTTTTATTCTATTACTACCCATGACACTACCCTAACGACACGTGAAACTACCTCGCTAACATTCTGTCACTCAGTTGGCTTCTGTTAGATATTTGCCTAAAGTGGCATGGAACAAAAACTGGCAAAGTGGTCAAAAAATGAGTTCGGGTTGCAATGTGGTATAAAAATGGTAAAGAGGCTTTACTGCAAAATGTAGTGATGTGAGCTCTTAGGATAAAGCCACGAGACCCAACACCAATATTGTGTGTGCGGAACCCGGACGCCTTTATCACACGAAAACACATGATAATTCCGACTGGACAAATTTAAGCCCTATGGTTAGCAAACCAAGAACCTAAAGTATTTGTTCTCGATTGTATGAGGTACCAACTCGTTGTCTATAAAGAGACAAGAACCGATAGTATTCTAGGTGGCAATTACAACAGTCACGCTTGCAAAAGACCACAAGGTTTTGGAAGACGATAAAGAAAATTCTCTCATCAATTGTATTAATCAATCGTCAATAATGTTATCCAAAACTACAATGTATTGACCTATTTATAGGCCTAAGGAAACCTAAACAAATACCCAAAACAAAACCCTAACAAAACACGAAAAAAGAAAACATTGTTTGAGATTTAGCGAGTCAATGTCACGACATGAAATTTGGTGTCGCGACATCGGGACAAAGTCGATGTTGCGACATGGAATTTGGTGTCGCAACATCGAGACAAGCTCGATGTTGACTGTCTGCAGAAGTTTAGAGTTTATGTCACGAAATGGAATTTGATGTTGTGATATGGAAATGAGAATCAGATTTTTGAACATTTTGAGCTTCCAAAACATTGATAGTCTTCAACCCTTGAACCCTAATGACCTCTTGGCCCCCATTGTTGAAGAACAAAGCTTCTTGGTCCACAATTTCTTTGACGAAGCTCAACATGATGTGTTGCAACTTCTTAGCCCTCGAATGCGTGATTGGTCCGACTGGCATTTGAATGTTATGACCTCCTTGCGCAACTCCACCACATCCTTGAGTCGTGTTCGCATTATCTCCCTCCCCCTTTAGAGGATTTGTCCTCGAATTGAAGCCTATATCAAAATCAAAGGGACAAAGATCACTAACATGAAATGTTGCACTCACATTAAACTAACCAGCAAGATCGATCTTGTAGGCATTGTCATTAATCTAAGTCCTCTAAAGAATCTCAAGCACTTGGAAAGGTCCATCTCCTCGAGTATCCAACTTTGACTTCCTTTGGTTTGGAAACCTTTCCTTGCAAAAGTGTACCCAGACCCAATCTCCAAGTCGGAATACTACTTGTTTCCAACCTCTATTAGCTTTTGCGACATTGTGCTGACTCGTCTTGAGCATATGCTGCCTTGCTGTTTCATGAATAGATTTGATCAACTCGGCCCTTTTCTGCCCATTAAAGCTGGTTAGTTCTCGCGCAGGTAAAGGAATTAAATCCAAAGCAGTTAAAGGATTAAATCCATAAACAATCTCAAAAGGAGAAAACCCAGTGGAAGAATGTACAGCATGATTATAAGCAAACTCTACAAATGGTAAACAATCTTCCCAAGTTCTCAAATTTTTCTTCAAGACAGCACGCAATAAGGTTCCTAAAGTGCGATTGACAGCCTCAGTTAGACTGTCAGTTTTTAGTGCCCAATTTTTTCCATAAGACACACCAAAAATGACTCAATAAATTTAACATCTCTATCACTAACAATCGTCTTAGGAATTCCATGTAGACGAACTACCTCTCTCTAAAGAACAAACCAGCCACATGCATAGCATCATCAGTTTTATAACATGGAATGAAATGTGCCATTTTAGAAAATCTATCCATCACTACAACTATGGAATTGCGACCCCTTGGACTTCTTGGTGATCTTAAAACAAAATCCATAGACACGTCAATCTAAGGGTTACTCGTGACGAGCAACGGCGTATAAGGACCATGCGGGTGAACTTTGGATTTAGCTCTTTTGAGTAACACATCTAGCACATACATGTTTCACATATTTGCACATGTTTGACCAGAAAAAGTATTCCCTAAGCATCTCTAAGGTCTTAATCACATCAAAATGACCCATAAGACCTCCCCCATGTGCTTCCCTCAAGCAATTCACGCAATGAACAATCAGGGATGCACAACTTATTCTCATGAAAAAGATATCCATCATGTAGATAAAATTTATCAACATCCAGTTGATTGACAAACTTCGAACACATGAAAATCAAAATCATTAGCATACAAGTCTTTAATATGTTCAAAACCAAGAAACCTAGTATTTAAAGTTGAAATCAAAGTATATCTACGAGATAAGGCATTAGCAACAACATTATCCTTACCCTGCTTGTATTGAACAACATATGGAAACATTTCAATAAACTCTAACCAATGAGCATATCGCCGGTTTGACTTACCTTGACCTTTCAAGAATTGCAACGACTCATGTCCGTCCGAATTACAAATTCTTTATACCACCGGTAGTGTTGCCAAGTTTATAAGGCCCTTGCCAAAGCGTAGAGCTCCTTATCATAGGTAGAATAGTTCAATGTGGCTCCACTCAACTTCTTACTCAAATATGCAAGGGGATGTTTGTCTTGCATCAACACGGCACCTATACCAATACTAGAAGCATCGCATTTTACTTCGAAAGTTTTAGAAAAATCTGGTAAAAGTAAAACAGGCGCAGTAGATAGACTTAACTTTTAAAGTTTGGAAAGCATATTCTTGAGCTTCATCCCATTTAAAGCCCACCTCTTTTTTCATAATCTCAGTTAGAGGGGAATCTATTGTGCTAAAGTCTTTCACAAACCTGCGATAAAAATTTGCTAAACCATAAAAACTTTGCACTTCATGAACGTTAGTAGGGGTTGGCCAATCACTAATGACCTTAATCTTTTCTCTATCAACTTCAATTCCCCTAACACTAACAACAAATCCAAGAAAAACAATTTCATTCATGCAAAATGAACACTTTTTAAAATTATCATAAAGTTGTTCTTTTTTTCAAGGTCTCAAGTACTAAGCGCACATGTACAAGATCTTCATCTAGGGATTTGCTATCAAAATATCATCAAAATGCACAACAACAAATTTTCATATGAACTTATGCAAAACATGATTCATCAATCTCGTGAAAGTACTTGGTGCATTTGTTAGACCAAAAGGCATCGCTAACCACTCATAAAGTCCATATTTGGTGTTGTGTAAATGCAGTTTTCCATTCTTCTTTCTTTTATGTGAATTTGATCATATCCACTTTTCAAATCAAATGTAGTGAAAACTTTAGCACCATACAACTTATCTAACTTGTCATCTAGCCTTGGAATAGGATGGTGATACTTTACCGTAATGCGGTTTAGCACACGACAAGACGCACATACGCATGTTCCATCAGGCTTTGGCACTAGGATCACTGGCACAGCACACAGACTCATGCTCTCCCGCACGTGCCCTTGAGCCATTAGCTCCTCTACTTGCTACTGAATTTCCTTCGTTTCCTCCCGGACTAGCCCTATAAGCGGGTTTATTTGGAATGACCGATCCCGACACAAAGTCAATTTGATGCTCAATTCCCCTAATAGTTGACAACCCAGGGGAATGTCCTCAGGAAAAAACATCCTCAAACTCTTGCCAAAGAGAAATAAAAGATCTCGGGGCCGGATCAAGGTCAATTTGCAAAAAATAATTTTCTTTAAAAATGAGTAAAAACACGTTCTGGCAAGTTAGTACTCATGGCTGCTTGGACCTCTTTAAACCCTACAAAGGAATTGAATTTCTTTTTCAACACTTTATCCTTAGAAATTTTAGATTTAACGAATTCATTCTTAGGGTTTTCATTCATTAAGGGTTCATTAGACTTAGCCGTTTCCTTTCTATTCTTTAAATCAGGGTTATCTTTGTAAACTTCTACAAATGAGTTTTTGATATACAATTGTTCTTTCCTCACTTGCTCAAGGGCGGCGGCTTAAGCACTCTTTTTTGGCCATCTTTAAAGAATGTATACTTATTAGTATGGCCATCATGGTTAGTGTGTCTATCAAATTGCCATGGTCTTCCTATCAATAAGTGACTAGCTTGCATGGGAACATCACACAAAATCTCATCCGTATATTTTCCAATAGATAATGAAATCAAAGCTTGTTTAGTCACCTTTACTTCACCACATTCATTAAGCCACTATAAATTATGTGGACGCGGATGCTTTTGACAAGGCAAGCTTCCATGACTAATTTGTCAACCATCAACTTACTAACAACATTGACCCACCTACCACCATCTACAATAAACAACATGCATGATTTTGAGCAACACATTTAGAGTAAAGAAAATATTCTCACGTTGTACCTCCTCTTGGTCTCCCTTTGGTTGTGCATGCAATGCTCGCAATATCTACCAAGGTGGGAACATTGGGAAGATCAACTTGCTTATTCTCATCATCACTAGGACCCTCCAATTCCAGCATTGAATCATCCTCTTCATCACTTTACTCACCAGCTCGTTTTCTTGACTAAGAGTGCTCGCTTTTTGGGACAATCCTTGGCATAATGACCTGCACCCATCCAACGATAACAGCTTATATCCCTAGTGCGTGGTGAGGTTGTAGAAGATGTTCTTTTAACTAAAGAATCCATGGGATGTCTCACAGATGATTGAACCATTTTATTTTAGGATTCATTAGTTTTTTGTTAGTTGGTCTAATTTGAAATTGATTAGACTTTGACGTAATAGTTTATAGACCAATTTCTCCTATCATTGAAACTAGACTCAACTTTAGATTTACCAACATTCTTAAGTGGCCTTTCTACCTTTATGGCCTTTTCAACCATATCTTGCATTTCAATATAATGATGCAATTCAAGAACATTAGCAATTTCTCTATTAAGACCACTCAAAAATCTAGCTATGGTGGCTTCACGAACTTCAATGACATTTGCCCTCATTTGACACTTTTGGAGTCCTTAATGATACTCCTGTAAAGATTTACCACCTTGCTTTAACGTTTGTAATTGTTGATGCACATCACAATGGTAAGTAGAAGGTACAAATCTTTTATGCAATGCAAATTTTAAAGATGCCCAATCACTAATAGGTGGCTTTCCACATCTATTACTACTAGTCTTAAATTGATCCCACCATTCTGAGACATAGTCATTGAAAGATGCAATTGCAAATTGAGTCTTTTTCCTATCTGAATAATTATGGCAATCAAAAATAACTTCTACCTTCTTTTCCCATTCGAGATAGACATTAGGATCGAGATTACCTGGAAATGTAGGGATCATCAATTTAATGTTACCAATATCGTTGTCAACCTTACCACCATCACGCACATGTCATCAAGTCCTAGACCTTGCACCTGCATCATACAGTTGATCCTCAGATTCATAGTCATTAGAAGTGTAATTAAAATACGTACCTTGTGATATTGTGGGACTCTATGAGCATGTGGCTCAGCTCGACCAATTTGCTGATGTGTCTCAAATCTCCCTTTAGTTAATACCTCAAGAGAGCGTTGAATACCCTTAACATATATTGCCATTTCAGCCACACGAGATTCCAAGGCATTAACCCTTGAACTTTCCTTTTCTTGAGACATTTTTTTACCTACAAAGAAATTAAAGAACAAAGAAAAAATTTTGGAAGATAGGGTTAGCAAAAATAAGGAAGGACCTCACTGCACTATGTTAGTGTTTGCACTCCAATTTAGAGATGACACACGAGTTCACTCGTATTTTCCATTACAACTCAAATTCAAGGCTTTTTCCCTCTAATGCGCTCACCACTCTTGCCTTTTTCCTCTCTTGTAATTCTCCGCAAAGTCTTTTGTAGACTTCATAGTACAAAGCAAGAATGATGCAAATAATCACTACTATTGAATGCAATCAATATTTTTAGGATAGTGGAATCAAAGAAAGCACAAAGTAATGGCAGATCAATTTTAACAAAGAAAGCACAATGCACTTTTAGCAAGCCAAAATATAAGAGGATCAACAAATTAAGGGTCACAAAGTATAAGGAGATAGTACAAAATAATGCAGCACTTTAACACTAAAATCCTGTATCAAAGGATTCAAGACGAATATGACCGCAATCCAAGTGAAGGAATGGTTCAACATAGTCATGTACTCCACCCAAGATAAAGGATTACTTGTGCAAGCATTTATAAACAAGGAATATCAACAACCTTTCGGTACAAGAAGAACTTTTAAACCCTTATTTGCTAGGGTTTTGCACTTGGCATTTTTGATATTGGCAACATTTTTTTACAATTCTTTTCTTTTTTTTTTCACAAAATATATTGCACCCAAATTAAACAAGGACACAAAGAAACTTGCACAAATCATGAAACTTAAAGAACAAGAACTTATACGAAACCCTAATTAGCTAGGGTTTGATTTTTTATTTTTTTTACTACACAAACCCTTGGGTCACAGCAATATACGTCACAAAATAACGAAAATAATGCTGCAAATTAAATATAAGAATGAAGAAGGACAACAGTAGAAGAGAACAAGAACAAACAAAACAAATAACGAGAACAAAACAAAAAGGAACAAGAACACAAACGTGTTTTTTGGGAATCTAAAGCTCTGATACCACTTTTGATGCGAACCCCGAGGATAAAGCCACGAGACCCAACACCAATATTGTGTTTGCGGAACCCAAATCGCCTTTAGACACGAAAACACAAGATAATTTCGACTTGACCGATTTAGACCTATGGTCAGCAAACCAAGAACCTAAAGTACCTGTTCTCAACTGTCCGAGATCCTACCGACCCGTTGTTTATAAAGAGACAATAACTGATAGTATTTTAGGTGGCAATTACAAGAGTCAGACTTGCGAAAGACCACAAGTCTTTGGAAGACAAAGCGGAGAAAATTCTCCCACCAATTGTATTAATCAATCGTCAATAATGTTCTCCAAAACTACATTGTATTGACCTATTTATAGGCCTAAGGAAACCTAAACAAATACCCAAAACAAAACCCTAATAAAACATGAAAAAGGAAAACATCGTTTAGGATCCAGCGAGTCAATGTGGTGACAGTTTGGTGTCGTGACATCGAGACAAGCTCAATGTTGACTGTACGCAGATGTTAAGAGTTGATGATGTGACATGGAATTTGATGTCACGACATGGACATCAGAATCAGATATTTGAACATTTTGAACTTCCAAAACATTGATAGTGTTCAACTCTTGAACCCTAATGACCTCTTAGCCTCCATTGTTGAAGAACAAAGCTTGTTAGTCCACAATTTCTTTGACGAAAGCTCCACATGGCTTGTTGCAACTTCTTAGCCCTCGAATGCGTGATTGATCCGGCCGGCATATGAATTTTATTCTGCATCATGTAGTGTGTAAATCCTGCTGCTATTTCTCACCTTTTCCACTACCACTACCACCGTCACTCAGCACCAAACCCTATTTACCAACGAGAAACAACTTATTATTCACAAATGGTAAGAAATAATTGATGGTGGCCATGGTGGTTTCTGCGAAGTTCTTGATTTATATGGAATCGTGAAGAATTAGTAAAATTAGGGGAATTTTGTAATGGAGATTGAAAATTTGAAATGGACCTTTGGGATAAATTTGACTTGATTTGACAATGATTCGGCAATAAGTAATGGTATATAATTTCTAGGGTTGGCGGGGATGGTGATGGAGGGAGTTTGTAAACATATATAGTGAGTGAAGATAGGAATAGGTAGTGGTGGTCATACAAGGTTGGGGAGGTGGCGGGATAGGGAGGTGCATGAGCTTTTCCAACCTCTTATTTTAACCATATATTAGAAATATGAAGAACACATGCACTTTTCACTCCACAATACTACTGAAAGTGAAAGTGTGATCAGGGACCAAAATGGTATGATTAATTTTTAATCGTTATAGACTTAAAATCATCATTTTATGTGTGAGAGAAAAAAATATTTTTAGAATATGTGAGGAACTATTTTGTACAATTTTTTAGTTTCAATGTACAAGTGTGGATATGGATGATTATAGCTACATTTGACAAGTGTAGGTTATTAATTGTTGGACAAGTATGAGTTCGATAGTAAGTTGACCTTTGGTTGAGTTTTGATTAGACAACTAAAAAAGTAATAGCATGCTTTGTGACAAATTATACTTACTATTACCCCAAGTTTGCCAATAAAGTTATTTTAGTTGTTGTACATGCCAAAGTAGTTTTAATTCATATTTTTATTTCTAAATAATCTTAATTTGAGCATGCATGTAGTTTTAGTTTATTATAGGCAAAAGGCTAAACATAACTTGTGTCCCTCTGAAGTAGCTACCAATAAGCTAAATATACTTAATAATACATTAAATTGTTATAATTTTCTTTCATTTTCTATTGGTCTTCTTTTTTAAACCCTTTCTCTTATTAATCTAGACAAATTGTAAGCGATCACGGGACATTCAATGCACGTTTTCCCATACTAGTATATATAAAATATAAAGTTAATAGAAAGAAAAAAAATTTGATAAACATATCCACAAATTTTATTCCTTGGTTTTGGATATAGTAAGTCCCCAAATTCTTTATTTATTTTTCATTTTTATTTTTTAAACACAAGAAGAAAATTGAATGGTTAATACTAACAGAATAAACAATTAGATATATATTTTATACATCCAACCTAGCTTTGCCTCAAGCTTGTGAATTGTCACCTGTAAAATCTCAAAACTGGATATTTATTCATTACTTTGCATTAAAACCAATATCTCCAATTAGGCTGACCCTCAATGAGTTAGAACTATATGAAAGAGATGGAAAGCAAAAGTGCATAAGATCACATCCAAAGCAAAATCAGTATCAGGCAGAAAAATAGCTTCAATACTATCTGTTGAAAGTTCAATAGTCAAAATCATGCAAGACTTGCCTCCTCTTGGCTGTTTTCAACCAGAAATGAACTGAATGCTTTGACATTCCAATAGGGAACTAGTTCAAGGTCCAGTCACAGTTTGAATGTGGAAACTGAGCCTTCAATGAATTGGTCAAGGATGGATGGAATCGGAAAAAGGAAGAAAGACCAGGTTTAATTGGTTGTCAATTTTGCAGTTGTTAAAGACCAAACTGGACCAGTTAGGCTTGTTGAACCATGAGCAAGCCACAAAACCAGTTTCATCAGTTGTCCAAATATGGAGACGCTAACTATTTGTTGATTGAAATGCTCCTGATGCTACTATCTGGAAATCTATGCTATGGCTAGTACATGGAGCCACTTTCAGAAAATGATGTGGATTCTAGAACGCTGCAGTGGGTTTTATGGTTGGCAAAATAATTCTTTGATAATAATACATAGCTAGTCCTTGGGTTTGGCAGTGCTTGAATCTTTTGTCTTTGTCCTTGATTTTTGTCCTTTGGCTTGACACTAGTCTTACTTCTTTATGTTATAATCTTTTGCAAAATGTTTTGTGCATTAGGGTAAGGAGTTAATGCAGGACCTTTGATAGTAATACTGAAGCTATAAAAATACTGCAACTATGTATTTGCACATCTAGGGCTCTAAAGGTTGAAGGAAATGCTTTTTTAGGGGCAACTGTGTTTTTGAAACAGTTGTTCATTCATGTCATTTGAAATTGTGGAATGCATCGGGAAGTAGAACTCCAAGTTAGAAATTATTGACAACAACTAGGCCACACTCCCCCACTCCCCGGGCCACATTCTAAAATGATACATATAAGGCAGGAGTTCTTCAAGTCTATTGCTGAAAAATCTGTGGCGATCTTTTCCTGTACATGGATACACACTAATACAGTTTACCATGACAGAATAAGCCAATGTAATGCATGATTATATCTCATAGCATCTCACCAGTAAAGCCCATAAAAATTAAATATTTAAGTATGATGTTTTGGAATTCTAGACCAGGTCAAATCTCCCTCAGGATTTTCCAAATTTCTTCTTTATTTATTTATATATCTATATATCTTCCCATCCACTCCCCCCCAAAAAAAAAAAAATATCCCAAAATTGCAAAAAGAATAAATAATAGTATAATATTTGATTTGCATGAATTCTTCTCTTGGAATACATCCTGGACCTGGAATTTGTGAATTTTCAGTTTAAATGATTTGTTCAGATAGGAACAGTTTTGCATTATCTGTTTTTTCATTAATCTCTTATAATATTATTTGCCTCGTTGGACAGCCAAATCTCTACACTCTAGTTGTTACCCTCAAAGATGCATCTGGAAGTGTTATTGATTGCGAGGCTTGCCAAGTAGGTATAAGAGAGATATCAAAAGCCCCAAAGCAGCTGCTTGTAAATGGGCATCCAGTAATAATAAGAGGAGTTAATAGGGGCCATGAACACCATCCTTCTCTTGGGAAGACAAACTTGGAGTCCTGCATGGTTAAGGTGATACATCATCAGTCCTTTGCTCAAGCTACTTCGCTTTCTGCATGCTTCAGTTTCTAGTTACCAATAGTGTTTTGTATAAAATATAGTTTATTACTGTAGGATTTGGTCTTAATGAAGCAGAACAACATCAATGCTGTTAGGAACAGTCATTATCCCCAACATCAACGATGGTACGAGTTATGTGATCTATTTGGGATGTACATGATTGATGAAGCAAATATCGAGACACATGGTTTTCATGATTCTGCAAATGTAAAGCATCCTACAGAGGAACCAAGTTGGGCTTCTTGCATGCTGGATCGTGTTATTGGCATGGTTGAGAGGGACAAAAATCATACCTGCATCATATCTTGGTCTCTCGGAAATGAGTCAGCCTATGGACCTAATCATGCTGCACTTGCTGGTATGCGAGTGTACATTGTTTAAAACATCAATAACCCATTCAATGTGCTCGTGCATACTTCTGTAGCTTATCTTTTAGCACATATAATGAACAAATTCTATTAAATTCTATTAAGTTTCTATACACCTAGCATTCCTATTTGTTTGTTTTTGAAATTTAAGAATTTTGAAAGAGCCCCCACATTTACAACACCGCTGGAACTTGTTAAACATCTCAAAATTTGGAATGCTATCAGAAAGTTGTGGTCACAGCGTGGATTTTGAGAATGTGGTAAGACTTTCAAATTGTAGAGTGCATGTACAAAGTTACTAAGAGTTCAGAAAATATCCCTTCGTGTTTGGAGAATTTTGGTAAGGCATGCATCAAAGTAATACATGTGCAATATAAGGGAGGGGTTGTTCATGGATATCCATAATGTTCTTGTTCTTTCTTTCTGTGAATTCCATATGATAGTGGTTGAAAAGTTCGTGTTTCATTGGCTATATTGTATAGTTTAAATCTGGAACAGATAAAACAGCAAGCATTAAGAAAATATAAACACAATCTGGAGCCACGTGCCAGTCGTGTTCCTATTTGACTCTCCACAAACTAATACTTTATATTTTCTCAACATTGTTCTTAGGAATGATGCTTGTACAGATACTTTTGCATGATAACACTAACAAGATGTAAAAATAGATTATTCAATCTATGGCAGTATGTACAGTTCGCGTGTCTCATTTGGCTGGTAATGGACAACAGCTAGTGAAAACATCGTTCAGTTTCTGTAACCTTCTTGCCATACATGCACGTTTGATGGGGCTTAGACTATCTGTGGGTTGTCATTGAATTATTTTTGGACAAAAAAATACCGTCAACTAACAATTGAGTATACTACTATGATTTCTTTAAAAGATTCCTAAATGACCACACACTTGAAAAGTCATAGGCGGTGATACCTGAATCTTTTCACAAGTCTTTTGCTTGTCCAAACATAAATCTTGTTTCATGAACTTCACATTGACATCATCAACCACACTGTAAAAGAATTATGCAGCATCCTTTCTGTATTTGCTTGCTATCGTCTGAGATACATTCAGGTTGGGTACGGGGAAAGGATGCATCGAGGTTTCTACATTATGAAGGTGGTGGTGCAAGGACATCTTCGACAGATATTGTCTGTCCTATGTATATGCGTGTTTGGGATATAGTTAAGATAGCTGAAGATCCAACTGAAACTCGGCCGTTGATATTGTGCGAGTAGGTTGCCTCTTTCCATTCCTTCTATAGGAATCATTGCCACTTCTCAAATTTATAGTAATATATTGGAATTCTTCAATGATATATTGGACACTCACACATGCTTCATAAATTGAAGGTATTCACATGCAATGGGAAACAGCAATGGTAGTCTCCATGAGTACTGGGAAGCAATTGATGCCACATTTGGTCTTCAAGGAGGTTTCATTTGGGAATGGGTTGATCAGGTTTGGACCTTAGAAGTCTTCAAATATGCTTCTTTACTTGTTCTGCAGATTAATGATAGTGGTTTTAGTCCTTGTCTTAGAATTGTTTATGTCATCTCACATTCTTCATATCAAACATTATTCTTATCTCTGTAGTTTCTTGGACTTTCTTTGTTTAAATGGTGGAAACATCTTATTTTCTGAAATGCCAATCAAAGTTCATAGCTATTAAAACAGCAGATGTAGTTCACTTTGTTATTTACAGAAAGGAAGATGGCCTGGTCCTTTTGCCTACATTTAATTAGTACATTCAAAGGCTTGACAGAGATTTTATAACGGTTTGTTCCAAAATAACTTGAGTGGATTGAGGGACAATGTTTCTGCAGTAATAAAGCTAGCTCCAGATTGAGTTCATGCCAAGTGAATGAACTTCAAATGACTATCAGTTATACTGGTGGTAACTTTCCATTTATATTTTGCCATTTCCAAAACATCGTGATAGCCTGGTAGGATAGTGGGAGCCACCGTATTTGGTTGATGTAGTTCTACTACTAAGTCATGAACTAATGAATTTCTTTTGGCACCTATTATCTAGCTTTTCTGCCTATTCTAAATGCATATGGAAGGTGCCTGGTTATTTGGCAGCTTTTAGCATTAAGGTACTTCTATAATGTTTAACTCTTCAGTGGACTATAAGACTGCCCAAATTTGTTAGCAAAGAGCAATAATATGAAATGCTTCCCATCCCTGTAGTGTTAAACTCTCACTTTGTATTCCTCTGGGGTTGTATTTGGGTCAGCACAATCCATTTCTGTTGAGAAATGCAATTTGCTAGTGCAGTAAATCTTGAGCTCTTGCAACCGAGATTCTCTTTAGTTTGCCAATTATGAGTTGCAGTAAGCTATCTTTGGGACTCCCGTTATTTCAGATACTATGGTTTGTCATTTTGCTGTCTACAGTTTAATAAGCAAGAAGTTTGGTACTTTAGTGAAGCGTTGCTGCAAATCAGCACAATCTATTTCTGTTGCAAAATGCAATTTGGTAGTGCAGTAAATCTTGAGCTCTTGCCACCGAGATTTTCTCTTTAGTTTCCTAATTATGAGTTGCAGTAAGCTATGCTTTGTGACCCCCTTTATTTCAGATACTATGGTTTGTCATTCTGCTGTCTACAGTTTAATAAGCAAGAAGTTTGGTAGTGTAGTGAAGCATTGCTGCAATTGCAGTGAATGCAAGTATAGTACCAGTATAGCTGGTAGCATATTTGTTATATATCTTTGTAAGTTGACACCGGATTTATTCCTCTTATGTAGGATGTTACATGGAAGAGTAAGTGTGAGCCTGAGGTGTTACACTATATTTTGTTCCTCAATATTTTGTTCTTTTCTTTCTGTAGGGATTACTCAAGGAGGGTGTGGATGGTAAGAAGCATTGGGCTTACGGAGGCGATTTTGGCGATACTCCTAATGATTTGAACTTCTGTTTAAATGGTCTTCTATGGCCAGATCGAAGTCCTCACCCTGCACTACATGGTGACTTGAATATTCCCCCCCCCCCCGCGTTTCTCTCTGTCTCAGACAAGTGTCTATAAGATGGTTATTAAATTGAATCTGTGATGTTGATTATTTGTTTTCAGCTTTAAAGTTAAATTTTTGTATCAGCCAATCAAGGTTTCCTTCATAGAAGGCATACTGAAGGTAGTATCATTTACTTATTTCCACTTATTTGTGGGTAGTCTCTTTTTATTTAATTGTGGAGTTAATCTTGTAGATCAGAAACGTTTACTTTTTTGATACAACGGAAGCATTTGATTTCAACTGGATACTTCATGGTGATGGTCATGAACTTGGTTCAGGGATCCTCCCTCTTCCAATTATAGAACCACAAAGAAGTGAAGAAATTAATTGGGAATCTGGCCCGTGGTATTCTTCTTGGACTTCTTCAGATGCTGTGGAAATTTATTTGACAGTAATTGTGAAGCTTTTGCATTCCACACGCTGGGCTGAACCTGGTCATGTGATTTCTTCTACACAAGTTCAGTTGCCAACCAGACAACAAACTGTTCCTCATGTAAGTTGCCCTCCATAAAGTTTTTATGTTATCTGGTGAAAATAATTTCTGGTCTCACTAATGAAGCTAACAAGAATTTTGATGCCTTCAGACCATTAGAAGAAGGGATATTACTTTTCTTTGTGAAGTGGTAGACAATACAATTACAATTAGCCAGCAGGACTTGTGGGAGATAAAGTTTAACAAACATGCTGGTGCAATTGAGAGCTGGAAGGTAATGTACGGAAGTCCAGTTTCACCAATTTGATCACAATGTTGTATGTTACGCAAAGCATGTAAATGTACCACTAGTACAAAAGTTGGTGGTGAAGCATGTGGTGGGATGAACTTGATGCCTTAAAAATATGCCTTTCTCAGTGGTTCTCTTTAAGTTGTCATGATATTGTCATTAATTGTAGGTTGAAGGAGTTACTGTGATGCAAGAAGGCGTTATCCCATGCTTTTGGCGGGCACCAACAGATAATGACAAAGGGGGAGCAAATGCGAGTTATTTCTCGAAGTGGACAGCTGCAAATCTTGATAAACTCTTCTTTCTCACGGATAGCTGTTCTGTTCAAACTATGACAAATCATCTTGTATTGAAATAGCAGTTGTATTTCTGGCCCTTCCAAAATGTGGGGACAAGATTTCCTCAGAATTAGAAAAGTCCAATGTTCTATTCAGGGTTGATATGTTATACTCAGTGTATGGGTCTGGTGATGTTGTTTTGGAATGTAACGTAAAACCAAGTTCAAATCTTCCACCTCTGCCACGTGTCGGTGTTGAATTTCACCTGGACAAATCAATGGAACAGATCAGATGGTTTGGACGGGGACCATTTGAATGTTATCCAGATCGAAAAGCTGCTGCTCATGTGGGTCTGTATGAACAGAATGTGGATGATATGCATGTGCCTTACATTGTTCCTGGGGAATGTTCAGGTAGGGCAGATGTTAGATGGCTTACATTTCAAAACAAGGATGGGTATGGATTATATGCTTCCATGTATGGAGGATCTCCAGCAATGCAAATTAATGCAAGTTACTACAGCACTGCAGAACTTCAAAGGGCAACACATAATGAGGAGCTCAGGAAAGGAACACTGAAAGCATTGAGGTAAGTAGTTATCCAATTTTCTCATCTTAGTATGGCTTTTCTAAAACAGATAGATCTATTTCTAGACAAAAAGCACAAAGCTCTAATGTGCTTTTATCAGAAATAGGAGTTTTGGTGCTGTTTTATTTGACACGTCATTAAGGCATTTCTTCTTTGTGACCTTTTGATTGAGGCTTTATTTTTTTCCAACCAATCCTGGACATTGTTTTCATTATTTTCGTTACAATATTGGTCCAGAAATCAGCTTAGAAATGGTTTTTGAGTCCTCTAATTTGCCATATAAATTTTGTTCTAGACTAGTATTTATGATATAATGCTACAAAGGAGTAGTTGAAGAAAATGAAGGAATGTTGTAACAGTGGATTTCCTTTTGGATGTATTTAGCAATAATATTCCCATTTAATGGTGCACAGGAAAACTTTGAAAGGTTTTTTATAGACTCAAAATTTTTTAGTCCAGATATAATGGAGCTTAGGGTGTGTGACATTTTGGTATACGTATGAAATGGCGAATTCCATCATACAATATTATTTTGCCTTGTAGCTGCTCCTCCAAAATTTTAAATGAATGGATCAGTTTATAATTGGTCCTAATTTTGTTGGAACTTTTTCAGTCTGAGAGATTCACACTGTTTTTTCTTGGTATAACATACCTTTTGTTTCAACTAGTTCAAGTTGTCATGGTGGTACTCATTACCTGTTGTGGATGGAAGCATTATTTGGACTGGAGTAACATTAGATCTGACATTGCTACCTGCCTGCCACATAAGGTTTAGGATACGATAAACTTGGTGGGAAATAACATAATAGGAAAAAGAAATATCTCAGATATGTTCCTTTCCAGTCTTCATTCTATTTGCTTCGTATTCAAGAACTTTCTTTTTGAAAGTGTATATCCTATGTTTCCTATCTTCACAATGCTCATGATGAATCTAAATGCTCGAATTTTTCCATTGCTATCAATATTTTCTGATTGTTGTTAGCACATGTCAACTTGGTGACTACTTTTTGCTACAAACCCAATGGCTTTATTATGAAAGTGGAGCCTGTTCACTCTCTTTTCCATTTCCTCTCACATTATCTGATCATCTATTTGCCTAAACTTGAACTGTTTGTTAATATCATTTTGGTCTTTTTTCTTTACGTCGAAGGTTCTCATTTGTGGCATACAGCAGTACATCTTTTACAAGTTTTGATGACCTTCAGAATGCAATAATTTTGTTTCCTCTTTGAGCTTGGCTGTGATGCCGGAGTGTCTTCTCATTCGAGGGAAGAAATGTTGTCTTCCATCTGGTGGAACTGTATTAATTCAACCAAAACAACCTAGAACTAATAGAAATATAAATATTTGATAAACAAATTACGAGATAAAATTGATAATGTTTGAGGAACAGACACAGAAAGACGAAAGGAAATATTAAGTAGACTCTAAGCTGACTCTTTGGATCATTCATCACTGTGCACAAGCTCAAGATACCTCTCTTTTCTATAAACTAGAAGCTACCCATATAACATGGATTCTCCACAGATTTAAGTAAAATGTTCTATCTTCGTGTGTGGAAGCACTTTGATAGTCATATACATTTATCCACAGGGATGTCTTTTAGCCCAACTACTTGTACCTAAATGACTAGCCCAAGATAATTTAAACCAAGAGTTCAGTCATATACAACAAACATGTGCATAAACGACTTAAACTATCTCCGTGTATCCTATGTGTACAAACCTTGGGGTTGTTACAGTCGCCTCTATATTCGTGTACCTGCCTGTAACAAATCTATTCTCACCGACGTTGGAACCACAGCGAGACTGCTGTTGCATCGACTAAAATGGCCGGTTGTGTAGTAGGAGTCTAGGTCTACTAATTGGACCTAAACAACTAACCCAAAATCCAATTTTTTTAATATTAAACAATCCACATAATTACTTATACAATCTCTACTTATTATAGAGTTGGCCTGTAAAGGGACAAGAGGATTGTTTCCAGTAGCTTCAAGAATTTAAAGAACCTTACGTCTTTAACTAATTATAATGACCAGTACCCAAGGTATAAGGGGTTCAGTTAGTTGCCAGTTATAACAGGGTGAATCTTAAACTCACCTTAACGGCCAAGTGTATGTAATGATTACAGCCCCTATTGGAGGTTATGTAACGATAAACTTTTTTTTTTTTTTAATAACTTTCATTTCTCCTTGCTGCAATATCCAAGTTGCTGGTGCTCTTTGCAACATTTATGGCTGTGTTGCTTTGCAAGTTCAGAATTTCACATGCCAATAGTAGCCTTTTGCAAATAGTAGCACCTTTTGAAAGAGTTCCTAAAGACGGTGGGCATCAGAAGATGAATCTTATTGTTGAATAATAAAGAAATGCAAGTAACCAAGAAAGAAATTGATGACAAACAAAATCCAAGGGGTTCTGGAACTCAAATTGATATGGTGATTTGATTGAAAGAGAAGATGATCCAAAGTTAAAATTTGCATGGCTGGAAGTTTTGTCACAATTTGGATGGAAAGAAATTATCACAGAGAATAGAATATGAGAGCAACTTAAAATCGGTGGTAGTTCTTCAAGAGTTGGGGGCAATTGTTCAAAACAAATGATGAAACTTACCTTTTTCTGAGAATCTACTCATAGTGTTGAAACAATGTGGGCAGGGTCAAACATAACAATCCTAAAAGTAGATTTGAGAGAAATAAATAGAGTTGATGAAGGAAAAGGAAGCCACAATTAATCCTACGAAAGGAAGACTCTGACAAAGAGGTCAGAGGTTGTCTAAATGTTTCTTTTATTATCATCTACCTCTTGGCTCTTAGCAGTCTACGTTTCCAAGTGAAGGATCCTACTGCTGCGTATGAGGTGTGAGAGGTATAGTTATTTCAAGAAGTCAAAGACTAAGAGAAATGTGTGGAAGGGTTTCAACCAATGTGTCACGATTATTTGACGCTTGGAATTGTCAAAAGCTAGTATATTAGTTATCAGACTTCCCTACCTAGGCTTGGGAAGCTATATCAAAAGATTGATCAAAGTACAGTCCTTTTGTTACGGAAAATCATTTAAAAAGTGACAAAGTGACTCCAAATCACTTACACGGCAATATTATACAAAATCATTGGCCCGCGAATCTGAGCATTATTGTGCAGTTCTATATTCATGTGAAATGATTTCAAACAATGATTCTTTTGGTGCAGGTGCATCTTGACCACAAACACATGGGCTTGGGTGGAGATGATAGTTGGTCTCCTTGTGTCCATGAGAACTACCTTGTACCTGCTGTGCCATACTCTTTCTCCATTAGATTTTGTTCTGCGACTGGCTCCACTTCAGGATATGAAATCTATAAAGGCCAGCTATGACAGAAATACATCTTGTCAGTACAGTTAATAGTTTGCTTATCTTTATTTCTCGCTTCTAAAGTCATCCACAGATTAGAACTTCCAAGCCGTTGATTAATTGGACTGAATTCTATCAGATTGTTAAAATAAGAGACATGGCAAACAGACACAATTTGCATCAATTAATTGAGATGTTCTTAATCAACATGAAGAATTTTTCTTTTTAGCTGCTTGAGTTCTTTTTTCTTTGAACTTCATAAATGCGCTTTGTTGAAAGGATTATCTAGGCTTTTGCTCAACAACATTTGGGAATCACATCATTCTCAAAATGGCAAGAATTGAAAATAAAATCTAAGTTTCTAAGTTTTCATTGTTCTTGCGAATTTACAGTTTTGTATTATTAAGTTGAATGGAGAAAAGACCATTGGGAAAAAACTAAATGATGTCATTGTCACATGAGAACACCTATATATAGAGGAATAGTTATTAAACCCGGCCTGAGAAGAAATTCGGCAAAGGAGGTTGATCAATGAGTTATTGGTTCAGTCGGTGGATCGCAAAAATATACTTCCTCTGTTCCAATAATTTTGTCACTATATACATTTACACAAAGTTTTAGGCAAATATACTATTTATACCAAATATTCATTAATACGCTTATTGGGTTTACATCGACTTTACATTAAATGACAAATAGATTTAAGAGGGGAGAGGAGATGCGGGAGTTATGATGAATTGGTTGTTGGGTTCACTAGTTGTTGGAATTGGAAATATTTTGAATTTTTGTAATGGTAAATTTGAAATTTGAATTATGAAAATCAGTTATTTTAGGTAAGATAACTTTTTTATTGGGACATCCCAATATAAGAAGTGTGACAATATATATAGGCCGGAAGAAGTATATTTATAAATATATAATATAATTTTAAAGGATTAAATACAAGAAATATGGTAAAAACATTGAAAAAAAATATTCTATCAAATTTTTCTTGATTGTAAATGAATTTAGAATAATTATTTTCTTTAAGAACTATGAAAAAGATGAAATATTTAGTTATAAGTTCTTATACATACTTAGTTATAGAATTAGTTACCGTAAGATAAATAATAGTTTAAAACAACTCACAAAAAATTATTTTGTTATTATTTTTTACATAGTTTGTAATAATAGCTTATTTAAAAATAGTAAAATATTTAGAAAAAACAACAAAAAAACTCGAGTAAATGTTATTGGTGTATTTCTTGTCTTGAGGAAATATAGCATTAGCAAATGATTCTAGAAATTCATTTATAAGATCAAAATAATAAATGAATTGTTTTTAAGAATATCATATTACATTTTACCAAAATAGAAGAATAGTTTAATTCATAATTATTATACCCAGGTTGACTTGGCGATCAGATCAGTACTGGCTATTGAATCGGATTGGATTTTATTTCGACTGGAAAGAGAACAAATCCGTTGAAAAGCCAGTGAGTCGGCGGTGCAGCCGGAATAACCAAGAATTCAGTTGAACCAAACAAGGAGCTTATGATCTAGGGAAAATTTGTCACTAAAATTTGAGTGCAAAGGCTCGAATCTAGGATCTCCTGAAAAAGAGGAGTAGCAATTGCACTACAAGGCCACCTTTTAAGATGTTTAATATTCAAGCCATTAATTATTTTTTTCTATTAAATTTTGTCGTATAAATCAACTCTTCTTCCACTTTGGTAAAATGGTACTACATATGATATTTTTAAAAACAATTCATTGGTTATTTTAATTATAGAACATGCATAAATAGTATAAAAACCCTAGAAATCAATACAAACATAGCAAAACACCATAGTTTTAATTAGCAAAATAACTCTATATAATAGAGCTATCACACCCAAGTCTAAAATTTTGCTAGTCTTGAGCTAAATAAGAAGAAAAAAAAAAAAAAAACCTAGAAAAGCTCTAAAAGGACAACAACAACCATTATTACACCACCAAGTTCACAAAAATCAAGAAATGGAACCCCGGATATATTGTTGTAATTGGTAACATCTCCAACACCAAATAGGATATGAGTTATTATTCAATTTTGTCACTCCAATTGTTCATTCCACTTAAAACATTAGTTTCTACCGCAAATATAAATTCCAAATATCAAGGCATTAGAATGGAAAACAATATCAAATATGAAAAGTTTTTTGCAAATCTGTTCCCCGTTTAAGCAAAACAATTATGGTCCCACTCAACTTGTCCAAATAATCACAGTTTAATTAGAATGGAAGATCATTATGACTTGAAGTAAAATAAATGCACACGACAAACAAAAAGCATTTATCTACTTAGGATTTTTTATTTATTTTTAATTCAAAGCGATGGTGGACACGTATTGATGAGAAGATGAGAGAAACATGCTTCAAGTGGTTAGGTCATGTGTTAATATGTCCAGTAGAAGCGCTTGTTAGGTGAGCAGATTTTAGAGTAGTCAA
Source organism: Cinchona pubescens (assembly GCA_025175665.1). Lineage (NCBI taxonomy): Eukaryota > Viridiplantae > Streptophyta > Magnoliopsida > Gentianales > Rubiaceae > Cinchona > Cinchona pubescens. The sequence continues at coordinate 7,062,047 of JANKKI010000123.1, read as the reverse complement.
CATAAGAGGGGTAGAGGAAGACCGAAAAAAATTTGGTGGGTAACTTGTAAGAAAAATATATTGAGGAGAATATAGTCTATGACAACGTAATGGCATAGCAGAATTTATGCAACTGACCTTGTTTAGTGGAAATAAGGTTTGGTTTATTTGTTTGTTTGTTCGTTTGGAGCGATGATGGATAGTACACAACGGATCATGCACATCCAAGGTTGTTACGCTATGCCCTAAATGGCATATTTCAAGGACATTGATTTTACCTGCCTTATTGACTTCCAATTCCTGCCTAATGGCGTTTCGAAGTCGTGATATTGATGGTATCGAGCCCTCTACTTGTCTTATTGACTATGAAAAATCTTTTTGTGCTCTTTTCTTTGCTTTTCTTTTTTATTTCTTCTATTTTTTCTTTTCTTTTGTGAGCAAAATGACGCTTCCCTAAAGCAATTAGGGGTATGAAATGGATCCAAAATCATATCTAGAATAAAATAACCATAAGATATACCTAAAAAATATAAAATTTAAGCAAATAGGTCCAAATATGACATCTTTCAAAAGAATGGTTTTAGTAAATTTCGGTATAGTTGTGAAAAGACCATAAATGCCTCAAATAAACCATTTTGAAAATGTAATATTCCTTCTGATGTTGGAATAATTGGTGTCAAAAAATCATTTTGTGATAAAATTTAAGGGAATTCTACAGTCCCGTTAAAAGAACCATTCCATAAACTTTAAAGACTTGTATAGTACAAGTTTTAAATCACATAGTGTTATACTGTACAAGGACTTAAAGCACAAGGTAGAATGGTTCCCTCAACGGGACTGTAGAATTTTCCTAAAAATCTATCCAATTTTCCTATTTTCTTACTCAAAATTCAAGAGTGATAATCTAGAATGGAATGAGCTAATAATACCACACATAGGCTAATTTCATAATTGAGTACCAAAATTGACCACTTTCCAACCAAAATTCCATTCCTCACCAATTATTCAAAAGAAACAAAAACAATAATTCCATCCACTACCAAAGCAATGACACAATCACACACAGATCCAAATTGATCGAAGATTTATGTGGTCACATAATGAATTATTTGCTCCAAATAATGTCTTTTTACTTCTAATTATTTGTGTTGGACCAGAGACAAATAAAATAGGAAAAAAAGAATTATTATTGCATGACCATTGAGTAATAGCTATAATAGGGAATTCGAACGGCAATCTTGGAAATCAATCTAGAATAACTTGAACTAAGTTTATATTTGAACAATCGGTAAAATCAAATAAGCTAATGCTTGTTAATTTTTAAATTTGAATTTGTTTTAGTTAAGTATTTTCCTTAGTCATTAGTTTGTCCTTTAGATTAGTTAATTTAAATATTTCAATTATCGATTTTTTTAAATAGTAGTGAAATCAATTTTAGTGCATATTCACAGTCCTCATGGGAATAATACTCAACTCTCGTGCACTTGCGAGTGTAGGAAATTGTCTATCACATACTAGTTCTCATGTTGAGGCATAAGTTTTTTTGAATTGGGAATTTCTCACCACGGCCTAAGTTTTGCAGTGGTTGGAGCTTGATGACTCTTTAAAATGAATGTTATTTCCATATGTTTTAGCTTAGTTTTGCTGCAAATCTTAGTATTTTGTATGTTATTTTAGTGTTTTTATGTGTTTTTTGAGTAATTTATAGTAAATTATGTTTTTTATTTAGAAATATTTGTTTAGTGATTTTGGTCATGTATTTGTATATTTTTGTGTGTTTTTTTTATAGGGTTTTCCAGAATTGGGATTCAAAGGGTTTATTAGCATGTGAATAATATTGGTTAACAGCAGAGCAATTGGATTGAAATTCGTTGAAGGACAGTATTCGAGCTGGACGCTCGCCCAACCATCTTCTGGCTGTACCCAACAAGTTGCTGGGGGAGTTGTTATTGGTCCATGGGTACTACAACATCTAACCATGGGCTAGCCACACCCATGGTCATGATTGCAAATAGGAGTTTTCATTTTTAGGGTTTTGAGCGCCATTTTGGATCCATTTGGGTCTATTTTAAACCTAATTCAACCTTAGAACCTTTTTACCCTTTTAATACCTATAGAAAGAACATTATTAGGCTGATTTAGAGGGAGAAAGGTGAGAGGAGAAAGAGAGAAATGACAATTATCATCTTAAATTTTAGTTTAGAACTAGGGTTTGCACTGTCAATGCTAGAGCTTGAAGAATAAAGGGAGACCAACCTTGGTTACTTTTATTGTATTCCTCGCATTCTACTCTTAATAATAATAATAATAGTAGTAGTAGTAGTAGTAGTAATAATAGTAATAATAATAATAATAATAAGTAATAATAATTATAATTATAATAATAATAGTAATAATAATAATAATAGTAATAATAGTAATAATAATAATAATAGTAATAATAGTAATAATAATAATAATAATAATAATAATATAATAATAGTATAATAATAATACTAATATGTATGTAATAATTATACACATCTAGATTATTAAGAATAGTAATAATAATAATAATAATAATAATAGTAATAATAGTAATAATAGTAATAATAATAATAATAATAATAATAATAATAATAATAGTAATAATAGTAATAATAGTTTAATAGTAATAATAGTAATAATAATAATAAGAATACAGTAATAATAATAATAATAATGTCTCTTATAATCTAGATGTGTATAAGAGACAGTAATTGTAATAATAATATTAATATTAATATTAATAAGATTAATAATAATAATAATAATAATAATAATATTAATAATATTATTATTAATATTATTATTAATAATAATAATAATAGAAAAAATAAGTAAGAATTATAATCATAATAATTATAATAATAATAATAATAATAATAATAATAATAATAAATAATCCCAGGAATATAAAATTCATAACAAATAAACTAATAATCTTTAAATTTAAGAATAATAAGAGAAACTTACAAGATTATAAATCTTCAAAATTTCTTGGAAACTCAAAGCATGAGAACTTTATTACTTAAAAGAAAATTTTACAAGAGTGAGAGGAGAATTACAAGAGAAGAGCGGAGGAAAGAAAACCGAAATCTGCTCTTTTAGTTTGCTGGTCTAGCCTATTTATAATAGAAAATGGAATCTTTGTACAGTTTGTGAATAGTATGAAAAGACATCAACTTTTGGTAAAGTAACTTTAATAAAGTCATTTTTTCTTGCCTCGTCCTTTCTTCTTTCTTTTGTCTTGTTTTTTGGCCGGTGTGAAAGAGCTTGAGGAAGAGCTGGATGTTTTGTCCTTTTCCTTTTCTGAACAGAGAATAATTTATATTTTGCAGTAACTTCAATCTTGGTCCTAGTCTTTGCAATTTTTGTCATTTCTTCTGCTTGTTTGAGAAGTGTTTGAATATCAATTTCTTCCACATCGTTTGGAAATATTTGGGAATCTTGTTCCAATTGGGAAAAAGGATTTGTGTTTGAAGATCTTCCATTTTCTCCTGTCCTTTTGTAGTTATTTGTTGAGAAGTTGATGGTGTTGTCTCATTTATTTAAATTCCATTATTCTGGGATAAGTATGAAGAAACCATTGCTGAGATGTATGTTTGTAACTCTTTTGGGTTTACCTGCTGTTGTGATGAACTTGCCTCAATAGTATATCTTTCTGGCTGTATTAATGAAGGAATGCGTATTGGATGGATGTTTAAACTGCTGAAATTTGGCATGTCGCATTTAGGCCACCATTTTGCCATAAAAATTCTTCTGATTTCAGGAAATGTTTGTAGTATGATTATATCCAGTTTCTAATTTCCGAATAAGAGCACCCATGGTATTTTGAATTTTATCATGAAATGACATAGGGCTCTTAGGGCTCTTTTCAGGAATGTTTTCTTGTGGGAATTCAGAAATATTTATCTCTCTGTATCTTTGGAATGCATCAAATACTGGTTTTGGGAATAATGATTCTTCAATTCCAAAATTTTGAAACCAAAAGTAAAACCAGGAGGGAAGTATGGTTTTTGTTTGTAGAATTGTGGGTTCGAGACGAATCCACCAAGTATGTAGGTAATCTGAATTTTGATAGTAGAATTGGTTGAAAAAGGATTGTTTGAGATCATGGTAATTAAACCAATATTCTCTTTGGTTGAATTTTGAAATAAACTTCATTGAATTTGTGGAAACTCCCCATTCTTCAATAGAAGGTATACTGTTTATAAAAATTTGTGAATAGGATATTTCATGATCATTTTCTATGGGGAACCATCCTTCTGTATTTGCGGTATCATGGTCTTTAATTTTTGCAAGAGGTTTATTATTGAATAGTGCATGGTCAAGAAAATTTGAATAAATATGACAGGTTTTTAATGGAAATCCGTTTGGAAGGAAATAGGATTGTTCTGACTCTGGACTGTATTTATTTGTCATGAGTTGGTAAGGGTTTAGAAGTAATTCTTCTAATTCAATATTGCATACATGAAGAATTTTGTGTAAAGGGAAGAATGTTCCTTCAGCTGTATCGCAATTTGTAGAAGTTTGAGAAATTTTTGGTGGTTTGGGAATTGTTCCTAGAATTGTCATTTTTGAAGGAGTATGCGGTCTTTGAGAAGGGGTTTGTTGTGATTGTGGACTGACCACATTTCTAAATGTTTTGAGGTATTTGTGTTTGGCTAGGTAGAGGGGGAAAATTTCTTGCTAGCATGTTGTTTGTAAGCATAGTGTTTGTAGCTCTGCCTCTGCCTCTTCCTCTTCCTCTTCCTGTTCCTGGGCCTTGCCCGGTGGGAGAAAAGCCCTGCATGTCTTCTATGCTGCATACAAAGATAATAATTGTAAAGTATTTTTACATTGTTTTTTGTAATCTCTATATTCTGTTATGTGTGCCTCATATCTGGAAATCTATGTCTTCTTCTTAATTGATGTAAAATAATAGGATTTTCTTGTAAGCTCTAACATATTCTGTTTTCTATATCTATTATTTTCTTTTTATGTGAGTTTATTCTTTTCTTTTCTTCATACATTCTATGAAGAAACCATTTTTTTTCTAAGATTAATAAATTTTTTGTTTTTTCCCAACTTTCTAGTGGTTCATAATAAGGTATATATTTTGTATGTTGTAATAGATATTTTTCTGGTAAAATAGGAAAATTTTGTTTTGAAGAAGAGCTAGATGTCATTTATGCAAGAAATAAAGAAAGTTTGCTTTTATATTTCTTTATTTTTCTTTTTGATTCATTAATATCTATTTCTGTTACTACAATTTGTTGTTCTACCCAATGTTTTTCCCAAGAATTAGATAATTTATCTATTTTAAGTCTATGTAACCACTGAATTTTGTTTGCTTCTAAATTTTTTAAGTTTTCTCTATAAAATCTTAGTCTAATATGATATCTAGCAATTGAATCATAATAGGGGCATGTCCTTCTACTTGACCTGCAAGAAATTCTCTAGTCAAAAAGTCAGGAAGTGAATTAGTAGAACCTTTTATATATTGAATATCAAAATCAAAAACAGAGAGTATGGACTGCCATCTTGCAAATAAATGTTTGGATGCCATATTTTTTACATCTTTTTCGATGATTTGTTTGGCTGCCGAACAATCCACTCGGACTGTAAATTTTTGATTAAGTAAATCATCTTGAAATTTTGTAATACATAAAACTATGCTTAGAACTTTTTTGACTGTAGCGTAATTTGTTTGAGCTTTATTCCATAATCCTGAAGTATATCTAATTAATTCTTCTTTGTTGGTATGGCGATTAATTTGTTATGAATACCACCGTATTCTATGTGTGAAGCATCTGTTTCTACAATCTTGTACCAAGAATTGTGTGATAAATATAAAAGTGGTAATTGTTGGACACTTTCTTTAATTCTTTTAACAGCTTCTGTGTGATGATTTGTCCAATGAGGAGGGTTTTAAGAGTTTGTAATCTTTGATATAAGAGTTTACAATCTTGTGCTAAGTTTTTGTAATATTCATGAATATAATTTAAACTTCCTAAAAATCTTTGTAACTGAGTTTTATCTTTAATTTCATCAGGGAATTTGTTTGCAAATTCTATGGACCTGGCTATAGGAATGATTTGTCCTTTATCTAATTCATAACCTAAAAATCTTAACTTTGTTTGAAAAAGTTTCATCTTTTTTTCTGAGACCACAATTCCATTTCTTAGTGCAGTATTTAAGAAAGAATTTAAATGTTTAAAATGTTGATCCACTGAATCAGAAAAAATTAGTATATCATCAATATATACAATTATGAATGAAAATTGGGAAAATATATCATTCAAAATGTTTTGAAATTCAGATGGAGCATTTTTTAATCCAAAAGGCATGACATTCCATTCATAATGGCCAAATGGAACAACAAATGCGGTTTTGTACCTATCTTTTTCAGCTATTTGAATTTGCCAAAATCCAGATTTTAAATTTCAAATTTTGAATAAATTTTTGCATTAATCGTTCTGTTTAGCAGATCTTTTTTATTTGGGATAGGATATCTTATCCATTGTAAAACTTTGTTTAAAGGTTTGTAATTAATTACAAGTCTGGGGGTTCCGCTTTCTATTTCTGAATTTTTATTTACATAGAAAGCAGTACAACTCCAAGGAGAATGAGATTTTCTTATAATGTTTTTGTGTAATAGATCATTTATTTCTTTTTTACAATATTCAACCATTTCAGAATTCATTTGAGATGGTCTGGCTTTTGTGGGAATATCTTTTTCTTTAAAATCTTTTTCATAAGGCAATTCAACAATATGTTGTTTTTTGTGTCAAAAGGCATTTGGTAAATCACTACAAATTTGACTAGTAATTTTTTGTGTAATATCTTTAATTTTTATTTGATTTTCTGGTAATTGCAATTGTTCTTCTATAGTTTGTGATTTAACTTCATCTTGTAGAAAAGCAATTTGATTAGTTTTTAATTTAATATTTTCTTTAATAGAATTTATAGAAAATTTGTTTCAATAATGAGGTTTTTCAATAGTAACAAAATTGAAAGTAAGTTGCTTTTCTTTGTTTGTAATTACTTTTCCATTACAATAGTAAGGATGCATTTTAACAAAAAAGGGTGTTCCTAGTATTACATGTTCACTGATAAATTTTGTTAAAACAAAGGGTAAGCAAATAGTATTTTTTTCTTCAGAAAATATACATACATTGTTGAGTTTATATTTACTTGAATTTGAGATCCTTCGGCTGCTCTTAATGATGTAGTAGATTTCTCAAAATATTTTGTTGGAACTAAACCTTCTCTCATAGTACAAATGTCTGCGCCTGAATCTATCATGGCTATTGTGGAAAAGCTATATTCATTATTTATTTGTAAAGATACTGAAATAAAATATTTTTGAGAGGAGTATATAGAATTTAATTTTAAAAATTCTGAAGAATCATCTTGTGTATTAGGGGGAATTTCTGAGTTTTTTTGAAGAATTTTTGTTATAAGAATGAATTATTTTGTGGTTCTGTAGTTAAAGTTCCTAATTCTAGTATTGTCAATCTCTTATTTAGATTAATAATTTCTTCCTTTAATTGGTTAATTTCTTGTTTTAAAACAGGTATTGTAACAAAATGAAATTATATGCAGAATATGATGCATGGTTCATAACATCTTGTATGGTAAAAGAATTTTGCATACTTGTTAGTTTTTCCTTAATTTTTTCTGGCATAGTTTTATACTCATCTCGAGGTTTTTTATTTTCATTTAATAGAATTTCTTTGTACTGTGTAATATATTGCTTTTTAATTTCTTTATCTGGTATGTGTTCTAGTAATTCAAAAAATAATTCTTGATTTTCAGTTAGAGTATTAATTCTTTGACAAGTACACTCATAATCTTCTTCATTTTCGGAATAATGAATTTGGTATATTTCATTTTCACTTTCACTGTCTTCAGAAGTTTCAGTGGTTTCAGATGAATTGGTGTGTAAAAGCATTGATATTATATTTTCTTTGTCATTATCGTCTATTATTAAGTTATTAATTTTTTCTAATAGAGCTGTAGTTGTTTTTGTTTTACATTGGTTTGCATAATGTCCCTTCTTTCCACATTTTCTACAAGTGATATTTGCTTTTATCCATCTTTGCACTTCTTTATCAGTGTTTTTATCTTCTTTATAATTTTTTCTTTTAAATTTTTTAAATTTTTTAGGAAAATAAGGTTTTTGAGATGTTATTTTTGGTTTTGTCTTTTTCCTAGACTTTTTAAATTTTTGTAATTTTTGTTGAGCTTTTTGATAAGGTATACCAGGTACTATCAAAAGCAAAACAAAAAATAAAAATCTCCTAATTCTTTTCTTTGGGCATATTTTTTGATTTGAATTTTAAGAAAACGTCATTACAAAGTTTAAGTCCTTCTTCTGTTATAACAGAAATAATGTCTCCATATGTTAACTGATCATATGGCACATTATATCCATCATGGTAATCTTTGAGTTTAGTAAAAATTCTTTGAGCAAAAAGGTTTGGAAGACAAGAAATAAAATTTGCTTTCCAAAAATGGGAATTACAATCAGTTCTATTCATTACTCTTGCTAGAAAAATATCTTTATACCATTTGAAATGAGATAAGGTTGGACATCTAAGGTTCATTAAAACTTCTTTTTGTATGCAATCAAAAATTTTTGAATCAAAAAATAAAATGTCTAAATATACTTATTAAAAGTGAGAATGCAGCATTAGAAATTTTTTCAGTAGTGGGAGTAGTGGATGTAGAGGCCTGTCCAATAGTTAATTCAGTAGAAACAATAGTTTTAGTAGAATTTAGTATCTCATTCTTTTATATTTCTGTTAAATAATTATTCCACCATTCATCTAAGGTTCCTGTAAAACCATTTATAACTATTAGGACTACTTCTTTTTCTGAAGTCCCTCTGCTTTTATGTAAAGTAATGAACATATTCATTTTTTTTAAGGTATTAATAATTTGATATGGTGCAGAGTTATCAATATTCCATTCATAGATAGACTGATGATTTCGAAAGAATCTAAAACTCTACTTGTTTCTAATTCTAAATCTTGTGGGTAAGGTTTATGGGTATACCTATCTAATGGAGGATATTTTTTCTCAAATTGTTTTGGATTTTCATATTTTTGAAATTTTTTCTTTTTTAGCACTGATAATTCTAATTCTGGTTCTGAATAATATCCTTCTTGTATTTCTTCATCTTTTTGAAACGTATTTCTTAGATTATCTAAAGAAGTATTTCCTAGTTCTATTTCTTGTTGTTGTTTTGAGTCATTTTCCGTTTGACTTTCTTCATGAATAAGTGTTTCTAATTTGTTATCTAATTTTTCTATTATCCGATCTATATCATTTTTGAATGCTTTTGGAGGAATTGGAGGCGAGGGATGAAGAATTGGAGGAATTATATGAGGATTTTGTACGGGAATATGAAATTTATTGAAATCTGGTATAATTTTTTTAGGATAACTGCATGAAGTGGATAAATTAGAAGGAATTTTTTCTATAGTTTTCTCAATTTTATCAAACGATTTGATACATTAATAGCAGTTTGTTCTAGTTGTTTGGAAATAGATTGTAAATTTAAAACAATAAAATTTCCTTGTTGTGAAAGTTTGTTTTGATTATCATTATTGAAAAATGGCGTTGCAATACCACCATTTGTTCCTATTTTAATATCTGCAAAAGGAGGATGTGTTGACTTAAAAATAGTATTTTTTCCATCATTTAAAACATAGTCTGTATATGTCAATTCTATAACAGAAATGTCAACATTATTTTCAATTAATTGGGGTTTATATTCAACATAAAACCAATTAAAAAATTCCATATAACACATAGTATGTGTGATAAAATCTTAATAAGAATCTTGAATCTGTTTTTGCTGTTGTTTGGAATAATAAGTGAAAAACCATTTTCTAAAAGATGAATATTTTTCTTGTTTAAAATCTTCAATAGCTCTTTTTGAAATTTCTGTTAATTGTTCTTCTGAAAGAGTTTGATTAGATATCATATTAATTTTGTTTGATGTTGTAGTGAGGGTGGATGTTGTACATTATAACCAAAGCCTATTTCCGATCCTACATTTGGTTCAGATTGGGTTTGAAGTGGTGTTTCTGAATAAATTCCATGCATAGTTTGATTTTTATCATATATTCCTTCAAGTTTTAAGTTAATATTTGTCCTAAGAGAAGAAGATCTATTTATTTCAGTATTGTTTGGATGAGATTCAGGAATTGATGAAGTAGAATTCCTATGAAAAGATATAGAAACATTACCTGTTGAAGACTCTTCTATTTCTGTAACTATGGTTGGTTTAAGTTCCTTTGGTATAGATGGACTAGTTAGCCTTTCGAATATCCATTGTTTAGGTATATCTAATTGATTCCAATTTATTATTTGAGGTAATTCTATATTTGATCTTGTTAAATTTGTTTCTATAAGAGGAGTACAACGAAGTTGATTTGTAATATTTCCTTTAATTGAGAAAGATGCCAATCCAGGACTTAATGTATTCATTAATTTATAAAATATTCTGTATGTAATAATAATATTTTCAGATCCAGGTTTCATATCATATCCTTTAGTATTTATATTTAAAGTAAGAGTTTCAAATAAGTTTTTATCTGTTAGAGAAACAGAGAAATTTGGAAAACTATTAAAATAAATTGGACCATTAAAGAGAGAAGTTTCTACTAGACCAAGTAAGGAATCGATAAATTTATGATGTCTTGCATCTCTAAGTGCTATGCAAACTGAAGTATTAAGACCTTGTCTATTTAATGGTTGTAAGGCTATTTGGACTAAGCCTATATACATATACAAAAAATTTTTTATCAAGTATTTCTTCTATATCTTTGGGTTTAATTAATTGTAAATGTTCAAAATTATTTCCTATAGGAATGGTTTTTTCTACAGATTTTATCTTATACTTAGTTTGAAGTTTAAATTTGTTAGCAAAGTCTACTTTATATATTTCAGATTTTTGTTTTTTAGGTAAGCTCCAATTTTGTAAAGTTTGGTCTAAATTATCAAATTCAATTATTTCTTGTATGCTATTTTTTGTGTAAGATAAAATTTGACGAGATAGAGAAACAGAGAAATTTGGAAAACTATTAAAATAAATTGGACCATTAAAGAGAGAAGTTTCTACTAGACCAAGTAAGGAATCGATAAATTTATGATGTCTTGCATCTCTAAGTGCTATGCAAACTGAAGTATTAAGACCTTGTCTATTTAATGGTTGTAAGGCTATTTGGACTAAGCCTATATACATATATTTAAATTTTTTATCAAGTATTTCTTCTATATCTTTGGGTTTAATTAATTGTAAATGTTCAAAATTATTTCCTATAGGAATGGTTTTTTCAACAGATTTTATCTTATACTTAGTTTGAAGTTTAAATTTGTTAGCAAAGTCTACTTTATATATTTCAGATTTTTGTTTTTTAGGTAAGCTCCAATTTTGTAAAGTTTGGTCTAAATTATCAAATTCAATTATTTCTTTATTTTTTGTGTAAGATAAAATTTGACGAGATAAACTACTATTTTCAGACATGGAATCACCTAATAAAATTAACCACGAAAGAGATGGCCTTAAAGAATTAATATTATTTAAATCCTGTCATGTTAAATGTTCAAACTGTTTTCAAGATTCTAATCTTATTGAACAATATTCTTTTAATGACGAAATTATTTTATACAATTCTTCACGTATTGATTAATTATTAAATAATTAAAATTTGATAACATGAATTGCTCGCAATTTTGGAATTGAAGAATCATTATTCCCAAAACCAGTATTTGATGCATTCCAAAGATACAGAGAGATAAATATTTCTGAATTCCCACAAGAAAACATTCCTAAAAGAGACCTATGCCATTTCATGATAAAATTCAAAATATCATGGGTGCTCTTATTGGAAATTAGAAACTGGATATAATCATACTACAAATATTTCCTGAAATCAGAAGAATTTTTATGGCAAAATGGTGGCCTAAATGCTACATGCCAAATTTCAGCAGTCTAAACATCCATCCAATACGCATTCCTTCATTAATATAGCCAGAAAGACAATACTATTGAGGCAAGTTCATCACAACAGCAGGTAAATCCAAAAGAGCTACAAACATACATCTCAGCAATGGTTTCTTCATACTTATCCCAGAAGAATGGAATTTAAATAAATGAGACAACACCATCAACATCTCAACAAATAACTACAAAAGGAAAGGAGAAAATGGAAGATCTTCAAACACAAAATCCTTTTTCCCAATTGGAACAAGATTCCCAAGGTCCAAACGATGTGGAAGAAATTGATATTCAAACACTTCTCAAACAAGCAGAAGAAATGACAAAAATTGCAAAGACAATTGAAGTTACTGCAAAAAATAAATTATTCTCTGTTCAGAAAAGGAAAAGGACAAAACATCCAGCTTGTCCTCAAGCTCTTTCACACAGGCCAAAAAACAAGACAAAAGAAAGAAGAAAGGACGAGGCAAGAAAAAGTGACTTTATTAAAGTTACTTTACCAAAAGTTGATGTCTTTTCATACTATTCACAAACTGTACAAAGATTCCATTTTGTTATTATAAATAGGCTAGACCAGCAAACTAACAGAGCAGATTTCGGTTTTCTTTCCTCCGCTCTTCTCTTGTAATTCTCCTCTCACTCTTGTAAAATTTTCTTTTAAGTAAAAAGTTCTCAAGTTTTCAGTTTCCAAGAAATTTTGAAAATTTATAATCTTGTAAGTTTCTCTTATTATTCTTAAATTTAAAGATTATTAGTTTATTTGTTATGAATTTTATATTCCTGGGATTATTTGGTATCAGTGCCATGGAAGCGTAATTTGATCTTAAAGGATTAATATTATTTAATTCTTATCATGTTAAAAGTTAAAATTTATTTCAGATCTAATCAATAAGAATTATTCTTTTAAGATTAGAATATTTTATATTAACTCTTCACAATAAGATGTTGTTAAATAATATAAATTTTGAAAACACGATTTGTGGGTCGACACCCAAGTCGCTGAGGATTGAGAAAACTGCTGGGATCCATAAGTCTGAGAAAAGGGCAAGGAGTAAATCTCAGTATACTGATTTGAAAGTTGACAGTCGAGCAATTCATGTTATCAAATTTTAATTATTTAATAATTAATCAATACGTGAAGAATTGTATAAAATATTTTTGTCATTAAAAGAATATTGTTCAATAAGATTAGAATCTTGTATGTTGTAATAATAATAATAATAATAATAATAATAATAATAATAATAATTATAATAATAATAATAATAATAATAATAATAATAATTATAATAATAATAATAGTAATAATAATAATAATAATAATAATAATAATAATAATAATAATAATAATAATAGATAGGTAGATTATAATAATAATAGTAATAATAATAATAATAATAATAATAATAATAATAATAATAATAATAATAATAATAATAATAATAATAATAATAATAATAATAATAATAATAATAATAATAATAATAATAATAATAATAATAATGTTTTTCATAACTTTTATAGTTTTAGTCATGTTAGGTATCCAGTAAATGTTCCAGTTATAAGGGTTTTCAAGATGTAATTGGTTGCTATTTATTGATTTATGTGTCTATGTTATTCTCGATTACTTTTCATTATAGGATTGAGTTGTTATGATCTTAGTGCTTTCAAGAGCCTGATCAACATTTGAAATGATTTAATCAGTGTGTAATGACACTATAACAAGTTCTTTGCATGCTTATATCGAATTACAATCACCATAAATGTTGAACAAAGTACTGATCAGGGATTAGTTCCTAATTGTGTAGATTTTGTGCCATGTGATGTTTTCCAAACCTTATTTTGATGATGACATAAACACTTAACTCTGTAAACAAGTTTTTGCAGGTCTGTTACTTGTTTTGCTAGAGACAGGATTTTCAGACGTACTGTACCGTCCGAACTATGTCAAGCTTCTCGGACTCATTCCTCCGTCCGAACCAACAGGCAGAAAGAAGGATCTTACTGCCTCTCCAAACGAACGCACACAACTGTCAGAACAAAGCCTTCTTCGGACGAACATGACCATCCGAAGCTTCTACTGTCGGACGATGGAACGGACGCATGCACGGACGTCCGAACGAAGTTCTTCACCAACTGTTGATGGAGATGCGGACGCTGTGTCGGACGCATCCTATCTATCTCGGACGTTCGAAACCCCAACGGCTACTTTTTGTGCATTTATTATTTAGCCGTTAGGAAGTAGTTGCAACCACCATTTATTGCTCTTATAAATAACTGCTTTGTTATTCTGTAAAAATAATCTAATACATTGAATACAAGCTTTAGAAAAGAGCAATTTTAGTACAAATTGGCTATAGTGCTTGTTGTATTAGTGTGCAGTTTAGAGTGCAATACAATTTTGAGTTGTACGAAAGTGAGGTTGTGAGTAACATTCTTGGCTCAACTAAAAGAGTTTTAGTGTGAGCAAGAATCTCCCTACTTTGTAAAGATCATTGGCTCACCAAGTGTGTCAAGCATTCTAGTGTTTTAATATTTCAAGCTTGTTAGCTTGGAAGTATTGGCTGTTTTATTCCATCTCTTTCTTACATCTAGTTTACCGTTTCATTGTTTTTATCATATCAATTATTATTGGAAAAATCTCAGTAAGATTAATATTTCTTAAAGTAATTTTAGAAACCTAATTCACCCCCCCTGTTAGGTTGCTTTGGGACCAACACCAGATGGACATAAAATGAATTCATCCTGCTAAAAATTGATTGTACTTGATCAAGAAAATCGATTGGAAAGAGAAAGAATGCTTTTATTTCTAAATTGTTCGTTCTAGAACGTAGAAAAGCCATCGGAATAGAAGTAGGTTTATTATTGCATGACATATGGGAATTCAACTAGGAATCGAGCAAATAAATTTGAGTAACTAAATGTAGAATCAAGCCATGCAACAAACTAAATCAAGAAATCCTAACGCATTTTTCATCTCTTGAATTCTAGTATTTAATTTTTTATTTTTGCTTTTTAATTAGTCATTTCTAATCATTACTGTCACGCCCCAAAAACGCGACCGTAACACGCCGCGCTAATGGTACACCGGCCCAAAGCGCACTCTTATACACATCTAGATGTGTATAAGAGACAGCATCCAACATATGTGGGCCAAGCATTTCGATAAAAGAAAACATAAAGATAATAACATTTGCGAAAACCATAGTCATGCAGTTTCTAAAATGTCTCATGCCATTTAAACGTCAATAAACCATAATCATAAGTAGTTTCTAAAATGTATATCTTTTTGAATATAATAAAATAGCATGAGTATCTTTTAGGCTCAAAGGTATGACCTACAGTACTAGTCAGATCTAGTAATCTACCACACCTACTAGTCTGACCGGGAGGTCAAGTTATCCCATCACAAGACCCCGCAGTCAAATAGTTCATAACAGTCATAGCAACTACCATGGCGTCCCATGGATGACTATAGAACCGGTTCTCCCCAAATCAAACATTTCCAAACACATCCAAAATTATATACCTAGGTCACCTATGAGCCAAAGCAGTTATAAAATGCTTTCATATCAAAAGAGTTTGCAAACATATCAATTGATTAACATAAAATAGCTTGGTCCCGATTTCATATGTAATAGCTCCAAGAACTTGGTAAAAGTGCAGTTCCAAACATCATACACATTCTGAATTGATAGGCGGTAGGTCCCTGTCAGTACTTAAAACAAGATCTGCTCTTACATATGAAATCGTAGAAGTTATTTTAACGTTAGGTTAGATAGGATGCGAAACGATAGAAAATGACACCAACAGACAGGTCAAAAATGACCTTTTCAGGCTTTCTGACCAACTTCGACATGTGCTAAAACCCCAGTCAAAACACTTAGTTAACCCCTCAAATGTGTATTACAGCTAGATTAGGAGATAATAATCTCGTTTTCCAGAAAAATTGGTGGCTTTAGTAGAAAATTTTCCCCTCCCTGGGCTAATAACCTGGCTATCCTCCTAATCAACAAAATCCAATTCCAATGTATTCAAGGGACCTTGGTTACAACCCAACTCAAAACAACATATTCAACCAACCAACAAAGTCCATTAGCGTAAACGGAAAGATTCACCGGAGCAATAGCCGGGACTATATCAATAGCATTCTACAACAATCCATACCCCATAACCACTACAATTAACTCTATTACAACATTAGAGCAACAACCTATGGGTGGAATTCCTCTTTACTACCAAACTGAAATTTTTACCGATTAGCCACACGCATGATTCAAACATGCTTCCTATCCAACCCACTACCAAGGAAACACTTAAAATCATTAAAAGATCATTAAAGATCCTTCAAACATAACCAATTATCCAAATTATCCTAGTTGCACCAAACTTCCGCTTACTTACAAAATGAAGGGAAATCAATTCCACTTGGTTTCAAGTCTCAATTCCTATCCAAACTAACCTTAAACCACTCTTAAAACATCATTATGTGCATAGACATAAGCATTCATAGCATAACACTCTAGGCCACATATGGAAGCCCCAACTCATAATCTTAAAATTTGTAATCTAACCATGGAAAGTTGTTAAAAATCAATCCCAAATCACTTCCCAACCTCCAAAACACTAAAAACAACCCATAACATACATAAATCAACACATATAAGGCTGCAAAGAGGGTTTTCTCAGCCATAAAGAATCCTACAAAAACTTGAAATTAAAGCTTGGATCATAAAGCCCATAAGCCAAAAAGTGCTAAAATACAAAAATCTTACCTTCCAAGTGATTTCTACTTGAAATCCAAGAAAATTTTTGGGGAAAATGGAGGAAGAGGAGTTCGGCTGCTGCTAGGAAGAAATGAGGAAGAAACAACAAGAAGAAGACTTAAAAAGCTTCCAAAGTTGACCCAAATAGTACCCAAGTTGACCAAATAGTCTCCAAGTTGACTATTTGACCCAAAAACTAATTTTTTTGCTACTAAATTAACATTATAAATCATCCATCAAACAACACTCACACACCACAATGCACTAATTACACTTAGTCCAACTTTTGACCCGTTTACCCGCCGGTACCGAAATTGCGTAAATCGAAAAATTTGCCGAATTGAAAAACGAATAAGTTGAAGTACTTTATGACTAAAAATAATATGAAAAACATTTTAAACCAGTTAAAATCAAAGAACAAGGCTATTAAAATACTGGGTTTCACAATTACAATTTCAGTTGTCCGAATAGAAGTGTTTTCAGTGCTAACCACTAGTCTCTATGGGATGCTACTCACTCTCTTTTATAAACTTGAATACGATCTTGTACACTTGCAAGAGCGCAAGGATTTTGCACGTCAAGTTTTTAGTGTCATTACTGGGGGACTAGCAATTGATAACATTGATACCAACTAATTTGAATTGCTAATTTTCTTGTATTTTATTTAATTATTTTTATTAGATTTGATTTTTTAAATATTTTTTTATAGTTTATGCTATCTGAGTCTCCTTTGAATTTAGAGATTGAAAAAATATTGCATAAACTCCGTACAGAAGCAAAGGAAGCAGAAAAAGGTTCCACAAATACAAATATGGCTAATATTGGAGATGATGAGGAACCAACCAAAGCGTGAAGAAGAACAACCACAAGGAGGCAACAGATGTCTCAAGATTATGCACTGCCTTTTATTGGAAGGAAGTAGTTCGAGCATAATAAGGCCACCAATTCAAGCCAAAATTTTTGAAATCAAACCAGCAATAATATCTATTCTTCAAAATGTACAATTTAGTGGGAGTCCAATGGAGGATCTACACTAGTATGGAAATTTGCAATATACTCAAGCAAAATGGGGTTTCAGACAATGCGGTTAAGTTGAGGTTGTTTCCCTTTACCTTGAGAGACAAGGCCAAAGGGTAGTTGCAGTCATTTGCACTTGGGACATTTACTACATTGGAAGGGTTGGCTTAGAAATTTTTAAACAAATGCAGCAGAATTTTCCTTTATCGCAAAGGATTTGTTCTTATCCAGCTTCACCGAGTGTTAAATAAATCAGGACAAAATTTTCACGCACTTCCATGTTATAAGGTTATTCAGGAATCACAGACAACAATTTTAGACATGGAAGAGGATCATACAATGAAATTCAAAGGATTTTATTACAAGAAAATAAATGTATTCCTAAAGAAAATGGCCCCCAGCAACATATGGTACATGGAATCATCTTTCTGGACACCCTAATTGGAAAATAATTCAAGATGCAAAAAATGAATATCATAAGAAATATGCGGATGCATCATTTTCTCTAGACCAAAATCCAGAACCACCTCCTGACATTCCTCCACAATCTAATTCCACTCAACAGATTCTTCCATAATCAAGTTCCACTCATACAAAAATAGGAAAACAACTGTTGGCCAAAACAAAAAGAAAAAGAAGAGAAAATAAAAGAAGAAAAGACTAAAGCATTGGGATAGGATTGAAGAACTCAATATCACCGATCCATATTCTACTCCCTCGGATACTCCCAGCTCAGATGATGAGAAGACAAGATGGCCCTGTAACTTTTAATAAAGTTACTTTATTAAAGCCTCTTTAGTGTGTCAGGCTTTATTAAAGCGTGTATTACACTAGCATGTATAAGATTTGCTTTAGTGTGTCACAATGATAAGATTTCATCATGGATCTTATCTTTTATTGTATTTTAGTTTATTACTTTAAGTTTGAAATCTGGGTTCCTCACTATAAATAGAACCCAATGTAATTTTGAATAGCTGAGTGGAGTGTGGAGTGAAGTGTGAAATAATATTGTAAAATTTCATTGTGGAAATAAAATATCCATGGCTTTCTAAACTCCTTTTCTTTCTCCAAGTATCAGCATAGCTTAATAACCATGCAATGATTCTTCTTGATTTCTTGACTCAAATTTTTATATTTCATTTGTATGTATATTCTGGATAAAGTGCAGGGCTCCTTGTATGCCTAATAGGATGGTAGTTTAGAGCCTAGCTTACCTTCTAAAATTTACATACATTTGCATATATATAGACATTTGAGTCTCGTTTATTAATTTGGTATCAGAGCATGTTATTAAGTTATTGCTTGATATGACGAGAAGGATCGTTATTCATCACGAGTGATTTAAGTCCCTTGAATACGTTTCCACTTCACCCTCGTTTAAAAAATCCATTTATGATAAAGTAGATTACCTCAATGAAGTTTCTGTAGTACCTGATAATCAGAACTCTGGTTTTATTATCCCTACTACTCTTCCTCTTGTAAATCCCTACTCAGCATTCGCTAGATCTCAGTTTTCTCCTATTTCCAAATATATTCGGTCTCTTACATCTCCTAAAAAATAAACTGTAAAAGAATATATCCAGTCTTCAAGACTAGATCAACATCATATTCTAGCCACCTCATTAGAACATCTTGTTACTCTATATCTTCTTGAGGATTTTCCTAGACAATGGAGAGCTCAAGGTTGTACTCACATCCATTTTGGAGCAATCCAACTTCATCTAACTTTTCATAGAAGAAAAGGTCTACTAGTAGTGGCCAGTGCCTTGTTAGACACCAAATTCAAGAAATATCAACATGCCTGCGTAGCAACTGTTGAAACTACACTAAATACAGGAACAATGTTCGTCCCTTTGTTTCCCAATTCTTTAACATGTCACTGCAAGACCCTCATCTTCTCTCAGCTTTGAAGGTCCAAATTCAAAGTCAAAGGGCTGAGCAAATTCAAGATGCACTTGCTGCAACACTTTACTACTAGATGGTTTATAGAGCTTAAAACCATGCTTTTGATCTATCACTTCTTGGAGGTGATTGTGAAACCCAGTATTTTATTAGCCTTGTTCTTTGATTTTAATTGGTTTAAAATGTTTTTCATATTATTTTTAGTCATAAAGTACTTCAACTTATTCGTTCTTCAATTCGGCAAATTTTTCGATTTACGCGATTTCGGTACCGGCGGGTAAACGGGTCAAAAATTAGACAAAATGTAATTAGTGCATTGTGGTGTGTGAGTGTTGTTTAATGACTGATTTATAATGTTAATTTAGTAGCAAAAATTAGTTTTTGGGTCAAATAGTCAACTTGGAGACTATTTGGTCAATGGGGTACTATTTGGTCAACCTTGGAATTTCTTTTTAAGTCTTCTTCTTTTTTTTTTCTTCCTTATATTTTCTTCCAGCAGCAGCTCTTATACACATCTAGATGTGTATAAGAGACAGACTTGTTTTCACGTAGGAATCACTTGGAAGGTAAGATTTTATGTATTTTAGCATTTATGGCTTATGGGCTTTATGATTTAAGCTTTAATTTCAAGTTTTGTAGGATTATTTATGGCTGAGAAAACCCTCTTTGCAGCCTTATAAGTTGTGATTTATGTATGTTATGGGTTGTTTTTAGTGTTTTGGAGGTTGGGAAGTGATTGGGGTTGATTTTTAACAACTTTCCATGGTTAGATTACAAATTTTAAGATTATGAGTTAGGGTTTTGTCTTCCATATGAGCCTAGAATGTTATGCTATGAATGCTTATGTCTATGCTTGTAATGATGTTTTAAGAGTGTTTTAAGGTTAGTTTGGATAGGAATTTAGACTTGAAACCAAGTGGAATTGATTTCCCTTCATTTTGTAAGTAAGCGGAAGTTTGGCGCAACTAGGATGGTAATTTGGATAATTGGTTATGTTTGAAGGGTCTTTAATGATCTTTTGATGGTTTTAGGTGTTTTCCTTGGTAGTGGGATGCTATTGATATAGTCCCGGCTATTGCTCCGGTGAATCTTTCCGTTTATGGATTTTGTTGGTTGAATATGTTGTTTTGAGTTGGGTTGTAACCAAGGTCCCTTGAATACCTTGGAAATGGATTTTGTTGGTTGGTTGAATATGTTGTTTTGAGTTGGGTTGTAACCAAGGTCCCTTGAATACCTTGGAATTGGACTTCGCCTTGTTGGCAGGGAGGAAAACCTACTTATAGCCTAGGGAGAGGCGAAGTTTTTCGGTTTTTTCTGGAAAACTGAGCTTATTATCTCCTAATCTAGCTGTAATACGAATTTGAGGGGTTAACTAAATGTTTTGACTGGGGTTTTAGCTTGTCGAAGTTGGTCGGTTTTTGTGAATAGGTCATTTTTGACCAAAGAGCTTTTGGTGTCGTTTTCTATCGTTTCGCGTCGTTTTCGTCTTCCCTAGTCATTCTTTAACTTCTACATCTCTTCTAAGAGTCCTCTTATATCTGTTTTAGGTACCACGCCACCTACCGCCGGCGATCGCGTTCAGTGATCATTGTGCAATTTTTGCTTTGATAGGTGGGTAACATAGATTCTCTTCCACGTGTATTTTGTTTAACGACTTTCGAAATATGTTTGGATGGATTTTAAAATGTGTATGATGTTTGGAACTGCACTTTTACCAAGTTTTGGAATTATTATATATGAAATCGGGACCAAGCTATTTTATGTTAATCAATTGATATATTTGCAAACTCTTTTGATATGAAAGTATTTTATGACTGTTTTGGCTCATAGGTGACCGAGGTATATAATTTTGGATGTATTTGGAAATGTTTGATTTGGGGTGCACCGGTATCTATAGTCATCCATGGGACGCCATGGTGATCTTCTGTGAATGTTATGAACTCTCGATACGGGGTCTTGTGATGGGATAACTTGACCTCCCAGTCAGACTAGTAGAGGTGTGGTAGATTACTAGATCTGGCTAGTACTGTAGGTCATACTGTTGAGCCTAAAAGATACTCATGCTATTTTATTAAATTCCGGATTGAAACTATACTTGGATTTGTTAGCTATGCTTTAGCATACTATATTTTGAAATGATTGGATCTTTTTGGCTACGCTATGCTTTAGCATACTATGTTTTGAAATGATTGGATCTTTTTGACTATGTTTTGGACATGCCTGACGTTTAAATGGCATGATACATTTTAGAAACTACTTATGATTATGGTTTATTGACGTTTAAATGGCATGAGACATTTTAGCTATGTTTTGAAATGAATGGATATTTTTGGCTATGTTTTGGACATGCCTGACGTTTAAATGGCATGAGACATTTTAGAAAATGCTTCATGACTATGGTTTTTCGCAAATGTTATTATCTTTATGTTTTCTTTTTATCGAAATGCTTGGCCCCAATTGAAGAGCTTTTATGATATCCACTGAGCTAGTTATGCTCACCCCACGTGACTTATAATTTTTCAGATTAGGTGCTCGTTTTTGGATTCACCACCGCGTTAGCAGCTTTTAGATTTTCCCCAGACTCCACATTACTGGTAGGACTCTGCGGATAATCTTCCAAGCTTCTCTTTTGTTTGGAGAGGGGTAGTATATTAGATAGGTTTTGTATTGATGAACTTTGTTTTTGTTGTAGCATCTTTTGTACTAAGAAGGAATTTTGTAATTCGTATTTTTGTGTAAAATGAAATATTTGGTTTTATAGTTGAGAAATGGCTTGATGGTTCTATTACATTACGGTTTAGTTTGTTGCTCTGTTCGTTTGTGCCTTGCGCTTTGGTCCGGTGTACCATTAGCGCGGCGTGTTACGGTCCCGTTTTTGGGGCGTGACAGTGATGATGCCCTCTTCATCAAGATAGAAGAAGGTCAGTCTGCTACTTGAACACATATTCCTAGGCAGATTCCAAGAGATGAACTTATAAAGCTACTTCCAAACACATGGATCACAATTGTATGAGAAATTGCTTGAAGCAGTTCCCCAGATCTCTTGAGTCTTCTAAAACCTTGATGTAGTCCAGATAGGATAGAACAGTTTCTATCTAGTTTAATCATTCCCATCTTAAAAAATCTCAGTCTTTGAGATTTGATAGCCAAAGTGACATGGCTTTCAGTTCTAGGCCTTCTTTTTCAATAATGGAAATATTAGTAAAAGATCCTTCAACATTAAAACAAGAGGATTATGGACATGAAAGATGTGTCCTAGAAGACATCACTAGAAGTTTCAAAGAAAATGGCCAGACAGTCTATTTTTTCACAGATCCTTTTAGTGGACACTGTTATTTTGATGTCTGCTATTGTGATGAGTGCCAAGACAAAGAATGGGAAGAAGAAGATGAGTTTTATTGTACTCATGAAACTGGAAGAAAACTACCAAAGAAGAAGAAGAATAAGTGCCTTTATCAACATGTTCTTCCTGAAGATCTTGATCCCTCTTCACCAGCTTAAACTGTGAGAAGAGTGCTTTTGATTTCTTGACTGAAGAATTGCCTAATGAAAAATGGGCAATCCAACCTGGAAAAGAAGAGGTGCAAAGAAAGTTCAAAGAATTTGTTGACTCCATTATTCCAGAGCCAGTTCCTGAAACTCCAAGTAGGTTAGTATTGCCTCAGATTTGTATGTTCAACCCAACAAATTTTCCTCCACTATCTAAGTTTGAAAAGGATAAGGCTAGTCATATTCCAAAGATTCAGAGTACTTCCAAGGTAGTATTACCCTCAGGACAAGTTGAACCAAAATTGCAAGGAGAAGAAGTTCTAAATTGGCAAACTGAAAATGCACTTGTTCAAAACCAAGCTTTGACCTCTATTGATAAAAAAGTTACTGCTATAAAACATGAAGTAGAACAACAATAAGAAAAGATCAAAGACGTCATGTATAAGTTACAGATCTTTGAAAAGCTCTTTGAGCAATTACAAAATGCAATAGCACCACCTGGATTATCCTTCATGCATTTCCAATCCCAACAGCAGCTTAAGGAGAAGGAATCAGTGCTCAAACAAATGGAATTCTTAAAACAAGAACTCCCACCAGAAGCATCAAATTCCCAAACATAGCCAACCATTTATGGAATCAACTTTGCAAATCCACCACCACTCAAGTTTGGAGCAGAACCCATTGTGCCTACTTATCCTCAATCCTATGGGAAATTTGAAACAAATTCCCTAAGGCATTACATCCCTCTTTTTCCCTCTATGCCACAAAAACCTTATGTACCTTCCCTAGGAGGGCCTTAAATTAATAACCTTCCAGAATGGTACAAATTCTAGAAAGTGGAGATGAAACAACTACAACAAATTCAAAAAGAAAAAGAAAAGTAGGAGAAATTGAAGATTCAACAAGAAAGAGAGCAAGAACCGAAAAAAGCTGAAGATGAAGGAAAAGAATAGGAAAAACTAGAAAGAGAAAAGGCATCATCATCGTCCCATATGATGATAACCCCAACATCTAAAAAGGAAGTAAAAAATTCTTTTAGACATACTTTTCTCTCAATTATCTCAACTAGTTCCTAATCTTGCTTCAGCAGACGCATTTGAAGAATCATCCACAGAAGAACTTGATTCAGAAGAAAGTGAGTCATCAGATGAGTTGGAAGAATCCTCAGAAAGTGAACCAGAACTAACAGTTATGGTAAATGAGCCAATTGTGACCCATCTAGAAGATGATGATGGAGATGTTGTCATGGAAGAAACAATCATTGGAGATAGAGCTCCAAAAACTTCAACAAAGTCATCTAAAGGAACGATCATTTTCACATTGGATGATGTTCCGTACTCTAAGTGGTGAAGTAGAATCCAAGAATTTCATGCATGGCTAGTCATAAGAAAATTGACTATTGACAATAATTTTGAAATTCTAACTGAGTTCACTTCTCGTTTTACAGGATTATTGAAAGATTAGTGGATGACTGTCCCAGAAAATGATAAATTAAATTTCATGGTTCAACAAGATTTTAATCTGATCATTGAGGCTTTGTATACTATTTTATTTTGCCTACGTGAACAAAAAAAAGATTCAGAATTAAAAAGGAAAGAATTTTTCAAGTTGAGATGTCAATCTTATACTAGAAGAGATTTTGACAAACATTTGAAAAGACTAACACATTTGCTCTACATCCTTGGTGCAGATTCCAGCCTAAAGCAAGCTTTTCTCACATCACTCCCCAAAATATTGGTTGATGGAGTAGAAATTATATTCGAGGAAATACAATGGAATTATCACTATGACCACAGGGCAAATTCGCCAAGCAATAATGATTGCACCTGAGAACTTTGTCAGAAGAGACATGTAATCAGAGAACATCTCAAAGGAGACCCTTGCCTAAATGAAGCATGCAAATGTCCAGAATATGTTCTGAAAGGAACATGTAAGGGATGTAAGCCAAAAAAGAAGAAAAGGTTAAAAAAGAAGTTCAAGAAATTCAGAATCTTCTCAAAATCTTTGTCAAAACCCAGAAAGTGGAAATTGTTCAAAAGAAAGAATAGATTTAGATTAGAAGAACGAATGGAGGAAAAAGCAAGAAATTCAAGAAGAAATCCCTGAGATGTTGCATTTTCAATCAAAAAGTTTATTTTGGAAAAAATTGCCACAAAATCAAAAAGGACAAAAACTGATGGATGCAATTACAAGAGAAACAGGATATGAATTTTTATCAGATGATGACCTTGAATCAATCTTCTCAGTTGACAGCCAACCTTCAGAAGACACATTGTTTGCTGTTGAAACAATTCAAGACATGTTCCTGATCAACTACAAATTTGCTCCCATTCATTTCTCGGAATCAACTCCAAGTTTTCAAACAATTTCTTCTACTGCACAAACTTTAGTTTATATTTATCCTTCTAAATATGATAAAACTATTCCACTAATAGCTTTTTTTTTTTTTTGATACAAGTGCTGTCCTATCCATTCTTCATCCAAAGGTGTTGCCAGCAAAATATTGGAAACACTATCAGCAACATTTCAGAGCAGCAAATGGAGAAATTTTCATAGCTGATCTTATTACAAGAGATCAATCAGTAACCATTCAGTTCTTTTCGAATTGCAAAGTTCGAACACAAATTCTAGGGTGTGCTGCCCCAGGAAAGGACATGGTGTTTGGAATGGATCTCTACAAAAAATCAATGGGTCTTACAATTCTTCCAGAAGGGATTAAATATAAGAAATTCTTCAAATCTTATGTTGATTCCCCTCGCTTATTTTCCATTGATACAGGAGAAATCCTTGAACAAATAAAAACTGTTTTAATTGAAAAGTCCTGTGCTAATTCACATAATGAGTTTTTATCTAAATGTTCAAAACCATTGTGGACTAACTCTGAGTTTTTTATGCAGCTTCCATTCAAGAAGAATGAAAATGTCAATCCAACAAAGGCGAGCAATTCAGGGATGAATCCAGAACATGTTGTCCTTGCAGAATAGGAATGTCAAGAATTGCTGAAAAATGGTTTGATTGAGAAGTCTAAATCACCATGGGCTTGTGAAGCTTTTTATGTAAATAAAAGGTCTGAACAAGTACGTGGGAAAATGAGAGACTTGTCATAAATTATCAACCATTCAATCATTTTCTCCAAGACAACAAATTTCCTCTTCCAAACAGATATACCCTATTTTCAAATCTTAAACCTGCTAAATGGTTTTCAAAATTTGATTTGAAATCAAGTTTTTGGCAATTGGGTATTTACCCAGGTAACAGAGGAAAAACAGGATTTTGCATTCCTAATCACCATTTCCAATGGACAGTTATGCCTTTTGGGCTCGAAACAACCCTATCACTTTTTCAACAGGCCATGATAAAAAGTTTTCAACCCATCTTATCCTCAGCCCTAATCTACATTGATGACATCCTACTCTTCAACCTAACACTTGAAGCCCATTTTGAACTCTTAGCCTAGTTTGCTCAAATAGTCCAAGACTATGGGATTATGCTTTCAGAGAAAAATATGATTTTGGCCCAACAAACAATCACTTTTCTTGGGATGAAATTTGATGATGGAAACTACAAACTCGAACAACACATTTCAACTGCCATTTCCAGTATTTCCAGATTCAAATCTCACCACAAAGGAAATCCAACAGCTTTTAGGGATTGTAATTATGTCTGAGATTTTGTCCCTAAAGTTGCAACCTCTATTCATCCATTAACCAAACTTCTAAAGAAAAATCCTCCCCGTTGGTCTTCAACACAAACCAAAGTAGTCAAAAATTTGAAACTCCTTTTCCATAACATCACCCATCTTTCCATCCCATTAGAAGGAAAAAAGATCATTCAGATAGATATAAGTGATAAATTTTGGGGAGCAGTGCTCTTCAATGAAATTTGATCACTAAAGACAACTTTGTGGATATGCCAGTGGAAGATTCAAACCCTCAGAAATTCATTACCATTCCACTTTCAAAAAAATTCTAGCCGTGAAGAATGCTATCAAGAAATTTAACTTCTATCTCATTCGTGAAAAATTTCTTGTACAAATGGATATTCATTTTTTCCAAAAATGCTTTAGTTCAAACAAAAGGTTATCCCAAATCCCCAACTTCTCAGATGGTCTTAATTGGTTTTCACAATATACCTTTGATGTTCATCACATTAAAGGAAAAAACAATCTCATTGCAGACTTTTTTAGTAGATCACAGTCTTTCCTTCCAAAAAAGTCTATTGAGTCATCAGAGTCCTTGATGTATATTCCTTCTTTTAATATGTGGACACTTGAAACCTATGAGTATTCTTCTCATCTTGAGTTCGTAGAATTATTTCCTCCAGAATTTAAGTCATTAGATTACCCATGGAAAACAAAAGATCTTAGTCAATATAGTCTTTTGGGAACTTCGAACTTTCACACAGTATGGAGGTTCCATTCTTAATCCTTTTGGAGTCCACCTAGAATATCTTTTCTGTCAAGTGTTTTCTATGCATCCTCATGATTTTCCAGAGTCCCTATTGTGGTTTTTCTTCTACTTGTGTCACTAATATCATATTGTTATTGAGTTTGAGTATAAGTGAGCAAGAGTGCAAGGGAACTTCAAAAGGGATTAAAATGACTCCAATTTGGTGAGAACCAAAGAACTTTTTAATCCTTTTAAGCTTCTTAAATTTCAATTACTAGTTGATTTAGAATTGTATGATAGAAATCCATTTAAGTTCTTTGGTCATGTTTTGTGATTTTGCCCCTATTACTTGTACTAGTTGAGTTTATGTGTGCTCAAAGTTGTTTGTTTTGGTTAATTTGAGGATTCTTCAGTTTAATTTCAAGGTTGATATTTGAAATTCTTGTTTAATGTCTTGAACCATGCCTCCTAAAGCAACTTCATCTAAAGGGAGGAAAACACAAGGAAAAAAAGTTTAAAGTTGGAGCTAGGAAGGTAACAAAATATAACAAGGAAAAATTTTCTTCTTGAGAGGCCAGTAATAGATATAACTTGCATTTGGTGATAAAAGAATCCTATTTGAGAGGGGTTTAGTTTTAGAAAACCATGGGAAGATAAAGAAGTTCATGGAAAAGTTCAAAAAATAATTGCATAGAGAAGTTGGGAACTGTTGTGTGAAAATCCCTTGTATGCTAGAGAAAAAATTTTTGTGTTCACAATTAAGGGAATTCATCGCAAATTTACTTGCTAATGACAAGGACAAGGTCATTGTTAGGGATCATGTTTTATACTGTACTCCTAAATCTATCAATTCTTTCTTTAGTACTTGTAAAATTTAATGTTATGATAGTGCTTGCATGTGTAAGGAACCTAACTTGAAAGAAGTAACCAAAATGCAATGTGGTTGTATGAATGTACCTTGGAATAAATATAAAGATTATGAATTTACTTATTTTCTGAGTAAATATTTAACTCCATTAGTTAAATATGACAAATATAGAGAAACATAGAGAAATTTTTCTCTATTATGTGCTAACTGATAAGCTCATAAATGTCTTATATTTCATGTGTCATTTAACTTAGTTTTTGTGTAGGGTGAGCAATAATTGAGTTAATTATGAGCCTAATTATTTTATTTTTAGTTTATGTAGGTATTGAATGAAAAAAGAGCCAAAATGTCCATAAATTTGGAGAAAAAAATCAAAAGGATGCAAACGTGTTACACCGGCGGGGAATGAATTTGGACACTGTCTAGATTATTGACCATAACTTTCTTGTCCGAACTCCAATTAAGGTAACTCAAGATGCTTTGGAAAGATAAGAAATAGAGCTGCAATTTTCATGTTCTAAGCGTTTCCAAATTCCATTAGATTCAAGATCCAAATTGAGGTGGAAGATGAGACTGGTGCATTGGAATTCGTGCACATACGCGAATGAAAGTGTGAGCATATGCGAAAGTTGAAGAAAGGAATTTTTGCTTCTGGAAATTGCGTGCATGCACAAGAAAATGATGTACTGTAACTTACAAAAATTACTTGTTTTGAAAGTTTTCTCTATCCAGTTGGACTCTTTTATGAATTTTATTGTATTTCTATCATCTAAGGGGTCTAAACCTGGGTGTATCCCATATAAATACCCCCATTGTATGAGCAGTTGAATGTATGTAGTAGCCATTAGTTAGAACAAACATTAGAATAGAAAATTCATTAGATTAGGGTTAGGGTTTGGTTCCTTTTCTTATTCAAGACTTCAAGCACATTAACTCTTGCTTCGGCTACGCTAATGAGTTTGTTTTCTTTATTTAAATTCAATTCAATTCGAGTTCTTATTTCAATTTCATAGTTTTAATTTAATCTTCTTGCATTTACTTTTCTAGTTCATTAATTTAAATTTGCTTTCGGTGAATTTTATTGCTTTCTGTAGTTTTAATTAATTTTGTGATTGTTCTTGTTTTCTTAGTGATTAGAATTACTTTGGTTAGGTAGGAACAAAATCTTGCAATTGATTTGTCTAACTAGTATAAAGATTTGTGAACCCTAGTACTTGTCCAATAGTCCTTGTGAGAACGATCCTTACTCATCCAATCTACAAACATACCTCATATCCTTGCGAGCATGTGTAAGTGTTGATTAAGGTTATTAAGGCTTAATTATTACTTGTTTGTGATTGGATTGCCTAATCAATATTTACCCGAAGAAATTTTTGGTGCCGTTGACTATTTTTGGTACAAGATATATTAGGTTTAGTGAACCTTACTAGATTAGACTTTTTATTTTCTTTTAACTGTTTACAATTGCTTTTGTTCTTATTTTTTAAATTTTTCTTTTGTTTTTTGTTTAATATTCGAACTTTGGTCTTCTTCTTGTAGTTTATGGTAAATACTCATTTTTCCAACCAACCACTATATCCAGGTGGTTTGGAGATTGAACGAATTATAACTAGAAACTGCAGGAAATCACAAGAATCAAGCCAAGGAGAGAATATAATGGATAATCCAAATTGCAATGTTGGGGATCAAAAGAAGTAGCGGGTAATCATGGCAATAGAGGTAATGCTAATAAGAGACCCTTAGAGATATGCTATACCGAAGTTTGAAAGGGCAAGTTCTAGCATTGCCCGACTACCCGTACAAGCCAACAATTTTGAGATCACGCCAGCTTTGACTAAAATGCTCCAAACCCATGCTATGTTTGGTGGTAGGTCAAACGAGGATTCATGTGCTTACTTGGTGAATTTTGACAAGAAGTCATCAAAACATTTAGATACAATGGAGTACATCCATATTGTATTCCAATGTGAGCTTTTCCATTTTCTCTGAGGGATAGGGCAAAGGCTTGGTAGCAATCATTCCAGCAAAGTACTTTCACCACGTGGAATTAGCTAGCTAAGGCATTTTTGGCCAAGTGCTTTCCAAGAGACAGCAAGGATAGCAAAGCTCCGCAATGACATAACATCTTTCTGACAAATCATAGGGAGAGCTTAAGTGAAGCATGGGAGTGCTTCAAGGAGTTGCTTAGAAAATGTCCACTTCATGCCATTCCATTATGGTTGCAGGTACAGACGTTCTATAATGGGTTATTTTTGGAGACGAGATTGATCGTCGATGCAAGCGTAGGAGGCTCTTTTCCTCTTAAAACTCCGAAAGAGGTACAAGAATCCTAGAAGGATTGGCATCAACTCATTACTACCATGGAACAATTACTCCTTTAGCTGGGCAACAAAAACAACAAGAAGTCCATCAAGTCAACATGCCTAACAAAGAGGTATGATTAATTTTAATGATGCTTTCTTGGCTCAACAGGGCATGATGTTGAATATGATGATCAATTTGACGAAGGCCTTAGAAAATTTGGGAAGGAGTCCGGTAGGCTCTATAAATTCAACACGTCAAGGAATTTTTGTGACTTCTATGGAGGAATCCATCAAAATGGTCTTTGTGACATACCCATCCCACAAAGTGAGCAAGTTCAATTTGTTTCAAATCAAAATTCTCAGCCAAGGAATTAGCCAAATTCTTATAGTAACACCTATAACCTATTGTGGTGAAATCATCCAAATTTCTCATGGACTAATCAGCATAATGTTCAAAATCCATTCTTCCAACCCAACCAGCCATAGTATAATTTTTCCAACCAACCCATATCTTCTAGACCATATCAACTACTTCACCAAAGAAATGCCCAAAACTTTCCACCTTAATCGAATAACTCATACCAACCTCCAACACCAAGACCTCCAATCTCAAAATCATAGCCAGTTATCCTCCATATGTAAACCATGATCAATCTGTTGAGGATATGGAACTGCAACCTGGATAGTTAGCTCGGCAAAATAATGAAAGAGCTGTGGGAGCATGGCCATATGACACAATTTCGAATCCAAAGAAGCAATGCAATGCTATTTCACTGAGGAGTGGAAAGGAATTTTGTGTACAAAATGACAAGAAAATGGCTGATAAGGGAGTTGAGAAGCAAAAATCCAAGGTAAATGAAGATACAGCTGAAGTTGAAGGTAAGGATGAGAAGATGACCAAGAAGAATGCAATGAAGGAGTCGAGGAAGAAGCAAGTGGATGAACCTTTGAAATTAGATCCTGCAGTGAAAGTGCCATTTCCTCAACGACTAGTTGATCAAAGAAAAAAGGAAAAAGAAAAACAATTTCTCAAGTTCCTCGATATGCTGAAAAAGCTTAATGTAAATATCCATTTCGTCAACGTTCTCAACAAGATGCCCAATTATGCTTGGTTTACAAAGGATCGTCTATCTTGGCTAAGAAGCGGTGGTAGGATGATGATGAGAAAGTTTGCCTCGATGCCAAATGCAGTACCATTGTTCAATGGAGATTACCCCCTAAACTCAAGGATCCTAGTAGTTTCTTTATATCGATGAACATTGGAGGACATACGTTACATCGTTCACTGTGTGATTTGGGGGCGAGCATCAATATCATGATGAAAACCATCTGTGATAAGCTAGCAATCACAAATGCATAACCGACCAACATTACACTCCAATTGGCAGATTTGTCTAAGATAAAACCATATGGGCTGTTGGAGGATGTACTTGTTCAAATGGAAAAGTTGGTGTTCCTGTTTATTTCTTGGTGTTGGACATCGGCGAGGATAATCAAATTATGTTGATTCTAGGGAGGCTATTTTTATCAACCGCACATACTTTAGTTGATGTTAATAAAGGAAAGTTAATTTTGTGAGTTGATAATGAATTTGCAGAAATTGATATTTTTAATTATGATGATATAATGTCCCAACTTATTCAATATTTGAAGAAAAATGTGATAAGTATTCCCTTGGTTCATTCATTGATAGGTCTGAATACAAGGTACCCAAGGTGGGTCTGGGTAATGCACTCAAAAAGACTGTTTAAACAAATAAAGACTCCAAAATTGACTTGGAGAACAAACCATTGGATGAGGCAAGTGAGATGAGAAAGACTCATGGTATGGTTTCACAAGAGTGGAAAGGTGAGGGTATGAGCAAAGTGACCATGACCACGAAGAAGAAAAAGTAGTTCAAGGAGCAACTTGAGGCAATATTTTGTGCAATATCTCTGGCAAATGCATGTAGGAAACGGAAAGTCCAAATTCGAGTTGGGAATCAAGCTTCAAGAATAGTGAAAAATGTTGTTAAGCCAAAAGAAAAGGATGGCCGACCATCCTTAAGTACTTGAATTGATCTCAAGTGCTGAAGTCGAGCCTAAAACTACAAACAAGGGCGCTTCTTAGGAGGCAACCCACACTTTTATTGCTTTCTTATTGTTCATTTACATTTAGTTACTTAAATATGTTAGGTTTTATTTATTTTCTTTTCTTAAATTCTTGAAGGGCTTAACATTTTGTCTTTGTTCTAGTGTTAATGATGCGTTTCAACTCATCTTGTGGATATTTATGTCAGGATACACTCCACCAACCGTTCTACATTGCGAAAGAATCTTTCCCTGTCCCTTTCATGCTTTTATTTTCTTTAAGATTAGGGAAAATGTTTATTTCTAAGTATAGGGTGGGGAGTTATCTAGATTTACAATTACTTGGTGTAGTTTGCTCAATTTTTACTTCAATATTTTAGCTTTTCTTTTGATCTGAGAGTTTTTTTTTTAAAAAAAATTGATTTTTTTTGTGCAAATTAGTTGAATTTTTGAAATTTTCAAAAAATTCTGCAATCTATTAGCATGTCTCTTAGATTTTTTGCATGATAATTTTTGAGCTGAACTATCATGAGTGATTAGTCGATGTTATTATTTTGCTTGCTTGATTTCTGACTATTTTTTAGCACTAGCAATGGCCATAAAATATTTTATTGACACATAGAGATAATTGTGTAAATTCATCTATATTGCATCCTAGAAACTTGCTTTCTTACATTTTTGAAGCACTTTTTTAGGCAGTTTGATTTGGTTGAAAGATGAGGGCAGAGCCTTCTTTGGTCGTTTGAGCTTTCAAACCAAACTTGTTGAAATTTTTATCCCTAGTACCTTATTTGAGCTTTAATTTGTAATGAATGGAGAGAAACACCATTGGTTTTCTTTTTTTTTTTCTTTAAGCAATCACTAGACACGGTGAGGATTTTATTTGAAACATTCAAGATTTACAATGGCGAATATAGGGGCAGCCTCTAGCATCTAAGAGTACCAAACCTTTTAAATGAGAAGGAATGGTAACTTGGTCATATTCAACATAAGTAGGCTAATTAATGCCCTCATTTGCTAAACTATCAGCCACCTGATTTGTCTCTCTGAATACATGTGAAAATGAAGCAACTATGCCTACTAAGAAGTCTTTGATGATATGGTTGGAGTTCATGATCAATGCTCCATGGTGGTGTGGACAGACCGGTCAAGGTGTTGACAAGAGTTAGAGAGTCCATTTTCACCTCCACAGCTTGTAGTTGCAGCGTTCAGCACATTTTGAGGCCATCTACAAGGGCCAAGACCTCAGCTTTCAAATTGTTTTGTTTATGGTAGCCGTTAGAGAAGGCCTTGATGCATCGTCCATTATGGTATCTAAGGGTTCCCCCTCCCACTGCCATTCCCGGATTGCCCTTTGAAGCTCCATCCACATTCAACTTGAATGAGCCAAGAGGAGGGCATTCCACTTAATAGCCATTAGTCTCCTCGGCTGCAATTGAAGGAATTGATTGCAAATACCTCTCAAAAACAAAAGTTCATCAGCATCTACATCTTCTTGAATGGATACATTGAAGAAACATCTTTCAAGTAAGCATAAATATCAACAATTATTCGTGTTGCATCGATGGTCGACCCTTGGAAGATGACCTTGTTTCTTGCTTTCCTAGATGTGTGATACATACCAGCAAATAATACATGGAAGGATTTGACGTATTGTCCCCATTGCAGTTGAAGGAGAGTGTGCAGCCCACCACCACGAATTTAGCTTGTCCGAAAAAGGATGTAGCTGGAGCAAACGTCCATTCAAACCAAGATTCAAAGTCGCTCCAAATCTGCGTTGAAATTGTACACTCCACAAAAAGATGATTTAAAGATTCTTCATTGTTACAGAGACAACACTTGGAGGCTAACGGAATACCTAGCTTGAAAACCAAATCATCCGTAGGAAGCCGTTTGTTCAACAATTTCCACATAAATATGGACATTTTCAGCTGGAGCCTTTTATCCCAAATCATTTGTCTAGAGATCGATCGTGCGAGTGGCGGAAAAGTCATTGAGATTGAGAAAGAACCCTTGGATGTTAGGGTCCAAATGAGCTGGTCCGGTTCCTCCTTTAAGAAGATTACCTTGTCCTTGAGACTATTTTCAAGTAGGGGTAGCTTCTAGCCATCATAAACTACGTTCCACATTTGCTCCACGGTGAGATGGCTATCATATACTTGCTCTACCATGTGACAGAGAGGCTCGTGTTCAGTCCAAGGGTCGAACCAAAATGAAGAATTGGCCTTCCTTATAAGGAGTAACATGTGTTGCTCCGCTTCCTCCCAAACGTTCAGCATCCGTTTTCATGTAAATAAGTCTCCAGGAGCATCCTTGGCTATGCAAGGATGAAACCTTGTAGAAAAGAGCACCATAATGATTTACCTTTGTGAAACATCCACCATAGTTTCATGCTGAATCCTTGCACCACAACCGAAAGAGGTGAAATTCCAAGGCCATGCAATCCAATGGTGTTTTCTAATACCCTTAGATGTTCCCCAAAAGAAGTTTGCAAATTGCCTCTCCAACTCCTTAAGGACTAAATTTGGGGGAGAAAGAACTTCCATAAGAAAGATTGGGATGCTGCTAAGTACATGTTTGATAAGAATTAGGCACCCTCCAAGGGAGAGAAATCGAGTTTGATGTGACCCGAACCATGAATGCAGGAAGCCACTTTTTCAATCATTGGCTAAAATAAAGATTTTCACATTTTAGCTTTTTGGATTGGGCATCCCAAGTATGTGAATGGTAGGGATTTCTTTGCGAACCCCGTCTTAGCTTGAATAATCTAAATTTGAGCTGTTGATGCTTTCTTGGGCAGATAGAAGGAGCTTTTGGACTTATTGCAAAGCTAGCCTGAAGATGCCTCAAATTTTGAGAGGAAAGCCATGAGGTTCTGGATGGAAGTGGACTCTTCTTTTGTGAAAATAACAATGTAATCCGCATAAGCCAAATGAGAGATAGGTGGACAATTTTTGGGTAGCGCAAAGTCTGAAATTTTTCCGAAACGGAACTAAGCTTTCAATCCATAGGAGAATGTTTCCAGCATGATTATGAAGAGAGTGGGAGATAAAGGATCCCCTTGCCGAACCCCTCTTGATGATTTGAAGAAGCCCTTTGGAACTCCACTGATGAGAATCGAGAACCAACAATCCTAAAGACCAGAATATTCTTCATTAAGGCAATCCATTCGTTAGCAAATCCAAACTTCTCCAAGGTTGCATATAGGAAAGGCCAAGATAATTTATCAAATGCTTTGGCAAGGTCCAGCTTGATGATCATATTTCTGCCTCTTACTTTTCTGTCCAAAAAATCAACCATCTCTTGAACTAGTAAGATGTTGTCTGTAATTTCTCCGCCTTGAACATAAGCAACTTGCTTGGGGGAAGTGAACTTTGGCAAAATAGTAGAGAGTCTGTTGGCCAAAATTTTTGTGCAAATTTTGTTAAAGAAAGTACATGGACTAATGGATCTTAATTCGGTGAAAGAAAAGGGATTGGGTGTTTTTGAGATTAATGTGATAAGGGTGCTGGTGAACATTCGTGGAAATTTCACACCCTTCATGAAGTCCTCTACCGCATGGAAGAGGTCCCGCTAAATAATGTCCCAGCAAGTGGTGAAGAAGACCCCATTATATCCATCAATGCCCACTGCTTCATCCAGATGAAATGAGAGAGAAAATTGCATGTTTCAATTCCTTTGCTGTGAGTTCGGATAGCAAGAATTGGTTGTCTTCATTAGAGACTGTCATTGTGAGGGTATCCAACAAAGAGTGGTCTATCATCATGGACTCATTGCAAGACAAAAGTTGTTGAAAGAACTTTACTCCCTCCGCTTCAATGCATTGTATGTCCTCAGTCCAAGCCCCATCAACTTTAATTTTTGAAATACGCAGTCGTTGTTTCTTGGCCATGACCGTGGAATGAAAGAATGTAGTATTCTGGTCACCTTCTTTTAACCATTTTAGCCTCGCCTTTTGACGTCAAAACATTTCTTCCTCCGCAAGGCACTTAGTGTGAACTGCTTGTGCATGAGTTAAAGCAAGTTGGTTGCTTCGACTTTGCTGTTGCAAAAAGCCTCTTCCTTGATCTGTACCTCTCGTTTAGCAACCTTGACTTTAGTAAATACATTTCCAAACACTGTATGAATCCAATTTCGCAGCTCCTCTTTCAATCAACTTTTGAGCTTACATGCTAGGATAAAGAGTGGAGATCCAGAACAATGTAAAGACCAATTTCATTCTACCACCTGCAAAAAATTCTTATGCTTAGTCCACATGTTTAGAAATTTAAATTGCTTTGGGCCTGTCGTGGTGGCATTAGACACTTTGAGGATGAGAGGTGAGTGATTAGAACATGTCTTTATTAGATGTTCTACACCAATGTTTTGAAATGATGCAAGAAAATCATTGTTGCACACAAATCTGTCAAGCCGTTTCCACACGATGCTTCCGAACCTGTTACCACGCCACGTATGCTTGCAACCTTGGAAGGCCATGTCCATTAAGCCGCAGTCATGAAGACAATCATTAAATTCTTGCATCGCTTCAACGTTTAAGGAGGAATGGCCTTTGTATTCGTCAGAGCTGGAGGTGACGTTAAAATCTCCACCAACCAACCATGGAGATTTGGGTTGAACAGTCTAAAGAGCCTCCCATAGACTTCTTCTTACTGCTTTTGTGCTGACTTTGCACAAACAAAGGAGGCTACCACATTGGAATGGAGGGATGCCAAGGAGAAGTTTACATGGAAAAGTTGATCAGAAAAAAAATGGGACCTAAAACTAGCTCTTTATTCCAGAAAACCCAAATTTTGCCATTAGGATTTGACTAACAGCTATCAAACCCTAGTTTCTAGGCGAAAAAGATGATCCTTGTTTTGTCCACCATAGGCTCCATTAAAGCAAGGATTCTTATTTTGTGTTGTTGAACCGACAACTTAACCTACGCATGGAGAGTTTATTGCCTATCCCCCTTGTGTTCCATACTAAGATACTGTTCATTTAACAGTGGGGGTTGGTGGCGGAGTGGAAGTTTTATTTTCTAGCCTTGTTCACATTGGCCTTGGCATGTTGTAATTACGTTTATGTCTATTTTTCTTTTGAGTAAGGACTTACCCACCGGTTGTGCCCTGGAGGAAGGTGGCTGAGAAATGTCATCCATTGCATGGTTTGCATGGGAGGAATCACTGTCGTACTGAAAAATAACATGGTAACTCATCCATTATTTTTCCATGAGGGATGAAGGAGTCATCCATAGAGACATTGTGAGTGGTTGTTGGCTGAATTGGTGCAACTGGTTAAACATTAGGCATTTTTTGGGGAGTTTCATTGTTTGAATTTTGAAATTGAGTAGTGGAAGGAAGCTCCACATTTGCAGCCGGTTCAAATTCCTTTGAAGAAGTCAACACGTTTTCAGCATCCTTATCAAAATGGGTTATGGTGGTTCCTACCTCCAAGGAATTCACAACCGAATTAGTTGTGACAGTCCCTATCTCCAAGGGATTCAAAATTTGAACTTCCGGATTGTTGGAGAGGCTGAGATCGTCCCTTGTTGCATTGGGATTTCTCTCGTACAAATTTCATTGAAAATTGCTGGTTCTCAGTTCTCATAAATGGGATTCCAAAAGGGTTCTTCAAATCCTCGAGAGGAGTTCGGCAAGGAGATCCTCTTTCACCTATGCTCTTTATCATCATGAAATGGAAGTATTCTCTAAAATTTGGTCTTCCAGATCACTGTCTCCCATTTTCGCATCTTAGCTTAAAAACTCCTAAAAAAGTAGTCCTAGGGTTCATCCATAAGTGTCCCCAAGATTTGGGCTAAATGGGCTTATTGAAGCTAATTAATGAGGCTGGAAACTAAGAATTAAATCAACACCTAAACCCCACTTAAACCCAGCTTAAACCCAACTTAAAACCGGCCCAATTTACACAAACTTAAACTACTATTGGGCTTTACATAATAAAGGCCAAACTAAAATAAACTTGAAAGGAAATTTGGCCTTCTTGCACTTAAAGGATCTCCACTTGTGCTTTACTATGAAGAATTGGGTATCATGTAATAATGAATTGAAGATAGTCCAATCAACTCGATCAAAATACCACGAATGTGCTCCAATCTTGGCAAGAGAGAGTCCAAGCTTGCTCCATCTTTCATCTCCTTATCTTGACACATCTTTGGGCTATTCGGATCCATATCAACATTTGGTGGGGGCCGCCACTCCAAATTTTATTATTTGCAAAAATAAGGATTGCAAGGAAGGAAACTAGCTCAAGACCTCCTGGTAAATACATAATGAAGTTTAGCATTATTGAACAATTACAGTAATCAAACTAATCTAATTGAACCTGTTTGAGTAGCGTTGAACTAGACAAAACGAAGAAGTATTCATGGAGTCGAGACCAGGTCAAAAACAAGTTGTTGGTGAGTTGAATAACTGCCTAAGTTGCAAGGTAGTTTCCTGCCAAGTTTGCTTCATAATAAATATGGAACAAAGAAAAATGAACTTGTGCAAGTATAGCTTGAGCTTTATGGAGAAGAGCATCCAGTTTCCAGGGAAATGCCGTATCACCACTAATCATGAGATAAAGAGCTTGAGAATGTGTCTCAATAATCAAATCTGTGTAACCATTCTTGATACAAAGAAAAACAACTTCCATTAGAGCTAATAACTTGGCTGCCATAATAGTATTATAGCCAAAGAAGCAAGAGACGCAAAACCATGAAGCAAATGACCAGGCGAATGCCAAATTAGGCCACCTCCTCCAGATACACTTGTGAAGATATAAATGATCCATCAATATTAAGTTTAATTGTGTCAGTTGGAGGGAAGCTCGAACAAAGTGAGAGGGGGATTAGGGGTTTAGAAGGCTTAGAAACCACCAAATCAAGACCTATACTCTGAAATGCTCCCAACATAAGAGCCTATGGTTCTATTCTTGTTGCTGCTGAATTGAATTGATGGACAGAATCCTTTCGACTTGGTCTTCATAGTTCAAATATTTCTTAATCTATTTCGTATAGTCGTGTTCTAGATACTTGAATAAATATTAAATATCCAATTTATCAAGCAGGAAATTTCAAAGGGTTTCACCAAGCTCATCATATAAAGTATTGACTTTATGTTGAAAATGTAATATTTAAAAGAATTCCCCTTATCACTAAAAAGAAGAGAAACCTGAACACACCAAAGTTGCCAACACACAACAATTGGGATATGGTGGATGATTATGGCAACCAGACTAGCAAGAGTAGTCGAAGAAGTCATCCACCAAACATTAAGTTTTTGATTGATTGAGTCGACTTGAACTCTCATAGCTCCCAACGTTTACTCAAAAAATTTCCAAATCTCAGAGGCAAAGGAACAACCCAAAAAAAAATTGGTCTATGGATTCTGAGAGTTGCAAAAACAACATTTTGAAGCTAGTTGAAAACTTAATTCCATTAGAACATCATCAAATGGAAGCATGCCATTTAATATCCTCCAAAGAATAATGGAAAACTTGATGGGCATTCTAGAACTCCAAATGAAAGCCCTTGACTACATTATGTTTCTCTTTGCCCTAACAAGTTGATAGGCTGAAGAAGTGTTGAATGCTCCATTAGATGTTAAGTTCCATAAAGAAATGTCTGGACCTTCTGAAAGGAACAAATGATGCCTCAATATCTCTTCATTCACCCTGCCGGCACCAGAGTGCTAATGAATTCCCCCAACCAACAAAGATTATTTGAGATGACAAACATCCTTCAGTTGAAGGTCGAGCTAGTGAATTTGATTAATGTTATTTGCCAAAGGACCAATATCCCACTATTGAGAAAACTAAAAGGATGAATCGCTTGAACGAATAGCTTACTAAATGTGTGGTTCAATAATGTCTTAGACCTTCATTATTCTACGCCAAGTCAAAGATGGAGAAGAATGAGTATAAAGTTGTATCAGCATCTTATAAACTTAGCCCAAAGTGAGGTTGAAGTATGGAAATTCCACCATAGCTTGCAGGAAAAGGAAAGAATAATATTGTCAGTATGATGGAAACCATGCCCATCTTCATTGGCCAGATAACACAAGTCTCTCCATTTGCGCCAATGTCTCCTATTACCAAACTCTGATTTTTCCCAAAAAATATTTGCTTGAATCCTATCAAGCTGAGTTAGCACTACTTTAGGAGGATTTGAAACAAGCACATGAACAGGTATGGCTGAGAGAACATGCTTGATTAAAATCAACCTATCTCCCAAGGCAGAGAAGTCTATTTTTTAACTAGCCAAATGATCATGAACTTTATCCAACATTGGTTAGAAATAAGAAAACTTTTTCCTACCACTAAAGATTGGACAGCCAAGAAAAGTCAATGGCAAAGAGGAACGCTTGACACCAAGTAAGGTTGAAATGGCCGTGTTCGAAATTGGAAAACTTCTCTTTGAAATATGATAAAAACTTTTGGAGAAATTAATTGTTTGACTTGAACCCTTTTGATAAACCTCCATGACAAAGAGTTTTTATCCCCTCTGATATCATCTACAAAGACTAAATAAGTGATAATAGGGCATCCTCTAAAGCAAGATTCTTTATACCTCTTGACAAGGCTTTAGAAGTCAAAATAAAAGCAAGGGAGATAGGGGGTCTTCTTGTTTCACCCCACTCGTTGAATGGAAAAAACATTTTCTTTCACCATTCAGTAAAACTGAAAAATAGCTGGCCTCCAAATTCATCATAACAAATATGACAAATAGCTCTAAAATGTGAAATAATTTAAGAGGCAAGAGTTGGAGGAACTTTCACGAGGCTTTATCAAAGGCCTTCATCATATCCAGTTTAATTGCCAAATTATGTCCCTGAACTTTCCCGTGAAGAGAGAAAAGCTCCTGAGCCAAGAGAACACTATCTGTTGCCATTCTACCAGAGACAAATCCTGATTGCTCCTCTGAAATAAAATTCGGTAAAACTTTAGAAAGACATTGGCCAAAATTTTAGTAAATATTTTGTTAAGAAAATTGAATAAAGATGTAGGCCGAAAGTCACTAAAAGTATCCGAATTATTCTTTTTAGGCATAAGGACTAATAAAGCACTGGAAATGATTCTCAATAGATAATTTTCTATCATGAACTATAGAAAGCAGATCCATTTTGATTATGTCCCAACATCGAACATAAGACAACCCAGTATAACCATCCAAACCCAGAGCACTATCTGGATCTATGTGAAATACAACGTCTTTTAGTTCATCCAAATTAACTTGCCTAATAAGGTCCAATTGGAATGTTGAGCAGCTAAAACTAGAGAAGGAATATAAGATAACAACTTCTATAAACGATTATCATCAATTCCTATTTCTGAGAATAAATTGGGGAAAAAAATTAAACCCCCTCATTGGCAATACCTTCGGGAGAATCCAGCTAATTACCATTGGCATCCTTGATGCAGCTGATAGTGAATCTAGATCGTTTACTGAGTAATAAAGCATGGAAAAATTTAGTGTTGGCATCACCTGCATCCAACCACTTACAACGGGATTTTTATCTCCAAAAGATTTCTTCCATCTTATGTTTTTGAAATAGGTCCACCTATGCCCGATGTAGTGATTCCCTATAGATCGGGAACTTGAAAGATTCAAACTGATGCTCCAAATCCTTTAGCAGACTTTCTTCCAGCTTGATCGAATCAAAGACATTCCTCAAACTAGAAGTGTTCCACTGTGATAAAGTGGTTTTCAATCCCTTGAGTTTACATGCAACGCCATGCAAACCACAGCCTATATAAGGAATAAACTTGTCAATCATCTGAAACCACTGGCATGAAAGAAGAATGCTCTAGCCACATGTGCTGGAATCGAAACATTTTTGATTTGGAAAAGGTAGTAGTTCTGCAGTATAACCACATAGAGGAGTGATCTGAGCCGCTCTATTGAAATGCCAAACAAGAGAATCAGGAAATAGGTCATGCCAACTGGGATTGATCAGAATACAATCCAATCATTTCCAAACTGTATGCCCATGACGAACTCCTAACCAAATATAAGTACTTCTCGTGAAAGGTAGCTTAGTAAGACCACAATCTTGAATAACTGTATTGAACTCATCCACAGCTATAAGATTTTGATTAGCTTGACCTAAATATTTAGCAGCAGTG
The DNA here is from genome assembly GCA_025175665.1 of Cinchona pubescens. Lineage (NCBI taxonomy): Eukaryota > Viridiplantae > Streptophyta > Magnoliopsida > Gentianales > Rubiaceae > Cinchona > Cinchona pubescens. The sequence goes on along the minus strand of JANKKI010000123.1, from coordinate 7,019,143 downwards.
GAAATAGCATTAAAGTCATGTCCAACAATCCATGGGATATCAATCGAAGAAGCCAGTGATATTAAGCTCAACCAAAGAAGTCAGCGTTCAACAATAGTGCATTTAGCATTTACATATGTAGCAAAAACAGTACGATTCCAATCATCACTACATCATCTTTATATGAGTAAACTGATCAGAATTAAGTAAAACATTAACATGAAAAAAAGAATTCCAAACAGCCAAATCTTATTATTTGTATAACACAAAAATTGAACCCAAGATGAGTGCAAGGTTCCTCAATACCAGAGACATCAACTAGAGGCTCTGAAGTAACCAAGAAAGAAATATTGTGCCATCGAATAAAATTTTTCAACCTTCTGATTATAGGTTTTTGAGAGATACCTCATGTATTCAAAACTAGAAGATTACTAATTGAGAAATAGTAATGGGGGATTGAGCTAGTGCATTTAAAACTTGCCTAGTTAGAATAGTATGTGTAGTTGTATATACCTTCTGCTTGCGTATACGTTTCTTTTGAGTAATAGATTTATGTGCTGGCTGCTAATGATTATCCTTCGAGAAACAAGTTGGCGGATGCTTCAAGAAATCATGCAAGACTCCATTCAGAACAATCCTCAACCCAAATTCCCTTTACATAATCTTAGAGTCAGAAAGAAAGAGTTGACAATGTCAACTTCCCTAACCGGTTTAATGGTTCGAAGAACTCTAAATTTAGCATGATGATCATTAATCATCTTTGGACCAATTCTTCGAACATTTGGAATCAAGGAATCTTCATCAATTATAGTCAAAATGGTCTATTTTCCATATGTGCATGGCCCATGCAAAGCCTCATATGAAGAGCTTGTGCCAGAAACTTCTCCTGCAGCTCATTTACTTGTGCATGGCATATGCAAGTTAACATTAGATACTGCCTTCTCAGCTGTAACCATTCTAGTTGCCACAACGCCGACCATACCTTCTAGCACAACCCCACCTCTACCAGACGAACCCACTAAAGAAGGCTGCTGAACGTCTTGGCTGACTCTAGGTTCTAAAACCCTAGCATTTTGATCATCATCATCCACCACCAAAATACTAAATCGATTAGAAATTCTAGTTTTACCAAAACTAGGGTTAGAGTTTTCATTATCACAACCCCTATAGGGTCAGATGACGCGTCCATAGCGATTTGACGAAGGCTTGGCTCAACCCTAGTCGCTGGATGGCTGGGTTTTGAGAGGACTCCTACAAAACCTTATATGAAACAAGTGAATCTGACTTCTTGTAAGAGCTGTCCAGTAGTTGATGCGTAGCCTATGTATTGACCACAGTAGATGTCGAATCAACTAGGGGCCAATGCGCAGCCTGTACCTCTACTGATGCCAAACCACCTAGCTATTGATGTGCAGCTTGCTTGCCAATTCCCATAGGTTTAGTGTTGATTGAGTTTTATTTTTATAACTTGTAGTTTGAGTTTTGTTTTTTTGACTAATTAAATAGACAAGGACAAATTCAATAGGCCCTGATTTTAAGGATATGACTAAGGTTGATTTTTAGGGATATGAATAAGGCTGATTTTTAGGGATATGAATAAAAATAAATTGATTAAAGGATTAAGAAAAATTTTATATTTCCTTACTTATACTTTCCTAGTTGGACTAAATTTTATTGTGTACAAATACTGCCCTGTACATTGTTTGTCACAAACACATAAGAAAGAAATGGAATAAAATTTTCATCTTTGCCTAAATTTTTTCATCGTATCAAAGTTATACTTTGATTATTAGAGAAATCCTAGGCCTGAAAGGTTCCATTTGCCATTTTCCAAGAGGTCAGACGGGAAAAAAGATAGTTACTCTTTTGTTCTGATAACCCTTTAAAGCAAATCAGCTCCGTAAAGTTTGATGGAAATAATTATCTTACATGGTCAAGGCCTTGTTTGTTATTCGTCAAAGCTAGAGGATTACAAGGTTATGTTACTGGAGATAAACAGAAACCAGACGATACTAGTCCTATGTATAATCAGTTTGAATTAGAGAATTCTCTTGTTATGTCATGGCTTATCAACTCCATGCAACCACAAATTGCTAGAGCATATTTATTTCTTGATACTGCAACAAAGATATGGAATGCATCATCTCTCACCTACTCACAAGTGGGTAATAATGACCAGATTTATGAACTTTGGAACAAAGTGCATGGCACAAAGGTAAAGGTGAGATAACTGTTTCCCAATAGTTTTCTAAACTATGTGGCCTATGGTAGAGCTTGATTATTATCAAGACTTCCAAGTAGATTGTACTGGGGATGCAATCGAGTTTCAAAAATTGGTAGAAAATGAGCGAATCAATAATTTTCTTGCTGGTTTAAACAGTGAATATGATCAGATAAGGTTCAAGTTCTTGGTAAAGATCCTTTTCCTTCCTTGAAACAATCATACTCTTATGTTCAACAAGAAGAGAGTAGGCAAAATGCTATGCTTTACATAGCACCAGTTGAACAAGCTGGGTTGATTGCCAATTTGTTGCATGAGCAATTAAAGGCTTTAGTCATACTTCTGATAAAGACCATCTGTATTGTGACTATTGTGGAAAGCCACGACACGCCAACGAGACTTGCTAGAAATTACATGGTCGGCCAACTGGAAGTCGTGGAGGAAAATGGTTTAACTCAATAAGGGCCCTAGTAATTTGTCAGAGGCAGTGGAGCCATCCAAGTGGAGACAATTTTCACTGGGATCCTTTCTAATGACGAAATATAGAATCTTAGGCCTCAATTGGACTCTTCCTCCACTATAGTCGTAACTTCCAACTTTGTGGAATCAAGTAATGATGCCCACCTTGATAATAATTCTTGGATTATAGATTCTGGAGCAAACAGACACATGACAGGCTCTTCTAAAGGCTTTCTTACCTACTCTCCATGCCTAAATAAAGATAGTGTTCGAATAGCAGATGGCTCTTTTACCTCTATATTTGGAACAGGTTCTATTGACTGTATTCCCGATGTTATGCTATATTCAGTACTTCATGTTCCTTGTTTTTTTGTTAACCTTTTGTCTATCAGTTCCATTACCAAAGCTCTTAACTATAAAGCTGAATTTTTTCTCCTTGGTATCACAATCATTGCGACTTTTAGGATCTTTAAACAAGAAAGATTGGCACTGATAGACAACAAGATGGCTTTTTTTTTGTGGAAGGAAATCAAATATTGTTTCTAGTAAAGTATTAGGTCAAGCTTTTTTTGGTGAAAACAATAATGCCAGCCAAGAAATAATTCAGTGGCATAGATAGTTGGGACATCCATCCTTTTATGTTTTAGAAAAATTATATTCAAATTTGTTTACGAAAAGTCAGTTTAATTTTTTATGTTGTGATGCCTGTGAGTATGCTAAGCATACTAAAAGCTCCTATCCTTTGAATAATAATAAAGTATGATTCCTTTCATGACTTTCCATTATGATGTTTGGGAGTCTACTCAGAATTGTTCATTATGTAGTTATCGATGATGTGTCACTTTTATTGATTGTTGTACTAGAATAACTTTGGTTTATTTGATGAAAGTAGAGAGTGATATGTTTTCTTGCTTCCAATTCTTTCATAAAATGATATGTACTCAATTTGATGCTAAGGTTAAAATTCTAAGAACAGATAATGGAACAGAATACATGGATAGTGGGTTTCATAATTAATTGGAGTTCAATAGAATAATACATGAAACTAGTTGTCCTTACACAGTCTCCTAGTGCATAAAATGATATTGATGATAGAAAAAATAGACATCTGTTGGAAGTTGCTTGATCCCTTATGTTTACCATGAATCTCCCAAAAATATATTGGGGAGATACAGTTCTTCCTACGGCTTATCTCATTAACAGGATGCTTCTTAAAGCCCTCAACTTTAAAACTCCTTTAGAGGTATTGCAAGATAAAAATTCCTACACCATTTCTCCAAAGGTGTTTGGGTGTGCTTGTTTTGTCCGTACTAGGAATGCTAGAAAGTTCGAACCTAAGGCTCTTAATGTGTGTTTATGGGGTATTCTCCAACTTTAAAGGGTTACAGGTGTTACCATCCTCCTTCTGGGAAATACTTTGTTAGTATGGATGTTACCATTAGAGAAACTGAGCCTTACTTCTGTACGTTCCAATCACTTCTTCAAGGGGAGAGTAATAAGAAAGAAGAGGTGATACCTACTGTAACTCTTGAGAGTCCTACCCAAGGAGAGAATTCTATTTATGGGGAGAGACGATGAGTGTTGGATGATTTGATAGACCAGATTTAAAAAAAAAATTCAGAGAAAGAAAAGATAGAAAAGCCATCGCTCTTTATCAAGAATCTGCCTCCTCTAGTAAGTTATCATTAACTCTTATTCAACTGATGATTTGGATAAACTTATTGCTCAGAGGAAAGGTGTCAAGTCTTGTACCAAATACCCTATTCTAACTTTGCTTCTGATGACTCCTTGTCTCTCTCCTATAGAGCCTTTGTCTTGTCCGTTTCCTTTGTGTCTATTCCACAAGATTGTAGAGAAGTCCTGAGAGATTCTAAGTGATATGGATCCGAATAGCCTAAAGACGTGTCAAGACAAGGAGATGAATGCTAGAGCAAGCTTGGACTCACTCATGCCAAGATTGGAACACATTCGTGGTATTTTGATCGAGTTGGATTGGGCTGTCATCAATTAATTATTACACGATGCCCAATTCTTCAAAGTAAAGCACAAGTAGAGATCCTTTAAATGCAAGAAGGCCGAGTTTCATAATCTATCAAGTTTATTTTAATTTGGTCTTTATTATGTAAAACCCAATAATAATTTAAAGTGGTGTGTAAATTGGGTAGGTTTTGAGTTGGGTTTAGGTGTTGATTTAATTCTTAGTTTTTAGGCTCATTAATTAGCCTTAATAAGGCCCATTTAGCCCAAATCTTGGGGCCACTTATGGCTGAACCCTAGGACTACTTTTTAGGAGTTTTTAGCTAGATTTTGGGATTTCTATAAGCCTATAAATAGGCATCATCATATGAACGAATTTTATAGCACATTTTTATGAATAATATTCGTCTTTTTCATGAGGAAAAAGTTATTTCTTTTAGTCTTTGGATTAAGACTTTGTTGGGATCTTCGCTTGAGCAATGGTGATTGTTCTAACCGACTTATAGATTTGGTTCTTGCCTGATTCATATACGTAATGGGTCAATTCTTGTTTTAAATCTTGTTAAGAGTTTGGTTCTTGTCTCTCTATAGACAACGAGTTGAATTCTTGCTATGATTCTTGTGTGTTTTTTTCGTTCTTGTTCGTGCGTGTTTGCTATCCAAATTCTTGTGACCACCTTTGGAGTCGATTCTTGAGGTTTTGGTGCCAACTTGAATTGTAGGGTTTCATGGCATGAAGTCAATTGCGCATGGGGTTCTCATCAGATTGGTATCAGAACTGGTCCAATTCTGGTCAGTTCTGTTTATTTTCGTTTTTAATTATTTCAGATTTTCTTTCAAAGAAAATCATATCTTAGTTTCTGCCAAAAAAAAAAATCATAATGTTTATCGTTACTATTCACGTACTGTCATCATTACTGTTCAATCGAAAAAAGTTTACAGCCATATTGTTGCTTCTTTGTTATTGTTTTTCATTGTTGCTACTACAAAAAAAAAAATTAAAAAAAAAATTCTTTGCTTAGTCGAATATAAAAAAAAAAGAAGCGTTCTTGGCTGAATTTTGAAAAAAAAAAAAAAAGAGGAAAAAAACTTGTTTGGCCGAAAAGAGTAAAAAAAAAAAAAACGTTGAAAAAAGGGGAAAAAAGGGGAAGAAGAAGAATCGGCTATTGTGAAGGAGGAAGAAAAAATTTAAGGGCTTGTATAGTTGGTTGCTTATAAATATAGGCAATTATTTGTTTATTTCCTGATCTAAAAAGGTTTTGGTTTCTTGCATTTTCCTCCTTGTGTTTGGTATTCCATATTCCAATTCTAATTGTACTTGGTTTCCTTATTCTAAACCTATTCAGAATTGGTTTCATGTCCTAATTGTATTTGGAATTGGTTTCTAATCCTAATCCTAATCCTAATCTAATTTGAAAAAAACCTAATCCAAGTTGAATTAGGAAAATTATCTAATCCCAATTGGACTTGGAAAACTAATCCTAATCCTAGTAGGATTTAGATTACTGACCCTAACCCCAATTGAATTAGGAAATCCACGAAATTTGACCTTTTCAATTTTTGGAAACTTCCTACTTTTGGAAAATTTCTATTGTTGGAAACTTTCTAAATCATGCTATGCTTTTCAAATTTGCAATTCTATTCAAAAGCACTTAATTTTGTTGGTTCTTTTAATTTATTTGTTAGTCTTAAGTGCTACTTGTTTGTTCTTATGTGCTTAGTTTTTTTTTTTATTTGGTAAATTTGCTCACCAAATTCTTATTTGCTTTCTATACATTTTGTTGCTTCAAGTAGTCTCAGATATTTTGTTGTCTCTTGTTCTTTGAAGATTAAATCCGAAAGTTTGGTGTCTTTTATTTGTCGTTGACCGTAATTATTTGTTTTCTTTGACTTCCAACCAATTAAGTTGTTAAAACATAACTGGAGCTCACTTTGGTCCTTGTAGTCTTCCAAAGACTTTTAGAGTGAACTAAAGACAAGAAAAAGGCAGTGTGGTGAGATCATTTGCGTGATAAAGGCCATTCAATTGAGGTATACATGAGAGATTGAGTGATACAACTTGAGTGAATTGCTCTCCAAAGAGTAAGGCCGAGTTGTGAGGAAAAAATTCTAATTATTTCTTTTTCTAACACTAACCACTTTGTTTTGTAAGTCTCACTAATTTTTGATGTCTCGCAAGCGGAAAGAGACTTTCTTCACTAAGGTTCTTGTGAATGAAAAGGTTTGTGGCACTGTAATTGATAGTAGCATATGGATTAATATGGCAAGTACATATCTTGTTGAAAAGTTGAATTTGCCTACTTTGCCACATCCAAAACCTTATAAGTTCCGATCGTCAACTGAAAGTGAAACGTTTGAGGTAATTGAGAAAGTTATTCTATCCTTCACTATTGGTAAGTATTCTGATAAGGTAGTTTGTGATGTACCACCTTTGCTCACATGTCATTTACAACTTGGTCAGCTATGGGAATTATCAGAAAATGGTTTTTATGATGGCTATACTAAGGCGTATCACTTGTGTAAAAAGGTAAAAAGTTTAAATTTCTTCCTTTGCTAGACATCAAATAAATGAAGAAATATTAGAAATTCAAAGAAAATTTCTTGAATGGAATAAAGGTAACAAGCAAAGTGGGAAAAGCCATCAAGATAAAAAGATTGTAAAATGGCTTCGACCATAGGCCAAGAAAATGAGGGAAAAGAGAGAGATATCAAGAGAATTTATTTTGTTGTGCCTAACCTTGATTTATTTTTGTCTAGTTTTCTTTCTTATGTACAGCCCTTCAAAGGTGTAAGCCATGATGCACTAACCTCCCAATTGAGTATCTCATCAATCCAATCAAAGCGATGTAAGGAAGATATGGTAGTCAATACCCTATTTCAAAGGTATGAACTTATTTCTGTTTTTTGTGTTGAAATTCTTAGCTTTGAACATCTTAAGAAATTGTACAAATTTAATTCCGAATTCTAAATTATTTTTAGTGTACATTTTGTTTATTTCTTGTTTAAAATTAATTCTTTTGACTTGGTTGTTGTTTCGAATAGAAAAGGCATCCAAATTCTTGGACTTCAATTCCAATTTGTGGAGCATTGTTTGGATAAATCTGTCTAAGCTTTAGTTGATAATCATTTCCATGGCATCAAATCTAATTTGAATTTGTGTTAACATAAAAGCTACATGATTTTCAACCTTTCACTTTTGTTCAAAGTAACTTGGATAAGTTTGTTAGATTGGTTAACTTCTTTTGTGAATTTCGAATCTCAAATAAAGTTAACTTCAAAATTTTCAAATTTTGTCCAAGTCAAGTTAAGTTTTTTTTTATGGCGGAATAACTTGTTTGTTTTTATTTTACTTAGACACGCCACCGAAATTTTTGTTTATTACTTAGATGTTAAGCAACCTAAGTTGTGTGATTTAGGTCAAATACTTTGGAAGAATGAAACCGTGTCAATTTTGTCTCAGAACACTTTGGCTAAAATTTTTGTTTACAGTCAAATAACTTCCAATTTGTGTCAAAATTAGTGTTTTCTGGCAATTTCTCAAATTGTACGTATCTTGTCAAAACTGAAAGATTTTCTACTTTGGCGTGCACATCAGTTTAACTTTTTAGATCATTACTTTGCAAAACTTTGTTGTGTTCGCAATAGTGCAGGGCTTCAAGGCCTATCTTCTGCCAAAGATCTTGTGTCCCATTTGACTAACCCGTGTTTTTCTTATCCAGATTCGAATTTGATGACGAATCCTTTCGAGGAGGGAGGGAATGATATGGATCCGAATAGCCTAAAGATATGTCAAGATGAGGAGATGAATGCTAGAGCAAGCCTGGACTCACTCTTGCCAAGATTGGAGCACATTCGTGGTATTTTGATCGAGTTGGATTGGACTATCTTCAATTCATCATTACATGATGCCCAATTCTTAAAGTAAAGCACAAGTGGAGAGCCTGTAAGTACAAGAAGGCCAAATTTCCTTTCAAGTTTATTTTAGTTTGGTCTTTATTTTGTAAAGCCCAATAATAATTTAAAGTGTTGTGTAAATTGGATTGGTTTTAAGTTGGGTTTAGGTATTGATTTATTTCTTAGTATTTAGGCTCATTAATTAGCCTTAATAAGGCCCATTTACCCAAATCTTGGGGCTACTTATGGCTGAACCCTAGGACTATTTTTTTAGGAGTTTTTTAGCACTAGATTTTAAGATTTCTATAAGCCTATAAATAGGCATCATCATATGAACGAATTTTACAGCACATTTTTATCAATAATATTCGTCTTTTTCGTGAGGAAAAAGTTCTTTCTTTTAGTCTTTGGATTAAGACACTATTGGAATCATCACCTGAGCAATGGTGATTGTTCTAACCGACTTATAGATTTGGTTCTTGCCTGATTCATATAGGCAACGGTCAATTCTTGCTTTAAATCTTGTTAAGAGTTTGGTTCTTGTGATTCGAGTCAATGAGCATGTTCAAGCTTGACTAAGGTTCGTGAAGAGTTATTGCAAATACCAACTGGACCAATTACAAGGGCACATACAAAGAGGATTCAACAAGCCATGCAAAGTTTGGTTCGAGGTGTTCGTAAGGAAGAATCCATCCAAAACAAATTGGAGTTTGAACAGGCTTGTAAATCTGATTGGAACATTCTTCAAGTTCAAATCCATAATGGAGAAGTCCAATAGTTTGAGTTTACTCTTAGATGTGCTGTAAAGCCCAATAGTAGTTAAGTTTGTGTAAATTGGGCTGGTTTAAGTCAGGTTTAGTTGTTGATTAAATTCTTAGTTTTTAGGCTTATTAATTAGCCTTAATAAGGCCCATTTAGCCCAAATCATGGGGTTACTTATGTCTGAACCCTAGCACTAGCTTTTTAGGAGTTTTTAAGCTAGTTTTTAGGACTTTATTAAGCCTATAAATAGGTATTATCATACGGGACGAATTACAACAATTTTTTATCAATAATATTCGTCCTTTTAGTGAGAAAAAGTTCTTTCTTTTAGTCTTTGGATTAAGACTTTGTTGGGATCATAGCTTGAGCAACGGTGATTGTTCTAACCGACTTATAGATTTGGTTCTTTCCTAATTCATATAGGCAACGGGTCAATTCTTGCTTTAAATCTTGTTAAAAGTTTGGTTCTTGTCTCAATATAGACAACGGGTTGAATTCTTGATTGATTCTAGTGTGTTCTTTTTGTTCTTGTTTGTGTGTGTCATTGACTTTGCTGTCCAAATTCTTGTTACCAACTTTCGAGTCGATTGGGGTTTTGGAGCCATCTTGAATTGTTGGGTTTAGTGGCATCAAGTCGATTGCGCATGGGGTTCGCATTAGATTGGTATTAGAGTTGGTGCAATTCTGGTCAGTTCTGTTTATTTTCATTTTTAATTGTTTCAGATTTTCTTTCAAAGAAAAAATCATATCTTTGTTTCTGCCAAAAAAAAAAAACTAAAAAAGTTGTACTGTTCTTCGTTATTGTTCATCATTACTGTTCACGATTGTTCATAGTTACTTTCACCGTTACTGGTCATTCAAAAAAAATTGCCAATCGTATTGTTGCTTCTTTGTTATTATTGTTCCTTGTTCTCTTTGTTGTTGCTACTACAAAAAAAAAAAAAAAAAAAAAATCTTTGCTTAGCCGAATTAAAAAAAAAAAAAAAAGAAAGAAAGAAGTGTTCTTGGCAGAATTTTGAAAAAAAAAAAGGAAAAAAACTTGTTTGGCTGAAAAGAGTAAAAAAACCTAAAAAAAATTTAAAAAAATGGGGAAAAAGGAAGAAGAAGAATCGGCTATTGAGAATGAGGACAAAAATTTTAGGGCTTGCATAGTTGGTTGCTTATAAATATAGGCAATTATTTGTTTATTTCCTGATCTAAAAAGGTTTTGGTTTCTTGCCTTTTCCCTACTTGTGTTTGGTATTCCATATTCCAATTCTAATTGCACTTGATTTCCTTATTATAATTCTATTTGGAATTGGTTTCATGTCCTAATCGTATTTGGAATTGGTTTCTAATCTTAATCCTAATCGGATTTGAAAAAAAATCTAACCCAAGTTGACTTTGGAAAATTATCCTAATCTCAGTTTTACTCGGATAACTAATCCTAATCCTGGTAGGATTTTGATTACTTACCCAAATCCTAATTGAATTAGGAAATCCACCAAATTTGGCACTTTCCATTTTTGGAAACTTCCTATTTTCGTACACTTTATATTTTTGGAAACTTTCTACATCAATGTCTGCTTTCCAAATAAAACCTTGTAATTCTGTTCAAAAGCACTTAATTTTGTTGGGTCTTTTAATTTGTTTGTTAGTCTTAAGTGCTACTTGTTTGTTGTTGTGTGCTTAGCTTTTTTTTTTTTTTCTTTATTTGGTAAATTTGCTTACCAAATTCTTATTTTCTTTCTATATGTTTTGTTGCTTCAAGTAGTCTCGGATATTTTGTTCTCTTGTTCTTTGAAGCTTAAATCTGAAAGTTTGGCGTCTCCTATTTGTCGTTTGCCCATGATTGTTTCTTTTCTTTGACTTCCAACCAATGAAGTGGTTAAAACATAATTGGAGCTCACTTTGGTCCTTGTAGTCTTCCAAAGACTTTTAGAGTAACTAAAGAGCGGAAAAAGGCAGTGTGGTGAGATCATTTGAGTGATGAAAGCCATTCAATTGAGGTTGTACACGTGGGATTTAGTGATACGATTTGATTGCATATACTCCCAAAAGTAAGTTGAGTGGTGAGGAAATTTCTTTTAATTTTACAAATCACTTTCTTTGTTTTCTTTGTGAGTGTTTTTTATTATGTCAAAAGAAGAAACCAGTCGAACCAGAAATCCCATCACAATGGAGGCCATACAACAACAATTTGATCTAGTATTTGCTGCATTTGGCAATGTTAGGGATCGCATGGGTCAAATAGAGGCTCGCATGGATGACCAACAAAGAGGGAGGCCTCAAGGAGTTAGGCCTCAAGCTCATAGAGCTAATACCCCTACACGTCGTCATGAAGGTGAGTACGAATCTGATCAAGATAATATTGATGATGAAGTTTATAATGACAAGAATGTGCAGCATGGTCGAAGGAAGAATCGAACTCGAGATAATGATATTGGGACAATTAAGCAATCGTTACCTTCGTTCCAAGGTGAAGCCTATCCCGTCGCATACATCGAATGGGAGAAAAAGGTAGATTTTATTTTTGATTGTTACAACTATTCTGATGAGAAAAAGGTAAAGTTAGCTGCCGTCTCTTTTATTGATTATGAAATGACTTGGTGGGATTAAAGACGCAACTACACGTGTAGAAATAGAGAATGTACTATTGATAATTGGACTGACATGAAATCAATTTTGTACAAAAGATTTGTCCCATCTCACTATTACAAGGAATTGTATCAAAAGCTACAAAGCTTAAGGCAGGGTACTAAGTCCATAGAAGAGTACAATAAAGAGATGGAGATTGCCATGATTAGAGCTGACATTGACGAAGATAGGGAGGCTACAATGGCACGGTTCTTTAGTGGACTTAATAAGGAGATTGCCGATGTAGTCGAGCTACACCACTAAATAGACCTCGAGGAAATGGTTTATATGGCTACCAAGGTAGAAAAACAACTCAAACGAGGTAAACAAAAGGTAACATCTGGTTCAAGCTCTAATTGGAAGCCAAATTGGCCTAGTGCAACAAAGCAAGGTAAGAAGTCTAACTTTAATCCTAGAGAAGTTGAAAGGCCATTTGTTCGCAATCAACCCACAAATGACAATGGTAATTCTAATTCTAGTACTAATCTAATAAAGGACTAGAGATCTTAAATGTTTTCGCTGTCATGGTGTAGGTCACATTTCTTCCCAATGTCCGAATAAGAAGGCTTTGAATATCATTCATGGAGAGTTGGTGACTGAAAGTTATGAGGAAGATGAGACCACGCCACCACTAGAAGGTCCAAGTGACGGTGAGTTTGAAAAGGAAGAAGCTGTCCATGGTCAAAGTTTGGTGGTTCTTAGAGCGCTTCATGGACAAGCTGAGTCTGAACAAAATGAGGTACAAAGGAAAAATATTTTCTATACTTGTTTTGTTCAAGAAAAAATTTGTGGTTTGATTATTGATAGTGGAAGTTGTGTGAATGTAGCTAGTCAGTTAATGGTCGAAAAATTGGATTTGCCAATTGTTAAGCATCCTAGACCATATAGATTGCAATGGTTAAATGAAAGTGGTGAACTAAAGGTTAACAAACAAGTTCTAATTTCTTTAACCTTAGGCAAATATAAGGATGAGGTCTTATGTGATGTTGTGTCATAAGCTATGCAAGCTAGTCATATCTTGTTTGGTAGGCCTTGGCAATATGACCGTAAAACTATTCACGATGGATTTGAGAATAAGTACAGGTTTGAAAAGGATGGTCACAAAATTGTGCACAAGCCTTTACCACCACAAGAAGTCCATCAAGAGCAGTTACAACTTCGCAAATCACTTGAAGAGCATGTTAAGTTGAAGGCTGAAGGTAAGCAAAAAGGTAAAGTTCAGTGACAATTAGCCTAAAAAAGTAGGAGAAAATTTGGCTAAAGGGAGGGATAAGAATACACGATTGAGTTTGTATGCTAAACATAGAGAGGTCGTGAGTGCTTGTAAAAATAATATGCCTACTATTTTGTTGATGTTTAAAGAAGCTTATTTTGTTAACTCTGACCTTAATCCTTCTCTTCCAAGTCCTTTTAAGTCTCTCTTGCAGGAATTTGAGGATACATTTCCCGAAGAGACTCTGCCAGGATTGCCACCAATTTGCTGGATTGAACACCAAATTGACTTTTAGGTTCCAGGAGCTGTGATTCCAAATAGACCAGCATATCGTGCTAGTCCAGATAAAACAAGAGAGATTCAAAGGCAAGTTGACAAGCTTTTGTCACAAGGACGCATACGTGAAAGTGTTAGTCTGTGTTCTGTGCCAGTTTTGTTGGTACCCATGCAAGATAGTTCATGGCGAATGTGTGTCGATTGTCGTGCAGTAAATCGCATTACGGTAAAATATCGCCATCCCATTCCTAGATTAGATGACCTGTTAGATGAGCTTCTTGGTTCAAAGATTTTCACTAAAATTGTTTTGGAGAGTGGATATCATCAAATTTGAATGAAAGAAGGTGATGAGTGAAAAACTGCTTTTAAAACCAAACATGGATTATATGAATGGTTGGTAATGCTGTTTGGTTTAACTAATGCATCTAGTACTTTCATCAGATTAATGAACCATGTTTTTCGAGATTACATTGGTAAATTTGTTGTAGTTTATTTTGATGACATCTTAATCTACAGCAAATCTCATGTTTTGAATATCATCTAGTGCATGTTCGTTTGGTACTTGAGGTTTTAAGGAAAGAACAACTTTATGCTAACCTTAAAAAGTGTTCATTCTGTTTGGATAGAGTTGTTTTCCTTGGTTTTGTAGTGACTTCCAAAGGAATTGCATTGGATGAAGAAAAAGTGAAAGCCATTCAAGAATGGCCAATTCCCACTTTCGTGTCTGAGGTGTGAAGTTTTCATGGATTGGTAAATTTCTAAAGGAGGTTCGTGAACGACTTCACGGAACAATTACTGCACCTTTGACCGAGGTAATCAAAAAGGAGGTTGGATTCAAATGGGGGCCCAATCAAATCGAAAAGGCGTTCCAAATGCTTAAGGACAAGCTAACTTCTGCACCTTTATTGCTTTTGCCTAATTTTGATAAGCCCTTTGAAATTGAATGTGATGCCTCTGGTATTGGTGTAGGTGCCATGTTGATGCAAGGTAAGTAGCCAATTGCTTACATTAGAGAGAAATTGAGTTGTGCTGCTTTGAATTATTCTACCTATGACAATAAATTGTATGCTTTGGTAAGAACTTTAGAGAATTGGCAACATTATTTGTGGTCAAAAGAGTTCATTATTCGTACTGATCGTGAATCTTTGAAACATTTAAAAGGCCAAAATAAGTTGAATCGTAGGCATGCTAGATGGGTAGAATTCATTGATATGTTCCCATATGTGATTCAATATAAACATGGTAAAGAGAATGTTGTGGATGCATTATCACGTACATATGCTTTGATTTCTACATTGCATGCACGCTTTCTTGGATTTGAGCATATTAAGGACTTGTATGCAAATGATCATGTTTTTTCGTCCATTTTTTATTCTTGTGAAAATGGGACTTTTGAAAATTTTTATAGGTCTAATGATTATCTTTTTCAAGAGAACAAACATTGTATTCCACAATGTTCTTTGCGTGAATTGCTTGTAAGAGAGTCACATGGAGGAGGCTTGATGGGGCACTTTGGTGTTTTTAAACTTTAGATATTTTATAATGAAAGAGCACTTTTTCTGGCCGCATATGCGTAAAGATGCTAAAAATATTTGTTCTAAATGTGTGATTTGTAGAAGAGCTAAGTCTAAAGTGCAACCACATGGTCTTTACATGACCTTACTCGTACCGAATCATCCTTGGGTTGAGATTTCTATGGAGTTCGTATTGGTTTTACCTAGGTCTAGATCGGGGAAAGATTGTGTATTTGTTGTGGTTGATAGGTTTTCTAAGATGGCACATTTCATTCCTTGCACAAAAAATAATGATGCATCTCACGTCGCAAATTTATTTTTCAAGAAAATTGTGCGTCTTCATGGTATTCCTAAAAAATTGTTAGTTATAGGGATGTCAATTTTTTGAGCCACTTTTGGCGTGTTTTGTGGATTAAACTTGGTACTAAACTTTTGTTTTCAACTACTTGTCACCCACAAACTGATGGTCAAACTAAAGTGGTTAATCGAACTTTAGGTACATTGTTGCGTGTTGTGATTAAAGGGAATTTAAAGTTTTCATGGGAAGACTGCATTCCATTTATTGAATTTGCGTATAATCGTTCTCTGCATTCTTCTACTAATTATTCTCCTTTTGAGTTAGTTTATGACATTGGATTTGTTGCCCTTACCTGTTTCTGAGTTTGCCAATATAGATGGTAAGAAAAAGGCAGAATTTGTCAAACAAATCCATGACAAAGCAAGGCAGCACATTTTGGACGTCAATGAGCATGTGGCTAAAAGAGCAAATAGAGGCTGCATGAAGATAGTATTTGAACCTGGTGATTGGGTTTGGGTTCATTGGTGTCAGGAAAGATTTCCCAACTTAAGGAAATCTAAGATAGCTCCTCATGGAGGTGGACCATTTGAAATTTTGGAACACATTAACGACAATGCTTACAAGCTTGATCTTCCTGGTGAGTATAATGTTATTGCTTCATTTAATGTTTCTGACCTCTCTCCTTTTGCTTTTCATGAAGGTTCAGATTGAGGACGAATCATTTTGAGGAAGGAGGGAATGATACTAGTTTATCAAGGAGCATCTTCAAGCTTGGCTAAGGTTCGTGAAGAGTCATTACAAGTGCCAACTGGACCAATTACAAGGGCACGTACAAAGAGGATTCAACAAGCCATGCAAAGTGTGGTTTGAGGTGTTCTTAAGGAGGAAGCCGTCCGAAACAAATTGGAGGTTGAACGGGCTTGTAAATCTGATTGGAACATTCTTCAAGTCCAAATCCATAATGGAGAAGTCCAATAGTTTGTGTTTACTCTGTAAAGCCCAATAGTAGTTAAGATTGTGTAAATTGGGCTGGTTTAAGTCTGGTTTAGTTGTTGATTTAATTCTTAGTTTTTAGGCTCATTAATTAGGCTTAATAAGGCCCATTTAGCCCAAATCTTGGTGTTACTTATGGCTGAACCCTAGAACTAACTTTTTAGGAGTTTTTAAGCTAGTTTTTAGTACTTTATTAAGCCTATAAATAGACATTACCATATGGATGAATTATAGTGCATTTTTATCAATAATATTCATATGTTTTTCGTGGGGAAAAAGTTCTTTCTTTTAGTCTTTGGATTAAGACTTTGTTGGGATCATAGCTTGAGCAACGGTGATTATTCTAACTGATTTATGGGTTCTTGCCTGATTCATATAGGCAATGAGTCAATTCTTGCTATAAATCTTTTTAAGAGTTTGGTTATTGTCTCGCTATAGACAGCGGGTTGAATTCTTGCTTGATTCTTGTGTGTTCTTTTCATTCCTGTTTGTGTGTGTTTGCTGTCCAAATTCTTGTGACCAACTTTGGAGTCGATCCTTGGGTTTTGGTGCCATCTTATGTTATTGGGTTGGTATCAAGTCGATTGCGCATGGGGTTCACATCATCTTGTCTCGCTATAGACAGTGGGTTGAATTCTTTTTTGATTCTTGTGTGTTCTTTTCGTTCTTGTTTGTGTGTGTTTGCTATACAAATTCTTGTGACCAACTTTGGAGTTGATCCTTGGGGTTTTGGTGCCAACTTGAATTGTAGGGTTTCGTGGCATCAAGTCGATTGCACATGAGGTTCGTATCACTAAGTGGAAAGAAGCAATGGTTAAAGAGATGAAAGATCTGGATAAAAATGAGACTTGAGATCTTGTCACTCTTCTACCGGAAAAGAAATTGGCAGGCTGCAAGTGTGTTTTTACTGTGAAACACAAAATTGATGGTTTGATTGAAAGATACAAAGGAAGATTAGTGGCTAAAGGGTCCACTCAGACCTATAGAGTGGACTATCAAGAGACATTTGTTCCTGTTTCTAAGATGAACACAATTAGAATCCTGTTTTATTTTGCAGCCAACCTTGATTAGTACCTAAAGCAGTTTGATATTAAAAATGCCTTCTTGCATGGAGATTTGGAAAAGGAAGTGTACCTGAAGATTCCTTCAGGTTTTGATGATGAGAAGACTCATGGGAAGATATGTAGGTTAGAGACAGCCTTATATGGGTTGAAACAGTCTTTTAGGGCCTGGTTTGACAAATTTAGTAAAGCCATGATTTCCTTTCGATGATTACATACCAAAAGAGTAATGTTGATCATACCTTATTTATCTACACTACTCATAGTCTATGTTGATGATATTGTGGTGACTAGAGATGATAGCTCAGTTGCAAAGGTTTCTTGCTCAGGAGTTTGAAATCAAAGATCTAGAAAAAATTACAATATTTTTTGGGAATTGAAGTTGCAAGATTAGAAAAGGGAATCTTTATTTCTTTAGGGAAATATATCTTGGATCTCTTGGAAGAAATCAGTTTGTTGGATTGCAAGCTTGTAGAATCACCTAGCGAAAGCAATCATAAATTGGAAGCAGGAACTGGTACATCAATTGACTTGGAAAGACATCAGAGATTGGTGGGGAGACTGATCTATCTCTCACACACTAGGTCAGACATTTCATATGCAATTAGCTTGGTAATATAATATATGCATGATCCTCGTGAGCCTCATTGCAGGTTGTTTTTGCATTCTGTAGTATTTGAAGTTTACACCTAGGAAAGGTATTCTTTTCTCCAAGAATTGTTATTCCTTGAAATAGAAGCCTTTATAGATGTAGATTGGGCTGGTTCTCCAGATGATAGGAGATCAACCACTGGTTATTGCACATTTGTGGGAGGAAACTTAGTCACTTGGAAAAGTAAAAAACATAATGTAGTTGCTCGATCTGGAGTTTGTGAGCTATTATGGCTACGAAAATTATTGAAAGAATTGAAGTTATTGGGAAATGGTAATTTATCCTTATTCTGTGATAGTAAAGCTGCCATTAGTATTACTTATAATCCAGTTCAACATGACCGGACAAAACGCATAGAGATTGATAGACATTTTATTAAGGAGAAGCTGACAGATGATTCCTTGAGCATATTTCATGTGACATCTGAAGAACAACTAGCTGATGTGTTTACTAAAGGGATTACCAACTGGACCTTCCATACTTTAGTTGCAAGTTAGGCCTGTTTGATATTTATGCACTAACTTGAGGGAGAGTGTTGACTAATCAAATGAACAAGGACAAATTGATTAGGCCCTGATTTTCTATTTGGGATATGAATGAGGCGGATTTTTAGGGATATGAATGAGCCAGATTTTTAGGGATATGGATAAAGATAAATTGATTAGAGGATTGGGACAAATTGTATATTTCCTTACTTATACTTTCCTAGTTATGCTGCATTTTTTTTGCATAAATATTGTCCTGTACATTGTTTGTAAACACTTAAGAAAGAGAACGAATAAAATTTTCATCTTCTCCTAAAATTCTTCATGTTTCTATTCATATCACACACAAACCATGCTATCAAGTTCTTAGAGCCGTTGTTGGGGATTATGTGGGTAATGGCAATATTAGATCCTTAAGAATCCTGCAAGATTAGACATTTTTCTCATTTATTTGTTATTGTTAGTTGTTTACAATAGCTGTTGTCTTTCTTGTTTACAAATTGATCTTTACTTTTGGAGAAATTAGCACTTGAAGTTGACTTGGTTTAATTTCCTTTTGTAGTGCATGGCACATGAAGACGAAGAAGAGGAATTAGTTATAACCTTGATATGAAAAGAGGAAGAGAATAAGAAGGCTTAGAAAGGAGAAATGGGTTCAACAAAATTGGAAAAGCACCAAATGGCAAATCCACAAAACAATACAAGGGTTCTTAATGAAAATTCAAGGATGGATGATAATGAGGAAGTAATAGGCAACAATAGATTGGAAGGTCTTGAAAATGGGATAGGGGCCAATGGATTTGGTAATGGAGAAGAGGTAATGGATTTCATTCAAATGGAAGGCCATTCCAAGATTATGCTATGCAAAATTTTGGAGGAACAAATTCAAGTATAGGAAGAATGTTGATTCAAGCCAATAATAAAGCCCACACTCATTCAAATGATACAAACTCATGCACTATTTGAGGTGGTCCTAGCAAAGACCCTTGTACACACTTATTGAACTTCAAGGAAGTCTTGGATACTTCTAAGTTCAATGGGGTTCATCCCGATTGCGTTCGTATGAGGGTATTTCCTTTTTATTGTGGAATAGAGCTAAATGGCTGCCTCCAATCACACGAGCAAGGGACATTCACAACATGGAATGGGCTTGCACAAGAATTTCTAACAAAGTACTTTACCCCATCTAGAACCACAAAGCTAAGGAATGAGATGACATCTTTTAAGCAAGATGCCAAAAAAGACTCTAAGTGAAGCTTGGGGGGGATTTAAAGAACTACTTGGAAGATGTTCACACCATGCCATTCCTTTGTGGCTTCAAATTTAAATGTTCTATAATGGACTTTACCAAGAAACAAAATCCATCGTAAATGCTTCAGCAGGGGGATTGTTGCCATTTATGATGCCGGAGGAAGCACAAAAACTACTCAATAAGATGGCTTCAAACTACTATCAACATGACCGCACAGCTCAACACAATGCCCAAGTCAATGCTCAACAACCTCGAGAGCAAGGACGGGTGATGCATTTGAATCAAAATGATGCAATTTTAGCTCAACTTTGTATGACGAAAAACATGATGACAAACTTAACTAGAGTTTTGGAAAACATAACTGGTAGGGGGAACATGGCAAATGCCATATCTTCATCTCCTCAAGGATCACTAGTTTGTGAATTTTGTGTCGACAATCGTATGAATGGCCAATACGAAGCACCTATGAGTGGTAAAGAGCAAATGAACTATGCGTCTAACAACCATGCTCTTGAAGGAATCCTCCAAATATGTATGGTAACACTTATAACCCTTCTTGGAGGAACCACCCCAATTTTTCATGGGGTGTTCAAAGCTCAAAAAATAGCCATCATTAATCAAATATTCACCAACAAAATTTCCAAAATCAAACTTCACCTTCCGCATCCCGACCTTATAACCGCCATTCAAAAGAACGTTCACCAATCTCAAGTGAACTGTTCATATCCAAATTCTTAATCAAATACTTCCTACTTGCCACCTCGCAACCAATCTCTTCCAACGAGCAATGATCCATATGCTTAAAGGAAAGGGAGTAGTTCTCAAGATGAAAATCTTAGAAGGGACATAGAAGTTTTGAGGATGCGAGAATGAGAATTTTAGGAGGGAAAATGAGAATTTTAATAGGGATTATGATCATTTTAAGATAGTGCAAGAAACCTTTAGAAGGGAACATGATGCTTTTATTAGAAATCAAGGGGCTAGTAATAGAAATTTTGAGACTCAATTGGGCCAAGGGGCAAGACACACAAATGAGAGGCAAATGGGAGCTCTTCCTAGTGATACAACTCCCAGTCCAAGGGATCATAACAGCAGAGAACAAGTGCAAGTTATAACACTTTGAAGTGGAAAAACTTTGGATGATAAAGCTAGAGAGAGAAGACTTTGGATGATAAAGTTGAAGAGAGTTCAAAATCTAAAGCTAAGGAGAATGATATAGAAAAAGGGGAGTTTTTAAAGGGAAAAGGTCAAATGATTGGAGAACCCAATAAGTATCTCAATAAACAAAATGAAGGGAAGGATCCATATTTGAAGTTGTCCAAGCGAGTAAGGATTCTATTTCCACAAAGATTGAGCAAATATGATGTATCTTCTATATAAAGGCCAAGAAGTTTAAGAGGTTTCTAGAGGTTTCAAGAAGCTTGAGATTAACATTCCATTCATGGAAGCCTTAGAAAATATGTTGAGTTATGCCAAATTTATGAAGCCAGTCCTTACTTCAAAAAGAAAGATTCATGGAGATGAAATTTTATGCCTCACAGAAGGATGTAGTTCACTAATCACAAGGAAGTTACCTCCCAAGCTCATAGATCCAGGTTCATTCTCAATACTGTGTGAAATAGGAAGCATTCAATTTGAAATGGTACTTTGTGATTTAGGAGCTTCTATTAATCTTATGGCTTTCTCGATCTATGAGAAGCTTAATGGTGGGGATTTGAAGCCCAACAATGTTACTTTGCAACTTGCAGACTAGAGCATAAAACTTCCAACAAGGATAGTTGAGGACGTCATCATCAAAGTGGATAGGGTCTAACTTCTGGTGGATTTCATAGTTTTGGACATGGGAGAAGACAAGAATATGCCAATCATTTTAGGAAGGCCAGTTTCTGGGTACCAGGCATGCTATCATTGATTCCAAGAAGAGAAGTAGGAATATAGAGTTAATAATGAGGTTGTAAATTTTAATGTTATTGAATCATTAAAACATCCTTCTACGTATGATAATTTGATGAGTGTTACTGTGATTGATGATTTAGCTCATGATTTTTGTAGGTAAAAATTGTTGGAATCCCCATAGGAGAAAGCAATAGCAAGTCCAATTGAGGTGAACCAAGACGATAAAGAAACAATGGAGATTTTGAACCTTTTGGATGAAAATGATGGATTACAAAAGGTGGAAGTGGCGATGAAGATATAGGTAAGGGGGAGAGGGTCTCCGACCAATGAACCTCCCAAAGTTAAAATTAAGCCTCTTCTATCTCATATACAATATGTTTACTTTGGTGAGAATGAAACTTTTCCTATGATTGCTAATGCATTTTTGACTCATGATCAACTTGATAAATTGATTGTGGCGCTTAAATTGCATAAAAATGCCACTGTTTGGTTGATTGATGACATCGAAAGAATTAGTTCAACAATTTAAAATTCCTTTGAATGAAGAGAATAGTCCAATTAGACAACCTCTAAGGAGGTTGATTCCCACATTAAAAGAAGTGGTAAGGAAAGAAGTCATGAATTGCTTGATGTCGGCTTTATTTTCCCTATTAGTGATAGCGAATGGGTTAGTCCTACCCAAGTTGTTCCTAAGAAAGGTGGTATTACCGTGGTGCTTAGTGAAAATAATGAACTTCTTCCTTCTAGATTGGTCACGGGATGGAGTTTGCATTGATTTTAAAAAATTGAATGATGTTACCCGAAAAGACCATTTCTGCATTGACCAAATGTTTGAAAGATTGGCCGGTTTTGTGTATTATTATTTTCTCGATGGCTATTCCGAGTATTTTCAAATAGCCATATGCCCAGAGGATCAAGAGAAAACCACATTCACATACCCATATAGCATATTGCATATAGAAGGATGTCCTTCAGGTGTAATGCTCCTAGTACCACATCTAGATGTTTTCAAATGTGCATGTTTTCCATCTTTCATGATATGATTGAGAAGTGAATTGAAATTTTCATGGATGATTTTAGTGTTTTTGGTACATCTTTTGATGATTGCTTGTCTAATTTGTCAAATGTTTTGCAAAGATGTGAGAAGACTAATTTGGTTCTTAATTGGGAAAAATGCCACTTCATAGTATAAGAGGGACTTTTTTTGGGATATAGAGTTTCGTCTAAAGAAATAGTGGTAGATAGAGCAAAAGTTAGGGTAGTTGAAAGATTACTGTCACCTAGTAATGTTAGGGGAGTGAGAAGTTTCCTAGGACATGTGGGTTTCTATCGAAGGTTCATTAGAAATTTTTCTCATATTGCTAGATACCTCTATGTCCTTTACTTCAAAAAGATTTCTTGTTTAATTTTGATGATGCTTGTTTAAAGGCTTTTAATTAACTGAAGTATGCTCTTGTCGCTGCACCTATAATTGTTGCTCCTAATTGGTCACTTTCCTTTGAATTGATAATGTTTGATGCTAGTGACAATTTATTGGAGCATTTTTGTGCCAAAAAGTGAATAAAATTTTTCATGTCATATGCGATGCAAGTAGAACTTGAATGAGGTACAAATGAATTACTCAACTATGGAGAAAGAATTGCTTGCTATTGTGTTTGCATTTGACAAATTATGTTCATACTTGATTAACTCTACAGTTCTTATTTATACTGATCATTCCACATTGAGATATTTATTCTCTAAGAAAGATGCAAAGCTCCAATTATTAAGATGGATATTTCTTTTGTAGGAATTCGATTGGGAGGTGTTGGACAAGAAGGGATGCGAGAATGCTGTTACGGATCATCTATCAAGAATAGAAGGTTCAAGGCTAATTGCTCAAGAGAGAATTCCAATCCAAGAAGAATCTCCAATAGACAAATTGTTTATGATCCTAGAGGTATATCCTTCATATGTAGATATAGTGAACTACCTAGTGCCAAAGGTGTTGCCAACTTCCTTAAGTGTGAAACACCAAAATAGTAAGTTCTTTTTGAAAATCAAGCATTATTATTGGGATGAGCATTCTGAAGGAAGAAATTGAAGATGTTTTGAGACATTTTCATTCATCACCTTTGTTGGAACGCATCATAGAGCCCAAGGGTTGACTCGAAAGTCTTGCAAAGTGGATTATATTGCAAATATCTTCAAGGAGTCGACCAGTTTTGTGCTTAAGTGTGATGAATGTCAAAGGTTTTGTAATTTGAGTTGGAATTGTTTGATGCTTGGAGAATAGACTTTATAGGGCCTGTTTCTACTTTTTATGCTAACAAATATATTTTAGTGGCCGTCGACTATGTTCCAAATAGGTAGAAGCAGTTACTACACCAACAAATGATGCCAAAGTGGTCACAAAGTTCCTTCAAAAGAACATTTTCTCCCACTTTAGGGTGTCATACACAATCATAAGCAGTGGAAGGTCTCACTTTAAGAATTCTCAATTTGAAACCTTGATGTCCAAGTATGGGGTGAAACATCTACAAGATTGCTTTAGCCTACCATCCCCAAACTTCGGGTCAAATGGAAGAGTCTAATAGGGAGTTAAATAGAAGACCATCAATAATTCAAGGAAAGATTGGGCACGGAAGTTATATAATTCACTTCCGGCATACCACACCACGTTCAAAACTCCTATTGGAATGTCACAATATAGAATGGTGTCTAGTAAATCTTGTCACCCCTCAGTGGAGTTTGAACAAAGAGCATATTGGGCTATCAAGACTTTGAACTTTGATTGGGAAGAAGCTTGCAAAAAGCTACTCTTGGGTTTGAATGAATTGGACGAGTTTAGAAGGAATGCATTTGAAAACTCCATTATTTGCAAAGAAAGGACCAAGGCTTGGCATGACAAGCAAATCTTGAGGAAAGAGTTTGTTCTCGGAGATCATGTTCTAGTCTACAATTCTAGACTCAAATTGTTTGCTGGAAAACTCAAGTCTGGGTGGGAGGGTCCATACAAAGTGGTTCAAGCATTCTCATCATCATAAATCTGCTGAGTTGAAGAGATGAATTCAAATTTCAAAGTCAATGGGAATAGGTTGAAACTAAATCCAAAGGAAAAAATGGTGTACAATTGTTCTTTATGTTGTCCTTTATGTTAATACATAATCAACTCCATGCCGCAATCAAGCTAATGATTGTAAACAAGTGATTATTGGAGACAATCCAATCTTTAATTTCATGCTTCACTTTACTTTTAGTTTTATTTCTTGTTAAGATTTGATTAGTCTTAACTATATTACATTTGGTTCAATTTAGGTTTGAGATGTTTTCTTATGCTTATAATAAGTTTTGCAAAGAATGGAAGTGAAATGGTTTACTTATACTTGTGTTGTTCATGTTTGTAGGTAGTGAGAAGGCATAGGTCACAATTGGAAAGAAGCAGAAAAATTGGCTAAGTGTTGAAAAATGGAGTATCCTATTTTGCATTCAATGTCGTGATATGTGATTCTTGATATCGCGACATCGACTTCAAGCCTACATAGATGTTACAGAGATTTTTAGTTGATATCACGACATGGGATCTTGGAGTTGTGATATCAACATGAACTGCTAGGAGGTGCATTTTCTTTGCCAAGCTCATTGTCGTAACATCGAAAGTTGATGTCACGACATTGACCATGTGTGGGCACATATTGACTTTGATGTCACAACACCAAATACCCAATGTTGTGATAGTAAAACCCACATGACTAGCACATGACTCTTGGTGTTGTGACATCAAAAGTCGGACAGAATATTAAAAGGGCTATTTCAAGCCTTATTCAAACAAAAATTTCCCTTCTTCCTCAAAGCCCTAGCCACTCACTTTTCCTCCTCTACTCTAAATCTAAAAACAACAAAATTCCAGCATAATCCACCCGAATAAACCTTCTTCCATCAATTTTATTCAAGAAATTTGCATTAAAAGGAGGTTTCCAAGCATTCAAGAGGGATTTATCAAGGGTTCAAGGTTGCTCAAACTTCAATCATCAGGGTAACAAATTTCAATTTTTTTGCTCAAGCCCGTAAATTGTTTGATTTTGAATAAATTCAAGGTTGTTCTTGGTATATTATTGAATATTTGTTTTGGGTTTGCTTGAAAATTCAAGAATTACCTTTGGTTGATTATTGGGTTTATTTGGAAATGTTGTGAAAATTTGGGTGAATTTGTTTGAATTCTTACAAGTTGATTGTGGTTCTAAATATTTTGGTGGATTATTTGACTATATTTGGTTAATTGTGATTTTGTGTGGAAAATTTGGGCTTTTCAATTGTTGTGATTTTACTTGGTTAAATTCTTGAATTGTGAATATGCCTAGAGATAGAGGAAGAGGTAGGGGTGTGTTTAGTGATGCAGAGAAAACAAAAGTTGGGAAGGGAACTAGTAGTGAAGCGAGTAAGCCTGTTGTTGAACCTATATCTTCTTGTGACCGAGCTTGAGAATTATTTATCGCAAATGCAAAACATATGGATATAAAAGAGAGGGTTTGATTTATCTTCAAATTAGGGACCACCTATGAGGGTGTGAGGATGGAACTAGAAGCCCAACCTAAGTGTAGGAAACAGGAGAGTTTTGATAAGGCAGGTCAACTGGGTAACACAAATTTGGTAAAGAGTTTCATTGCAATTGTGTTGGTTGGAAAGAGGAAAAGTGAGAGTTTGGGGAGTTTCGGTTGATTTTAGTTTGGAAAGGAATAATTCTTATTCAATGTGCCTTCTATTTTGAGTGATGAATAGAAGGATTTCAATAGAGGGAATAAAGACATAGAGGCTATAAAAAATGCCTTGTGTTGTAACAGTGTTGAGTGGATTATGAATGTGGCTAAGAATTCAATTTTGAAGTTTTCTCAAAAGGATCTTATGTTATTGGCTGAATTGTGGTTTTATTTCATAAGCTACAGGATTTGGTGGTCTTATTCTATGAGTTATGGCCAAAAGGACAAGACATGCCTCATTTATGCTATCCTTATGGGCATGCCCATTAACATTGGGAAGGTAATCCGGCAAGGGTTTCTAGAAATTTACATATAGTGGAGATTCTGGAGGCCTAATTTTTTGCACCGAGTTTAGTTACTTTCCAAGGAAGCCTCAAACTTATCAAAGAGGCTGGATCAACAAAGAATATGTTCACAAGATGGTTCAGGATTTTGAAAGACATCAAAAACCCGACAAAGCAGCAATGCCTACCTCCTCCTCCACAAGTATCTTACAATCCTATGTTAGCAAAAAATGTGTATAATGCACTGACAATGATGAGGAGTACAACGAACTTGAAGGGTGTTTGACTAATAGCCAACTAGTCCTCCACAACAATGTGGCTGTCATTGGTGAAGCTCTCAAGGCAACAATACTCAACACGAGGATCCATCCAAGGCCACCTCTAGCTTAGCACCTTGGACCACCTCGTGGATATTCATTCTATACACTACTTGAGGGAGCTGTACAACAAAGAGATCAACAGCAAGTTTGCGGCGTCGGTGAAGCACAAAATGAAGACTTTGAGGAGAGCCAACACAAAGGTGCCGAAGAATAGCCAAGATGAGGTTGACTAAGACATCAATGAGGCCAATGGTGAATAGTGATGGCTTATGAGATATGGACAAGAACCATCCTATCCATATTTCTTTGAACTCCTTTTTAATTTATGAGTTTTAGAAGTTTGAAAGAACATTTTCACTTTTCATTTCCTTAGGATTACTAGTACCTTATTATTATATTTTTAATATGTTTTGGATATTGCTATTTAGTTGTTTTTGTTAAGATAAATTAGATAGCTGAGGCCAAGGAAATTTTATATTTGTTCTTGAATGTGTGATTGACTTGATTGAGCTCACAATGATGATTACTTGGTTGCGGTTGTTCATGCCTTCATTTCATTTATGTTTTCATTTGTTTACTTTGTTTTGAGTAAGTTTTTGGGCCAATTTGGTAGGACTTTACTCTTTGGTTAAGCTTTTTATGTTTTCAATTATAATTATGTTTATCTTTAGTTGTTGTATTTTGGGTTAATGGAAGGATAAGTTGTACTCATCAAATTAGAATAAATTGACAAGTAACTTGTGTTGGAATGATGTCTTTTTGTGGTTGTAAATATATGCTTGGTGAAATGATGAATGGAAATTTGAGTAATTTTGGTACTCAATGATGACAATTGACTTGTCATATCATATGATTAGTTTATTCACGTGTGGCATTTCAAGGGTTTTTGAGTGTATGTTGTGTAGTTCTTTTGTAAACAAAAATTTTCAAAAACCATATATTACCACTTCCAAAGAGTGAGGGAATCATATTTTCCAACTTGTTCATTTGAAACGTATTCATGTTCAATTGTAATGTATTGCATTATTAGTTGACTCATCTTTGGAAAAACTGGTCTAATTGGAATAGAAGTGGCCATTTTGAGTATTTTGCATGTGGAGTTCATGTGGAGTTCTATTATATCTTGTTAGTGATTGGTTTGCATATGATCTTGGGTACGTTTTACTCCTCTTCCTTGGTTTAGGGTTGTGAAACAAAAATGCATTTTTCTATTCGGATTGTATAAGGCGAGTACAGCATTGCAGCATCACCAATGTTGTTTCTCCAAAATATATTATTAGAATAGAAAATAAAGCTAGTATGAGATTCTGGCATCACCAGTGTTGTTTCTTCGAAATGGCCATTAGGATTGCTTTTAAATTGAGACAAGTAGAAGCAAAGTCTTTGAAATGAGCCTTTATGTTTTAGTATACCAACAAATTGAGGAGAAAATGTTTGTAATACCGTTCATTGTTATCATTCTATTCACTACTAGTTACAGTAATACTCCCATTTGTTTGTGCACAATAGGTAGAGTCTTAATGATCTTTCAATTTCCTTGTGATCTTCTCGAGACGGTTAAAAAGCTTTGTAATCCTTTTTGAATTGAACAAAAGTGTGTTTTTGAAGAATGAAGTGTAATTTTGGAAAACCTCTTTGATTAAGGATAATGCTTGTTTATTTGAAGGCTTGTGTTAACAAATGAACAAATTTTTTTTTGGGAAAAATAGAACAAAAACTTGGACATGACTAATTTAAATGATTCGATTGTCATATGGATTTTGAGGTCCTTTGAGAGTTTACCTAATTATTTGAAGTACATCTATTGTTCACCTTTTTAGTTGTCTTTTTGGTAGTAATTTTATTGGCTTTCATATTTATTTATGTTCTTTTTTCTTCTTGTTTTATTTGGGACTAGAAACAGGCTTAGTTTGTGTATGTGATAACTCTAGTAAACTAGAGTTATTTTACTTATTAAACATCTAGGTTTCTACTAGTTTTATCCCGATTTTTGGTGTTTAATTAGGTCTTTTAGTTAAATTACTTGTATTATGTAGCTGCATTTGTATTTTTGTAAATATTAAGATATTACTATGCATTTTATGATAATTTTAGTATAATTTTATTATTTATTAATCTATATGTTTTGCAAGTTATCAATGAAGGAGCTAAAGTCAAAGGAGTTGAAGCTAAAAGGAACAAATTCAAAAAGAGAGAAGATGAAGACTTGAGCTAGAAGAAGCTCAATGTGGTCGCAATACCAAATTCTCCATGTCAAATCATCGAAGTGGTTTTCACCAGGCAAATTTCATGCTCGATGTTTTGACACCAAATTCTCTATCTCACGACATCAAGGCGTATCCAGTTTTATTATTTGACCATTTTTGTAATATTTTGGCTGGAGTATCTTTCTATTCCTTCCTTGTAGTAGATTCCAGTACACATAGTGTTGGTGTAGTAGGAATTTAGAGAGTTTTGAGAGTAGTTTAGTGTAGCTTAACTCGCAAGTTTCTTTAAATTAAAAGGTTCTCTTTAATTTCCATCTTAGATCTAATCTTTACATTATAGCAAGTTTTAATCTTTCTTAGTTAATTTTAGTGGCTTTCAATTAGCTCCAAGTAGATATAATTTTTATATGCCTTTAATTTAAATTTCTTGCAATCTATTTAGGGTAAAAATCTAGCTTTTCTCAAAGGTTCTTTGTTTTCTTGCTAATTTTAGTAATTTCCTAGACTAATCTTTAAATACTTGCTTTAAATCTCTTAGAAATTAGTGGGCTTTCCTTTATTTCTCTTTTAAAAAATAAAAAATTCCAAAAATTCTTAGCTTTAAATTTAATTCTTTTCCATTTCTCAAGCTTTATTCACATAGAGAAAATGAAGACTTTCAATTCTTTTAGTTCAATTGATGCTTTTCTAGCTAAGATTAGTTTAAATTGTCTTTTGATTTCAATTAAGCCTTCTTAAGACCTAGTGAATTAGTAGTAATTTTATTTGCTTTACTAGATTAGATTTTCTTGCTTTCTTAGTTTAGGTCATTAATTTTGATGCCTGTTCTAATTTTTTTTAAGCTAATAGTTAGAAAACTATTGGTTATTTTGTCTAATTAGTTTAAAGGTTCATAAGTCTAGTAATTGCTGTCCTCAGTCCTTGTGAGAATGACATTCATTTGCCACTACCTACAAACCTAGCTCGTGTACTAGCGAGTGTGTGGGTGAGGTTTAGTATTGATTAGGTTCTATTTTTATAACTTGTATTTGTGCATTGAGTTTTGTTTCTAAATTCGTATCACAAACAAATCACAATTATCAGAAGACAACAAGATCAATAGGAGGGTCAATAAAGAGATTCAGAGGGAAAATGATGGTAAGGAAGGTATGGATAACAATGGATTGGGTGGCCTAGGCAATGGTCAGAATGGATTGAATGGAAATGTTAAGACAACTTTAGGATTATGCTATGCCTACATTCAATGCTACTCATTCAAGCAGAGTGAGGATCCTTATCAATGCCAATAATATTTGAAATGAAATCTGGCACTCATTCAAAGGTTGCAAGCTCGTGAGACATTTGGGGATGGTCTTAATGAAGAACCCCATACTCAATTGATGAACTTTGAAGGGGTTTTCGAAATATTTAAATTGAATGGGTGCATCTAGATTGTGTAAGGATAAGAGCATTGCCGTTTTCATTGAGGGCTGAGTTAAATCATGGTTACAAGGTCATGATCTTGGCTATGTATTTTCCTCTATTTAAGATGGCTAGGCTTGGATAGAAATGAGATTACATCACTTAAACAAGATGTCAATTAAGGTATTAAAGAAGATTGAGCCATTCAAAGTGATGACATAGAGATGTCCCCATCATGCTATACTATTGTGGATACAAGTGCAAACCTTCTATAATGGTTCATATGTAGAGACCAAGTCCATAGTTGATGCCTCGGCTAGTGGCTCACTCTTATACAAAACATCGAAAGAAGACCAAAGATTACTCAATACGATAGTATCCAACTATTGCCAACATGGGCTAGTTCCACCACAACCACCTCAATAACCCCAACATCCTCAAAAGGAAGTACTTCAATTGGATCATTCGGGTGTTCTATTGGCCTAAAATAGAAGTATTACCAATATGTTGGCTAATCATAGCTTCAGAGAACATGGGGATTGTCAATTTTATATCCATACCACATTCCCATACCACTCAATTTCAAATCCAACTTCTAAATGGCTTTTGTTCGTGGGATCACCCAAATGGCCAATCCACAAGTCATGATGGACCATACTTGTATAATCTATAAGTGAATTACTTGGGGAATCAATCCTCTCAACCTAGGCACATACAAAATGTTTATGGGAATGCATATAACTCTTCATGGAAGAATTACCCAACTTTTCATGGGATGGTTAATCATCCTAAAATTCCCATCAAACAAACTTCCAAAAGCAAGCATCCTCATCTAGACCCTATCAACCACCACATCGAAGAAATCTCCAATCTAGCTTCTAAAACTCTCAACCAAGTTCTTCGCGTAAATTTTCACCTTCTTAAAATCAACAAGAACCTTTAATGCTTAGTCTACCTCCTTAATAGAATGTGGAGGAAATGTACTCCCAACTAATGGAAACCAAAATAGATCTTGAAGCATTGAGAAATGAAAATGAGACATTGCAAAGAGATCCAATAGCAATTGTGAGGAACCAAAATGTTGCCACTACAAATTTGGAAATACAAATAGGCCAAATGGCTAGAGTGGTATTTAATAGACTCGTCGATACCCCTCCAAATGATACTCATCCAAACCCAAGAGATCTAGCGCCAAGGGAACAATTTCCATTGAAGCTCGTAATGCAATAACTTTAAGAAGTGGACGGAAATTGGTTGTTGTAAATGCAAGGCATGAGGTTGAAAAACAAGTTGACGAGCTTAATCTGGGCCTAGAGACACCCAAATTGAGGTTGAAAATAAAGAGAGGATGAGGTATGAAAAGAATGATGTCAGAAGCTCAAAGAAGATGAAAATCAAATTAGACAAATTGAAAGAATCTTTGGAGTCAAATCCGTTGGTGAAAGTCCCTTTCAAAAATGTTTGACAGATCACTGTCTGATTTAGGGACTAGTATAAATTTGATGCCTATATCGATGTATGATGGGAGTTACTAGTGCCAAACCTACACATGCTACTGTCCTATTTGCCGACAAGATAGTAAGAAAATTTTAGAGATTTCATGGTACTTAAAATGGAAGAAAATGCTAATATTCAACTGATTCTACGACTACAGAGGCCATTCTTGTCTTCTTCATATGCCATTATTGATGTTAACAATGGGATGCAACTCCAAATTGAGGACGAAGTTATTGAATTCAGTGTTTTTGAGTCTTACGAGAATACATTTAATGTAAATGAAAGTTATTTAATTGACTCGCTTGTTCCTCCTAATGGTAGGTCAAATGAAGAGGCATACGAGTTGATGAAGCTATGTGTCCGAAGAATAAAAACAAACGAAAAGATCACTTAAGTGAAAGATCATACTTTTTTGATGCAAACAAATGGAGAAGTAAAAGTTCACATTTTGTTCATTAAGATGGAAGATCAAAATTAGAGACAAAGAACAAAATGTGTTGGTAGGAAAGAGGTAATACAACTTAGGTTGGCCCATTCACTATCCTTGACATTTCACCGGGCGGATCCAATCAATTGGAGGATAGTAGTGGGAAGTTCATGGTTGACAAGGATTGTTTGAATGCCTGCTTTGGAGATAAAAAAGAATATGAGTAGAAATTCATTCTCGTATTTGGATAACTTGAAGCTCAACCAAGCCACAGTCAAGCTAATGACTATAAACAAGCGTTCTTGGGAGGCACTCCAGGATTTTTTTTTCCTTAATTATGCTTTACTTAAATTTTCATTTTAATTAGTAGTAATAACCCAATTTGGTTTAATTAGTCTAAATTAGGGTTACTATAATTAATTAGGTGTCTTTAAGTGTTTTTATAAAATGTGAGTGAAAATGTTCTCTAAAACATGATTTTCATGTTTTCTAAATGATCGACAAAGTGTTGGGAACAATTGGAGAAAAGATGAAAATTGGGAAAAAATTGGCTAAGTGGTGAAGGCTATTGATACCTATGGGATCTTAAAGTAGGAATCTAAACCACATTATCAAACTTCTAAGGGGTTCAGATCCAATCGATACCGCGGTATCAATTTTAAAGAAGATAATACCGTTGTATCAAGTATTTCAGATGATACCGCGATATGGAGTGCGGTTTCAAACTTTTGGGGATTAGGTATTGGAATAACTAATTTGTGAAAACAATTTTGATACCACGGCCAAAATTCTGGTAAGAGTATAAAATCCCTATTTAGCTATTTTCCTACCATAGCACTTCATTTCTTCCAATTCATAAAGCCCTAACCCATTTCATCTCTTCTCCTTCACTAATTTCTTTTCCTTTTCGCAAATTCCACCTAGATTTAACCCTAAACACCAAATTTCAACCTCTTCAACCTAATTGAACTTCTTCTTCAATAAATCAAAGGGGACGGAAAAGAGTAGTCTGTTAGGGTAGTGATTTAAACCCAATCAGGTCATCATGAGTATAATAGAACATCTTTATATTTAAACTTTTCTCGTATTTTAATCAATGGTGAATTTTTGTTTAATTCATGTCTTTCTACTAATAGACTCATTTTGAATGAGTCTACTGGGTGATATTAAAGATTTATTCACAAAGGGTGTGAATATGAGGCACTAAATCTTTAATTCCATAGAAAATGAGTCTATTGGGTGATATTAAAGGTGGTATTTATTCACAAAGATTGTGAATATGAGGCTCTAAATCTTTAATTCCATCATTCATAAATATTTATAGTTCCTAGTGAATGGTACTCAATTGGGCAAGACTACCCTTAGAAGCTAGTATCATAACTTTCTCTGAATGTGACATGAGTTGTTCACAAGTGAGGATGATCGAGTCTCGTATCATTTCAAATGAGTTGTGAACATTGACTCAACAGATGACTGCTAAAACAATGCATTGAACTAGACCATAACTCAAATTAGATCACATGGGGTTTTCACTGACTTATCAATGATCCAATAATGACTTGATTGTGTGGATTGGTCTCTTGACTTATAGTGTTATGAGCACCTCATGCTTGAATATATGGTGTTCATGGTGTATAATATTGCACTCTTTTAGGGTATTAATAAAACACAAATTGGCATAGTGTAGTTCAAACTTGGAGAGTTTGCATATCACGTCCGAATACAATACTCTTAAGTGAAAAATAAAAAGCGTGTCGTTAATGATGTGACAATGATTGTCACGCCCCAAAAAAGGGACCGTAACACGCCGCGCTAATGGTACACCGGACCAAAGCGCAAGGCACAAACGAACAAAGCAACAAACTTAACCGCAATGTAATAGAACCATCAAACCATTACTTAACTATAAAACCGAATAAGTTCATTTTTACACAAAAATACGAATTACAAAATTCCTTCTTAGTACAAAAGATGCTACAACAAAAACAAAGTTCATCAATACAAAACCTATCTAATACACTACCCCTCTCCAAACAAAAGAGAAGCTTGGAAGATTATCCGCAGAGTCCTACCAGTAATGTGGAATCTGGAGAAAATCTAAAAGCTGCTAACGCGGTGGAGAGTCAAAAATGAGCACCTAATCTGAAAAATTATAAATCACGTGGGGTGAGCATAACTAGCTCAGTGGATATCATAAAAGCTCTTCAAATGGGGCCAAGCATTTCGATAAAAAGAAAACATAAAGATAATAACATTTGCGAATTAACCATAGTCATGAAGCAGTTTCTAAAATGTCTCATGCCATTTAAACGACAGGCATGTCCAAAACATAGCCAAAAAGACAGCATTCATTTCAAAACATAGCTAATGTCTCATGCCATTTATACTACTAGGTGTGGTGTGCTGGGAACATAGTAAAAAAGATCCAATCATTTCAAAACATAGTATGCTAAAGCATAGCGTAGCCAAAAAGATCCAATCATTTCAAAACATAGTATGCTAAAGCATAGCGTAGCCAAAAAGATCCAATCATTTCAAAACATAGTATGCTAAAAGCATAGCGAACAAATCCAAGTACAGTTTCAATCCAGAATATAATAAAATAGCATGAGTATCTTTTAGGCTCGAAGGTATGACCTACAGTACTAGCCAGATCTAGTAATCTACCACACCTACTAGTCTGACTTGGAGGTCAAGTTATCCCAGCACAAGACCCCGTAGTCAAATAGTTCATAACAGTCATAGCAGTCACCATGGCGTCCCATGGATGACTATGTATAGAACCGATTCTCCACAAATCAAACATTTCCAAACACATCCAAAATTATATACCTAGGTCACCTATGAGCCAAAACAGTCATAAAATGCTTTCATATCAAAATAGTTTTCAAACATATCAATTGATTAACATAAATAGCTTGGTCCCGATTTCATATGTAATAATTCCAAAACATTGTAAAAGTGCAGTTCCAAACATCATACACATTTTAAAATCCATCCTAACATATTTCGAAAGTCATTAAACAAAATACAAGTGGAAGAGGGTCTATGTTACCCACCTATCAAAGCAAAAATTGCACAATGATCACTGAACGCGATCGCCGGCGGTAGGTGGCATGGTACCTAGCACAGATATAAGAGGACATAGTCAAAAAGATCCAATCATTTCAAAATGTTTGGAACTGCGACGCGAAATGATAGAAAACGACACCAAAAGCTCTTTGGTCAAAAATGACCTTTTCACAATTTCTGACCAACTTCGACAAGCTAAAACCCCAGTTACAAAACACTTAGTTAATCCCTCAAATTCGTATTACAGCTAGATTAGGAGATAATAAGCTAAGTTTTCCAGAAAAACCGAAAAACTTCGCCTCTCCCTAGGCTATAATTAGGCTATCCTCCCTGCCAACAAAATCCAATTCCAAGGTATTCAAGGGACCTTGGTTACAACCCAACTCAAAACAACATATTCAACCAACCAACAAAAATCCAATTCCAAGGTATTCAAGGGACCTTGGTTACAACCCAACTCAAAACAACATATTCAACCAACCCACAAAATCCATAAACGGAAAGATTCACCGGAGCAATAGCCGGGACTATATCAATAGCATTCCACAACAATCCATACCCCATAACCACTACAATTAACTCTATTACAACATTAGAGCAACAACCTATGGTTGGAATTCCTCTTTACTACCAAACTGAAATTTTTACCGATTAGCCACACGCATGATTCAAACATGCTTCCTATCCAACCCACTACCAAGGAAACACTTAACAGGAATCATCAAAAGATCAGTAAAGATCCTTCAAACATAACCAATTATCCAAATTATCCTAGTTGCGCCAAACTTCCGCTTACTTACAAAATGAAGGAAAATCAATTCCACTTGGTTTCAAGTCTCAATTCCTATCCAAACTAACCTTAAAATACTCTTAAAACATCATTATGTGCATAGACATAAGCATTCATAGCATAACATTCTAGGCCACATATGGAAGACAAAACCCTAACTCATAATCTTAAAATTTGTAATCTAACCATGGAAAGTTGTTAAAAATCAACCCCAATCACTTCCCAACCTCCAAAACACTAAAAACAACCCATAACATACATAAATCAACACATATAAGGCTGCAAAGAGGGTTATTTTTCAGCCATAAAGAATCCTACAAAACTTGAAATTAAAGCTTGGATCATAAAGCCCATAAGCCATAAATGCTAAAATACATAAAATCTTACCTTCCAAGTGATTCCTACTTGAAATTCAAGAAAATTTTTCGGGGAAAATGGAGGAAGAGGAGTTCAGCTGCTGCTAGGAAGAAATGAAGAAGAACAACAAGAAGAAGACTTAAAAAGCTTCCAAAGTTGACCCAAATAGTACCCATTGACCAAATAGTCTCCAAGTTCACTATTTAACCCAAAAACTAATTTTTTGCTACTAAATTAACATTATAAATCAGCCATCTTACAACACTCACACACCACAATGCACTAATTACACTTAATCCAACTTTTGACCCGTTTACCAGCCGGTACCGAAATCGCGTAAATCGAAAAATTTTCCGAATTGAAAAACGAATAAGTTGAAGTACTTTATGACTAAAAATAATATGAAAAACATTTTAAACCAGTTAAAAATCAAAGAACAAGGCTAGTAAAATACTGGGTTTCACAATGATTATCTTGGGCAGGGTAGTTGATGCATAAGAGAAAGAGTTTCTATATTAAGTATACAAGCTAAGCTATGTACAAGTCATATAAAAGATTACAGGTCGGGTTGACAAGGTAAACCGTGGCCATGTTCTAGATTGGATACCAAAATGGAAGGATTTTACCGCAAGATATTCATGATATAAATTTTTTTGATGAATTCCTCTCATTCATATCCTATTAATAGACACGATATGTTGCTAGATGATAGTCGTGGACTTTGGGGCAATTTGGGAGTTCATAGTTAATATCTCCAAAAAGATACTTCTAGGATTTTGATGTCGATTATGAGATAATGGACAAAAACCTTTGACCTTGTTGGTCATTATTAATTTAGTTGATAATCCCAATTTCATTGGATCATGAATCTAGTTGGTCGTACACATAAGGACATGATGATCAATTCACTTCGAACTAGTAGAAGAAAGTGCAAGAGTTGAACAGTGTGTGTCGTACTGCATGGTGATGTGTGGGATACACTAATTAAGACTTCAAACGGGCTTAGGACAACTTTAATAATTAATTTGATGTTTAATAATGTATGCCAAATATTTTATATACGAATTATTCAACTTGCGTCTGTTAGTCATTGTATTTATGCCAGATAGAGACTTAGGCTTAAGATATGATTACGTGGGAAATAAACAACATATATGGGCTGGTTTAATTAATTTGAGATAGTCCATGGTTACTTTTAGATTTAACACGGAGAGAAAAAATTAGGGATTTCGGTTCAATAGTGTAGAACCGGGTTCATGTAAACCCTAGTTTCCTTTAAGTGGTCTATAAATACTCACTTAAGCTCCCTAGGGTGAGAACAGCAGCAGATACAATCTAAAAATAGGGGACAAATTTGCTCTCCCCCTTTCCTTAGCTGTCTCCCTCTTTCTCTCCTTTGTAGTACTTCTAGGATTGCCAAAAAGTGAATTCTTTTACTTGGTAGTTTATTTATTTGGGTTCTTGAGTAGCAAAGGTTATTGACAACTATTTAAGATGAGGCATTGGTTGATCAAGTGCTCGTGTGGACTGTTAGAGATGTCATACGTTTGGCATTCTTCTTTAACCTGAACTTCGTCAGTTTATAGAACTGCAAAAATTCAATTGTGAGGTAAAGATCTCTTCTTGATCCTTTGCGTCAGTTCCTAACAATTAAGCTTCACAAATTGACCCATGGATGATGGGTTTAGGTTAGTTATTTTATTATTTCTATTGCGTATAAATTTTTAGATATCTATTTACTATAGTAACCTCATCTTTCAAGTGGTATTAGAGCCATGATTACAAAACTAATTGTTACATTGTTTTAATGCATATCTGGTTGGATTATTATTTTTTTGGTCCATATAATCTGTTCTTGAATTTCTAGATATGATTGAGATGTAATGTTTAACGAAAAAAATGAAAAAAGAAAAATCGCGCCAAGGGTTTCTACCAAACTAGGGTTTCATCGAAACTCCAGATTACGGCCAACCTAAGGGTATGGATAATCCTTGGGATTGGCCTTGGTGGTTATTGTTACAAATCCTTAAAAACAGAAAATAAAAAAATAGAAACCGTGAAGTTGGAAGAAATTGATAAAACTGCGTTTTCAACAACCTAGGTTGCACCATGACCTCTTCCTCATTGGGGCTACTTTGGTAGCCTGTTACAACCCTTCGAGGGTTTGTATGGTTTCTAGAATGAGCCTCAATGGACTGCTAGTCAACCCGAATTTTACATTTTTCAGGTTATAACCGTTTTTTGGTTTTAATGGAAATTTATTTTATTTTTTAATTTTTTTGTGATTTCTGAAGTAGATGATTAAAAAGGTGTTTGTTAGCATGTTAATGGACTAGATTCATTTATTTATTTAATTTAATTAGCTTTAATCAAAAATTTTTGTTTTCGGCCTAAAGTAGGCTTCCAATTGAAATCATTGCATATTTACATAATTGTTATATTTTAATTCTAGTCAATAATACTTAATGGGCCTTAGGAGACCATTTAATGTTGTTTCATGGTTTGATTTAATTTATTATGGTTTGTAAAAAACTTTTAATGGGCCTGCGTGCCTTTTATCCCATTAAGTGTTGTAATTCCCTTAGTATGAGAAAATATTTGTGCATACCTTAGAATATTTTCTAGTAAATTTTGGGAAGCAACACAAGATCAAGAAGTGGGAGTAAAACATGATGAGTCTATGGCATTGGAGTAGTCCCCAAGCCCAATGTGG
The DNA here is from genome assembly GCA_025175665.1 of Cinchona pubescens. NCBI lineage: Eukaryota > Viridiplantae > Streptophyta > Magnoliopsida > Gentianales > Rubiaceae > Cinchona > Cinchona pubescens. The sequence goes on along the minus strand of JANKKI010000123.1, from coordinate 6,979,791 downwards.
ATGCTAGAAGAGTTCAAGACTCCAGTGGGACTCATTGCCCAAATTTGTTGGGCCATAATAATTGGTTACTACCCTTGAGACTTGATCCAACTTAGTGGCTCAAGTTGAATCTCTTAGTGGCCCATTAGCATCATTTTTTTTTTATATGCATATGTTATATGTGTATAGTTTTAATTATGAGATGAATAAAATAGCTGCATGTGCAAAGAGAAACCTAGCTAATAATCTAAATTATTCAAACTTTAAAATATTGGATTATTATAACATTTGAAAAATTCTAATGTAGATCTCCACATTGATGAGCCCATATGGCTCATAAGGCATGAGATATCAATGTGTTGAGGATATATAATTATCGGAGAAACTATTATGTGAGGTATGTGAGGATAATTATATCATCAAATCTGATCAGATTTACGATAGTGGGTTTAGATCCAACTAATGAAGTGAACCAAGAAACTATTATGTGAGGTTTCAAATCATAAAGAGCTAAATTAATCGATACATGTATGAGATATATTAAGCAAGAGTTACTCTCATTTAAGTTAATAAACTAACAAACTATTATGTAAGGTTTATAAACTTTAATGGGCCATTGATTTATTCACTCAAACTACTTCCAACAGGTATTTCTATTTTTTATTTGGAAGTGTGAAATTTGAAAAGTTAGTCAATGGTACTATTTGATTTAAAGACCGAAATCAAATAGCAAGATAAGTTAAACAAACTAATAATCTCATTTACTTTTTCTGCAGATGTCTTATAGCACTTTAAGCTCCATTTTTGAATCCATGATACCCACTGTCTTGTAGGGAATAATTACAATGACTGGCTCCGTAATTTGAGAATTATTTTCAATTTGGAGAAAGTTTCTTATGTCTTCATTCAGTCATTTTCGATATTGCTCTTCTCGAGGTACGATCGAAAAGGAAGTGGACACCTTTAGGAAATGTTAAGATAATGACAAGGGAAAGGCTCCTGATACCAATCCTTGCAGGAGTGACTCTAGGAAGGATAAGAAAAATAAGAGAGCTGTAGCTGACAAAGGAAAGTTGGAAGAAGTACCAGCCCCAATTGTAGCACAAATTCCTCATAGATCTAGAAGGCTATGTGAAACCCAGTATTTTAATAGCCTTGTTCTTTGATTTTTAACTGGTTTAAAATGTTTTTCATATTATTTTTAGTCATAAAGTACTTCAACTTATTCGTTTTTCAATTCGGCAAATTTTTCGATTTACGCGATTTCGGTACCGGCGGGTAAACGGGTCAAAAGTTGGACTAAGTGTAATTAGTGCATTGTGGTGTGTGAGTGTTGTTTGATGGCTGATTTCTAATGTTAATTTCAAAGCAAAAATTAGTTTTTATAAGAAATAGTCAACTTGGAGACTATTTGGTCAACTTGGGTACTACTTTGGGTCAACTTTGGAAGTTTTTTAAGTCTTCTTCTTGTTGTTTCTTCCTCATTTCTTCCTAGCAGCAGCCGAAATTCTCTTCCTCAATTTTCCCCAAAAAAAAAATTTTCTTGGATTTCAAGTAGAAATCACTTGGAAGGTAAGATTTCTTGTATTTTAGCACAATTTTTCCCTTGATGGGCTTTATGATCCAAGCTTTAATTTCAAGTTTTGTAGGATTCTTTATGGCTGAGAAAACCCTCTTTGCAGCCTTATATGTGTTGATTTATGTATGTTATGGGTTGTTTTTAGTGTTTTGGAGGTTGGGAAGTGATTGGGGTTGATTTTTAACAACTTTCCATGGTTAGATTACAAATTTTAAGATTATGAGTTGGGGTTTTGTCTTCCATATGTGACCTAGAGTGTTATTCTATGAATGCTTATGTCTATGCACATAATGATGTTTTAAGAGTGTTTTAAGGTTAGTTTGGATAGGAATTGAGACTTGAAACCAAGTGGAATTGATTTTAAAGCCCTTCATTTTGTAAGTAAGCGGAAGTTTGGCGCAACTAGGATAATTTGGATAATTGGTTATGTTTGAAGGATCTTTAATGATCTTTTGATGATTTTAAGTGTTTCCTTGGTAGTGGGTTGGATAGGAAGCATGTTTGAATCATGCGTGTGGCTAATCGGTAAAAATTTCAGTTTGGTAGTAAAGAGGAATTCCACCCATAGGTTGTTGCTCTAATGTTGTAATAGAGTTACTTGTAGTGGTTATGGGGTATGGATTGTTGTGGAATGCTATTGATATAGTCCCGGCTATTGCTCCGGTGAATCTTTCCGTTTATGGATTTTGTTGGTTGGTTGAATATGTTGTTTTGAGTTGGGTTGTAACCAAGGTCCCTTGAATACCTTGGAATTGGATTTTGTTGGTTGGTTGAATATGTTGTTTTGAGTTGGGTTGTAACCAAGGTCCCTTGAATACCTTGGAATTGGATTTTGTTGGCAACTTATTGGTGGCGTGGTACCTTTCGGTTTTTCTGGAAGACTGAGCTTATTATCTCCTAATCTAGCTGTAATACGAATTTGATGGGTTAACTAAGTGTTTTGACTGGGGTTTTAGCTTGTCGAAGTTGGTCAGAAATTGTGAAAAGGTCATTTTTGACCAAAGAGCTATTGGTGTCGTTTTCTATCGTTTCGCGTCGTTTTCGCTTCCCTAGTCATTCTTTAACTTCTACATCTCTTCTAAGAGTCCTCTTATATCTGTTTTAGGTACCACGCCACCTACCGCCGGTGATCGCGTTCTGTGATCATTTGTGCAGTTTTTGCTTTGATAGGTGGGTAACATAGACCCTCTTCCACTTGTATTTTGTTTAACGACTTTCGAAATATGTTTGGATGGATTTTAGAATGAGTATGATGTTTGGAACTGCACTTTTACCAAGTTTTGGAGCTATTACATATGAAATCGGGACCAAGCTATTTTATGTTAATCAATTGATATGTTTGCAAACTCTTTTAAAATAGATATGAAAGCATTTTATAACTGTTTTGGCTCATAGGTGACCTAGGTATATAATTTTGGATGTGTTTGGAAATGTTTGATTTGTGGAGAATCTAAAGGGATAACCATCCATCTAAACCATGGTGGAAATCTGAGAGACATATGAACTATTTGACTGCGGGGTCTTGTGATGGGATAACTTGACCTCCCGGTCAGACTAGTAGGTGTGGTAGATTACTAGATCTGACTAGTACTGTAGGTCATACCTTCGAGCCTAAAAGATACTCATGCTATTTTATCAAATTCCGGTTTGAAACTGTACTTGGATTTGTTCGCTATGCTTTAGCATACTACGTTTTGAAATGATTGGATCTTTTTGGCTATGTTTTGGACATGCCTGACATTTAAATGGCATGATACATTTTAGAAACTACTTATGATTATGGTTTATTGACGTTTAAATGGCATGAGACATTTTAGCTATGTTTTGAAATGAATGGATCTTTTTGGCTATGTTTTGGACATGCCTGACTCTGTTTAAATGGCATGAGACATTTTAGAAACTGCTTCATGACTATGGTTTTCGCAAATGTTATTATCTTTATGTTTTCTTTTATCGAAATGCTTGGCCCCATTTGAAGAGCTTTTATGATATCCACTGAGCTAGTTATGCTCACCCCACGTGATTTATAATTTTTCAGATTAGGTGCTCATTTTTGACTCTCCACCGCGTTAGCAGCTTTTAGATTTTCTCCAGATTCCACATTAATGGTAGGACTCTGCGGATAATCTTCCAAGCTTCTCTTTTGTTTGGAGAGGGGTAGTGTATTAGATAGGTTTTGTATTGATGAACTTTGTTTTTGTTGTAGCATCTTTTGTACTAAGAAGAAATTTTGTAATTCGTATTTTTGTGTAAAATGAAATATTCGGTTTTATAGTTAAGTAATGGTTTGATGGTTCTATTACATTGCGGTTAAGTTTGTTGCTCTGTTCGTTTGTGCCTTGCGCTTTGGGCCGGTGTACCATTAGCGCGGCCTCTTACCTTCCAAGTGTTACGGTCCCGTTTTTGGGGCGTGACATCTTAGTCATCAGAGAGATATGGCTTTCTCCTAGAGAGAGCACAAGAATTGTTTGCTCAAGGAGATAATGATCATAAAGATGATCCTACTACATACAAAGAGGTGATTCTGACATCAATTACGGAATGTGTCTAGAAGCATTTAAATCTGAAATGGATTCAACGAGAAACAACCAAGTCTAGGATCTAGTAGACTTACCGAAAGGAATAATTTCAATAGGAAACAAATGAATATTCAAGGGAAAAATTGTGCGGATAATATAGAGACCTATAAAGCCAAACTTGTAGATAAAGGGTATCATCAAGTCCATGGTATAGACTATGAGGAAACCTTTTCGCTAGTGGCCGTGCTCAAATCCATCAAGACTTTATTAGTTATAGCAGCATACCATGATTATGATGTCTAGCAAATGGATTTCACATTTCTGAATGGATATATTCAATAGGATATATACATGGATTGCCTAAAGGTTTTGAATCCATTGCTAAAACCAATAAAGTATTCAAGCTTAAGAGATCCATTTATGGTATTGAACAAGCTTCTAGAAGTTGGAACATCCATTTTGATGAAGTAGTCAAAGTATTTGAATTCATTAAAAATAAGGATGAACCGTGTATCTATATGAAGACTAGTGGGAATGCAATCTCCTTCCTAGTTCTGTATGTTGATGACATACTATTGATCAGTAATGATATTGGGATGTTAATATCAGTCAAAGTATAGTTGTTGAAGACATTTTCAACTAAAGATTTGGGAAAAGAAACCTATATCCTTAAAATTCGAATTTATAGAGATAGAGTTAAAAGAATAATAGGTCTTTTCCATAATCTGCATATAGACATTGTGTTGAAGAGGTTCAATAGAGAGAATTCCAAAAGATGTTTATTAGCTTTTAGTCATGGAATTCACCTTTATAAAAAGATGAGCCCATCACTTGAAGAAATGGATAGAATGGCAAAGATACCTTATGTATTAGACTCCACTGTAGGTAATTTAATGTATGACATGCTATGTACAGGACCTGATATTAATGCTATAAGTGTTACTAGTAGATATCAGTCTAATCTAGGAGAAAAGCACTAGATTGTTGTTAAGAACATCCTTTAGTACTTGAGAAGGACTAAGGATCTTTTCTTGGTTTATGGAAACGGAGAGCTAAATGTAGATGGAATACAAATTCAGATTTTCAAACTAACATGGATGATAGGAAATCAACATTGGGCTTTGTGTTTACTCCCAATGGTGGAGCAGTCAGTTGGAAGAGTTCCAAACAAAATATAACTGCAGACTCAACCACTTAAGCCGAATACATTGCTACATCTGATGTTGCAAAGAAGGCAGATTGGATTAAGAAGTTCATTGCTGAACATAGGGTCATTCCTACTATTATCTAATACCTTTGTATTGTGATAATAATGAAGCCATTACACAAGGTAAGGAATCAATATCTCACAAGAAATCCAAACATATTGAGAGACGATATTGTCTATTAACACCTCATCAAAGAAATCGTTGGGAGAAAAGACATCATGGTAAAGAAAGTTGGTATGCTTGACAATGCGGCAGTTCCATTTACCAAGGCGCTGACACTACAACAACTTGATAAACATCTCAAAAATACGGGTATGAGATATAAGGTGATTGGCTTTAGAACAAGTAGGGGATTGTTAGTGTAGTGCTCTAACCCAATCGGGTCATGAGTGTAATAGAATATCTTTATATTTAAACTTATCTTATATTTTAATCATGGAAAATTTATGTTTCATTCTTGTATTTCTAGTAATAGACTTATTTTGAAAAAGTCCATTGGGTGATGTTAAAGATCTATTCTCAAAGGTTGTGAATATGAGGCACTAAATCTTTAATTAGAAAATTCATAAGCAGTTATTGTTCCTAGTGGAAGGTACTCAATTGGGCATGACTACCCTTGGTAGCTAGTATCGTGACTTTCTCTCAATATGACATGAGTTGTTTACAACTGAGGATGATTGAGATCCTTTCATATCATTTCACATGAGTTGTGAGGATTGACATGATAGGCAATGGCTAAGACAATTCATTGAACTAGACCATAACTTATATTGAATCACACGGGGTTTTCACTTGTCAGTGATCTAATAATGTCATGATTTTATATATTGATCCTTCGACTTATAGTGTTATGAACACCTCATGCTTGAATATGTGATGTTCATGGTGTATAATATATTGTACACTTTTAGGGTATTAATAAAACACTAATTGGCATTATGTAGTTCAAACTTGGAAAAATTGCATATCACATAGGAATCAATTACTCTTAAGTGAAAAGTATAGACGCTATCAATGATAAGATAATGGTGAGTCTTAGCAAGGAAATCCTTGGGCAAGGTAGTTGACATAAAAAGAATGAGTTTCCTGATTAATACATGCTAAGATAAATACAAGTTATAAAAGATCGCAAATTGGCTTGACAAAGAAACCATGGCCGTGATCTAGATTGTACCAAAATGGAAGGACCGATTTTACCACATGGTAATCATGATATAATGGTTTATTATGAATTCCTCTTAGCATAACCTATTGATAGCAATGATATGTTGCTGATGTTACTTGTGGACTTCGGGGGCAATTTAGAAGTTAAGATTTAATATCTCTAAAAGACGCTTTTTGGGTTTTGATGTCAATTTTGAGATAATGGACAAAAAATTTTGACCTAGCTGGTCATGATCAATTTATTTGATAATCTCGATGCCATTAGGATCATGAACCTAGTTGGTTGCACACACAAGTGCATGACAATCAATTAACTTCAAACTAGCAGAAGAAAGTGCAAGAATTTCACAGTGTGTGTTGTATGGTATGGTGATGAATGGGATAACTAATTAAGCCTTAAAAGGGCTTAGTCCAATTTTAATGATGGGAAAATATGAGGGTTGATTTAAATAATTAATTTGAAGGGTAATAATGTATTCGAAAGTATTTGGTATAAGAATTATTAAACTTGCATCTTTAATATCTTATTTATACCGAGTAGAGTGTTGGGCTTAAAATGTGATTACATGCAAAATAAATAACATATATGGGCTGGTTTAATTAATTTTAGAAAGTCCATGGTTATTTATTAATAACCCAAAGACATAGAATTAACCTGGGGAGAACAATTAGGGATTTCAGTTCAACCGTGTAGAACTAGGTTCTACTAAGCCCTAATTTCCTGTAAGTGGTCTATAAATACTTAGCTAAGCTCCCTAGGGTAAGAATAGCAAAAGCTATAACCTAAAAATGGGGGAGAAATTCGTTCTCCCCCTTTCCTAAGCCATCTCCATCTCTCTCATTTCTAATACTTCTAGGATTAGGGTTTTTAGCAGAAAAGTGAATTCCTTCATTTTCTAGCCTATTTATTTGAGATCTTCACTAGCATGGGGTATTGACAACTATTCGAGAGGAGGAGCTGGTTGACCAAGTGCTCTTGGACACCTAGAAAAGTCATATGTTTGGCGTTCCTCTACAGCCTAGATTTCGTCAGTTTGAGACTAAAAAAATTAGATTTTGAGGTAAAGATCTCTTCTTGATCCTTTGGGTCACTTCCCAATAATTATGTTTCATAAATTGATCCATGGATAAGGGGTTCAAATTATTTATTTGATTATTTCCACTGCGTTTAAATTTTTTAATATCTACTTACCATAGTAACTTCATCCTTCAACATCAAGGGGTCATCCAACTTCCAATTTCTTAGGTAAAATTTTTCCAAATAGACTTTTCACTGTAAGTTTCATGGTTAATTGTCTACTGGATACATTTACAGTCAACGTAAAACCCACAGATTTTATGTCAATTTGATATTCCTAGAACATTCCTTAATGTCTATTCTTTAGTTTAATGACCTATCTACCCTTCTTAGTTTCTAGTATGACACATTGACAATTTTTGAATATTTCCACTTGACCTTTTCCAATCATTGCATGTGGACTCTCTCGGATCATCCTACATGCACAAATGTTCATTCTTATCATTGAGTAGCACTCATACGTATCTCTTCTTAATGTCTAATGAACATAGCAAGTCACTAGTGCAATTAAGTGAAACCTTAGAGACTGACCTGTAATTTTTGAAAATTCAACTGTAATAACAAGATAGCAGCTCAAATCCCACATTTTATACTCCTAAGAGCCAAAAATAACATCCTAAAATTGTTCATTTTCTCTCAATTTCTCTTTTTCACTTTCTAAAATTTTATCTAGGAAACTTGTTGATAGACATAATTTGAAAGCTTAATGGTCTTCTTAATTAAAATTTCATCTTATTAGGTGAGTTTTTGTAGAACTAATATCCATTTCCTGAACTAGGGTTTGTAGGTCCTTTTTCTAGAATCAAAGTGCCTAAATCTTGTTGTTAATCATTGATTCATGTTGTTGAATTAATCCTAACTTTGTCCAACCTTGATTTGGTAAAGACACTTCTTAAACATGGGACTTGAGGGTGCTTAGAATTTGAGGGGGTGCTGGTTGGACGAATTTGCAAGGTTCTTGGTGTTTAAAGATCGTTGGATTTTGGCGTTTAATCACTCTTTAACTTGCCTAGGACTTCCACAACTTGTTCATGCATGTTTTAACTCTTGTTTCTAAGCATTTGGAGTAATTTTTTTATCATCAAATTGAGCTTATTGACGGCTAGACTTGAGTGACAAGTTTGGTTGTTCATATCCACTGACTAACTTATTCATATGCACTAGTATTAGGGTAGTGGTCCAAATGCAATCGGGTCATGAATTTAATAGAATATCTTTGTGCTTAAATTTATCTCGTATTTTAATCAATGGCAAATTTTTGTTTCATTCATGTATTTCTAGTAATAAATTTATTTTGAATGAGTCCATTGAGTAATGTTAAAGATTTATTCACAAGAGTTGTGAATATGAGGCACTAAATCTTTATTTACAGCATTCATAAACATTTACAGTTCCTAGGAGATGGCACTAAATTAGGCAGGCTACCTTAGATGCTGACATGAGTTGTTCAAAAGTGAGAATGATCGAGTCTCAACATTATTTGTAAGCATTGGCATGATAGACAATTGCTAAAACAATGCGTTGAGCTAGACCATGACTCGTATTAGATCATGTGGATTTTTTACTTGTCAATGATTCACTAATGTCATGATTGTGTGGATTGGTCCTTTGACATATAGTGTTATTGATTGTGCTATTGCAGGCACCCAAAATTCAACAAACTTTCAATATTTGTGTAGCAGTGGTGAGTCCACGTCATCACTTAGAGAATGGAGTTTATTCTTGTGCTCAGAAGAAAAAAGGGGGTTTTCAATAATTTGAATCTAAAAACTAAGGCAAGAAAGTAAACTGAAGAGAATTCAATCTTCGTTTCGGTCATATTCACCATAACAATTTTACTAGTCAATCCTTGACACCAAGGATAATTCCATTATTATATCAAGCACTAATTGAAGAATTAACTTGAATTCCAATTCAAAGATAATTCTTATTTCTTTCTAAAGTTGGCTAATTTTCAACACGCGTTCCAATTAATCTCTAACCATTAGTTTAGCCCAGACACGCACCAAAGATTAATAATAGAAGCATTAAAATCAACAAGAACAATTAGGCTAATTAAACATAAACACACGCGGTTATGTCAATTAGTTATTATTTTTCGTAAATTCAATAACGCTAATTGAGTAATTATCAAACTTAGTTGCTTCACAAAATCAAGCACACATGATTAAAATAATCTAGCGTAGATTAATTCCAATAACTTAATATTCTACAGCAACAGCAAGTTAAAACGAACAATCATAAAATTAGTCACAGAAAAATAATCAATACTTGATATACGGGTGAATAAGTTCAAGAACAAAAGGTCTTACAAATAGTAGAGTTAACCATGGCTTCAATTCCCTTGACCAAGATAAAGGGTTTGAGGCAGTAAGTACCATGGAAGAATAAACAAGAAATTTCTACTGAAAACCCTAGCTAAAATGAGGAATAGATGTGTTCTAGGGTTAGAATTTCTATCCTAGGATAAGAACGTGATTGTAATTGACTGAAGAAGAGTCCGACTGGGAGAAGAAATCTGCTAAAAACCAAAAATCACGTAACTCTGATGTGTCGGGCACGTGCACAGGCTACTCAGCAGGCATGTGCATGCTAGGTAGTCCTGGAATTTTTCTTTTGTAAACGGTGCACGTGCGCTACTCAATCCCAGCGTATGTGCGTTGAACCTTCATACTGCACTTCATTTCTGGCCTCAATTTTGGCCTTGATGCTGTTGGAATTTAGGAAAGTGTAAAACACAAAAGTTGTAACTTTCCTTCTTAGCTTTCCAAAGCAGCTTGAATCAAATTGATCGGACCTCGGACTCGAAAGTTACGCTGAAAATACAAAACAGCATCCGTTATCGCTCATACTCGTGCACGTTTCACCCTTAGAATTTTCATTCACCTTTGCCATCTTGTTGAGACCTTTTTCACTTTAACCCTGCACAAACTTAAAATAACCAAATTAAGCTCAATAGTAATTCAAATCTTGCTTACAATAAAAACGGTGGCAAATGACACATAAAATATAGCACAATTATGAACTTATCAATTATGAACACTCATGGTTGAATCTATGATTTTTAGGTGTATAATATTGTATTGTTTTAGGGTATAATAAGGCACTAATTAACATCATATTGTTCAAACATTGAGAGGTTGCATATCACGTAAGAATCCATTACTCTTATGTGAAAAATAAATAGGGTGTCAATGATATGATAATGGTGAATCTTAACAAGGAAATCCTTGGCCAAGGTAGTTGACTTGAAATGGAAAGAGTTTTCTACTTAAGTATATGTGCTAAGATACACAAATCATACAAGAGATCATAGATCGACTTGACAAGAAAACCATGGCCATGATGTAGATTGGTTACCAAAATGAAAGGATTTTACTGCATGGTAATCATGATATATAGATATTTGATGAATTCCACTCATTCATATCCTACTGATAGCCATGATAGGTTGCTAGACATCACTTGTAGACTTCAAGGGCAATTTGGATTCCGTACGAGTTAAGAGTTAATATCTCTACAAACATACTTTTAGCGTTATAATGTTGATTATGAGATAATGGAAAAAAACTGCACACACATGGGTACGATGATGAATTAACTTCAAACTTGCAGACGGAAGTGCAAGGATTGTTTAGTGCGTATCGTATTATATGGTGATGCATGGGATACACTAATTAAGCATTAAAAGTGGTTTTGGCCTAGTTTCATGATGGGACAATATGAAGTTCAATTTAAAGAATTTGAAGTTTAATAATGCATATAAAAATGTTTTGTTTTCAAATTATTAAACTTGTATATTTAGTTATCATATTTTAGCCTAGTAGAGACTTGGGCTAAAGATATAATTATGTGAGAAATAAATAACATATATGGGCTGGTTTAATTAATTTTACATAGTCCATGGTCTGTTATTAATAATCCACGGACATGGAATTAACCCGGGAAGAAAAATTAGGATTTTTGCTTCAACAGTATTAAACCAGGTTGTACTAAACCCTACAACTGAATTTCCTTTAAAAGTCTATAAATACGCACATAAGCTTCCTAGGTCATAAGTGCAACAGCTTTAACCTAAAAATAAGGGGAGAAATTTGTTCTCCCTCCTTCCCTTAGTTGTTCGTGTCCCTCTCTTGTTTCCTAATGCTTCTAGTATTTGGATTTGGCAAAAAAGTGACTTGCACTTAATAGTTTATTTGTTTGGGGCCTTCACCATCACAGGATATGAACAACTATCTGAGAGGAGGAGTTGGCTGATCAAGTACTCATATTGACTACTAGAGACATCATATGTTTAGCGATCTTTTTTTTTTCAGTCCATGACTTTGTCAGTTACTGTAAAAATTCAATTTTTGAGGTAAAGACCTCTTCTTCACCCTTTGGGTCACTACCTCACGATAAAGTTTCATATTTCTATCCATCGATGAGGGGTTTTAGATTATTTATCTAATTGTTTCTGCTACATTTAATTTTTTAATTATTTTCTTAATGTCGTAAGAGCCTATAAGGAATCCTTACATGATGGTGGGATGAAGGTGTACAAGATAAAATCAAAGTTAAGAGGGCTAACTATATGGCTCTATATAGTTGTTGAAGTGACGAAAATATTGAGAAATATAAGCTTGCTAAAAAGGAGGCAAAAAAGGCTGTAAGTGAGCGAGGGATAAGGCTTTTGAAGATTTTTACCAAAAACTAGAATCTAAGGAGGGGGAGTGAGATATTTATAAAATTGCTAAAGCAAGAGCCTATAGGATGAAGGATTTAACCCAAGTCAAGTGCATCAAGCATGAAAATAATAAGGTGCTAGTAAGAGATGAAGAAATTATGGAAAGATGGGAGAGATACTTCCATCAACTATTCAATGAAGGCAATGGAGATGATATCATTCTAAGAGAGTTAGCAAAGTCCGAGGAGTATTTACAAACGTAATGTATTATCGAAGGATTCATACAGAGGAGGCTGTGAAGAAGATGAAGAAAGGAAAATCAGTTGGCCCCGATGATATCCTAATCGAGGTATGGAAATGATCTTAGGAAAGAATGGCATAAGTTGGCTGGCCAATCTTTTCAATAAAATATTGAAGAGTAGAATGATGCCGGACCAGTGGAAGAAGAGTACACTCATACCCATATTCAAAAATAAAGGAGATATACAAAATTGTGCGAATTACAGAGGTATTAAGTTAATGAGCCATACGAGGAAACTTTAGGAAAGGGTGATAGAAAGAAGGTTAAGAAGTGAGACTAAGGTGTCAAATAATCAGTTTGGTTTTATGCCAGGGATATCGACTATCAAAGCCATACATCTTTTAAGAAAACTTATCGAGAGATACCGGGATAAAGAAAAGGATTTACATATGATTTTTATTGATCTTGAAAAGGCATACGATAGAGTCCCTAGAGAAGTTATGTGGAGAGTTTTAGAAAAAAGAGGAGTTAGAGTAGCATATATAGAATCAATAAAAGAGATGTATAGGGATGTGGTTACAAGTGTGAGAACACCAGGAGAGTTGACACAAGAGTTCCCTATAAAAGCATATAGATTTACACCAAAGTTTAGCTTTAAGTCCTTATCTATTTGCGTTGGTCATAGATGAACTTACAGGTACATACATAAGGAAATACCACGGTGTATGTTATTTGCAGATGACATTGTGTTAGTAGATGAAACAGAAGATGGGGTTAATGCTAAACTCGAGATTTGGAGAGAGACACTTAAGGCAAAAGGGTTTAAAATTAGTAGATCAAAAATAGAATATATGAAATTTAAGTTTAGCAAGGGTGCACATAGGAATGCAATAGGGTTTAGTATCAGAGATCAAGAGATACCCATAAGTGAAAAATTTTAAATATTTAGGATCGGTTATTTAGAGTAATGGTGGTATAGATCGAGATATTATACATCGGATACAAGCGGGATGGACTAAATGGAGAATGGCATCGGAAATATTATGTGACCGTAAAATTCCTTTATGACTTAAGGGTAAATTTTATAGAATGAAAATTAGGTCAGTGATGCTCTATGGGTCTGAGTGTTGACAGAGCCCTGGCAGTGAATCACACACATGAGCAAAAGATGAGAGTAGTAGAAATGTGAATGTTATGATAGATGTGTGTGTACACTAAGATGGACAAGATATGGAATGAGCATATTCGTGAGAAGATTGGAGTAACATTTATTGATGAGAAAATGAGAGAAACACGCTTAAGGTGGCTAGGTCATGTGTTAAGACGACCAGTAGAAGCACTTGTCAGGCTAGTAGAATTTAGAAAGAGTAGTCAACTAAGAGAGATAGAGGAAGACTGAAAAATACTTGGTGGGTAACTTGTAGGAAAGATATAGCCCATCTAGGAATTGAGGAGGATATGGTCCATGACAGAGCGCAATGGCGTAGTAAGATTCATGTAGCCGACCCTTCTTAGTGGGATTAAGGCTTGGTCTGTTTGTTTGTTTTCTTGCTTAATGTAGTAATCTTATCCATCAACCAACTACCTTGATCATCCAATATTCCCTTATTATTTTTGCTTGCTATTTAATCCTAAATTGTACTTTATAAGTTCCGCTCTAATGTGTGGTATTGCCCTTTATAGGCTTTAGGTTAAGGAGGTTAGGTTTTGGGCCAAGAGAAGATAGGGTTTCAAAAGAGCAAATTGCAAGGTAAATAGTTCTTAAGCCTTTTTATGATTGTTCAGTATATTACTTGTTACATAGCCATGAATCATGCTGAATCAATGTAAGCATGAGTGATTTCACCTGGGTTCCATATTAGATATGTATGTAATTCTAAGGTTTATATGTAGTATTATGACATAAGATGGTAAATGGTCAATGTTGATTTACTGGCTTACCTTGGTTGATGTTAGGTTAACTATTAATGGTTTTATGCTACTTGTATATGTAAGTGGATTCAGTTGTGCTATGTTTATTATATAATGTTCCTATTATCTAAATGGTGAGAATTCATGAATATAAGTTCAATGATTCATATCGGTGATGATGGTTTTCCATCGTATGGTTAGTAAGAAGTACTCACTCTGCTTATTGATTAATGGAAGTAACTCCAATCTACATGCTTATCAGTATAAACATCGCATTTACATACATTTTACATAAGCACATTGATTCACATACATGGACATGGTGTAAATTATGCTATATGATATAAGGTACCAACTCTAACTCACTCTTATTGTAAGGTACCAGTGTGCTTCGCTCTACCTTACTATTTATTTTGGGAGCACTCGAGCCTCCACTCTAGCTAACTATTTATTTGGCGAGCCCTCTATGTTAATCTTAGTACATATACTTTGTTTTTTATCCAAACGGGAGAAGCATTTTATTAATAATTCAGACTTAAGTTTTACAAAGCCGAATGTAGGGGCACCTTTAAGTATCCAGCCGCAGCAATCCCTTAACAAGGTAAGGAATTGTGTGCTGGTTATACTCAAGATATGATTCATTCTTTATGCCCTCATTTGCAAGATTATCCGCTACTTGATTTGTTTCCCTAAATACATGTGAAAAAAGAGAAGTTCTTTCCTATTAGTTGTAAATAAACTGACAACTTAAGAAGAGAGTCGATGTGCCAAGGCGGTGTTGCTTTTTCATTCAAGATATTGACAATTATGAGTGAGTCCATTTCCACTTAGATCGATGAGAGGTGAAATTTGGCACAAAGTTGTAAGCCATCCACCAAGGCCATAAGTTCAACTTGTAGATTGGATTGGCTATGATAGAAGTACGAGAAAGCACAACAAAGTTGGCCATTGTGGTCCCGGATAGCTCCTTCTCTACCTGATTTTCCCGGTTTTCCTTTAGATGCACCATCAACATTAAGCTTAACCACTCCATAAGGTGGAGGTGACCAGCGTACTGCCATTGCTTTCCTCGACTTTTGATGGATGAAACCATGACCTAGAACTTGAGATAATAGCATTTCATCAGCTGGACAGTAGCGTGTGAAAGGATGGATAAAAGAGATGTTTTTCAAGGAAGCACATATTTCAACAATGATGTGGTTTGATTGAATTTTCTTTTCTTCATAAACCAAGGTGTTCCGAGCTTTCCACATTAACCTGTGGAGGGTTCAGCAAATTAAGCTTGGGATGATATTATAAACTGTCTCCATTGTGGGTGAAGGGGTAGCGTGCCACCTCCATGAATTGATCTTTTCAACCAGGTTGTGGGACGGAGGGAAGTCCAATTTTAGCCATGATTCAAAGAAACTCCATACTTGTGAAGAAATGTAACAAAAAGCTGGTCCAAAGTCTCTTGTGTTGCTTCACAGTGGATACATCTTGAGGTCATTGCAAAACCGCACTTTAGTAGGATGTCATCTATTGGAAGCCTTCTATTCAGCAACCTCCACATAAAAATTGAGATTTTCAGTTGAAGCTTTTCATCCCAGACCATTTTCTTCGTAAAGCTTGAGGGAAAAGTAGGCAATGTGGAAAGATTGAGAAGTTCCCTTTGGGCGTTAGCTTCCATATTATTATATCCTTGTCTTGTGAAGTGATCAACGACTTCCCTTTGAGTGATTCCTTTATTCTGTCAAGGTCTTCTTGAGAAGTGCTCCAAATTTGTTTGCCACCTTGACTTCCTTGTCATCTACAGTTGAACATCTTGATGATGATGAACCCATGAATGTAGGAAGAAATACATCTACTTGAACATCTTACAAATCTTCAGGAGGAACATCTGGAACTTCGTTGTTCACCCTAGATGATATTCCAGCTGCCAAATGGTAACAAAGACTCTAAGAATTTCATGCGTCGATGATAGTAAAAAAGATAAACATAGAAAGTAATTTTGAAATACTGTCAGAATTCACAGCAAGATTCTCAAGAATGTTGAAAAGTTGGTGGTCAACCATTACAGACAATGAAAGAATATTTTTCCTCGCCAGATAGACTTTTGAAGAAGCCATAGCCTTAATTCATCAAGTTTTCCTTTGAGAACCAGCAGAAGATTTGGAGCTTCTAAGAAAAGAGTTTTTTCAATTAAAATGTTATTCTTATTTTAAGAAAGACATTGATAAACATATGAAAAGATTAATTAATCTTTTTTATGTTTTGGGTGTAGATCCAAGTCAGATCAAACAAGTGTTTTTGAGTTCATTGCCTAAGACATTGCAAGATGGTGCTGAGATCTATATTCACCACAAATATGGATGTATAATTGGTCTTTCCCTTGGGCAAATTAGGCAATCAGTGATACTAGAACTTGAAGACTTATGTCACAAAAGACAACTGGTGCATGAACATCTAAGAGGAGACCCATGCATTGATGAATCATGCAACCTCCACAAAGCTTGCACAACCAAAGGAAGTCAAAGAAGGAAGAAATTCAAGAAGTTTAGATTCTCTTCTTCAAAATCTGCTAAGCCCAGAAAGTGGAGATATTTCCGGAGGAAAAATTTTAACTTTCAAAAGAAGGAAAAGAAAAAATCTTCCAAGTGCTACATTTGCAACCAAAAAGGCCATTTTGCAAAAAATGTCCTCAAAACAAAAAAGGAATTAAACTGATTGAGGATATTCAGTAGCAAACAGGCCAATATATTTCTTCAGATGATGATCATGAATTCATTTTCTCTGAAGAATTATATTCCGCAGAACCTTCTGACCAGACTCTTTTTGCTTTAGAAGTTCCAGTCCAAATGTTCAGCATCACACCAACAAGATGGGAACAGGATCCCATCCCACCTTTAAATCTGTCATCTCTTGTTGCACAAACATTAATTCATGTTTATCCTACTAAGTATGATAAACCAATTCTTGTAATTGCATTTTTTGATACAGGTGCAGCAATATCCATAATGAACCCAGAAGTTTTAGCTGATAAATACTAGAAACCTCATAAACAAGATTTCAGGGCTGAAGGACAAATCACAATCCAGTTCATCCCACAATGCAAGATTCGTACTCAGATTTTAGGATGCGCAATTTCGGGTAAAGAGATCATAATGGATCTTTACAAAAGAACTCCAGGTTTGCAAATTCTTCAGGAGGGTATCAAATACAAAAAATGTTTCAAAGAATACATTGATATTCCTCAACTGTATCTTTGAACTATTTCAGATTTTCAAAACTTGATTTCCTAGATAAAATCCAAACTCATTGAAGTTCTAGGCAATCATGTGCAAAATCTCATTCTAAATTTTTGGATAAATGTTCTAACCCTTTGTGGCAAAATCCAGAATTTTGTGTTAGGTTACCTTTCAAGAAGAATGAGGATGTTAATCCAACAAAAGCAAGTCATTCAAGATTGAATCCTAAACATTCTCGTTTAGCAGAACAAGAATGTCTAGATCTTCTTAAACACAATTTGATTGAACCTTCTCATTCACAGTGGGTATGTGAAGCTTTTTATGTGAATAAAAGATTCGAGCAAGTTCATGGTAAGATGAGATTGGTAATTAATTATCAACCTCTAAACCATTTTTTGCAAAATGATAAATTTCCGTTGCCCAACAGAAATACTCTATTTTCCAAACTTTCAAATGCCAAATGGTTTTCAAAATTTGATTTAAAATCAGGTTTTTGGCAACTAGGTATAGCCCCAGAAGACAGAGAAAAAACAGGCTTTTGCATTCAAAATCATCATTTTCAATAGAAGGTAATGCCTTTTGGTCGTAAGCACAGCTCCTTCATTGTTTCAAAAATCCATGATCAAAATCTTTGAACCAATTCTTGACCACAGTCTCATCTATATTGATGACACCCTTTTGTTCATCTAAACCCTTGAAGACCACCAAAACCTTCTGAACTAGTTTTCAAATATTGTCCAAAACTATGGATTAATGCTTTCTGAGAAGAAAATAATTCTAGCTCAAGAAGAAATCTTCTTCTTAGGAATGAAATTTGCTAATGGAAAATATAACCCAGAACAACACATCTCTGAAGCCATAAACTGTTTTCCAGACCATAATCTCTCCACCAAAGAAATCCAACAATTCCTTGGCCTTGTAAATTATGTTCGAGATTTCTTACGCAAAATCGCTAAGCCAATTCACTCCTTGTCCAAACTTTTGAAAAAGAAACTCATTATTGGGGAGAATCCCAAACCCTAGCAGTCAAAACCATCAAGAAACAGTTACAAAATTTACCATCTCTCCACCCCCAGCTGATGGAAAAAGAATCATTCCGATGTGTGCTTGTGTAAACTGATGCTAGTGATAAATACTAGGGAGCCATTTTCCTTATTGAAAAACAAGTAAAAATATCTATTTGTAGTTTTTCCAGTGGTAGATTCAAAGATTCTGAGATTCATTATCATTCCACCTTCAAAGATATCCTTGCAGTAAAAAATGCTATTAAGAAGTTCAATTTTGAGCTTCTTGGACATAACTTTTTGATTGATTAGATATGTGCAGTTTCCCTAACATGCTCAAATTCAAGCAGAAAAATGTTACCTCATCCGCAGTTACTCAGATGGGCACAATGGTTTTCTCAATACACCTTTGATGTTAAACACATTAAAGGAAAACAAAATGTTGTAGCTGATTTTCTGAGTCGACCTCAAAAATTCCAAACATGTTTACCTTCTGTAAATATGTTTTCCTCTATTCCATCATCTTCCATTCCATCATTTCAAACTAGTGAGTCATATCCTCTAGGTTTACCTTATCTTTCTTATCCATGGAAAAAGAAGACCTTGATTTTCAAAGCTCGACAGTTCATGATTTAGAGACTTTCTCTGAATATGGAGGATCAATTCTTAATCCTTTTGGAGTCCATCCTGAATATCCATTTTCACAAATCTTTTTCATAAATCCAAATGAGTTCCCACCTCCTTTACTAAATTTCGTTTGGTATTTATGTCATCAATTCCATGTGTTGTTAGAGTTTGAATGTAAAAAGTTTTTAAATCTTTGACCTTCATATTTATGTGAGTTTTTGTCTTGGTTTAGTCCCCTATCGTATTGGCAAAATCTTTTTCATTCCAGAAAAGGATTATTGCTAATTCAAGTTCATCGACCTATTCATCTTTCTACACAAATGCTACAAGCTCTTCCATCGCATATCATTCTTAGAGAGTTTACTACTTCTCTTCATGACTTGGAAGAAGAATACTTAGAATTTTAAAGAATCATTTTTCAGGATAATAGAACAATTCCACCAGAAATATGGCCAGGACCAGATGCAGGATCATGGAATACAAGAGACAATCATCCTCTCCTGATTGGGCAAGAGTTCAACAAGCCAAACAGGAATATCTCATGGCATTTCAAGATTCACAAGATCCTTATTCACAACACTTTTCTTAAAGTTCACAATCCCAATCACGTGAACAACAAAATAAATAGCCTGTAAAAGAAAGGTCAGAAACAAGAAGGATGAGACACAAAAGAAGAAACAGAGCTAAACATGAGTATCACATTGAACTATTGAATATCACAGACCCAGATTCCACTCCTTCAGAAACGGACAGTTCAGATGACAATGACAAATTGGAATTATTGAGGCAGTAATTATTGTATGCTTTATTAAAGTTTGTCACGTGTTTGTACTTTTGCTTTATTAAAGCCTGATGTTTGTACATTTTCTTTATAAAAGTTTGTCGGGAATCTGTACCTTTACTTTATTAAAGAATGTCATAATGTAATAAGTGTGTCTAGTTCTGACGTAAGCACTTACGTCTTAAGATTGGTATCTGTATCCATATAAAGAAACCTCTACTTCTACCAATTTGAGGCAGGGGAAGAGGAAGAGGTAGAGGAAGAGAGAGGGAGAGAGAGGTTGGAATAAGTTTTCTTATGTATAAAAGTGTGTGTTTCTTAAAATGATTTTCTAAGTTCTTTTCTCCTAAGTATCTTATCTCAAATCTATTTAGATAGAAAATGATCCAGTGAAAGCACAAAGATGATCTCAGAATGATATCAAAATTAAGTTCAAATCTAAGATAAAGAGCAGGGCCTTATTCAGCCAAGGAGAGCATTTTGTTGGCCTAGCATACCTTCAATGGTTTGAATTTAGCTTAATATTTTTGATAATCATTTCTATGTTAAATTGTTATCAGAGCCATGTCTATTCAGTTTGAGTAAGATACGAAGGAATCCTTTAATCATGACTGAAGTTACTCTTGATTCAACCCCTACTTTTCGTAAATCTGTTAACAATAAAGTAGATTATTTGTATGAAGTTAATATTGTTCCTAAGAGTTTAGAAAATACAAATAAGATAATCCCCACCGATCTACCTCTCATAAACCCATATTCTGCTTTTGCTAAGTCCAAGTTTTCCCCTAAATCTTTTAGATCTTTGGTCAGCCAACATCCCAAATCTGTTAAAGAGTATATTCATGCTTCAAAAATGGATCAACACCAGATCCTAGCCTCCTCAAAAGAGCACATGGTTACATTATATATTCCTTCTGATTTTCCAAGACAATGGAAACAGCAGGGATACACCCATATTCATTTTGGAGCTATCAGGATAGCCTTAACCTTTCATGGTCGGAAAGGCCTTCCTCTTGTTGCTAGGATTGCACTCCCAGTTACCAGATTCTGTAAATACCCACATTCCTGCATAGCAACTATTGAGACTACTTTAAACGCCAGAATAGTTTTTCTAACTCTTTTTCCAAATTTCAACATGTCATTTGCAAATCCACATCTTCTTTCTGCCCTCAAAGTCCAGATTCAGCTCCAAGGAGCATAACAAATTCCTAACTCACTGGTAGCAACTCTCCACTACCAGATGGTAATATAGGGTTCAAAATCATGCTTTTGACCTCACTCTTCCTGGAGGAGAGGAAGCTCTATATATAAAAATTGAAGATGGACAAGCAACTTCACGTACACATATCCCCAAGAAGATTTCAAAAGAAGAGTTGGTAAGATTGTTACCAGATGCTTGGATCACAAATTATAAAAAATCTCAGTTAGCCTTGATCCAGCCAATTGAACCATAAAAAACTAAAGTAACTACTTTACCAGATGGTTCAGTGGCCATTTAGTTTGACTATTCACACATCACAAAACCAAGAGCAAGTATTAGCAGTTTTGCTAGTTCCAGCACAAGCTCTTATTTACCATTCATTTCAATTATGCAATTTGATATGAAAGGTCCCAGTTAATACCAAATTTACTTGGAAGAAAGTGAGACAGACTACAACAATATCAGAAGTGTGAACATGGATGACATCACTATCTATTTTAATAGCACAGGACAAAAGGTATATTGGTTTACTAACCCTGACACATTCTCTGGTCATTCTAAGCTATTTTGACATCTGTTACTGTGAAGAATGTTTGACAACCTATGATGATGATGAGGAAGAAGAAAGCTCTCGCAAGTCTAAAAAGAAGAAAAAAGCTAACAAGTGCAAATATGAGCATGAACTTCCAAATGATTTTGATGATCCTTCTTCAAACAAACAAACTTTCAGAAGCACTTGTGATTCTTTAACTTGCTCCATTCCATCAGATGAATGGATGTTCCATGAGCAGCTAGAAAAAATAGTACCCTTGATCCAATGTTTGCTTCTGAAGCAAATCTTTCTTGCTTCATCCAATCATTTTGTAAAAATGAGGTTGAAAATTGAGGCCCTTTTAACACTCTAATTTTAAATCAATGAAAACACCTAAATCCTACACTAACTAGGTGGCATCCCGCAAGTATACGGTTGTCAACTAGTAGCAAGGGAAGTAGGGATCGTTCCCCCGAGGATTGTCAGATGCAATTACCAAGGTTTAAAGGTATTTGTGTAGTTAAGCTAAATCAATTGGTAGATGATAGAACTATTCTAATGAAAGCTATAATTTTAATTCTAACCTAATCTAATCTAATTTAAACTAGAATCTAGAACAAGTGAGTAAATCAACTAAAAAGACTAAAGAAGAAAGAAAATTTGAATACTAAAACATTCATTTCTAAGGTGAAAATTATATAAAGATAAACAAGGAAATTAAATATTTTTGGATTTTTTTCGATTAGAATTAAAGAAACCTGCAATTACCAAGGTTTAAAGGTATTTGTGTAGTTAAGCTAAATCAATTGGTAGATGATAGAACTATTCTAATGAAAGCTATAATTTTAATTCTAACCTAATCTAATCTAATTTAAACTAGAATCTAGAACAAGTGAGTAAATTAACTAAAAAGACTAAAGAAGAAAGAAAATTTGAATTATAAAACATTCATTTCTAAGGTGAAAATTATATAAAGATAAACAAGGAAATTAAATATTTTTGGATTTTTTTCGATTGGAATTAAAGAAACCTGCTAAGATCAGATTAACTAGAAACTAAAGCTAGAAATTGAAAATTCTTAAATAGAAAGCAAGAAATTGATAAGAACCTTAATTTTACTAAAAACCCTAATTTGAAAGTAAAGAAATTTTTACTAAAATGGATAAGAAAGCAATTAAAAATTATATCTAATTGAAGGTTACGAAAAATCCAATACGATTATCTAATAAAGATGTAAACTTGACAAGAAATTTAAAGAAGATCTAAGATGAAGATGAGAGAGATTTCTATTAGAAAAAGTAACTTGTGATATAAGCTATCCTAATCTATCTAGAACTATATAAATTCTACTCTAAACTAAACTATCTACCCTTACTCTACTTTCTACTTTAGCTTAAATAGTGCAGCATTATACAAGGCAAAATCAGGGTTTTGGGCTGGAAGTTTACAAAATTGCCCTTACAACTTAACATTTAGCGAGTCGAGATCGCGGTCTAGAAGTTTTGAGACCGCGAGCTCGACTCTAAAATGATAGGTCTGATTCCCAGGCGAGTCGAGATCGCGGTCTAGAATAGTCGAGACCGCGATCTCGACTCTCCTTCCAGCAATCCTGATTTCCTCTATTTTGCAATTTTGTCCCTTGAGCTTTGTTCCTTCCAGCTTCTAACCTTTAATTTTTAACCCGCACAATATTAACACCATTAAGCACTTAATTAAACTAAAAATTTAACACAAAAATTATCATAATTAATTCAAAAACGAAAATACAAATACATATGAAAGAAATTAACTAAAATCTTCAATTACTTATCTAATTTCGGAATTTAAACTATCAAAATGCTATAATTTAGAGTAAAATAACTCTAGTTTACTAGAGTTATCACAACCCCAATTTGGAGTCTTGAATGCCGTACGACAATCCCACAAAGTGTCATCTAACTTTAATGATCAAATCCTAGCATTGGAAACCATGTTCTCTTAAGATTCTTTTCAATTCTCGATTGGAAACCTCCCCTTGACCCGATGTTTGTGGGTGATAAGCTAAAGCGATTCCCCTTGTGTTTCACCCCATATTTTATCATTAATGCCTCCAATTGGGAATTCTTGAAATGTGATCCCCCATCACTAATGATAGCTCGAGGTACCCCAAATCGTGAAAAGATATTCTTGCGAAGGAATTTAGTAACCACTTTGGCTTCATTGGTTGGGGTAGCAATTGCTTCAACCCATTTTGACACATAATCCACCGTAACCAAAATGTACTTATTGGAATATGAGACTGAAAAAGGTCCCATGAAATCAATCCCCCAAGCATCAAACACTTCCAATTCAATAATGCCATGAAGGGGCATTTCATGTTTTCTTGAAATATTACCACCCCTTTGACATTCATCACATTTGAGCACGAAATCCCGGGAATCCTTGAACATAGTTGGCCAATATAAACCACTTTGTAAGATTTTGAAAGCCGTCCGTTGAGGTCCATGATGCCCCCCAACCAGAGATGAATGACAATGTCTCAATATGTCGGATACTTCACACTCCGGAACACATCTCTCTTAGGACTTGATCATTGCACTTTCGGAACAAATATGGTTCTTCCCAAAAATAATGCTTAAGTTCCGCAAATAATTTCCTCCTCTCACTGATGTTAAGCATTTTAGGTACTATCCTTGCCACAAGATAATTCACAATATCCATATACCATGGACTCACCTCTTTCACCTCAAATAACTTCTCAATTGGAGACTTTTCATTGATTACTCCTTCTTCACGATTGACAAGTCTAGATGCCTGAATTCTTGACAAATGGTCGGCTACCATGTTTTTCACACCTTTTTTGTCAACCACCTCCCAATCAAATTCCTGCAACAAAAGTATCCATCTCAATAAATGTGGTTTAGCATCTTGCTTAGAAAACAAATACTTTAATGCAGAGTGATCGGTATGAACAATTACCTTTGATCCAATCAAATATGGTCTAAATTTATCAAATGCAAAAACTATAGCAAGTAATTCCTTTTCTATTGTTGAATAGTTAATTTGTGCATCATTTAAGGTCATATCTACTAGCATAGTAAATGACATGCAAAATCTTGTTCACTTTTTGACGTAGGACGGCGCCTATTGCATAGTCACTCGCATCACACATAAGCTCAAAAGGAAGAGACCAATTTGGTGCTACAATAATTGGGGCAATCACTATAGCATGTTTTAATTCATCGAATGCTTCCAAACAAGAATCATCAAATTGAAATGGACAATCTTTTTGAAGTAGAAAGCACAACGGTCTAGCAATATGAGAAAAGTTCCTAATGAATCTTCTATAAAAACCCGCGTGACCTAAGAAACTTTTTACCCCTTTAACATTGATCGGGGGAGGTAACTTTTCAATTACTTCCACTTTTGCCCTATCAACCTCTATTCCCTTTGATGAGACCTTGTGACCCAAAACAATTCCTTCTCTTACCATGAAATGATATTTTTCCCAATTGAGAACTAAATTAGTTTCCACACATCTCTTCAATACCTTTGACAAATTTTCAAGACAATTATCAAATGAGCTACCAAAAACACTAAAATCATCCATGAAAATCTCAATGCTCTTTTCAACCATGTCATGAAAAATGGCAAACATACAACGTTGAAATGTACTTGGGGCATTGCAAAGTCCAAAGGGCATTCTCCTATATGCAAAAGTACCAAATGGGCATGTGAAAATTGTTTTATCTTGGTCTTTCGGGGAAATAACAATTTGAAGATATCCAGAATAACCATCAAGAAAACAGTAATATGCAAAACCGGCCAACCTCTCAAGTATTTGATCAATAAAAGGTAAAGGAAAATGATCCATTCGGGTGGCTTCATTCAACCTTCGAAAATCAATGCACATACGCCAACCCGTAACTAATCTAGAGGGGAGAAGCTCATTGGTTTCACTTATAATTACCGTAATACCACCATTTTTAGGAACGACTTGAGTGGGACTCACCCACTCACTATCGCTAATAGGGTAAATAATACCGGCTTTCAAAAGTTTAAGAACCTCCTTTCTCACAACCTATTTTAAAGTATAGGGTTCAATCTCCTTTGAGGTTGCCTTACTGGTTTATTCCCTTCATTCATCAAAATTTTATGCATGCATATGGAAGGGCTTATTCCCTTTATATCATCAATAGACCAAGCAAGAGCACTTTTATTCCTTTTAAGCACCATAATCAATCTTTCAAGTTGCTTATTTGTCAAGGATGCATTCACAATCGCAAGGTATGTCTCATTTTCACCAAGATATCCATACATTAAGTGGTTAGGAAGGGGTTTTAGCTCCAAATTGGGGGGTTCGTTGATCGGAGACCCGCCTTTACCTTTTTCTTGAGTTTCTTCCTCTTCCTTTTGCAATAAACTCTCATCCTCCAAGTGACTCACATTCTTCATTCCTTCTTCATCATTTTGATTTGGCACTTTTGACTCCAAGACCTCTTCTTCCATTAAGAAATTCTCCATTGCATTCCTGTAACAATCACCAATTAAGTTATCTATCACATCAATATTCATGACATCTTCAAAAATTGATGGAAAGTTTTAATGAATTAAAGACATTAATTGTAATATATTTCATCATTTATTCAAAATTCCAACTTCCCTTCTTGAACATCAATAAGTGCACGGCCGGTAGCAAGGAAAGGTCACCCAAGAATGATTGGCATCTCTTCATCCTCTTCCATTTCAAGCACAATGAAATCAGCCGGGAGATAAAGTTTGTCAATTTTCACAATCACATCTTCAATGTTCCCCTTTGGAAACTTTATGCTTCGATCCGCAAGTTGCAATGAGACACTTGTTGATTTCAATTGACCTCTATTTAGCTTCTTAAATACTCCAAAAGGTATGAGATTTATTGAAGCTCCTAAATCACATAATGCTCTTCCAAATTGTAAACCTCCAATCTCACAAGGTATTGAAAATGAACCGGGATCTTTGAGCTTTGGTGGCAACTTCTTTGTAAGTAATGCACTACAATGCTCCGTTAAGCACAAAATTTCATCACCATGCAATTTTCTTTTTGAAGTAAGGACTTGTTGTCGTGAATTTGCAATAGGTAGGCGTGTTCTCAAGTGCCTCCATGAAAGGGATATTGATCTCTAACTTTTGAAAAATCTCTAGAAACTTCTTGAATTTCTTCAACTTTCTCTTCATCCCTTAACCTTTGAGGGAATGGGACATTTACATGCTTAGGCTCATGATGCTTAGGATCCTTGCCTTCATTGCTTTGTGAGTTAGGCATAATAGACTCATTCATCATTTTGTCTTGCCCAATTGAAGGCTGCCCTTTTTCTTCGTCTTCATCCTCAACCCTTTCTTTTTCTCCATTCTTCAATAAATTTCTCTCAACTCTTTCTTCCAACTCTTTCCCACTCCTAAGTGTAATAGCCTTACATTGCTCCTTAGGATTTGGAATAGTGTCACTCGGAAGCACTCCTAACGGCCTCTCATTGTTTAACCTTGCCAATTGTCCCAATTGAAGCTCCAAATTTCTTGTTGAAGCCTTCAAATTCTCATAATCTCTTTTATGCTCTTCGGCTAAGAGATCTATTCCTATCCAATTCCCTTCTCAAATACTCGGCTTCTCTTCTCCAAACTTCTTCACCCAAATTATCTCTAGGAGCAAATTGATCATTGTACATGTGTTGGGAAGAATTTGAATAATGGAAAGGAGGTCTTTGTTGTTGGTTTGAAAAGAAGGATTGGGAAAATTTTGATATGAGTTGGGTTGGACATTTCTTTGATGTGGCGGTTGATAAAGTCTAGATGAGGAATTCGGAGCTTGAGTATGTTGGGCATTTTGAGATGGGGGATTTGGTTGGTAAGAAGGGTTGGATTGGTTGTTGATGTTACTCCATGAGAAATTTGGGTGATTCCTCCAAGACGGATTATAAGTGTTCCCATAAGCTCCGGATTTGTTCCTTGGAAATGAAGATTGATTAGTCACATAATTGACTTGCTCATTAGCCCCATATGGCATTTCACAATTCCCATTGGCATGGCTGCCTCCACAAAAATCACATGTCATGATTGGTTGAGTTGGAGAAGAAGTCATGATAGCATTCACACTACTAGGTTTCCCTAGATTCTCCAACGCCTTTGCCATGTTATTCATCACATTCATGAACATGCTTTGTTGAGCTAAAAGGGTGTCTTGCATGTTTAGATTCAACGTTCCACTACTTGCATTAGCTTGATTAGCTTTATGTTGAACCACCGGTGGAGTTATCGGTCCATGATGGTAATGGTTGTATGCCATCCTATTTAACAACTCTTGAGCTTCTTTCGGAGTCTTGTATGGGATAGAACCGTCGGCGGAGGCATCTACAATGGATTTAGTGTCACGCCCCAAAAATGGGACCGTAACAAGCCGCGCTAATGGTACACCGGACCAAAGCGCAAGGCACAAACGAACAAAGCAACAAACTTAACCGCAATGTAATAGAACCATCAAACCATTCTTAACTATAAAACCGAATATTTCATTTTACACAAAAATACGAATTACAAAATTCCTTCTTAGTACAAAAGATGCTACAACAAAAACAAAGTTCATCATATACAAAACCTATCTAATACACTACCCCTCTCCAAACAAAAGAGAAGCTTGGCAGATTATCCGCAGAGTCCTACCAAGAATGTGGAATCGGAGAAAATCTAAAAGTCGCTAACGCGGTGGAGAGTCAAAAACGAGCACCTAATCTGAAAAATTATAAATCACGTGGGGTGAGCATAACTAGCTCAGTGGATATCATAAAAGCTCTTCAAATGGGGCCAAGCATACTGTAAAAAGATACCTTCGAGCCTAAAAGATACTCATGCTATTTTATTAAATTCCGGATTAGATCTGACTAGTAAACGTAGGTCATGTCCAAAACATAGCCAAAAAGATCCATTCATTTCAAAACATAGCTAAAATGTCTCATGCCATTTAAACGTCAATAAACCATAATCATAAGTAGTTTCTAAAATGTATCATGCCATTTAAACGTCAGGCATGTCCAAAACATAGCCAAAAAGATCCAATCATTTCAAAACGTAGTATGCTAAAGCAGGAACTAGCGAACAAATCGAAGTACAGTTTCAAACCGGAATTTAATAAAATAGCATGAGTATCTTTTAGGCTCGAAGGTATGACCTACAGTACTAGTCAGATCTAGTAATCTACCACACCTACTAGTCTGACCGGGAGGTCAAGTTATCCCATCACAAGACCCCGCAGTCAAATAGTTCATAGCCACAGATCACCATGGCGTCCCATGGATGACTATAGAACCGGTTCTCCACAAATCAAACATTTCCAAACACATCCAAAATTATATACCTAGGTCACCTATGAGCCAAAACAGTTATAAAATGCTTTCATATCAAAAGAGTTTGCAAACATATCATTTGATTAACATAAAATAGCTTGGTCCCGATTTCATATGTAATAGTTCCAAAACTTGATAAAAATGCAGTTCCAAACATCATAAACATTTTAAAATCCATCCAAACATATTTGTCTCTTCGTTAAATGTAGATTACAAAGACTTTCGAAATACTGCCCAAATGATCACTGAACGCGATAGCCGGCGGTAGGTGGCGTGGTACCTAAAACAGATATAAGAGGACTCTTAGAAGAGATGTAGAAGTTAAAGAATGACTAGGGAAGCGAAAACGACGCGAAACGATAGAAAATGACACCAATAGCTCTTTGGTAAAATATGTTATTTTGAGTTGGGTTGTAACCAAGGTCCCTTGGTTTTCACAAATGATATTATCTTTATGTTTTCTTTTTATCGATTAGGAGATAATAAGCTCAGTTTTCCAGAAAAATCGAAAAACTTTGCCCCTCCCTAGGCTATAAGTAGGCTATCCTCCCTGCCAACAAAATCCAATTCCAAGGTATTCAAGGGACCTTGGTTACAACACAACTCAAACAACATATTCAAACAACCAACAAAATCCAATTCCAAGGTATTCAAGGGACCTTGGTTACAACCCAACTCAAAATAACATATTCAACCAACCAGCAAAATCCATAAACGGAAAGATTCACCGGAGCAATAGCCGGGACTATATCAATAGCATTCCACAACAATCCATACCCCATAACCACTACAATTAACTCTATTACAACATTAGAGCAACAACCTATGGGTGGAATTCCTCTTTACTACCAAACTGAAATTTTTACCGATTAGCCACACGCATGATTCAAACATGCTTCCTATCCAACCCACTACCAAGGAAACACTTAAAACCATCAAAAGATCATTAAAGATCCTTCAAACATAACCAATTATCCAAATTATCCTAGTTGCGCCAAACTTCCGCTTACTTACAAAATGAAGGAAAATCAATTCCACTTGGTTTCAAGTCTCAATTCCTATCCAAACTAACCTTAAAACACTCTTAAAACATCATTATGTGCATAGACATAAGCATTCATAGCATAACACTCTAGGCCACATATGGAAGACAAAACCCTAACTCATAATCTTAAAATTTGTAATCTAACCATGGAAAGTTGTTAAAAATCAACCCCAATCACTTCTGCCAACCTCCAAAACACTAAAAACAACCCATAACATACATAAATCAACACATATAAGGCTGCAAAGAGGGTTTTCTCAGCCATAAAGAATCCTACAAAACTTGAAATTAAAGCTTGGATCATAAAGCCCATAAGCCATAAATGCTAAAATACATAAAATCTTACCTTCCAAGTGATTTCTACTTGAAATCCAAGAAAATTTTTGGGGAAAATGGAGGAAGAATTTTTGGCCAGCAGCTGGAGAAAATGAGGAAGAAACAAGCAAGAAGAAGACTTAAAAAGATTTCCAAAGTTGACCCAAATAGTTCCCCATTGACCAAATAGTCTCCAAGTTGACTATTTGACCCAAAAACTAATTTTTAAGAGACTAAATTAACATTTTAAATCAGCCATCAAACAACACTCACACACCACAATGCACTAATTACACTTAGTCCAACTTTTGACCCGTTTACCCGCCGGAACCGAAATCGCGTAAATCGAAAAATTTGCCGAATTGAAAAACGATATAAGTTGAAGTACTTTATGACTAAAAATAATATGAAAAACATTTTAAACCAATTAAAATCAAAGAACAAGGCTATTAAAATACTGGGTTTCACATTTAGTCTCTTGAAATAGACCATTGTAGAAAGTTTGAACTTGAAGCCACAAAGGAATGGCGTGATGGGGGCATTTTCTTAGCAACTCTTTGAATCTTTCCCAAGCTTCCCCAAGGCTTTCGCCAACATCTTGTTTGAACGATGTAATCTCATTCCTTAATTTAGCGGTTCTTGTGGGAGGAAAATACTTCGCCAGGAACTCTTGAGTGAGTTGGTTCCAAGTGGTGAATGTTCCTCGGGCATGGGATTGCAACCACGACTTCGCTCTATCACGAAGAGAAAAAGGAAATACCCTCATCCGAACACAATCCGGATGTACTCCATTAAACTTAAATGTGTCCAAAACTTCTTCAAAATTCATAAGGTGAGTGTAGGGTTCCTCATTTGGTCCACCTCCAAACATAGCATAAGGGCTTGGAGCATTTGGATTAGAGCGGGCTTGATTTCAAAATTGTTGGCTTGTACGGGCATCCTTGCTATGCTTGAGTTTGCCCCATCAAAATTGGGTAAAGCATATTCCCTCCATGGCCTTCCATTCCCATTCATGTCATTTCCATTCCTATAGCCACCCATTCCATTATTTCCAACTACCTCTTCTTCTTCGTTAACATTCCCTTGTTGAGCATTACCATGTGCCATTTCTATCCTTTCATATTCTTGTTGCACCCTTCTCAACCTTAGAATTTGTCTTAGCTCTTTCTCCCTTTCCTTGTCTTGGCAAATGAATGGCTCTTGAGTATTTCTTACCATGCACTACACAACCAGGGCAAATAGTCAATTGGAATTCCAAGTCAATTCCACAAGACAACCAAATCAAACATAAAAATCAACAAAATTAAAAACTAAATTAAACTAATCTAAAATGCTTAATCTACACGACCCATAAAGCGCTTGATATTGCCAAAAACCAGTCTCAGATCTACTCAAAGACAATCCCCGGCAACGGCGCCAAAAACTTGATGGCTCTTTTAACACCCTAGTTTTAAATCAATGAAAACACCTAAATCCTATCACTAACTAGGTGGCATCCCGCAAGTATACGGTTGTCAACTAGTAGCAAAGGAAGTAGGGATCGTTCCCACGAGGATTGTCGGATGCAATTACCAAGGTTTAAAGGTATTTGTGTAGTTAAGCTAAATCAATTGGTAGATGATAGAACTATTCTAATGAAAGCTATAATTTTAATTCTACCCTAATCTTATCTAATTTAAACTAGAATCTAGAACAAGTGACCAAATCAACTAAAAAGACTAAAGGAGAAAGAAAATTTGAATACTAAAACATTCATTTCTAAGGTGAAAATTAGATAAAGATAAACAAGAAATTAAATATTTTTGGATTTTTTTTCGATTGGAATTAAAGAAACCCGCTAAGAATTAACTAGAAACTAAAGCTAGAAATTGAAAATTCTTAAATAGAAAGCAAGAAAGTTTGGTAGAAATTGATAAGAACCTTAATTTTACTAAAAACACTAATTTGAAAGTAAAGAAATTTTTACTAAAATGGATAAGAAAGCAATTAAAAATTTTTATCTAAAGAAGTAAACTTGACAAGAAATTTAAAGAAGATCTAAGATGAAGATGAGAGAGATTTCTATTAGAAAAAGTAACTTGTAATATAAGCTATCCTAATCTATCTAGAACTATCTAAATTCTACTCTAAACTAAACTATCTACTCTTACTCTACATTCTACTTTAGCTTAAATAGTGCAGCATTATACAAGGCAAAATCAGGGTTTTTGGACTGGAAGTTTACAAAATTGCCCTTACAACTTAACATTTAGCGATTCGAGATCGCGGTCTGGAAGTTTTGAGACCACGATCTCGACTCTAAAATGATAGGTCTGATTCCCGAGTCGAGATCGCGGTCTGGAATAGTCGAGACCGTGATCTTGACTCTCCTTCCAGCAATCCTCATTTTCTCCATTTTGCAATTTAGTCCCTTGAACTTTGTTCCTTCCAGCTTCTAACCTTTAATTTTTATCCTGCATAATATTAACACCATTAAGCACTTAATTAAACTAAAAATTTAACACAAAAATTATCATAATTAATTCAAAAACGAAAATACAAATACATATGAAAGAAATTAACTAAAATCTTCAATTACTTATCTAATTTCAGAATTTAAACTATCAAAATGCTATAGTTTAGAGTAAAATAACTCTAGTTTACTAGAGTTATCAAAAATCCTGCAAAAACTCTTCCACAAACCCCTGAAATATGCATGTTCCAACCTGTTGATTTTTTCCCTCTCACTCCTTTTACAAAAGACAGAGCAGCTCATGCCCCAAAGATCCAAAATGCAACATGTTCTCCCCACTGGAGAACAAAAACCCATCAGTGCTGTAGAAGAAGTTTTAAACTGGCAAACTGAAAATGCTTTAACCTAGAACAAAAATCTCACTCGGATGGATACTCGAGTGACACAGACCAATGAGGTTCTGAGAAAGACAAAATGACCATTTAGAAGACATCCAAATAAAGATTCAACTCTTGAGAAAAGAATGGCACAATTACAATTTGAGACTATTCCTTATGGGATGTCAGTTTATACATTTGCCGCCCAACAGGAAAAAAGAAAGAAATTTCCTTTAGAATCAGATTAACATTTTAAAGAAAACAGGAGAATTTTCTACAACAAAGTTTGATTTTGGAATAAGCAGCAGCTCAGGCTCTTCTATGAATAGTTAAAGCGCTTCTATGAATAATATGTTTTATGCCAGGCCTATTCAACCCTATTACCCATCTTCATTTGGTGCTTTTGGAGCTACATCAATTTATAATTCCTCATATAACTCACCAAGAATTTCATTTCAAGAGGAATTCACATATATTCCTGAACCTGGTGAGCCTTCCACCAGAGACATAGTAGCCTGGTGTAAATAAAAAAGGAGCAGAAAAAATGGCAAGAGGCTGAAGCAAAAGAAAAGGCAAAGAAGCAACCAGAGGCACAGTTTGTAGTGGATGCTTAAAAGAAACAACAAGAAGAACAGAAACAAAATGAAGGAAGTTCTTCTAAACAATCTTTTATGATTACTCTAGCTCCAGCTTCACTAAAGCTGGATTCAAATCCCATTAGTTCATTTTTGAAGCAACTATCACAACAATCTGAACCACAAATTGTAGTTGTTCAGAAAACTAGTAGAGATTCTGAATCTTTAGAATTTTCTAATGAAAGTCAACAAAGTGAGCCTGAATTAGACTCTTCAGAAGAAGAAATTCCCATGTTTATTGTAGGAGATGATGAACCTATAGTTGAACATCTTGATGATGATGAACCCATGAATGGAAGGTCCCAAGCTAGAGCTCCTCGTTCTGTCCATGGGTCATACCAAAAAGTGGAATTTCCATCTCGCAGTAATACCAAGAGATTACCTTCAGCCTCCTCTCACACCTTTAACATTCTTTTCCATGTGGAAGAGGCATTCATAGCTTCATGCACTTCACAAGGATGAGTTTGCCCGTGCATGTAATCGTCTTGCATGAAGAAAGTTTCTCCAAAATAAGTTTCCTTTCCTAAATTTCCACCACAACTTGATGCTAAAACCATGTGCCAAGCTTGCGAGTGAAGGGATTCCTAGACCATTGGAAGCTATAGGTCTACAAACATCTTACCACGCGAACCAGAGTCATTTTTGCCCAAGGACGGATGCTCTCCAAAAGAAGTTTGTAAGTTATCTGTTCACTTCCTTTAACACAGCTTTGGGTGGGTTAAGTACTGCCAATAGGTAGATAGGGATGCTTGTGAGGACATTCTTTATGAGAATCATTTTTCCCCTCAAGGAAAGAAGCTTAGATTGCCAACCATTGATTCGAGCTACTATTTTATCTACCATAGGCTGGAAAAGCACTATTCTCTTCTTTGCTTTTTGAATGGGGTAGCCTAAGTAGGTGAATGGGAAATTCCTTTTTGCAAAAGCCAATTTTATGCTGAATCATTCTTATTCGATATAAGGGGGCTGCCTTGGGGAGGAAAAAAAACTATCTTGGATTTGTTCACAAGCTGACTAGTCGAAGCTTCAAATTTTTCTAGAAATGCCATGAGGTTCTTCACTGATTTTGCATCCCCTCTTGTAAAAATGACCACATCTTCTGCAAAAGCAAGTTTTTAGGACTTTATTAAGCCTATAAATAGGCATTATCCTTTGAACGAATTTTATAGCATATTTTTATCAATAATATTTGTCTTTTTCGTGAGGAAAAAGTTCTTTCTTTTGATCTTTGGATTAAGACTTTATTGGATCATCGCTCAAGCAACGGAGATTGTTCTAACCTACTTATAGATTTGGTTCTTGCCTGATTCATATAGGCAATGGGTCAATTCTTGCTTTAAATCTTTTTAAGAGTTTGGTTCTTGTCTCACTATAGACAACGGGTTGAATTCTTGCTTGATTCTTGTGTGTTCTTACATTCTTGTTTGTGTGTGTTAGCTGTCCAAACTCTTGTGACCAAATTTGGAGTCGATCTTTAGGGTTTTGGTGCCAACTAACTGAATTGCTGGGTTTCGTGGCATCAAGTTGATTGCGCATAGGGTTCGCATCAAATGTACTGATGGTTAGGCAATAAAAAAATTTGAAGCTAATTGAAAGCCCACTAAAATTAACTAAGAAATATTAAAATTACTAGAAGGTAAAGATTAGATCTAATATCAAAATTAAAGAGAACTTTTTAATTAAAAGAAACATGAGAGTTAAGCTACACTAAACTACTTTCAAAACTCTCTAAAAACCAACTACACCTACACTATGTGTACTAGAGCATACTACAGGGAGGATTTAAAAGATACTCTAGCCTAAAGATTACAAAAAATGTCTTGATACAAAAGCTAGACGACCCTTGTTGTCGCAACAAAGAGAATTTGGTGTCGCCACATCGACCCTAAAATTTGCCTTGTGGAAACTACTTCAATGTCGTGACATGGAGAATTTTGTGTCACGACATCGAACTGCTTCCAGCTCAAGCCTTCATCTTCTCTCTTTTCACATTTTGCTCCCAGTTTAACTTCCACACTCTTTTGACTTTAGCTTCTTCATTCCTAACTTGCAAAACACACAGCTT
The DNA here is from genome assembly GCA_025175665.1 of Cinchona pubescens. Lineage (NCBI taxonomy): Eukaryota > Viridiplantae > Streptophyta > Magnoliopsida > Gentianales > Rubiaceae > Cinchona > Cinchona pubescens. The sequence continues at coordinate 6,943,830 of JANKKI010000123.1, read as the reverse complement.
ATACTAAAATTATCATAAAACACATACTAATATCTTAATATTTTGTGTCAAATGCAATTAGCTAATCCAAGTATTTTAACTAAAACACATAATTAAACACCAAAAATCAGGATAAAACTAGTAAAGAAAACATAATTTAATAAGTAAAATAACTCTAGCTTACTAGAGTTATCATCTCCATGATGAATTGCTCTTTTTCTTGTTGAAGTCTCTTCTCCTTTAGATTTTCCCTTAAGGTCTTTTCAAATTCCAAATCAAAAGATAGTAAGCCCTCTTTCGCACCAACTGTACACTACAAGGCAATCAACACAAAACAAGCCAAACACCAAAGAAAAGGCACCAAATGCAATTCAAGTATCTATAAGAGATCAATTACTGCTACTAAATCAAGAATTTAACAACAAAAATTAAAAAAAAAAGTCTAAATTAGCAACTATCCCTATTAGCACTAATATTTCTATTTATGGTTGATCCCAATAATAGTGCAAAAAACCTAATTTGTCATAAGTTATAAACCAACAATCAATCAAGTTATAAAACTACCTACGAACGCTTAGATTACAATCCAAACTCCCACAAGCATATGGAAAGATTTGTAGTAAGTGGCAAAGGAATCATTCGCACAAGGATTTTATTAAAAAAAATTACAAGGACTATCAGGATACTTGTGCTACCTGGACATTCGATCAATTGGAAAAAAGAATGAAAACTGAAGTAATCAAAGCAAGAAATAATGGAAGTAGAATAATTAACTAGCAACAATAATAGAGGGATGGGCTATGAAAACATGCTTTATACACGTTGCTTCAATTGATTGACAAATGAATTGGTTCAATTAGAAACTCCTACCCAAGTATGAATCAATCCTTTGGCCCAACTCATGATTCTAAAACTAACAATCGACCTAGAGTTTAAGGAACCAACAGTAAAAGAGAGCGGCTTGCTACTTTATGGATTGTTATTTTGATTGGTATGGTATTAGCCTCAGAGGAAAGTCATATTAGCCTCATGGAACTTATTGGAAAAGCTCAAGTATGGTGTAAAGGAATTGAATACGATCTTCGGCTTCAAGGACAAGTAGGTATGACTTGGGAAGAGATGAAGCTAGTTTTGAAGAGAAGTATTTGCCTTAGTAATATCAATATGATCTTACCAGTTTAAGGCAAGGAGGGATGACAACAGTAGAGTACATGAAAAATTTTGAAGAGCCGAAAAATTACTGTAGATGATCTAAAAGTTCATAACACGCTTTAGCTTGATTTAAGCTAGGTTTAAGTCCTGAAATATGCAACCAAATTATAGGACATCAAATTCTTATTGTTGATGATGCATTCCAGTTGGTTCTTCAATTTGAAAAAGTTTTACGACAACTGCCTATTCGAAAGTTCACACTTCTCAAGCCAGGGAGACGAACTGCAACAGGTTTGTTGCAACAGGAAAATTTTCCAAAGTAGTTAGATCTACAAGTAGCCTAAAATCCTACTAATCATAGGATTAAAGCTCCCATGGTTGATGGAAGAAGAAAAGATAATAAGGATGGGTGTTTCAGTGTGGACTCAAGGGTCATACAGTATGGGAATATCCAGACAAAAAAATTGCATATAAATTCTAAATCAGGAGAGAGGGAAAATCCTCAAGCTGAGGAAGATAAAGTACAAATTATTTGAATGATATGACAAGGCTTCATCTTGAAGACTTGGAGGAAGATACATCTTATCTTTCGGTTGTTAAACGCATACTTGTTGTACCAAAATCATAAAAGGAAGACTGGAAGAGGACTTCGATTTCCCAGATATTAGTTTGTTGTGGAAAAAAGACAAGAAAGCTTATAATTAATGGCTATAGCTGCATGAATATTGTTTCGTAATTGACTGTGGAGCTACTGAAGTTACCTACAGAGTCACATCCGCAACTAAATAAGGTTGCATGGATTAATAGCAACTCTATTTCGGTGACAAAATTATCGCTTCTTAGTAATGCTTGGTTTGCAGAAGTTAAATAATTCTACTCATAACTTTTCATTGAACCGCAAGTCCAGGGTATCAATGTAGCAGAGTAAATAGGGTTCATCCACATAGGGAGTTACACAGACAAGTACCAAAAACAGTTAACAATTTCTATTTAGGCAACCCAAAAGGATTTTTCTTGCAACTTAAAACAAAAATAAAAATACTAAATTAATGGAGGAATGAAAACATGACACAATTAAATTAGATCGACAGATTAACCAAATGTTAGGAAAACGGGTCAGGTAGTAGACTAGCAATTTTCCTAAACTAATTTAACACACTAGCCAATTGACTCAATTACACATTATGGAGTTTAATTCCTAATTAACAACTTACCCCCAACACCTTGTGATGATGAACCTATCAATAGTTGATTCTTAGTGTAGGTTTTTCTAGACCTGAATTCAACTAAATCGATTGATTTGGTATATGGAATTAACATGAACAAATTAGGAATTTAAATCAGTTCTCAGGACTATACTTTAACTAATCTAATAACTAATACCGATATATGATGGAGGGTGACTTTCGTGTTACCTCGGCCAATCTAACCAAAACCAGAGTTAGCTACTCTCTATAATCATTTATTTGTGACAATTATTACCCGTGAGTGCAATTGATTTGATTGATGATTAATTAAATCGATTCATTAGAAAATTGCATTGCTCATACCTAACCCTAATAGATTTAGTTCATGATTCAGGGAATAAAGAAATGAAAATTAACCATAACACGAGAAAATGAAATGTCATTAAATTAGAGTTTTGTACTGGAGTTTTGTACTATGAAGTGCACTTAAATGAATAGTAAGAATAATAATAGAAATTAATTCAAAAAAATTAAAAGAATTTAGCAAGTATTATTTTAAACTAAAAATTATGAATTAACTTGACTTGTCCTAAAAAAAATTAGACCTTCAACAATAATCCAGAAGAAAACTTTTAAAAACCCTACAAAAGAGTGTTCTAAGCTTGTTCCTTGACACCTCTTGTAATGAAAATTAAGTATCGCAACCCTAAAATAAATCAAGGAGTTATTTATTTATTTTCTTCTTCATTCTTACAAATTAGGAAGTAGAATATACTAGAATCTCACAAAAATCAGCATTTTCCAAAATTAAAGCACAATTTACCTGCTTTGCCGATGACCAATGAAATTGCATAGAAAAGTTCACTGTGGTGAACAAGTCTTCTTTCCCATATTGTGTGGTTCACCGCAGTGAACAATTTTAGGCTGGATGGCTTCATTGCAATGATCAACGCTTCTGCCTGGATTCTGTTTTACATTCTTCACTCGTACTTTGACTATCCAATTTGGTCATTCTTCCTTTTTACCTATATAAAATTTAAAATAAACATAAATGAATAATTTAGGCACAACTAAGCACTAAAATCATTTAAAACACACAAATTATCCTAATTCAAACACTTAACACAAAACACCATGAAAACTTAACAATAAGGACCCATAACACTAAAAACCAAGTCTTATATTAGAATAAAGGAATAAAATAATAGCCTTAATTCTAAGGTTATTACTTATTTTCACTAAAGAATGGGCCTTTTACTGATTCTATATTATGTGATGTCATGCCGATGACAATTGCACACATTCTTCTTGGACGATCTTGGTTATATGATCAATAGGTAGAACTTAATGGGAAGCCAAACATATATTCCTTCAAGTTCAATGAGAAGCATAATATTCTAAAGCCTTTAAGTGCTAAAACTATGAAGAAATATCAAGAGCCAAAATTAGCTGAGCAAGAAGAGAGCTCTTTGGTGATCATCCAACAACCAGGAAAGATAAAAAGCAAGAATCTATTTACTTATCATCCAATAGAAGCTGAAATTTCTGAAAACCTTTTTTACCCAAACTACATCAGGAACACTTGTAGAGATCTTTGAAATTTTAGATTCACACAAGGATCTCAATAAGCTTGACAAGGAAGAAATAGAAGTAGTTCATACTAGTTTTGAAAAAGAGCCTAAAGTTAAAGTGGAAATACGATCTTCTGGTCAAAGAAGGTGCAAAAAACAAGTAATAAGCCAGCAAACACTATTTTGCCAAAGAAGGTCATGAACATAATGTTGGATGACTTTGTAATAGTGGAGAATCCAAACGTAGACTTTGTGGTCTCAAAGATTGTTCAGATTTATTTTTTCCTACAAATTTTTTTGTCAAAAAAAATTCAGATTTATTTTTTAGTGAGAATCCCAAATTTTTTTTGTCACTACCTAGAGTGAAGATGAAAAGGTCTAGAGTTCATCCTAGGCATAATTACTTTTCCGGCACATGGGAAAAGTTTGAAATCTTACACTTCTTTATTCTTCAAATCTTTAAAACTCGAAGTCGAGTTTTTTCCAATTAGGGAGAATAATGCAGCCAACAAAAGCTCGAGAAAAAGTAAAATAAAAAATTTTCAAAATTGCATTAAATCATTCTTTATGGATTGTTTAGAACATAAAAGCCTTTCTGTAGTCAAATAAGAGTTTTAATAGAGTTTAAGTTGGACTTTGACAGTTTTTATGGTACTAAAGTTGTTTATGGTTTTTACTAGTTAAGGGTATTTAATAATTTAGCTATTTTTAGGAATTTTTTTGTTTTAGTATTTTTGTATTTTGTCCTATAGTAAATTTAGGACTTGATTTCAAGTTGTTTTAAGTAAAATATTTAAGTTAGGATTATTATTCCTACAGGGAATCAGAGTTAAATCCGAATCAAAGTAGGATTTGTCTTTGTTCTTTACAAATAATATGCTTCTCTACAAAGAGAATTCAATTTTCAGTTTAATAACAAAGGGTAAATTACTATAAACCCTCATGTGGTATGGCCTTTAACCCATAGACCCTATATATTTTGAAAATATACCTCAAACCCCTATATGATATGGACAGAATAGTATATTTGATGGAAATCATCCAAACTAACGGTTTTGATTGAAATTAGTTCTTACACCAATATTTAAATTTGAATAAATTATTGTAAACTCCTATATGGTATGACCCTTGGACCCATAATCAACATTTTTCCCATATGTTGAGGAAATATACCCTAAACTACCATGTGGTCTAGACTAAATGGTAAAACAAAACAAAAACCATCTAATGTCATAGTCTTGGTCGAAATTACATTTTTATTCCGTATGTAATTTAAAATCAAAGCTTTCAGATAATCCATTTTCCCCAGTTTTTTGATATTTTAGCTCTCAATTTGTATGATGGAAAACTGAAGAAAATGGTGTTAGTTTATTATTACAATTAAAAATTTATAAATTAACGAATAAATAAAAAGTTGAAAATGAACTACGAAAAAAGCATTATGCAACTTTGTAATTGTGATTTTTGGCTGTATATCATGGATAAATGTACCAAATTTGAAAATATATTTATGTAAGTAACAATAAGGGTAGGTTGGATATAAAATGTTAATTTTGGGAGGAAAAATGAATTTTCGGGAAATAGCTTACAACAAGGGTCCATGTGTAGTAAATAGGATTAGTTTGAATGATTATGTTTGCTTTACCATTTACTGCAGACTACATGGGGGTTTAGGATATATTCATGGAAATATATGGTGGTTAATGGGTCCGAGATTCATAGCACATGTGGGGTTACAGGTATTTATCCTAAACTTTTTGGAGGAAAACTATATTTTTCATTAAAGACATGCTTGGGAGCACGTACTTTTCAAACACTATTATTTTGGATGATATCCGTCTACTTTACCTTTTAAGACAAATTATATAGGGGTTTAAAGTATATTTCCAAAATATTTGAGGGTTATGGGTCAAAAGGCTATACCAAAAGGGAGTTTACAGTAAGTTACCCAAAAAATTTCCAGCAGAATTTATTGTCTTCTCAAGGGTTGTGTGATATAATCTAACCTTGTGTGTGATGCCTAAAGTGCCTAGACGTGATTTTTAGCATTCCCAAATCATTCCTCTCCTAGTTTTTAAATTTTTACCAAGTTTCTTTTAGTTTTTTGGCTCATAATTTTACTTTTTCCTACTATTTTTGGTGACATATCTTTGAGTTTTGTTTTTAGTCTTAAACTCTATCCAAACAGTTACTCAAATGATGCATTTTAGCTAAAGGTAGTTCAATTTCCAATGAAAGTGCCAAAATATCAAGAATTTTCCTCAATTAAAAAGGGTTTAGTAACGGAAATCTAGTTTATGAAAAATACGTTTTATTCTACTCAAAAGAACCATAAGTCAAACAATCATTCCTATATAACTCACTTGGAATGGAAGGATCAACAGGACTCTATCTAATATGAACATGTCATTTAATGAATTATTAATCCAGTTAGGAGCAATTAATTCAACGTCGATGATAGATAGTGCACAATGTAACACTCTCAACTTGTTTGTATACTAGCAGCTGTGGGCATATTTTAAAAACTTTATTTCTACTTGCCATATGTTTTCTACTATAATGGCTGATTTGAATGCACTATATTTGTGAGGCCAATCCCTGTACTAGTCTTATTCCTAACACAGGCAAGTATTATTTTTGTACTTCCTTTTTTTCTTTTTGTTTCTTTTGTCTTTTGCATACAACCTAAACCAAGGAAGAGAATAAGATGCATCCAAGACTATGTCTAGAATTAATCATCCATAAAATAGATATCATATATCCAAAATGCAAACACACAAATGGTCTGAATCATCTCCAACTATTTTAACATTTTACCAAAGTAATAATTCGATAAAAAATAATACTTTTGAGTATTGAGCAAAAGATGTTTCAAAAAACACATTTTTTAAATCAATTAGCACCTCTCCTTTTGAAATTAGAAATAGTTAGTTTTTGAATCAAGCACTCACAACAAGAACTTGAGAAATTTTATCATGAAAACCAAAGTGACCAAATCAATACCAAAAATTATATGTCATTTAGGTTGAACATCATCATCGAGTACCAATTTTATCCTTTTCCATCTAATTACTCAAAACTTATATTTAAAAAAACAAAAACTTTCCCAATAACAAAATAACACTTCAAAATACACCACCTAACTTTTCAAATTATTCAATGATGAGTACCACTCATCTTTCCACTCACCCATATTACAAGAAAGAGAACATATAATAAGAGAGATATAAAAGAAATTTAAACAACCAAAACACAAACAAAGTGAAGTCAAGAAATTTAAACAACCAAAACACAAACAAAGTGAAGTCTTGTCACAAAACACGTATTACAAGAACTTAAAGTACTAGCTGATCAATCAAAAAGTTAAGGTGTAATAGTAAGTAATAAATAGTAGCTTGGATCAACAAGTAATAAATTGGAGTATCAGTAGTAACTTGGAGTAGCAACTTGCAAATATTAGGTCGGTGTAGTAACAATAACTCATACCCATCTTCTCAGGATGTCGATCAAGCTGTTATAGTGTCAATGCCTTGGTAATGGATCTACACATTGTCAAGCATCCAAATTTTTGGGGCCACGACGTCTTCTTTTCCAATGATTTCTCTAACCAAGTGATACCGTCTCTCAATATGTTTGGATTTCTTTTGAGATCTTAGTTCCATCCCCTGTACAACGTGTATAATCGCTCTAATACTATCGCAATACAAAGGTATTGGATCATTAATGGTAGGAACAACTCCAGGTTCAATGATGAACTTCTTAATCTAAACAGCCTCCTTCGCAACATCAGATGCAACAATGTATTTGGCCTTAGTGGTTGAGTCTGAAGTCTTACTTGTTTGAAATTCTTCCAACTGACTGCTTGATGACTTTAAACACCTAGTTATAAATTTATAAAATACCTAAATCCTACTACTAATTAGGTGGCATCCCGCAAATATACGGCTGTCAACTAGTAGCAAAGGGAAGTAGGGATCGTTCCCACAAGGATTGGTAGATAATTACCGGTTAATTGGTTAGATTTCAAGTTGAACCGATTGATTAAGTGAAGAGATTTAACTAAAACTAGAACTAATGGAACTAATAAATCAATTTAAAGAAAAGATTAATCGCTACGAAAGCAATTAAAAAGGAAGTATCTTTAGAAAGCAAATAAAGGGAACAATTAAGAGGAAAAGCATATTAAGCCCCAAGCAATTTGTTAATCTAAACTTCATTATCCCTAAGCAAGCACAATTAGAGAAAGCCCCAAATCTATTCTAAGAAAGCATGTAAAAAGAAAGTTTTAAAAAGTAATTAACTAACCTAAACTACAAATTAACACTAAGAAAGCACAATTAAGGAAAACCCGTTAACTAATCTACCAATTAAACTAAGAAGCAAGTAAAGAAAGCAATTAAATGAAAAGCCCACAAACTAATTTATCCTAATTAACCAATCTAAACTATGAATTACCACTAAGGAAGCATAATTGAAGGAAACCCATTAACTAATCTAACAATAACACTAAGAAATCATGCAAAGAGAGAAAATATATGAAAGTAATTAGACTAATTAAACTAAGAAACTATGAAATTAAAGTTTAACTAAAAGAGTTTTAACATAAACAAGGAACTTACAACTAAAAAGCTTCAATCTTTAGCTAGGAACTTGTGATTACAAGAAAGAGAAATGCTACTATAATCTAATCTATATGAGAAAACTTTCCCCAAATGGGGAGGAAAAAGGAAGAAAATTACTCTCTAATCTAGCCTACTTCTACTAGCTAAGTTCTTCCTCAAATGAGCTTTAAAAGGGGAATATATAGTGCTAGGGTAGTGGGTTAATTGTGCCGCAAAAAACAGCCCCGAGCAAAGTCATTTTTTGCTCCAGCCGCCTCCAGATGTGTATAAAATCTCAGGCATGAGATAGCCATTTTTTGTCTGAAACTTCTGAATGCAGCACTTCACAGTTTTGCTTCCAAAATCTTCATCCGACGTCCGATTAATGCACCATTTTTTTTCATGCGACCCTAACACATAGGAGAACATTATTGTCTACAATAAACACTTAAAATAACACCTAAAAATATAAATAAAAGTCTCACAAAATAGACCAAAAAATGAAGGACAAACAAAGACGAACGAAAACTTAACTCCCACACGAAGTTAAGTCAAAGACACGACACAACTCTAAAAGGAAAAACCTAATAAAATGTGCTAATTATATACTCACCTAAATAAGTACTCAAACACTTAATAAACACATACTAACACATTCTAACACATAAAAGAAAAATAGATAAAACACACACGGAAACACTAAAAATACTCGAAACTAGGAGCAAAATTATTAAGTTTAGGGTATATATAACTCTAGTTTCCTAGAGTTATCACTGCTCTACCATTCAGTGTAAACACTAAACCCGATGCAGATTTTCCATCATCCACGTTAGACTGAAAATCTGATTCTGTATACCCTTCATACTTTGACACTCCAATTCCATACACCAAGAAAAGATCCTTAGTCCTTGTCAAGTACTTAAAGATGTTCTTAACGGCAATTCAATGTTGTACTCCTGAATTAGACTTGTTGGCCCAAAAGCAACCTAAAAGGGGGGTGAATTAGATTGTCTCTCAAAATAAACCTTTTAATGTGCTTAATGAAAATACAAACTTTGTGCAAAAAAATGAATACTTAAGCTCAAATGATAAAAGATAAATATTTAACAATTGAAAATGAATTACCTTAAAGAACAAATAAAAAGATTGAGATAAAGAATATCAAACCAAACTCCCAAACTCCTGAAGTTTGGAGTACATCCACTAGTAGTGCCTCTTCAAAGAAGGTGAAGCAATAACCTTCTTGTACACAAAGTAGGCTCACCCTTGCACCAACTAAGTTCCTCTAGTTGAGCCAAGGGTTTTACATTACAATCTCACTTTTGTACACTGGTTATCCTTTCACTCTTACACCTGAAAATCATTCACTAGTCTACTCTTGCTCACACAAATTCCCTCAAGTTGAGCCAAGAGAACTATACTACCCAAACCAATATGACCCACAATATTTTAGCCTATTTCTTCCCAAATAGCTCTTACAAATGTTCGTATTGAATGTAGTAGTTCCACATATTAATTGGATGTCCTTGGGCTATGTATAGATGAAAGATATGCTAAAATTTGAGCTCCAACGATAAAAAAACTAGCTATTAAAAACTAGCCATTGGACGTGATGTTTTTCAAACACCTTATTTTGATGATGACATAAGCACTAAACTCTAAAAACAAGCTTTGCAGATCTATTACTTTTTTTGCTAGAAACAGGGTGTTCGGACGTATTACACCATCCGAACTATGTCAAGCTTCTCAGAGGCATTTCCCCATCCAAGCCAACAGGCAGAAAGCAAGGTTCTTAATGCTTTTCTACGGACGCACACAACTGTCCAAACAAAGTCTCTTTCGGACGAACATGACCGTCCGAAGCTTTGTTCGGACGATGGAACAGACGCATGCATGGCCATCCAAACGATGTTCTTCACCAACTGCATGGAGATCGGACGCTGTGTCGGACGCATCATACTTATCTCGAACGTCTGAAACCTCAACCGCTACTTTTTGTGCATTTATTATTTAGCCGTTAGGAAGTAGTTGCAACCACCATTTATTGCTCCTATAAATACCAGCTCTACTATTCTATAAAAATCATCTAATACATTGATTACAAGCCTTAGAAAAGAGCAATTTTAGTACAAAGACTATTGGCTATAGTGCTATATTGTATTAGTGTGCAGCTTAGAGTGCAATTCAATTTTGAGTGGAGTGATAATCTTGTACGAAAGTGAGGTTGTGAGTAAAATTCTTGGCTCAACTGAAAGAGTTTTAGTGTGAGCAAGAATTTCCCTACTTTGTAAAGATTATTGGCTCACTAAGTGTGTGAATCATTCTAGTGAATTAATACTTCAAGCTTGTTAGCTTGGAAGTATTGATTGTTTAATTTCCTCTCTTTCTTACTTCATAGTTTCATTGATTCTATTATATTAATTGTTAGTTGAAAAATCTCAATAAGTTTAATGTTTTTAAAAGTATTTTTTAGAAACCTAATTCACCCCCCTCTTAGGTTGCTTTGGGACCAACAATTGGTATCAAAGCTTGGTCTCATTTTATTGTTTAAATTGATTTTGAGAAAAGAACTATTATGGCAACCAACAATGCTCTATTTTTTGGGGTCAATCCATTACTAGGCCCCCTATGTTCAATGGGGGCAAATTTTATTAGTTGGAGAGATAGCTGAAAATATTTTTGCAATCTATTGATATTGACTTGTGGTATGTTGTTAATGAAGGTCCCTTTGAAGCTACTATCATTGATGATCCCACAAATAGAAGAAGAGAAAGACAAGGGATGAGCTCACTCCACAAGACAAGGAAAACTTGACGTTAAATGCAAAAGCCATGAATGTGCTATATAATGCCTTGGATGCTAATGAATCAACTCGCGTGAAGGGATGCATTTCCGCTAAAGAAATTTGGGATAAATTGAAGGAAATCCATGAAGGGAGCGACGATGTTCGTGAGCAAAAAAAATCCTTACTTGTTGCCAAATATGAGTTCTTCAAGACGGAACCACATGAAAATATTGACAAAATGTATTGTGGGTTCAATGACATCGTTAAGGATCTTGAAGCTTTGGGTAAGGAGTATTCTTTGGGTGAAAAGAATACAAAAATCCTAAATGCTCGATCCAAAGAATGGGATGCCAAAACAGGGTATGATAGCTATAGAGGAAGCCAAGAATTTAAATTCAATGCCTATTGAATCGCTAATCAACTCTCTTACATCTTACGAATTGAAGTTGAAGGCCAAAGTGGTGGATGATTAAGAAGCAATGTCACGCCCCAAAAACGGGACCGTAACACGCCGCGCTAATGGTACACCGGACCAAAGCGCAAGGCACACACGAACAGAGCAACAAACTTAACCGTAATGTAATAAAACCATCAAGCCATTTCTCAACTATAAAACCAAATATTTCATTTTACACAAAAATACGAATTACAAAATTCCTTCTTAGTACAAAAGATGCTACAACGAAAATAAAGTTCATCAATACAAAACTTACTCGAATACACTACGTTATAACTAGCTCAGTGGATATCATAAAAGCTCTTCAAATGGGGCCAAGCATTGCGATAAAAAGAAAACATAAAGATAATAACATTTGTGAAAACCATAGTTATGAAGCAGTTTCTAAAATGTCTCATGCCATTTAAAAGTCAATAAACCATAATCATAAGTAGTTTCTAAAATGTATCATGCCATTTAAACGTCAGGCATGTCCAAAACATAGTCAAAAAGATCCAATCATTTCAAAACATAGTATGCTAAAGCATAGCGAACAAATCCAAGTACAGTTTCAATCCAGAATATAATAAAATAGCATGAGTATCTTTTAGGCTCAACAGTATGACCTACAATACTAGCCAGATCTAGTAATCTACCACACCTACTAGTCCGACCGGGAGGTCAAGTTATCCCATCACAAGACCCGTATCGAGAGTTCATAACATTCACGCTAAAATATTGTTTCTATTTTGGTCAAATCAAGTATAGTTTCACCCCAAATCAAACATTTCCAAATTCCACATCCAAAATTATATACCTCGGTCACCTATGAGCCAAAACAGTCATAAAATGCTTTCATATCAAAAGAGTTTGCAAATATATCATTTGATTAACATAAAATAGCTTGGTCCCGATTTCATATGTAATAGTTCCAAAACTTGATAAAAGTGCAGTTCCAAACATCATACACATTTTAAAATCCATCCAAACATATTTCGAAAGTCATTAAACAAAATACAAGTGGAAGAGGGTCTATGTTATCCACTCATTAAAGCAAAAACTGCACAAAGATCACAGAACGCGATCTGTCTCTTAGGTGGAGTGGTACCTAAAACAGATATAAGAGGACTCTTAGAAGAGATGTAGAAGTTAAAGAATGACTAGGGAAGCGAAAACGACGCGAAACAATAGAAAACGACACCAACAACTCTTTGGTAAAAAATGACCTAATCACAAAAACTGACCAATTTCTACAAGCTAAAACCCTAGTCAAATTTGATAGTTAACCCCTCAGCTAGATTAGGAGATATGTTTTGACTGGGGTTTTAGCTTGTCGTTCAACTTCGCCTCCCTAGGCTATAAGTAGGTTATCCTCCCTGCCAACAAAATCCAATTCCAAGGTATTCAAGGGACCTTGGTTACAACCCAACTCAAAACAACATATTCAACCAACAAAAATCCAATTCCAAGGTATTCAAGGGACCTTGGTTACAACCCAACTCAAAACAACATATTTAATCAACCAATGCATAAATGGAAAGATTCACCGGAGCAATAGCCGGGACTATATCAATAGCATCCCACTACCAAGGAAAACACCTAAAACCATCAAAAGATCATTAAAGACCCTTCAAACATAACCAATTATCCAAATTATCCTAGTTGCGCCAAACTTCCGCTTACTTACAAAATGAAGGGAAATCAATTCCACTTGGTTTCAAGTCTAAATTCCTATCCAAACTAACCTTAAAACACTCTTAAAACATCATTACAAGCATAGACATAAGCATTCAGACACTCTGATAGCATAACATTCTAGGCTCATATGGAAGACAAAACCCTAACTCATAATCTTAAAATTTGTAATCTAACCATGGAAAGTTGTTAAAAATCAACCCCAATCACTTCCCAACCTCCAAAACACTAAAAACAACCCATAACATACATAAATCACAACTTATAAGGCTGCAAAGAGGGTTTTCTCAGCCATAAATAATCCTACAAAACTTGAAATTAAAGCTTAAATCATAAAGCCCATAAGCCATAAATGCTAAAATACATAAAATCTTACCTTCCAAGTGATTCCTACTTAAAACCAAGAAAATTTTTTGGGGAAAATGGAGGAGAGGAGTTCGGCTGCTGCTGGAAGAAAATGAGGAAGAAAAAAAAAGAAGAAGACTTAAAAAGAAATTCCAAGGTTGACCAAATAGTACCCCATTGACCAAATAGTCTCCAAGTTGACTATTTGACCCAAAAACTAATTTTTGCTACTAAATTAACATTATAAATCAGTCATCAAACAACCCGAAATCGCGTAAATCGAAAAATTTGCCGAATTGAAGAACGAATAAGTTGAAGTACTTTATGACTAAAAATAATATGAAAAACATTTTAAACCAGTTAAAATCAAAGAACAAGGCTATTAAAATACTGGGTTTCACAAGCAAGACCAAGAAGGAGCATTGCTCTAAAGACCTCTCAAGAAGAGGATGAAAATGGCTCCATCAATCTAGAAGACGAAGATCTTGATGAAGGAGATCTTGCACTCATCACCAAGGGATTTCTTAAACATTACATCAATAAACGGAGAATGAGAAGAGGTGGAGCTACAAATTCAAATAATTTCAAAGGAAAGACTAAGCTAGAAATGAAGAAGCAAAATGAAAAGTGCTTTGAATGCGGTCAACTCGGACACTTTGCAAATGAGTGTCCTTCCCAGAAAAAGAAGGAAGGAATAAAGCCTAGAATTCAATAACTTTCAAATCACATGGGATGATTGCAACTCTGAAGGAGAAGTTGAAGAAGAAATGGAGTCGGCACAAATGGCCTTTAAGGCCATTGGAGATGATGAGGTAAATTCTAACTATGACTCCAATGATGAAAATGATGAAAATGATCTTGAAGCTTTCATTTTTAAATTGCATGATAGCTTAAAGGAATCATATGATAGAAATAAGGAGTTAGTGAAGAAATCAAATGCTCTATTGAATGCTAACTCTAAACTTGTGAATGAAAATAATAGGCTATCACAAGAAAATTGTGACTTGAAGAAAATAATGCATGTGAGATCAAAGGTCTAGGAAGAACAAGCCTCCTTGAAGAAAACATTGGATGATTTGAATGTTCTCTTGACTAGAAATAGAGAAAATGTTGTTGATTTGAAAAGAAATAGAAATGTATTAATCAACAAAAAATTTATCATGTTTAGAAGGGATGACTTATATTTTGTAAAATCAAAATCCTCTTTAGTATGGAAATAAAACTATTATTTGTAGATATTGCCAACAACATGGACATGTCAAGAATATGAGTTTTGTCAAGAAAAATGAGAAACTTGGAATGAAAGCCGCATGGATTAATAGCAGTTTCACTAACTCAAATGGACCCAAGAAAATATGGGTACCAAAAGTTATCAATTGATCTATTGTGTAGGTACTTAACATCACCAACAATGCTAAGTGGTTCAGAGATAATGGATGTTCAAGGCACATGATGGGTGATGCTTCTCTCTTCACAAATCTCAAATCCAAAAAAAGTGGAATAGTAACATTTGGAGATAACAATAAAGCAAAATCAATCGGCATTAGTGATGTAGGTAAAAATGGTGAAACCTTGATAAAGAATGTGCTTCTTGTTGATAATTTGAACTACAATTTATTAAATGTAAGTCAACTTTGTGATAAAAATTTATATGTGTTTTTTACCAAGTATGAATGTCTTATCCTTGATAAAAATCATGTTGTTCTATTTAACTCGCGGGCACTAGGCACAATGATGTTTATGTGATTCATCTTGATAAAATTAGCAATAGCAATGTAAAATGTCTTACTGCTTCCATAGATGATCCTTGGCTTTGGCATAGAAGACTTTGTCATTTTAATATGGATTTAATTGAAAAACTTGCTAAGAAGGATTTGGTAAGAGGTTTGCCAAAACTAAAGTTTTTGAAAAATAAAATTTGCGATGCATGCCAATTTGGTAAACAAGTTAAAGTTTCTTTTAAACCAAAGAATTTTGTGTCCACTCATAAACCTTTAGAATTGTTGCATTTAGACTTGTTTGGACCTACTCAACATGCTAGTCTTGGTGGTTGCAAATATGCCTTTGTTATTGTAGATGACTATTCTGGTACACATGGGTATTATTTCTTGTTCACAAAAATGAAGCTTTTGAAAAATTTGTAAAATTGTTTTCCAAAATTCAAAATTTATTGAATTTAAAGAACATTTGTTTAAGAAGTGACAATGGTGCCGAATTAATAAATTTAGAGGTTTTCCCGAATTTTGTGATCACAACGGTATTTCACTTGAATTTTTGGTTGTTAGAGTCCCTCAACAAAATAGTGTTGTTGAAAGGAAAAATAGGACTCTTCAAGAAACCACTAGAACTATGATTAGTGAATGCAACTTACCACAATATTTTTTGACCGAAGCCGTTAACACGGCTTGTTATGTCATGAATCGAGTTTTATTAAGATCCATTTTAAACAAAACTCCTTATGAACTCCTTTTTTGTAAAAAAACCCGTTGTGAGCTATTTTAAAGTTTTGGTTGCAAATGTTTTGTTTTAAAAATCAAAGAAAATCTTGATAAATTTGACAAAAAATCGGATGAAGGGATCTTTCTAGGATACTCTAGTGGCAAGAAAGCATACCGAGTATACAATAGAAAAACGTTCTTGATTGAAGAAGTTATACATGTTACCTTTGATGAAGCTAATGATGTTATCTCAAAGAATTTATGTGAAGATGAAGATGTAGGTATTCTGTAAAAGGAGCTCGAGAAGCTCACTATCCATGAAGATCATCAAGAGATCACATCTAGCAATGATGTCAACAACCATCAAGTAGATGATGAAGAAGAAAAGAATGAGGATACTCCAAAGATCTTCCAAAACCTTGGAGATTCGTCTCTAGTCACCCCCAAGATCTAATCACAGGTGATCTATCCGATGGGGTAACTACTCGTTCTCATAAACCTTTGAATAGTAATTGTGCATTACTTTCTCTCATTGAACCTAAACATATAGATTTTGCTTTGAATGATGAATCTTGGGTCATTGCCATGCAAGATGAACTTAGTCAATTTGAGAAAAATAACGTATGGACCTTAGTTGAAAGACCATCTTCTCATCCCGTAATTGGAACAAAATGGGTTTTTGGAAACAAATTAAATGATAAAGGTGAAATTATAAGAAACAAAGCTAGACTTGTTGCAAAAGGTTATGCTCAAGAAGAAGGTATTGACTTTGATGAAACCTTTGCACCCATGTCGCTAGATTAGAACCCATACGCATGTTTCTCGCATTTGCATGTTTCAATGATTTCAAATTATTTCAAATGGATGTCAAAAGTGCATTTTTAAATGGTTTTATTGATCAAGAAGTTTTCGTTGAACAACCTCCGGGCTTTGAAAATAAAATTTTTCCAAATCATGTTTTCAAACTCTCTAAAGCTTTATATGGTTTGAAACAAGCTCCAAGAGCTTGGTTGAAAGATTAAGTGGTTTCTTGATTGAAAATGGATTGAAAAGAGGTGTAGTTGACACCACTTTTTTTACAAAAAACAAATTCCAATGGTTTGTTAATTGTTCAAATTTATGTTGATGATATTATTTTTTGGGCAACTAATGAAAGCTTGTGCAAGGATTTTTCACATTTAATGCAAAAAGAGTTTGAGATTACTATGATGGGAAAGCTACAAATTTTCCTTGGACTACAAGTTCACTAATCAAAGGAAGGAACGTTTATTACACAAAGGAGCTACTCAAACGATTTCGGAATGGAAGATTGCAAACAAGTTGGTATGCCTATGTGCACTTCAACCAAACTTGATAAAGATGAAGGAGGTAATAGTGTTGATGAAAAACACTATAGAGGTATGATCGGAAGCCTACTTTACTTAACAGCTAGCAGACCAGATATTATGTTTGCTGTTTGTTTATGTGCTAGATTTCAATCTTGCCCCAAAGAATCGCACTTGATAGCTGTAAAAAGGATTTTTAGATATTTGAAGGGTACAATGAATTTTGGTCTGTGGTATCCAAAGTCCTCTACATTTGATTTAATCAGTTATTCTGACGCTGACTTTGTTTGGTGCAAAATTGATTGAAAAAGTACCAGTGGTATGTGTCATTTCCTGGGTAATTGTCTTGTGTCTTGGTTTAGCAAAAAACAAAATTCTATTTCTCTTTCTACGGCTGAAGCCGAATACATTACTACTGGAAATTGTTGCGCTCAACTTCTGTGGATGAAACATACTCTAAAAGATTTTGGTGTTATTTTTTATTGTGTTGTGCCTATAAGGTGTGACAATACTAGTGCAATTAATCTCACAAAAAATACTGTTATGCACTCTAGAACCAAACACATTGACGTTAAGCACCATTTTATTAGAGATCTTGTTTGTAAAAAGGAAATATGTGTTGATTTCGAGCCTACTTCAGATCAACAGGCTGACATTTTTACAAAACCCTTGGCTCTAGTACTTTTTGAATCTCTCAGAAAACGTTTGGGGATTTTACAGTTGAATTTGGCATAATCTCTTAGTTCGTACGCATCCTATCGTCCGAAAAATACTCTTTCTCGGATGCTCTCACTCGTCCGAAAACCTCGGCCCTGCATCAGACGCTTATGATCGTCTAAATGTTACTCAATTTCTTTACTTACTCACTGGAATTCTACCAGACGCCTCCCATCGTCCAAAAGAATATCGGACGCACTAGCTCTTCGATTGGCCATCCGTTCATCAGCTTTCGGAAGCATCATCGGACGCACACCAGTTGTTCGGAAGTCCGAATGGTCTCTAACTCTACTTGATTAAAACCGTCCACTTTCTCCCTTTTCGGACTCACCCTAACCACGGAAACCCTCTCTGGCAAAAAATTTTTTTCCTCAAAAATTTCTCCAACTTCTTCCTTCTCTCCCCAAATTGTTTGGAAATTGTCATTCGCAAAGTATTCATCACCATTATTGCACCTAATTCCACCCATCTACCATCTCATTTCTTCAAACTCCCACCAACTTTTCAAAAAAAAAATTAATTAAAATTTTTTTTCTTTTCTTTCCTTTCATTCACAATGGTCAAATCCCGTGGAGGTTCTTCAACAGCAACTCATGGACGAAAATCAAAAGGAAAAGCTCCGGTGAGTGGGGAATCGTCTGCTAATCCTCAAGCCTCATCCAATCCAACCTTACCAAAATTCATCGATGCCAAGGCATCCAAACGGTATACATCTCTTCTTAGCAAATCTATAATCGTTCAACGCCCTGATTCTCAGAGTCTTTTCAATGAATTTAATCTTCCCATTATCAAATACGTGTATTGAAAAACAAAATTGGGGTCACTTAGTTCATACTGACTTACCCGTTTATCTTGACATGGTACTCCAATTCACAGCCAATCTTAGGAAAGGCCCTACTGTTTGCACATTAGTTTCTCTTGTAAACAACACAAATCTTGAAATTTCCTCCAACATCATCAACACTATTTTTGAATGTGAAGTCTCAAATCCGAATAATTTTTCTTATTTCTTTTCTTTAGATAAATGACCCACTCTTGATACTCGATTTGACATTGATGAGGTCAGAGCAATTTTTAACATCAATTTCAAACAGGCCTCGGAAGCCAAAACTACATTGCTCACTCCTGAACTGAACATTTTGTACACTCTTGTCACGAATTTGTTGTTACCAACAGATAGGCATCGTACTGAGCCCGAAAAAATGCAGCTTTACTTATTTTTTTGTGTTTTCAAGGAAATTCCTCTTGACTTTGGGTATCTCTTCTGCTCCCTGTGGGAAATCTTTCTCACTGATACCCGGCGAAACAAAACATTCCTTTTGGAAAATTTCTCGCCAAAGTATTTGACTTCCTTGATGTACCATTCAACGGAAACAAACAATTTCCCCCCTATTTCAACAAATCTTATATTGAGCGAAAAGGCCTCTGTTATTTTAATGATCAATGGTCAACTAAGGCAGCCTTTGATATTGAACGTTCAAAATCCCAGGCCTCTACCTTTGGTTTGGCACTTCCCCATTCTCCTCCTCCTCAAACACCTCCACCAGTCCATGATCCTCGTCCATCTTCCTCCGAACCTTCACTTTCTCAAATTTGTGACCTTCTCACTTCTTTGAGCACTCAAGTAAGTTCCTTTCAACGTCGTACTAATTGTAAGTTAAAGCGACTTGAAACTCGTCAGTTGATTCTCCAAGAGGCACTTAGCTTGGTCATGTCTGCTTCAGCTCAGGTTCAATTTGCAAATATTCAATCACAATATCCACTCGACTCCTCTACCAAAAGTGATGACAATGCCGAAGAAGGGGATGTTCGTGAGGATAGACGAAGAGAACACAAATAATCAACGTGCTGCCAATCAAGATGAAGGCGACGATGAGGACGTTGATGACACATTCAATTTCATCATTTTAACGCCGTAATGAAGAAGATGAAGATAGTGAGGCTACTGATGATGACGCCCCTCCAAACGCCGCAAGATCGAAAAATGCACTAAGAAGAAAAATGACTCGACTTAGATTCTATAATAATATGTATTTTAGTTTTGGCATTTCTTTGAATTTTCCCGTTGACTAGTTGGATTCACTCTCGGTTTTATCCTTTTATGAATTACTTTAACTTTTTGTACTATTCCTGTTGAATATTTGGGTACACTTTCTCAGGGGAGCTTTGTTTGATGATGTCAAAAGGGGGAGTAGTAATTTATATTGCAAAATGATTGGTTATCACTCGTATCTGTTGCTTGGTGTTGTCTCTATATTGCAAAATGATTGGTTATAACTCATGTCTGTTGATTTTACATATTCAATATTCCATGACTATTTGTCATCATCAAAAATCTAAGGGGAGATTGATCTTTTCCAAACCTTATTTTGATGATGACATAAGCACTAAACTCTGAAAACAAGCTTTGCAGGTCTGTTACTTTTTTTGCTGGAAATAGGGTGTTTGGACGCATTACACCGTCCGAACTATGTCAAACTTCTCGAATGCATTTCCCCGTCCGAGCCAACAGGCAGAAAGCAAGGTTCTTAATGCTTCTCTATGGACACACACAACTGTCCGAACAAAGTCTCTTTCGGACGAACATGACTGTCCGAAGCACTGTTCGGACAATGGAACGAACGCATGCAAGGCCGTCTGAACGATGTTCTTCACCAACTGCATGGAGATCAGACGCTGTGTCGGACGCATCATACTTATCTCGGACGTCCGAAACCTCAACCGCTACTTTTTCTGCATTTATTATTTAACCGTTAGGAAGTAGTTGCAACCACCATTTATTGCTCCTATAAATACCGGCTCTACTATTCTATAAAAAATCATCTAATACATTGAATACAAGCCTTAGAAAAGATAGCAATTTTAGTACAAATTGGCTATAGTGCTATATTGTATTAGTGTGCAGCTTAGAGTGCAATTCAATTTTGAGTGGAGTGATAATCTTGTACGAAAGTGAGGTTGTGGGTAAAATTCTTGGCTCAACTAAAAGAGTTTTAGCGTGAGCAAGAATTTCCCTGCTTTGTAAAGATTATTGGCTCACTAAGTGTGTGAAGCATTGTAGTGAATTAATACTTCAAGCTTGTTAGCTTGGAAGTATTGGTTGTTTAATTTCCTCTCTTTCTTACTTCACAGTTTCATTGATTCTATTATATTAATTGTTAGTTGAAAATCTCAATAAGTTTAATATTTCTAAAAGTATTCTTTAGAAACCTAATTCACATCCCTCTTAGGTTGCTTTGGAACCAACAGGACGGTGGTTCAGACGTCCGATCATGCGTCCTACAGTTTTATGAACAGTGTCTTGCACGGTCATATGTGTCCTACAGCTTTATGAACAGTGTCTCGGACGGTCATATGCATCACCTATAGCTTTATGAACAGTGTCTCCGAAGGTCATATGCGTCCTACAGTTTGATAAAAAATTTCTTCATTTCGAGCTCCATTCTTCGGACGGTCTTCAATGTCTGATCCTTTTGGCTTTCGGATTCCTTGTCTCAGACAATATTTTGCGTCCGAAGCACTATCCTTCAGACAGTTATTTTAGTTGTTTTTCTTGATTGTGTTTGGAAGATTAGTTACGTTCGAACCTTCATGTTTTTCTGCACACTTGTTTTCAGACCATTAGTATGATTTGGTTATCATCAAAACATGATTATCATAACTGGGGTTCAACCATCTCCCCCTTTTTGATGACGACAAATCAATTGGACATTTCTAAAAACAACCATAAAATATGAAGCACGAGATAAGAGATTTTGTCCATTATTTCTCCTCCTTTTGGCATCATCAAAACACAATAGCATAAAGCAATTTATACACACAATCTCCCTCATAATTAATGCCACATCAAGTATCAAATATCTTTCCCTCAATACTATACATGCAATTCAGGTAAGTATCTAGAGGATAAGTTAAGTTTAAAATATTTCTTCCTTTCAAGAATAAATAATCAAGTAGAAACGAGGAAATTTATACAAAGGATTAACATAAAAGCATTTTTTTGCTCTTTCTTTACCAAAAGCATCATTAAAACAATAAAGCATATGTGTTGCAATTACTAGTGATGCAAATTAATTTCTAACATATAATCCATTTAGAAAAGAGAAAGCTCCCTATTTTTTTTGCAAATAGTGACTCAATATAGACAAAAATTGGGGATACTTATACCCAAGCATTCTAAACAAATTCAAACATATAGTTGACTAATATTAAAGAGATCATAGTTCATATTAAAAATTTAATTGTTACCCATTTTAGTATAATCTTAGTTCATATGCCTTGAACACCCTCCATTGATAATCCATGAATTCCTTGGTGCTCTCTAAGCATACCTACATACCACATTAGGCAACACCATTTGGTACCAAAACTTTCTGATACATGTGTCCACTTGAATTAGTGAATTCACTTAATATTCACAAAGATTTCATTCCCAATTTTTCATTTCTTTTAACATAACAATCTTTCTTCACATGACCATGTTGATGACAATAATAGTACATAATATTCTTATTGCCATACAAAGAAGATTTTGATTTAACAAAGCACAAATCATCCTTTCTAAAAGTGGTAAAATTTTTATTGATGAGCATATTTATAGTCCTTTTCCTTTTAAATTCATTTTCCTTTTTCTTTTGCAAAAGTGCATCAAGATCATCTAAACTCTTCTTCAATGAAGCTTGTTCTTCCTTGATCTTGGTTTTCACATCTAATCTTTTCTTCAATGCATCATTTTCTTTTTGTCAAAATACTATTTTCGTGCACAAGCTTTGAGTTTGCACTGAATAAAGCATTAATCGTAATTTTTAACTCTTTGTTCCCAGCTATGATTCTTTCAAACATTCATGCATTTTAAAAATAAATGATTCAACATCATCATCAAGAATCATCATCACAAGAATCATCACAAGAGGATACCTCACTATTGCGAAGAGCCATAAAAGCCATTGATCCGCCTCTTGTTCTTCTTCAACTTCTCCGTCGGAATTGCAATCATCCCATGTGATTTGGAAGTTGTTCAAGTAAGGCTTCCTTCCTTCTTTCTTCTTCTTGGATGGACACACATTTTCAAAGTGTCCCAATTGGCCATATTTATAGCATTTTCATTTGTCTTCTTGCTTGCACCTTTTTGCGAAGCCTTCGATGCTATGCTTTTTTTTGTCCTTGCCTCCTCATCATCCTATACCTTATATTTCAACTTCAATTCAAATAAGGTTAGTGAATTAATCAAAGACTCAATAGGCATAGAATTTAAACTTTTAGACTCTTCTATGGCAATGGATTTAGGTTCCCATTCCTCAGGTAAAGCATTCAAAATCTTTCTATTCTTTTTACCCAAAGAATATTCTTTACCTAAACCTTCCAAATCCTTTACAATATCATTGAAGACTACAACACATCTTGTCAATATTCTCATGAGGTTCCATTTTGAAGGATTCATATTTAGCCACAAGAAGTGACTTTTTTAACTCTCTTATATCTACACTTCCTTCATGGATTTCTATCAATTTGTCCCATATCTCCTTGGTCGATTTGCAACCTTTCACTTTAGTAGACTCATCTGCATCCAAAGCATTATACCAAATATTCATGGCTTTTGCATTTAAAGATAAATTAACTCTATCTTGTGCATTTAAATCATATCTAGTCTTAACCCTTAATCTATGTGTATTTTCATCAAGAATATTAATGGATTGTATGAAAACTTTCATTCTTTCCCTCCAAATAACAAAATTAATGCCATTAAACATGGAAAGTCTAGTAATGGAATGCCCATCTAAAAACAAAGCATTTTTAGTTGCCATAATGATATTTACTCTATGGTGATTAAACCAAAACAAGAAGAGACCAAGCTTTGATACCAATTGTTGGCCCAAAAGCAACCTAAGGTTTGGTCGGGGTTGAATTAGATTGTCTCAAAAAACAAACCTTCTAATGCATTTAAAGAAAATCCAAACTCTGTCCAACAAATTAACACTTAAGCACAAATGATCAAAGATAAATATTTAACAATTGAAACTTAAAGAACAAATGAAAAGATTGAGATAAAGAATATCAAACCAAACTCCCAAGCTCCTCAAGCTTGGAGTTCATCCACTAGTAGTGCCTCTTCAAAGAAGATGAGGCAATAACCTTCTTGTACACAAAGTAGGCTCACCCTTGCTCCAACTAAGTTTCTCTAGTTGAGCCAAGGGTTTTACATTACAACCTCACTTTTGTACTTTGTTATCCCTTCACTCTTTTACTTGAAGATCTCTCACTAGCTACTCTTGCTCACACTAATTCCCTCTAGTTGAGCCAAGAGAATTATACTACCCAAACCAATACAACCCACAATATTTTAGCCTATTTCTCCCCAAATTGCTCTTACAAGTATTTGTATTGAATGTAGTAGTTGTCACACACATTAATTGGATGTCCTTCAGCTATTTATAGATGAAAGATGTGCTGAAATTTGAGCTCCAACGGTCAAAAAACTACCTACTAAAAACTAGCCGTTAGGAGTTCGGATGGTGGTTTGGATGTCCGATCATGCATCCTACATCTTCATGAACAGTGTCTCAGAAGGTCATATGTGTCCTATAGCTTTATGAATAGTGTCTCGGACGGTCATATGTGTCCTACAACTTGACAAAAAATTTCTTCATTTCGAGCTCCTTTCTTCGGACGGTCTTCAACGTCCAATCCTTTTGGCTTTTGGGTTCCTTATCTCCGACAGTCTTTTTCGTCTGAAGCACTGTCATTCGGTCAGTTATTTGAGTTCAAAAGATGTGTTCTTCCTTCGATGTTATTTGGTCATGTTTCGAATGCTCCCTTGCATCCGAACTCCTTGTTTTCGGACGTTCTTCATCGTCCGTAAGGTATCGTTCATATTTTAGTTATTTTTCATGATTCTGTTTGGACGATTAGATTATACTTACGTCCAACCTTCCTATTTTTTTGCACACTTGTTTTCACACCGTTATTACAATCTGGTCATCATCAAAGCATGATTATCATAAACAAGACTGATATTTGGTAATAAAAATTACAACATAACTAATATCAGATCTTGTTTATAACATGGCATACATTAGACTACAAGTGCAAAAGGTATATTTTCCATTCAACCCATTTCTTCAGGGGATTTTGAACTCATCTCTTTAGAAAGGTGAATTCCTGTCTAAAAGATAATAAACCTCTCTTAGAATTCTCCATGCTGAACTTCTTCAACACGGTGTCTATATACAGGCGTTGTGCTAGACCTGTTATCCTATCTTTGTAGATTCAAATTCTAAGGATATAGATTGCTTTTCCCAAATCTCTCATCGAAAAAGCCCTCGACAACCATCTTTGACCGAAGTTAATATCCTTATATCATTACAGATCAAGAGTATGTCATCAACATACAAAACTAGAAAGATGATTGCTCTCCCGCTAGAGTCTTCTGTAGACACATGGTTCATCCTCATGTTTTAATGAAGTCAAACCCTTTGACTACTTCATCAAACCGGATGTTCTAACTTCTGGAAACTTGCTTAAGACCATAAATGGATCTCGTAATCTTGAATACCTTATTGGCTTCAACAATGGATCAAAACCTTTAGATAACTCCATATATATATTCTCTTGAATACATCAATTCAAAAATGTGCCTTGATAGCCATTTGCCAATCACATAATCACAGTACAATGCTATAGCTAATAAAATCCTAATGGACTTGAGCATGGCTACTGGCAAAAAGGTTTCCTCATAGTTTATTTAGTGGACTTGATGATACCCTTTAGCTACAAGCCTAACTTTATAGGTCTCTACCTTACCATCCATACCAATCTTTTTATTGGAGACCCATTTGTTCCATATTAGAACTATTCCTTCGGATATGTCTACCAGATTTCAAACTTAGTTGGCATGCATTCAATCCATTTCAAATTTCATTACTTGTAGCCACTTGCTAGAATCGATGTCAGACATCCCCTCTTCGTATATAATAGAATTATCTTTATGACCACTATTTCCTACAGCAAACAATTCTTGTGCTCCTTCTAGAAGTAAGCCATATCTCTCTAGTGGATGAGATATCCTACTCGACATACGAGGAGTTTGTGCGACAACTAGAGCTAGTACTTCTTTTAAATTTTCCTCCATTGTGTCCGTGTTGATTTGTTGAGAAGCAATTTCTTCTAGTCTGATAGTCCTTCTGGAGCCTCCTTCTCAAATGAACTCTTCTTTAATAAAGAGGATATTTTGGCTGATGACAACCCTTTGTTCATCTGGAATATAAAACTGATGTCCTAAACTATCTTTACAATATCTAACAAACTGTCACTTAACAGACCTAGTTCTAATTTTTCTATCTTCAACTTTCTAATAAAAGACATACAATCCTAAATTTTAATATGAACAAGGATTCATTTTTTGCCTTTCCACATTTCATATGGAGTTGCAGGGGTAAGAATGTGATTTAAAAGGTACCATGTTTAATGTATAGGCGATTGTAAGAAGTGCATAACCCCAAAAGAATTCTAGTAAGTCTGTATTACTTATAATGGACCGGACCATATCATAAAAGTCCTATTTCTCCTCTCATAAAACACCACCGAGTTGTAGTGTTGCTGGTGGGTAAATTGTGAAACTATTCCACTAAACTTACGAAACTCATCAAACGTGTCACTCAAGTATTGGCCTCCTCGATCTGATTGTAAGGCTTTGATACTTTTGCCGAGTTGATTCTCAACTTCAACCTTAAACTCTTTGAACTTTTCAAAAACTTCAGACTTGTACTTCATTAAGTACACGCAACCATACCTACAGCAATCATCAGTGCAGGTTACGAAGTAATTATAACTACCACGCACATTGAGTGGTCCACATACATCTGTGTGTATGATGGCTGAAAGATCATCGACTCTTTCATTTTGTCCAACAAAAAATGATTTGGCCATCTTGTCAAGGATGCAACTGGCTCACAAGGAGATAATGGTTCAAAACTAGAAGAGCTTAATAGCCCTTGTTTTACCATCTTGTCTAGTCTAGATTCCCCAATATGGCCTAATCTTAAGTTCCATATATTCTTAAGGTTAACAATTTTTCTAGTTCTTTTCTTGGAGTAGTCATTCATAATAACACTTTGGTTAAACTCATCAACTTTCAAATTTAGACAGCAAAGATCATGAAATAATGAACCAGTACCAACTACTTTTTTCCAAAATAAATATAGAAAACATTATTCTTGAAAGAAAATTCATAATTTTCTTTTACCAAACATGGGAAAGAAATAAGGTTTCTAAAAACTGAAGGTACTAAAATCTTGTTTTGAAAATTAAAGAGATGAAGGAAAAATAATCCTACTAGTATCTTAGCTACAATAGCAACATTTACCCCGTTACCAGCTTGAAGAACGTTCTCCCCTTTGACAAGTCTTCTACTTCTGATCAGATTCTGAAAATACACAAATATTTTAGCTTACGTCCAGAAACGAATACCCAAAATTTGTATCGGAACCACTTGCATGACTGGTTTCAATACTTTATGAATTGGGCATATTGACAGTTGCCTTGCCTTCCAGGTGCTTAGGTATTCCACACAATTTCTCTTCCAATAACCTTCCTTATTGCAATGGAAACACTTTCCCTTGTCTACCGCGGCTCCTTTATTTTTCCTATCTTTCTTGGAGTCACTTCGGGAGATGATTGATCCAAGGCATAATAAATTATTTCTAAATTGCAAAAAATTCTCAACTTGCAAAGCCAATAATTGTAATTATTGCAAACAGGGCGGTGGGTATCAAGAATGTGAAAAATGGGACTTGATATGCTATTTGACATCTTCAAAAAATATAAATGAGATCATTAGTTTTTTAACTTATCCCACTATTTTATTTTGCTCTTTAAATCAAACAATATCATTCACTGAGATTTTCTAATTTCACACTTCAAATGAAAATGGCAATGCCCATTGGAATTGTTTCAAATGAATAAATAAACTCGATGGCCCATTAAATTTAATAAACCTCACATAATAGTTTCATGATTTATTAAGTTTAATGAGAGAGTAACTCTTGCTCAATGTATCTCATATATGCATTGATTAATTTAGCTCCTAATTATTTGAAACCATACATAATAGTTTCTTGATTCATTTCATTAGTTAGGTCAAAAACTTACCATCGTAAATATGATTGGATTTGAATATTACATAATAGTTTCTTGGATTATTACATAACCTTAACATGCCTTATGAGCCTTATGGGCTCACCAAAGTGGAGAGCTACGGTAGAACACTTCTAGCGTTACAACCCAATATTTTAATATTTGGAAGATTTGGATTATTAATTAAGTTTCTCTTTGTACAAGCAACCATTTTAATCATCTCATAATTAAAACCATACACATATCACATATCTATATAAAATAAAATAATGCTAATAGGCCACTAAGGGATCCAACTTGAGCCACTAAGTTGGATAGAGTCACAAGGGTAGCGAACAATTATAATGGCCCAAAAATTTTTGAGCTATTGCTACTGTTGGAGTCTTGAAATCTTCTAGCCTCCACATTGCGTTTGAAGTCTGCTCCAATGCCTTGGATTCACCATGGTTTATTCCCAATCCTTGATCTTGTAATTCTTCCCAAAATTTACAAGAAAATATTTTAAGGAATACAAATATTTTCTCATACTAGGGGATTTACAACACCTAATGAGATAAAAGTTACACAGGCCCATTATAAAATTTTTACAACCTATAAGAAATTAACCAAACCAAAAAAAAATAACATTAAATGGTCTCCTATGTCCCATTAATCATCATTGGCAAGAATTAAGAAAAAACAATTATTTAAAGATGCAATGATTTGGTTGGAAGCCTAGTTTAGGCCCAAAATAAAAATTTTCTATTAAATCTAATTTAATTAACTAAATATTTTTCTATATTCCATTAACATGCTCAAAACACATTTTTAAACATGAAATTTAAAAATCACATCAAAATAGTCGGCAAATTTTAAAAAATTATTTTTATTAAAACCAAGATAGCGGTTAAAACCCGAAACACATAATAGAAGTCCATTGAGCCTCATTCCAAAAACCATACAAACCCTAAAAGAGTTTTAATGCCCCAATAATGAGAAGGTCACAGTACAACCTAGGGTTGAAATCCTAGTTTACCGATTTCTTCCTCCTTTACAGTTCTCATTTATATTTTTCTATTTTAAGGATTTGAAACCATCACCATGGCTGTACATATCCCAAGGATGAAGCCCTAGGGTTGTCTGCTTCCTAGCTTGAAGAAAAATTAGGGTTTCGATCAAATCCTAGTTTGGATGAAAAAATCCTAAGTTCGATTGTTCTCTTTTTTCTTTTTTTCCTAGTTAATCACAACAACTCAATCATATTAGGAAAGTGATTGAGAAGGTCATGGTACCACCCTAAAAGAGCTTTAATGCCCCAATGATAAAAAGGTCACGGTACAACCTAGGGTTGAAATCCTAGTTTTACTGATTTTCTTCCTCTTTTACAGTTTCTCATTTTTATTTTCTATTTTAAGAATTTGAAACCATTAACATGGCTGCACATACCCCAAGGACAAAGCCCCAGGGTTGTCTGCATCCTAGCTTGATCAAAAACTAGGGTTTCGATCAAAACCTAGTTTGACAGAAAAAACCCTAAGTTTGGTTTTCCTTTTTTTCTTCTTTTTCCTAGTTAATCACAACATCTTAATCACATAGGAAAGTGATGAACAGATTATATGGACCAAAAAAAAAAATTTTGATCCAACCAAGAATGCATCAAAACAATCTAACAATTAGTTTCTTAGTAATAGCTCTGATACCAGTTGATGGATAAGATTACCATAATAAGCAGATATTTTAAAATTTAAACGTAGAGGAAAGAATCATATAAAATAATCTAAAGCACTTCATCCATGGATCAAGTTACAAAACTTTATTGTTAGGAAGTGACCCAAAGCATCAAGAAGAGATCTTTTCGTCAAAAATTGAATTTCGTCGATTACAGAAACTGACGAGGTCCTGGGTTCAAGAAGAAGAACACCAAATGCATGGCATCTCCAGAAGTCCACATGAGCATTTGATGAACTAACTCCTCATAGTTGTTAATACTTGGTGCTAGGGAAGATCTAAAACAAATAACTAGCAAGTGAAGGAATCAATTTTTTCGGCCAAAATCCTAATCCAAGAAGCACGAGGATAGGGAAAGAGAGGTATGATTTTTTAAGTGGGGGGAGAAAGAATTTCCCCTCTATTTTTAATGTAAAATGTTGCTCTTACTAACTAGGGAGCTTAAGTGAGTATTTATGGACCACATAGGGTAAATCGGGATTTGGTGAAATATGGTTGAATAGAAAAGCCTAATTTTTCTGTCTGGGTTAATTCCATGTCTTTGTATTATTAATAACTGACCATCGTTTTCCAAAAATTAACTAGAATCAGGCCACGTATGTTATTTATTCCCCACATAATCATATTTCAAGCCCAAGTCTCTACTCGGCTTAAATACGTTAACTTATAAAGACACAAGTTTAATAATTCATATACAAAATATTTTTTTCATGTATTAATAAACTTAAAATTATTTTAAATCAACCCTCATATTGTCTCATTTCTAAAATTTTCCTAAACCACTTTTAAGGATTAATTATTGTATCCCATACATCATCATAAAATATG
Organism: Cinchona pubescens; assembly: GCA_025175665.1. NCBI lineage: Eukaryota > Viridiplantae > Streptophyta > Magnoliopsida > Gentianales > Rubiaceae > Cinchona > Cinchona pubescens. Next base: position 6,912,933 of record JANKKI010000123.1, on the reverse strand, counting down.
ATGTACATTGTGTAACTCTTGTACTTTTGTCTGGTAGTTTGAAGTTAATTTATCATCATACTCTTGTTTGTGTGACCAACCAGGTTCAAGATCCTAATGACATCAAGATGATTATAAAATAAATTGACAATGACTAATTAGGTCAAAGGTTTTGTCCATTATCTCATAACTGACATAAAAAATCTATAAAAATATCTTTTGGGAGATATTAACTCTTAAGTGTCAAAATGCCCTCAAAGTCCACGAGTGACATCTGACAACATATCATAGTTATCAATAGGATATGAATGAGAGGAATTCATCATAAACCTTTATATCATGATTACCATGAGGTAAAATCCTACTGGTCTATTTTGGAATCCAGTATAGATCATGGCCATGGTTTCCTTGTCAAGCCAATCTACAATCTCTTATATGACTCTTGTGTCTTTCAGCACATATACTTAATTGGAAAATCTTTCCTTTATAATTTAACTACCTTGGCCAAGGAATTTCTTGCTAAAATTCACCATTATCATATCATTTACACCCTCTTTACTTTTCACTTAAGTGTAATGGATTCTTACGTGTTGTGCAACCTCTCATGTTTTAACTATATGATGTTAATTAGTTCTTTATTACACCCTAAAACAGTAAAATATTACATACCATGGATATCATACATTCAAGCATGATGTGTTCATAACACTATAAGTCAAAGTACCAATCCACCCGATCATAAATCTCATGTGATCCAATATGAGTTATGGTCTAGTTTAATGCAGTGTGTTATGAATCGCCTATTGTGTTTGTCCTCACAACTCATGTGAAATGATATGAGACTTGATCATCTCACTTGTGAATGACTCAAGTTGCATTGAGGGAAGGTCATGATACTAGCTTCTAAGGGTAGTCGTGCCAAATAGAATGTCCTCCACAAGGAACTATAAATATTTATGAATGAGGTAATCAAAAATTTAGTGTCTCATATTCACAACTCTTGTGAATAAATCTTTAACATCACCCAATGGACTCAGTCAAAATAAGTCTCCATCTAGAAACACATGAATGAAACATAAACTTGGGATTGATTACAATACAAGATAAGTTTAAACACAAAAATGTTCTATTATAGTCATCATGACCCGATTGGGTTTACTGCATTACCCTAACACTGTATACTCCTATTGTCAATGATAGATTAAGAGAGTGACATAGGAGTTGAATAGTTTTAAGTAATTAGTCATTGCCAGCTAAAAAGATTCAAACAAATGAATGTAGTCATGAATATTTAAGAAAATGAATGTATTTGCAACTGTGGAGTATTAGTTAGTTTTTGCATTTTGTTTGTTAAAAAGAATATTCCTAAAATGTTTATACCCATCATTTTTCCTATATTGTACGAAGTATTCCATCATGTAAACTACAAAAATAAGAAAAACACTTGAAAGAAATGTGGCTAAATAGTTAGTTCAGGAACTTACCCAATTATCAGCTTCTTTGAGTTCACAAAAAAAAAATAGAATAGGGAACAAGTTTTTTAGTTCAGGACCAAATATTGTGATTGCTTTGGTTCAAAAACGATTTAGTCTAGGAAGAAATAAAGAAAATCATAGAAATAAAAATGGAAAGAAAACTAAGAAATTGGGCACAATAAAAAGGAAAAGATAACCTAGAATAACAAAAGCAAAATCAATTTAGCAAGTTTAATTAATGAAGCTGTCACGCCCCAAGAACGGGACCGTAACACGCCGCGCTAATGGCACACCGGTCCAAAGCGCAAGGCACAAACGAACAGAGCAACAAACTTAACCACAATGTAATAGAACCATCAAACCATTTCTTAACTATAAAACCGAATATTTCATTTTACACAAAGGACTGAATACGAATTACAAAATTTCTTCTTAGTACAAAAGATGCTACAACAAAAACAAAGTTCATAAATACAAAACCTATCTAATACACTACCCCTCTCCAAACAAAAGAGAAGCTTGGAAGATTATCCGCAGAGTCCTACCGGAAATATGGAATGGAGAAAATCTAAAGTCGCTAACGATGGAGAGTCCAAAACGAGCACCTAATCTGAAAAATTGTAATCACATGGGGTGAGCATAACTAGCTCAGTGGATATCATAAAAGCTCTTCAAATGGGGCCAAGTGTTTCGATACAAAGAAAACATAAAGATAATAACATTTGCGAAAACCATAGTCATAAAGCAGTTTCTAAAATGTCTCATGCCATTTAAACGTCAATAAACCATAATCATAAGTAGTTTCTAAAATGTATCATGCCATTAAAACGTCAGGCATGTCCAAAACATAGCCAAAAAGATCCAAACATTACAAAACATCGTATGCTTTTCCAAAACATAGCCAAAAAGATTCCAATCATTTCAAAATATAGTATGCTAAAGTATAGAAACAAATCCAAGTACAGTTTCAATCCTAGATTTAATAAAATAGCATGAGTATCTTTTAGGCTCCAAGGTATAACCTACAGTACTAGCCAGATCTAGTAATCTACCACACCTACTAGTCTGACCGAGAGGTCAAGTTATCCCATCACAAGACCCCTCAGCAAATAGTTCATCACATTCACAGCAGTCACCATGGCGTCCCATGGATGACTATAGAACCGGTTCTCCACAAATCAAACATTTCCAAACACATCCAAAATTATATACCTAGGTCACCTATGAGCCAAAACAGTCATAAAATGCTTTCATATCAAAAGAGTTTACAAACATATCATTTGATTAACATAAAATAGCTTGGTCCCGATTTCATATGTAATAATTCTAAAACATTGTAAAAGTGCAGTTCCAAATATCATACACATTTTAAAATCCATCCAAACATATTTCGAAAGTCGTTAAACAAAGTGCAAGTGGAAGAGAATCTATGTTACCCACCTATCAAAGTATAAAACTGCTTGAAAGATCACTGAATGCGATGGCCAGCGGTAAATGGCGTGGATACCTAAAACAGCCCATATAAGACACTAACTCTTAGAAAAGATGTAGGGCTCAAAATAAAAGACTAGGAAGCGAAACTTATATGCGTAATTGGGCTCTTCCTGTCTCTGAACACATCTGATGTGTATAAGAGACAGGCTCCGGTTGTGCTGTGCCTGCTGCCTTGAATACCTTGGTTGAAAACACTTAGTTAATCCCTTGGAAATTCGTATTACAGCTAGACTAGGAGATAATAAGCTCAGTTTTCCAGAAAAACCGAAAAACTTCGCCCCTCCTAGGCTATAAGTAGGCTATCCTCCCTGCCAATAAAAATCCAATTCCAAGGTATTCAAGAGACAGGTTGGTTTGCCAACTTGGTATCATATTCAACCTTGGAAACAAAATCCAATTCCAAGGTATTCAAGGGACCTTGGTTACAACCCAACTCAAAACAACACGTCACAGTATTCAACCAACCAACAAAATCCATAAACGGAAAGATTCACCGGAGCAATAGCCGGGACTATATCAATAGCATTCCACAACAATCCATACTCCATAACCACTACAATTAACTCTATTACAACATTAGAGCAACAACCTATGGTTGGAATTCCTCTTTACTACCAAACTGAAAATTTTACCTATTAGGCACACGCATGATTCAAACATGCTTCTAACCATCCCACTACCAAGGAAACACTTAAAACCATCAAAAGATCATTAAAGATCCTTCAAACATAACCAATTATCCAAATTATCCTAGTTGCGCCAAACTTCCGCTTACTTACAAAATGAAGGGAAATCAATTCCACTTGGTTTCAAGTCTCAATTCCTATCCAAACTAACCTTAAAACACTCTTAGAACATCATTATATGCATAGACATAAGCATTCATAGCATAACACTCTAGGTCACATATGGAAGACAAAACCCTAACTCATAATCTTAAAATTTGTAATCTAATGCCATGGAAAGTTGTTAAAAATCAACCCCAATCACTTCCCAACCTCCAAAACACTAAAAACAACCCATAACATACATAAATCATAACTTATAAGGCTGCAAAGAGGGTTTATTTTCAGCCATAAAGAATCCTTCAAAACTTGAAATTAAAGCTTAAATCATAAAGCCCATAAGCCATAAATGCTAAAATACATAAAATCTTACCTTCCAAGTGATTGATACTTGAAATCCAGGAAAATGAGTGATTGCCGGAACCGAAATCGCGTAAACCGAAAAATTTGCCGAATTGAAAAACGAATAAGTTGAAGTACTTAATGACTAAAAATAATATGAAAAAACATTTTTAAACCATTTAAAATCAAAGAACAAGGCTATTAAAATACTGGGTTTCACAGAAGCAATCTACTAAATCCAATAAAGCAGATATATTTTAAGCAGTAGAATACAAAACTTCAACTTGTAGCCTACACAAAACAACAAGGGAGCTATAACCAATTAACAGAGAACCAAGGCTTATACAAGAACATAAGAATGAAAACTGATAAGGAAAAATGAGAATTAACAGTCAAAAGTATTAACAATATATTTAAGGGGAGAAACAACACTACAAAAAAAAAAAAAAACAAAAACACTTAGGATCTTTCAGTGGAAGATTGATCAATTGATAAGGGAAAAGATAGCACCTCATGCATCACGAAAATTTTTACAAAGTTAAAACATGTTATGGATGTGAAGACTAGAATTACCTATAAAGGAATTTAGCAAGTAAGCAATCTGAATAATCTTTTGATAGTCGTTGATTAAGGTGAAAGAAAAGGAAAACATCAAATAAAAGAGGAAAAGTTCAGTAAGAAAATAGAAGAGGGATGCAGAATCAAGGGGCAATAAGAAAGAAAATGGTAGTATATCTAGGCCTTTTTTTATCATCAGTCAGACTGTAATGATAAACCAGTATCTTCTATACTTATACAATACTTTTTAATCTTACATTTGTAGGATAGCTATTCAGGCAAATATTGATTAGGTAACTGATTCACAAACAAGTAATAAATTAAGCCTTAATAACCCTAATCAATACTTACACAAGCTTGCAAGGATACGAAATATGTTTGAAGATCGGGTAAGTAAGGATCATTCCCACGAAGACTATTGGATATTACTAGGGTTTACGAATCTTTATACTAGTTAAATGAATTAATTGCAAGGTTTTTTCCTACGTAACTAAATTAGTTCTAATCACTAAGAAAATAAGAACAATTGCCAAAACTAAACAAAACTAGAGAAAGCAATAAAATTTACCAAAAGCAAATTTAAATTAACGAACTAGAAAAGTAAATGTAGGAATATTAAATTAAAACTGCAGAAGTGAAATAAGAACTGAAATTGAATTGAATTTAAATGAAGAAAGCAAACTCAATAGATAGCCAGAACAAAAAATTGATTAGCTTCAAGTCCTGAACAAGAAAACCCTAACCCTAAGGAATTTTCTATTCTAATGTCTATCCTAACTAATAGCTACTATGTAAGTTCAACTCCTCATACCATGGGATATTTATAGGGAATACATTAGGGTTTTACCCTCTTAGATGATAGAAATACAATAAAATTCATAAAGGAGTCTAACCGAGTAGAGAAAACTTCGAAAATAAGTAATTTCCATAATTTTGTAGTATGTTGTGTCCATATGCGCATCATTTTCTCACCCATGTGTGCAAAACAAAGCCCAGGACTTTTGCTCCCTGGAAGAAGCGCCCATGCGCAAGCTTCTCGGGTCGTGCATGTGCGCAACTTGCCCATTGCACTCCACTAGATTCTACCTCGATTTTGACCTTGATGATAATGGAATTTGGAAAAAACTTGAAACATAAAAGTTGTAACTTTCTCTCTTAGTTTTCCAACGCATCTTGAATCACCTCGATCAGAGCTTGAACAAGAAAGTTATTATCAAAATACCAAACAATGTCCAAATTCACTCTTCGCCAGTGCACATTTTTCAACCACTTAATTTTCTCCAACTTTTTTATCTTTTTGGCTCCTTTTCCATTCAAGACCTTCACAAATTAAAAAGAAAACAATTAAGCTCGTAATAAACTCAATTATTGCTGGCATTACACAAAAACTATGGTAAATGATACATAAAATATACGAAATTTATGAGCTTATCAAATACACACACTTAGCTGTTGATCATCCTCGAGCAAAAATAGAATTAAAATAGATAAGCTCATCACAAATGCACCCAACACATCTTAAAAATTGTCCACATGAATAAATGTCGTCAAGAACCACGCCACTATCAGAAGCAATCTAAGAACTCAAGAGTTCAAATGCCAATAAAACTCTACATATGAAATCTGATGTGTGTGTGTGTGAATAAAGTCATTTAATAAAAACTCAATTTTCATAACAGTAGGATCAAATCATGCAAATCTTTAGAATTTTTCTGAACACCCTATAACTCAATTCGCTCACACTTCTCCACTAATATATGTTGGCCCCAAAGCAACCAAAGAGGGGGGTGAATTAGGTTTCTTAAAATTAATTTGCAAATAATGCACAATTCAAATTTCTTTAACTTGACAAGTAAGATGATAAAAATATAAGCAATTAAGTGTAAAATGAATGTAATGAATTAAGAGAGAGATTAAACAAACAACACTTCCAAGCTACCAAGCTTGAAGTTTTAATCCACTAGAATGCTGCCCAAATTTGGTAAGCCAATAATCTCAAAAGTACACAAAGTAGGACAATCCTTGCTCACACTAATTCTCTTTAGTTGAGCAGTTTCAAGGATTTTACTATCAACCTCATTTTTGTACAAGATTATCACTCCACTCAATAATTTTTCAATAGCACTCTAAAGTACACACCAATACAATATTGCTCAATAGCCAATTTGCACTCAAATTGCTTTTTTTCTTGCTTGTATTCAATGTGTAAGATGCCCCATACAATATAATCTGAGTAGGTATTTATAGGTGCAATAAATTGGGTTGTAACCACCTCCCAACGGCTCAATAATAAATGCTCAAAAAACTAGCCGTTATAGGTTTCGGACATCCGATGTAATTGTTGTGCGTCCGATCCATCGTCTGATCTTAAATATAAGCGAGTAGTGGATGCTGTTCGGACGGCCGAGCTTGCGTCCGATGAAGCTTCTTTTGATAGTTGGATGCGTCCGTCGCAAATGCTTAAAATTCTTGATTCTACCTTGCTTTTTTGGACGGAGAAATACGTCCGAGGAACAATCCTTCGGACGTTCCTGTGTGTCCGCTGTAGATTCTTAGAAAAGGCTTGCTCTTTGTCTGACGGATCGGACAGTGAATTGCGTCTGTGGTATCCTTAATCGGAGAGCTTGTGCGTCCAAGAAAAGTAGTGCTGTTTGGACGGTGTACTGTTTCTGAAAGCTCTGTTTCCAACAGATACAATAGCAGTCCTGCATAGCTTAGGTTAAAAGGTAAAATGCATTTGTCATCATCAAAATAAGGTTTGTAGATCATCAATCTCCCCCTTTTTGATGATTGCAAACTGTGAATTCCAACACAATCAATAAAAATAGATGCTCCTACTCCCCCTTTTGACATCATCAAATTGATATAAGCTCTTATTTATAGGGTGCTCCCCCTTACATAAGCAATAAGAGAAAAGCAGAATATGATCAAACCAAGAATGTAATAATTACATTAACAAATAAGTCAACCGAACCAAATCAAACTGAACAGAGCATCAACAAATACAGAAGAGTAGTAAAAAATACTAAGTGGAGTCGTTCTTCTTCTTGGAACATTCTTCAAGTTTGCGGATATTCTTCTTGATGGGTACATCATCTTCAGTAGCTTCACTATCATGAGCATCAGTATCCCTTCGTTGCATGATGTAATGGAAAGTATCGTCAACGTCCTTGTCACCGTCATCATCAGCACCAAGAGTAGTAGTTTTGTCAGGATTGGTGGTGCCAGTAGGGTCCTCACGATCGCCTTCACCAGAAATGGAATGATCATCATTATTGGTGCCACCGTCATCGCTTTCAGAGGAAGACTCAAGAGTGTATTGGGACTGGATGTGGGCAAACTGGACTTGAGCCGAAGCAAACATACTTAAGTTAAGGGCCTCTTGAAGAATTGTTTGACGAGTTTCCAATTGATTCAATTTTTGAATGGTGCGACGCTAAAATAAGCTCATTTGGTCCCTCAAAGAAGAAATAAGACTGCATATATGAGAGAGGGAAGGCTCTGAAGAAGAACTATGGGGATCATGGGATGGTGGGCGTGATTGAGGAAGAGGGGAATCAGGAAGTGCAAGTCTAAAGGTAGCACGCCTGAGATTTAGATTTTTCAATTTCATAAGCTACTTTTGTTAGGCATTGGTAGTTGAAAAGTCTCAAACCCTTACGCTCAATGTACACTTTGTTGAAGTAAGAAGGATATTGTTTTTTGCCGGTGAATGGAATGTCAAAATGATCGAAAATTTTAGTAAGGAATTTTCCAAAAGGTATGTTGCGGCGAGTATCAGTCAAGAAAAGTTCCCACAAAAAGTAGAAGAGATAACCAAAATCCAATGGAATGCCTTTAAAAACACAGTAAAATAAATAGAGTTGCATTTTACAGGGCTCAGAGCGATGCCCATCAGTTGGTAACAATAAATTAGTGACTAAAGTGTAGATAATGTTAAGTTCACGAGTAAGCAAAGTAGTTTTGGCTTCCGAAGCCTATTTAAAATTAAGATTAAAAATTGCTCAGATCTCGTCGATGTCAAAACAAATATCCAAAGCAGGCCATTTATCCAATGAGAAAAAAATAAGAAAAATCATTAGGCGAGTGAACCTCACGGATTCAAAAATAGAGTTTATGACATTGGATGAAATCTCATGATTTTTGTTATTCACACGAGATATCAATGTACGAATAGTGGGACCTCTCCTAAGATTAGCAGTGAATTGGAGTACCATATCATGATAGACTAGTAAATCTATGTGTACCAAATGACCCCAATTTTATTTTTCAAAGCAAGTTTTCACAATAGGCAAATTAAATTCTTCAAAAAGACCTTGGGAAACAGGTCTTTGAACAATGATGAACTTGTAAGAAGAAAAGTGTACCGCTCAGATGCCTTGGCATCAATGAATTTGGTTAGAGAAGGGTCAGTTGAGGTTGAGGATTCGTGGATGGTTTCCCATGCACCAGAGCCTTGCCATTTGATTTTCATCCACGAGTAGCTATTGAAGAATCGCCACGAGATCGAACCATTGTAATTTTGAAGAAGAAGAAGAAGAAAGGGGGAAAAGTAGGACTGGGGTGATTTGGGAGAAAAATTGTAAGAAGGGAGATGGTAGGTTCTAAAGTGAAATGAGGTTCAATGGAGATGAGGGAGGGCTTTGAAATGAAGATTCCCTAATCAATTTGACAGTAGAAGGAGTAGATTGAGAAAGTTTTGAGAGGGAACAAAATTTGCCAGAGCTAGGGTTCGGAGGATAGGAAATGTCCGATAGGAGGAAAATGAAGAGTTTTAGACGAGAAAAGCAATCGTTCGGATGTCTGAACGATTTGTGTGCGTCTGATGGTGCATCCGAACACAGATAAACGGACGGCTGAAACTCTACACTGTGCGTCCGAGAAAGTTTCTGACAATGATAAACGTCTATTAGGAATTCTAGAGAGTTCATGAAAATGAGGGAGAATTCGGACGATTATAAGCATCCAAGACAGAGAAGAGGGTTTCGGACGTTTAAGAGCGTCCGATAGAATATACGGTTCGGACGATCATATGTGTCCGAATTCAGAGTTTATACAGATGTGAAATTAATGATGCCCAAACGAGTTATGAGATATTCAAAATGATCTAAAGCATTGTTACAAAGGTTTAGTGAAAATATCAGCAAGTTGATCTTTTGTACACACAAATTCAACATAAATTTCTTTTTGGCACACAAGATCTCTAATAAAGTGGTGTTTGACATCAATGTGTTTGGTTCTAGAATGCATGACAGGATTTTTTGTGAGATTAATTGCACTAGTGTTATCACATCGAATAGGCACATAATCAAAGAAGACACCAAAGTCTTTTAAATTATGTTTCATCAACAAAAGTTGAGCACAACAGTTTCCAGCAGCAATATATTCGGCTTCTGCTGTGGAAAGTGAAATAGAATTTTGCTTCTTGCTAAACCAGGACACTAGACAGTTACCCAAGAAGTGACACATACCACTTGTACTTTTTCTATCAATTTTGCAACCAGTAAAGTCAGCATCAGAATAACTAATTAAATCAAAAGTGGAGGATTTTGGATACCAAAGACCAAAATCCATTATACCCTTTAAGTATCTGAAAATTCATTTAACGGCAATCAAGTGTGATTCTTTAGGACAAGTCTACTGAAATCTAGCACACAGACAAACAGCAAACATAATATCTAGTCTGCTAGCTGTCAAGTAAAGTAGGCTTCCAATCTTACCTCTATAGTGTTTTTCATCAACACTATTACCTTCTTCATCTTTGTCGAGTTTGGTTGAGGTGCACATTGGTGTCCCAACCTATTTGTAATCTTTCATTCCAAATATCTTGAGTAGCTCCTTTGTGTACTTGATTTGTGTAATGAAGGTTCCTTCCTTTGTTTGATGAACTTGGAGTCCAAGGAAGAATTGTAGTTCTCCCATCATACTCATTTCAATTTTTTTTTGCATTAAGCGTGAGAATTCCTTGCACAAGCTTTCATTAGTTGCTCCAAAAATAATATCATCAACATAAATTTGAAAATTAGCAAACCATAAGAATTAGTTTTGGTAAAGAGAGTGGTATCAACAACACCTCTTTTAAATCCATTTTCAATTAAAAACCACTTTGCCTTTCATACCAAGCTCTAGGGGCTTGTTTCAAAGAACCTCGGACACCATACAGAGCTTTAGAAAGTTTGAAAACATGATTGGGAAAATTTTTGTTTCCAAAACCAGGGGGTTGTTCAATGAAAACTTCTTGATCAATAAAACCATTTAAAAATGCACTTTTGATGTCCATTTGGAATAATTTAAAATTGTTAAAACATGCATATGCAAGAAATATGTGAATGGATTCTAAACGAGCAATGGGTGCAAAAGTTTCATAAAAAACAATGCCTTCTTCTTGAGCATAACCCTTTGCAACAAGTCGAGCTTTGTTCCTAATGATTCACCTTTATCATTTAATTTGTTTCTAATAACCCATTTTGTTCCGATTACGGGATGAATTGATGGTCTTTCAACTAAGGTCCATACATTGTTTTTCTCAAATTGGCTAAGTTCATCTTGCATAGCAAAGACCCAAGATTCATAATTTCAATGCATCATCCACATGTTTAGGTTCAATTTGAGAAAGCAATGCACAATTACTATTCAAGGGTTTATGAGATCCAGTTTGACACATTTACCCAATCGGACAGATCACCTATGATCAACTCTTCAGGGTGACTTAAGACAAATCTCCATGCTTTTGGAAGATCTTTTGGAGAATCTTTGTTCTTTTATCCTTCTTCATCCAAGTGATGAGTGTCGTCCTCATTACTGTCTTGCTCTCTTGATGTTCTTCACGCATGGTGAGCTTCTAAAGGTCCTTTTGTATACCTACATCTTCATTTTCACAAACATTCTTTGAAATAATATCATTATCCTCATCAAACGTAACATGCACAACTTCTTCAATTAAGAGAGTTCTTCTATTGTACACTAAGTATGCTTTCTTGTCACTAATATATCCTAAGAAAATTTCTTCATCCGATTTTTTGTCAAATTTTCCAAGATTTTCTTTGATTTTAAAATAAAACATTTACAACCAAAAACTTTGAAATAGCTCACAACGGGTTTTTTACAAAAAACAAGTTCATAAGGTGTTTTATTTAAAATGGGCCTTAACAAAACACGATTCATAACCTCTCTTATAACAAGCCGTGTTAACGGCTTCGGCCCAAAAATATTTTGGTAAATCACATTCACTAATCGTAGTTCTAGCGGCCTCTTGAAGTGTTCTATTTTTCCTTTCAACAACACCATTTTGTTGAGGCACTCTAATAACCAAAAATTCAAGTGAAATACCGCTGTGAGCACAAAATTCAGAAAAACCACCGAATTTAAATTCGGCTCCGTTATCACTCCTCAAACGAATGATTTTCAAATTCAACAAATTTTGAATTTTGGAAAACAGTTTTATGAAATTTTCAAAAGCTTCATTTTTTTGAACTCAGCACCCATGTATACCTAGAATAGTCATCAACAATCACAAACGCATATTTACTACCATCGAGACTAGCATGTTGAGTTGGACCAAACAAGTCCAAATGCAATAGTTCCAAGGGTTTAGAAGTAGACACACAATTATTTGGTTTAAAAGACACTTTAACTTGTTTACCAAATTGGCATGCATCACAAATTTTATTTTTCAAAAACATTTTAATTTTGGCAAGCCTCTTACCAATTCCTTCTTGGCAAGTTTTTCAATTAAATCCATGTCGAAATGACAAAGCCTTCTATGCCGAAGCCAAGAATCATCTATAGAAGTGGTTAGACATTTTACATTGCTACTACCAATATTGTGAAGATAAATCACATAAACATCATTATGCCTAGTACCTTTAAATAAATCAACATAATTTTTATCAAGAATTAGACATTCATGTTTGGTAAACAACACATATAGATTTTTATCACATAGTTGACTCGCACTTAATAGATTATAATTCAAATTGTCAACAAGAAGCAAATTTTTAATCAAAGTCTCACCATTTTTACCTGCATCACCAAGACCAATTTATTTTGCTTTCATGTTATGCCCAATTGTTGGCCCCAAAGCAACCTAAGAGAGGGGGGTGAATTAGGTTTCTTAAAAAATACTTTGAGAAAATTTTGAGATTTTCAAATTAAATGCAGATATAACAAAATCAATACAACAGTAAGAAGTAAAGAGAGAAAAATTAAACAATCAATACTTCCAAGCTAGCAAGCTTGAAGTATCAAATCTCTTGAATGCTTCACACACTTGGTGAGCCAATAATCTTTACAAAGTTGGGAAGTTCTTGCTCACACCAAAACTCTTTTAGTTGAGCCAAGAATCTTACTTACAACCACACTTTTATACAAGATTATCACTCCATTCAAAGTTGAATTACACTCACAATTGCACACTAATACAACAAAGCACTATAGTCAATTTGCACTCAAATTACTCTTTTCTAAGGCTTGTATTCAATGTATTAGATATTTTTTTCAGGTTTTTAAAGCACCTATTTATAAGAGCAATAAATAGTGGTTTCAACTACTTCCTAACGGCTAAATAATAAATGCACATAAAATAACCGTTGGGGTTTCGGACGTCCGAGAAGTATTGAATGCGTCCGAGGCAGCGTCCGATCTTCTTTCAGTTTTGTTGAGAAGCTTCGTTCGGACGTCCGTGCATGTGTCTAGTCGACGTTCTTTCGTCCGACAGAGGTTTCGGACGGTCCTGAGCGTCCAAAAGAGAGGCAGTAGGATCTCATTCTTTCTGCCTGTTCGTTCGGACGATGCAATGCGTCCGAGGAGTTTTGACCTAGTTCGGACTGTTCTGTGCGTCCGAAAGATCTATTCCTACAAAAGCTTGTTTTACAGAGTTAAGTGTTTATGTCATCATCAAAATAAGGCTTGGAAAATATCAATCTCCCCCTTTTTGATGATGACAAACCTTTATGTAAAAATAATTGGATATGACTAATCAATTTGCAATATATCACAATTGGATATCAATCATCAAAGCACAATAGTATAGAGAAGACTACTCCCCCTTTTGACATCAATCAAAAAGACTCCCCCTTAGAACATGCAAGTAGTTTGACAGAAATGGAACAAGTTTCATACATCCAACTGAAAAGTTTAATGGTGCTAGAGTCAAAGAAATATACAACCGAGCCACAGAAATGCTGAAAACCAAAAGAAATGCTGAAAGGTTCTGTTGACTAACAAGCAAAGAACTACTGAAAACAAAATACAAATGTGAAAAGAACTAATGTGAGTCATTGCGCTTCTTGGAGCATTTTTCAGTCTTTTGTCGTTTGGATGGAACATCTTCAGATGTGGCTTCACTGTCATCCTCCTCTCCAGTGCGACGTTTCATGATGAAGTCAAACGTGTCGTCAACATCCTCGTCATCATCGTCATCGTCATCGGCAGCTCCTTGAGCAGCTTCTGCATTGTCTTCACGGGTATGTCCATCTTCAGGTTCACTTATGATGAAGATGACTCAAGTATCATATTGGGACTGAAGATTAGCAAATTGAACCTGAGCCGAAGCAGACAGTGCCAAGGCTGAGTGCCTCTTGGAGAATCATTTGACGAGTTTCAAGTTGCTCTAATTTTTGATTTGTGCGACGTTGAAATGAACTGACTTGAGTGCTCAGAGAGGTGAGAAGTCCACAGATATGTGAAAGAGATGGTTCAGATGTAGATGGTTCAGATGTAAGTGGAGGTGGTTGAGGAGTAGGAGAATGAGGAATAGCAAAATCAGAGGTGGAAGCATGGGATTGTGACTGTGCAATATCAAAGGCTGCCTTAGTTAGCCATTGATCGTTGAAAAAATAGAGGCCTTTGCGTTCAATGTATGATTTGTTAAAATAAGGAGGATATTGTTTGTTTCCGCTGAAAGGAATGTTAAGGAAATCAAAAATTTTGGTGAGAAATTTGCCAAACGGAATGTTTCTTCGGGTATCAGTAAGAAAGAGTTCCCATAGGGAACAAAAAAGATACCCAAAATCAAGAGGAATACCCTTGAAAACATAAAAAAATAAGTAAAGTTGCATTTTTCCGGGCTCAGTACGATGCCCGTCAGTTGGCAATAACAGATTTGTGACAAGAGTGTACAGAATATTGAGTTCAAGAGCAAGCAATGTAGTTTTGGCTTCCGAGGCCTGTTTAAAATGGATGTTAAAAATAGCTCTAACTTCATCAATATCAAATTGACTATCATCAGCGGGCCATTTGTCTAACGAAAATAAATAAGAGAAATCAGTGGGGTTTGAGACTTCACATTCAAAAATGGTGTTAATGATGTTTGATGAAATCTCAAGATCGGTGTTGTTAACACGAGAAGTGAGAGTACGAACAGTAGGGCCTTTCCGAAGATTGGCCGTGAACTGAAGCACCATGTCATGATAAACAGGTAAACACAAGATGCACAAGATGACCCCAATTTTGTTTTTCAAAACAAGATTTGATAATAGGAAGATTATATACATCAAATAGACTATGAGAAGCAGACAGGTTTTCAATTCTAGATTTACTTAAAAGGGAAGTATACTGTTCGGATGCCTTGGCATCGATAAATTTTGATAAGATTGGATTGGTGGAGACTTGAGGATTAGCTAATGATTCTCCTCGTACTGGAGCCTTCCCTTTAGTTTTTCGACCCCGATTTGCTGTAGAGGAACCTCCGCGAGATTTCACCATTGTGATGGAAGAAAAAGAAAAGAGGAGAAAATTGAAATTTTAAAGGGATTGGTGAGAATTTGAGGACATGAGATGGTGGATGAAAAGAAATTAGATGTGATTTAGGTAAAAAGGGCTTTGGGTAGGATAATTTAATCAATCAATTTTGGAAGAGAGAGTGGAATTTGGAGGGGGTGGTGGAGAGACAAATTTCTCCTAGAGGGTTTTCGGGGAAGGTGGTGAGTCCGAAATGGGGAAGATGGACTGTTTTAATCAAACAGGGGCACCTTTCGGACGGCCGAACGTTTGGTATGCGTCCGAAGAAGCGTCCGAAAGTCAAAGAACGGAGGGCCGAAAGAGGAGCCAATGCATCCGAAGTTCTTTCGAACGATGGTGCGCGTCCAGAAGATTTCCAGAGAGTTTGGTAAAAAAAAGAATAATGTTCGGACGATTATGAGCACCATCCACAAAAAAAGCTTTATGACGATCCAGAGCGTCCGATAGAATAGTTGTTCGGATGAAGAAGTGCGTCCGAACTATGAACCTATGCCAAATTTATCTGTAAAATCCCCAAACATTTTCTTCGAGCAATTCAAAGCGATCTAGAGTTAAGGGTTTTGTAAAAATATCAGTCAAATGATCTGAAGTAGGCACAAAATCAACACGAATTTCTTTTTTACAAACAAGGTCTCTAATGAAATGATGCTTAACATCCAATGTGTTTGGTTCTAGAGTGCATAATAGAATTTTTTGTGAGATTAATTGCACTAGTGTTGTCACACAATATAGGAACACAATCAAAAAATACACCAAAATCTTTCAGAGTATGTTTCATCCAAAGAAGTTGAGCACAACAATTTCCAGCAGCAATGTATTCGGCTTCAGCCATAGAAAGAGAAATAGAATTTTGTTTTTTGCTAAACCAAGACACAAGACAATTTCCCAGAAAATAACACATACCACTGGTACTTTTTCTATCAATTTGACATCCAGCAAAGTCGGCATCAGAATAACTAATCAAGTCAAATGTAGAGGACTTTGGATACCACCGACCAAAATCCATTGAACCCTTCAGGTATCTAAAAATCCTTTTCCTACTCAGCAACAGCTATCAAATGCGATTCTTTAGGGCAATATTGAAATCTAGCACATAAACAAACAGCAAACATGATATCTGGTCTACTGGCAGTTAAGTAAAGTAGACTTCCGATCATACCTCTATAGTGTTTTTCATCAACACTATTACCTTCTTCGTCTTTTGTAAGTTTGGTTGAAGTGCACATTGGCGTGCCAACTTGTTTGCAATCTTCCATTCCAAATCGTTTGAGTAGCTCCTTTGTGTATTAGATTTGTGTAATAAAAATTCCTTCCTTAGTTTGATGAACTTGTAATCCGAGAAAAAACTGCAACTTGCCCATCATACTCATCTCAAACTCTTCTTGCATTAAATGTGAAAAATCCTTACACAAACTTTCATTAGTTGCTCCAAAAATAAAATCATCAACATAAATTTGAACGATTAACAAACCATTTGAATCCGTTTTTGTAAAAAGAGTGGTGTCAACTACACCTCTTTTGAATCCATTTTTTATCAAGAACCTACTTAATATCTTTCATACCAAGCTCTTGGAGCTTGTTTTAAACCATATAAAGCTTTGGAGAGTTTGAAAACATAATTTGGAAGATTTTTATTTTCAAAGCCCGAAGGTTGTTCGACGAAAACTTCTTGGTCGATAAAACCATTTAAAAAGGCACTTTTGACATCCATTTGAAATAATTTGAAATTATTGAAACATGCAAATGCAAGAAACATGGGAATGGATTCTAACCTAGCCACGGGTGCAAAGGTTTCATCAAAGTCAATACCTTCTTCTTGAGCGTAACCTTTTGCAACAAGTCTAGCTTTGTTTCTTATGATTTCACCTTTGTCATTTAATTTGTTTCTAAAAACCCATTTAGTACCAATAACGGGATGAGAAGAAGGTCTTTCAACTAAGGTCCATACATTATTTTTCTCAAATTGACTAAGTTCATCTTGCATAGCATTAACCCAAGATTCATCACTCAAAGCAACATCTATATGTTTAGGTTCAATGTGAGAGAGTAATGTTGAGATGTCTGCACAATTACTATTCAAAGGTTTATGAGAACGAGTAGTTACCCCATCGGATAGATCACCTATGATTAAATCTTGAGGATGACTAGAGACGAATCTCCAAGCTTTCGGAAGATCATTTTAAGCATCCTCATTCTTTTCATCATCAATTTGATGGTTGTTGACATCAACGCTTGATGTAATCTCTTGATGATCTTCATGAATAACGAGCTTTTCGAGCTCCTTTAAAATGCCTACATCTTCATCTTCACATAAATTCTTTGAGATAACATCATTAGTTTCATCAAATGTAACATGCACAACTTCTTCAATCAAAAGCGTTCTTCTATTGTAAACTCGGTATGCTTTCTTGTCACTAGAATATCCTAGAAAAATTTCTTCATCTGATTTTTTGTCAAATTTTCCAAGGTTTTCTTTGATTTTTAAAATAAAGCATTTGCAACCAAAAACTTTGAAATAGACACAATGGGTTTTCTACAAAAAAGGAGTTCATAAGGAGTTTTATTTAAAGAGGATCTTAATAAAACTCGATTCATAACATAACAAGCCGTGTTAATTGCTTAAAAAAAAATCATTGTGGTAAGTCACATTCACTAATCATAGTTCTAGCCGTTTCTTGAAGAGTCCTATTTTTCCTTTCAACAACACCATTTTGTTGAGGGACTTAACAATCTTGACTCATAAAGGTAGCTTTTGAGTAAATTGTATATGGCAACCAACAAATTTAAATTCGGCACCATTGTCACTCCTTAGACGAACAATTTTTGTATCCAATAAATTTTGAATTTTGGAAAACAATTTTACAAATTTTTCAAATGCTTCATTTTTGTGAACAAGAAATAATACCCAAGTAAACCTAGAATAGTCATCTACGATAACAAATGGATATTTGCAACCACCTAAACTAGCATATTGAGTAGGTCCAAATAAGTCTAAATGCAACAATTCTAAAGGTTTATGAGTAGACACAAAATTCTTTGGTTTAAAAGAAACTTTGACTTGTTTACCAAATTGGCAAGCATCACAAATTTTATTTTTCAAAAATTTCAGTTTTGGCAAACCTCTTACCAAATCTTTCTTGGCAAGTTTTTCAATCAAATCCATATTAAAATGACAAAGTCTTCTATGCCAAAGCCAAGGATCATCTATGGAAGCGGTAAGACATTTTACATTGCTATTGCTAATTTTATCAAGATGAATCACATAAACATCATTGTGCCTAGTGCCCTTGAATAAAACAACATGATTTTTATCAAGGATAAGACATTCATGCTTGGTAAAGAAAACATATAAATTTTTGTCACAAAATTGACTAACACTTAATAAATTATAGTTCAAATTATCAACAAGAAGTACATTCTTAATCAAGGTTTCACCATTTTTACCTACATCACCAATGCCGATTGATTTTGCTTTGTTGTTGTGTGCTAGATTTCCCACTATCTATGAACCACTTAGCATTGTTGGCGATGTTAAGTACCTACACAATAAATCAATTGATAACTTTTGGTACCTATGTTTTCTTGGGTCCATTTGAGTTAGTGAAATTGCTTTCGATCCATGCAACTTTCATTCCAAGTTTTTCATTCCTCTTGACATAACACATATTCTTAGCATGTCCATGTTGTTGGCAATATCTACAAATAATGCTTTTATTACCATATAAAGAGGATTTTGGTTTTACAATACATAAGTCATCTCTTCTAAACATGACAAAATTTTTGTTGATTGCTACATTTCTATTTCTTTTCATATCAAAAATATTTTCTTTCTTTCTAGTTAAAAGAGCATTCAAATCATCCATTCTTTTCTTCAAGGTGGCTTGTTCTTCCTTGACCTTTGATCTCACATGCATTCTTTTCTTCAAATCACGATTTTCTTGCGATAGCCTATTGTTTTCATTCACAAGTTTAGAGTTAGCATTCAATAAAGCATTGAAACTGACTTTTTAGCTAACTCCTTATTTCTAGCATATGATTCCTTTAAGCTATCATGTAATTTCAAAACGAAAGCTTCAAGATCATCGTCACCATTTTCATCATTAGAGTCATAGTTAGAATTTACCTCATCATCTCCAATGGCCATGAAGGCCATTTGTGCCGACTCCATTTCTTCTTCAACTTCTCCTTCGTAGTTGCAATCATCCCATGTGATTTGAAAGTTGTTGAATCTTGGTTTTCTTCCTTCCTTCTTTTTCTTGGAAGGACACTCATTTGCAAAATGCCCGAGTTGACCGCATTCAAAGCATTTTTCGTTTTGCTTCTTCATTTCAAGCCTAGACTTCCCTTTGAAATTATTTGAATTTGTAGCTCCGCCTCTTCTCATTCTTCATTTGTTGATGTAATGTTTAAGAAATCCTTTGGTGATGAGTGCAAGATCTCCTTCATCAAGATCTTCATCTTCTAGATTGATGGAGCTGTTTTCATCTTCCTCTTGAGAGGATTCTTTAAGGCAATGCTCCTTCTTGGTATTGCTTCTTCATCATCCACTACCTTGGCCTTTAACTTGAGTTCATAAGATGTAAGAGAATTGATTAGAGATTCAATAGGCATTAAATTTAAATTCTTGGCTTCCTCTATAGCAATTGTTTTGGCATCCCATTCTTTGGATAAAGCATTTAGGATTTTTCTGTTTTTTTCACCCAACGAGTATAAGAGACAGACCAAGGCTTCAAGATCCTTTATAATGTCATTGAACCTGCAGTATATTTTGTCTATGTTCTCATGTGGAACCATCTTGAAGGACTCATACTTAAAACATGTAGGGAAATCTTTTATCTCACGAACAATCGCTACCTTCATGAATTTCCTTCAACTTATCCCATATTTCTTTAGCGGAAATGCAACCCTTCACACGAGTTGATTCATTTGCATCCAAGGCATTATAGAACACATTCATGGCTTTTGCATTCAACGTCAAGTTTCCCTTGTCTTGTGGAGTGAGCTCAGAGTTCCTTGTCTTTTCTCTTCTTCTATTTGTGTGATCATCAATAATAGAAGCTTCAAATGGACCTTCATTGACAACATACCACAAATCAATGTCAATAGATTGCAGAAATATTTTCATTCTATCTCTCCAACTAATAAAATTTGCCCCATTAAACATAGGGGGTTCTATAATGCCTGTCTCTTATACACATCTAGCATTGTTGGTTGCCATATTTCTTTACTCAAAAGCAGTTTTAAGCAATATTTGAGACCAAGCTCTGATACCAATTGTTGGCCCCAAAGCAACCTAAGAGAGGGGGGTGAATTAGGTTTCTTAAAAAATACTTTGAGAAAATTTTGAGATTTTCAAATTAAATGCAGATATAACAAAATCAATACAACAGTAAAGTAAAGAGAGAAAAATTAAACAATCAATACTTCCAAGCTAGCAAGCTTTAAGTGTCAAATCTCTTGAATGCTTCACACACTTGGTGAGCCAATAATCTTTACAAAGTTGGGAAGTTCTTACGCTCACACCAAAACTCTTTTAGTTGAGCCAAGAATCTTACTTACAACCACACTTTTATACAAGATTATCACTCCACTCAAAGTTGAATTACACTCACAATTGCACACTAATACAACAAAGCACTATAGTCAATTTGCACTCAAATTACTCTTTTCTAAGGCTTGTATTCAATGTATTAGATACTTTTTTCAGGTTTTTAAAGCACCTATTTATAAGAGCAATAAATAGTGGTTTCAACTACTTCCTAATGGCTAAATAATAAATGCACAAAAAATAGCCGTTGGAGTTTCGGACGTCCGAGAAGTATCTCTGCGTCCGAAGCAGCGTCTTTTGCAGCGTCCGATCTTCTTTCAGTTTTGTTGAGAAGCTTCGTTCGAACGTCCGTGCATGCATCCGTTCCTTCGTCCCACAGAGGTTTCGGACGGTCCTGAGCGTCTGAAAGAGAGGCAGTAGGATCCCATTCTTTCTGCCCGTTCGTTCGGACAATGCAATGCGTCCGAGGAGTTTTGACCTAGAGGATCCCTGTTCGGACGGTTCTGTGCGTCCGAAAGATCTGTTCCTGCAAAAGCTTGTTTTACAGAGTTAAGTGTTTATGTCATCATCAAAATAAGGCTTGGAAAACATCAAAACCTACTAACATTCAAACATTTAAACACCCCCAAAGTTGACGTGACACTTGATGGATCATGGATGTACTTAGAACAATTAAGCGATCTCTCAAGAAATGTTCAACACTACGTGATATGAAAAATATGAGTAAATCAATCCAAAATTGAAATTTCATTTTACAAAGAAGCACAAATTCATTCACTACACAAAATTTCACCTCACCAAGCATTACCATCCTCGAAAAGAATTACCAAAAGTTTTAGTTCTTTTCATTTGAAACATCATAACTTCTCAACTCACAAATATTATAAAGTTAATCAACTTTCTCGACTAAGCATTATGAAAGTAGAAGTTCAATTAGGAATCAACTAAAATGCAATTGTCACACATTTCGGGAATAAACCTCTAACAAGGAATAAATAAGAGATGTAATATGACATTAATGATAAGTATTACAAACATATACTCCTTAACTTATTGGTATACAAAAAACGCAATTCCTAATGGCTTAATTCGGAGAAACAACATGGGTACATGTCGGAATCCCGTACTCGCCTTATTACTACTCTAATGGCTTATTTTGGAGAAACAACATGGGTACATGCCGGAATCCCGTACTCGCCTTATTTCTAAATTTTTTTTTTTTTTTGATGGCCCTAAACCAAGGAAAAGGAGTAAAATGTACCAAAAATTAATTTTGAATATCAATTATTCACAAGTTAGAAGAACATTCCCTATGCAAACACACGAAATGTCCCAAAATTCCTTCTATTTCAATTAACTCATTTCTTTCCAAAAGATAGTTCATCAACCACATAGTATAAATGATTTGATAAGAAACAGCATTTCAAATAAATTTTCCTAAAATTTCAGCTCTTCTTTTTGAAAAATAGCAATGCTAAGTTTATGAATTCTTTATATTGCAAATGAACTGAACTGTACTCACTCACACAAAAATTCTTGAAAAGAATCAATCATATACTTCACTCACAAGGTATTGAACATCAAAATTATCATCATTGAGTACTTAATTGATCAACTTTCCATCCATTAATCATCAAGTGGCATAAAATAAAAAAAAATTACCATTTCCAACACAAAAAGATAAACACCCCCAAACTTTTCTCTTTTATTCAAGTTGATGAATAAATCATCCTCCCACTCACCCAAAATTAAACATCAAGACAAATCCAAAATTAACGAAAACTACTTAAATTATGCCCTACTTTTAAGCCTAGAATTAAAATTGAGTAAAAATGTCAAGAGCAACCATGCCATGCATCTCGCCAAGTAAGCTTCAAACAAAATCAATTTTCCATTCAACTCATCAACTAATGCAAAGATGGCATCAACTTAGGGCCCTTAGCCATATTACTCTTATTTGGCAGTAATCATGACCAAAGCTAGACCAAGTATCTAGAAAGAAATTTCACAAAAATTCAGATGTGTATGTTATACATCAATCCATGAAGCATTAAATTAATTAGCTACTTGGCATCAGCTTAAGGCCATTAGCCAGATTACTAAAAAGAAAAATCAAATTACTTCCAATACTAAAAATAAAATAAATTCATGGTTGAAGTGATTTTGAAAGGAAGAAAATGTTTTTTTTTTCGAGACCGCAATCTCAAATGTTTGAGATCGCGGTATCAACTCGGCCCAAGAATTGCCTTTGCAGAAGTTCACGGTTGAGACAGGGATCTCATATTTTTGAGATTGCGGTCTCGAACCAAACTTCTGCAAAGTGAAAATTTTTTTTACACGTAGCCGAATTTGCTTCACTCTTGACCGTTTTTCTCCATTTGCAAGGATAACCTATAAAAAAAAAAAATCACAAGTTAGGATGACAATTTTCACTGTTCTTTAGCACCATTTATTCAATTAAAAAAACTCAATTCTTTTTCTCTAATTCAAACCAATCTACTCAAAATTAAAAATCACACCGAAGGAAAATAATAAGAACTAAATTAATTGGCAGACTTGGGTTGCCTCCCAAGAAGCGCTCTTTTATAGTCACTAGCTTGACTATGGCATGACCCTCATTCTAAGTAATTGAGGATGAATGATCTTCCCTTCCCTTTTGGTTTCCACGGAAAAAGTTTGATCTCCTTTTTCTTCTTGATTAAAGCTTGATTTTTGGGTTTTCCATGCACAAGTCCTTTCTTTCTAGCCTTAGCCATCGCTAGTGCCCCAATTAACATTTCCAATTGTTTGTCAAACCATTTTCTTTTCTTTTTATGCCTTCTCAATTTCTTGATATCACTATTGTGATTATTCTTTGCAAAACTCTCTTCATTCTTCATCAACACACATCTTTTATCGGGTGGTTTCTCTTTCAATTCATTTCTCAAATTTTCCTTTATTTCCAACACTTGCTTCAGCGAATTGACTTGGCTCACTTCATTTTCCTCTTCATTTGACCTAGCAAGGATAGAATTAAGAGATTGATTAGCACATTTCTCTTCAACAATGGGAATATAATTGTCATTATATTCAAACACATCAAATTCAATTGATTCATTTTCAACTCGTAAGATCAACTTTCCTTTGTGCAAATCCATTAATGCATGAGCGGTCGACAAGAAAGGCCTTCCTAGAATCAATGGAATCTCACTCTCTTCACCCGTATCTAGCACAAAGAAATCAACGGGAAATACCAACTTTTCAACTTGTACAAGCACATCTTCCAACAAGCCATATGGTTTCCTCTCGGATAAATCCGCCAATTGGAGTGTGATATTAGTTGGCTTGACATTGTTGATCCCTAACTTGTCATAGATGGCCTTTGGCATGATATTTATGCTTGCCCCCAAATCACAAAGTGATCGATGCCACGTTTTTCCTCCAACATTCACCGATATCATAAAACTACCGGGATCCTTGAGTTTAGGGGGCAACCGCCTTTGAACAATGGCACTACATTGGGCATCTAGGCATACTTTCTCATCATCATCCTACTTTCACTTCCTTGCCAAAAGATCCTGTTAAATCATGAAACGAGCATAGTTGGGCATCTTGGTGAGGACATCATCAAAGGAATGTTGACATTAATCTTTTCAACATATCCAAGAAATGGGTGAATTGCTTCTCTTTTTCCTCCTTTCTTGGATCAATGAGTCTTTGAGGGTATGGCACTTTTATTGATGGATCAATCTTCAAAGGTTCCTCCACATGCTTCTTCGTGGATACCTTGATCTCATTCTTTTGCTCCTTCTTGGCTTCATCGTCAACTACTTCTTTTTCAATTTCAACAACCTTGGACTTTTGCTCTTTGCTTCCTTCCTCCATCTTTTTCTTCTCCTTAGATTCAACCAATTCTTTTCCACTCCTTAGGGTTATAGCATTGCATTGCTCCTTGGGGTTTGGAATAGTATCACTCAAAAAATGCCCCAATAGGTTTGTCATTATTCAACCTTGCCCATTGCTCCAATTGAATCTCCAAATTTCTTGTCGAAACCTTCAAATTCTCATAATCTCTTTTATGCTCTTCAGCTTTCGATCCGGCTTTCCCATCCAATTCCCTTCTCAAATACTCGGCTTCTCTTCTCCACTCTTCTTCACCCAAATTATCTCTAGGAGCATATTGATCATGGTACATGGGTTCGGAAGAATTTGCATAATGGAAATGAGGTCTTTGTTGTTGGTTTTGAAAAGAAGGATTGGGGAAATTTTGATATGAGTTGGGTTGGACATTTCTTTGATGTGGTGGTTGATAAGGACTAGATGAGGAGTTCGGGGCTTGAGTGTGTTGGGCATTTTGAGGTAGAGGATTTGGTTGGTAAGCAGGGTTGGATTGGTTGTTGGTATTACTCCATGAGAAATTTGGGTGATTCTTCCAAGACGGATTATAAGAGTTTCCATAAGCTCCGGATTGGTTCCTTGGAAATGAAGATTGATTAGTCACATAATTGACTTGCTCGTTAGCCCCATATGGCATTTCACAATTCCCATTGGCAGGGCAGCCTCCACAAAAATCACATGTCATGCTTGGTTGAGTTGGAGAAGAAGTCATAGCATTCACACAACTAGGTTTTCCGAGATTCTCCAACGCCTTTGCCATGTTATTGATCACATTCATGAACATGCTTTGTTGAGCTAAAAGGGCGTCTTGCATGTTTAGATTCAACGTTCCACTACTTGCATTTGCTTGATTAGCTTGATGTTGAACCATCGGTGGAGTTATCGGTCCATGATGGTAGTGGTTGTATGCCATCCTATTTACCAACTCTTGAGCTTCTTCTGGAGTCTTGTATGAGATAGAATCATCTGCAGAGGCATCTACGATGGATTTCGTCTCTTGAAGTAAACCATCATAGAAAGTTTGAATTTGAAGCCACAAAGGAATGACGTGATGTGGGCATTTTCTTAGCAACTCTTTGAATCTTTCCCAAGGCTTTCACCAACATCTTGTTTGAACAATGTAATCTCATTCCTTAATTTAGCGGTTCTTGCGGGAGGAAAATACTTTGCCAAGAACTCTAGAGCGAGTTGGTTCCAAGTGGTGAATAATCTGTTCCTTGGGCATGGGATTGCAACCACGACTTCGCCCTATCACGAAGAGAAAAAGGAAATACCCTCATCCGAACACAATCCGGATGTACTCCATTAAATTTAAATGTGTCCAAGATTTCTTCAAAATTCATAAGGTGAGTGTAGGGGTCCTCATTTGGTCCACCTCATAACATAGCATGGGCTTGGAGCATTTGGATTAGGCCGGGCTTGATTTCAAAATTGTTGGCTTGCACGGTCATCCGTGCAATGCTTGAGTTCGCCCCATCAAAATTGGGTAAAGCATACTCCCTCAATGGCCTTCCATTCCCATTCATGTATTTCCATTCCTATAGCCACCCATTCCATTATTTCCACCTACCTCTTCTTGTTCGTTCTCCATATTCATATTTCCTTGATGAGCATTAGCATGTGTCATTTCTATCCTTTCTTGCTCTTGTTGCACCCTTCTCAGCCTTCGAATTTGTCTTAGCTCTTTCTCCCTTTCCTTGTCTAGGCAAATGAATAACATGGCTCTTGAGTACTTCTTACCATGCACTACACAACCAAGGCAAATAGTCAATTGGAATTCCAAGTCAATTCCACAAGACAACCAAATTAAACATAAAAATCAATAAATTAAAAACTAAATTAAACTAATCCAAAATGCTTAATCTACACGACCCATAAAGCGCTTGATATTGCCAAAAACCAAAGACAATCCCCGGCAACGGCGCCAAAAACTTTATTCCTCTTTTAACACCCTAGTTTAAAATCAGTGAAAACACCTAAATCCTATCACTAACTAGGTGGCATCCCGCAAGTATACGGTTGTCAACTAGTAGCAAGGGAAGTAGGGATCGTTCCCACGAGGATTGTCGATTGCAATTACCAAGGTTTTAAAGGTAAATGTAGTTAAGCTAAATCAATTAGTGGATGGAAGAACTATTCTAATGAAAGCTATAACTTCAATTCTAACTTAATTTAATCTAATTAAGACTAAGATTTAGAACAAGTGCATAAATCAACTAAAGAAATACCATAAATTAATAAAAATTGATTACTAAAGCATTCATTTCTAAAGTAGAAATTAGGAAAAGATTAACTAGGAAATTAAATATTTTTGGATTTTTCAATTGGAATTAAGGAAACCCACTAAGAATTAACTAGAAACTAAAGCTAGAAATTGATAATTCTTAAATAGAAAGCAAGAAATTGATAGGAACCCCGATTTTACTAAAAACCCTAAATTGAAAGCAAAGAAATTTTTACTAAAATGGATAAGAAAGCAATTAAAAATTATATCTACTTGAAGCTTACGAAAAACCCACTACGATTATCTAATAAAAATGACTTGACAAGAAATTTAAAGAAGATCTAAGATGAAAGTTAAGAGAAAGCTTGGCTTTTGGGCTGGAAATTACAAAATTGCCCTTACAACTTAACATTTAACGAGTCGAGATCGCGGTCTGGAATAGTCAAGACCGCAATCTCGACTCTCCTTCCAACAATCTTCATTTCCTCCATTTTGCAATTTAGTCCCTTGAGCTTTGTTCCTTCCAGCTTCTAACCTTTAATTTTTAACCTCCATAATATTAACACCATTAAGAACTTAATTAAACTAAAATTTTAACACAAAAATTATCACAATTAATTCAAAAACAAAAATACACATACATATGAAAGAAATTAACTAAAATCGTCAATTACTTATCTAATTTTGGAATTTAAACTATCGAAATGCTATAGTTTAGAGGAAAATAACTCCAGTTTACTAGAGTTATCACAGATGCTCAAAAAACTGCTCTCTGTCTGACTGATCGGACAATGAATTGCGTCCGTGGTATCCTTGATTGGACGAGCTTGTGCGTCCGAGAAATGTAGTGCTGTTCGACGGTGTACTGCGTCCTGAAAACTCTGTTTCCTACATATATAATAGCAATCCTGCACAGCTTAGGTTAAGAGGTGAAATGCATTTGTCATCATCAAAATAAGGTTTGTGGATCATCAATATAGACAACTAACTTAATTTCAATCACGTAGGAATTTTTAGCTTGTAATGTTAGGTTAGGGTATTGGCTAATCAAGGAAGGGAAAAGAATATATCGTAAAACAAAGAAAGAGCTTTAAATTAATGCTTGCCACACATCAAAATAAAACTTCTTCTCCAGCACAATAAATACCAATCCTTCATAGAAATAACCCTACACTTAATCAACAAACACCCATAAAACTTTCATATAACAAACAAAAAGTCTTCCTTCTTCAATTTCAACCCAACATGCCAACCTTTTATCTGGCCTACCAGTAAACATACACCTATGCAGGTACCAGCTATGGGCACTACTTGCAAATATAGGTACCAGTGATAGGTATTACCTGTAACACAACAAGGCAGGTACCAATGATAGGCAGAGGTCTACCCACACTTTTCTAAAATTTTCTTTTCAATTTCTCCCAACCCATAATTGTACACCATTCACTCATACAATTTTTCACCCTCATTTAACTAACTTTTACCCTCTTACCCTTAAAAAATAATTTTGTGCATTGAAGTTCTTTAAGGGGCATTTTGGGATAGAAAAATTAAAGAATTTATTAGGCTTATAAAGGTAGGTAAAATGAGTTTTTATGAAAGAACGCAAACAGTGTTTCTTTCCATTCATTACACATTAAAGCTCATATAGGGTCCTAAGGATAAAAATTTCAACAAGGTGGGCTTGTAAGGCTCAAACGACCAAAGAAGTCCCCATCCTTATCTTTAAACAAAATTAAGCTATCTATAAAATTTGCTTCGAAAATGTAAGAAAACAAGGTTTGGGATGCAATATAAATAAGTCTACATAATTATCTCTAAGTATCAAAAATAAAATATTTTATGGCTAAGTGCTCAAAAATTCTCAGAAATCATGTAAGGAAAATTCTATTAACATCGATTACCCACAAATGACGGTGCAGCTCAAAAATTATCGCGTAGAAAATGAAAGATTTATGCTCTTGCGATTGCAAAATTTTTGAAAATTTCAAAGATTTTCAGTAATTCGCACAAAAATTCAAAAATCTTAAAACATTCTCAGATCAAAAGAAATACTAAAATATTGATGAGAAAATTCAGCGAACTACACCAAGAAAATATAAATCCAAATAACTCCCCATCCCAGACTAACAACACAAACAAACCAAAAAGTGTTGGACCCAATTATGATAATCATGTTTTGATGATGACCAAATTGTACCAACGGCTTGAAAACAAGTGTGCAGAAAAATAGGAAGGTACGGACGAAAACGATCATCCGAACACAATCAAACAAAACAACCAAAAGTTGAACAACACCTTATGGGCGATGAAAAGCGTCCAAAAGAAAGGAGTTAGGACGCAAGGGAGCGTCCAAAACATGACCAGACAACACCGAAGAACACTTCTTACGAACACACTCAGATAACCATCCAAGGAAAGTGCTTCGGATGCAAAGACCGTCCGAGACAAGGAATCTGAAAGACAAAAGAATCGGACGTTGAAAACCGTCCGAAGAAATGAGCTCAAAATGAAGAAATTTTCTGTCAAAGCTGTACCACGCATATGATCGTCCGAAACACTGTTCATCAAGCTGTAGGATGCATATGACCATTCGAGACACAGTTCATAAAGCTGTAGGATGTCACGCCCCAAAAACGGGACCGTAACACGCCGCGCTAATGGTACACCGGACCAAAGCGCAAGGCACAAACGAACAGAGCAACAAACTTAACCGTAATGTAATAGAACCATCAAGCCATTTCTCAACTATAAAACCAAATATTTCATTTTACACAAAAATACGAATTACAAAATTCCTTCTTAGTACAAAAGATGCTACAACGAAAATAAAGTTCATCAATACAAAACTTATCTAATGCACTACCCCTCTCCAAACAAAAGAGAAGCTTGGAAGATTGTCTCGCAGAGTCCTACCAGTAATGTGGAGTCTAGGGGAAAATAAAAGCTGCTAAGCGGTGGAGAATCCAAAAACGAGCACCTAATCTGAAAAATTATAAGTCACGTGGGGTGAGCATAACTAGCTCAGTGGATATCATAAAAGCTCTTCAAATGGGGCCAAGCATTGCGATAAAAAGAAAACATAAAGATAATGACATTTGTGAAAACCATAGTTATGAAGCAGTTTCTAAAATGTCTCATGCCATTTAAAAGTCAATAAACCATAATCATAAGTAGTTTCTAAAATGTATCATGCCATTTAAACGTCAGGCATGTCCAAAACATAGTCAAAAAGATCCAATCATTTCAAAACATAGTATGCTAAAGCATAGCGAACAAATCCAAGTACAGCTTCAATCCAGAATATAATAATCTTTCTGAGTATCTTTTAGGCTCAATTTGATGACCTACAGTACTAGCCAGATCTAGTAATCTACCACACCTACTAGTCTGACTGGGAGGTCTAAGTTATCCCATCACAAGACCCCGTATCAGAGAGTTCATAACATTCACAGAAGTCACCTTGGCGTCCCATGGATGACTATAGAACCGGGGCACCCCAAATCAAACATTTCCAAATACATCCAAAATTATATACCTCGGTCACCTATGAGCCAAAACAGTCATAAAATGCTTTCATATCAAAAGAGTTTGCAAATATATCAATTGATTAACATAAAATAGCTTGGTCCCGATTTCATATATAATAATTCCAAAACTTGGTAAAAGTGCAGTTCCAAACATCATACACATTTTAAAATCCATCCAAACATATTACAAAAGTCGTTAAACAAAATACAAGTGGAAGAGGGTCTATGTTACCCACCTATTAAAGCAAAAACTGCACAAAGATCACAGAACGCGATCGCCGGCGGTAGGTGGAGTGGTACCTAAAACAGATATAAGAGGACTCTTAGAAGAGATGTAGAAGTTAAAGAATGACTAGGGAAGCGAAACGACGCGAAACGATTTTAGAAAACGACACCAACAACTCTTTGGTCAAAAATGACCTATTCACAAAAACCGACCAACTTCGACAAGCTAAAACCCCAGTCAAAACATTTAGTTAACCCCTCAAATTCGTATTACAGCTAGATTAGGAGATAATAACCTCGTTTTCCAGAAAAACCGAAAAACTTCGCCTCCCTAGGCTATAAGTAGGTTATCCTCCCTGCCAATAAAATCCAATTCCAAGGTATTCAAGGGACCTTGGTTACAACCCAACTCAAAACAACATATTCAACCAACAAAAATCCAATTCCAAGGTATTCAAGGGACCTTGGTTACAACCCAACTCAAAACAACATATTCAACCAACCAACAAAATCCATAAACGGAAAGATTCACCGGAGCAATAGCCGGGACTATATCAATAGCATCCCACTACCAAGGAAAACACCTAAAACCATCAAAAGATCATTAAAGACCCTTCAAACATAACCAATTATCCAAATTATCCTAGTTGCGCCAAACTTCCGCTTACTTACAAAATGAAGGGAAATCAATTCCACTTGGTTTCAAGTCTAAATTCCTATCCAAACTAACCTTAAAACACTCTTAAAACATCATTACAAGCATAGACATAAGCATTCATAGCATAACATTCTAGGCTCATATGGAAGACAAAACCCTAACTCATAATCTTAAAATTTGTAATCTAACCATGGAAAGTTGTTAAAAATCAACCCCAATCACTTCCCAACCTCCAAAACACTAAAAACAACCCATAACATACATAAATCACAACTTATAAGGCTGCAAAGAGGGTTTTCTCAGCCATAAATAATCCTACAAAACTTGAAATTAAAGCTTAAATCATAAAGCCCATAAGCCATAAATGCTAAAATACATAAAATCTTACCTTCCAAGTGATTCCTACTTGAAAACCAAGAAAATTTTTTGGGGAAAATGGAGGAGAGGAGTTCGGCTGCTGCTGGAAGAAAATGAGGAAGAAAAAAAAAAGAAGAAGACTTAAACTTAAAGAAAAAGAAATTCCAAGGTTGACCAAATAGTACCCCATTGACCAAATAGTCTCCAAGTTGACTATTTGACCCAAAAACTAATTTTTGCTACCAAATTAACATTATCAATCTGTCTCTTATACACATCTAGATGTGTATAAGAGACAGCTTGTATACAACTTGAGCCAGAGTTTACCCTTGCCATACTTTGTTTGGAGCGTAAATAGAAAAATTTGCCTCTTATACACTAAGTTGAAGTACTTTATGACTAAAAATAATATGAAAAACATTTTAAACCAGTTAAAATCAAAGAACAAGGCTATTAAAATACTGGGTTTCACATAGGATGCATGATCAAACGTCCGAACCACTGTCTGAACCCCTAACGGCTAGTTTTTAATAGCTAATTTTTTTACCGTTAGAGTTCAAATTTTAGCACATTTTTCATCTATAAACAACCCAAGTCATCCAAATGAAGTGTGGAACTACTACATTCAATACAAACACTTGTTAGAGCTATTTGGTGTGGAATAAATAGGCTAAAATATTATGGGTTGTGCTGGTTTGGGTAGTATAGTTCTCTTGGATCAACAAGAGAGAATTAGTGTGAGCAAGAGTAGACTAGTGAGTAACAAGTGTACAAAAGTGAGTATGTAATGTAAAACCCTTTGGCTCAAGTTGGTGCAAGGGTGAGCCTACTTTGTATACAAGAAGGTCATTGCCTCACCTTCTTTGAGGACGTACTACTAGTGGATGTACTCCAAGCTTGAATAGCTTGAGAGTTTGGTTTGATATTCTTTATCTCAATCTCTTTATTTGTTGTTTAAGCTTCAATTGTTAAATATTTATCTTTGATCATTTGTGCTTAAGTGTTCATTTGTTGCACAAAGTTTGTAATTTCATTAAGCACATTAAAAGGTTTATTTTTAGAGATAATCTAATTCACCCCCCACTTAGATTGCTTTTGGACCAACAAGGGAAAAAAATGTTTCTGTTACTTGAGCACATGCACAAGTCTAGGCTCGCGCATGTAATGTACGAGAGTCAAAAATCAAAAATCCAAGCTTCTGGAATTTGTGCACATGCACACCAATTGGTGTGCATGTGCATAAATTAAAGCCCTTAGACACATAAAATCAATTCCTAACAACTCAAACTAACCATAAATCATAAAAACACATTTTAGTTTGTTTAACATGCATTTTAAGATGATATGCACACAAATAATAAAGAAATGAAATAATAAAAAAACAAGCACAGAAAATGAAATTGTGAAATGACATGGTTTGCCTCCCATACAGCGCCCTTGTTTATAGTCTTAGGCTCGACTTCGGTACATCAAATCAAGCATTGACGAGGTGAACAATTTCCCGTTCCTCGTTGATAATTCCCCAATATTAGCGCTTCACTCGATGGCCTTTAACTTTGAAATTTCCTTGGCTTCCTTTCAGTTCTACTGCGCCATACGGGGATGTCCGCACTACTTCAAATGGTCTGGACCATCTTCACTTCAACTTTCTAGGGAACAATTTTAGTCGTGCTATTTGAATTGTACAATAAAACCATTTCCCCGATTTTGAATTCTTTACCAGAAATATGCTTGTCGTGCCAATTCTTCGTCTTCTTCTGATAAAGTTTTGCATTTTCATAGGCTTCTCTTCAAAATTCATCCAATTTGTTCAAATCCATAAGCTTTTTCTCCCCAACCTCCTTCATATCATAGTTGAGACTTTAAATCACCCAATATACCTTGTACTCGATTTCAACCGGGAGATGACAAGCCTTATGATAAACCATTTGATAAGGAGACATCCCAATTGGAGTCTTGAAGGCTATCCTATATACCCATAGTGCATCATCAAGCTTTTTGGACAGTCCTTCCTTGAAGAATTCACAGTCTGCTCAAGAATGTGCTTACTCTCGATTGGACGCTTCAACTTGTCCAGAAGTTTGCGGATGATATGCTAGGGCTATCTTGTGGGTAAAACCATATTTTGACAAGACAGACTCAAATAAAAAAAATTTGAAGTGTGATCCTCCATCAATTATGATATCTCACATGGGATACCAAACCTCAAGAAAATGCTCTTTCTCACAAAATTCACTACCACTCCAGCATCATTGGTTGGTAGTGCGCTGCTTCTAACTAATTGGACACATACCACTACAAGAATGAATCTGTTATTGTGCGACAGTGGAAAGGGACCCATAAAATCAATACCCAGCATATCGAAAACTTTGCAAACTAAGATATTATTCAATGGCATTTCATCTCTTCAAGACAAGTTACCGGCACGTTGACATTCATCACATTATAGCACAAAATCTCTTGCATCTCGAAATAATGTAACTAGTAGAGCCCACTCTGAAGGATCTTTGCCGCCGTGGTGCCCTCCTACCGGTAAAGAGTGACAATGATATAAAACACTTTTAATTTCGCTTTCTGGAATACATCTCTATATCACTTGGTCTTTGCATCGGCGGTATAGATAAAGGTTATTTCGAATATAATACTTCATCTCCGAAAGGAACTTTTCTGCTGATTTGAGTCCATAGTGGATGACTGGATTACCTTGGTCATGAGGAAATAAACAATATCCACATACTAAGGTGCACTCATATCCACTTGCATCAAGTGGTCTTTCGAAAAAGTCTCGTTGATCGGCACCTCCTCACCTATTTCTTCCTTCAATTACTCTAATCTCGATAGATGGTCGGCCACTGTGTTCTCAGCTCCTTTCTTATTTACCACTTCCCAATCAAATTCCTGCAATAGTAGAACCACTTGATTAGTCAAGGTTTTGCTTCATTTTTAGTCAATAGGTATTTAAGGGCCGCATGATCTGTATGAACAATCACCTTATTACTTATAAGATATGACCTAAACTTATCAGATGCAAATACTACTACTAGAAACTCTTTTTCAGTAATGGAACAGTTCATTTGAGCTTCATTAAGGATCCAATTATCATAGTAAATCACATTAAAAACTTTATCTTTCTTTTGACACAAAGCCGTTCCCACGGCATAATCACTTGCATCACACATTATTACAAAAGGCAAATTCAACTAGTTTGGGGCGACTATGACTAGTGTGATAATCAAAGTTTTTTTTAATTTTTCAAAAGTAGACAAGCATTCATCATTAAAAACAAAAGCACATATTTTTGCAGCAAGGTACATAAAGGGTGAGAAATCAAAGAAATTTTTTTTATGAATCCTCGGTAAAAACCAACGTGACCAAGGAAGATCCTCACCCCTTTGCATTAGTAGAAGGAGGCAATTTTCAATGATTTCTACTTTCAACTTATCTACTTCTATGCCCTCAACCAAAATTTGATGGCTTAACACAATTCTCTCTTTTACCATGAAATGACTCTTTTCCTAGTTTAGTGCCAAGTTAGTAGACTCACATCTTTCTAAAACACAAGCAAGATTGTCTATACAAGAATCAAAGGAATAACTAAAATTATCTGTCAAATCTCAATAAATTTCTCAATCGTGTCATGAAAAAAAGCAAACATGCATCACTGGAAAGTGCTAGGAGCATTCCACAACCCAAGAGGCATACCCTTACGGTAAGCAAAAGTTCCAAACGGACTAGTAAAAGAATTTTTCCCTTGATCTTCAGAGGCAATGGATATTTGAAAATACCTTGAATAACCACCAAGAAAGCAATAAAAAGCATGTCTAGATAGGCACTCAAGCATTTGATCACTGAACGGTAAGGGAAAATGGTCTTTCCTAGTAGCTTCGTTAAGTTTCCTATAGTCAATACACATCTGTCACCCCGTCACTAATCTAGAGGGAATTAGCTCATTTTTCTCATCTAAAATTACCGTGATCCATCTTTTCTTTGGAATTACTTGATTCGGGCTTACCCATTCACTATCATTTATGGGATAAATGATTCCAGCGTCTAGTAATTTCAAAACCTCCTTTTTAACTACCTCTTTTAAAGTCAGGTTTAACTTTCTTTGAGGTTGTCTAATTGGCTTGTAGTTACCATTAAAGAGTATTTTGTGCATGCAAACTGAAGGGCTTATGCCTTTTATGTTCTTAATGCTCCATGCAACTTCCTTATTAATGCTTTTTAAGAACAAAAATCAATTTGCCTAATCCAATGTCTGAAAGTAATGCAATCACATTGATTGGGTATATATCATGTTCTCCAAAAAAACATATTTGAGATAAGAAGGAAGTGGTTTAAGTTCAACCTCAGGGGGTTCGTTGGTTGGAGACTCCCGTTTACCTTTACTCTCCAACTTGTTCTCTTCCGCAACTTCTTCCAACTCCTCCTTTTGAGTGCTTTCTTGTTCACTAGATTCCATCATATCTTCATGAATGTCTTCCATGTTAGTGGTCTCAATCTCCGCAGATTTCCTGTAAAAATCTATAACCAAATCGTCAGTGATATCAACACTCATCACATTATTGTATTCAGAAGAAAATTTAAAAGAATAAAAAACATTAAATGACACAGTCATCATTGACTCTAAATTGTAGATTTCCAACTTGGACATCTATGATGTCTTGTCGGGTGGCCAAGAAAGGTCTTCCTAGAATTAAAGGGGTCATTATATCTTCCTCCTATATCGAGCACTATGAAATCTGCCAATAGGAATACTTTGCCCAATTTAACTATGAGGTCCACGACTATTCCTAACAGTTGTCTTACACTTCGGTTGGCCAATTGAAGAGTGACATTTGTTGGATTGAGTCCTTCTCCATTCTACTTCTTTTAAGTGGAATGAGGCATAAGGTTGATAGAAGCGTCTAAATCACTTAGGGCTCTTTGAACTGTCACTCCTCCTTCTCACATGGGATGAAAAATGAACTAGGATCCTTAAGCTTAGGAGGAAGATTCTTTTGAATAATAGCACTACATTCTTCGTTTATGCTCAAAATCTCATCCCTTATTAGCTTCTTCTTGCTTGATAGAATTTGTTTCATGAACTTGGCATAGCTGGGCATATTTTCAATAGCCACAATGAAAGTAAGGTTAATTTCAATCTTTTTAAAAATTTCCAAAAATTTCTTGATTATTTTGGTTTCCTCATCCTCCTTCATTCTTTGAGAGAATGGAATACTTACAGCTGCTTACCTGGTGCAGTCGAGAGGTTCGTAGTTTTACCTTATTGGTCAAGAGCTTTGGTAGGTTGTTCTTGATTATCACTGCTCTTGGATACCTCTCTCATTTCCTTTGCCTCACTCTTCTCCACCGTCCTTACATCATCCTCGTTAACTTTCCTTGGCTCTACGGTTCTACCACTCCTCATGGTAACTACTTGCACTTGCTCTCTCCCATGGGTGTTATCCCTTGGGTTCAAAATGGTGTCACTCGGTAATGCTCCAGCCGGTCTCTTATTGTTTTATCAAGCTAATTGCTCCAATTGTAGTTTCTTGTTTCTTGTAGAAACTCACAAATTCTCATACTCACTCTATAAAGTTTCAAAGTCACACCCCGAATTATCCTCATCGAATTGATCATGGTTTACATATGGAGAATAATTGGGATTTTGAGGTGGGGTCTTGGTCATAGAGATTGGTATGAGGTGTTCAACTGAGGCTGAAAGTTTTGAAATTTTCACTGATGAATGGAAGTGGTTGATATGGTCGAGAGGTTGAAATTTGGTTGGAAAAATTAGATTGTGGTTGGTTGGATTAGAAGGATGGATTTTGAACATTATTTTGATTTGTCCAAAAAAAATCCGGATGGTTGCACCAAGATGGGTTATAGGTGTTAATATACTAACTAGGTAGATTTCTTGACCTTGAATTCTAATTAGCAATGAATTGAACTTGCTCGCCTTGTGGCATGGGTGTTTCACAAAGGCCGTTTTGATGACTTCTTCCATAGAAGTCATCAAAATAGGATACCTCAAGGTGCTGAATCTATGGAGTTCACCGAATTCTTACCCAAATTTTCTAGGGCCTTTGTCAAATTGGTCATCATATTCAACATCATGCCCTATTGAGCTAAGAAGGCGTCATTGAGATTAATCATACCTCCTTGTTGGGCATTAACTTGATGGACTTCTTGTTGCTGTTGTTGCCCAACCAAAAGAGTGATTGTACCATGGTTGTAATGCATCGATGCCAGTCCTCTCTAGCAACTCTTGTGCTTCTTCTGGAGTTTTAAGAGGAAAAGTGCCTCCTGGGCTTGCGTCGATAATCAATCTCATTTTTGGAAATAATCCATTATAGAACGTTTGTACCTATAGCCATAACAAAATGGCATGATGTGGACACTTTCTAAGCAACTACTTGGAACGCTTCCATGCTTCACTTAGGCTTTCCCTAGTGATTTTTTGGAATGAAGTAATGTCATCGCGGAGCTTTGCGGTCCTTGACGGTGAAAAATACTTGGCCAAAAATTCTTAAACTAACTGATTCCACATGGTAAAAGTACCTTGCTGGAAAGATTGCAACCAAGCCTTTGCCCTATCCTATAGAGAAAATAGAAAAGCTCTCATTCGAATACAATCGGGATGTATCCCATTGTATTTAAATGTATCAATGACTTCTTTAAAATTTACCAAGTGACCATAGGGGTCCTTGTTTTGCCCACCTCCAAACATAGCGTGGGTTTGGAGCATTTGAATCAGATCAATACAAGCTTGCTTGATCTCAAAGTTGTTGGCCTGTTTGGGTATTCTGGCAAGGCTAGAACCTTAAACCCTCAAAATTTGGTATGGCATAATCTCTAAGGGGTTAGGGACGAGCTTTACCTTCATTGCCATGATTACTCACAATTTCTTATTGATCCCCACTATTGCGATTTGGATTCTCCATTAAATTCTCTTGTTGGCTTGATTCTTGTCATTTCCTACGGTTTCTAGTTATAGTTCGTTCAATCTCATAATCACCTGGAAGTAGTGGTTGGTTGGAAGAATGAGTATTATTATAAACTACAAGAAAAAGACCAAAGTTTGAATATTACAACAAAAATTTGAAAGAAAAACAAAAAAGAACAAAATGCAACCGTAAATAATTAAAAGAAAATAAAATGTCTAAACTAGTAAGTCTCACTAAACCTAATATTGCTCCAAGAATAGTCCCCGGCAACGGCACCAAAAACTTGTTCGGGTAAATATTGATTAGGTAACCCGATTCACAAACAAGTTAGTAATGAATTAAACCTTAATAACCCTAATCAACACTTACACACGCTTGCAAGAATATGAGGTATGTTTGTAAATCAGGTGAGTAAGGATCGTTCCCATGAGAACTATTGGACAATTATTAGGGTTTACGAATCTTTATACTAGTTAAACAAATTAATTGTAAATTTTTTTCCTACCTAACTAAATTGATTCTAATCACTAAGAAAATAAGAACAATTATCAAAAAATAATTAAAACTAGAGGAAGTAATAAAATTTACCCAAAGTAAATTCAACTTAATGAACTAGAAAAATAAATGCAAGAATATTAAACTAAAACTACAGAATTGAAATAAGAACTAAAATTGAATTGAATTTAAATGAAGAAAGCAAACTCAATAGGTAGTCGGAACAAAAAGTTGAACAAGAAAACCCTAACCCTAAGGAATTTTCTATTCTTATGTCTATTCTAACTAATAGCTGCTATGTATATTCACCTCCTTATACCATGGGGTATTTATAGGTTAGAATACATCAGGGTTTTACCCCCTTAGATGATAGCAATACAATAAAATTCGTAAATGAATCCAATCGGGCAGAGAAAACTTTCAAACAAGTAATTTTCGTAATTTGTAGTCCATCGTGCACACATGTGTAGAATTTTCTTGCTTATGTGCATTAAACAAAGCCTAGGAATTTTGCTCTAGAAGTTTGCACACATGCGCAGGTCTCGGGTCGTGCATGTGTACAACTTGCCCAATGTACTGCATCAGTTTTCACATCGATTTTGACTTTGATGTTGATAGAATTTGGTAAAACTCAAAACACAAAAGTTGTAGCTCCCTCTCAAAACTTTCGAACACATCTTGAATCACCTCAATCAAAGATTAGACAAGAAAAACAGTATCCAAATTTGCTCCTCGCCCGTGCACATTTTTCATCCACTTGATTTTTCCCCAATCTTTTTTACTCCTTTTCCATTAAAGACTTTTACGAACTAAAAATAAAACAATTAAACTCATAATTAACTCAATTATCAGTGTGGCATTACACAAAAAATTGAGATAAATGATGCATAAAATATACGACATTTATGAGTTTATCAATAGTCACACACAATTTTATAACAAAATGATACTTGTAGCTAGTTGAAAACAAATGTAACACAAACCAACCACTAAATCAATTTTAAAATGCAAGATTAAAGTTTGAACCAAAAATTAAAATGAATTGGAATCCTTTCTCTTTTTTTCCCTGTTGGCAACAATTCTGGTAGTGCTGAAATATCTTTTTCATTTTCAAATTTTCTCTTGATTTCGACAACACATTTTAATAAACATCTGTTGGGCATTAAAAACCACATTTCTTTCCAACAAAATCCGATGCACATCTAAGGAAAAATTTTTACTCCATCTCAAATTCCAGACATGGAAAAAAAGAACAAAATAATTTTTTGTCTAAAAGAAAGAAAGTTTATATCAAACACGAATAAATACCAACAAAATAATAACATATGAAGACTTAATTACCCAAAAAACTTGTAAAGAAATCCAAAAGGAGTGAGAAATAAGAATCTTATGATGCTATTTCGATGGAAACTTGTGGTGGCAGTGGTGATTCTCAGGGATATTGACTGTCCTTTGTAGATTGCTCTTCTATTTTACTCCACTTCTTTTCTTTTAAAAGCTGAATATTTTCTGTTAAGTGTTTTGAAATGATTATTGTCCATGTGTGTGCTTGTGTCAGTCGATGATCAATGAAAAGATGATGATGACGAGTTTTTGTCCTCTGGAAAAAATGTGTGTAACTTTGTATGTGTTTCCGTATTGTTATGCTTCTATGAGGAAAAGATGACGATAGGTTTTTGAGATGAGAAATGTTGAATGAATAGTACGTCGACCTTAGTTCTCCACATAATTATAGGAAAAGAAGGGTTGTAACAGTCTGGATATAAGAAGGGGTGTAATAGACAGTAATATGAAAGGTTTTCTTTGAGTTCTTTGAGTTATTATTGGGCAAATAAATATCCCAAATTTAGCATTAAACGAAACAAAGGCAGAAATAGGAAAAACCTATTGGGCCCATGTATGTCTGAAATGTAAAAAAGGGAAAAACCACCAATCCTCTCAAATCAATGTAACCACATGTTAGCGACAGAGCAAGTAACATTAGATGAAATATTTTCTTCTACACTAGCTAGATAAGAAAAATATTATATATCCAAGGTGTTGATGCGTGAAAGAATTAGCACCAAAGTGTAAAATAAAAATCCGAATCCTTATAGTCCAAATCCTCCAATGCTATGGTAAATCGCGTGCGTGTACCCACGTTCTAAGAGACCTGCAACAAGAACAAGAGCGGCGGGGCTATGTCTCCCGGGGGAAGCTTCGACGCTCAAGTCAAAATTTATGATAGGAAGGAAATTGAGAGTAAATTCAGAGATTCAATTGGCAAAGTGTGGAGTTGAGAGAATGAAAATTAGAATCTTTTGTTTTACCTTCCAACTTACTATTTATACTCTTCCAGGAAGGGCTTGAATAGTTCACGGGCTTAGGAATAATTATTGGGGTCCATGAGGCCCTTGAATGTATTGAATATCTTTATGGCTTAATTTTAAATAAAAATTGCCAAAATATCCTCTCATATGTTTTACAGCTTTGACTGACTAGCCACGTGTCCGTGAACCATTAGATGGTATTTTTAGGCATCATCATTTGCCCCCCACTCTCAATTCGAGTTTGCACGGGTTGAGAGTAGTACAATAATCTCTGACTTAATATTTTAGCCGAAGCCACTAAGGATTTGACCATAGTCAATAAGATTTTGACCGGAACCAAGAATTCAAAATTTTGAATTTCATTCTTGGGGAGAAAGGTTGCCCCCAACCCCTTTTGTACTTGCACACCTTCTCCATAAATTGAGTAGTGGTACTCATTTGCTCATTTTTGAGCTTTGGTGATAATTATTCTT
Organism: Cinchona pubescens; assembly: GCA_025175665.1. Lineage (NCBI taxonomy): Eukaryota > Viridiplantae > Streptophyta > Magnoliopsida > Gentianales > Rubiaceae > Cinchona > Cinchona pubescens. The sequence goes on along the minus strand of JANKKI010000123.1, from coordinate 6,870,936 downwards.
AGTATCTCAAAATAATAATTTTTTATTCAAAGCTCCACCTTTACGCCAACACTCAATACTCCAACCTCAACTCAACACTCAATACTCCAACCTCAACTCAATAGAGGTGGCTCAACCCTTAACACTCCACTATTACGCAGAAACCCAACACTCTACCCTCAACCCAACTCTCTACCGTCAACCCTCCACCCTTATCACTCCACCCTTACGCCAAAACCCAACACTCAACCCTCAACCTTCCATCCTTAACTTCCTACACCCAAACTCCAACATTCCACTCTTTCCCATGAAAACCAAGATCCAATCCTACTCTTGCATTTTTCCCAAGTCTTGGATCAAGTAAGTACACACTTGCACTTACTTTCTCTCTCTTCTTTTTCTCTTGAACATTTCATCAAACACCTTGTGTGCATTTTTCAATTTTTCATATATTCCTTGTTCCCAAAAACTTTGGTGGAGTAACTTAACACCCCAATGATATATGTGGCTTTTGGCTTGACCATAATTTGGAAATGTATATGGATCACATGTGATCATGGGATGATAAAATGAAGCTAATAGCTCATAACCCATTACTGCTACATGGATTTGAAGATTATTTGACTTGTGAAAGTTGTTATAGGAATTTTGGGTTAGGAAATTGCTTATGAAGATTGAGATGGATAAAGAAGAAAAAAGGAAAAGGAACAATGAAAGGAAAGAAAAAAAGAGATAGGACAAGAGTGAAAAGATAAAGAGTAAGGTGATGGAAGCTGTGATTATTAAAGAGACATACAAAGATCAAGACATAGCTATAGCTGCTCACCAAGGGAGCAAAAATGCAGCAGTAGCTTGTATGGGTGAAGAAGACATGATATTCGCTACTCGAAAAAATGTCGTTGCTCCTGTTACTGCTTATAAGTCTTCCATTGTTGCAAAGTTGGAGCTCTTGACAGCTCAAACTACTCCTACAAAAGTGCATAATGATTGCAAGATTGGTGCTACAGCTGCCATGAAGTTCACTCTTGGCATCACTGCTGCTCGAGAGAATGTTGTCAACGTCGCCGCTGCTCATAAGCTCGTCCTTGACACTGCTTCTTCCCAAGAATGTGCAACTGGGCTGACTCAAGAGGATGAGTTTGTGGCTGAATCTTGGTCATGGGAGGGACTTTGCAGCTGCATGTGATAATTTTGTAGCTCAACACTCTATCTTCAAAGACCCCAAGGCGGTCACGTCTTCCCACTGCCAAGGAGTTGTAGCTGTGTTCATGGAGGAAGAAAACACAGCAACTACTGCAATTTTGGAGAAAGAAAATGCAGCAGTAGTAGCTGCTCTAGAAATGAGAAATCCAATCATGGAGTTTGGTCCAACCGATGGGGCAAACTTGGCCGGTGTTCGTGAGAAAGAGAATGCAGCAACTCAAGCTGATTTTTCTACTCTTTGCGACCAATATCAGCTATGAAATCCCTCAACATGGCTGCTCTCTCAACCTCCAATGCTTCCATGAGTGGAGTACAACAACATGGTTGAGAGGAAAAACTTCAACTGCAAAGGGACTTGAAGTGAAAATGGTTGTGGGTTTGCCCGCACAAAACATATATAAAAGAGGTAAGGGGTTCATGGTAATAAAAAATCCGTTTATGATGTAGTAAGGTGCAATCTAATTCACTTGATTTGGACCCCAAGAGCATAGTTGATGATGATAGTAAACTTAATTGTTCCCGGGGGCGTGACATTGATTATTTAGCTGAAGTGTCAAAGTTAGCACAAGAGAGTAGAAATAGTATCCAAAATTTGGATAATGCTATTGTTGATGACTTAAATTCTCATGGGGTTTCTAATGATGTTGAAATTGATCGTGCACAAGGAAAAGGTGTTGACAAGTCATCCAACACTATCGATATGGTTAACACTTGTAGGGACCTTTCTTCAAATAAGGTGGAGGATATCCTTGAGCGTATTTTTGGTGAGTTGCATGAAATCCCAAGTAAAGTTGTTAGCCCATTGCGGGAACCTTTGGACATGGATTTTCTTCAAGATGACCTTGATATGAGACCAAAAACAAGCAAATTTTGGCAAAGCATGTTTGCGGGTAGACCCTTGATTGGTGGTGCTTCATCTTCCAAGGTAAGAGTGAATATATGTAAAACTACCGGTCCATATTTTCTTTAATTGTGCCATCGGGACATCATCAAATGCATCGGGCTAGAGAACATCACCTTGAGCGGGAAATTCAATTGAAGATGATTTATTCCAATATGAGCACGAGTCTTCTAATGAAGAAGTTGTGGTTCCTTCTCCATCCAAGAGGAAAAAGATCCAAGTTTCTCCCAAGCATGAAGGAGAAAAGAAAGCTAAAGGTGATATTAATGATCCTGCGTATGTATACTCTCAATTGTCTCCGTCGATTGCTGATTTGGAGTTGATTAAGAAATGGATGGAGAAGTATCACATTCCTAATTTTTACAAGGTAAAGGTTCCTCCTTTCGACCATAGACCTTGCATAAACTCTTCCAAATATGTGTCTGTGTATTTGGCCGCAAAAGCAACCTAAGAGGGGGGTGAATTAGGTTGTCTCTAAAAACAATCCTTTTTATGTGCTTAATAGAAATTCAAACTTTATGCACCAAATGAAAACTTAAGCACAAATGAATAAAATAGATATTAGCCAACAATTTAAGCTTAAAAGAACAAATAAGAACATTGAGATTAAGAGAATCAAACCAAACTCCCTAGCTTCTCAAGCTTGGAGCTTGCAACTACAAAGAACTTCTTACAAGGCAACTACCAAGTTCACAACTTGAAGTTCAGCCCCAAAAAGTCTCTTCAAAGTAGGTGAGACAATAACCTCTTGTACACAAATGAGGATCACTCTTGCTCACACTAATTTCCTTTAGTTGAGCCAAGAGTTTTACACTCACAACCTCTCTTTGTTACAATTGTTATCTCTCCACTCTTACACTTGAAGAACTTTTACACTTCTAAGCTCTTTTCACACTACCTACACTATTACAACACTTGTACCCACTATTTCTCTCAAATAGCTCAAGAATTATTTGTAATCAAATGTAGAAGTCTCTTTTAATTAATTCAGACCTAGGGGTATTTATAGTTGCCAAATATCTGCTTTCAACAACTTTCCAACGGCTATTTTCTGTTTACTGGAAAACTTGAATGTAAGAGACAGTCTAGTTGGACCTTTCGGACGGCCGATGCAGCAAGAGTGCGTCCGAACAAACTAGCCGTTGGACCGTTCGGACTGCCACTGCTAAACCTTGCGTCCGACACTGCGTCCGTTCTCTGAGGATATTCGTTCAGACGTCTGAGGATGTACTCCGAACATGCGTCTTATTGAAGCATCTAGTTTACTGGAATATGATCGGACGCTGTTCTTCGTCCGAGGCTTGCTTCAAATTCTTTGTGTCGGACGATTACCATCGTCCGAAGCTCTGTCACTCAGACAGTTATTTGCGTCCGTGAAGTATTGTAGTTGTTTTGTTCGGACGATCATTTGCGTCCGAACCTACCTATTTTTCTGCACACTTGTTATTAAACCATTAGTATGATTTGGTCATCATCAAAACATGATTAACATAACTGGGGTTCAACAGATATGACTTGGCTTTAGCTTTTGTGATGAAGAAGTACCTTGACTTAGATTTGAATGATTTAGAGCAAGGTGCAGCACCTCCTACTGAGAAATCCCTATACCCTAGCTCTTTGGGGTTCCACCTAAGGATGGGATAGCTCCATCTTAGCACTTGGTTTTGTTTCCTTTTTGGAGACTTAGAGCTTGGGTCTCTTATATGTACGAGCTCCACCTTCGGCTAGTATCATGTTACTTGTTTTCCATAATACTTACTTTTCTTGCATTTGTTGCTTGGCTTTGGGTTGGGGCCGTCCTTTGTACCAACTCCACTTATGATATGCTTTCCCTTTGTTATATGATATCGTGGCTTTCCTTCGATAGTTTGTGCTTTTATTTTTCTTCAAGCATTTCCGCATACACCTTCGCCCCCCTCAGACACTTGAATATTTTTTCAAGTGACTAAGTTTGTGAGCTTGAGCACTCATTGCTATACTTACGTAAATAAGTTTCTCACCCCTAGAGGGTAAACCATGGCTCTAACACCAAAGAAAAGTAATTATAAGCGTAACTCTTATATGAAAATTTTATCTTCGCTCCTGGCATACTTAACCAAAGAACCTTATATTTCTTCAAGGAGAAGTTTATTTTTGCCCCGGAAGGGTCGTCCTAGGCATAAATCTCCTAAGTAAAATCTTAGTATTCGTACTAAGATTACCTTAGGTGCAAATCTGGTAGGAAAATCTTCTTCTCGCCCTCGAAAAGGTTATGGTTTCTCTTTTGAACATACATAACCAACAGGACTACTTCTCCAAGGATAAATATATTTTCACCCCCGGAGGGGTTATCCTAGGCACAAATCTCCTAAGTAAAGCCTTAGTGCTGGTACTAAGGTTACCTTAGGCACAAATCTCCTAGAAAAATTTTCTTCTCAACCCTGGAAGAGCTATGGTTGCTCTTTTGAGCATACTTAACAAAATAACTACTTCTAAGAGGAAAAGTTTATTTTCACCCCCAGAGGGGTTATCCTAGGCACAAATCTCCTAGGAAAATTTTTCATCTCACCCTCGAAATGGTTAAGAGTCGCTCTTTTGCACCAACTTAACCAAGGAATTACTTCACCAAGGATGAGCTTATAAATTTTTGCCCCCGGAAGGGTTATGCCAACTTCGGAGAGTGGTCTTTAATTTTGTTCCTCGGAAGGAATAAGTGATCCCGAAAAGTCGTGGAATCATGAAAGATGTTCCCCGGAGGGAATAAGTGACCCTGGAAAGTCATGGTATCCCGAAGGATGCTCCATGGAGGGAATAAATGACCCTAGAGAGTCATGGTTTTGCACTTGGAGGTTGAGTGGAGGATAGGATCGCTATTCTAAACAAAATATTGAGCCATTACATAGGCAAAAGACTTGGAAATTTTCATTAATAGCAAAAGCGAATATTTACAAATTGCACAAGTTTGTTTCACCTCGAAAAGTGTCGCTTGGCTTAGGGAATTTCAAAAAACAAAGGTAAAATAAAGAAAGTTTAAAAATAGAACTTTTTCAAGATTGGGCATTCCAAGTGCGAGGCATGAGCTTCCCATCCTTAGTTCTCATCTTGTAAGCACCGCTGGAGTAATAATTCTACCTCAAAAGGTGAGAGCAATTGTTCTCTTGGAATGTGAGAACTCTATCCTGGAAGGTAAGAGTAAGTAAGGATTCTACCCTGGAGGATAAGAACAAGTGATAACTCTACCCTAGAGGAAGAGAACAATTGAGGACTCTACCCTGGAAAGTAAGAGTAACTAAGGGCTCTACCCCGGAGGGCAAGAGCAAGTGATAACTCTATCCGAAAGCAATTAAGGACTTTACCTTGACAGGTAAGAGTAAGTAAGGGTTCTACCCCGAAAGGTAAGAACAAGTGATAACTCTACACCGGATGGCGAGAACAATAGAGGACTCTACCCCAAAGGACAAGAGAAAGTGATAACTCTACTCCGGAGGGCGAGAGCAACTGAGGACTCTACCTCAGAAGGTAAGAGTAAGTAAGGGTTCTACCCCGAAAAGTAAGAATAAGTGATAACTCTATCCCGGAGGGCAAGAACAATTGAGAACTCTGACCCAGAGGGCAAGAGCAAGAGATAACTCTACTCCAGAAGGCGAGAGCAACTAAGACTCTACCTCGGAAGGTAGGTGAGAGTAAGTAAGGGTTCTACCCCGGAGGGCAAGAACAAGTGATAACTCTACCCTGGATGGTGAGAATAATTGAGGACTCTATGTCACGCCCCAAAAACGGGACCGTAACACGCCGCGCTAATGGTACACTGAACCAAAGCGCAAGGCACAAAAGAACAGAGCAACAAACTTAACCGTAATGTAATAGAACCATCAAGCCATTTCTCAACTATAAAACCGAATAAGTCATTTTACACAAAAATACGAATTACAAAATTCCTTCTTAGTACAAAAGATGCTACAACGAAAATAAAGTTCATCAATACAAAACTTATCTAATACACTACCCCTCTCCAAACAAAAGAGAAGCTTGGAAGATTATCCGCAGAGTCCTACCAGTAATGTGGAGTCTGGGGAATCTAAAAGCTTCTAGACTTAGGTTTTTGCAAATGGGGCCAAGCATTGCGATAAAAAGAAAACATAAAGATAATGACATTTGTGAAAACCATAGTTATGAAGCAGTTTCTACAATGTCTCATGCCATTTAAAAGTCAATAAACCATAATCATAAGTAGTTTCTAAAATGTATCATGCCATTTAGACGTCAGGCATGTCCAAAACATAGTCAAAAAGATCCAATCATTTCAAAACTCTTTTGTTTGGAGAGGGGTAGTGTATTAGATCTAGTATGCTAAAGCATAGCGAACAAATCCAAGTCTTGTTCGTTATTCTGTCTCTTATACACATCTATGTCTCTAGATACACAGCATGAGTATCTTTTAGGCTCAACAGTATGACCTACAGTACTAGCCAGATCTAGTAATCTACCACACCTACTAGTCTGACTGGGAGGTCAAGTTATCCCATCACAAGACCCCGTATCAGAGAGTTCATAACATTCACAAAAGTCACCATGGCGTCCCATGGATGACTATAGAACCGGTGCACCCCAAATCAAACATTTCCAAATACATCCAAAATTATATACCTCGGTCACCTATGTATTTTCAGCCAAAACAGTCATAAAATGCTTTCATATCAAAAGAGTTTGCAAATATATCAATTGATTAACATAAAATAGCTTGGTCCCGATTTCATGTATAATAATTCCAAAACTTGGTAAAAGTGCAGTTCCAAACATCATACACATTTTATTATCCATCCAAACATATTATGAGATCTGGCTATACGGGGTCTTGTGATGGGATACCTTTCAGAGGGGTCAGAGCTCTGCGCCAGCACAGACCTGTCTCTTATACACGATCGGCGGCCAAAGGCACAAGAGTATACCTAAAACAGATATAAGAGGACTCTTAGAAGAGATGTAGAAGTTAAAGAATGACTAGGGAAGCGAAAACGTATGTAAAACGATCGCCGTTCTATAGGGGTAACTCTTTGGTCAAAAATGACCTGTGTGAAAAACAGAGTCAACTCTCTGATACGGCCCCTATGAGATGTTGAACAAGGTCAGGTGATTTGGCATACCATCTTGGCTTTGCCTCCGAAGTTGTCTAGAGTTAAGAAACCAATAAAATCCAATTCCAAGGTATTCAAGGGACCTTGGTTACAACCCAACTCAAAACAACATATTCAACCAACAAAAATCCAATTCCAAGGTATTCAAGGGACCTTGGTTACAACCCAACTCAAAACAACATATTCAACCAACCAACAAAATCCATAAACGGAAAGATTCACCGGAGCAATAGCCGGGACTATATCAATAGCATCCCACTACCAAGGAAAACACCTAAAACCATCAAAAGATCATTAAAGACCCTTCAAACATAGGAAATTTGTGGAAATTATCACGAGTTGCGCCAAACTTGACGCGGCTTACAAAATGAAGGAAATCAATTCCACTTGGTTTCAAGTCTATAATCCTATCCAAACTAACCTCCTTGTTTTCTTAAAACATCATTACAAGCATAGACATAAGCATTCATAGCATAACATTCTAGGCTCATATGGAAGACAGGGGTTGATTAAACCCTAACTCATAATCTTAAAATTTGTAATCTAACCATGGAAAGTTGTTAAAAATCAACCCCAATCACTTCCCAACCTCCAAAACACTAAAAACAACCCATAACATACATAAATCACAACTTATAAGGCTGCAAAGAGGGTTTTCTCAGCCATAAATAATCCTACAAAACTTGAAATTAAAGCTTAAATCATAAAGCCCATAAGCCATAAATGCTAAAATACATAAAATCTTACCTTCCAAGTGATTCCTACTTGAAAACCAAGAAAATTTTTAGGAATCAAGGACTATCTTGATCGGCAGTGTTTTAGAAAATCATGGAAGAAAAAAAAAAGAAGACTTAAAAAGAAATTCCAAGGTTGACCAAATAGTACCCCATTGACCAAATAGTCTCCAAGTTGACTATTTGACCCAAAAACTAATTTTTGCTACTAAATTAACATTATAAATCAGTCATCAAACAACACTCACACACCACAATGCACTAATTACATTTTGCATCTAATTTTTGACCCGTTTACCCGCCGGTACCGAAATCGCGTAAATCGAAAAATTTGCCGAATTGAAGAACGAATAAGTTGAAGTACTTTATGACTAAAAATAATATGAAAAACATTTTAAACCAGTTAAAATCAAAGAATAAGGCTATTAAAATACTAGGTTTCACACTCTACCTCAGAGGGCAGGAGCAAGTGATAACTCTACTCTAGAGAGCGAGAGCAACTGAGGACTCTACCTCGTAAGGTAAGAGTAAGGGTTCTATACTGGAAGGCAAGAACAAGTGATAACTCCACCCCAAAGAGCGAGAACAATTGAGGACTCTACCCCGGAGAGCAAGAATAAGTGATAATTCTACTCTAGAAGGCGAGAACAATTGAGGACTCTACCCCGAAGGGCAAAAGCCAATGATAACTCTACTTCGGAGGGCGATAGCAACTGAGGATTCTACCTTAGAAGGTAAGAGTAAGTAAGGGTTCTACCCCAGAGGGCAAGAATAAGTGATATCATGACTCTTCCTCAGAGGGCAAGAACAATTGAGGACTCTACTCAGAAGGGTAAGAGTAAGGGCTCTACCCCGGACGGCAAAAGTAAGGGTTCTTCTCTTGAGTGGTTGCTCAAGTTGTTATCTTATGAACATACTCTCTAACAGAGCATTTGGTTGTCTTAACTCATGGATCTCTTCATCCTTGTCCATATCTTTGGGATCAGGATCCCCAGATTGCCCCCCAAGTCGATCAAACACTTTGATTGATCAATGTGACGGATATTGGGGATGATCTCTTTTCATTGGTGCTGGTTGTGGCGGTGAGTGTTGCGCGTACTAAGAGCTAAACTGAAGATGACTTAGGATGGCTTCTTGATCAGTTTCCCACAGACGGCACCAAATGTTGATGCGTGAAAAAATTAGCACCAAATTGTAAAATAAAATCCTAATCCTTATAGTTCAAATCCTCCAATGCTATGGTAAATCACGCGCGTGTACCCACGTTCTAAGAGACTTGCAACAAGAATATAGAGAACGGCAGCGCTATGTGCCTCTGAGGAAGTTTCAATGCTCAAGTCAGAATTTATGATAGGAAGGAAATTGAAAGTAAAATGAGAGATTGAATTGGCAAAGTGTGGAGTTGAGAGAATGAAAATTAGAATCTTTTGTTTTACCTTCCAACTTAATATTTATACTCTTCCAGGATGGGTTTGAATAGTTCACGGGTTTAGGAAATAATTATTGGGCCCATGAGACCCTTGAATGTATTGAATATCTTCGTGGCTTAATTTTAAATAAAAATTGCAAAATATCCTCTCATATGTTTGACAGTTTTGACTGACCGACCACGTGTTCGCGAACCAATGAATGGTATTTTTAGGCATCATCACAAGGTAGTGCTATAAAATATCTTGTTACAATAGCAGGTCAATTCGGGAGTAAATAACATTGATACAATGGTCAGTCTTTAGATAAAGGAAAATCAAGCCTCAAGCAAAAGTTAGTATGACACTATAACCAAGTCTGAGTAACTAATTGTTACTATTGATAATACAAAAATATGTGCTAATACGAAATGCCATGTGTGAGACTCACTAAAAGAAAAATATTCTTCTGTAAATAATAAAATGTTTAGCTACAGTAGTACTTGGGAATAGGGATGTAAATGAAATCATCTTATTCGATACTCGAATCGAATTCAGTTCGATAAAGTCTCTTCGAGCTCGGTTTGTAAGTATTCAAACAAATCTTTAAAACAATTAGCCTTTGTTAATTTTTTGTGTTTGTTAATTTACATGTTAAAATTCCAAACTACTTGACTCAATTCAAGTTTGTCTCGATAAAAAATCATTTGAGTTCAATTCAAAAAATAATTAAGCAAACTTGAACAAAATTTCAAAAATGTTAAAATATGAAACAAGATTCAACACTAGAGTGTCTGACTTATTTACACCCTAGTTGGAAATCCATGAAATCATCTCCTCATTAGTTGTATACTAGTTTAAACCCTGAAAACTATAAATACATGCATAATCTTTTTATATTTTTACCATTTTAACCATTCAAAATACAAGTACTTATTGTCTCTCTCTGCATTCTCTCCTTATGTTACTTTTAGCTTTATAAATACCAAGTTGTTGCTTCATTTTTGTACTGACCAATATTATTAGTTGCCAGACATATCCATCTAGATTCAAATCCTATTCTTCATGTATAATTAAAAAAAATAAAGGAGAGAAATATATATATATATATATATATCTGAAGTCGAACCCTCGTATTTATCAACGAAAAATTCTTAGATGGATATGATTCATGGTAGGTGGCACGAACCCCTTTGTTCAAATTCATCCACATCACTCTACTCTATTAAAATAATCATAGTCATAGATGATGTCGATAAATTTGGACTAAAAGGTCCATATCATCTATAATAAACCGAATCCATCTAAAAATTTCCCCTTATCAATCACAGCTTCTCTATCTTAAAAACGTTTCTCTCACTCACTCCCTAAAGAATTCCCAAGTTTTCTCTTCCACTCTCACGTTATCTCCCTACTCTTTCTTTCATGCAGCTCTCAAATTTGCATTATTTTCTTACCACACATCCTGTTCTCATCCCTCATCTCTTTCCATGTCAAAAAAACATAATTCCATTAGCCCGTTCCTCTATCTATCATCTCTTTCCAATTTCTAAAAATTACTCCAAATTCTCTCTTCACGTTCCTTTGCTAAATTCATTCTCCTCATCTCCTACTTCATACCAATTTTGAAAATTTTCAAGAAGGTTCTGAATTTATCAAAAATCTCTATTGTCTTGACAATCTATCTCTAAATGATAGTTATTGAATCCGGTCCGGCCCGATCTGGTGGTTCATCCGGTGAACTGGCCTTGAAACCGAACTAGGTTTCTCTGATGACCGGACAATGAAGGAACCTGTCGGATCTCATGCAACCTGACAGTTTAACCGGTAAACTTCGGAACCCGGTCGGGTTTGGAGAAACCCGACAGGTTTGTTTTTTTTAGGAAAAAACCAATTTATAATTGTCAAATTTTGAACCGGAAAAACTTCTTTAATAGTAATAAAAAGCCTTACTACCAAACCATATAAATTTTTGGTTATTATATGTCTCTTTTTTGTCTATATACTCTCGAAACTCCACCCTATACATTAATTCATTTTTAACTTTTCATGTAAAAAGGTTATGTAAAAATTAAAAAGTTACATTTATACTTAAAATTTTTTAATAAAATATATTTTTATCAATATTTTCATTATATATCTTGTATTTAATAATTTACAAATATTATATATTAATAAAAAATATATATATTTAAGTGACCCACCATTTGAACCAATAATCCACCAGTTAAACTAGTAACCCGCTGTTGCACTTTCCCTTTAATAACTATGCTCTAAATAGTATCAGCATCTGACTTTTTATGATTCACTCTTCCTGATTTCCCTTCTTGTTCCAACCTCAAAATCTTATAGCCATTGTCGTCCAAATGCCATTTTTACCGGATCTCTTAGGTAATCTCTATGTAAAGCTATTTATTTCAATCCACTCGTTATCTTTTTCTCCTTTTTTCGTCGAATTTTTCCCAGGTTTACTTTTTTATGCTCTAGCTTTCTTACAATGTTGTAATTACACAATTTTGGATTTTTCGTTTCTACTTTTTATTCTTTTTTCAAATTTGAATTTGGCCCTGATTCCATCCAATTATCATTCTTTAAATTATGTCCTATCTTCTAACTCTCCCTTGTTAACTTCTTTCAATCCGCAATCATAATCAACTCTAGCATATATGTTTCATGATTTGGTTCTATTTCCTTTTCCTCTTTCGGCAAATATTTAGGTAGATTCGGTTTTTTGTTCCAGTTGTAGACTATGTGATGTGGATTAAATTTTAGAGAATCTATGACATCAGCTGATGTAAGCAAGATTCTTTAAGGTTTAATCCTGATCACAAGGTCTACAAGTAGGGTCAAAGACCGAATCTAACTAAATATTTTCCTCTTCTTTAACCTTAAAGTTTTTGATTTTGTATTTTTCTTTGAAAAATTTCTAAAACTGTGGCTTGTTTTCAAAATTGTTCTTTTTTCATGTCGTTTGAAAATGGGATTTCTGGGACAGATTGAGCTCCTATTTACTGAATGCGAGCACCTGGCGAATTAAAATTGTGAAATTTTTTTTAAAAAAAAAAAAATTCATGACCTCGCATTTCGAATGCGAGGTCTGACAAAAAAAAATCTGACCTCGCATTCACCGAATGCGAGGTCAGTCGGGATAAATTGCTGAATGCGAGGGTCAGTCGCAGAACCCTCCTCCTTCTCCTCCTTATTTTCTCCTTCTCTCCTCCTCCTTCCCTTTTTTGACCTAAAACCTTACCTCCCTTTTCCCTTCCTCTTTCTTCATTTCTTCTTCATCATCTTCTTCTTTCTTCTTCCCAAAAATCCTTGCACTTAATCACCCACTTCAATAACAAATTATTCCTATCAATCACTTCAACTCTACTCCATTGATTTCAAGGCTCAAGTGGGAAAAATTTCCAAACATTCTGAGGAGTTATGGTTCTTCTACAACTTGGTGAGTAAGTGAGCAATAATGTAGAAATTTTCCAAGATTGAGAAAGATTGTTCTATTTATTTTTGGTAACTTCTTGGAAGTTTTTTTTAATTTGATAATTGTGGTTGAGCCGAGGGTGAATTGTGATTGAATTTTGGTATACTTGTGTGATTCATTGACTTTGATTGTTGTTGTTTGATTGAATACTTGTTGAATTAGTGTTTGATTAATTGTTATACATTGATTTATTCTAAATGGGGAAGAAAAGAAAGCAATCTGAGGTGCCTACTTTTAATGATAATGTGTTTGTTTCTCTAGAAGCTAAAGAGTTGCATGATAAAGTTCAAAAAAGGCTAAATCCTATCTATGAGTGAGGTTTTGACTTGTCCTCTACTAGAATACCAGATAATAAAGAAGCAGATGCTATGCATTGTAAGATTCTAGAAACTATTCGAATTAGAAAGTGGAACGATTAGTAAAATTGGATTTGGTTGTATTTAAGTTGTATTTATGAAAGTGGTTATATTTTGTTTAATTATGTTTGTATAAATAACCCTTATCGGGCATATATTACTTGTAACCCTTTCCGGGTTATTGCATTGTTTGTAGCCCTTGTCGGGCATGTATTACTTATAAGCGTTGCCGATTTTTTGTGTTGTCTGTAGCCCTTATCGGGTATGACCGGCGTAAGAGAGAATCCTCAAGATATAGAGGAACTCTGTCGAATTTTTTAAAAAAAAAAACATATTTCGTATCCAAAATTGGGGTCTAACATGTTACATCCTTACAGGGAAATGACATTTGATAGACCCCGTCACATCCTCCTTTATTGGGGAGGGGAAATAACTTATGAAGGGGTACTATGTCTTACCGGCCAATGGTGTGCAAGAAACTATTCTGAATAAAGCAACGGATTAGGTTTGTTGAGTTGGTTGACAAGATATACGAATTCATGGAGGTTGATAGGGAGCAGTTGAAATTCAATATTTTGTACAGGCATATAGTTAGTCGTAGTGTTTACTCTAACATTCCATTGACAGATGATGTTGGTATGGATGGTATCTACAAAATTTTGATTTGTTTGATGCCGATCCTACTTTTTGCGCTGAGTTGTTTATCGAGACAGAGGAAATTCCCCAGGTACTGTAACCAACAATCTAGGGCTGTATGCTATGGGGCCAATGATGTCTCTCATGCATTCAACCATCGACGACGAGCGGCTGCAGTCCAATGCGTGGAGTCTCTTTGAACATCCTTGGTCATTTGAGTTTTACAACCCAACATGTTCGTTTTCAATGTCAAACTCAATGCCATCTGATCAATCTATTGGTGCGCAGCGTAATAGAGACACCACAACAAGTGAAGGCCCAAGTACCATGCAATATCAACATATGGAGAAAGGTCTCGTAGATGAGGGTTTGATAGATGATAATGCTAATAGTGACTCGTCGTGGCATGCATTAGACGAGGATTACGAGACTCAGAAGATATTTGGATGATGAATCTGAAGAGAACTTGGGGACAAATAACGGTGAATGTCAGATGTAAGAGGATGTTCCTGTTTATCAACCCAGAGATAAATGGCTTTTTTCAATGATATTGGTAACTACGGTGATTACAATCCCATGGACTACAGGAATAAAGATGGGATGTTTCATTAGAATGAAGAAAAAAATGATATTCGGTTGTACATGTGCTTTGATAGTAAGGAGCAAGTTAGTAAGGCATTTAGAATGTGGTCTATAGCTCAAAAATGAGAATTCAAAGTGATAGAGAGCCGGAAGAGGACATGGGCAGCTAAATGCAAGACTGCGTCCTCCAGTAGATTAGCTCCCGGAGATTGTGATTGGAGTATTCGGGTACGTGGAAATGAATCCCTTACTATGTGGAAGGTCACAAAGTGGGTAAAAGATCACGTATATCTCGGTGAAATATCCGATAACAACAACAGAAATCTTACATCTACAGTCATTCTAACCAAATTATGCACTTAAATGAAAATGATCCTGGGCACAAGGTCAAACAAATTCAAGCATACATTAAGAACAGTTTCAAGGTTGACATCACTTACAAGAAAGGTTGGTAAGCATCACAGGAAAGTGATTGTGCTTGCATATGGAAATCGGGCATCTAATTTCCAACAATTACCCCAATATGTTGAAGAAGTACTATGCTCCAATCCCCAAATTATGGTGCAATGGCTACATCATCCCAACAGTAGCGAGGTTGTGAAAATATTCAAATACATCTTTTGGGCATTTCGGCCATCGATTGATACATTCCACAGGTGTAGACCTGTCCTATCTGTTGATGACACCCATATACGAGGGGAATATCGGGTTAAATTACTTATTGTCGTCACTTTGGTTGCTAACAATCAGATATTACCTATTGCCTATACAATTGTTGATGATGAAACAATACAAAGTTGGGGTTGGTTCATGGAGCAGTTGAGACACCATGTTGTGCGTGACTTGGAGACCGTTTGTATAATATCTGATCGGCATTGTAGCATTCTTCATGCTATGAGTGAGTCCCCTTTATGGCAGGAACCATTTGCATATCATAGATTCTGTCTGCGTCACGTTCGGAGTAATTTGAGATGACCAAATACAAGAATGTAGAAGTGAAGAAGTTGTATTGGTCTCTTGGTGTCAAGATACAGATGCGGAAATGGAATAAGCACCAACAAATGATACAGCTTCAAAATCCAGGGGTTTGGAGATATCTGGCAGTTATTGGCCTTGACCGTTGGTGCCTTGCTCACGATGGAAATCGTAGGTGGGGAATACACACTACAAATACTTCTGAGAGCTACAACAACATCTTGCACAGAGTTAGACTACTTCCGATCAAGGCTATAATTGATAGAACATTCCATCGTTCCGTCAAATTATTTGTTGATAACATTGCACGGGGTGAACATTGTTGCACGTCAATTACACCAAAGAATTGGAAAAGGTTGTTAACTGCAGACAAAAAAGGTGGAGGACACACAGTCATGGTTTTTGATCATTCTACTAGTGTCTATAGAATTAAAATACCTCATCGTGTGACTGGACGTGGTGGCAATGTACAAACTGTCAATTATGTACAGAAGACATGTACCTGTGGTAAATGGCAAATGTACAGGTTCCCATGCTCGCATGCTTTGGCAGTTTGCAGGCTTAAGGGTGATGAACCTACGCGACTCCTTGCGGACCATTACACCACTCGCATATATCGAGAGCAGTACACCGTTAGTAGATTTGTTCCGCAATCTAATCCAGAGGAGTTGCCTCCTATTCAGTGGCAGTTACGTGGTGATGACAGTATGTTCGTAGACCGCCGGGCAGGCCAGGTACGTGCAAGGCGCATCCGAAACGAGATGGACATTAGGGATCCCCATGACCCCAGAAGATGTACGAATTGTCATCAACCGGGACATAATTGCAGGAGTTGCCCTTCGCGACAACAATGGTTTGTCTTTTCTATTGTATTGTTTACGTACTTGTTGTATTCTATGAATGTAGTTGTTTGTTTTTAATTTATTCATGTATCAAAAAATTTTGTATTATCATTGATTACGGAGACATGACCTTTAATGTTTGAATGTAACTTTTAAACTTATGATATTAAAAACAAATACCTACTTTCTATGAGTTTAATTTTTCACTCTTTCCATATTACTTTGTTAGGTATGGATGATCAGTCGCGAGAGCTTGTTCATCTTGGACCATATATAGATGATATTATATCACCTACGACGCCGCATAGGGCTAGATCTATTTTTGACGGTCTTATCGATAATTCCACACTACAGGTTAAGCATTGTGATGGGGCTTTTTGGGATCACAGACCCATACCGGATCGAGTATGGCATTATATTTGTTTGGTAGGTTTCGAGGGCATAACATCTTTAGGACATATTTCAGTGGACCATGCTTTGATCACCAGTCTTGTCGAGCGATGGCGACTTGAGACACATTCTTTTCATCTGCCCATTAGAGAGGCCACCATCACATTACAGGATGTAGAGGTACTTTGGGGTTTACATATTGACGGACCGCCCGTGACAGGTAGAGACACTACTCATTTTGTAGATACTTGGAACCAGTTATGCATGGAGCTATTGGGTTTCATGCCTACAAGAGATTGTAGGCAGATCAGACATTGACGGTGGTCGTTTGAAAGTTGCATATTTGTCTGCTGCATTAGATCGTCCCCTTCTCGATGATGCGACTGAGACATGTGTCGGCAGATGGCACGTACATATTTACTTGTACTTATTGGATGCATTTTATTTCCAGACAATTCAGGCAATAAAGTGCCATTACTGTATCTATACTTGCTTCGAGACTTGGAGACTGTGGGCCGTTATAGTTGGAGATCAGCAGTTTTAGGCACACTGTATCGCACCTTGTGTGATGCTACTTCACCCAGAGCTAGAAACATCTGCGGACCAGTACTATTAGTACAGGTATATTTGAATACTTTATATTCATTTATTGTATACTTCCGTCAAAATTAGTAGAATGCATACTAATTAAGAATTGTAGTTATGGGCTTGGGAGCGCATGCCGACACTACGTCCAAATAGATTAGAGCCCGCACACCAGCATCACGTAGCATATGGATCTCGTCATTTTAAACTGTTTAATTAAACATTCTGGAAAGTTTACATTGGACTTGATATTTATTAATTTGTATTGCAGGTGGGATGTAGATGTGATTTACGTAATACTCCTCGTCATGTTTTATCTGTTTTTTGAGATCAGTTACACAGTTTGCGACCCAATGAGGTACATCCGTCGATTACATTTCTTTTGCACTTTGTCTTCCTCATATTTTATTTATTTACTAACTTTTTGTCGAATTGTTTGGTATTAGTTTATATGGCAGCCATTCTCTGATGAGATACTTGATATGCTTCCCCATTACTGCACTTCTGGTCGTTACATATGACGTGCAGTTACTTATTTGATATGTTGGGAGATCGTTGAATGTTACCTACCTCATCGGGTTATGCGACAGTTCGGATTGCACCAACCCATACCAGATCAGAGATTGATTGGTAATCAATGTGCACTTCATTTGATAGACCGCCGTGGTCGGGCAAACAATGATTGGGAGTTAACCCATCGAGTTTATATAGATATTTGGGGGGCAAGAAGGGATACAGTTGAGGTTGGTCTCCCATGTGTTGATACTACACATGCATCAGGTGATTATATGCAATGGTACCGACCGAGGACGGTGGTCTACATATCCAATCCGAGTCAGCGCCCTACTTTTCCAGAAGGGTACCACGGCGATGGTACACGTACAGATTATCTAGTAAGTAATTATTCATTTTTTTTTATTGTTTTTCTTTTTCAAATGACTTTAGTAATACTAATTTTAACTTTTATGGTAGATGGATTCCATGGCTAGATAGTACTACATGTCGTTGGACAACCTGATTGAGGACGATGCTCGAGATACTAGTACTTCGGCACAGATCAGACATTTCGCTTCTGAGTCACTACATGCAGTAGAAGAATCTACTCGTCTTGATCTTCAGCCTCCGACATTTCCTGCTTACGTTCGACATCCACACCAGGCACATGATCCACATAGAGTAGAGCGGCTTCGCGGCGAGGCGGGCAACACGGAGGTGGTCGTCGACGTCGTCGAGTTCCATCACCTCGGCCCCATGTAGAGGATGCTGGATCCCCTCATGTTAATATACCATTCGAGGGCGACACTTCACAGATACTTTCTCCAATGCGCACTCCGGTGGGACCATCATCTTTCGGACAGTCGTCTACTGGACCAGATCTATGGTCCTACTGTTTCAAATGAAGAACATGAACACGAACAAAACATAACTTCGCAGGCGCAAATTGCTCACCCTACTCAACTGAAAGACACTCATCTATTTTATGTCCGTCGATCAAAAACGGTGCCTAAATCTAGAGAGTGTGGTACGGGCGGGAGATTTGGAAATCATGGACATTGACATTTGTTATTACTTTTCACAATCATGTGTGATTGATGTCTGTTATTTGTATATCATTGTTTGCCCTTGTCGGGTGTTTTTATATTATTATTAGGTTTTATTTCTATTTTTTTGCCCTTGTCGGGCTTTTATGGTGTTTGTTGCCCTTGTTGGGTATGGTTGTTGGCAAGGAGAATGTTCATAAAATAGGGGAGGTTAAGTCAAAATTTTATCAAACAAATATGATAAATTAATAAATTTGCTTTCTTACAAGATTTCATTCATGTAATAGTTCGTTAATGTTATAGTTTATGGTTTAAAGATAATGGCTTAATATTTCTATATATTGTAT
Source organism: Cinchona pubescens (assembly GCA_025175665.1). Taxonomy (NCBI): domain Eukaryota; kingdom Viridiplantae; phylum Streptophyta; class Magnoliopsida; order Gentianales; family Rubiaceae; genus Cinchona; species Cinchona pubescens. The sequence continues at coordinate 6,851,861 of JANKKI010000123.1, read as the reverse complement.
TAAATAAATGTTCACAATTTAGCGTTTAAGTGGTTTTTATCTTAGAGCCAAATCCTTTTTTAATTAACAAAAATATCAAACATTTTTCTGTTTCTGTAATAGTGCCACAAAAAAATGTGTTCCCCATGACTTCTTATTTGCTAAATACAAAGCTACATGCAGTGGATTTTTAAAAAAAAAAAAAATATTTTCTGACCTCGCATTCACTGAATGCGAGGTCATAAAACTTTTTTAAAAAATATATACTTAGACCTCGCATTCACTTAATGCGAGGTCATGAAAACAAAAATTTTAATTTTGACGAATTATTTTTCCATGAGCTCGCATGCATTGAGCTCTCATCTTCTGCATGCGAGTTCCCCCCGCCGGAAATCTTATTTCTAATTGACATAAAAAAAGAATGTATTTTCAAAACAAGCACTGTTTTAGAAATTTCTCATTTTTCTTTTGTTTTCATTGTCTATTTTTTTTTTAATGTATTTTTTGGTTTCAGATTACTCATATGTATGCAGAATGAATTGGGCCATAGAGGTCAAATTTAATTTTTGGTTTGGTAGTTTTTCAAATTTCATTATTATTCTGATTTTTTATGTGTCTTCTGGATTCATATTACTTAGATGTACACATAATGTATTGGGCCATAGAGGTACATTGTTTTTAAAATTTTCAGTTTTTGTTTATGATTTTTTGTGTGTCTTTTGGGATTCTAATACAGATAGATAGTTTTAAGTGACATATAATCTTATTTATTTTCTTTATTCGTGTTTTCCATATATTAGTCTTTATGTCGTTTAGTTGTTTTAGTACCTATGGCTGAGAATTAATTCAGTTGGATTCGTATTTTAACTTTTCATTTGGTTGGGACTTTTATTTAATTGTTTGCTCATTGATAATAATTCTCTCATTATTTAAAGGCTTTAAATATTATGTTTTTACGAGATTATTTTTTCGGGAAATTTTACAGTTCTATTGAGGGAACTATTATCTTGCCTTTAAGGACTTGTACAGTACAAGTTTTTAAAGCATATAGTGTTGTATTGTATAAACCCTTAAAGCGCAAGAGAATGGTTCCCTAAAAAAGATTGTAAAATTTTCCTATATTTTCATCAGCTTTGTATTTTTCATTATTAGGCTACTACAAAAATGTGTATTGCATAAAGAGTAATGCACTTCTATTTCTGTAGTTCATGATGTAAAATCGAGTGTATTGAATTGCATTTCAAAAAACTTGATAATTGAGATAATAAGAACTGTTTTGAATCTACGTCGTGAAATTTGCATAATCAAAAACGTGTTGTGACTACATATGTTCAAGGTAGTAAGTATAAAGATCAAGAACAGTTAACATGATTGTTTACTTATGAACGTCCTTTGTTATATATGTTTCGTGCTTTTAAAATGTAAATATAATAATCTTGTTATCTCACATGATATACCAAGTCGTTATTGGGTTATAACAAAATCCTGTTGACTGAAATCAAGCTAAGGGCAAAGATTGTGGACTTGCGTTAAAAAGAGATGCATTTATGAAGGATGACGGGATATGGATTTGTATATGTATCAATATTTTTCGATTTTCTTTAGTTTGTGGTTTTAGATGATTCACCATATAGGTATAAGCAAATTAGAAATAGGCAAATATTTAGGTAGATTTGATTTTTTACCTTACTTGTAAACCTTGTGGTATGAATTAAACCTTAGAAAATCTATAATATTAGCTGATGTGAGTAAGATTTTTTAAAATTTAATCATGACCACAGAGTGTACAGGTAGGGCCAAAAATCGGATCTAGCTAAATATTTTCCTTAGAAATATATTGTAAAACCGCACAAGAAAACTGATAGGCATTTTAGCATCTAATTAGCAAATTGGTGAACAATGGCATCTTCATGTTTCTTACTATCATATTATTTGCTTGTTATTTACTACAGTGATATTAGAAAAATCAGACTTATCTGCTTGAATATAAATCTAAAACCAGCATTGAAGTTTTATCTTCTCTCATTGATTTACACTTATCAAGGATTGTCATGTTAATTGAGATCTTTGACATCCTTAGACTAAACAAATTGAATTGAAAAATTCTCTCTTGATTTTTTTGTTTGTACTTTTTTTGATGTGTTAAGGGGGAAAAACTTGAATACATTAGTAAGCTTTCATTGTGTATAACGCTCTTTACTTTTTATGATCTAAAGATTAATGTTCAGATATATTTAAATATTGAAGTTATAGTATTTGATGATCACTCGTTCAAATATTTGGATTGAGGGAATTATCCCTACTCATTCCCGTTCAAAGAAAACTCCTAATTTAATCACATCCTTCTCTCTCATGTGGCATGTCTGATTGAAAACTCCAAATTTTTTTAGCTGGACAGAAATATAACTAGCAGCTCAGAGTCTCCATCACTTAGCGTTTTTTATTTTCATTCTTTCGTTAATTAAAACAAACCTACGTTCGCCTGCCTGAAAATAGAAAAAGTAATAAATGCTGCAGCGAATGGCAATTACAATACAATTTTTTACGTTCATAGATCACCATCTTTATTCTCGATACCCATTCCCTTTACTTCCTAAACTTTCACTTCTGCACCAATTTTAACTGAGATGAAACTCGGAAACAAATAGTAACCAAGAGAGGCAAACGTGATATGTGATCATTCCTGTATTAAATGCTATACAACAGTAGCAAATCAGTACCACAAGTGGAAACAACCAAGACTCCTTTACAACTCAAGCACAATTAAAAAAAAAAAAAAAAAATCTTCCACATGGATTAGCATAAAATGGTAACGAATTATCATAATAGAAAAAAAAAAAAAAAAAACAAACAGTCAACCAAAAAACACACACAAAAAAAAAAAAAAAAAAAAAATAGGAAACCTCAAAATTTATTTGACATCTTTTTATAATAAAACATGGCAGGGAGGACTGGTGTAAAACTGGAAATGGAACTACTTTTTCTGGCACACAAGTGCCATCATATTCAGTGGTCACAAGTGAAACAAAATGACCATATTGCCATCCACAAATCACCAGATGATGTGCAGCTGTCATTTGTTACTGTTACAAGGGGTGCGACCAATAAGCCTGCACTGGTCTGGTAGTAAGGAACAGATAACCTGCCCATTTACCGGAAAAAGTTCACCATCTATACCACAGCCCTTGTGTGTATGCTTTCCAGGTTTTACCTTCACTGATTTTACCTGAAACAGCACAAATTCTTGTCACATTGGTGAACCCAACTCCATATACTGTTACTTCAGTACAAGTATAAAGCAGTTAGCTGCATGGGGATCCATAAAGCAACATATTCCATTCACAAAATAAGGACCAATTTTCCAAATCCCGGGTTAAATTGAGCTCCAAATTGGCCAATTTCGTGGCTGGACTGGAGTGACCAACTAGCTTATTCATAAGTCACCTACTAGCTTGTTCATGTTCACCAACTAGCCATTACTCATCCAAAATTTCCTTCTTGTTTTTGCTTGCTTTTTGATCCTATATTGTACCCCTAAGCCTGCTCTAATGTGTGGGTATTACACTCCAATGGCTTTAAGCTAAGGGGGTAAGATTTCCAGCCAAGTGAAGTTAGGGTTCCAAAGTGGCAAATTGCAAGGTAGTAGTTCTTAAATCTTTTTATTGACTGTTTTGAATACTACCATTGTGTCAGCCATATGAAGGTAAGAAAGAGGGTAATTTACTTACCAAGGTATGCGTAGTTGAGTTCATGAACATGTACAACATGGTAGTCATGGTTAAAAGACTCGGCCGAGTCGTATCTAGAACGGCCCATTCCGATCCAATACCAATATGCCATTCTATTCTATATACATCCTAAATTTTGGACTAAAATTATAGTACAAGACTTATTGTTGCCTAGTGAATGCCTCAAAACTAATCTACAAGCAACTATGTATAGTTTTCACCTTGATTTTCATGATTTTGGACAAATTTGTGTATGTCCGATACCGTTCCGCAACCGATGCGGAACAATCATCACCGTAACCGCGACCGATACCACAAGTTTGAACCATGATGGTAGTACTGATTATCAATGCCCTCTACTTAATAGATCATGACCTTGACAATTTCTTTGTAGAATGCGAAAAAAAACATAAAAAACCGAGACCCAAAGAAAGTACTTCCTGCTTTACCTTAACATATTCAACGTATGGCAGCGAAAGGTGTCTACCCATTTGTAGCCGCAAGAAGAATCTGATTAACCTCAATCGTCCACTTCCATGAACCAACAATAGATCCAAGGTCCCGTCATCAGGTTCAGCTTTTGGTGCTACCAATTGTGAACTTAAACTTTGAACAGTTTTACACGAGTGGTTGCAAACCAACACGCCAAGAAAATGACCTTTCTTAACCACCCATTTGTCTTCAGATTTGGGAGAAATTTCCTTCTTTGCAGCAGCATCTGTGTCTTCTGTTGTACCTCGAAATTCAATAGGATTTGGTAAAGTTCCATATCCCAGTTAGGCTCAGTATCCCATCTTGGTTCAGCATCCCAAATTGGACCAGGATCAGACATTGTCGATGAAATATCCTCTTTATCATTTGATGCTGTATTTGCCCAACAAGATCTTGTCATATCATTAGCAGTAGACAACCCAGTCCAACCTTTGTCTGTCCTAGACTTAGACCTCGTCCTAGGCCAGTTGGGAGTTGAAGAAAGTGGTAGATGAGGATGTATGACTTCTGGCTCAGCTGTAGTGTTACTTCTTCCAGCTGAAAGCCGTTTCGATTTTGGATCAATTGCACGAACATACTCAGATGGCTCTGTGCTACTGCAGTTGGTGTCCAAGTCCACTCCAGACATTCTACTTGGGGTCATTATTGAATCAATACTTGATAGGCTTGAAGCTCTAGGAAGCCCGTCCTTGCCTGATCTATTCATGATGTCAGTATACAAGTCTGCCATATCAATTACATCCTGGTCGGCAGAGCCTTTTCCCTCTCCAGTTGCAAGACTTGCTTCAACCGATGTTGGTAGATATTCCACTTCAAAGTTGTACTTGGGCAAGCAAAAGAATTTGAGGAAACCAGCAACAAAGTATCTTAATGGACCAAAGCGCTTCTGATACCTCTCGGAATGTTCCAAAACTACAAGAAGCAGAGGGATTCAATAGAAATTTCAGTCTGAATTCATACATATATTCAGTTAGAACATTGAAAATTTGACGGAGTTCACTAGCAAGATTTAACAGGAGAAAGAAAATGCATAAGCAGAACATCTGAAAGTCTTCCACAACTAGTACTGCAAACCCAAAACTGCTGAATGAATCCAGAACTCATTGCTCCCAAAGTCAAAAAGACTTGACATAACCTATTCAGTCACCCTACCCCAAGCCACTGCTATCTCCCACCTTTCCATGTCCAAAGGAAGGGGACAGGGGAGGGAAATAGAGACAAAGAATAACAATCATCTATTTCAACTTAGTCAGAGTAATCTCCCCAACGTAAAGATCACTATAGGTCCTCTTCCTCTATGAGCACTCCATTAAGAAATTAGAATTTTACATCACTTATACAGGAAGATCGCCACTCACCATGCCATGATTGTGGTCTCTCCAAAAACATTATGACAAAATGACAGTTCCATGTATATTACAGAAACAATCAACAACCCAAGCTCGTAACAGTTTAATTGTCAAAATATTTTCAATCAGGGGTTTGTATTGTTTTTTACATCACTGTTTAAGAATAATAGCAACTTGAGATAAATGTCTTTGAACAAGTTGTTACAGTTTAAACATTCTTATCTTCAATTACCAAACTTGGCAGAACACATTCATCATACAAGAAAAATATAATGTTTAGAAAATTGCTTAGCAGTCTCTTATCATTGCTATAATCATGATTTTTCCATAAATTCACTGGCAAGAGAATATTGTCGAGCAGGAGAATCTAAAGCATGTCAATAAAAACAGGAGGAGAGGTGGTTTATAAAAGTGCAGAAGCCAATATTCCACTACTAGGATTGAAAAAACTTTATGTTGGCTGCCAAACAAGAGGTCAATAAATGTAAGCTGGTGTACATCTACTCCAGTATTTGCTATATCCACAAAAGCACTGCAATTCATCAAACAATTTGAAAGCATTTGATTGTATCAAGTTCTCTAAACCAACTCGATCCTCAATGGAGTACTATAATGCAATGTTTCCTTTCCAGACCACTAATTTCAAAGAATCACAATACCACCATTGCAGAAATTCTCAAATTGGGCCATTTCTGAAACAGAAACAAACCCATTAACTAGTGTGTAACGGTCATAAAGCAGTATATAATTTACCATCACTAATGAAACCAAAGTATGTCACAGTCGTCCCAAAGTGTATAACACCACTTTGAATCCACTCAACAGCAAATACATCAGTAGCGGTAAGCCCCCCCTGTGAACAAGAAGAACAAATTGTATGTTAATATTTAAATAGCAGAGACAGTTCACATATCTTTTAAGGAGCCACTGCACATTATCATTACATATTCAATTTTCGAGCAATGGTTGTTCCTAATATCTCTACCACCTTAGCGCATGAATGGCTTCCATGGTGCTGTTCCATAAAAGCAGTCCACAAGCTAATCTATGCCAAGTTCAATTTAACAAAAGGAGTTTGAAACCTTATTCCAGGAACTATAAGTATACTAATTATGAGACTGTAGCAATCACAAAGGGTAAATGTTTCTCATTAAATGTATATGCAGCATTATTCTTCTAAAGTATAACTCCAAAATCTATGATGGACAGTCATTTTATTCTCCAGAGACTTTCTGGGGTGAATGTATGGTGTAATTGGGGAATCGAGGATGTTTGTTTTGCAAGGATGGAGTGAAGGAAGAGGAATTCACAAGACGCCAATCAATGTATCTTCAGGGTCCAAGAGAAAAACCTCAAAAGTCTTGAAGGAGAATATCCGATAACTTAATTCCAGAGACATGACTCATCAAATGGAAAATAATAGACTAAACAAACATGCATAAAATCTCATGCTTAAATGGAACATCCAACAAAGGATACTATCTATCCTAGTTTTGGATAACATAGTTAGGATTCTCATGCTAAGTTATCAACCATACAGCTCAATGTCATAAGCCCAAGATCATTTCATAAGTCGCAGTGCAATTGAAAAAGCAAAATTGAGAATTGACACTTATATGGTCTTTTACTTATGTTAAATATAAATATCACACATCGGTTAGCCTAAAGATCCTAGACTAATTAATAAGATTCATTGACCACTCCACGCATTGCCAATTGGTTTGCAGATGGAAGCTCATGATCTTTAACATGGTATCAGAGTAGTCTCAAGTTTTCCCTCAGCCACACGTGTCTCGTGTTCTCTCCAATCCAGCCTATCGGGCTTGCTCAATTCCTAGGAAGCTCAACCAACACTCATGTCACGGGTGGTTATATCTCTAACCCAAGGCGCTTAATTCCCTGGGAGCTCAACCAACCCAAGTCACAGGTTCTCTCCCTAACCTCGGGTGATGGTACATTCAACCAATCCAAGTCGAGAGGGTGTTAAATATAAACATCCCACGTCAGTTAGCCTAAAGATCCTGGACTAATTAATAAGGTTCAAGGGCCACTCCACTCATTGCCAATTAGTTTTAAGATGGAAGTCCATGTTCTTTAAGAACTTCCTTTTCCTTGATGCTAAAAGGGGTAAAAAATATTCTAGTACTAATTCAAGTGCAACAATAACTCACTACAAAACAAGAGACTTTTATGTGTCACCAGAAACAATTGACTACTGAAACAAATTCCATTGTCAACGATCCATGCACTTCTTCTCATTTGTTGATTTGCTGATCTGTCCACAACAGTATGTGTTGCTTATATCCCATTGTCAGAGATCATGCAATTCTTATTTCTATCAAGTGATATATGCTCTAAACTTCAAAGAATAGCCCTCCCTCAAGCCCCATAACAACAGCTTAAAGTTAGAGATACTTCAGCTAAGTGCAGAAAAGAGCAAAGGATGACAGGGTAAACATAGAAAGTTAGTAACGTTATTGACATGCACTAATTCTTTCGGAGATCACAGAAAATAAGAAAATGCAATACAAATGCAGAATAGATTAAAATATTTTTATTATGTAAAAAAAAAATAGAAGAAAGAGAATGTTGTAAAAGTTCAGTTACTGCTTGTTATCAAACAACTGATGACATAAATATGAAAAAAGTACCTTAACTATAGCTATTGCAGCAGATACGGGATCTCTAACTCCAAGGACAGTCCACACTAAAGAATTATCAGATCCAGCAGGTATAATTCCAATGGGGATAGAAATTGCTTCTTTTTGGTTGTCCCGACTAAGTAAACCATTCAAAACCTGCAGGTAAGATGACCCACATAAAGCAACTTTGTCCCAGAGCAACAATAGCTATAAATCAATCAGTCAGATTAATTACTAGACATTAGGACAATGTTTGGCAAATTCAAATTAAATCGAAGTTTTGGTTTTACAAACAGCTTATCCATGTATATATTTAACATAAAACTATGAGTATCTTAGCAAACAAATTCAAAGTCTAGAACTCAATTAAGTCAGAATCAGGTGTCAAGGACGCACTAAAACTTTCTCAGCATCCTAAGTGAAAGAATATATCATTCATTCTCACTGAAATTGCTGAAAGATTATTGACTGAGTTGCATCAAACAGACAAGAATGTTTTTCCATGTCAAAACAGCCAAAACAAAATCACAAATGAAAATTTAAGAAGACCGAGGGGGTGGCTTAACCCATTCAAAACTTAAAGATATTGTCAAATAATTGCCGATTATAACGACATTTGATAGGAAAAGGCAAAAAAATCCTAAAAGAAGCTAGAAATTTTTGTAATAGTCACCCCACTTAAAGACTTCTATGCAACATATTTGATAAAAATCTTTTCACTGATCGACTACTTTACCCTTAGATATTGTAACTTCTAAAATCCTTCAATGTCACTTCATCACACATATCATCGACAAAAGTGAGACGTTACCTCAATGACTATCCTTAGTTAAAATCAACAAAACGGTACTAATACTTCATAACAAAAAATGAAAGAAACCCAAAACTGAATTTCTACTAAATTATGCTGCATAACAACTCTTAAATTGGAAAGTTTCAACTCCCAAGTAGTCTGCATATCACCCATAGTATGTCAAACTAATGGTTTATTCAAATCCAGAAAATGTTTCAAGTTTAATTTTCTTTAACTGAAATTTGGTGGTACCATAAAGGTCTTGAATATTTAACAAAACATCTGCAAGATCAGAAATAACTTGCCACTGCTCTTTTTCTTGGGAAAATAAGTCCTATCTCCTATGCTCAAGGGAAGCTCAGACTCAAAAACTAATCTTAGGTTGTCCACAAGAAGATTGAGATCAGTAACCTAGAGCTACAACTCCACTCAACTCAATTATAACCCTGACTAAGTGTTCACTTAACCAAGCTATTGGGAGATTTAAACCAAATTTAGATGTCAACTAGATCGTAGATTTTTTTTTTCTTTTTTTGGGGTAGGAACCTTAGGTTATATATAATTGCTAATGTGCTTCAGAAGTTCGAATAAAAACTTCTAGCATTTCACAAGGGCTGCTTGCTGCAATCAGGTAGCTATTATACAAAAATGATTTCACCATTTCTTTCAAACTGTTTTCCTGTAAAAACTATAAGGCTATAAATTTTTTATTGACAATATGGTTTCCAAAAAAACAACTTTTTAAGATGAGGATAGTAGAAATGCGAATGTTAGGATGGATATGGGTATACTAGAATGGATAAGATGTGCAATAAGCATATTCGAGAGAATATTGGAGTAGTACCTATCGATGAGAAGATGAGAGAAATATGTTTAAAGTGATTAGGTCATGTGCTAAGACGGCGAATAGAGGAGTTGATTTTAGAGAGAGTAATCAATGCAAAAGGGGTAAGGGAAGATCGAAAAAGACTTGGTGGGTAACTTGTAAGGAATATATAGATCATTTAGGAATCACTGTAGATATGGTCCATGCTAGAGCATAATGGCAGAGAAAGATTCATGCAACCGACCTCACTTAGTAAGAATAAGGCTTATTATTTGAAGGTGAAAAAATTTACTTCTATTCATTCTAAAGTGTTTTTGGGTGAATTTTAGGAATTCAATAAATTACTTGAATTTTTCTCAATTTTCATGCCAAAGTATATTGATTTTTGTGCTGCCAATTGAGAAAAAGATTATAAATTTAGGATTTTGCATGTTCTAGGGTTTAGGTGGCATGAAAATCAATAAAAATTTAAAAAATTAATTTTTCATGCAACTCCTAAAATTTATGTTCAAAATTTGATTTTAGAGGATTTTGAAATGCAAAAATTTATTTCATTCCAGGTGTTTTAGATTATTTTTACGAATTTTATTTAGTTTTTTGTCTTCAAATTTTAAATTTGTTTTGTCCAAAAGGATGGCACAAAAATTGATGCATCCTTCCATTGCAACTTTACATTCAAATCATACAAACAGTGTATCGTGTGAACATTTTATTATGTTAAGCATATAATATACAAGTATTTTAGTGTACCATATGTAAATAAAATTTATTTTTAATTTTTATATGGCAGGCTGCACTACTATCGGGCTAGAATTCACACCTATCCTTTTTCAAATTACAAAAAAAAAAATTAATAAAAAATAATAATAATAATAATAATAAGAAGAAGAAGAAGAAGTAGTATTTATTTAATTAATAAATAAATAAAATTGTCAAAAAAAAATTAAAATTAAGACCTGAAAAGTTAAACTGATCAAATTAACAAACCATTAAGTCTACCACGTGACGTAGCACAAGTTTGGGTATCTTGCCAACAAGCGCGAGCAGAAAGAATAGGGGAATAGTGGAATTGGGGACTGTTTCAGTGTTGTGAACAGTATCCGTGAGCAGTAATATAATGAAATCATCAGAGGAAGAAGGAACAATCTCAGAAAACTTAAACAAGAAAACAAGATAACTAAAAAACTAATAACTGAAACTTTATTTCGGTCAATCTCGTATTATTAGACCAAACATTATGGAAAGACAAATACAAGAGGCGACAGAGTTATAGCGAGAGACAGAGCGAGAGAGAGAGAGAGAGAGAGAGAGAGAGCACTATCTTCAAAGATGTGTCAGGTAATATAAAAGGAGAAACGAAGTGCGAAAATTACTCAAAAACTTGTGCAAATTGTTCTGACAAGTAGCATTTTGTTGATGACAAGCAAGAGGACTCTACAGCTCCTAGTGAAGAGATTTTGGGGAAAATATGTTAGGAATTTCAGTGCTGTCCCTCAAGACAGCACCACTTCGTCTTCTCAACACCACATCAACTTGAAGTACAAGTGCAGTGCTCACAACTACCATCCAATTCCAATTGTTTTTTCTCAAGCAAAGGGATCATCTATATGGGATCCAGAAGGGAACAAGTATCTTGACTTCCTCTCCGCTTATTATGCTGTACATCAGGGGCATTGTCATCCCAAGGTCATGAAAGCATTGGTAGAACAGGCTGAAAAGCTCACTCTTACTTCTCGAGCCATCTAGTTAATGATAGATTTCCAGTATATGCTAAGATGGTGCTACTAATGAATACCAGTGCTGAAGGTGTAGAGACAGCTTTAAAGTTAGGAAGGAAATGGGGATACATGAAGAAAAAGATACCGAGAGATGAGGCTATCATTGTCGCGTGCTGTGGCTGCTTTCATGATCAAACTTTGGCTGCTATATTTATCAGCTGCGACAATGAGGCTACTAATGGGTTTTGGCCGTTGTTACTTGGTCTTCTCAAAGTTGATTTCGGAGATGAAATTGGCCTTGAGAAAATATTTAAAAAACACGGACAAAAAATTGCTGGGTTTTTGTTTGAACCTATTCAAGGGGAGGCAGGGGTTATAATTCCTCCTGATCATTATCTAAAGGTTGTTAGAGATCTTTACTCAAAGTTTAATGTTCAAATGATTGCGGATGAAATACAAAGTGGCCTTGGTCACTCTGGAAGACTGCTTGCTTGTGATTGGGAAGAAGTCCACCCTGATGTTGTTATATTGGGGAAAGCACTGGGTGGTGGAGTACTACCTAAGAGTGCAGTGCTTGCTGACAAGGATGTCATGCTTTGCATCCAGCCGGGGGAGCATGGAAGCACCTTTGGAGGGAATCCTTTGGCAAGTGCAGTTGCCATTGCATCATTGGACGTGATTAGAGATGAAAGACTTTTTGATAGATCCATTAAAATGGGAGAGGAGCTCAGGCATCAGCTATTGAATGTTCAGCAGAGATTCCCTGCAATCATAAAGGAAGTTCAAGGAAAAGGTTTATTCAATGCTGTAGAGCTTAATAGCAAGGTCTTGTTCCCTGTGACTGCCTTTGACAATTGCCTGAAGTTGAAGGAAAGGGGAATTCTAGCTAAGCCCACTCATGAATTCCATTATAAGATTGACGCCGCCATTCTCAACGAGCTCAGCTGAGCTTCAAGAAGGCTCAAAGGCACTGCATGATGTGTTGGAACTTGATCTACCACAGATGCAGAAGGAGAAGCCCCAAAGAGTCTCCATCATACAGCAGCTAAAGTATCTGATCGTTGTGGGCGCAACTCATTTGTCTTCATGAAATATGATAGTTCACGAAGTTTGACCTCCATTATGCAAAAAGTTACTGGTTTGAGTGAAACATGGCCCTATTTAGTTGGTGCAGTGATGCACATCTATTCCAAAAGATGTGCCCCTAATTTTTATTTTCAACATAGATGAAGTCTTGTTTTTCTTTATTTTTATTCCTCTCTTTTGTGAGAATAAAGTCCTGAGTTGCTAACAAGAAATAATCTTTATGTATTGGCACAAGCATCACCTTGAGAATATGAATGGAATGGAGATTTCCTTTGAGGAACTTTAAACAAAAAACAAAACTGAAACTTTATTTCATGAATCTCCCTATATAAAATAACATAGTAACACACCTATTTATAAGTAGTAAACTAACTAAACACAGAATCCGAATCCTATCATGAATATAATTCTTACTTCCTATCCGAAATAGATAAGCAAAAGACCTCTAAGTGACTATTCCAATAACAACTACAAATCTAATTAAAACACTAGTACAACTAAATACTGCTTCATACTAGAAAACACAATAACTGAAATTTTCAGCACTAAAGGAACGACTGAAATACCCTAGATCTTAAAATTCAGAATACGAAGACTCTTAAGCCATCTAACAACTACACAACTGGAAACCTTTAATTTTGTTTGTCCTTGAGCTCTTAATTGACTGCATCATTCTCCCCTAGATCGAAAAAACTCGACCTCGAATTTTAAAGAATTGAAAGATAAATAACACAAGATTATGATATTTTGTCCATGAGTTAGAAAGATAATTGCACTTCCAAAAGTAGCTCATGTACTTTACTGGATGTGGCGACAAGTAAATCCTGGACTCCATTAGATGAAAATCCCCAAGACTGTCAATTGCTGGAGTGAATATATTAGGAAACTTTTCTTGACTTTGCTCTTGAAATGCTGCAACAGCATCTTGCAGGTGCTCTAGTGCAACATACTCATAAATCCAGAGTTACTTGCACACGCACAGTCTTCTCACATGAACAATACCTTCTGCAAACTGCGTTTCTGAAAATTCACCCTCGAATCCTTTACCAAAATCTTCAATAGGGGGAGAAATCTCTTGATTTAAACCAGCAGTAGAATGATATAGAGGAGACGTTAACTTAGAATTGTTGCTACCTTGAAAAACTAAATGGGAAACTGCTAAAGCAAAAGGTAATGGAAGAGGCTAACAAGATGGAATTGATGGAATAAATTGCAAGCCAAAAGCTTAAGAGCTTTATTTTGGCTTTCTTGGAATTGTTTTCCCATCAATAATGCCTCAATTCTGTCGAATCTACATTCCAAGTTATCCAATCCATCATCCAAGTTATCTAATTTCCCAGCCATGATATCTAACTTTTCCCAATATCTTGCACTTTATTTTCCTTAGGAGCCTCATAATATTTTGACAAAACTTCAAATTTTGAAGAAAGCCTGCGTTTGTATCCATATTTGAAGGTGTAAAAAGAAGAAAAATATGGTTAAGAAAGAAAGGATACCAAACTGATACAGTACAAGATTGGAGTATCTTGCCTACAAGCGCAAACGGAAGGAAACAGGAGAATTTGGGACTGTTTTGTTGCTGTGGACAGTATGCATGAACAGTAATACGGAGAAATCAGCAGGAGGTATCTCAGAAAACTTAAAGAAGAAAACAAGATAACTACGAAACTAATAAGTGAAACTTTATTTCATCAATCTCTCTATCTAAAATAACATAGTAACACTCCTATTTATAAGCTGTAAACAAAATAAACACAGAATCCAAATCCTATCATCAATATAATTGCTACTTCCTATCCTAAATAGATAAGCAAAAGACCTCTAAGACTATTCCAATAACAATTACAACTCTAATTAAAATACTAATACAATTAAATACTGCTTAATACTAAAAACACAATTGCTGAAATTTCCAGCACTAAAGAAAAGACTGAAATACCCCTAGATCCTAAAATGCACCTATTGTATAGGAAATAATAAGACCCCTAAAACATCTAACAACTACACAACTATGGAAAGCTTTAATTTTGCTTTTCCGTGACCTCTTAATTGACTGCATCATTCTCCCCTGGTTCGAAAAAACGCTGACCTCGAGTTTAAATAATTGAAGCATAAAGAACCCAAGATTTTGATATCCATGAGTTAGAAAGATAATTGCACTTCCAAAAGCTGCTCATGTCCTTTACTTGATGTGGCAACATGAAAATTTTGGACTTCATTGGATGAAGATCCCCAAGGACAAGGTCAATTGCTGGAGTGAATATATTAGGAAACTTTCTTGACTTTGCTCTTGAGCGGCTGCAACAGCATCTTGCAGGTGCTCTAGTGCAGCAAACTCATCCAGAGTTACCTGCATAGTCTTCTCAGATGAAAGGATACCTTCTGCAAATTGAGTTTCTGACAATCCACTCTCAAATCCTTAACAAAATCTTCAATAGTGGTAGAAATATCTTGATTTGAACATTGAGAAGAATCAGTTATCTTAGAATTGCTGCTACCTTGAAAAACTAATTGGGAAACTAGTAAAGCAAAAGGTAATGTAAGAGGATGACAAGATAGAATACATGGAACAGATTGCAAACTAATATCCGAAAGCTTAAGATCTTTATTTTGGCTTGCTTGGAGTTGTTCACCAATCAATAATGACTTAATTCTGTTGAATCTATTTTACAAGTTATCCAATCTGTCATCCAAGTTATCTAACTTTTTGCCAATATCTTTCACTTTATTTTCCTTAAAAGCCTCGTAATCTTTTGACAAAGTTTCAAATTTTGAAGAATCCTCTGCATTTGTAACCATAATTGATGGTGAAAAAGAAGAAAAACAGGGTTAAGAAAGAAGGGAAAGTTTGGCTCTTGATACCAAACTGATGTAGCACAAGATTGGGTATCTCCTCTACAAGTGTGAGGGAAAGGAAACAGGGGGAATTAGTGACTGTTTCGTTGCTGTGAACAGTATAAGGAGAATCAGCTGGGAAAAAAGAAGGAAGAATCTCAGAAAACTTAAAGAAAAAAACAAGATAACTAAAAAACTAATAACTTATTCATCAATCTCTTTGTCTAAAGTAACATAGCAACACACCTACTTATAAGTTGTAAACTAACTAAACACATAACCTGAATCCTATCATGAATATAATTCCTACTTCCTATACTAAATAGACAAGCAAAAGACCTCTAAGACTATTCCAATACCAACTACAACTCTAATTAAAAAACTTATACAATTAAATACTGCTTAATACTAAAAAAACACAGTTGCTAAAATTTCCAGCATTAAAAAAAGACTGAAATACTCTTAGATCCTAAAATTCACAATAAGAAGACCCCTAAGGCAACAACTACACAACAATGGAAAACTTAAATTTTGCTTTTCCTTCAGCTCTTAATTTACTGCACCATTCTCCCTTGGTTCAAAAAAACTCAACCTCGAGTTTTAAGAACTGAAAGATAAAGAGCCCCAGATTCTGATGTTTTGTCCATGAGTATTAGAAAGATAATTGCACTTCCAAAACCTGCTCATGTCTTTTACTTGATGTGGCAACAAGTAAATTCTGGACTCCATTGTTTGAAGATCCTCAAGGACAAAGTTAATTGCTGGAGTGAATATATTAGGAAACTTTTCTTGACTTTGCTCTTGAACTCTCCAACAGTATTTTGCAGGTGCTCTAGTGCAACAAACTCATCCAAAGTTACTTGCATATCTTCTCAGATGAAACATTACCTTCTGCAAATTGCATTTCTAAAAATTCACCCTCGAATACTTTACCAAAATCTTCAATAGCGGTAGAAATCTCTTGATTTGAACCATAAATTGATATTGAGAAGAAGTTATCTTAGAATTGCTGCTACCTTGAAAAACTAATTGGGAAACTGGTAATGGAAGAGGCCGACAAGATGGAATTGATGGAACAGATTGCAAGCTAAAATTCGAAAGCTTAGATCTTTATTTTGGCTTGCTTGGAGTTGTTTTCCCATCAATAATGCACTCAAATCTGTCGAATCTACTTTCCAAGTTACTCAATATGCATCAAGTTATCTAATTTTCCCGCCATGATATCTAACTATTTGCCAATATCTTGCACTTTATTTTCCTCAGAAACTTCATAATCTTCTGACAAAGTTTCAATTTTTGAAGAAATCTCTGCTTTTGTAACCATATTTGAAGGTGAAATAGAAGAAAAATTTAAGAAGGGAAAGTTTGGCATTTGATACCAAACTGAGGTAGCATAAGATTGGGGTATCTTGTCTACAAGCGCGAGCAGAAGGAAACAAGGAAATTTGGGACTATTTCGTTGCTGTGAACAGTATCCGTAAACAGTAATACGGAGAAATCAGCGAGAAAGAAGAAGGATGAATCTCAGAAAACTTAAAGAAAAAAACAAGATAACTAAAAAAATAATAAGTGAAACTTTATTTCATCAATCTCTCTATCTACAATAACATGGTAACACACCTATTTATAAGCTATAAACTAACTAAACACAAAAGCTCCGAATCCTATCATGAATATAATTC
The DNA here is from genome assembly GCA_025175665.1 of Cinchona pubescens. Taxonomy (NCBI): domain Eukaryota; kingdom Viridiplantae; phylum Streptophyta; class Magnoliopsida; order Gentianales; family Rubiaceae; genus Cinchona; species Cinchona pubescens. The sequence goes on along the minus strand of JANKKI010000123.1, from coordinate 6,834,731 downwards.
TTACTTTCTATCCAAAATAGATAAGACCTATAAGACTGTTCCAGCAACAACTACAGCTCTTATTTAAATAAATAAATAAATAAATAAAACAATTAAATACTGCTTAATACTAAAAACACAATTGCTGTAATTTCGTGCAGTAAAGAAAAGATTGAAATGCCCCTAGATCCTAAAATTCACAATACGAAGACTCCTAAGACATCTAACAACTATGGAAAGCTTTAATTTTTCTTTTTCTTAGAGTTCTTCATCGACTGCATCACCACAAGATTTTTGTAAAAAGTCCTACATAGGCCAAAATTTCGTAAATAACAGGATTGTATTGTTCATCTAAGATAAGGGGTCACGTTGGCCACAAGTCCTAAGTTAACGGACAAACTTGGTATTTATCCCTAAGAATCTCATGTCCTCTTCCTTTCTTGATCTCTTTCTTCTAAAGTACACCTATTTTGTATGTATCAATGAGTGCATATTTAACTACTACATGTATAAAATTCTTGACTTGGTAAGAGATTGGGTAAAATCAATAGGTAAGAAAACTAAACGCTAGGGAAATGAGAACTTTGATTACAATAAAGAAAACCTATCAGTAAAATTGACCAACGAAGAGCTACAAACATAAAACCACCATTATGTGGATTCCTTAAACACCCATACTCTTGCTATTGCTATGTCACCATGGAACCATACCTCTCTGTTTGAGATATTTGAGGAAAATCAACATTCCATATACACTCTAATTGACATGTTTCTCAAGTGGGAAATTAGGTTAACTTCTACACATTCCTAAAACCCAAATATTAAGGGTTTCTTTCCTTTCTTTCCCATGTAAAGCAGATGGGCAGCATGAGGGACTATTCCATCAGAAACAACACTGTTTCATGGTTAACATCTCAAATGGAAACACAAAATTGGTAATTTCAGAAATAAACCCCGGAATCATGAAGTCAAACAATCTAAAATTACACTAAGAGTGTGACAAAGAGACAGTAACCACTTGGGCTGTCTCTTTACCAGTCTTGAAATTCGAACCAAAGGAATTGTTTTCAAATGACAGACTAAAATAAAACTTGAATTGACATATTTACCCAAATAAAACCTAATTATGCAATCAACAACGAGTGCAAAAAAATCTAAATTTAATGATTCTTGGGATTTTGTTCCAGCTTCAATTAGCAATAGAAATCATATTTTAGGCGTAAGGGGTATTTTAGTCTTTTCTGTTGTTCCAGATAATTATCAGTTTGTGCAATTGAGTCTTATTTAGTTAACAGGGTAGAGGGCTAGAAGGGTAATTACGCTTTGCCACCCTGAAGACTTTGCCCCTGAGTTAACGGCATTCCACTATTTCTAACGACTTTGAATAAAGTGACTGACAAAATACCACTTTTGCCCATATAACTAATGACACTTTACCCTGCACACTTAAGGGAAGTAACACTTCACCCCCTAATTTAAAAATAATATATACTTTAACCCCAAAAACTAGTTATGTCAAGTACAAAAAAAATGCCTAATATTTTTTTTTCTTTCACGATGATAATTTTCAAATTTGTTTTTCTTTGTGTCAAAAGATTGGGAGCCTTGAAATGATAAGCCTCGTAGAAATAACTAAAATTAGCTCAAAATATGGCAGAATTTAGATTCTGAAAATCACTCCATGAATTTAGAGGCCTTTGTACAAAATTTAGAAGTTTTCTTTCTACCAAAAATTTTTAATTTGTTTTTGATATTGTTAAACATGTTTTAAAATTTTGGTAATCTTTGAAGCCAATTTAGGATATATTTGAATTTTGACAATGCTTTTGTAATTTGCACTCTTCCCAAAATGGTTTGCCTATTAGACTTTTAACTGAAAATTTTAAATAAACTTTCTTCATATCAGTTTCATTATTATTATTTTTTGGCACAAATCTGTCAATTTTTTGATTTCTTTTGGCATTATTGTCAAATTTTAATGTTTTTTTGCATCGGCCACACATTTCCAAAGTGGCATATTTGGTTGAATACTCTAGTGATGTTTTTCTTTCTTTTTTTTTTTTTTGTGTAAATTCTTGTGTGGAAAAAACTTTTCATATAACTGCTATGATTTTTGGACGTCCCTGAATATTTTACATAATTTTAGGTTTTTTGTCATTGCATTGCTGGATACAGTTTGAGTCTCTATTATATTTTTCTCTCTCTGAAGACACCAGCCATCAATTTTTTTGTTAGTTTTTTTTTCCTCATTTTTGGTAATTGTCATACTATTGTAAAATATAAAATATGTAAAATAATTTTGCTCCCACCTCACTTTAGTATGGGCTATTCAACCATTAAACTAAGTTTATACTTTCAGCTAATCAATACATTCAAAGCTTAGCTATTTTAAATGGTTAAAGTGTATATTCTTTTAGTTTTAATAGGTAAAGTGCAACAAGCCCCAGTTAGGGGTTTTTAACTTTTAAGGGGTATTTTTGTCCATAAACCCATTATTTTGGAGTTGAAAAAGTAACTTTTGATTAGTTCATGTAGTAGTCGATGTAGGGGGCAAATTGCCTCAAGGTAGCAAAGTTTAATTACCCCCTAGTTCGGGGGTACAGTGTTTTTAACCCTAGTTAATATAAGAAGTTTACTCAGAGTTGTAACTATTACTGGAATAGTGTTAGAGGTCCTTTACTTTTTTATTTAGAGTATCTATTTAGAGTAGGAAGCAATCATATTGTTGATAGGATTCTTTGTTTTAGGTAGCTTTAGAGCTTAAAAATAGCTTGTTATGGGGTTACACAGATTGATCAATAAAGAGTTAAATTTAATGTTTATTAGTTGTTTATTCTCCTCTTAAATTCCCCCAGATTCCCTGTTGATTGGTTGATCTCTCTTTTTCCCCTCAATTTACTGTTCACAGCAGGATCGTGAAGGACAATGGATTGTACACAAGATCACCCATTCTTGCCCTACAGCACCCAAACACTTCTAATGTGTATAAGAGACAGCAACCTCCTCCTCTCCCTTACCTAGCCGCTAGATGTGTATACCTCCTACACATCCCCCACCCCATCCGAGCCCCACCATCCCCTACTGCCAGCCCCTCCCATCACCAACCACCACCACAATCCACTGGCAACCCCCAGCACCCCATCCAGCCACCTTCCCCCCTTCCCCCAATCTACGATACAAGAACAGCTAACAAGATGGAGAGATTCCCTTGCTCTGGATCCCTCATGCCTCACCACCATATCCAAATTCACCAACTCCACGCCGAAGAACCCTCCTTAAATCCAACCTGTTCCAAAACCCAAAACTGAATTCTTCAATTTCAGACCATTTTCCAGCCCCCCCATCTGCAGCCACATTGACGGGTGAGGAGGGAGAGGGAGATCAAGGGAGAACTAGAAGGTAGTGGGTGGAAAGGGATGGGAAAGGAGGAAGGGGGAGGGAGAGAAGAAGAAGGGTGGGGGATTTATTAAATCGATGCGCTGGTGGTGTCGGAGGCAGAGGGGAAAGAGAAGCGGGGCAGCAAGATTTGCAGGGGGTGGCGTGGTTGGGAGGTGGTGGAGGAGATGGGGCTAAGGAAGATAGAGAGTGGGAGAGAACTGAATGAGTAAGGAGAAAGGGAGAGGGGGAACGGCGGTGGGATTGGGGTGGCAGTGGCAGTGGCCGGGGAATGGGTAGAGAGGTGGCTGCTGTGTGGTGGAGGTGGAGGTGGAGGTGGAGGGGAAGGATTAGGGTGTTTTAATTTTCAATTTTGACCCCAAAAATTTGTGACTCCTTTTTATTTTCAATTTGACCCCAAACATTTCACAAGTTGGTGTTAGCTTAGATGATTTCCGAACATTTTTGCCAAAAAAAAAATCAAAGCCAAGGGTCAAACGCACATGATTTTTGATAACCACATGTTAAAGTGCTTATTCGGGATACCATAGGGGGATAGTTGTATTTTACCCAAAGTTAAATTACTTTCCCATGAAAATGAGGAGCATAATCAAAAATATCAAGGCTATATGAAGTAAAAAGGAAGAAAAATCTATTACTTAACAACAGTATACGAAGGGTACAAGCTTAGAAGAATATGGTGAATTCCTAACCTCATTTACTATTCCATCACCCCCAACACATATGATACCTGGAAAAAAAAAAAAAAAACAAGGGAAAGATAGGTAACAAATTACTCAAATTGGATAAAGAAACAAAGCCCAAAAAGTTCAAAGAAATTACCATCAGGGCAAGTTCTAAAATCAACACTTGCAGCAAGTTTTCTTGCATGACCAGCAGAATTTGTTTTGACCACCTCCAACTGAAAACCAGCAAGCTGTTGATTCAAGAGAATGCATTATCAGCTGTACTAAATAAAACATTAGAATCAATGATCTCAGGAAAGGAAAAAAGTAGTGTAAATTAAACTAGCATGCAATTTGAGTGCAGCATATTTTCAAGAAAATTACGTGAAGGAATATGGAAAGAAGCAAATATAATGCTCCCTATCTCCCCCCACCCTATGCCCACCAAAAACAAAAAATAACCCCAAAAAAAAACAGAAAAGAAAGGAAACATGTGAAAGATAACAAAAAGAATAGACAGAAGCAGCAATAAGAATAATTAACCATGAAATTTTTATTTTGTTCAATATTGAACTGACGAAATATGTTAAAAATACCAAATACTTCCCACTAGCTAAATGCATGCCATGTTCCAGATTAGTCCATCCCGTGATGATTCCTAATTAGAAATACATTAATATGCAAAATTCTTGGAATTAGAGAAGAAGCACCTCTGCATTACTATCCTGAAAAGATTGAAGATCAAGCTGACAAAGTGACGCAGTCAAAGGAGCTCAATGAAATCTAGAATTAAAGATTTTCATTATTTTTCTGAAGCTTCAATTTGGCATTCTCTGAACTCAAAGATTCCCAGAGCAGGGATAGGTCAGTTTTTATTTTTAAGTGTCATCATAGAATTTTAACCTCCGAATTTTAGTACTTCCTAAATTTTTAGGTCTCACGGGTATTCTGGGCTTTTTTTTTTGTCCGTACGAAATTTCCAGCGATTGTGTTGTAGAGTCTTATCCTGTAAGTTTTTTTTTTTTTTTTTTTTTTTTTTTTTTTGGATCAACCTATCTTGAAAGTTATATTAGAAAGCAAGTCATAGTTGAAATAAGAAAGTTTAAGAAACATTCTAATTATGTTTAGAATAGGAAAATAGATTTACAACTTGTTTTTGGTAGTTTATAGTTGTTACTTGGTTGAGTTATTTGCCTTTTAGTTTATCTTGTTTTTCTACCTTAAATTCCCCAAGATCCCATCTTCTTCCCCTCTATTTCCCCTCGTTAGGGTTCATATTGCCGGAAACAGTCCAAGATATTCACATTCTTCCGCTCATGCTAGAAGGCAAGATCACCCTATCTTGTCCTACAGAGAAATCAATTTGGCATCATAGCGTAAACTTTTCCCTCTTTATTAACCTTTTTTTTTGTTCTTCATCTACAAATATAGATATCAAAGCAAAGCTTCATCCAATGAAGTCCCAACTTTACCCATAAATCCCTCAAGTGAATGACAAAAGCCATTTTAGAAATTTCAGGTCTCCTTTCACCTCACTTTTAACCTTCAAGTTCCTTATCCTACCATTCTTTAAAATTCAAGGTCGAGTTTTTTCCAACCAGGGGGCAATGATGCAGCCAACAAGAGCTTAAGAAATATAAAGAATGATGATTTTTATGAGTTTTCTCAATCTTCCATTAGGAATTCACTGAAGATCAAAGACTGTTTTGAAGCTGGAATGTATCAGATGTCCTATGAATCGTTTGTTTTTAGTTTAGGTCCTTAAGGGTATTTTAGCCTTTTCAGTAGTTGCAGGAAATTTTCAGTAGTTTTGTTTATTGCATCTTAAACAGTTATTTAATTGTAATAAGTTCTTAATTATTGAGTTGTAGTTGTTATTGGAGTAGTCTCAGAGGTCTTTTGCTTATTCATTTAGGATATGAAGTAGGAACTATTATCATAATAGAATTATATTTTTTTTCAGTAGTTTCACAGCTTATAAAGAGTACTGTTACCATGTTATTTTACATGGAGAAGTTGATGAATTAAATTTGAGCTATTTACTTTTTAGTTATCTTGTTTTCTTCTTTAAGATTTTCCCAAAGTCCTTTTTCCTTACTGATTTCTCAGAGATTATTGTTCACAGCCCCGAAAACAGCCTAAACCCCCTATTTTTCTGCTCACACTTGTAGGCAAAATTATCCCAAACTTATCCTCCATCACCACATGTATATCCTGTTTCAGAGTCAATCCATCTTTTGATAATTGCTAACTAGTATAGTTTTAACATCAAATCTAAGACTCATTTTTTATCAAAAACCTAATAGTAAAATGACGTTGAACTAAGAATAACAATGTGACAGATTATACCACATTCTCAGCTTTTTATATCTTGAGCAAATCTCTTGTTACATTCGACTTAAGTTTGATCCATTTATCATGCATAATTCTCAATACTAGCTATAAATTAAAAGTCAGTCAGTGCACAAGAAATGTACAAAGATTCTGCAGGAAGATGTAAATACATGTCAAAAAATGTCAGTAACAACTTACTTTAAATATGGGTTCAACCATGCCATGGAAAACTTTACTTGAACGACCACGTCCAGACCGAGGATTTAAGATCACAAGAATTTTAGGCGGACTTTTACATTTTATATATGATTCAAAAGGAAATTCATTAGCAACAAAATCTGAAGCCTGCTTCAAAGGATGAGGCAAACAATTCACATAACACTGCTGATCTGCAAATGAACTGACCCATTGAAGGGCTTCTTCCGAGGTAGGAGCTAAAAAGCGAAAATCCTTCCGACTTCTCCCAGTTTTCACAAAACAAGAAAGACCAGATGCTTTTCTATATGGATAAGCATGCAATGTAAAGTGTCTAAGACCATTGAATAATATGACACCTGCCAAGTCAAAATTTCCATCATATTCATAATTCGCAAAAGAACTTTCCCTTTTGAACTAATATGTAACTATCATGGAAAAAGTGAAAAGACAAAGCTCACCGATATCACATCTTCAAGACGTAAAATTTGAGTACCCCAAACCAATGCCTTACTCGTCAACTTAGCCTCAATAGCATCTTGGCTTGAAGTTTCTACTGAAGTTTCTACATCAGTGTTTTTACTTGGCTTTCTCTTATCCAAGACCAGTTTTCCAGTGAACACTTCATATCCTAATAAGTCGGACTGCTCATCTCCAATGTCAATCCTATGTTCCTCCCCCTTCGCTTTCTTAGTATCATCATTGCTTATACGGATGTCAGCACGAATTGAAGCTTTTCCTCTGCTGTGTTTTTCAGGAAAGACAATTGGAGATGTCTGCTGTCCAGTTCCTATTTGAGAACATATGCCCATTCGACGAAGAGATTGCTGAGGTGTAAGTCTCAATTGAACTATTCTTCGAGAGATTCGCGGTCTTCTGCATACTAGCTTTTCACTGAAAGGAAGAGAACCAGAATAATTGCTACCAACAAAAATGGCTCAAGATCTAATGAGCAGACAATCCCATACATAAAGGCAGCCCAACATAACACCTCAACTTGCAAATTGAACTTATTGAGATATTGTTCCTTTATTAATTAACAATTCACATTATCGTGTAAAGTGGCTTCAACTGGTTACATTTGTAAAGATTCATGTACACTGCATGCAAAAGGTTCATCATCAACCATTCAAAAAAATGAAAGAATAGAAATCAACTGAAAAGGCATAGTCTGTATTACCTTACGTGGATCCCGATACCTTGAACAAGAAGGAAAAGGAAACGATTACCGCAACATTCTTCAAACTTAGTGTTGTAGGATTTGGCTTCCTTCCTTAGATTCCTGATCGATATACCTAGCAATACAGTTTCTCTTAACCATATTAACATCTTTCTAACTTAACATAACTTCAAATACAAACCGAAGATTATTGACATAAAATTATAATGTGAAACATTTTTGCTATGCACTCTTCTGTGAAAGCGAAATTAATCATGCTCAACACCAAGAAATATATCTTCCTCCTAATTGTTCGATAAAATTTTGGAAAACAGTGCTGATTGACAAATTTACTATCCGTAACCTGGTCTACAGAAAATTTTTGAGAGGCCATACAAAGTTGCAATTTGCTAAGGTACCATAAATTGACCTAGTGCATAGTGCATATCAAATCACAAGCTGTTGAGATTCTCCCTAAATAGATGAACGTAATGAATCAAGGGAATGCATACCAGATCAATGAGTCTAATGAGCAGAGACAAATATGAAAAGAGTGATTAGAGTAATGATCTCAAGAACCACACATGATCTAAATACTTCCCAGAAATGACGAATTCCAGGCGGTAAAACTTTATAACCAAGATGCATTCCAACTTAAGAGAAAAATTCAAAAGGAACAAAAATTCATAGTTGTATTATTACCACTACGAAGCAATCCTGTTGAAATTCCATGACCGAAGTGATAACCACCAGGACATTCTAGCAAACAAAGCCATTAATTTCCATTTCAGAAATGAAATTATAAGTCACAATCCCACTTGAAAAGGTTAACCGTAAAAAATAAATGTTATTTCCAGCAACTGATAAGGAAATATGATTTATTTCTAGCCTCTTGTACAAGTTTCACCCATACTTCCAAGAACCTCAAGATGCAAGTTTTTGCAATCCAATTTTAAATAGAACAAGGATGGTCATGTCTGGCCATACATAGTATCCCTAAACAACGCCCCCCTTCCCATATCTCACAATTTCTCAGACCAATTCTCATTAAAAAAAAAAAATCCACAAACCAAAGACCATTACTACATGCCCCGATCATAACACTTGAATAAGAAAACGTTACACTAACAGATTGCAAACCCCAATTGAATCTTCTACAATCAAGCGATATAAGCTACAGTTATTTGCACCAGAAAATGTGAAATTCAAATGATTTCTCGAACAAGTTCTGTTCAATGTAAGTTTACTGACCTTTGAGATGCTAAAGATAAAATATTAGAAGAGATGGTGGCTAGAGGTGAAAACTAGGGCGGTATAGCGGGGGGCGAAAGAGATCAGCCGCCGGAGGTTGTACGGAGGAGACGGGTGTGGGTTATGGACCCGGTGGTTGGTAATTGTGATTGTAGCAAAGGGTCTGGACCAGCGACACTGCTGTTGTTGTTTTTAATCCGAGAGAATTGCACATTTAGTTCCTCCAGTATTTTAAATCTGAATAAAGTCCTTAAAGTCTTTATTAACTTTTCCCTCCATGCATTTTTTTTTTCTTTCAGCACTTTGATCCCCGGCCTGCCATTGTTGTATTCTTTAAGCAAAAAAATATTTCCTACAATTTTACTCCCTCAATCCATCAAAAATCCATCCCCCATGGTTTAAAATCCATGGGATGATTCGGGGAGTTAAAGAGTTCTTACCAAAAAAAAAAATTAGAAACCTAGTTAGGAATATTTTACTAATCATCATTGTTTAGTTTTATTTTGTTATCCTTTTCATTTCAAAGTACAAATTAATCATCAAACTTTATTAATTTTAATCTCGTTCATATGACTATACAAGGTATACAACATTTTTTTTTTAAAAAAAAAGACAGTAAATTTCATTAATCATAAAAATTTGTCAAGTAGACTAACACAATTTCACTTAGTGGTTCTCCAAACCACACTATTTGTTCATTACCATTTCTGGCTAATTGTGCTATACAATGAGCTAACTTATTTTTTTCTCTCATAGTCCATAAAACTTCGCTGATTCGCAAATAATCTATCCATTTTTTTGGTGTCTATGGCAAGTGGTCCTAGTGCTGTGTGGTCATCCTCCTGTGTTGAAATTGCAGTGATCACCATCTTAGCATCTAATTATCAAACTTAACTAATTTAATCTCCTTTTAGAACTACTACTTTTTGGGCTCATACAAAGCCTGCATGTTGTGATATATGTTTTTGGTAAAAATAAAGATCTAGTTAAAAATATAAACTTGGATAAAGTATAAATACTTAAAGTATTGGGTAGGAACTTCAAAAGTTGGACTTATTGAAATTTTTTTATGGTTGATACAAATTTGATATACAACAATATTCCTCCAATGTTTAAACTAATATGTTACTATGGAGTAAAGTATATTATGGACACTTGGTCCAAATCCAAAATACTTATTGATCATCAACATCTGATATTCAATTCATCTATCAATATTCTATTAAAAATATTCTATAAATATTTTTGTAAATCACACAATGCAAGATATAAGAATTTGCATGGAGTGTCCATTGAATCTACACATATCCTGAAACCATCATTCCTAAAACAACCTAAACATATGCTATGCAAGCAAGATGATTCAGGCTCCATTCATTAATACAGGGAAAATAAATCGTCACATTTATGTTGCAGTTAATCCATAAAACTAAAAGTATAATCTTCAAAACAACAACAACAACTCCAATGAGAAATATGATGAAATGTAAAAGAACTCACAATTGGTAGACTGATTTAGGTAACGAGAAATATATTTAGACAACTAATAATAGAGTTGGTTGTCAATTTAGCCTTTGCAAAAACAAAAGTATATGTCTTAAGATCATATTTAGGCAACCAATAATAGAACTAGTTGCCTATCTAGGCTTTGCAAAAACAAAAGTACGTGTCTTAGTTCAAAAGTCAGATATGTACATGAAAATGCAGTTCTTGTTTCCTTCTAGTCCATGTTCAGATGCTTGTGCCTCATGGCTAAACAAAAGTATATGTCTTAAGGTCATATTTAGGCAACCAAAAATAGAACTAGTTGGGTATTTAGGCTTTGCAAAAACAGAAGTACATGTCTTAGTTCAAAAACTAGATATATACATCAAAGGGCAGTTCTTATTTTTTTCTAGTCCATCTTCAAATGCTTGTGTCTCATAGCTGGCTGAGATGGCATGGTTCTTTTTCTACTTACTTTTTTTGAGCTCGTACCTTTTGTAGCATGTAGGTGTTGATGCTATTTTTCCTTGCTGAGAAAGTGGAGAATTATTAAATGGTTGAACATTATCTATCTCTAAAGTTTCTCCAATTATATCTTGTTCTATAACAGTAGTTTCAGACTTTGGTGGAGTAGGCAAGCATGCAAGGACATTGTAGCGAACCATGTTACCTCTTCGAGTTGTAAAGGAATACTTTTTTATTTGAAAGTAGAAATTCTCTCGCTTGATTTTTTCATTGATGGCATCAATGTTAGGTTTTTGATTCTGTAATATAATGTTTAAATGCTAGAGAAATATTAGAAGTATGAGACATAAACTAAATAAGTAAAGGGTAAATAATGATACCTTTGCATTCATCTCTACTAGTTGCTGAGCTTTTAGTCCAAGAATAAGCTCAGCATATTTACCTTCAATTTCAACATTTAGGATTCCGGTTTCATCACAAAGCTAGATTTCAAAGTTGGCCACGAATAAATGTTTTTATCTTACTTAGCAATATAAAGTTTAATTTATTTTCCAGCATTTTTCTTATTGATTTTTATTAATTTACCTTGGTTGTGGTTTGGTTGTAGCTTTGTTGCATGCATACAGGTAAAATGGATATCAAGCTGTGTTCTTGAAAACTTTTGAGTAGTTGGGGCATTAAAAACATGGAATGGTTGGTGCAGGTTGGCTATATAAGCTTCTACATTGATCCACGTCTTCTTGTCTGTAAAAAAAGTATTGCAGAAACAATGAATTATTAAAAAAAATGTTGAAGCATATATGTAATTGTATTCTAATTAACTGGAACTATAAGATTATAGATTTAAATACAATATATGGAAGATTGTTGATGTAATGGATCTTGTGAAGCTGATTTTCTATTGGTATTTCCACATTTTGGTATTGTCTGTCACATAGGGTTTCCATGATAACTTCTTCTATGTATTTTTTGTTATCCTTAGCCCTGTCATATATAAGAGTAGATATAAATATTAGATATGAAAATACATAACTTGTAATACTATTATATGATAGCATAAAAGTTTTTGGTATACTAATCTTTTAAAGTAGTAGCTTGAGGAAGTGCAGGATTGTGCATGATAATAGTTGTTGCTTGAGTTCCAATAGACAAAACTGTATACTAATCAGTTTATAAATTAGAATCATGCCATTTATAGATAGTGTGTGAAACATAATTTTGTAACTTTTCCTATCTCGAGTCAGAGTATTACTATTGAATGAAGTACGTCTAGTTCGCATTATCAGCACGATTAGCATTTTGGCACCACAGTTTAATAGTAGTGAAGCATCAGCATCCAAAAATTCTTCCAATATTGTAAATATAATTAGCTTGTGCCTATAAAAAAAGAAAGATATATAGCTCAGTAATTAATTTGACTTAATCTATTGTAAGATGTATAGTTAAAGATCTTACTTTTCATTAACAACAACAAATGCTTGGATTGGTACATTTTTCCATCAATGTATACTGTTCGAGGTGGTAAGACATAGATCACAGTACAAAGGATATCTATAAAACATAAACAAATATTTGTTTGGTTTTACTCATCAGGAGCATGAATAAAAATACTTAATAAATTGAAATAATAACGCACTGAGTTATTTATCTTACTGATTTATAATATTCTCATGATCTATATATTTGTGGAGGTCCTAGAATTCAATTACTGAATAATATCCATGAGCAGTAAGTTTATTTGATTCTTCAGCTTGGTGGATGAATGCATTCTTAGTGACTATAAGCTGATATGGGAAGAACTAAACTATAATTTTGGTTGGTTGATTTTCAGGATAGGTGTGTTGCCAATGTAGTAACTGTTCTGCAATTGCAAAATTTGATCTAGAGTAGGAAGATCTTTTTTGTATGCTACTGTTTGGATAGTTGTCTGCTGCATAAATAAAACTAGCTCAAAAAGAAAAGTGTTAATAGATAAAGAGAATATTTTGTATAGTTGATTGTGTTAGAGAATATAAATGGTTAAATATTAAAATCTTACCTCTGCATCTCCGAAAAGATATCTTTGATAATATCTTATGTGCCATCCTTGCTAGTTTGAACTAGTAATTTTTCAAGTAAAATAAGCTTGATTATATACTTTGCTTGTTTTTCAACCAAATTAGCAACTGGCAAACATCTAGATTCCATTTTGCTGCATGGTAAATTTTAATATTAGGATCATTAATAGACTGTTATAGAAAAACATATTAGTAAAAATCTATACCTATAAACACAGTACTAAATAATATAGCATGGCTTGGAAACAGTTCAGATATATAGTAGAGTAGCCATATACAACTGGAAAAGAATGTAGCCAAATTTAGGCAGGCAATGTATAAGATAATGCAAGTCAGATATCTGAATATCATTTAAGCAGTTCTAGTTATAACTATATTCCTAGCATGTAACTAAGCAGATCACGAAACATAATGTAAAAGGTGAATAGTATAGGTAGAAGCTTTATAAAGAGAAAATAAGAATAAGATATTGCTTAAGATAAGCAAGATTACAAAATCTTCATCAAAAATTAATCAAGCACAATATATCAGTTACTAATACCAACACATCATCATAGATAATATTTTTTGTAAGGTTGGTGTTTTGATTATAAGCATCTATAGGTCTGATTAAGACCTTCACATTAGCAGATGTTTTTGCTCTTGATAGTGCAACATAAAGTTGTCCATGTGGAAATACGGGTTCTTTTAGATAAAGGCCTACAAAATCTAATGTTTGACCATGTGATTTATTTATTGTCATAGTAAAACACAGTCGTAAATGAAATTTTATTCCTTCAAAAGGAATAGAACAAAATTCATCATCAAAAGATTGTAAAGGAAATCATGGAATGTTTGCCTACGAAAGAACCGAATGATATTTCGGCTTGTATCACATTGTTTGAGAATCTTTACATATCAATCCTGCACCATTTGATAGACCTTCTATTGGATTAATATTCCTCAAGAACATCACTAGACAATTTTTTTATATTGAGAATCAACTCATGCAATGTCAATCCATTATGTCTTAATGTATGTAAAAAATCTTGATGTGAAGAAGTTGTGTATCTCTTGAGGATTCCTTAGATTCATCAAGGCTATAATATTTATGTTCATTGCCAGGAAATTGTTCAAGCAAAATACTATTTATCTCATGAACAAAATCATTTCTTGTCACAAGAATTGCTCGGTTCAGCATTCTTCTTGTATCAGATATAAAGCTTTGCATATCTAAGAAGACAGTATGTATTAACTATCTTAAAGAAGTATCATCATCTACAAAAGGAATGTTTATTGTTTGAGAAATTTGATTTGATTTTTACTATTCATTTGCTCAATACCATTTCCAATCCTTAATAGAAACTCTGAGAAGTTTGAATCCAATCAAGCTCACATGTTCTCAGAGCGCTTAAGCTTCTCCAGCTTTGGCCAAATAGGAGACATCACCAAACTTGCATCTACTATGTTCGTTAGTTTACCTTTGGTAATAACTGGTGATGTTTGCCTAAAATCACCACCAAACACAATAACTTTGCCACCAAATAGAGTTGAGCTACTCATTCTAGCATGATGTCTTGTAGCATTTCATTCAAGGTTTCAATAGATTTCCTTTCTGCCATAGTAGTTTCATCCCAAATAATGAGCTTAGCATCTTTCAATAATCTTGCTATTGCACTTTGCTTATTGATGCTGTAGGTTTTCGCATTTTCACTATTTACAGGAATCTTGAATCTTGAATATGTAGTTTTACCACTAGGTAAAATTGAAGATACAACTCCAGAAGTAGCTGTAGCTAAAGCAATGTGCTTTTTAGATCTTATGCTTGACAATAGAGCCTTGTATAAAAAAGTTTTGCTAGTACCACCTGGCCTATCGACAAAGAAAGTAGTAGGTATTTCATTCTGCACACAATAAAGAATTCTATCATATGCAGCCGTTTGTCCTTTATTTAGTTGATTTACTACTTTTTAATATTTTTTTGTGATAATAATTTTTCCATCTACTTCAATTTCTTAAGAGACAGTTCTTTCAAGCAGATGCAATGGGATATCAGTGAAACCAAAGTCATTAAGACTTTTTGCTTACCATTGATTGTAGGTAGTGATCAATAGCCTTTAATACCTGAAGTCGGACAATATATTCTGGAATAGCCTTGTTTCTTCGAATATAAGTAATCTTCAATTACAAGTAATAGTTCTATTGGATTCTTTGGACTACGATAAACTAAAACAATACAAACAAATGGCGAAGCGTAGCATGCATTTGATAAAGAATAGCCTTGGCCAAACATTGTTTGGTATTGTTATCACCATATAGAAAGCTTAATTTTTTTGCAACTATAAATGTTGGCATGATAACTTTATTTACAATTGTTAGGTTTTCAAATGAAGTTGTTTGTCTGACATGAATTAAAAGTATTCTTAGATAATATCCCTCACTTTCTGTAGGATAAGCACCAGAAATTCTTCCAATGGCTTCTCTTTGCTACCAAACTTGCCCAGACAAAATATTCAGGAAACTCAATATATGGACAACTCAATTTTTAGCATAAGTATCATGTCTGTTCATATTGCAAAACTGTGTTAGCATTGGCGTTCTTGAAATATTATCATTCTGAATTATAGTATGAAGACATTGATCTTCTGGATATAATATTCGTTGCTGATTTGGCAGATGAACAGGAAGTGTAACCAAGGAAGGATATATCTCATTCAAATCAAAGGAAAAAATATGCCACAATGTTTTTGGTGCAGTGACATATCTTGCTGACTAAAAATACTTGATTTAATCAATAATGTCATTAGCTTCTACGGATATAAAATTTTATTATGCCCTTTGTGTATATATATTTATAAATATACTTCACATCTTGTATTATTGAACATATTTCAACATTCATGTGGCAATTAAACTTTGCTAATAGGTATGGATTATAAGGCACAATCCACCCATTATCTGTCTCATGTCCATAAATTTTGACAACCTTTTTATCATTCCTGGGTGATATTTTGGATAGGAATTTGCTAAGTGCTTTGTAACCTCTATAAACTCCTTTGGATAATAACTTTCGTAGCCAATATCTTTCTTCATGTAGGAAGATATCTTGAGTTAGGATCAATATTGTCAAATGGTTCATGTATCATATGCTTAATAACTAATGAATATAGATAAGAATTCTTCCTTTCATCTAGAAATTCAGCACTAATCCGGTCATACGGTTTAGGTGAAAATACTTCTGAGAATTGTTTAAGTATAATGAGAAAATATGCGTGTGAAAGCCCTCTTTTCTGAAATTCAATTACATATGTACATGTTGCAACCTTTCCTAATACATTTTTCTTGAACAATTCATCCTTTAGTACTTGCAACTTTACTCTGAAAACTCTTGTAAACAAATCAGGTCTCTTGGATTTCAAGTCATAGTCAAGAAGATATCAGGCTTTCTGTACTTTTGAACTAATACCATTACATGCATATAACTTGGTCTCATGTCTCTAGGACCTCCACTAAATGAAGAAGGTAAGATTTTTCGTTTGCTAGATTTGATGAGCAAGCTTTACCATGGGAAATGCTATCAACTAATCCTTGATAAAGTATTGTGCGTAACCGAAATATTTTGTTAATCTTGGTTTTTATAACAGTCAAGTCACGAGCTCTCGACTTTAATATATATATATATATCAACAAAAAACTACCATAAAAGCCTTCCAATATGTAATAGAATTGACTGATCTCCTGCTTTGATTTGCAATTTATTACAGTAATATTATCTACACGACACTGTTTTACGTGCCAAACATGACTAATTATAAATGCTTTCTATTATAGATTAAAGTCAATATTTATCATATATATATACATAACATGAAGAATTTTTGATAGTTATAATACCTTCGCTTTGCATTTTGATAATGTGATCTATGTCAATAAACATATTGGATCTGCTGATTTGATCTCCTGGGCACGTTGTAGAAGAAGCCTTTGTATAACGTGGAAGACATTATACACCTGGATGCCAATTCGGCTCTCTATTTACAGATATAAGAGGATGTTGAATTGAATTATAATAGCCATAATAATGCTTGACAATCTGAGGTCGTCTTCTTTGTCTATAAATCTTGAATCTGAAGAGATTTTTGATGTGTTGAGTTTTGTGTTTCAGTCCAAATTGCTCTAACTTGAAAGACTGCAGGTAGATGTTATGAGATCGTTAGTCGACATGAGGATTCAACTCGAGTATTATTCTGTAACTATCTAGGTTAGGTCCATCTTGTAAACTCCGAAAAAAACTTGAATATGGATTCATTTTCAATATTTCAAACAGTTTTGTGATAAAATTTTCTCTGAATTTGCTTGAAATCAACATTCGGTTGACTGTTTCATGATTAATATCAAAGAAATATAGCTACAAGTTTGTGGGTTTTTCACCATCATCAGGAATTAACTGGTTAATGAAGTGATA
This sequence comes from Cinchona pubescens, assembly GCA_025175665.1. NCBI lineage: Eukaryota > Viridiplantae > Streptophyta > Magnoliopsida > Gentianales > Rubiaceae > Cinchona > Cinchona pubescens. Next base: position 6,817,301 of record JANKKI010000123.1, on the reverse strand, counting down.
TATTTGGCCTTGAACTTTGAGTGTATTAACCCCATGATGCCTTCTAGATGACAGCTTATTAGAATGCATGCCAATAGAAGTAAAAACAAACATATTGTTATAACTTCTAACACATTTCTGAAACTTATTTGCTTCCTCAGAATTACCTAGATAAAGTAACATGAGATCCCTTGGCATTTCAATCGACAATAAATGTATCTCACCAGATGAACAACAAAAGCCCGGTGGTTCATATTCAAATCTTTTGGCTCCACAATAAGGATAGTCTAAAACTTCTTTAAGCATTTCAAGTCCTTCAGCAATGTCTTCCAATATATCTATCTCTTTCTTGCAACTCTTTCTTGTACTTCTTGGATTTTCCATCTTAGTTTGTTGAGAATACATAACAATATTTGCATTCGAAAAATTTCTAGATCCATTCTTGTTTGTTATTTTAGGGGTTGAAATTGCAAAATTAAAACATTGGCTTTGTTGAAAACTTTCTTGGTTGTTAAGATTAGGAATAAAAATATTCTCAATCCCATAGATAGAAGAGATACGAGGTTAAGAACCATTGTCCAAAGTAGAAGTTGATGCTTTGGAACAACCTACTAATGTCATATTTTTGTTAGATTTATCAACTTTTTTAGACATTGCTGGCAATATTTTGACTACTTTTAGTGCTTTGATTGTAGAAATACCTTTAATAGAAATCTCTTCTTTGAGTAGTCCTTCTCTGGATAATTGAGCACGACGTCGTTAATTTCTTACAGCATATAAATCTTTCAAATTTTTATACTTTCTTTTAGGTACCATAACTATATCTTGTGTCTTATAGATTCAAAGGCAGAATATTTTGTATTTACTTCAAAAAAAGGAAATAGTTATACTTATGTCTACCACATATGATACATATAAAGCCTAATAGTATAAGGATCTAAAATCCATTTAACCACATACAACAACAAACAACAATAAAACAAAAGCAGAACTCTGATAAAATAAGGAGAATAACTTACTTGAAATCCATCAGGTAAGATTTTTTGTTTGCAATATTTGATGAGCAAGCTTCACCTCGGGAAATACTATCATCTAATCCTTGATAAAGCTTTGTGAGCAACCGATTTTGTTAATCTTGGTTTCTATAAAAGTAAGCCGCAAGCTCTCGACTTTAATATACATATCAACAACAAACATAGAATACGATAAAAGCCTTCCAATATGTAATAGAATTGACTGATCTCCTGCTCTGATTTGCAATTTATTATAGTAGTATTCTCTACATGACACTGTTTCACACGCCAAACATGACTAATTATAAGTGTTTTCTATTATAGATTAAAATCAATATTTATCATATATATGTATATAACATGAAGAATTTTTAATAGTTATAATACCTTTGCTTTGCATTTTGATAATTTGATCTATGTCAATAAACATATTGGATCTGCTGATTTGTTCTCCTGGGCAAGTTGTAGAAGAAGCCTTTGTATAACGTTGAAGACATTATATACCTGGATGCCAACTTAGCTCTCCATTTACGAATATAAGAGGATATTGAATTGAATTACAACAGCCATAATAATGCTTGACAATCTGAGGTTGTCTTCTTTGTGTATAAACTTTAATCTAAAGAGATTTTTGTTGTGTTGAGTTTTCTGTTTCAGTCCAAATTGCTCCAACTTGAGAGACTGTAGGCTTATTAGATGAATTCTTTAGTCGACACGAGGATTCGACTCGAGTATTATTCTACAACTATCTAGGTTAGGTACATCTGGCAAGCTCTGAAAAAAACTTGAATATGGATTCACTTTCAATATTTCAGACAGTTTTGTGAGAAGATTTACTCTGAATTTGCTTGAAATCGACATTTGGTTGACTGTTTCATGATTAGTATCAAAGACGTATATCTATAAGTTTGTGGATTTATTACCATCATCAGGATTTAACTAGTTAACGAAGTGATACATTTGGCCTTGAACTTTGAGTGTATAAATCCCATGATGCCTTCTAGATGATAATTTGTTAGAATGCATACCAATAGAAGTAAAAGCAAACATATTGTTATAAGTTCTAACACATTTCCGAAACTTATTTGCTTCCTCAGAATTACCTAGATAAAGTAACATGAGCTCCCTTGGCATTTCAATCGACAGTAAATGTATCTCACCAGATGAACAACAAAAGCCCGGTGGTTCATATTCAAATCTTTTGAAAGAAAATGCTCCACAATAAGGATAGTCTGAAACTTCTTTAAGCATTTTAGGTCCTTTTCAGTAAAAGCAATGTCTTCCAATATATCTATCTCTTTCTTGCAACGCTCACTTGTACTTCTTGGATTCTCCATCTTAGTTTGTTGAGAATACATAACAGTATTTGCATTCGAAAAATTTCTAGATCCATTCTTGTTTATTATTTTAGGGGTTGAAATTGCAAGATTAAAACATTGGCTTTGTTGAAAACTTTCTTGGTTGTTAAGATTAGGAATAGAAATATTCTCAATCCCAGAAGAATACTCAACACTAGAACTTGATACACTTGATTGGTAAGTATGACCATAGATAGAAGAGATACGAGGTTAAGAACCATTGTCCAAAGTAGAAGTTGATGCTTCGGAACAACCTACTGATGTCATATTTTGGACAGATTTGTCAACTGTTTTAGACATTGCTGGCAATATTTTGATTGCTTTTAGTACTATCGGAGAAATACCTTTAATAGAAACCTCTTCTTTGTGTAGTCCTTCTCTAAATAATTGAGCACGACGTTGTTCATTTCTTACAGCATATAAATCTTTCAAATTTGTATACTTTCTTTTTGGTGCCAGAACCATAGCTTGTGTCTTATAGATTCAAAGGCAGAATATTTTAAATTTACTTCAAAAAAAAGAAAAAGAAAAAGAAAATAGTTCTGCTTATATCTACCACATATGATAAATATAAAGCCAAATTAGTATAAGGATCTAAAATCCATTTAACCACATACAACAACAAACAACATTAAAACAAAAGCAAAACTTTGATAAAATGAAGAGAATAACTTACTTGAAAACCGTCAGAAACTAAAATTCATGTAAGCACATAAAGCAATGAACAACAATAAAACAGAAATAAAACTTTCATAAAATAAAGAGCATAACTTCAAAACCATGAACAACTTTTATAGGCTAAAAGCACAGAATAACTTACTTGGAGATGATCAACTACTTTGAACCTTGAAGAGGCTAGATAGGTGAATGCACAATTTTTCCTAATATTTGCACAAAAGTAGAACAAAACTTTAAGAATTTGCTTGTATTCATAGATCCTTGCATAGCATAATTTGCAAAAAATCCAAAACAAAGACTTGCAAAAATGGTATATTATTAATTCAAAGATATAACTAAAGTTATTTCCAAAACAAAAACAAAAAATCGTAAGTAATTGCAGCTTTTATAACTTAACCTTGCATAAACATGCTAATCTTAAACAATATTGTAGAAATAACCCAATATAATAGCATATAACCTTTTATCTATTTCTGCATGTACCATGCTAAAGGTAATCATATATTTTCCGCATATCCAACCCCAAAGATTTGTATTTATTAAAGCAAATAAACTTAGAAACATAAAATCAAGAACAATTCATTGGCTAAATATTGTAATATATATGCATCAACTTCTATTTGCAATAAAACAACATGCAAGATTCCATAAATCTACAAAGAACCAAAAAACATACAATCTAAATATCACGCTCCCTGACCCGCACTTACCAGGTACGTGCTATTCGCCGTATCTGTGAAACCATATTTTCACGAATACAAGGCATCAATCACATATATCAATAAATCTCAAATATTAATAATAAGAGTGGAAATGTTTATTCATAAATGATAACCAAGATGGTGCGGAACTTATTCATATTCTAAAGTGTAAAACTACTAAATAATGTCACGAGCATGCAGGCTCAACTTATCTCAATGTCCATTAGCTCTATCAAAATCTACTACTAAACAACCTTTACGGTCTTTCTTGTCTGAGTGCGTCTAAGCTTCGTTCTTTAAGATGTCGTCTGTACAAAAACATAGGGAATGGGGTGAGCGACAAGTCGCCCAATAGATAGTACATACTCCCTACTGGATCACACAGTTACATATACATATACTTTCACAAACTGTCACACAATCACATGCTTATGCTTTCAAGAAAATTATATTTTCAAAACCAAATACTTTATATTTATTAAATCATTATCATTAGAGACTAAAATATACTATAATCATAAGTCTTTTTATTTGACATATTTCATAATCACACATGAATTAAAAATTCATTTTTATAATCATATAATCATGTTAAATTATGCATTACGCATTCACATATCAAAAGAGGCTCAAAATTGACCATGTATTCATTGGGTATTCAGTACTCATCACAGTGATTGATCTCACTGGAAAAAGTTGTAAAAGGTTTCTATAGAACCACCTGACGGTTACTCTAATCATTGTCATTATCATTATCATTATAATTATTATAATCATGATAATTTTCAAAATCATAATCATATAATAAGAGAGTTCAAGATTATAATCCCTACCGACTATCTCATGTTCGTTTAGAGCTTTTGTTAATTAACGTTTTACCCATACATCGCACACATATCATACATATTCAAAATCATGCATGTATCACATTTTCTATAACTTTAAAATCAAGCAAGTCAAATAGTTATACATGATTCAAATTTATATAGTAAAAATAATTCTTTCAACATAAAACACACTTTTCATGAAATGATTTTGAAATTCATGTGAGTTTATAAAGTAATTTCAAGAAATATCAAAGTTAGTAAAACAATTTGGAATTCAGAGAGTAAGCACCACCTACCTCAAATAAAATCGATAATCGTATTTAATCTTGATGTTAATATTTTCCTATAAGAAATCACGATATTCTATCATTAATGAAATCTTAATAATCCCTTATTCCTACTAGATATAGCCTTATTGTAAATTCCTAGGGACCATAATTGGTTTACCACTTAATTATTTCTTTATGATTTATTAGTTACACAAAAGTGCAAAAAAGCTGTTAGTTTGTATAAAAGAAATAATATAATCTCTTAATGTTGCCAAAATAACTTAATTAAGTCCTTCATAGGTTTAGTTGATTCAATTTTTATCACAAAATAACTTTTAGTTTACTATTACAAGTTTTTAGAAACTCTAGGGTCATTTTTGAAAATTTTTAGAAAAATTTTGGGCTTTCACATATAGGTACTATATAAAACAATACTTGACTCTATATAACTTTAGAAAAATATTTGAGGGCTTTCTAATAATTTTTAAAATATTTTTTAGGCTTTAGTATAATTTCTTAAAATTTTTGGGTCATTCTATAATTTCCAGAAACTTCAGGGGTCAAAATGTAATTTCATTTATATTTGGACCTGATTTGATTTGTCAGAACTATCCTAGGTCTTAATCTAATTTTCGGAAGTTCATAAGGATTTGATCAGTACCATTTAAAAATCAATTGAGCGTTAATAAAAAAATACAAAATCCAAGGGACTAAGCTGCAAATATGACAACTCATCACCGTCTTCATCGTCTTCCTAAGACGGCACTATTGCTGCTACTTGTTATTCTTCTTCCTTTTTTTTTTTTAAAACAAAAACAAATTTTCTTTTTTATTTCTTTTTAGAAAAAAATCCAAAATTCAAGATTAATTATGAAAATTAAAACAAATAAGAAAACTGACTAGTTTGTTAGAAAAATTATTCTTCTGTCTCTCTCTTACGAATTTTTTGAAAAATATATTGTAATTTTTTTAGCCCTAAGAGCCAATATTTATAGGTAAATTTATTCCTAAAATTTCTCTTATAATATAGGCTAGTCTTCAAGATTCAGAACGATAATTACTCTAGTATTATTTCCCTACTAAAACTCTATTTTTAATATACCCCAAATATTATTTCCCTATTTATTATTTTCCCTAAAAATTTTGCGGGTATCACATTCTACCCCTCTTATAAAAGATTTCGTCCTCAAACTTTAGGCATCCCAATCACATTATCCACATAAATCAATTATCTCCTAACAGCACAAAGTCTCATTCTCTTACACCACATTCATGTAACGTGCACTTGGGCAAGAAATTAACTAGTTGCATACCTTTTGTAACATTTTTCAAATTTTCAGCCTCGTACTCAGTCATGTAGTGGACACTAGCATTAGCCTTAGGTGGTCTCTTTCTTGGCTCCACATTTCTTCCAATGTTACCCTTCTCATTTGGATACACTTCTATTGACGATGTCCAACTTGACCACATTTGAAGTATGTTTCAGTCAGTAGGCAGTATTCTCAATAATAGAGCTTGTGGCAGTAGTTACATTCAGGTTTGTTGTTGTTCCCTTTGGTTCTTAGTGGTGGTGGTGGTTCACACTTCCTCTGATGTACTTTCATGAGTCTTCCAGACACGTTCGAACCTGCCATTACTAGCCCTTCGATGTTTTGAGCCTTCTTTCCTTTATTCTCTTCATCAAGCCTCTTCATATTTGCCTCTACTCTTAAACAAGTATTGAATAACTCATTATATTTAGGAGTATTGGCACTAGAAATCTTAGACTACATATGACTTGTCAACTCACGTCTAAACCTAACCATTTTCAATTCTTCGTTTTCCATGATAGTGGGTACAAAATGTCCCAAAGTATTAAACTTATTAGCATATTACACTATGGACATGTCCAGGGTTTGCTTAAGGGCATCAAACTTCTCAATTTTCTATATACACACAGCATGGTAGGAAGAAATGATATAGGAATGCTACCCTAAACTTAGTCCAATCAATAGGGGATGCAATAGTTACTTGAATCGTAGCCCACCACTTTTCTGCCTCTCCAATCAAGAATGGTTTAATCACTAGGTGCTTCATTTCCATTGGTACTTGTAATAACTCAAAATTATTTTCTACTTCACCGAGCCACTTCTCGGCCTTATCTGAGCTCGGTTGTCAATCAAAGGCAGACAAATGTATTTTTTCCATCCTCTCATAGTAAACGTGAATACCAGTTTGCATTTGTGCACAAGTTTGAGTTGCTTGGGCTTGCACTTGCACATGTCCTTGAACCGCTTGAGCCATATTAGTTATGGCGGTAATAAACTCAGCGGATACAATCATAGGGGTTACGTTATTTCGTACTCTAGATCTAGAATTGAAAGTAGGGTCTACACTTGTACTACCACTTCCTCTTGGTGTTTCTCCAACATTGTTTTGGTTGCCTATATTTGCCTTGAGATGTGTCGTGGTGGTATTGGTCTCAGAGTTGTTGGTTTGTGATCTAGTTTGGCGTGCCATTTCCTACACTAAAGATTCAAAGGTCAGTTTTCCAACTTATTAAAAGAACAAAGAATTGAGCTCATAGTAATCCCAATATAATCATCGTCAATCACTATCAAAATATGGGTTGTTGGACCAACTTCAATAATTCACTAACGGAACAGCTATATTATTTATTTATTTACCAAAGGAGTACAAAATCCTTTCTCAAATCTTATTCAGTCTTAACTCGTGTCAAAGCTTAATCTCTTATTAGTATGACCCAATGGGCTTAGTACTTTAATACTCGTATAGTAGATGCTTGACCATAACTTTTCATCCAATAACATAGTTCCAACTCCCAAATCCATTGATCATCAATATTATGGGAGTTCATTTATTTCCTCCTTAACATAACTCAAAATCTATGGGCTACGATTCTTACACATTCCCATTGAAACAAAATCACTTAATATTCCAAGTCCTATATTTCTTACTCATCTTGTTTGCTTCTAAGATTCACAGACTAGTATCTTAAGTATTAACCTATGACGCACTAGAGAGATCATAACCTAAACTCTGATACCATTAAAAATATCACGCCCCTGACCCGTACTTGCCAGGTATGTGCCATTCGCCGTATCCGTGAACCGTACTTCCATGAATACAAGGCATCAATCACATATATCAATAAAACTCAAATATTAATAATAAGAGCGAAAATGTCTATTCATAAATGATAACCAAGATGGTGCAAAAATTATTCATATAATAAATTCTTAAGTGCAAAACTACTAAATAATGTCACGAGCACGCAGGCTCAATTTATCTCAATGTTCGTTAACTCTATCAAAATCTACTACAAAACAACCTTTACGATCTTCCTTATCTGAGTGCGTCTAAGTTTCGTCCTTTAAGATATTGTACTTGTACTTGTCATCTGTACAAAAACATAGGGAATGGGGTGAATGACAAGTCACCCAATAGATAGTACATGTTGTACTCCCTGCTAGATCACGCAGTTACATATACATATACTTTCACAAACTGTCACACAATCACATGCTTATGGTTTCACGAAAATCATTTTTTCAAAACCAAATACTTTATATTTATAAAACCATTATCTTCAGAAATACACTATAATCACAAGTCATTTTTATTTGACATATTTCATAATCATATATGCATCAAGTATTCATTTTCATAATCATATAATCATGTTAAATTATGCATTCACTTATCAAAAAAGTCTCAAAACTGACCATGCATTCATCGGCTACTGGGTACTCAGTCTATTGATTGACCTCATTAGAAAAGATTATCAAGAGGTTTCCATGGAACCACCTGACGGTTTCTCTAATCATTGTCATTACATTGTCATTATCATTATAATTATTATAATCATGATAATTTTCATAATCATAATCATAATTAATAGGAGAGTTCATGATAATTTTCATAATCATAATCATTTAGAGCCTTCGCTCATTAATGTTTTACCCATATCTACATCACACAATATCATACATATTCAAAATCATGCATGCAACACATTTTCTATAACTTTAATACCAAGCAAGTCAAATAGTAATACATGATCCAAATTTTCATAGTAAAAATAATTCTTTCATAAAACACACTTTTCGTAAAACGACTTTGAAATTCATGTGAGTTTATAAAGCAATTTCAAGAAATATCAAAGTTCGTAAAATAATTTAGAAATTCAGAGAATAAGCACCACCTACCTCATATAAGTTCGATAATCGTACTTAATCTTGACGTTAATATATTTCTACAAGAAATTACGATATTCTATCATTAATGAACGCTTAATAATACCTATTCCTACACGATATAGACTTATTGTAAATTCCTAGGGACCCTAATAGATATACCACTTAATATATTTATTTACTATTTATTAGTGACATAAAAGTGCGAAAAATACTTTTAGTTTGTGAAAAAGTAATGATATAATCTCTTAAAGTTGCCAAAATACTTAATCAAGACGTCCTTACTAGGTTTAGTCAATTCAATTTTTATCACAAAATAACTTTTAGTTTACTATCACAAGTTTTTAGGAACTCTAGGGTCATTTTTGAAACTTTTTAGAAAAATTTTGGGCTTACACATAACTATATAAACAATATGTGGCTCTATATAACTTTACAAAAATATTTGAGGGCTTTCTTATAATTTGTAAAATATTTTTTAGGTTTTAGTATAATTTCTTAAAATTTTCGGGCCATTGTATAATTTTCAAAAAATTTGGGGGTGTCAAAATGTAATTTCATTGGTATCTAGACCTGATTTGACTTGTCAGAACTATCCTAGGTCTTAATCTAATTTTCAAAAGTTCATAAGGACTTGATTTATACCATTTAAAAATCAATTGAGCCTTAAAAAAATACTAAAAAACCAAAGGGATTAAAATGCAAATATGACAAATCATCACCAGCTTCGTAGTCTTCCTGAGACGGCACTAGTGTTGCTACTTATTTTTCTTTTTTTCTTTTTTTCTTTTTTTTATAAAAAAACAAAATTTCCTTTCTATTTCTTTGTAGAAAAATACATCCAAAATTCAAGATTAATTCTATATGAAAATAATCATTAACCCACAATATATTCTTAAATTTCAGATTATTTACATACAAAAATATTCCAAAATAAATGACAATTAAATTCATAAATAGGCATAAATTAGTTTATACATGGTCCCTATTAATCTACACAATTAATCTATAAAAAATTTCTAATAAATCTACAACATTTGAGCCTAAAATAATATAAATAATTAATTACAAAAATTAAAATAAACTAGAAAACTTACTATTTTGTTAGAAAAATTCTTCTACTCTCCCTTACGGAGTTTTTGAAAAATATACTGTAATTTTTCAGCCCTAAGAACCAATATTTATAGGCAAATTTATTCCTAAAAATTTCTCCTATAATATAGGCTAAGTGAAAATTTACAAGGATAATTTCTCTAGTATTATTTTTCTACTAAAACTCTATTTTTAATACTGCTCCAAATATTATTTCTCTATTTATTATTTTCCCTAAAAATTTTGCGGGTATCACATTAAAAGTATAACAGATGACAATGCTTAAAACACTATTTCATTTCCTACCATGGTTTTATTACAATGCGTAGAAAAGCAGAAAATTATTTTAGTAGGCAAAAAATAGCTAAATAACTCACATAAACTAGACAGACACATGCAGCTGATGAAACCAAGCATGCAAACTCTTGAACACATTCTAAAGCCAAGTTCCTGCTTATATTTATATGGAGAGAGTAAAATACTTGTAATGATTCAAAAAGCAGTTCATGCAAGGAAGAACGATGACAGCTGCATGATCGAGCCAATGGAAAGTCAGGGAGGTGTAAAGGTTGCAGCAAAAAAACAAAATCACACGAGCTTCATAAATACAAAGCAAAAATAATTGTGAAAAAGTAGAATAGTTGAGAAGTATTAGTGAGGTTAGCATGCAAAAACTCTGTATGATGAGCCGCCAATTTAGAAAATGTTACATGATGAGAGCAATGCCTAAGATTGGTTTAGCTACCAAAAGACATAAATGCCACTTTCAACATTGGCATTTATTTTGTTCAACAATGGGTAAAAAAGGCTACCAAGGGTATTAAAGACTAAAGTCAACGAAGAAAAATAAGCATAATCATTATCCAACAATGCACAAATTAGCTAAACAACAAAGATTTGAAATGCCCAAAATAACCTCAACAATTAGCAAAAAACCAATACGGGACATTCATACCATTTAGTGTGTGAACTCCCAACTTTATATGTTTTATAGATATAAGGCATTCTAAATAATCCTACTAGTTTGGATAAAGTCTCAAATATTTAAACTACCTTTTAATTTAACATATTCTTATCTTGTATTTTCAGAAATTATCATTATAATTTGTTATTTTGGGAGAAAAATATGTATTTTATTAAATGATGCACTCTTGTTCTTTTATTTTATATTTTTTAATTTTATAGAAGTAACCTACCTTATTTTTTATTATTTATATGTTTGTTTTTATACAACATATATTTGGTGCAATATGATGCTATTAATTGAAAGAAAAAATCTAGTTGTATCACGATAATACTTTCTAATTCATGTATATATTCACAATTTTTCAAAATTAGTTTAATATGGTAATATACTACTACAAATTTTATCATTATCTTTTGCTAACTTACGTGTATAGTTCATTGATTTTTATTACTTTATTCTTTTTAAGACCATTACATTACATGATTCAAAAACTATCTACATGTGAAAATTCTATAATAAGAGTAAATGGGCAATAATAAAGGTATTTCAATAATTATAATTATGCTTTGTCTACCATATTCAATAAAATATAAGATGATTTATTATTAAAATATTCTATCAATTATTCTAAACAATACAAAAACACAAGATTGTAATTCAAGGATGAAATATGCCACGACTATTTATTCTAGGATAGATTATTCTGAAGAGAATGAATCCGTGAACTAAATGGGCCTTAATCCTCTAAAACCCGCTTAATTATGACAACTGCAGCATTGGTCACCACATTCATCGCTTCATTGCTATCATCTCCATTTGATTTTTAACACTAGGCAACTCTAGTTTCACAAAAACACCTCACCCCAACACATTAAAAACCATGCGGCTTTTTTTCACTTTTAAACTTCCCATCACATTCTTTCATCATCATCACAAAACAATTTCACCACAGACCGAGCACTCAACTCTCGCACTAGCGAGAACAAAACAGCCAATACCTGTCCCTCTAACTACATTAAGTCGGCCCACTCTCATTCCCTCTTCTTTCTTAGACAACTTCATCCATACATACAAATCAAGGGGAGGAAAACATGATCCTATCATTTCCATGATGCCTATCCCCATTAAGTGGATCCTGTTGCACTATGAGTAGGCTGCTATTTATACTAGCATTAGGTTGAAAATTTTTTAAAATTATGCTCCTTTTCAAAATTGTTCTTTTTTTATGCCTATTGCAAATCATGTTTCCGGGCCGGTGGAACTTGCATTCCCCGAATGTGAGCTCAGTATTGTTTTTAAAATAAAAAATAAAAAAAAATATTTTGGCAGACCTCGCATTCGGTGAATGCGAGGTCTGAATTTAAAAAAAATTGACCTGTTGCGCGGAGAATGCGAGGTCAATTTGACTGACCTCGCATTCACAGATTTTCTTGAGCATTCGGCCTTATCGTAGCTTCAGCAACGTTACAAAGTTCCATTCTTCCCAATAGGGCCTCTCCACAAAATGGTTGCAGCAGCTTCAACTAGCTTCCTAGAGGAGTATAAGAGTTGCATTTCTTGGCTCGACAAGTTATGTCGAATTCAGTGCTATATACACATCTAGATGTGTATAAGAGACAGCCTCTAGCCATTGCAATGAACAAAAGAAAGTTTTGGAACATAAGGCAGTGGGGGGCTTTTGGAGCCATTGTGGATGGAATTCAGTAATGGAGAGCATTTTGCAAAGGCGTTCCATTGATTTGCAAACCGCATTTTGGAGACCAACTAGTAAATGCAAGATACTTGACTTGCATATGGAAGATTGGCCTGGAAATGGAGAATGTGTTGGACAGAAAGATCATTGAGAGAACCATCAGAAGACTAATGGTTGAATATATAATTGTTTTTCAAAATGATTGTATTACCTCGCATTTCAAAAATGCGAGGTAAAAAAAAAAAAAAAAAAAAAATTTTATCCAGACCTTGCATTCGGTGAACGCGAGGTCTGCCAAAAATTTTTTTTAAAAAAAAAACAATGCTGAGCTCGCATTCTCCGAATGCGAGTTCCACCGGCCCGGAAATATGATTTGCAATAAGCATAAAAAAAGAACAATTTTGAAAAGGAGCACAATATTAGAAATTTTTTGCTTTAGGTTTACCATTAACTTTTTTCTCTCAACTATTTCATATCTTTAATCTAGTATTATGTGTGAAATTCTCACGTTTTAATTTTTTATTTTAATTGGAATTGTGAAAGAAAGATTATAATTGTGTTTGTTTGAACGAAATGATACACCGTCCATGTTCAAAATTTGGTGAAGTAGTTTGTGTTTACGTATACGTCACACCTCGGGATCATCACAAGCATGAGAGGCATACTAAATAGAGTATTTAACAACTAATAACCACAAAATGATTTATAACCAACAATAAATAATCCATATTCGTACATTTATAGGAACTGGGTCATTAATAGTTCTTTACACAAGCATTGCAGACTTATATACAACTTGCAAACTGGAATCTCAAAGCATTAAACAAATGATCTATATGCAGAACTAGCCCTAAACAACTACATCCACATGCAGAGCAACCAAAAGAGAAAACCCACACTAGAAGACCAACACACCCTAGCTCCAGTAGCTAGAATCCATATCGTAATCCTTTCCCTACTTAGCACTAGAGAGCGGAATCAACAAACCCCTCAAAATATCCTTAGCTATAAAATAATACTCATCAATAAATAGGGTGAGCAAAATATTGCTCAGCAAACAGTAATTAAACTTAATTGTTGATATTAAAGCATACAATCAATGTAGCGGTTAGTTGATACCTTATAAATATTGATAAATATATATGCAAAACAAGTACATTAAGCTCATGGTTCACGTTAGTCTTTCGACACTAGATTTAGATTTGTCTATTATCTGCCCGAATATACTAGGCATGTGGATTGTCTATCGATTTTCGGCCTGATTGACTAGGCATGCGAAGTTGGTTCATTGATTATTTACAAATTTGAGTATTCATTATTCTATAATGTAAAGTAAAAGCGAGTCCACTTATACGACCCGTTGAACTTACATTGGCATCCAATCATTCAAAGTAGGACGTAGCACAACATTACATACTTAACATTATATGGTTTGACATAATCTATAATTTTTACAAATAAACCTTTATAAAACTAGCAAGTATTATAAACGCACTTACTTAATCTTACACTATACATGGCTGCAATATCAATACGATCAACAAAAAGGGTAAGAATTACTTACCTTGTGATTTCATTCCCAAATACCCTAACTATTCTTGGCCAGAACTTTCACTTCCTTGACCTATAATTGGGTAAGGGTAACATCTCTTCTTTGGGTAGATTTTGAGGTACAATATACGATCAAAAAGTAAGCAAAAATATGAACAAGCTAGTTGGTCAAATATATAAGCTAGCTGGTGATTATGAACAAGCTAGCTAGTCACTTCAACAAACCCATGAAGCAATTCAATTTGATAATAAACAATCACTCCAAATGCTTAGACAAGCTATAAAATATGCATGGACAAATTTTGGAAGTTCTGGACAAGTAAAAGTATGATTAAACACTAAAATCCTAGGGTTAAATGCATGGAACATGCAATATTCGTCCAAAACAACCAACCCAATACTTCAAAACATATTTCAAATTACCAATTTGTTAACTCTCTAGATCGTAAAAGAGTTCCTTTACATGCATTTTAACTTGGGTTTTAATCGGTTTTCAAAACTTTATGTTTAGAAAGTATGGGTATTTTGATAATTTATTTTACATGTTTTTAGTGTTTATATACCCTTATTTATGGGTCTAACGATATTTTTGTAGGTTTAGAGTGCTTCACAAGTCAAACGGGACGAAAATGGAGCAAAACAGACAAAAACAGAGTGAACATAGAGATAATAGTGAGGCCAGGCAAGGAGTTGGGCGTGGCTGTGCCCAGAGGCACCTCAGTCGTGCCATGCTATTGTTGGCTAGGAGCAGCTATGCCTGGGAAATCCTTAGCCGCGCCCATGTTGTAGCAACATGTAGTCTCACGATTTTAAGCATTTTTACGGTTTCACGTGTCTGTTTTGAGGCCGTTTTGGTGCGTTTCAAAATTTCTTTAGAGCCTTACACTTTATAAATCTTCAAACCTATAAATAATGGTCTCTAGGAGCTCAAGATCACGTTCTATTCCCTAGATCTGTTTGAGGACTGTAAGATTGACTAAGGTTTTTTTGTTTCTAAGAATACTTGAAGAGGAGGCTCAAGGTTGACAACCTTGGACCAAGATTATCCAATTTTTTCATTAGAGGAGCATTCTTAAACCTTAATATATCTTTCTATTAAACATGATAGGATCTTGAGTTTAGACTTGTAAATCATAGAAGACAGAATTAAGGCGTATCTTACATCGATGATGAGTGATATATGGAAGATAATCTATTGATGCTCTAAGATTATTTGATCAATCGACCACACGACATAACTTGATCTTCCCTATCCTAACTCCTTGTTATGTTCGTATTAGTAATGGGTTAACGATAAACGTAAGTTGGAGTGGACAGAAAGACCAAGAGTCCTATTTGTAGGAGTCCTTAGAGACTTTTTCTCATCATGGAGTTGCCTTCTATCGTTGAGTCTGATGTATCAGATTATTATTATATGTATAGAATAGGTTTCTATCTTTCTCTACTATTATCTTGAATCGCAATAGCATAATTATCCAAATATGATTATATAGGAATTTGTCCTTATACAATGTGGGATATTATATTAGTTATTATTTAGAATATTTGTCTGGGCATGAAGTCTACCAATTAAAATGTTCTAACATTCTCCCACTTGGACAAATGACCACATAAAATTGACAGAATGGATTCAAAGAGTCGACACCATAATTTTTAACTATATTTATCTCATGAAATCATCATAATGGATTATAGCGATTATATATCAATTTTCGTAAACATATTCAATTGCATGTATCACAATTCTAACTATTTAATAAAGATAAATTTAAAGAGGAAGTAATGGACAGTGACAGTTATGTCCACTAATAGTCTAAAATATTAATCCTATATTATATCACATAACAACATGCACAAGGAAATAGCAAATAATATTTCCACAGTTATGTGTCCAAATATTCAATCAATAATAGCAAAAACCTCATGAAATTATGGTGTTCATATAATCTTTTGGTGCCAATGCCTTCATTGAATAGTTATGCAGAAATGAACACCTTATATTTCAGATTTCTTTATAGAACAATATGATACTTTAATTCAATGTGCTTAAAACTATAATAGCACTTATTTTTCTTTAAAGAAAACTGCAAAGGAAAGTTCCAACATAATATTATGGACCCAAATATCCTTAAGTAGTTAGAAAAAATCAACAAATTTAAAAAAGTTAATGATTCTCTTGTGAGTTATGTGATCAGTTATAATTTAGTCGGTATTCTTAGGTTATAACATCAATAACCATAACTCGAATTTTAAATGCTCATTAGTTATTATTACTCCTTAAATGTTATTCCCAACTCTTAAAACTTTATGTTGATTTATTATTTTAACTCCCACTTTTTTTTTTATATTCTTAATGAAAAGTATTGAAGTTAAGATAAGAATCTTAAATGGCCAATAAACCAAAATCGACAAATTCTAGGCAAAAAATAAATGTCTGTGAAATAATTTCATAACATCTAACAAATAATTGCACAACAATAAGTAACATGTCATCCTTAAACTTTCAAGAACTTATTTAGTGAAGGCCATGACATAGTTCAATTATCATTTATATCATATCTCTATAAATACCAATTATATAAGTGGTATTGCATGTATTCTTCACTTACTAGTTCTTTACAGGAATTGTTACTTACCAAATATTTGCAAGAAATCTATTTTATATTAATTGACCAAATATACAATACTACCACTGATCTTGATGAACATCAATTGACCAATTTCTTTCTTCTTAAACAAAAATGAAGAATGATGTTAGGAAAATATACACTATTAATGGGAATATCATTCAATTTAAACATAAAATTCTTCAACGTGCAACCAAAAATTAAGTTCTCTTTTCCAATAAAGATTGGCACTTGTATACTTTACTTTTGAAAGTTATTTTCACATTCACTTAATATAGCTCTTAATCAAAATGAGCCATTGATGCTAATGACTATTAACAATTTAATCTCTTTGAACACTAAAAAGATTTGAAATTATATGCCGATTCAATACATTTTATTTGAGTAAACAATTCACCAAAATCTTATCTGTTTATCATTCAATGTTACCGTCTGAGTCTCTCATTTCTTTTATAATTCACATGATTCGTACAATAGAGAATATTTTAGGTAATATTAATGATATTTTAACTTTATTTTGGCTATTAACTCAACATGTATTCTTTTATAGCATAATAAAAAAGTGTAGAGTTTCCTTTACTCATGACTTGTGAAAACACGGTAAGGTCATCTTTATGTCAAAAAATATAATTAGACTTATGTAAGTATACAATCATGAAACTAGAAATTGCATTATTTTTTTTTGAGAAATTTTCTAACTCCCACTATTCTCTAACAACTTAGTTTAGTGGATTTAACAATAATAGAGTGTTTCTTCATGTGATCTCTTAATAGAGTTATATTGAGATAATTATCAAAATGTCAAGTTTTTATTATTATTACTATTATTATTATTATTATTATTATTATTATTATTTGATAAATTTATACCTCAATAAGTAAAGACAGCCTAATGGTTCTCTTTACTTTTCTACTCCACAATTTAAGTTAAATTACTTACTCCATATTCTTAAAAGAAAAATTTATATTTCTAGTATTAACAAATTTTGGTGTATGATAAAGACAATAAAAATTTAATCTCTTTGAGTTAAAAATTTTGAAAAAGAATTGCTTATTACATTTCATTCAACTTCCTTAGATGTGCGTAATATACCTTCACATTAGCTGAATCATACATGTAAGATTTTGAACTTCATGTCTGTCCATTCTATAACATAAATAGAATTTCAAACAATTATAAATGGAATCATGTTCAAAATATACACAACGTATTTTCCTAATATCACTCTATAAGGATAAATTTACACTTTAAGTCATAATTCATTTATGTCCATATGTTTTCCTTGTTACAACTAGTCCATCAAAAAGTGCCAATAAGCATTATTATCAACACTTCTTAATCAAGAAATCATGCATTAAGCACATCTATGACACTTGAATTATCCCATTTTGTAAAATTTTGTATTATATTCTCTACCTCTTCCACTTTTATATATCTCTATCTCTTGTAGGAAATTTTTTTTAAGAATATAAAATGCTTTTTCTTTATTAACCAAGAAATAGAGATAAGACAATTTTACAGGTTATTAAGTAATGAGATAAATATCTCTTAACCAAATGTGGAAGATAAAGAATAATGCACATAATTTTAGGTTATGACAAGTATATAAAACTCTTTTTAGCATAAGATCATGTTCTCGTTTAGTCTATTTTCTTACGTGTAGTCTATACAATAACTATATAATTGGTAAAGGTCAAAACTTTTAGGTTTTTACAATTTACCAACATAATATTTCTTTTATGGATATATCTTTCAATCTCATATGCCAAAATATAAAGAGTTTTATTATATATATGCAATGCCAATATATTTATACAAGGCAAGTGTAGAATTCACTCAATCTTTTGATTAGTAATAGCTCATCACTTGTATTTTCTATTTTTAAGTGCATCATTTTCATTTGATAGATGCTTTCTTTAGCGTTAATATGTTTCCTTTGAATTTGGAAACGATACATATGTTGGCTATGAATTATTTGACAACAATCAATTCATCTAGCATTATAAAAGTCATAACATACATAAAGAGGTTTTGAGTTATTTTTTTGAGACAAGGTTATCTTTAATCTCAATGACTCTTGTGCTTATGGTCATATTTCTTTATGAAAAGATAATTCTCCTTGTTCGCATTTCTACATTATTGAATCACAATGTGAAATTTATGAGTCTAATCACTATTTTAACCTCTTTTCCCCCTGTCAATACACACGATTCCATAACAGATAATTTTTTTTAATGTGTATTATAAGAGTTCGAATGGTTAAAACTTCCAAGAGAGACTTAATAGTGAGATGCACAAGAAATTACTCAAAATCTCGACATTATGGGATTTTAAAATGATATCAACAATTTTTCTCTATTTTAATAAATAAAATCATAAACACACTCTATTAATAATTAAGTGTCAAACTTAAAATTTATCAAAGGTGTTATCTTAAATCCAAATAATTTCTCAATTATTTTCTTGAGAATTTTTATTTTAACGATAATAAGGCATAAGTGTTAATGAGAACACAAGATTTAATGAGCAATATTTAAAAATATAAAATGCTTCCACTAATCATAAGTATTCACCAATATATTAGCACAAATGTTTATACTTAATGAAAACGTAAACATTCTCAAAATTACTAATTTAATTTTTTTACCCAAATCATTCAGAGAACTTACACATTTGGTTAACATAAGAACAATTACAAATCATTAGAATATACAAGTCATATAGCCAATACTATAATAATGATTAAGACATAATAATGCTAATCATACCATGAACTTGAATTAATTATTGGTTTAAATATTAAATTCAAATTAGTATACTAAAACAATAAATCAAAAAAATAATCCTCACTTTTGGGCATAGAAAAATCTTCCAATTTATTTGACACCAAAATAGTATCAACAGACAAGTGACTGCCCAAAGCAACCAAAGAGGGGGGTGAATTGGGTTGTCTCGAAAAACAAACCTTTTGATGTGCTTAATGAAAATGCAAACTTTATGCACCAAATGAACACTTAAGCACAAATAAGCACAAATGAATAAAATAAATAATCAACAATTGAAACGCAAAGAACAAATAAAAAGATGGAGATTAAGAGTATCAAACGAAACTTTCAAGCCTCTCAAGCTTGGATTGTATATTCACTAGTAATGCCTTTTCAAAAAAGGTAAGGCAATAACTTTCTTGTACACATAGTAGGATCACCCTTTGCAGCAACTAAATCCCTGTAATTGAGCCAAACGGTTTTACACTACAACCTCACTTTTGTACACTTATTATCCCTCCACTCTTACACTTGAAGATCACTCACTAGTCTACTCTTGACTACACTAATTTTCTCTAGTTGAACCAAGAGAATTACACTATCCAAACCAATACAACTCACAATTAAATTTTTGCCTATTTCTCCACAAATAGCTCTCACAAGTGTTGTATTGAATGTAGTAGGTCTACTTTACATTTTTAGGCTAGGGGATATTTATAGATGCACAAAAATTACATCCAACAACTCTCTAACAGCTATTTTCTATTTGCTGAAAAACTAGCCGTTAGAGCTTTCGGACGGCTGATGCCAATACTTTGCGTCCGATGGTCCGTCCAAACTCTTGATGGGTTCTTGTCTTACCTTCGTTTGGACGTCTGTTCCAGCATTCAGTCTTGCATCCGATACTTGGTTAGTGGCTTCTGAATTTTTTCACTTATCTGTTTAGATGTAATCCTTTGTCCGAAACTAGATGTCATGAAAAATGCTTGTTGGTTCTTCAGACCCTGTATTGCATCCGAAGCACTATCCGTCAGATAGTTATTTGCGTCCACCATGAATGTAACTTTATCAGTGTTCTCTGGTCATGTTTCGAACGGTCCCTTGCGTCCGAAACTCCTTTCTTTCGGATGGTCAGCAAGTGTCCGTAGAGTCTTCTAGTTGTTTTCTTGACTATATTCAAACGATCATTTATGTTCGAACCTTCTTGTTTTTCTACACACTTGTATTCAAGCCATTAGTACGATTTGGTCATTATCAAAACATGATTATCATAACAGGGGTTCAATAACGAGCAATCTATTGCATCATCGTATTCTGCCTTTGGGTTGAATATTGACATGTCAGTTATTCACTCTAACGTAATTCTCCACCAAAGTACATAATTAGGCGAGTAATCTATTGTATCATCAATCTACCTTTGTGCTAAATAACGACATATTAGTAATTCACTGTTTAAGTGAGGAACATAATTATTCACTCAAAATCATAATGGAGATATTATATTCATTTGGGCAACGATATAAGTAAGTAACAATAATTCACTAATAACTTTAAACGAGAAGTTAAATACCTTTTGCCAAATTTAACAACTCATTCATGATTATAGAAAACATAATACTTTTGGGAAAATTATAATTCTATAACTATAATTTCTCATAAATGAAAATAACCCATTAATAAACTTCATCACTTTGATGACAATTAATTAATCATCACTTTTATGTTTGTACATGCTATTTAATTTAAAATTGCCCAAAAATCATTTATATAGCTCCATATGCAATACTTTCAAATCTTTTATGAAGAACACTTTTATCTTAAGTTTCCCAATTTCATATTTATATGGGCTCTGTAGAATTTAAGTCTTTCATTACAATACTCAATATTTGAGCGTATAGATATTTGATTTTTTTTAAATATCAATAATAGATATACAAATAAAATATATAAACGCACATTAATTACCATTTACATGGCATATCACAATTCAAATCAAATATAACACAGACATTCTGCAAGAATTTAATTAAAGTTTTCATCAAAATTGGACCATGTTTATATACTATCAGATAATCCAAAATTTAGATTTTATACATCTCTAAAACCATAAGTAGTGTGCTTGCTAGTAATTAGTAGAAGTATTGTAGTTGTTTTTTTTTTTTGAAACAAACAATACATAGGTGGACACAAGCCCTATAAACCATAATAGATATTACATAAATCTTATTATCCAAAAAGAAAACAAAATATATTCAATTAATGTGGCCCCATAAGGATACTATAATACCTAAATGAAAACTGCCTTAAAACGAAATTGAAGTTTCATTTTATTTTATTCTATTCTTGGTCTTAAACTAGAACATGTCAAGCTGTCTTATTTAGACTTATAGTAGATTGTCATAGTTGAACTGTGAATTAATCAAACAAATGGCTAGATAACATTATATTGTAATAGACTCAAATCAACAAAAGCTTCAAGTCAAAAGGAGTCTATACAAGTGAATCATATTCATAAATAAATCTTTAATTTCACGGAAATACATCACATGGAAAGTCTACCCATATTGATAACTTTCTTGTGCAATCAGTTTTTTTTTAATTATTTTATGAATTCTTTGTTTTAATAATTTTGTCCTAAACTTGATAGACAAATGTAAATCAAGAATAAAATGAACCATCATTGATTTCCAAATGATTCTCCAAAATAATATTACTATTCTTAATATTCCAATCAAACAATAAATATGGTGATATCTTTCATCTGAAACAAGACCAAACAGATATGGCCCCTAGGATCTGTTGGATGCCAAACTGTCAATATTCAACCATAATTAATGTGAACCAATTCATGCTAAACAAAGCAATGTATACTGTATACTAGTATTTGTATTCAAATTTGAAACAATCATCCAAAAAAGGTCAACGGATATCAACCCAGCCTCAATCTAGCATATTTGGCCATACCCATTTGATGGTACAATAAATAACTTTTAGCCCTAAACATTACAAGACAATCTAATACCACTTTTTTTTTTTTTTTTAATTTTTGTTCTAAACTAAATAAATCTAAAAACAAAAAATACAATGTTATAGATTTACAAGCCATAAACTTCAACCAAAAGCTCTGGTACCATATGTTAAACATGATAAGATCTTGAGTTGTTATAGTAGACTTGCAAATCACAGATGACATAATTGAGGCATACCTTACACCAATGCTGAGTGAATCTATGGTAGATAATCCATTGATGCTCCAAGATTATTTGATCCATCGATCAAACGGCATAACTTGATCTTCCCTATCCTAACTCCCTTTTATGTTTGTCACGCCCCAAAAACGGGACCGTAACACGCCGCGCTAATGGTACACCGGCCCAAAGCGCAAGGCACAAACGAACAGAGCAACAAACTTAACCGCAATGTAATAGAACCATCAAACCATTACTTAACTATAAAACCGAATATTTCATTTTACACAAAAATACGAATTACAAAATTTCTTCTTAGTACAAAAGATGCTACAACAAAAACAAAGTTCATCAATACAAAACCTATCTAATACACTACCCCTCTCCAAACATAAGAGACAGCTTGGAAGGGGTATCCGTTAAAAACGAGCACCTTTTCTGTAAAATGCCATGCACGTGGGGTGAGCATAGCTAGCTCAATGGATTCATAAAAGCTCTTCAAATGGGGCCAAGCATTTCGATAAAAGAAAACATAAAGATAATAACATTTGCGAAAACCATAGTCATGAAGCAGTTTCTTAAATGTCTAGTGAGCCATTTAAGAGACAATAAATTTTAGGTCATACCTTTGAGCCTAAAAGATATGCCATTTAAACGTCAGCATGTCCAAAACATAGCCAAAAAGATCCAATCATTTCAAAACATAGTATGCTAAAGCATAGCGAACAAATCCAAGTACAGTTTCACTCCTGTCTCTTATAAAATTTCATAGTATCTGTATAAGTCTCAATTCATATGACCTTAAGTAACTAGTCAGATCTTTAATCTTCTACACCTTTAATGAGACCGGGAGGTCAAGTTATCCCATTTAGAGACCGCCGGCGGCGGATTGGTAACACATCCAAAATTATATACCTAGGTCACCTATGAGCCAAAACAGTTATAAAATGCTTTCATATCAAAAGAGTTTGCAAACATATCAATTGATTAACATAAAATAGCTTGGTCCCGATTTCATATGTAATAGTTCCAAAACTTGGTAAAAGTGCAGTTCCAAACATCATACACATTCTAAAATCCATCCAAACATATTTCGAAAGTCGTTAAACAAAATACAAGTGGACCTGTCTATGTTACCCACCTATCAAAGTAAAAACTGCCCAATACCTTCACTGATTGGATTTTGGCGGTAGGTGGCGTGGTACCTAAAACAGATATAAGAGGACTCTTAGAAGAGATGTAGAAGTTAAAGAATGACTAGGGAAGCGAAATTCTAAAACGTTAGCCTAGGGAGAGGCGAAGCTCTTTTCTCAAAAATGACCTTTTCACAATTTCTGACCAACTTCGACAAGCTAAAACCCTGATACTAGTCAAAACACTTAGTTAACCCCTCAAATTCGTATTACAGCTAGATTAGGAGATAATAAGCTCAGTTTTCCAGAAAAACTGAAAAACTTCGCCTCTCCCTAGGCTATAAGTAGGCTATCCTCCCTGCCAACAAAATCCAATTCCAAGGTATTCAAGGGACCTTGGTTACAACCCAACTCAAAACAACATATTCAACCAACCAACAAAATCCATAAACGGAAAGATTCACCCATTATGTTTTTATTTTATTTTTTGGTTCCGCTTACTTACAAAATGAAGGGAAATCAATTCCACTTGGTTTCAAGTCTCAATTCCTATCCAAACTAACCTTAAAACACTCTTAAAACATCATTATGTGCATAGACATAAGCATTCATAGCATAACTGTCACGCCCCAAAAACGGGACCGTAACACGCCGCGCTAATGGTACACCGGACCAAAGTGCAAGGCACAAACGAACAGAGCAACAAACTTAACCGTAATGTAATAGAACCATCAAGCCATTTCTCAACTATAAAACCAAATATTTCATTTTATTCAAAAATACGAATTACAAAATTCCTTCTTAGTACAAAAGATGCTACAACGAAAATAAAGTTCATCAATACAAAACTTATCTAATACACTTTAGGGTCCAAACAAAAGAGAAGCTTGGAAGATTATCCGCAGAGTCCTACCAGTAATGTGGAGTTTGGAGAAAATCTAAAATAGGCTGCTAATTTCAGTTATGGTAGAAAGAGTCTATAATGCTTAGTCTGATGCTCTTATCTAGGTGTTTAATGGGGTGAGTTTAAGGTTTAGTTTGGATAGGAATTGAGCTCTCTCAAATGGGTCCAAGCATGTGCGATCCTATGAAAACATAAAGATAATAACATTTGTGAAAACCATAGTTATGAACCAGTTTCTAAAATGTCTCATGCCATTTAAAAGTCAATAAACCATAATCATATGTAGTTTCTAAAATGTATCATGCCATTTAAACGTCAGGCATGTCCAAAACATAGTCAAAAAGATCCAATCATTTCAAAACATAGTATGCTAAAGCATAGCGAACAAATCCAAGTACAGTTTCAAATCCAGAATATAATAAAATAGCATGAGTATCTTTTAGGCTCAACAGTATGACCTACAGTACTAGCCAGATCTAGTAATCTACCACACCTACTAGTCTGACCGGGAGGTCAAGTTATCCCATCACAAGACCCCGTATCAGAGAGTTCATAACATTCACAGAAGTCACCATGGCGTCCCATGGATGACTATAGAACCGGTGCAGAAGGCAAATCAAACATTTCCAAATACATCCAAAATTATATACCTCGGTCACCTATGAGGCAAAACAGTCATAAAATGCTTTCATATCAAAAGAGTTTGCAAATATATCAATTGATTAACATAAAATAGCTTGGTCCCGATTTCATATATAATAATTCCAAAACTTGGTAAAAGTGCAGTTCCAAACATCATACATATTTTAAAATCCATCCAAATATTTCGAAAGATGTGTATAAGAGACAGGGTTTGAGAATAAAGTTATGTCATAGGTGTCTCTTATGAGCATCTAGATGTTGGAATAAGAGACAGCCAATTGGCTTTAACCCCTCAAATTCGTATTACAGCTAGATTAGGAGATAATAAGCTCAGTTTTCCAGAAAAAACCGAAAAACTTCGCCTCTCCCTAGGCTATAATTAGGCTATCCTCCCTGTCAACAAAATCCAATTCCAAGGTATTCAAGGGACCTTGGTTACAACCCAACTCAAAACAACATATTCAACCAACAAAAATCCAATTCCAAGGTATTCAAGGGACCTTGGTTACAACCCAATTCAAAACAACATATTCAACCAACAAAATCCATAAACGGAAAGATTCACCGGAGCAATAGCCGGGACTATATCAATAGCATCCCACTACCAAGGAAAACACCTAAAACCATCAAAAGATCATTAAAGACCCTTCAAACATAACCAATTATCCAAATTATCCTAGTTGCGCCAAACTTCCGCTTACTTACAAAATGAAGGGAAATCAATTCCACTTGGTTTCAAGTCTAAATTCCTATCCAAACTAACCTTAAAACACTCTTAAAACATCATTACTAAGCATAGACATAAGCATTCATAGCATAACATTCTAGGCTCATATGGAAGACAAAACCCTAACTCATAATCTTAAAATTTGTAATCTAACCATGGAAAGTTGTTAAAAATCAACCCCAATCACTTCCCAACCTCCAAAACACTAAAAACAACCCATAACATACATAAATCACAACTTATAAGGCTGCAAAGAGGGTTTTCTCAGCCATAAATAATCCTACAAAACTTGAAATTAAAGCTTAAATCATAAAGCCCATAAGCCATAAATGCTAAAATACATAAAATCTTACCTTCCAAGTGATTCCTACTTGAAATGCTAGAAAAATTATAAAATGGAGGAGAGGAGTTCGGCTGCTGCTGGAAGAAAATGAGGAAGAAAAAAACAAGAAGAAGACTTAAAAAGAAATTCCAAGGTTGACCAAATAGTACCCCATTGACCAAATAGTCTCCAAGTTGACTATTTGACCCAAAAACTAATTTTTGCTATTAAATTAACATTATAAATCAGTCATCAAACAACACTCACACACCACAATGCACTAATTATATTTTGTCTAATTTTTGACCCGTTTACCCGCCGGTACCGAAATCGCGTAAATCGAAAAGTTTGCCGAATTGAAGAACGAATAAGTTGAAGTACTTTATGACTAAAAATAATATGAAAGACATTTTAAACCAGTTAAAATCAAAGAACAAGGCTATTAAAATACTGGGTTTCACAATAACACTCTAGGCCACATATGGAAGACAAAACCCCAACTCATAATCTTAAAATTTGTAATCTAACCATGGAAAGTTGTTAAAAATCAATCCCAATCACTTCCCAACCTCCAAAACACTAAAAACAACCCATAACATACATAAATCAACACATATAAGGCTGCAAAGAGGGTTTTCTCAGCCATAAAGAATCCTACAAAACTTGAAATTAAAGCTTGGATCATAAAGCCCATAAGCCAAAAAGTGCTAAAATACAAAAATCTTACCTTCCAAGTGATTTCTCATACTTGAAATCCAAGAAAATTTTTGGGGAAAATGGTGGAAGAGAGTTCGGCCAGCAGCTAGAAGAAAATGAAGAAGAAATAACAAGAAGAAGACTTAAAAAGAATTCCAAAGTTGACCCAAATAGTTCCCCATTGACCAAATAGTCTCCAAGTTGACTATTTAACCCAAAAACTAATTTTTGCTACTAAATTAACATTATAAATCAGCCATCATACAACACTCACACACCACAATGCACTAATTACACTTAATCCAACTTTTGACCCGTTTACCCGCCGGTATCAAAATCGCGTAAATCGAAAAATTTGCCGAATTGAAAAACGAATAAGTTGAAGTACTTTATGACTAAAAATAATATGAAAAACATTTTAAACCAGTTAAAATCAAAGAACAAGGCTATTAAAATACTGGGTTTCACATTCTACCCCCCTTAGACAAAGTTTCGACCTCGAAACTTACGAAATCACGAAGCAAACAAAGATGGATACTTCGATATCATGAGGCATCTCTCAAGCTCCCAGGTAGCTTCTCGCTCAGAATGATTAGACCATAAAACCTTCACGTAGGGGATAACTTTATTCCTCAGAGTCTTATATTCACATCTAGATGTGTATCCACGACCCTCCTCGTATGTGGAAAAATATGAGTCTCTAAGTTGCAGCAGTCTCCTATAGCCTGGGAGGATCGGGGATATACCTCCTCAACTGAGAGACATGGAAAGTATTATGAACTCTAGACAACTCGGAGGCAAAGCCAATTGGTATGCCAAATCACCAACCTTGTTCAACACCTCATAGGGGCCTATATAGCGTGGACTCAATTTTTCCACCTTTCCCAAACCTAGCTACCCCTTTAGTCGGCGATACTTTTACATACACTTTATCCCCAACCGCAAACTCCATTGGCTTTCTCTTGCGATCCGCCCAACTCTTCTGACGATCTTGGTAATCTTTAAAGGAGTTCTGGCTTTTGATAGCAATCTTGTAGGATTGCGATGAATCAATATCTGGGCCTCCAAGGCATCTCTCAACAACTTCATCCCAATGTAAAGGTGATTTACACTTACGACCGTACAAAGCCTCAAATGGTGCCATACCGATGCTGCTGTGATAGCTGTTATTATACGAGAATTCCATAAGCATCTCTTATGCCATCTAGCTGTGTATAAGAGACAGGTCCGGAAGCTCTCAACATATCCTCCAATGTCCGAATAGTACGCTCAGATTGGCCATCATCGAGGATGATAAGCGTACTTGGAATCAAAGTTGTGCCACAAGCTCTCTGGTAGGTTGTCCAGAACCTGGATACAAACCTGGGATCGCGATCAGAAATAATGCTCTTAGGCACACCGTGCAAACGGACAATCTCCTGATCATATAACTTCACTAATGATTCCAAAGTAGCGGTCACCTTCATCGGTAAGAAATGGGCGGACTTTGTTAGGCGGTCAACAATCACTCATCTAATGTCATTACCTCGCCTAGTCCGTGGTAACCCATGTACAAAATCCATAGTAATATGCTCCCATATTTCCACTCTGGTATCTCCAATGATCGTAGTAAACCGCTGGGCCTTTGGTGTTCAGCCTTAACCTGCTGACACACCAAATATCTCGCCACAAACTCAGCTATCTCTCTTTTCATTCCAAGCCACCAAAATCTCATTTTCAAGTCCCTATACATCTTCGTACCCCCAGGATGAATAGATAAGCGCGAAGAATGAGCTTCTTTCATCAGTTCTCTTTTCAATTAGATTCTCTTCCACTTAAACGTCTGTCTCGCCACAAGCTACCATCGGCTCAAACCTGAAACTCTGAGGTCTCACCATTCTGTACTTTCAACATTACTTTACGTAGCTCAGGATCATCTAACTGGGACACCTTAAGGCGATCCACCAGTGTAGATTGACCAACCAATGCTGCCAAAGTCTGCTCAGTAGACTCAACAACCTCCAAATTCAAAGCCACAAACTGATAAGAGACAGGTCATCCATGGGACGCCATGGTGACTGTTATGAACTATTTGACTGCCTTATTACAAATTTTAAGCTTCTACGCATAAGCTATCACCTTATCTCCCTGCATCAAAACACAACCCAAACCATTCTGAGAAGCATCACTATAAACCACAAATCCTCCAGAACCTGAAGGTAAAGTCAACACTGGAGCTGTCACCAACCTATGCTTAAGCTCTTGAAAGCTTGCCTCACACTGATCTGACCATTCGAAATTGGTTCTCTTCTGGGTAAGCCGCGTCAAAGGGGAAGCAATTCGTGAGAAATCCTCCACAAATTTCCTATAATAACCAGCTAAACCTAGAAAACTCCGCACCTCGTCACTGTGATAGGTCTAGTATGTCAATCAACAATTTTGCTCAAGAGTCTTGGGATCTACAGAACCTTTATGGAAATTCTGTCTCTTATACACATCCAATGTGTATAAGAGACAAGTTTGGAAATGTTTGCTAAACTTACCATACAACCTGTCTTTCCTCAACAAGCTCAAAGCGCTCGTAAATGCTCAGCATGAGCCTCCTCGCTCGGAGAATAAACCAGGATATCATCGATGAAGACCACTACACATACATCAAGATAGTCCTTGAACACCCTATTCATCAACTCCATAAAGGCTGCAGGGGCGTTAGTTAAACCAAAAGGCATAACCAAGAACTCGTAGTGGCCATAGCGAGTCCGAAAAGCTGTCTTAGGTACATCCTCTTCCTTCACCCTCAATTGATAATATCCGGACCGCAAATCAATCTTAGAGAAGTACCCCGCACCCTTAAGCTGATCAAACAAGTCATCATTCCGTGGCAAAGGGTATTTATTCTTCAAGGCCAGTTACCCTATTAAGCTCACGGTAGTCAATGCAAAGTCTCAAACTACCATCTTTCTTCCGAACAAATAAGACCGGTGCTCTCCAAGGTGAAACACTTGGACGAATGAATTTCTTGTCCAAGAGTTCTTGAAGCTGCTCTATCAACTCCTTTAGCTCCGCAGGTGCCATACGGTAGGGGGCCTTTGAAATTGGTGCCACCCCTGACTCTAAGCAAATCTAAAAATCGACAACCCGCGACGGAGGTAAACCTGGCAGCTCCTTGGGAAACAGCAGTCCGAGAACTCTCTAACCACTAGGATTCCTACCACTGTTTCTAACGTATCATTGGCCGATGCACCTAAGCCAAATAGCTCTCACAACCCCTATCTAAGGCCTTAAACGCCTTCACTGTTGATATAATCGGAATCCTACTCTTGGGCTTCTTTTCATTCCTACGAAAAATCACCGTATCTAAACCAGGCATCTGAAACATCACATACCTCTCTTTACAATCAATCGTCGCACCATTATAGCCGCCAACCAATCCATGACTCCGCCTTAAGCGGATCCGGAGCCCCATCAAACGTAGGTGGCCCGGCCTTCTTGAGCGTCTGAAACAGGGATGGAATGTCGGTACGCGGTGGTGGAGGTGGTGGAGCAAAGGGATGTCGCTCAACGTCCAACTGTCGAATAACCTGTGCCACAACCGCCGCAATGGCGCCATAATCAACCACTGGCGGTCCAGTCGGAGGAGGAGGTGCTGACGGCCCTGCCTCGTCCCTAGGGTAGACCACAGGCCTAGTAACACTCTCTGAAGCTGACTCGGCTACAGGGATCTCCTGCAGCGGATCCCCACCAGCCGGACGCTCCCCAGGCTGAGGGTCCTGCTGTGCCGAGCCTCTACCGCGACCTCTAGAACCAAAACGCGTCCTAGACGGCATACTAGCTGATAAGAGTCAAAGGCAGAATCATAAGCAAAGAATAACTCTTCAAGAATCAACAAAAGAGGCACAACAAAGATTAAATAAGCAAGGACCCTCTCAAAACCCCCCCAAAACAAGTCAATCAATAACTCCAGGTCAAAGAATTCCACAGATCCTGTAATGTCGCGAGCAAAACAGAATCTTATATAATTCTAAGCCCGAGCACATCTATTTAAACCTCGAAAGACTCATCGAATACCTATTACTGGACTTAGGATTCAAACCTATGCTCTGATACCACTTAATGTCACGCCCCAAAAATGGGACCGTAACACGCCGCGCTAATGGTACACCGGCCCAAAGCGCAAGGCACAAACGAACAGAGCAACAAACTTAACCGCAATGTAATAGAACCATCAAACCATTACTTAACTATAAAACCGAATATTTCATTTTACACAAAAATACGAATTACAAAATTTCTTCTTAGTACAAAAGATGCTACAACAAAAACAAAGTTCATCAATACAAAACCTGTCTAATACACTACCCTTCTCCAAACAAAAGAGAAGCTTGGAAGATTCAGGCAGGGTGCATGCGTTGAGTAATGTGGAATCTTACTTCATCATCAAAGCTTCAAAATGAGTAATTATGAAATCACGTGTCTCTTATACACTAAGTAAGTGGATATCATAAAAGCTCTTCAAATGGGGCCAAGCATTTCGATAAAAGAAAACATAAAGATAATAACATTTGCGAAAACCATAGTCATGAAGCAGTTTCTAAAATGTCTCATGCCATTTAAACGTCAATAAACCATAATCATAAGTAGTTTCTAAAATGTATCATGCCATTTAAACGTCAGGCATGTCCAAAACATAGCCAAAAAGATCCAATCATTTCAAAACATAGTATGCTAAAGCATAGCGAACAAATCCAAGTACAGTTTCAATCCGAAATACCTTTATGAGTATCTTTTAGGCTCAAAGGTATGACCTACAGTACTAGTCAGATCTAGTAATCTACTACAGAGACAGTCATTGACCATCCAGGTCCAGACACATCCAAAATTATATACCTAGGTCACCTATGAGCCAAAACAGTTATAAAATGCTTTCATATCAAAAGAGTTTGCAAACATATCAATTGATTAACATAAAATAGCTTGGTCCCGATTTCATATGTAATAGTTCCAAAACTTGGTAAAAGTGCAGTTCCAAACATTATACACATTCTAAAATCCATCCAAACATATTTCGAAAGTCGTTAAACAAAATTTAAGTGGAAGAGGGTCTATGTTACCCACCTATCAAAGCAAAAACTGCCCAAATGATCACTGAACGAGATCGCCGGCGGTAGGTGGCGTGGTACCTTTTGATATAAGAGGACTCTTAGAAGAGATGTAGAAGTTAAAGAATGACTAGGGAAGCGAAAATACGCGAAACGATAGAAAACGACACCAACAGCTCTTTGGTCAAAAATGACCTTTTCACAGAATTTCTGACCAACTTCGACAAGCTAAAACCCCAGTCAAAACACTTAGTTAACCCCTCAAATTCGTATTACAGCTAGATTAGGAGATAATAAGCTCAGTTTTCCAGAAAAACTGAAAAACTTCGCCCCTCCCTAGGCTATAAGTAGGCTATCCTCCTGCCAACAAAATCCAATTCCAAGGTATTCAAGGGACCTTGGTTACAACCCAACTCAAAACAACATATTCAACCAACCAACAAAATCCATAAACGGAAAGATTCACCGGAGCAATAGCCGGGACTATATCAATAGCATTCTACAACAATCCATACCCCATAACCACTACAATTAACTCTATTACAACATTAGAGCAACAACCTATGGGTGGAATTCCTCTTTACTACCAAACTGAAATTTTTACCGATTAGCCACACGCATGATTCAAACATGCTTCCTATCCAACCCACTACCAAGGAAACACTTAAAACCATCAAAAGATCATTAAAGATCCTTCAAACATAACCAACTTGTTATCCAAATTATCCTAGTTGCGCCAAACTTCCGCTTACTTACAAAATGAAGGGAAATCAATTCCACTTGGTTTCAAGTCTGAATTCCTATCCAAACTAACCTTAAAACACTCTTAAAACATCATTATGTGCATAGACATAAGCATTCATAGCATAACACTCTAGGCCACATATGGAAGACAAAACCCCAACTCATAATCTTAAAATTTGTAATCTAACCATGGAAAGTTGTTAAAAATCAATCCCAATCACTTCCCAACCTCCAAAACACTAAAAACAACCCATAACATACATAAATCAACACATATAAGGCTGCAAAGAGGGTTTTCTCAGCCATAAAGAATCCTACAAAACTTGAAATTAAAGCTTGGATCATAAAGCCCATAAGCCAAAAAGTGCTAAAATACAAAAATCTTACCTTCCAAGTGATTTCTACTTGAAATCCAAGAAAATTTTTGGGGAAAATGGAGGAAGAGAGTTCGGCCAGCAGCTAGAAGAAAAATGTGAAGAAGAAATAACAAGAAGAAGACTTAAAAAGAATTCCAAAGTTGACCCAAATAGTTCCCCATTGACCAAATAGTCTCCAAGTTGACTATTTAACCCAAAAACTAATTTTTGCTACTAAATTAACATTATAAATCAGCCATCATACAACACTCACACACCACAATGCACTAATTACACTTAATCCAACTTTTGACCCGTTTACCCGCCGGTATCGAAATCGCATAAATCGAAAAATTTGCCGAATTGAAAAACGAATAAGTTGAAGTACTTTATGACTAAAAATAATATGAAAAACATTTTAAACCAATTAAAATCAAAGAACAAGGCTATTAAAATACTGGGTTTCACAAAGAGTGTCGGAGCATTCTCATTATCCGGGCTCAACAACCTAGAGTAGGTAGAGGTGTAAGATTTTTGACTGCAGCAACCCAACAAAAATATGATAATGATATCTCTAAATGGGATGTGGTCAAGGAAAGGGGCATCAAAGTTCCATTGGCAGCTTTGGGTGCCCAAGATGAAATTAACCATTCGCAGTCGTGGATGGGATCTCTTCACCTCCACTCCTATCGATGCAGGTATTCCGGTGGTGTGCAAATTTTATTCAAATTTTGCCCATTATAGCGACACCAAGGTATATGTGAAGGGAAAAGATGCAGATGTCTCTGATATCCTAAAACCTTTGTTTTGGTGATGACAAATGTAATCTAACAATCTTAATTTGAGTTGTGCAGGAATTCTAGCTTAATTGTTCTTAGCAGAGTTTTCGGACAAAGTATATCGTCCGAACAGCACTATGTCTCTCAGACGCACAAGCTTGTCCCAACGAGATTACCATGGACGCATGCACCGTTCGAACAATCAGGCAGAAAGTAAGTTTTTGGAGCACCTACAATGGACGCACAGGCTCGTTCGAACGAATTTATCAAAGACGCATTTCACCGTCCGAAAGGTCAAGGCAGAGGCACCTGCAATGGACGTATCAAACTATTTGAAGAAAATTATATCAGACGAATAATGCTAACTGTCTGAAAAAAAAGCATCCCTGGTTAAGCACCAAACCTTTCGATCACACTACACCGTTTGATGACTAAACTCATCAACATATCTAGTTTGGACGAAGGAACGAACGCAATCTCAGCCGTCCAAATAGCATCCTCAACTCCTTGATATTTCAGATCGGATGATTGTTTGGACGCTTAATAATAACTTCAGACGTTCGAAACCCATAGTAGCTAGTTTTTTCAGCATTTATTATCTAGCCGTTAGGAGTGTTGGACCCCAATTATGATAATCTTGTTTTGATGATGACCAAATCGTACTAACGGCTTAAAAACAAGTGTGCAGAAAAATAGGGAGGCTTGGACGAAAATGATTATCCGCTACACAATCAAGAAAAACAACCAAAAGTTGAACAACACCTTACGAGCGGTGAAGAGCGTCCGAAAGAAAGGAGTTCGGACGCAAGGGAGCATCCGCAACATGATCAGACAACACCGAGGAAGAACACATCTTTCGGACGTAGAAAACTGTCCGAAGAATAGTGCTTTAGACGCAAAAGACCGTTCCTGACAAGGAATTCGAAAGTATGATGATCGGACGTTGAAGACCGTCCGAACAAAGGAGCTTGAAATGAAGTAATTTTCTGTTAGAGTTGTAAGACACATATGACTGTCCGAGACACTGTTCATCAAGTTATAGGACGCATATGACCGTCTGAGACACTGTTCATGAAGCTGTAGGATGAATGAACGGACGTTCGAACCACCGTCTGAACCCCTAACGACTATTTTTAACAGCTAGTTTTTTGACCGTTGGAGCTCAAATTTTTGCACATCTTTTATCTATAAATAGCCCAAGAATATCCAAATGATAAAAGGAACTACTACATTCAATACAAACACTTTTAAAAGCTATTTTGGGAGAAATAGACCAAAATATTATGGGTTGTATTGGTTTGGGTAGTATAGTTCTCTTGGCTCAACTAGAGGGAATTAGTGTGAGCAAGAGTAGACTAGTTAGTGATCTTCAGTAGAGTGTAAGAGTGGAGGGATAACAAGTGTATAAAAGTGAGGTTGTAGTGTAAAATCATTTGGCTCAACTAGAGGAACTTAGTTGGTGCAAGGGTGAGCCTACTTTGTGTACTAGAAGGTTATTGACTCACCTTCTTTGAAGAGGCACTACTAGTGGATGTACTCCAAGCTTGTGAAGCTTGGGAGTTTGGTTTGATATTCTTTATCTCAATCTTTTATTTGTTCTTTAAGCTTTGATTGTTAAATATTTATCTTTGATCATTTATGCTTAAGTATTCATTTGTTGCACAAAGTTTGAATTTCCATTAAGCACATTAAAAGGTTTGTTTTTTAAGACAACCTAATTCACCCCCCTCTTAGGTTGCTCTTTGAGGCCAAGAAGGAGGTGGTTAGAGCTGATTTATTGCACCTATAAATACCAACCCTTCTGTATTATGTTTTAATCAACTTACACATTGAATACAAGCAAATAGAAAGGCAATTTGAGTACAAATTAACTCTTTAGAATTGCGATTTGTATTAGTGTGTACTTAAGAGTGCTATTCAAAAATATTGAGTAGAGTGTTAATCTTTTACAAAAGTGAGGTTTGGTGTAAAATCCTTGGCTCAACTAAAGAGAAGTAGTGTGAACAAGGGTGATCCTACTTTGTGTACACTTGAAGATTATTGGCTCACCAAATTTGAAGGTGCATCTTAGTGGATTATTATTACAAGCTAGCTAGCTTGGATGTGCTGTTTGTTTAATCACTCTCTTAATTTATTTCATTCATTTTATACTTAATTGTTTATATTTTTATCATCTTATTTGTCAAGTGCATGAAATTTGAATTGAGCATCATTTGCAAATTAATTTTAAGAAACCTAATTCACCCCTCTTAGGTTGCTTTGGGATCAACAATTGGTATCAGAGCATTGGTCTCTTTATTGTGCTAAAATTGCATTTGAGTAAAGATCCCTTACGGCAACTAATAATTCTTTATTCTTTGAAGGTCAATCTATCACTAGACCCATTCCATGTTTAATGGGGTAAACTTAATTAGTTGGAAAGATAGAACAAAAATCTTTTTACAATCTATTGATATTGAATTCTGGTATGTGGTAAATGAAGGTCCTTTTGAAGCCACCACTGTTGATGATCATACAAATAGAAGAAGAGAAAAAAAAGGGGATGAGCTCACACCACAAGACAAGGCAAATTTGACCTTAAATGCCAAAGCTTTGAATGTATTATAAATGCCTTGGATGCTAACGAATCATCTCATGTCAAAGGATGTGTTTCCGCCAAAGAAATCTGGGACAAATTGAAGGAAATTCATAAAGGAAGCGATGATGTTAGAAAACAAAAGAAAACTCTACTTGTTGCTAAGTATGAATCCTACAAGATGGAGCCGCATGAAAACATTGATAAAATGTATTGTAAATTCAATGATATCATCAAGGATCTTAAAGCCTTGGGGAAAGAATACTCTTTGGGTGTGAAGAATAGAAAAATCTTGAATGCTCTCTCCAAAAAATCGGACGGCAAAGACTATTGCTATAGAGGAAGCAAAGAACTTAAATTCCATACCCATTGAGTCATTGATAAATTCTCTCACTTCATATGAATTGAAGCTCAAAGCCAAAGTGGTGGATGATGAGGAAGCTAGACCAAAAAGAAGCATAGCCTTGAAAACCTCTCAAGAAGAAGATGAAAGTTGCTCTATCAATTTAGAAGATGAAGATCTTGATGAATGTGATCTTGCACTCATCACTAAAGGATTCCGCAAACACTACATCAACAAACGGAGAATGAGAAAAGAAGGAGCAAGCAACTCAAGTAATTTCAAAGGAAAGACCAAGTTGGAAATTAAGAAGCAAAATGAACAATGCTTTGAATGTGGTCAACCAGGATACTTTGCAAATGAGGGTCTCTCTAAGAAGAAGAAGGAAGGAAGAAAGCCTCGCTTCAATAACTTTCAAATCATTTGGGATGATTGCAATTCCAAAGGAGAAGTTGAAGAAGAGATGGAATCGACACAAATTATGTGATGGCCTTTATGGCCATTGGTAATGATGAGGTAACTTCTACTTATGACTCTAATGATGAAAATGATGATAATGATCTTGAAGCCTTCATTTTGAAATTACGTGATAGTTTAAAGGAATCATATGCTAGAAATAAGAAGTTTGTCAAAAAATTAAATGCTTTATAACTCTAAACTTGTGAATGAAAACAATAAGCTATCACAAGAAAATGCTGAGTTGAAGAAAACAATGCACGTGAAAAAAATGATCAAAGAAGAACAAGCCTTCTTGAAGAAAAGATTGGATGATTTAAATGTTCTCTTGCATGAAAAAAGGAAAATATTGTTGTTATGAAAAAAATGGAAATGCATTGATCAACAAGAACTTTGTCAGTTTTAGAAGGGATGATTTATCTTTTGTAGAATTGAAATCTTTTCTATATGGATATAAGAATATTATTTGCAACTATTGCCAACAATATGGACATGCGAAAAATAATTGCTATATCAAAAGAAATGAAAAACTTAGTAATGAATACCGTATGGATTTGTAGTCATTTTACTAACTCTTATGGACCCAAGAAAATGTGGGTACCAAAAGCTATCACTTAATTTCTTGTGTAGGTAATGAACATCACCAAAAATGCCAAATGGTTCATAGATAGTGGGTGCTCAAGACATATGATGGGTGATGCATCTCTCTTTATCAAACTCATATCCAAAAACAGTGGAAAGGTGACTTTTGGAGATAACATGAAAGCAAAATCAATTGGCATTGGTGATGTAGGTAAAAATGATAACATTTTAATTAAAAATGTGCTCCTTGTTGACAATTTAAATTACAATCTCTTAAGTGTGAACCAACTTTGTGACAAAAATCTATTTGTATTCTTCACCAAGAATGAATGTTTAATTCTTGAAAAAAAAATTTCTGTTTTATTTAAAGGTTTTAGGCACAATGATGTTTATGTGATTTATTTTGATAACTTTGGTAATAGCCATGCAAAATGTATAACCGCCTCCATAGATGATCACTTGGCTTGGCATAGAAGGCTTTGTCATTTCAACATGGATTAAATTAAAAATCTTGCTAAAAAGGAGTTGGTAAGAGGTTTGCCAAAACTAAAGTTTGTTAAAAATAAAATTTGTGATGCATGCCAATTTGGAAAAAAAAAATCAAAGTTTCGTTTAAACCAAAAACTTGTGTGTCTACTTCTAAACCTTTAGAATTATTGCATTTGGACTTGTTTTCAACTCAACATGCTAGTCTTGGTGGTAGTAAATATGCTTTTGTAATTGTTGATGACTATTCCAGGTATACTTGGGTACTATTTCTTGTTGACAAAAATGAAACATTTGAAAGTTTCGTAAAATTGTTTTCCAAAATACAAAATTTGCTAAATTTGAAAATTGTTCGTTTGAAAAGTGATAATGGAGCTGAATTTAAATTTGGAGGTTTTCCCGAATTTTGTGATCACAACGGTATTTCATATGATTTTTCGGTTGTTAGAGTACCTCAACAAAATGGTGTTGTTGAAGAATCAGAAAAATTAGAACACTTCAAGAGGCCGCTAGAACCATGATTAGTGAGTGTGATTTACCAAAATATTTTTGGGTTGAATCCATTAACACGACTTGTTATGTTATGAATGAGTTCTTTTGAGACCTATTTTGACAAAACATCTTATGAACTCTTGTTTTGCAAAAAACCCGTTGTGAGTTATTTCAAAATTTTTGGTTGTAAATGCTTTATTTTAAAAATCAAAGAAAATCTTGAAAAATTTGACAAGAAATAGGATGAAGGAATTTTTTAAGGATATTCTATTGAGAAGAAAGCATACTGAGTATACAATAGAAGAACTCTTTTAATTGAAGAAGTTGTGCATGTTACGTTTGATGAGGCTAATGATATTATTTCAAAGAATGTTTGTGAAGATGAAGATGTAGGTATACAAAAGGAACTTGAGAAGCTCACCATACATGAAGAACATCAGAGACCAAGACAAGCAATGAGGACGACTCTCGTCACTTGGATGAAGAAGGAGAAACGAGAACGAAGATTCTCAAAAAGATCTTCCAAGAGCATGGAGATTTGTCTCAAGTCCCCCTCAAGAGTTGATCATAGGTGATCCATCCGATGGGGTAAAAACTCGTTCTCATAAAATTTGAATAATAATTGCGCCTTACTTTCTTACACTGAACCTAAATGTGTGGATGATGCATTGAATGACGAATCTTGGGTTTTTTCTATGCTAGAGGAACTTAGTTAATTTGAGAAAAATAATGTGTGGACCTTGGTTGAAAGACCCTCAACTCATCCTGTGATAGGAACAAAATGGGTCTTTAGAAACAAATTAAATGATAAAGGTGAGATTATTAGAAATAAAGCTAGACTTGTTGCAAAGGGGTATGTCCAAGAAGAAGGGATTGACTTTCATGATACCTTTGCACCCGTTGCTCGTTTAGAATCTATTCGTATGTTTCTTACATATGCATGCTTTAACAATTTCAAATTATTTCAAATGGACGTCAAAAGTGCATTTTTAAATGGCTTGCTCATTGATCAAGAAGTTTTTGTTGAACAACCCCCTGGTTTTGAAAATAAAGATTTTCCAAATCATGTTTTCAAACTTTTAAAGCCTTATATGGTTTGAAACCAAAACTAATCTTAATGGTTGGTTGATTGTTCAAATATATGTTGATGATATTATTTTGGGAGCAAGTAATGAAAGTTTTGGACCCCAGTTATGATAATCATGTTTTGATGATGACCAAATTGTACTAATGGCTTGAAACAAGTGTTCTAAAAAATAAGAAGGTCTGACAAAAATGATCATCCGAACTCAATCAAGAAAAATGACCAAAAGTTGAACAACACCTTACGGACGATGAAGAGCATCCGAAAGAAAAGAACTTTGATGCAAGAGAGTGTTCGAAACATGATCAGAAGCTGTAGGACATATATGACCGTCCGAACCAGAAGCTGAGTGATATGACGCATATGACCGTCTGAACCATAAGGTTTAGGACGCACATGACCGTCCGAACCAAAAGCTGAGGGATAGGAGATGCACATGACCGTCCGAACCATAAGCTTTACGACGCACATGACCATCCAAACCAGAAGCTGTAGGATAGGACGCATATGACCGTCCTAACCAAAAGCTGTAGGACGCACAAGACCGTTCGAAGAAAAGAGCTCAAAATGAAGAATTTTTTGTCAAACTGTAGGATACATACGACTGTCCGAAACACTGTTCACAAACCTCCGTCCAAACTCCTAACGGCTAATTTTTAACAGCTAGTTTTTTGACCATTGGAGCTCAAATTTCAGCACATCATTCATCTATAAATAGCCCAAGGACATCAGATTAATGTGAGAACTACCACATTCAATACAAACACTTGTAAGAGCTATTTGGGGAGAAATAGGCCAAAATATTGTGGGTTGTATTGGTTTGGGTAGTATAGTTCTCTTGACTCAACTAGACGGAATTAATGTGAGCAAGAGTAGACTAGTGAGTGATCTTCAAGTGTAAGAGTGGAGGGATAACAAGTGTACAAAAGTGAGTTTGTAGTGTAAAGCACTTTGGCTCCACTAGAGCGACTTAGTTGGTGCAAGGGTGAGCCTACTTTGTGTACAAGAAGATTATTGCCTTATCTTCTTTGAAGAGGCACTACTAGTGGATGTACTCCAGGCTTGATGAGTTTGGGAGTTTGGTTTGATATTCTCAATCTCTTTGTTTGTCTTTGAGCTTCAATTGATTGAATATTTATCTTTGATCATTTGTGCTTTAGTGTTTATTTGTTACACAAAGTTTGGATTTTCATTAAGCACATTAAAAGGTTTGTTTTTAGAGACAACCTAATTAACCCCTCTCTTAGGTTGCTCTTGGACCAACAATTGGTATCATAGCTTGGTCTCTTTCCTTAGGTTTAATCACATTTGAGTAAAGATCATTATGGCAACCAATAATACTTTGTTTTTAGAGGGGCATTCCATTACTAGACCTCCCATATTTAATGGCATCAATTTTGTTTGTTGGAGGGAAAGAATAAAAATTTTTATACAATCCATTGATATTGAATTGTGGTACATTGTTTGTGAAGGTCCTTTTAAGGCTAATATTCTTGATGAAAATACACATAGATTAAGGCCTAAGACTAGATATCCGTTAAATGCACAAGATAGAGTAAATTTGTCTTTAAATGCTAAAGCCATGAATATTTTGTATAATGCTTTGGATGCAGATGAGTCTACTAAAGTGAAAGGTTGCAAATCGGAGAAGGAAATATGGGACAAATTGAAAGAAATCCATGAGGGAAGTGAAGATATAAGAGAGCAAAAGAAGTCACTTCTTGTGGCTAAATATGAATCCTTCAAAATGGAACCTCATGAGAATATTGACAAGATGTGTCGTAGGTTCAATGAAATTGTAAAGGATTTGGAAGGTTTAGGTAAAGAATATTCCTTGGGTGAAAAGAATAGAAAGATTTTGAATGCTTTACCTAAGGAATGGGAACCTAAATCCATTGCCATAGAAGAGTGTAAAAATTTAAATTCTATGCCTAGTCCTTGAGTCTTTGATTAATTCACTAACTTCCTTTGAATTGAAGTTGAAATATAAGGTACAAGATGATGAGGAGGCAAGGACAAAAAGAAGCTTAGCTTTGAAGGCTTCACAAAAAGATACATGTAAGAAGCCAAGTGAAAAATACTATAAATATCGCCAATTGGGATACTTTCCAATGAGTGTCCATCCAAGAAGAAGAAAGAAGGAAGGAAGCCTTACTTCAACAATTTTCAAATCACATAGGATGATTGCAATTCGGATGGAGAAGTTGAAGAAGAACATGAGGTGACTCAAATGGCTTTCATGGCCACTGGAGATAATATGGTATCCTCTAGTTATGATTATTGTAATGATTCATGTGATAATGATGATGATGATGTTGAATCATTTATTTTTAAAATGCATGAATGTTTGAAAGAATCATATGCTAAGAACAAAGAGTTAAAAATTAAGATTAATGCTTTATTGAGTGCAAACTCAAAACTTGTGCATGAAAATAATATGTTGACACAAGAAAATGATGTTTTGAAGAAAAAAGGATTGGATGCAAAAACCAAGATCAAGGAAGAACAAGCTTCATTGAAGAAGAGATTAGATGATCTAGATGTACTTTTGCAAAAGAAAAAGAAAAAT
Source organism: Cinchona pubescens (assembly GCA_025175665.1). Lineage (NCBI taxonomy): Eukaryota > Viridiplantae > Streptophyta > Magnoliopsida > Gentianales > Rubiaceae > Cinchona > Cinchona pubescens. The sequence continues at coordinate 6,774,431 of JANKKI010000123.1, read as the reverse complement.
GTTTTTGAAAAGAGAAGTACTAGAAATATGCTTATCAACAATAATTTTACCACCTTAAGAAAGGATGGTTTATGCTTTGTAAAATTTAAATCTTCTTTTTATGGCAATAAGAATATTGTTTGCAATTATTGTCATCAACGTGGACATGTGAAAAATGATTGCTATGTTAAACAAAATGAGAAATTTGGAATGAAAGCAATTTGGGTGATCAAACATGCTACTAACCCAATTGGACCTAAGAAAGTTTGGATACCAAAAGTTGTTGCTTAATTTTGTATGTAGGTTTGCTTGGATAGCACCAAGGGATTCAAGATGGATTATCAATAAAGGGTGTTCAAAGCATATAAGCTAAGATGACATTGAAATGGGTAAATCATTTAATTTTTTTGAGGATGTGTTAATGTGAACTATGATCTCTTGAATATTAGTCAACTATGTGATTGAATTTGTTTAGAATGCTTGGGTATGAGAATCCCCAAATTTTATCTATTTTAAGTCACTACTTGCAAAAGAATGGGGGAGCATTCTCATTTCTAAATGGCTTATTTGTTAGAAATTAATTTGCATCACAAGAAATTACATCACATATGCTTTATTGTTTTGATGATGCTTTATGGCAAGGAATGAGTGATAAAAGCCTTGATGTTAATCCTTTGAATAGATTTCCTCATTTCTATATGATTTTATATTCTTTAAGGGAAGAAATGTTTTGAACTTGACTTATCCTCTATATACTTATTTGAATTGCATGCATAGTTTAAGAGGGAGATTCTGTGTATAAATTGTTTTTACTCTTATGTTTTGATAATGCCAAAAGGGGGAGAAAATGATGGATAAAACCTCTTGTCTTATGCTTTGTATGTTTTGGTTGTTTTTAGAGACATCAGAGAAATTGTCCAATTGATTTGTCATCATCAAAAAGGGGGAGATTGTTGGACCCCAGTTATGATAATCATGTTTTGATGATGACCAAATCGTACTAATGGCTTGAAAATAAGTGTGTAGAAAAACAGTAAGGCTCTGACGAAAATGATCATCTGAACCCAATCAAGAAAAATGACCAAAAGTTGAACAACACCTTATGGACGATGAAGAGCGTCCGAAAGAAAAGAACTTGGACGCAAGAGAGCGTCCGAAACATGAGCTTCCGAAATATGGTAGGACACATATGACCGTCCGAACTAGAAGCTGAGGGATAGGATGCATATGACCTCCGAACCATAAGGTTTAGGACGCAAATGACCGTACGAACAAGAAGTTGAGGGATAGAACGCATAAGACCGTCCAAACCATAAGCTTTAGGATGCACATAACTATCCGAACCAGATTCTGTAGGATAGGACGCATATAACCGTCCGAACCAAAAGCTGTAGGACGCAGAAGACCGTCCGAAGAAAAACAAAGAGCTCAAAATGAAGAATTTTCTGTCAAGCTGTAGGATGCATACGACTGTCCGAAGCACTGTTCATAAAGTTGTAGGACGCATGATCGGACGTCTGAACCTCCGTCCGAACTCCTAACAGCTAGTTTTTAACAGCCAATTTTTTGACCGTTAGAGTTCAAATTTCAGTACATCTTTCATCTATAAATAGCCCAAGGACCTCAGATTAATGTGAGAACTACCACATTCAATACAAACACTTGTAAGAGATATTTGGGGAGAAATAGGCCAAAATATTATGGGTTGTATTGGTTTGGGTAGTATAGTTCTTTTGGCTCAACTATAGGGAATTAGTGTGAGCAAGAGTAGACTAGTGAGTGATCTTCAAGTGTAAGAGTAGAGGGATAACAAGTGTACAAAAGTGATTTTGTAGTGTAAAGCACTTTGGCTCAACTAGAGCGACTTAGTTGGTGCAAGGGTGAGCCTACTTTGTGTACAAGAAGATTATTGCCTTATCTTTTTTGAATCAAAGAGGCACTACCAGTGGATGTACTCCAAGCTTGATGAGTTTGGAAATTTGGTTTGATATTCTCAATCTCTTTATTTGTCTTTGAGCTTCAATTGATTGAATATTTATCTTTGATCATTTGTGCTTTAGTGTTTATTTGTTACACAAAGTTTGCATTTTCATTAAGCACAATAAAAGGTTTGTTTTTGGATACAACCTAATTCAACCCCCTCTTAGGTTTCTCTTGGGCCAACAGAAAGCTTGTGCCAAGAATTCTCATGTTTAATGCAAAATGAATTTGAAACGAGTATGATGGGAGAATTACAATTCTTCCTTGGACTTCAAGTTCAGCAAACAAAAGAAGGAATGTTCATTACACAAATCAAGCACACAAAGGATCAACTCAAGCGTTTTGGGATGGAAGATTGCAAACAAGTCGGAACACCCATGTGTACTTGAACCAAACTTGACAAAGATGAAAAAGGTAATAGTATTGATGAAAATCACTATAGAGGTATGATCGGAACAATCCTACTTTATTTGATAGCTAGTAGATCGGATATTATGTTTGCTGTTTGTCTGTGTGCTAGATTTTAATCTTGTCCTAGAGAATCACATTTAATTGTGGTAAAAAGAATTTTTAGATACTTGAAAGGGACGATGAATTTAGGCCTTTGGTATCCTAAATCCACTAATTTTGATTTAATTAGTTATTCCGATGCTGACTTCGCTGGTTGTAAAATTAATACGAAAAGCACTAGTGGTATGTGTCCCTTTTTGGGTAATTGCTTGGTGTCCTGGTTTAGCAAGAAGCAAAATTCTATTTCCCTATCTACGGCGGAAGTCGGATTTATTGTTGCTGGAAATTGTTGTGCTCAACTTCTTTGGATGAAGCATACCTTAAAAGATTTTGTTGCTATTTTTGAATGTGTGCCTATAAGATGTGATAATACTAGTGCCATTAATCTCATTAAAAATCCTGTCTTGCATTCTAGAACCAAACACATTGATATCAAGCATCACTTTATTAGTTGAGATCTTGTGTGCAAAAGGGAAATTTGTGTTGAATTTGTTTGTACAAAGGATCAACTGGCTAATATTTTTACTAAACCTTTGCCTTTAGATCGTTTTGAATTTTTTAGAACTTGTTTGGGCATTATTGATTTCAAAACTGTATGAATTATGCTTTCGGACGAAAATATGCGTCCTAAGTTATCTGCTCTCTCGGACGACCATGAACGTCCAAACTATCTGCTCTCTCGGACAAACATGAATGTCCGAACCCCTCTCTTTTACCTCGAAAGCTTCCAATCGTCCGAACTTCACCTCTCACTCTTCAATCTTTTTGGAAATACTTACAGACGATTATCACTGTCCGAGATTCTTTCGGACACACAGCATTGTGTATCAGCCGTCCGTTCATCTGTGATCAGACGCACGATCGAATATATACCAATCGTTCGGACATCCGAATAATTGTTCTAATCGTTTAAATCCCTTCATTTTCCCTTTTTCGGACACATCCTTCCCGCCGAACCCTTGGTTTTAGTGACTAAATAGACTCACTTCCAATTTCTTCAATTCGTCCCTTCTCCTCTGAAATTGCTTCGAGAGTCTCTCTTCCCAACTCCCCACCTATCTCAATTAAACATCTTTTCACCATTTTAACATCACATTCCTTAGAATTTCTTAAAAATCACTCACTCTCAATTTTTCTCTTCTCCACCTTTCTCTTTAAATCAAGATGGTATGATTACGTGGAGGATCTTCAACGGCTACCAGAGGGAAGAAATCAAAAGGAAAAGCTCCGGTGCAGGGTCAAACGTCATCAAATCCTCAATCCACCCCAATCACTCTTTGCCAAAATTCATTGATGCCAAGGCACAAACTCACTGCAATCTTTTTCTGTCCGTGAAGATCCCACTAGAGCGCCTTCTACTTCTAATAGGCCATGAACTAGGTCCGAATCATTCTAAACGAGTCCATAAGAAGTGATCCCATTTTTTTCATCGGGTCCGGGTAGAGACCAAAGATCTTGAGCGACCGATTTTCCGGAAGAACAACCCAAAAGATAAAGAAGTATCGTTAATTTCTTCATGCTCGTTCCAAGTTCAAAGTACCATTTGTACAAATTAGAATCCCATTAGTTACATGATTTCTACTATACGACCGTTAACTAAAATATGTCTGTGGTTAACTAATTGGTGGGCTGCAAGAATAGTCGAAGCCATACCCAATCGAAAAAGGATATTATCCAAACAGATAGGTACACTTCCCTTGTTAGCAAATCCATAATCGTTCAACTTCCTGTTTCACAAAGCCTATTTGATGAATTGAATATACCTCTTATTAAGGCATGCTTTGAAAAACAAAACTGGGGAAATTTAGTTCACATGTATTTACCTGTCTATCATGATATGGTGTTGCAATTTACCGTTAATCTTAGGAAGATTTTGACTATTCGAACCTTAGTCTCTCGTGTGGATAATGTGAACCTTGAGATTTCCTCCAATATCGTTAATTCAATTTTTGAGTGTGAAGTTGTTTCTCCTGATGAAATTTCTTATTTTTTCTCCTTGGATAAATGTTCTGCTATATATAATCATTTTGATATCGAAGAGATCAAACAAATTTTTAATGTCAATTTCAAATAGGCTTTGGAAGCCAAAACTACTTTGATTAATCCTGTCAACATTGTATACTCTTTGGTCACTAATTTGCTATTGCCTACTGATGGGCATCGCACTGAGCCAGGCAAAATGTAATTGTACTTATTTTATTGTGTCTATAAAGGCATCAGACTTGATTTTGGTTATTTATTTTGCTCCTTATGGGAGCTCTTTTTGACTGATACCCGTAGGAACATTCCCTTTGGAAAATTCCTAACCAAAGTTTTTGATCCACACATTTCCTATCCCATGACCCCCACATTCCATCTTCAAAACCCTCGCTTTCCCATCTATGCACACTTGTTACTTCTCTGAGCAATCAAATGAACTCATTTTAACGCCGCATCCTTCGGAAGTTAAAGAGGCTCGAGACAAAACAAACTATCCTTCGTCAGGAAGAAGCGCTAAGTCTAGAAATGTCTGCCTCAGCTCAGGTTCAATTTGCCAATATCCAGTCCCAATACATTCTCGAGTCCTACTCCGACAGCGATGAAGACGACAATGAAGATGGTGATCATTCCAATCCTGAGCCTGAGGACCGTGAGGATCCAATTGGTGCAACCAATCCTGACAAGTCCACCGCTCCTAGCGTTGATGTTGATGATGACGAAGACGTTGATGATGAAGACATTGATGACACATTCAACTACATCATGCAACACCGTGATCCTCAAGACTTGAGTGAACAAGATAGCGAGGCTACAGAGGATGATGCAATGGCCAAAAAGTGCAAACGTGAAGACGCTCCAAGAAGAAGAATGATTCAGCTTCCACAAAAAATGTGTCAAATTGGAGCAGATTTTCAATTTTTTTTTGCATTGTTTGAGATAGTCTAAATTTGACCAAAAAATTTCATTTTTTGGGTTGAATAGTCATTGTTATCATTTTTGAAAGGTAAGGCCAATTTGATGCACTATTTTTTTTTACTAAAGTTTCATTTTTTGAATTTTTAATATTACTAATTTCAAGTTCATAATTTTTAACATCTTGGTGAAATTTAGTAACTTTCAGAATCTGTTTTGTGACAATTTTCAAAATTAAATATTTTGGTTCCGAATGTGTGCTTTTCAATGGTAGTCATTTGAGTAGCATTTTGAAGAAAAAATTATATTTTTGCAATATTTGTGATTTTTAGTGATTATTAGAGCATTTTCACAAATTTACTTTTTTTCTTGTTTTTGTCAAAACTAATCCAAATTGAACTTCTAGATAATAATCGAGCTGATTTATTGAGACTTGTTCAGCCATCTTGAGCCCCCAAAAATACATCTCAAATCTTTTCACATTTCTCCACTCAAATCACATCACTACTTCACCATACACCTTTTTCCATTTTTCATGCAACCTCCATTTCTCTCACCATCTCCTTTTATCCAAAAGGCATTCAGCCTCTTCTTTTACCCACACATTTCTCACTCCTTCATGCTTCTAATCTTTTTATTTAACCATATTCACCTCTTCTCATATAGACACCATCTCACTTCTTCACAAGACAATCTTCATTTAATTTCATTTTCTCAATCTCACCACACATAACTCAAGGAAAACTCTTACAAACTCTTTACATACCACTTTTCTATATAAAAAACAGACACAAAATACTAAATATATACTTAAAAATACTTAAATCACACACACAAGTAGAATAAAATGCAAAGGAAAATGAGGAGGAAAATTATAGCCAAGAGGAACCAAGCTGCCACTGCTACAATTCATCCTGACAGCACTTAACTCTTGTACGTTTTTCATCACACTCTATTTTTGTGATTTTATTTAGTATGTTTATGTCAAACTAGACTCAAATAGCTTTACATACAGATATCGCATGCTTCTTCATGGTTTATATTTGAAGAGAAGTATTTGTTGAAGTTGGTCCTTGTTGCTCATAATTTTGTCTTAACTGCACGAGTTGTCAAATGCTTCTCCTTGGAGAGTTAATTTTGAGCTTTTTAATGTCCTATTTTGAAGTTTGCTTGAACTGAACATTTCTTGAAACTTTAGTCTATTTTGTTAGTGTTTTGATTTCATAGCATTTGGATGTTTACATTTGAAGTTATGCTATTTTGAATTCAATATTGTCCAAAAAACCAAAAAGAAATCTGATTTTTGTTTTGTGGTTGCAAGTTCTAAGTTTAATTGTGTGAGGTAGGAATAATATTTTGTTTTGGTTTTTACATACAATGAATCCTATTGATTCTACTTTTCTTGAGATTTGGAATCACATCATTGGATTGTGTGTGTCATTTTATTCACATTTTAGTATAACATTGTCAAGAATGCATTTCTGTTGATGGTCAGTAATTGATTCATTAATTCAATAAATGAAAATATTTTCACAGATTTTTCATAAAAAAATTGAAAATATAAATTTTATTAGAGTTTGGGAATCAAAGATTTTGGAGTTTTACTTAGTGAGATCTAAAATTTTCAAATCTGAATTAGCTTACCAGGTTAAAAACAGACACATCTACATGTGGTCTAAATTTTTGAATCTGGTTGAGGTCAAAACTGAAAAGCCCTTTAATCTTGAGTCTAATTTCATTTAAAATTAGTCTTACCCTATTTTGATGCCAAGATTGTGATTTATGGTGTTTTGAGTGATCACTGATTGGATTTGGAACAGTTTGCCCATTTTTGGAATTTCCATGATCTATTTGACAAAAGTTGATGATTCTTGTTCTAAATTTTCATGAGTTCATTGAACTTCATATCTAGAAATTTTCACTACTTATTTCGCTTGTATGCTATATTTTTGGAGCATTCTATTAACATGATAATAATATAAAATTATTGCTTTAAGCCCGTCAGCTATGAGTTACTTTTGATTAGTGAGTCATAGTGTGTGATTTGACTTGAAACAAGTGTTAATTTTGATTATATGCTTGAAAATTACCCTAATAGGATGATCTAGGATCTTATTTGATTAAAATTTGTGGTACTCTAAGACTAAGTTTGTTCATTGTTTAACTCTAAAAGTCTGAATGCCTGTTTTAAAGTTCTGTGGTTCGAGAGGTATATCTAAACCCTATTATATGCAATGTTAATTCAGTGTTAAATGTTTAATCGCTTTCTTAGTTTTTACTATTATTATTTCTTTATTATTTTATGTAATTTATCTCATGTAAAGGCTTATGTTAGTTATAATAGGTACGATTTATTTGCTACATGTTTTACTTCTTTATTTGGTTTTTGCATGCTAGATATTATGCTATGTGTTTATGTATTTTTTTTACTTTTATATTGATTCTCTATATTTTTAATTGCATCGTACTCTGCCCTAGTCTAATGCTAATGTTGGATTTCATCTCTTTTGTATTGGTCCAATACCGGTGTGAAAAGTTAAACCTCCTGCAACACTAGCACAGAGAGTTTCCCGTTCCCTGTTTTTTCCATACATTTGTTTTTATTTTTATTTACATTAATTCTAGTCCATCCAAACTTGACATAAATTATTAGGGTTAATTTCTTGGAAACATGAGATTAATCTTGCAACCAATTTTACCGTGGGTGAATGGGTGTCTAGGTTACTCTTAGAGTAGTCTAGCATTTTTTTTCCTCAATAAGACTCCCGTTTATTTTTAGACTAGGAGTAATCTAGTAGTGGATTTTCAAGTTATTTAGTTATATTATTTATCTATTTTACTTCTAATATTTGGTTCTTGTGTTTAAATTTCTTTCCCTGAACCGTACGAATTCCCTTTTCCCCTTAGATTTAAGTTTATTATCCCGTTGCACTTCACTCACCAGGTTGTGACTCTATTATTTTATTTATTTATTTATCTATTTTCAAAAGTCCCTATTCTAGATTATTTTAGGGTCTTCATAACATTGCATTCTAAAAGTCCCATTTTAAACCCTCTTTGTTTTACTATTATATTATACAATTATTTTTCTTTTTATTTCTTATTATTTCATTTTCTCTTTTTTCAAAAAATATGACGTGACAAATATGTGATTCACAATTCTATTTGTGATCAATTAGCAAAAACTATAAATTGAGCAAATGTTGGACCAAGGATTAACGTGGTTTGTGTGGTCACTTTATGAATTCCATGTTCTTAATCATAGTCCTTTACTTATAATTATTTGTATTGGACCAATGACAAATGAATTAGTAAAAAAAAAAATTAGAGTTATTATTGCATGCCAATTGGGTAATAATACAACAGAGAATTCAACCAGCAATCTTGGGAATCAATCTAGAATAACTTGAGCTAAGTTTATGTTTGAACAATTGGTGAAACAAAAATGCCCTAACTCTTGTGAATTCTTGAAATTGTTTTAGTTAATTATTTTCCCTGGTTATTAGCTAGTCTCTTAGATTAGGTAATTTAGAATTTTCAATTATCAATTTTTTTTAATAGTAGTGAAACTCTTGATTTTAGTGCTTATTCATAGTCCTCATGAGAACAAAACTCAACTCACTTTTGTATTAATTAAAGTGATCTCATGCACTTGCGAGTATGGAACATTGTCTATTGTCATGGACTGGTTTGATTAACATGTTTCATTACTAATTTGGATTTATTTTTTGTTTTATTATTTTCGCAGATATTCTTTCTAGGGTTTGCATCTCTCTCATGCTCCCTCATCCTTCTTCTTTCTTCGACCTTCCTACTAGCCATGGCTGCCCTTCAATCTTCAACTGAAGGGTATCCCCTTCCTTCGTCTTGTTCATTTGCATTAGTTGTCTCATCTACCGAGGTAGAATTCTGTTTGTTCCGCCTTTCACTTATAGAGGTGAACCTGCAATTTTTCCTCTAAAACTTATTCAAAAGTTAGCTGTTCTTTTCTTTTATGCTCTTGTTGGGAAATTTTCTAGAGAAAGGCCTTCCATGGAATTCCTAAAGCATGACATTTTGAAATTTGGCTATTTAGGCGCATTCACCTTAGGTCTTCTTGATGATCGGTATGTTCTCACATGCTTTGATTTTGAAGAAGATTTTCTTCACCCTTGATGAAAATCTTTAAGTGGATGGATTAAGACCTTCGGATTTTTCTCTTGATGCTAAACCCTTTATTGTCCCGGTATGGATTACTTTTGATGGGTTGCCTACATATCTTTTTTGTAAATCAGCTTTGTTCTCTGTGCAAAATTAATTTGGTGGCGCATGAAAAAGAAACTTCCTTGACTTATTCTCAGGCTTCTATAGAGATTTTGAACATGCCCTTTGAAAGGATTGATTTGATTCTACTAGAAGACCTTAATCCTAGCATCGAGAAAATTGGGGTTTCGACTTCATAGATAGAAAAGCCGACGATCCCAACGCATGTAGCTGACCATACGGCTATTAACGTTGAAGATGCTAGGGTTTCTAGACTATCTATTTTGCAACCTCTGTCTACCGTTAAGAAAGCAGCCATTCCCGAGACTACCATTGTATATGTTGTCGCAGCTGGTAGTTGGCTTCTTTAATGATTCTTAGGGCAGTTATTCCAATTGGTCACAACAATGAAAGGGCTATTCGGAACGTGAGTTTGCATGGGCCATGCATGTGCATAATAGAGAATGCCTTAATACTCAAATTATGGATGATCCTGTGATTCTAGATGTTCATAACTATGCTCGGCAATGATTGATGACCATCATTTGAAGTTTCGAGTTTCACAGTAAAAAAAAGCTAGTTTGTGAGGCTGATATTGTTGATTTTCTTTCGGACATCGACATGGTTAAATGTGAGTGTTGAACAATATGTTTTGAATGGAGTCTTGCATGAATTTCTGAAATGTTTGCCCATGCAGGTAACTGATGGGGATCATGAATAGATGGAAGAACAGTCAACCAATCAGGCAAAATGTATCTGCAAATGGAAAGTCTACACAATTACACACATGATTCTTACCAGGCAAGCTTTGCATGCACTTACTCTTTCCCATATCCCTATTTTTGAAAGAGTAGTGTTCTAGTATAGAATATTCGAGGCATAGATGGAAAATCCGCTATCAAGAGATTGAAGAAACTGATTAATTGGCAAAATATTCCTTTTTTGATTATTTCTGAGCTATACTTTAGTTGATGCATAGTAGCTTGAGAGTTTCACATTCGACTAGGGTTAAATTCATGCATGTTAACACTAATAATAAAATATGGCTATTCTGGAATGGCTATTCTAGAATGGCTCTTTCTATGTCAATGTTCTCTCTAATTCTGACCAGTTCATTCATATGAAGATTTTTTGTGACGATTGGGATTGAGCAATTATGGCCACCTTTGTTTATGCTAATTGCTCACGAGTTGAACACAGGCATCTTTGGTCGGACTTAGTTTCTTTTACTTCTTGTATCGATATTCCATGGATTATTGGAGGTGATTTTAATATTATCTCTAGTACTTCTAAATATTTGGGTCGTGTAGTTCAGGACGTATCTATCATAGAGTAGTTTAAGGATGCAATGCAAGACTATGGTATTTATGAGCTGCTTTCTTGGGGTAGCAAGTTTACTTGGTTAGGTTTACGCAGGGGTCACAAGGTTTGGAAAAGGCTCGATCATTTTTTGGTGAACCCTAATTGGTTATCTATCAACTATATTTCTTGATTCATATGTTCAACATCTGAACGGGGCGGGCTTTGATAATTCTCCTTTGTTACTGGAATGTCAGACTAATACTTTTTCAAAATCTAAGCCTTTTTCATGGACATGGTTTCAGCTGATTTGTCAACTCTAGAGTCGGTTAAAAGGCTGAAATTTGCTCGTCGTCAGTGGAATTCTTTTGTCTTTGGCATTATTTTTAATTCGGTCAAACATGTAGAGGGTCTGGTGCATATTTTGGAACGTCGTTATGAAGCTTCTCAATCTTTGGAGGATAAGAAGATGCTTCAGCGGGCTCGGGCAGATTTGTTTCAAAACTTAAGATTGAAGAAATCTTTTGAAAGCAAAAATCGCAGTGCAAGTGGCTAGTGGTAGGGGATTCTAACACCAAATTCTTCCATGCTTCATTATTGAGTAAGCATTCCAGACTAAAACATCAAGCGTATCAAGGATGATAATGTCCGTTGACTTAATTTTCTCGAGGAAATTGATAATGAGGGTATCAAGTTCAACAAGAATTTTTCAAGGATTCGGGGATTGATGATCCAAGTTTGCAACAGTTGTTAACATTCATTCACTTTCCTAGTTTCAGCTGAGCAATTATTTGAGACTTATCAAGCCGGTTCTGATGGAAGAGTCCCTGGATGTAGTCTTCCATATGGATCATGACAGTGCTCAAGGACTTGATGGTTTTTATTTTATGTTTATTGTTGGGACATCATTAAGGAGGATCTTCTTTCAACGGTTCAGGAACTTTGCAGGGAAGGTTCTCCCTAGAATTATTTCAAGTGCTCTTTTGGTCCTTATTCCTAAAATGGACAACCCCATTTCAGTTAATGAATATAGGCCAATTTGTTTATGCAATTTCATTAATAAAATTTTATTAATATTTTTTCTAATTGTCTTTCTAGGGTATGCGAACCCCGTGTGCAATCAACTTGATGCCACAAAATCCGACAATTCAAGTTGGCACCAAAACCCCAAGCATCGACTACAATGTTGGTCTTTACAAGAATTTGGACAGCAAACACACACAAACAAGAATGTAAGAACACACAAGAATCAAGTAAGAATTCAACCTGTTGTCTATAGTGAGACAAGAACCAAACTCTTAACAAGATTTAAAGCAAGAATTGACCCGTTTATTATATGAATCAGGCAAGAACCAAATCTATAAGTCGGTTAGAACAATCATGTTGCTCAAGCGATTATCACAACAAAGTCTTAATCCAAAGACTAAAAGAAAGAACATTTTCCTCATGAAAAAGACAAATTTTATTGGAAAAAATGTGCTGTAATTCGTCCATATGATAATGCCTATTTATAGGCTTAATAAAGTCCTAAAAACTAGCTTAAAAAATCCTAAAAAAGTTGTGCTAGGGTTCAGCCATAAGTGGCCCCAAGATTTGGGCTAAATGGGCCTTATTAAGGCTAATTAATGAGCCTAAAAACTAAGAATTAAATCAACACCTAAACCCAAATTAAAATCAGACCAATTTACACAAACTTAAACAATACTATTGGGCTTTACATAATAAAGACCAAACTAAAATAAACTTGAAAGGAAATTCGGCCTTCTTGCACTTAAAGGATCTCCACTTGTGCTTTATTTTGAAGAATTGGGCATCATGTAATAATGAATTGAAGATAGTCCAAACCAACTCAATCAAAATACCACGAATGTGCACCAATCTTGGCAAGAGTGAGTCCAAGCTTGCTCCATCTTTCATCTCCTCATCTTGACACATCTTTGGGCTATTCAGATCCATATCACTAGCTTTGATTTCAAAAGAGCAATCAGGGTTTGTTTCTGGCAAGACTAGAGTTGACAGCTTTCTCTTAGCCCAAGAACTCTTCTCTTTCCTCCATAAGAAGATCGAGGGCACAACTTGGCATTTAAATTGGATATGATGAAAGCGTTTGATAAGGTTTTGTGGAATTTTCTTCGACATCTTATTATCAAATTTGGCTTTCCATATTTATTTGTATAGTTGGTAATGATGAATTTGGAAGGTATCTTTAGTTGGTTTTCTATGATGCTTAATGGTGAAAGCAAAGGTTTTTTTCCATTCCACGAATGGGGTTAAGCAAGGGGATCCAGTTGTCTTCTTTGCTTTTCATATCGACTTCGGAGGCCTTATCAAGAGGTATCATAGCTCTTGTCTCAAAAGGTGCCATACAAGCTTACTCTGGGCTCAGGGATTGCCCAATGGTTACTCATTTAGCCTTTGTTGATAATATTTTGATATTTGATAGGATTGAGAAATGATCCTTTAAAAAAACTCATGGCTTTTTTGGAGATTTATCAGAAGGGTTCAAGAAAAAAAAATTAATTTTTCTAAAAGTTATTATTTGATTTCCAAGAGATATTCTTGGGCCTCAGAAATGGCAATCTCAGCTCTGCTTAGTATTCGGAGAGCCTCATTACCGTTCATATATCTTAGCTGTCCTATTTTTGTATGGGGAAAGAAATGTTCTTATTTCTTGCCAATTTTGGATAATGTTCAGGATCGCCTGGCAGGTTGGAAAAATAATCGCTTCTTTCCCAGGGCGGTAGACTGATCTTAATTAAACATGTCTTCTCGATGATTCCTATACATCTGCTTGTAGTTTTGGATCCCATCAAAGAAATCCTAGCTCAACACATCGTATTCAAGCTAATTTCTTTTGAGAGGATTCATATTTTGGTAAAAAGAGGCATTGGCGTAAGTGGAAAGATCTTTGCTTCCCAACCAATGAAGATGGACTTGGTCTTCGATATATTGGGGATGTTGTTTGTGCTTTCTCTTGCAAGATATGGTGGAACTTCCATGCATTTTCCTTGTTGTTGGCTAAGTATATAAAGAGCCGTTATAGCTCATACACTCCATCTTTTCCATCTCCAATTTGGCGAAGAGTGGTTAAGGTGCCAGTTATGGTGGAACCACATTTTCAACTTGCTGTTTGCTTAAGTGGCTTGTTCTTTTGGCTTTCTCATTGCTTGATATTGGAACTTTGGCGGATTTTGTGGATCAAATTCATTATTCCAATCTCAAAATCAATATGACATTTTCTCCAATAAGCATGGATGCTCGAGAGGTTTTCTTGCTCCTTTGGTGCTTTTGGATGTGATGGAAGAGTCTTGCAATATCCTTTATTCCTTACGGAAGGGTTGGATTTGCCTTTTTGGAATGTCATTTGAAATGGGTTGTTTGGCACTTCCTCAGCTTATCACTTGGTTTGGGCAAAGAAGTCTATCATGAGGTTTCGAGCCTTCATTTGGAGTTCAAGAATTCCTATTAAATACTCTGTTCTTGTTTGGAGAATGCTGAAAGGGTTGCTTCCATTTGGGGATATTCTTATACAGTTGGACATACAATTGGCTTCCAAGTGCTGCCTTTGCAACTCCTTGGATTCAATTGATCATTTTTTCGTGGTTTGCCCCTTGGCATCTGGGATGTAGGATGCTCTCGAACATGATTTGGGAATTTTGAGAATCCAAGTGCATTCAATCCATCAAAAGCTCAATGCTTGGTGGTTGTCTATCTTATCTACTTTGGATGGCCAGCTTGTGGCTATTCTTCCTCTGGTGATTTGTTGGCAGCTTTGGTGTGCTTGTGCCTTCATCCTTTTTATGGCAAAAGGTACTCTAATTATTTGTTGTCCACTATCAAGTCTAATGTCTACTTAGTGATCTCGGTGAAGCCTTTTGAAAATTCTATCTATTTGAGTTTAGGACAAGGTTGGGTGGTTACTAAACCTTCTAAAGCCCTAACCCTATCTCAGTTTGTTGGAGTTTTCCTCCTCTTGGATGCTTTAAATTAAATGTTGATGGTTCTTTGATAACCTCCTTGGGTCTAGCTGGTAGTGGTGGTCTCCTTAGGGATTCAGCTAATCATTTAGTGGTGGGTTTTGCCTCCTCTTTTGGCCATAAACTATCATGGTAGTGGAATTTTGGCTCTTATTGATGGTATTAAACTTTGTGTAGATCATGGTTGCATGGATGTGTTAATTGAATTGGATTCTCAAGTTCTTTGCCATATGATTCTATGTGGAAGGTCTTATTCTCTAGATTGATTAAAATGTTGCTTGGGTGCTCTTATACGTAAAGCTCGCGCTCTTCTTGCCCAGGTTTGTTTTGGTTTTGTTCATATCTATCATGAAACTAACTTGGCAGTAGATTTCGCAGCAAAATTAGACAATAGTTCTCTTAATTTTTTGCTTATCTTTAACTTGGCTTCAGCTCCTTGGCATTTGCTTGGTTTTGTGCCATTGGATGCTGCTCAAACTCCTTCAATCAGACTAGTTTGATTGTTGTATTTTTTCAATCATTTGCTTCTATTCACTATGTTTTTTATCAGGAGGTTTTGGTCTAGTCCCCCTCATTGAATCTCTTTTCAATTATTAATATAAATGGGAGTAGCGCCCCTTACCAAGGTTCCGGTGGTTAGATAATTAAAAAAAAAACTTGTTCACTTAGGTTAATAAGGATAACAATGGCTGAACCTTATGGTGCTAGTGGGAATTGTTCATATAAGTGTGATCCATACTCCTATAATTGCATCACCGGATGGTGTAACCATTCAAATTTGTCGTTATTGGAGTGATTATAGGGTGTGTGATCTTTATGAATCAATTCCTCTATAACCTCACAAGCTGGAAGCGTATTTTGAGAATGAGCTCGATAGTCTTGAGCAAACATTGATAGATTCATGGAAGAGACACAGAACTCAATCTAAAACTTGGAGCATCAGCTTGTGCATATTTGACAACAACAGTGGAAAGGCCTCAAAATGATCACATTCCTACTTCATGGGTGCAAGTTGATAATTTTACCTTTGGTTTGGAAGACCAAGCTAGTGAAGGCATGAAAGGGAACAAGGACAAAAAAGATGTCTACGTTCCGATGCAAGAGGTCTACAAGGAAGAAAAAGAAGGGGTGAATGAATGCTACGGTGTTGATTTACCTATTATCTTTGGGACTAACACGTGCCTTGAGAGTGGACCAACTCAATTTTGGAGGTCAAGCACTTAACTACTCCGAGCTATGTTAAAGAAGAGTATGTGATGCCGTTGAAACACCAATGAGAATGAATTAAGATGTGTATAACAATGCTCAAAAGATTGATGTGGATTGTGCTACTATTAGGGTAGTCAGAAAGTTTCCACAATTTTCCAAAGCTCCCACAGCCCAATGTTACTTTGGATGTGCTATATGCTACAGAGAGCTTTTCAAGGACTACTACACACTTGCTAAGCCTCTGTGACTTTGGGGAGTATTGCTTTCCTTTACTACCTATTTTATTATGTTTTATTTCTTTATATGCTTTAGTTTAAGAATTTGGTAGGGTAATAAAGGCTTGATGCTTCATGACGAATTAGGTTTATGTGTTTTATGTGGTGAGTTACTTTTGATTATAATTGAATAATGTGTTATTAGATTGTGACAAATTAGTCTAATTTAGCTAATGATGATGGACTATAAGCTTACATGATGAACTGTGAATATTATGAATTCTCAATTGAGCTTTTAACTTGGTTTTGTTCTTTGATGATACATTTTTCTTTATCAAGTTTTGAGTAGTTTGATTATAGTTATACAGATGTTTGGTTTGTCGGACCTTTTCCTTTTCTTTGTTATTGAATCCTTTTTGAAAATTAACATTGCATTAATTAAGTTGGAAGGATGAATTGGGGATTTGTGACCTTTGTATTGAGATTAACCCCGTTACCTTTAGTTATTGGGCTTTTTAGATTTTTCTTGAATTGTCTGAATCTCGTAAACTCCCGATGACTTCCACTTAGAATTGTTATGTTCTTCAAAAATTAGGAGTGTAGATTCCTAGATTTTGCTTTCTTGGTTAAGATTGGTATTTTTATGAGTTAACTAAATTTGCTCTTATACTTGGTAGAGCTTTAGTGTATTTTGTGGGAGATTTCCATGATTAAAATTGAAACCAGGTTTTAAAGTGGAATTTGTTTTTATTGGCATTCACATTCACTTTTATGGATTTTATCCTTCATCTATTAGGGCTTTTCGGTTATTCAAACATAGGAATAAGTGCCCTTCAATCGGATATCGGACAAAAATTTTAGCGATAAAATAGGAAAACAGCACGACGTAATGTAAAAGGCCAATCGCAGACAATGATTAACCAAAGTAAAATAAATTATAGACTACGATTGGATCAGAAGCACAAGTGCAGACTGTGCTTGAGCTCATACTCTGCATCTAGTTTGACCTTCCTACACGATTTTGACGATTTTTAAAGTTTCGGATGTCCATTTTGGGCTCGTAATAGTGCGCTTCGAAACTTATTTTGATCCCTACACTTTGTAACTCTTAGAAACTATAAAAAAGAGTTTTTAGGATCTCAAAATCACCGTCTATTTCTATTCTCTCTTAGGGGCTACAAATTAGACTAGGGTTTTATTTCTTTTTCAAGAAGAGTTAAAGGAGAGGTTCAGGATTGATAACCTTAGACAAGAACTTGAGATTATTCATTGGAGAAGCATTCTAAAACCTTTATTATGCTATTTAATTCTTGTTTTATCAATCTTTTATCATTTACCTTTAACTTGTTCTTTCTTTATTTGCTTTCTTAGATCAATGTTTAGACTAGTTTACTTGCTTTCAATGTTATTCTTTGCATTATTCCTTCCATCCATGTTCTAATTTCTTATGGACTAAGGTTGAATGATGCCGATCCTCTGGGTAAAGATTAACTTGATCATCAATTGGAATAATCATAATAATTTTGTATAATAATTAACACAATTTGAAAATTTTAGAGAGCAGCTAACTCTAGGTATGGTTAGGTTGGCTGAGGTGATACAGTCCATTAATCCTCCATTCTAGAACCATTTTGATTGTTAGATTAATCTAATTCAAGACCAAGGTGGCAGGATTAGTTAATTGTTTCACAATAATTCCATACGAATAGAACTCCAATATATTCTGTTAGGTTGAACTCCAATTTATGAAAATCTCCATCTTTATGTGGAAAGTGTTGAAAAACAACTTCCAACGGATGATGTGATTTCCAAGTTAAGTATTCCGTTAGCCTCCAAGTGCTATTTTTGTAATAATGCGGAATCTTTGAATCATCTCTTCGTGGCATGTACAATTGCAGACACATATTTGAAGTTTCTTCGAATCTTGGTTTGAATGGACATTTCCTCCGGCTACAACCATTTCGGAAAAGCTAAATTCGTGGTGGTGGGCTGCACATTCTCCTTCAACCACAATGGGTGCCATAAATAAAATACTTCCATGCATTATTTACTGGTTTGTACGGAAAGCTAGAAACAAGGTCATCTTCCAAGGGATGAGCATCAATGCAACACGGATAATTGTTGATATTTGTGCTTACTTGAAAGATGTTTCTTCAATATATCCATTTAAGAAGGTGATAGAGGCAGATGACCTGTTCCTTTCATGAGGTATTTGTAATCAACTTCTTCATTTGCAACCGAGGAGAATACTTGTTGTTAAGTGGGACTGCCCTCCTCTTGGCTCATTCAAGTTGAACGTGGATGGGGCTCAAAAGGCAATCCATGTGTGGCAGCGGGGTTGGAATCCTCAGAGACCATAATGGACAATGTATCAAGGCCTTCTCCAACGGGTATCATACGACAAACCAATTTGAAAGCTGAGGTTTTGGCCCTAGTAGATGGCCTCAAAATGTGTTGCTCACTGCAATTACAAGCTGTGGAGGTGGAACTGGACTTTTTAACTCTTGTCAACATCTTGAACGGGCTGTCCACACCACCATGGAGGATTGATCATGAACTCCAACTCATCAAAGACTTCTTAGTAGGCATAGTTGTTTCATTTTCGCGTGTATTTAGAGAGATAAATCGGGTTGCAGATAGTTTAGCAAATGAGGGTATCATCAAGCTTATGTATGTTGAATATGACCAAGACACCATTCCTTCTCATGTAAAAGGTTTGGTACTCTTGGATGCTAGGGGCTGCCCCTACATTCATCATTGTAAATCTTGAGTTTCTTCAAACAAAATCCTCACCGAGTTCGGTTATTGCTTTAAAAAATAAAGAAAGAACTCCAATATATTAATCTAGAACAGTGAGAAATCTTTCCCTAGTTAATGAATTTGATAGGACCCAATTACGTGGTCTGGAATAGGGATTAGGTTGATAATTGGGAATTGATCTTCCATGCATTATAATTGAACCAATTAATTGATTGGATTATTCAAAATCAGGAATTGGCTAATTTAACCCTAATCTATTGTTTTCATTAGTTAAAGTCTTCAGTTATAGTTTACTCAATTCTCTCTCCTATTGTCGATTATTCAAATAGCATTTGAACCAAATAACCGACACTTCCTAAACCAATTGTTGTGGGTTAGATCCCTACTTATACAATACACTATTTGATCCCATACACTTGCAGTGTATTATCTAGTTAAGAGTAAATATAATAACTAAATATTTTATGTATCATGTTTTTGGGAACATTGTTGGAGATTGGTTTTTTGCCAATATTGATATAATTTCACAAGAATACTACTTTAGCGTGTAATTTGTGTTTGATTTGTGCTAGTGTTACTTCTCAATATTTTGAAAAAAAAAAACCAAAATGATTCTCTTTTTAGTGCATAGTTTAGGTTAGCTACTAATAAAGATCTAAACTCTGCTATTTTTTTCTATTTGTGTGCTTTTGTGTTAGTACTTGTTTTTGTGTTTTGTTTTTGTGTCAGTTTTATAAGAAAATGCAAGGAATGAATTGGAATTAATCATGCCAAGGATTTTATCATCCTTGTGATTATGGAGGCATGACTGATAGGCATGATTCTTATGATGTTTTAGATGTACTCAGGATTGGTTATCATAATATGTCAATCCAATTTGTAGCCATAGAATAAAAAATAAGTAAATTTCATGCTAATTCAATTTCTTCTAATGGTTTATATTGTGTTTCTTTTGTAGGTAACCGTGCTAATACGAACCCTACCGTGGTGATTATCATATGGGATGGTCCAACTACCCAAATTCTTTTACAAGCTACCAAGTTCATCCTTATTCATTTCCTACACCTCAAGAGCCTATGTGTGAACAAATGGAACCCCATAGTATAAATGAATACCGATGGTCCACCAGGATGAATGCTAACCAAGGAAACCTCTATTTATCTGACCGACCAAACATCATATAAGGGTATGGTGAACAAACTGATATGAACGACTACATTTCACCATCACCTATGGGACAATGCAAGTTTGGGGAGAATGGCATTCATGGAGACACTTGTGAATGTTATGATTATGACTACACTCAACCACTACCAACCCAAGAAGAAGATGCTAATGCATGACTGGAAAGAAAGATGATTATCTTTATGGAGAAGACGAATCTTTAAATCACCAAGATGAATCCATAAAGACATTCTCTAACCAACTTTCCAAACTCGCAAATAAGTTGGTGGGTGAAGTTCAAAGGACTCTTACACCAATCACAAATGAAGGGAAGGATGGCCATCTTGAAGGTAATTTTAAGATGTGCGGGTCATGGAGCATGGGAAATGAAGATGAACCGAAGATTGCTTACATCATCCTATCACACATGCCATAGATGTGTCATCCTATGTGTTGATAAAGTTGGCTCGAGTAGTGGAAGATGCGAGTACCTACTAGATAGAAATTAGGGATATGGTGACTAACTATGTCAGAGTTTCACTTGTTCTTGGGAACTTCGGATGTGCTATGCAACGCAGATAGTTAAGCAAGGACTACAACATCCTCCACAAACCTTGTTGCTTACTAAGGGAATATTTATTTTAGTTTTGCTTTTGTTATTGTTTTAATTATATATAGGAAGTTTAAGAACCCGGTGGAGTAATAAGGCTTGATGCCTCGTAACTAGATAGGTTATGTGTTTTATGTAGTGAACTATTTTTTATTATGCTTGGATAATGTGTTTTTAGATGATGAAAATTAGTTTAATTTAGCTATGGATTATATGCTTACTTGATGAATCATAGTTGTCATGGAATTCTCATTTGAACTTGAACTTGTTTTGCTATTTGTTTATGGAAGTTCTAGTTTTTGATACATTATGTTTGCTAGTTGAGTAGTTTGATGAGGATATTATATTAATGTTTGTTATAGATTTGGATTAGTTTTGGTTGTTGAGTACACACTGTCAATTTACTATTTCAGGCTAATTATGTTGACAAGCGAAGTTGGGTGATAAATTGGACATGTAAATGATCTTTGTAATGTTTTAAACCATGTTGGACCTATGTTTGTGTTGTTTTTCAATTGTTTAAACCCTGTGAAGTCCCAATGATCCCTACTTAGTGTAGCCATGTTGGTTGAAAAAAGAAAATCAATTTTGAGGACTCATGTACTTAATTGGACATTGCATTTGTATGATTCATTTAAACTTGCTCATTTGCTTAGTAATGTTAGGATTGCATTGTTGATAAATTCTATGAATAGAAGTGAAACCAAGTTTGTGTAGTTAAGCGAAATCGAGCAATGGATGATGGAACTATTCTAATAAAAATCATAATTAAATGAAAGCGATAAAAACTTAATTTAAAGCTAGATTAACTAAAAGCAAGTGAGTGAAAATAACTAATTACGATATTAAGGAACTAATTAAGCTATTCTAGTAGAAGCAAGTAAAGGAAAGCACTTAATTCTAACCTAGAGACAATTAACCAAATTAAGACTAAAATTAAAAGCAAGCAAATTACCCAATTAAAAGGACTACAAATAAGAAACCTTGAATACTAAAAGCAACCATTTCTAAACTAGAAATTGGAAAGGGTTAAACTAAAAATCTAAATATTTTTGGATTTTTGATAGAAATAAAGAAAGCCCACCAAGAATTAACTATAGAGACAGTATAATTAAAGCTTAGACACATTGAGAATTCTTAAATAGAAAGCAAGAAATTAACAAGAACCCTAATTTTCCTATGAAACCCTAGATTGCAAATAAAGAAATTCTTACGAAATTAGACAAGAAAGAGAATAAAAATTATATCTACGCGAAACTTGCGATTAACCCACTACGATTATCTAATCAAATTTTGAACTTGACAAGAAATTAAAAGAAGATCCAAGAGAAAATTAAAGAGGAATTTCTATTTAAAAAGAAAACTTGGAGTTCAAGATATCCTAAACTATCCTAAAATCTAACTAAACTATCTCTTACTAATTTTTATTCAGTAGCTTGAATAGTGTAATATTACACAAGGCAAAAATCAGGAGTTATTGGCTGAAAGTTTACAAAATTGCCCTTACAACTTAACTCTCAGGTCGCGATATGGAACAATTGAGATCGTGATCTCGACCCTAATACATTAAGACAATTTCCCGAGTTGAGATTGCGATATGGAGAGTTTGAGATCGGATCTCGACTCTCTTCTCAGCAATCTTCATTTCTTCAATTATTGCAATTTGGCCCTTTGAGCTTTGTTCATTCCATCTTCGAACCTCTAATTTTTACCTGCATAATATTAATCACCATTAAGCAATCAATTAATCTATAATTTTAATAAAAACTTATCAAATTTAACAAGAACGGAAATACAAACACATATGAAAGAAATTAATTAAAGTCTTCAATTACTTATCTAAAATTCGGGATTTCAACTACCAAAATGCTATAATTTAGAGGAAAATAACTCTAGTTTACTGGAGTTATCACACCCCCAAACTTAGCCTTTTATTACATCTAGTCCCGAGCAAAACAAAAAATTAAAATGAAAAGAAGCCTACTAACACTCAAACATAAAAATACCTCCAAAGTCAACGTGACACTTGATGAATCATGGATGTACTTAAAATAATTAAGAAATCTCTCAAGAAGCGTTCAATACTACGTGATATGTGAAGTGTATGAGTGAATCAATCCAAAATTGAAATTTTGTTCGCCATAGAAGCACACATTCATTCACTAAACAAGATTTCACATCACCAAGCATTACTATTCTCAAAAAAAAAATTACCGAAAGTTTTAGTTCTTTTCATTTGAAACATCATTACTTCTCAAATCACAAATATTATGAAGTTAGTCAAGTATCTTGACTAAGCATCATGAAAATAGAAGTTCAATTAAGAATCAACTTAAATGCAAATGTCGCATTTTGGAAATAAACCTCTAACAAGGAATAAGTAATATGAGATTAATGATAAGTATTACAAACGTTTATTCCTTAACTTATTGGTATATTAAGTATCTCTGAACGCAATTCCTAATGGCTTAATTCAGAGAAACAACATGGGTACATGTCAGAATCCCGTACTCGCCTTATTGCTACTCTAATGGCTTATTTCAGAGAAACAACATGGGTACATGTCGGAATCCTGTACTTGCCTTATTCCTAATTTTTTTTCTTTTTTCTTGGCCCTAAACCAAGGAAAAGGAGTGAAATGTACCAAAAATTAATCTCGAATATCAATTGTTCACAAGTTAGAAGAACATTCCCTGTGCAAACTGTTGAACCCCAGTCATGATAATCATATTTTGATGATGACCAAATCGCACTAACAATTTGAAAACAAGTGTGCAAAAAAATAGGGAGTTTCGGACGTAAATGATTGTTCGAACACAATCAAGAAAACAACCAGTAAAACTCTACGGACATTGATGATTATCCGAAAGGAAGACAATTCGAATGATGAAAATCGTCCGACACAAAGAACATAAGGCCGTCCCGGACGAAGAACAGCGTCCGACCATATTTCCAGAACTGTCAGATTTTAATATTGCATCGACCGGATGCAGGTTCGGACGCTTCCTTGGACTTCTGAACGAATACCCTCAGAGAATGGACGCAACGTCGGACATAGGATTTTGCATCAACCGTCCAAACGGTCCAACGACTAGTTCGTTCTGACGCACGCTTGCTGCATCGGCCGTTCGAAAGGTCCAACGGCTAGTTTTCTAGTAAACAGAAAATAGCCGTTGGAAAGTTGTTAGAAGCATTTTTTGGGCAACTATATATACCCCTAAGCCTAAATTAAATAGGAGAGACTTCTACATTGATTACAAGTAATTCTTGGGTTATTTGGGAGAAATAGGGAGTACAAGTGTTGTAATAGTGTAGGTAGTGAAAAGAGCTTAGAAGTGCAAAAGTTCTTCAAGTGTTAGAGTGGAGAGATAAAAATTGTAACAAAGGGAGGTTGTGAGTGTAAAACTCTTGACTCATCTAAAGGAAATTAGTGTGAGCAAAAGTGATCCTCACTTGTGTACAAGAGGTTATTGTTACATTACTCACCTACTTTGAAGAGACTTTTAGCGGCTGAAGTTGAGAACTTGGTAGTTGCCTTAAGAGAAGCTCTTTGTGAATGTACTCCAAGCTTGAGAAGCTTGGGAGTTTGGTTTGCATTTCTTAATCTTAATCTTTTTATTGGTTCTTTGAGATTCAATTGTTGAATCTCTACTTGTGATTATTTGTGCTTAAGTGTTCATTTGTTGCATAAAATTTGAATTTCCATTAAACACATTATAAGGATTGTCTTTTTAGAAACAACCTAATTCACCCCCCTCTTAGGTTGCTTTTTGGGCCAACACAAACACATGAAATGTCCCAAAATTCCTTCTACTTCAATTAATTCATTTCTTTCCAAAAGATAGTTCATCAACCACATAATATAAGTGATTTGATAAGAAACAACATTTCAAATAAATTTTCCTAAAATTTCAGCACTTCTTTTTGAAAAATAGTAATTCTAAGTTTATGAATTCTTTATGTTGTAAATGAACTACTCACTCACACAAAAATTCTTGAAATGAATCAATCGTATACTTCAATCACAAAGCATTGAACATCAAAATTCATCATCATTGAGTACCTAATTGATAAATTTTCCATCCATTAAACATCAAGTGGCAATAATATGTATAAAATAACCATTCCCAACACAAAGAAATAGACACCCCCAAAGTTGTCTCTTTTATTCTAATTGATGAATAAATCATCCTTCCACTCACCCGAAATTAAACACAAAGACAAACCCAAAAATAAAAAAAAAACTACTCAAATCATGACATAACTATAAACTAAGAACTAAAATTGGGTAGAAATGCTAAGAGTGATAAATTGTGTCATGCATTTCACCATTCAAGCTTCAAACAAAATCAGCATTCAATTCAACTCGTCAACTAATGCAAAGATGGCATCAGCTTAGGGCCCTTAGCCACTCTACTTTTATTAAGCAATGACCAAACTTCACCAAGTGTCAAACATGAGATTCCAAAAGAAATTCAATCCATAAAGCTTTTGCAATTGTCATAGAAGATCACAATGTATCAACTTGGCATCAGCTTAAGGCCATTAGCCAAACTACTTGAAAAGAAAATCCAAAATACTTCAATTGCAAAGACTGAAAGTAAAACAAAAGTAATCCAAAGTAATCAAAAGTTATGCTGTTCAATCAATAAAAATAGAGAGAATTTTCATCATCCATCAAATCGATCCAGTGATCGGGTTGGTCTTCATCCATGCTCAAGAAAATGGTGGCTTAATCTCTTCATTCCATCTCTTCTTGACCCTCCTCAACGTCACTAGGTTGGGCCTCTTCATGATCATCATCCATGTCCTCTCCAGTGGCACCCGTATAGCTAGATCCCTCATGATGTGTGGTAGCCGCCGGTGATGTGTAGTAGTGTCCATGAGGTGGACCAAAGTGCCATGCCGGAGGTAAGTGTGGCTGTACCCAAGTGCCTAATGAAATAATCTTTAAAGCTTCCCCAATGACGGTCAAGTTGTTGTGCATTACCATTTGACTATACGACCAGTACTTTTGGTCTTGTAGATCATTCCTTTCTTCTTCATTTTCCGGATCATTAAATACTAGACCTGGGGGTATTAGAATCATTGAAATTCTCTGAGGTGGCTGTGGCTGTGGCTGTGGCTGGGTAGGGTGCTCTTCCTGGTGGTGCTTTTCATATTCTCTCACCATCCTATAGACATATTCCCGATTGATCCTTCCTCTAGGATGTGTCAATGGTTCCAAATGACCAATCAGGCAACCCGCTATGGTGCAAAAATGGTGAATTAGACTAGCGGCATAAAATATGGGTCGTCCAGACCTACCACTCTCTAAAAACCCCTGTCTAATAAGGTGACCAACATTCACCGGGACCCCAGTTATGATGGCATAAACTAAGAGTACTTTGTTCCTTTGGATAAAGGTCACAACATTGGACCCCCAAATGCGGCTACTGATAAAATAAAACCATAACTTAGCCACTAATGAGAGTCCTTGACGAGCAAATTTGAACTCAGTTGCAGACGAAGTACTCTTAATCCACTCTATAATCCCTTCTATCACAAATGGCATCTTTGAATGCATTCATATCCTTTCTTTATTATTAAAAAATGCCAAGTATTGACTAGAAGGTACGGAGGGGTATGTTGAAACACGCATTGATCACATCAGCACTAAAATCTACTAAAATCCCCCGTATTTGCACCTTGTCATCTTCTAATTCACATAATTTACAATGAAACTCCTTGACTAGTTGGGTAGCCCAAGGGTCAATTTGAGTGTTAAAACCTTCCCAATGCCGTGACCTAATTTGCTCCTCTATAGCTTGTCTAGCATCTTCATAAATTCCCCAATGTATAGACAGGTCAAAATTATGTTCTCTAATCACCTCATGCTTCTCGTTAGTCTTATACAATTGTTGAGCCCTATCACTTGAGAATTGAGGTTCAATTAGCTCACTGCTCTCAAAAGGCTGTTCTGAACCCCCTTCTCCACAAGTACCCTCTCCGGACTTTCTTTTCCTGGACCCGGTTCCTCTTCCTCTCATTCTAACTCTTGCTTTCAGCACTGCCATAAACCCCTCTAGTCATCTTTGATCAACAAAATTCAATCAACAATTTAAGAATTCATCCCCGAATCAAGAACCACAACTACCAAATCACAATCAACAATTTCCAACAATTTTCCAAGTATTTGAATTCCAAATCAATTCCACTCAAAAATCAAGCCAATAATTCCAACAATTGGACAAATCAATATCACAATTGTCCTAAAACAAATTTGCATAAATTATTGTCCAAAATGAAACAATTGAGTACCATCAATTCACCACAAGTTAATCCACAAAACCCCACAATTATCTTTAACAATTTATCAATTAAAACTAAGAATCCAAAGAAGGATATTACCCGTTTCTTTTTCGGATTGAAATTTTCTCAAAAGTTGCTTTTGTATCAATCCCCCCTTGAAGTCCAAATTTCTTCAAAAATCATCAAAAAGATGCTAGCTTTGATGTTCCTAGAGGAAATTAGAATGATATTAGTGATGGGTGTGGAGTTTTTGAAAGTGATTTTTAGTAAAGATGAGGGAAGAATTTTGAGGGATTGGGGTTAGGGTTTTTGGTTGAGAGGGGGAAGAAGAAGAGAGAAGTTTATGAAAGAGAAGAAGAAGTGGTTTTTTTAAAATAAAAAAAAAATGAATCTGGTCTTCGAGATCGCGATCTCAGTTTTGAGATCGAAGGAGTTGAGATTGCGATCTTAACTCGGTGCAAAAATAGCCTTTGTGGAAGTTCGGAGTTGAGACCGCGATCTCAACCCAAATGACCATTCTGCCCTCCAGAAGTTTGAGTTTGAGACCGCGATCTCAAATTTGAGATCGTGGTCCCAAGCGCAATTTCTACGAAGTGAATTTTCACACTTACACAAAATTACTCCACTCTTGACCACTTTTCTCCATGTGCAAGGGTAACCTACAAACAAAGAATCACAAGTTAGGATGACAATTTTCATACATTCTTTAGCACCATTTATTCAACTCAAAAATCAATTTTATTTTTTTTACAAAAATTCTAACCTTTAATTAAACCAATTTACTCAAAATCAAGCCAATTAAAAATCACACCAAAAGAAAGCAATAACAACTAATTTAAAGACTTGGGTTGCCTCCGAAGAAGCGCTCTTTTATAGTCATTAGCTTGACTATGGCATGACCCTCATTCTTGTGTTAATCGGACGATTTCTCGTCCACCTTCAATGATTCCTCCAAGGTAGGGTTTAAGCCGATGTCCATTGACCTTGAAAGCTCCCTCTTTCCCCTTTATTTCCACCGTTCCATGAGAAAAGGTTTGGACCACTTCAAAGTGACCACTCCATCTTGACTTAAGCTTTCCCGAAAATAACTTGAGTCTTGAATTATAAAGGAGCACCAAATCACCGACTTTAAATTCCTTTCTTTGGATATGCTTATCATGCCATGCCTTTGTCTTCTCCCTATAAATTAAAGAATTTTCAAATGTCTCCCTCCAGAATTCATCCAACTCATTCAAATCAAGCATACTTTTTTCATATGCCTCTTTCAACTCAAAATTCAAGTTCTTTATGGCCCAATATGCTCAATGTTCAAGTTCCACGGCAAGTGACACGCTTTTCCATACACAATATGATACGGAGACATCCCTCTGGGAGTTTTAAATTCCTTACAATAAGCCCACAAAGTGTCATCTAACTTCAACGCCCAATCTTTCCTAGCATTATTCACCATTTTCTGTTGGATTCTCTTCAATTCTCGGTTTGACACCTCCACTTGACCCGATGTTTGTGGGTGATAAGCTAAAGCAACCTTGTGTTTCACCCCATATTTTTTCATTAATGCCTCAAATTGAGAATTCTTCAAATGTGATCCCCCATCACTGATGATAGCCCGAGGAACTCCAAACCGAGAAAAGATATTCTTGCGAAGGAATTTAGTAACCACCTTGGCCTCATTGGTTGGAGTAGCAATTGCTTCAACCCACTTCGACACATAGTCCACCGCAACCAAAATGTACTTATTGGAGTATGAGACCAGAAAAGATCCCATGAAATCAATCCTCCCATGCATCAAATACCTCCAACTCAATAATGCCATGAAGGGACATTTCATGTTTCCTTGAAATATTACCCACCCTTTGACATTCATCACATTTGAGCACAAAATCCCGGGAATCTTTGAACATAGTTGGCCAATATAAACCACTTTGTAAGACCTAGAAAGCCGTCCGTTGAGCTCCATCGTGCCCTCCAACTAGAGATGAATGATAATGTCTTAATATATAGGATACTTCATATTCCAGAACACATCTCTTTGGACTTGATCATTCACCTTACGGAACAAATATGGTTCTTCCCATAAATAATGTTTAAGTTCCGCAAAGAATTTCCTCCTCTCATTGATGTTTAGCATCTTTGGTACTATTCTTGCCACAAGATAATTCACAATATCCGCATACCATGGACTCACCTCCTTCACCTCAAACAACTTCTCAATTGGAGATTCTTCATTGATTATCCCTTCTCAAGATTGACAAGTCTAGATGCCTCAATTCTTGAAAAATCTCAGGTCGGTTACCATGTTTTTCACACCCTTTTTGTCGACCACCTCCCAATCAAACTCCTGCAACAAAAGTATCAGTCTCAATAAACGTGGCTTGGCATCTTTCTTAGAAAACAAATACTTTAATGCGGAGTGATCGGTATGAACAATTACCTTTGATCCAATCAAATATGATCTAAACTTATCAAATGCAAAAACTATAGCAAGTAGTTCCTTCTCTATTGTTGAATAATTAATTTGTGCATCATTTAAGGTCCTACTAGCATAGTAAATGACATGCAACATCTTGTTCACTTTTTGACATAGCACGACACCTATTGCATAGTCACTAGCATCACACATGAGCTCAAAGGAAAGAGACCAATTTGGTGCTACAATAAACGGTGCAATCACAAGAGTGTGTTTTAACTCATTGAATGCTTTCAAACAAAAATCATCAAAATGAAATGGACAATCTTTTTGAAGTAACAAACACAATGGTCTAGCAATATGAGAGAAATTCCTAACTTGAATCTTCTATAAAAACCAGCATGACCTAAGAAATTTCTTACCCCTTTAACATTGATCGGAGGAGGTAACTTTTCAATTACCTCCACCTTTGCCCTATAACCTTCTATTCCCTTTGATGAGACCTTGTGACCCAAAACGATTCCTTCTCTCACCATGAAATGACATTTTTCCCAATTGAGAACTAAATTAGTTTCCACACACCTCTTTAACACCTTGGACAAATTTGCAAGACAATCATCAAATGAGCCACCAAATACACTAAAGTCATCCATGAAAATCACTATCCTCTTTTCAACCATTTCATGAAAAATAGCAAACATACAACGTTGAAATGTACTTGGAGCATTGCAAAGTCCAAAGGGCATTCTCCTATAAGCAAAGGTACCAAATGGGCATGTGAAAGTAGTTTTATTTTGGTCTTCCGGAGAAATGACAATTTGAAGGTATTCGGAATAACCATCAAGAAAACAGTAATATGCAAAACCGGCCAACCTCTCAAGGCATTTGATCAATAAAAGGCAAGGGAAAATGATCCTTTCGGGTGGCTTCATTCAACTTTCGAAAATCAATCCACATTCACCAACCTGTAACCAATCTAGATGCGAGGAGCTCATTGGTTTCACTTATGATTACGGTAATACCACCCTTTTTGGGAACGACTTGAGTGGGGCTAACCCTCTCACTATCTCTAATAGGATAAATAATACCGGCTTTCAAAAGCTTAAGAACCTCCTTCCTCACAACCTCTTTTAAAGTAGGATTCAATCTCCTTTGAGGTTGCCTTACTAGTTTATTCCCTTCATTCATCAAAATTTTATGCATGCATATGGAAGGGCTTATTCCCTTTATATCATCAATAGACCAAGCAAAGGAATTTTTATCCTTTTAGGCACTACAATCAATCTTTGAAGTTGCTCATTTGTCAAAGATGCATTCACAATCACCGGGTATGTCTCATTTTCACCAAGATATGCATACATTAAGTGGGTAGGAAGGGGTTTATGCCCTAGCTCCAAATTGGGGGGGTTCGTTGGTCGGAGACCCCCCTTTACCTTCTTCTTGATTCTCTTCATCTTCATTTTGTAATAAGTTCTCATCCTCCAGGTGATTCACATCCTTCATTCGTTCTTCATCATCTTGATTTGGCGCATTTGACTCCAAGACCTCTTCCTCCATTAAGAAATTCTCCATTTCATTCCTACAACAATCATCAATTAAGTCACCTACTGCATTTATATTCATGACATCTTCAAAAATTGAAGGAAGCTTTAATGAATCAAAAACATTAAATGTAACAATTTCATCATTTGTTCGGAATTCCAACTTCCCTTCTTGAACATCAATAAGTGCACGGCCGGTAGCAAGGAAAGGTCTCCCAAGAATGATTGGCATCTCTTCATCCTCTTCCATTTCAAGCACAATGAAATCTGCCGGAAGGTAAAGTTTGTCAATTTTCACAATCACATCTTCAATGATCCCCTTTGGAAACTTTATGCTTCAATCCGCAAGTTGCATCCAATGAGACACTTGTTGGCTTCAATTGACCTCCATTCTTGAATACTCCAAAAGGCATCAGATTTATTGAAGCTCCTAAGTCACATAATGCTCTTCCAAATTGCAAACCCCCAATCTCACAAGGTATAGAAAATGAAACGGGATCTTTGAGCTTTGGTGGCAACTTCTTTGTAAGTAGTGCACTACAATGCTCCATTAAGCACAAAATTTTATCGCCATGCAATTTTCTTTTCGATGTAAGGACTTGTTTCATGAATTTGGCATAGGTAGGAATGTTCTCAAGTGCCACCATGAAAGGGATGTTGATTTCAAGCTTTTTGAAAATCTCTAGAAATTTCTTGAATTTCTTTTCCTTTTCTTCATCCCTTAGCCTTTGAGGAAATGGCATATTAACATGTTTTGGCTCATGATGCTTGGGATCCTTGCCTTCATTGCTTTGTGAATTGGGCATAATAGACTCATTCATCATTCTGTCTTGCCCATTTGAAGACTCCCATTTTTCTTTCGATCTTCATCCTCAACCCCTTCTTGTTCTTCATTCTTCATTGAATTTCTCACAACTCTTTCTTCCAAATCTTTACCACTCCTAAGGGTAATAACCTTGCATTGCTCCTTAGGGTTTGGAATGGTGTCACTCGAAATCACTCCTAAAGGCCTCTCATTGTTCAACCTTGCCAATTGTCCAAATTGAATCTCCAAATTTCTTGTTGAAGCCTTCAAATTCTCATAATCTCTTTTGTGCTCTTCCGTTTTCCTATCCAATTCTCTTCTCAAATACTCGAATTCTCTTTTCCAACCTTCTTCACCCAAATTGTCTCTAGGAGCATATTGATCATGATACATGGGTGGGAAAGAATTTGAATAATGGAAAAGAGGTCTTTGTTGTTGGTTTTGGAATGAAGGATTGGGGAAATTTTGATATGAGTTAGGTTGGAAATTTCTTTGATGTGGCGGTTGATAAGGAATTCGGGGTTTGAGTGTGCTGGGCATTTTGAGGTGGGGGATTTGGAATGTTTGTTGGTAAGGAGGATTGGATTGGTTGTTGGTGTTACTCCATGAGAAATTTGGGTGATTCCTACAAGAAGGATTGTAAGTGTTCCCATAAGCTCCGGATTGGTTCCTTACAAATGAAGATTGATTAGCCACATAATTGATTTGCTCATTAGCTCCATATGGCATCTCACAATTCCCATTGGCATGGCCGCCTCCACAAAAATCACATGTCATGCTTCGTTGAGTTGGAGAAGAAGTCATAACATTTACACTACTAGGTTTCCCTAGATTCTCCAACGCTTTTGCCATGTTGTTCATCACATTCAAGAACATGCTTTATTGAGCCAATAGGGCATCTTGCATGTTTAGATTCAGCGCTCAACTATTTGCATTGGCTTGATTAGCTTGGTGTTGAACCACCGGTGGAGTTATCGGTCCATGATGGTAGTAGTTGTATGCCATCCTATTCAACAACTCTTGAGCTTCTTCCTAAGTCTTATATGAGATAGAGCCTTCGGCGGAGGCTATATTGCGCTGATCTACAATGGATTTCGTCTCTTGAAGTAAACCATTATAAAAGGTTTGGACTTGAAGCCACAAAGGAATGACGTGATGAGGGCATTTTCTTAGTAACTCTTTGAATCTTTCCCAAGCTTTCCCTAGGCTTTCACCAACATCTTGTTTGAACGATGTAATCTCATTCCTTAATTTAGCAGTTCTTGAGGGTGGAAAGTACTTCGCCAAGAACTCTTGAGCAAGTTGGTTCCAAGTGGTGAATGTTCCTTGGGCGTGGGATTCCAACCATGACTTTGCCCTATCACGAAAAGAAAAAGAAAATATCCTCATCCGCACACAATTCGGGTGCACTCCATTAAATTTAAATGTGTCCAAGACTTCTTCAAAATTCATGAGGTGTGTGTAGGGGTCCTCATTTGGTCCACCTCTGAACATGGCATGGGCTTGGAGCATTTGGATTAAGGCGGGCTTGATTTCGAAATTGTTGGCTTGCACGGGCATCCGTGCAATGCCTGAGTTCGCCAGACCATCAAAATTAGGTAAAGCATACTCCCCCAATGGCCTTCCATTCCCATTCATGCTATTTCCATTCCTATAGCCACCAATTCCATTATTTCCAACTACCTCTTCTTCTTCGTTTTCCATGTTCACATTCCCTTGATGAGCATAGCATATGCCATTTCTATCATTTCTTGCCCTTGTTGCCCTTCTCAACCTTCAAAATTCTCTTGTCGAAGCAAATGAACGGCTCTTGAGCTCCTCTTGCCATGCACTACACAACCAAAGCAAATAGTCAATTGAAATTCCAAGTCAATTCCACAAGATATCCAACAAACATAAAAATTCACAAAATTAACAACTAAACTAAACTAAAAAAAGAGCTTAATCTACACGACCCGTAAAGTGCTTGATATTGCCAAAAACCGAAGACAAACCCTGGCAACGGCGCCAAAAACTTGATTGCTTCGTTAGTAGAATTCAACTTTGAAAGGACAAACAAGCAATAATTAACCACACTAAGTATACGGAGGTTTAGTGTTGATAGTGGTATAGGATGAGTGGGTATCATCCCGCAAGGATTGTTGGAATGCAATTACAAAGATTTACGGATATTTGTGTAGTTAAGCGAAATCAAGCAATGGATGATGGGACTATTCTAATAAAAACCATAATTAAATGAAAGCGATAAAAGCTTAATTTAAAGCTAGATTAACTAAAAGCAAGTAAGTGAAAATAACTAATTACGATATTAAGGAATTAATTAAGCTATTGTAGTAGAAGCAAGTAAAGGAATACACTTAATTCTAACCTAAATTAACCAAATTAAGGCTAAAATTAAATGCAAGCAAATTACCCAATTAAAAGGACTACAAATAAGAAACCTTGAATACTAAAAGCAACCGTTTCTAAACTAGAAATTGGAAAGAGTCAAACTAGAAATCTAAATATTTTTGGATTTTTGATAGAAATAAAGAAAGCCCACTAAGAGTTAACTAAAAATTAAAGAAAGAAATCGAGAATTGTCAAATAGAAAGCAAATTCCAGAAATTAACAAGAACCCTAACTTTCATAAGAAACCCTAAATTGCAAGTAAAGAAATTCTTACTAAATTAGATAAGAAAGCGAATAAAAATTACATCTACACATAGCTTGCGATTAACCCACTACGATTATCTAATCAAAATTCAAACTTGACAAGAAATTAAAAGAAGATCTAAGAGAAAATTAAAGAGGAATTTCTATTGAAAAAGAAAACTTGGCGTTCAAGATATCCTAAACTATCCTAAAATCTAACTA
Organism: Cinchona pubescens; assembly: GCA_025175665.1. NCBI lineage: Eukaryota > Viridiplantae > Streptophyta > Magnoliopsida > Gentianales > Rubiaceae > Cinchona > Cinchona pubescens. Next base: position 6,739,691 of record JANKKI010000123.1, on the reverse strand, counting down.
AACTATCTACTACTCATTCTTACTAATTTTTAAGTAGCTTGAATAGTGTAATATTGCACAAGGCAAAAATCAGGAGTTACTGGCTGAAAGTTTACAAAATTGCCCTTACAACTTAACTCTCAAGGAGTCGAGATCGCGATGTGGAACAATTGAGATTGTGATCTCGACATTAAGACAATTTCCCGAGTCGAGATTGCGATATGGAGAGTTTGAGATCGCGATCTCAACTCTCTTCTCAGCAATCTTCATTTCTTCAATTATTGCAATTTCGCCCGTTGAGCTTTGTTCATTCCAGCTTCTGACCTCTAATTTTTACCTGCATAATATTAATCACCATTAAGAAATCAATTAATCTATCATTTTAATAAAAACTTATCAAATTTAACAAGAACGGAAATACAACCACATATGAAAGAAATTAACTAAAGTCTTCAATTACTTATCTAAAATTCGGGATTTAAACTACCAAAATGCTATAATTTAGAGGAAAATAACTCTAGTTTACTAGAGCTATCAATAAGTGGTTCACTAGTGTTATGTTTACATGTATTTTAGTGTTTGTGTTTAAAAAGAAAAAAATTTTGAGAAAATTTTCCAAAATTCCAAAAATATTTTTATTTACTTATTTAGTGTTTTAGTAGTAGAGAGTTTCAAACTTGAATATCTGACTATTTAAAAGATTCCCTAGATACTAGATAGCAGCTTTTAGGATTTCTGTACCGTCTTTGCCTGAAGTATTGTAGATGGCTAAACAATAACCACATTTTTCTCTTAGTTTTGTTAGGTTTTTGTATTTTGTTGTCTGTTATGATTGTTTTGTGTCCTCATGGTGGAATGGTACTAGCTGTCTAGGTAGTAATTGTCAATGATATAGTAACATGGTATTTCTGAACCACGTGATTCCATGGCAATATTTTCCTTAAATGGGTGCAAATTGGATTTGGTTCATTGATATTAGAGAGGAATTGCATTAATTATTTTGATTGATAATACCTATTTGAAGGTTGTTGAGATCCTTTCCTTATGATTTGTCGATAGGGATGGAGTTGATCTGAGGTCATCCTTTACTTGTTAATATGTGTGTTAGTGCATTACAAAGTATTTGGCTCTATTATAGTTGTTTAAGTCTTACAAGTGTTTGCAACCCATTTTTCCGTGGCTAGTTCCTTGTGCTTTTATTAAAAGTAAAAAATGGCTTGGTTTGTGTAAAAATATGTAAGCATGGTAAGAAAATAATAATATAAAGTTGCTTGCGTGAAAATGTGTAATAATCTTGTTGAGCTAAAATAAAAGATGATCCAAATAAAAGTTGGTCATAGAGGAATAACGAATGATTTTGTTGCCATTTTAAGTTGAACAATTTTAATAGTTCTTTAATGCCTTGCTATTGTGTAACATTTGCTTGCTTATAATTATAAGGCTCTACTGATCTGAGTTTCATATGGTTGGTTAGATTTTGGATGGGGTTTATGAGCCAATTACTTCAATCTAATTTTAGTGTTGCCATTCCTTTGTTCGTGTCTAATCATATTGTTGTGTTGTCTTTTGTGCTGTTTGTTTTTGTTTGTTCAGTTTTGCTCTTGACTAGCAAAAAATTAAGTTGGGGGTGTTGATAACCCTAAGAAATTAAGGTTATTCCTACTACTTTTTGTACAACTTTTACACTAGTTTCGGCACTTTTAGATTTTATGCGCTTGATTTCATGCATTTTTGTTTCTTGTGCAAATATATATTTAATGTAGTGTTTAGTGTTTATTAAATATTATTCAAATCTCTTATATTATATTTATGTGTTCAAGTGTTTAAGTTTGTGTCTAGTTTTTTTTTTTTTTTTGGGAGCAACCACCTACTAGTTGGGGGTAGTCCCTTTTTATTATTAAAAAAAAAAAGATACATGGAGGCTAACATGAAGTCTAGCTCTCTATCAATAAGAAAATGGATTCAAAGACATACCTTTTTAATTCTTGCATCTTGTAAGATATAAGATACTAACTTCCACTACACTTTAGAACTAAATCAGCGATTTGGAGTAATAACATCCTCTAATTCAATGAATTTTGCTTTTACATATTAGAACTAAATTAGAGAAAGGGATTTGGAGGTCATCCAAGTTCGCATTGCTCTTGGCATATTGTATGTCCTCTTACGTCTTCCTTTCCTTTTTGGGGTGAGAATGTCCAATTTTTGGATTGGGTGCACATCCCGGCCATTAGGAGATTCATTATTGGAAAAATAGCAAGTTTGTTATGCCAACACCTTATCATTGGGCATGATGGAATCATCAATGCTATTATTTAAACTTTGGTTGTTGGGGAGAAGGCAGGTCGGATATGAAGTTGGTATCCATGTTGCCCAAGAATTTGCTTGAATGTTCATTGCTGCTCGTAGATAGTACAATTTCCTTGAATGTAAACTTACCCGTGTCTGTGAGGTCTTTCATGTTTCGATTTAGGTGGCAAATCTTACTAGGCTGGAATTTTGCATGGTTTCTTCCCGCTTATGCAATGAGGGAGGTGCATTAGGAAAAGATTGTGTTTAGGTTGTTTTTATAATTCCTCTCGGAATTAGTTTTCTTCTTGCATTCATGTTTGTCTTTTGTTTATAGTTTTAGTAAGTGTTCGTGTTATTTTTTAGTTAAATTATAAATATTAATATGTGCCTTTGTTCTACAATCATGTAGGAACAAACAGTGCGTCAATTGGACATCAGATGAAGATTTTAGAGGCAAAACGAAACTGCATGAAATTGTGAAAGACCAATTGCAGACTGCGATTGACCAAGGCAAAATCAATCGCTCAAAACACTAAACTAAGATTGGATTAGAAGCACAAGTGCGCATTGCGCTTGACCTAGTCCTCTGCGGTTAGTTTGATGCTGTTATGTGATTTTGACAGTTTTTAGAATTATGGGTCTTTGTTTTGAGCCTGTAATAGTGTGTTTCGAAACTTATTCAAAACCCTAGACTTTGTAACTCTTAGAAATTATGAATAAGGGTCTTTAGGATCTGAAAATGATGTTCTCTTTTAGTCTCCCCCTTGGGGAATGCAAATTAGACTAGGGTTTTATTTCTTTTTCAAAAAAAGTTGAAGGAGAGGTTCAAGATTGAAAATGCAGGACCAAGAACTTGTGATTCTTCATTGGAGAAGAATTCCTAAACCTTTATTATGCTATTTAATTATTTTCTTATTGGAATTTTCTTGTTTGCCTTCAACTTATGCTTTCTTGGATTAATGTTTAGAGTAGTTTACTTGCTTTCAATGCAACTTTCCCATTATTCTATTCATCCATGTTCTCGTTTGTTATGGATAAGTAAGGTTGGATGATGACGATTCCATTGGGTAACAATTAACCTAATCATCAATTGGAATAATCATAACATTGGGTAATAATTAACACAAATTGACAATTTTTGAGAGTAGCTAACTCTAGATTTGGTTAGATTGGCCGAGGTGATAAGTTCCATTGATCCTCCATCATAGACCTATGTTGATTGTTAGATTAATCTAAATCAAGACAAAGGTGGCAAGATTAGTTAATTAGTTCACAATAATTCCATACAAATAGAACTCAATTTAGTAACTTAGGATATAGAGAAATCTACCCCTAGTTAATTAATTTGATAGGACCCAACTGCATGAGGAATTAGGGTGGGGTTGATAATCGGGAATTGAACTCCCATGCATTATAATTGGACAAATTAATTGATTGAATTTATCAAAATCGGGAGTTGGATAATCTAACCCTAATCCATTGATTTCATTAGTTAAAGTCTTTAATTCTAGTTTATTCAACTCTTTCTCCTATTGTCGATGCTATTGGAATTCTTCAAATAGCATTCAAACTAAATAACCCGTACTTGCTAAATCATTCCTGGTGGATTTGACCCCTACTTTCACGATATACAATTTGACCTCGTACACTTGCAGTGCATTATCTAGTTAATAATAGAGTTAGGTGATTATAAATTTTATAAATAGATATTTTACGTATCATATTTCATGACCATGGGGTAATAGCTACAATAGGGAATTCATCCAGCAATCTTGGAAATCAATCTAGAATAAGTTGAATTGAGTTTATATTTAAACAATTAGTGCAATAAAAATGCTCCAACTCTTGTTAATTATTGAATTCATTTCAGTTAATTATTTCTCTAGTTATTAGTTAATCCTTTAGATTAGTTAATTTAAATCTTTCAATTAGTAGATAGCCATAAAGGATTGGTTGAATAGTTGTATCTATCGACTTCAACTAAATGATTTTAACTGTTCTGATTACTTTGCTTGTGTTATTTGCATTGTTGTTTCTTTCAAGTCCTACTGATCTTTCTTTATTATATTAATGGTTGTAAGGAATTAATTTTGAGGGTATTCAAGTTAGATGTGGGAAACCAAATGACTTTACGGAACGTGGCCCATATTGATGACAATGGTCTCTTGGAGTTGTATTCTTATAAATCCTTTTTGATATAGTACTTAGTGGATGATTTGGTTTGTATATTCATGTGGCGTATGAGTTCTGTGGTCTTGGTTATCGGACTAGATTTATGAAACAATTCACTTGCACCCGATCTCAATATTGCCGTTCTGGTTTTATTAGATAAACCATCGATACCTTAGTAATAGGTTGATCACCGGTTTTATTAAAATGAATATGAAAAATGCAAGGATAGGGACTATGCCAAAACCTCCTAGGAAAAAGAAGTGCAAATTGGTGATGCGGTAAAATTCATGAAATAACTCCTATCTTGATTGAACAAACCGAATTCATGGTGTTCTCAGTGTTGCCATTCATACTTGGTGACTTTTTGTGTTTTGCTTCGTTTTGATTTTGTTTTGCTTGTGGCTAGAAACCTCTAGGTTGGGAAAGTTAATAGCTCTATAATTACAGGTATTATCTAGTGCTTTTGTGCTTATCTTATATGGTTCTAGTCCCTAATTGTCGTGGTTTAATGTTACGTTAGTAAATGGGTCTCAAAAAAGTGTTAGCAAATGGGCTAGTAGGTTGTAGGTTTCACGTGATAATTTATTATGTTTTGGTATTGTGTGAAGGTCATAGAAAGGGTAAAATAGTCATTTCATAGGCTAGTAGCAGCCATGGACAAAAGACAAGCTTGGATGGAAAAGGTAGCATGTTGTTGGTGAGCTTGCGAAGAAGGAAATGCTCTCTATTTCAAAGCCTAGGCAGATTGACATTTGTTGTTAGCGAGGTTGATAGGCAAAATGATTTGCCATCATATTTAGTATCGAAAAATTTAATTACAACAGAAACCCACCTATCACATAGTCAATACTACAAGATTCGCAAAACTATACCATAGTCCTATATGCATCAAAAGAAAGTACCAGTCAATCCCACGTCCTAGTTCATCCAGCAATCGAACAATTGCTTCATCATACTATATTTCTTATGTTATGGAAGTAGCAATTGAGCAGTCTTACGGCATGCACACCTAAAGGGATTCTTTAATGGTGGTTGACTGTGCTTCTACGGGTGTGTCATGCCCCTTGTCTGTGTACATCGATACGTGACAGTCGTCGTACCCTTAAAAGATATCTCTCAAAGGTACAAGTCTTGAATCAAACATAATTCTCAATTAAATAATAACGAAATTCGTACATAAACAATAATTGTTAATATAAAGTAAGTCAACCCATAAATCCTAAAGCAACATAAGTTAAAATTAAATAAATGAACTAAGGAATAATTTATTCAGTTGTGAGCTACACATAACTGGTACTCTACAAGGCCTTGGCGAAGCTAAACTTGTGTATCCTCAAAATTCTCTAGCTCTGCAAAATTGTCAGGAAATGGGATGAGCGACAAATCGCTGAACAAGCTTGGTAGTAGCTAACACCACCTTTGCTAGACCAAACAAATTACACATATATGTACATATTTTTCGAAATTTTTATCACACAAACACATAGAGATATTTCGAAAAGATTTTTTATCAAATATCGAAGCAAAAAGCTTATCCCATGTAATAATAAAAATTCCTTTACAAGATCATTTCAAAACAATATAGACATACTTCTAGAGCAAGTGGCATCATATTAAAAATTTACAAAGCATACTTCACAGACATCAAAAATCCAAAATCAGAATCAAAATCAACATTTTAGATTTCGAAGTTCATAATCAGAGTTCAAAGGTTTTTATTATAGGCTCATAAAATAAACACGCCATCATCGACTTACTGAGTACTCAGCCAAGTGCTAAAAGATACCAATAGAGAAGGCTGCTGAGAGGTCTCTCGAAAACAAATTTAGCCAGAGTTTAGAGTTCAGAGTTCGGAAGCCAGAAGTTACCTTATCTAGCTGTTTAAAAAAATGCAGAACTATAGTTCCTACCGACTATTAAAATTACATGAGTATTTTAAGAGATTTGATCCATTATTAATTACCGAGCAACCATTCCAAGCACATACATGCAAAATACCTATACAAAGTTCAAAATCATGCCACTTATATAAATTCATAATTTAAAACAATTCAAGTTTCTGTGTAAGGTCCAAATTGAATAACTAAAATAATATGTAATCAGAAATAATATTTAGACAAAATATTTTCAAAATTACAAGGGGTAGTAACTACTTAACTGAGAATAGCACCAAATCGTAGCAAGGAACTGACTAATTTCTTAAACAAAATTATCAAATATTAACTAAGCTCAATTTCGAAACCAATCGATTTGTATATAGACTATCATGCCTTCGGTTATATTATTCAAACTCCAAAAATATTTGTTCATGTTTGTACTAAAATTATATCCTTCTAAATATATAAAAATATAACATTTAAAATAATACTAATACCACAAAAGTATTCAATAAGTTATTATAAAATAGTTCTTTAATACCTTCAAATTTCTTAATACCATAAGAATTCAAATTTTTAGTTAAAAAATTAAATCTCAGAAAGTTAAGGGACTTACTATGCAATTTATCCCAAACTATTATGAAACTTCCTGCCAAAAATTAAGCCATTGTCCTATCAACTCTATTCTCTCTCTCTCCCTTTTTTTTCTCTCTCCTAGTCACTTGCCTTTTCTCTCTCCTGCTTTTCCTACTTTTCCTACTTTTCTCTTTCTTTTTTCTCTTTCTTATTTCTTCTTCCAACAGCACGCCTCTTTCTTCTTTCTCTTTCTTATTTCTCTCCCCAAAAATTAAGCCATTGTCCTGTCAACTCTATTCTCTCTCTCTTCTTTTTTTTCTCTCCCCTAGTCACTTGCCTTTTCTCTCTCCTACTTTTCCTACTTTTCTCTTTCTTCTTTCTCTTTCTTCTTTCTCTTTCTTATTTCTTCTTCCAACAGCACGCCTCTTTCTTCTTTCCCTTTCTTATTTCTATCCTCATAGCTGCTACTAGTAGTGCCAAGCTGTATAAGAGACAGCTGGTGGGACAATGATAGTAGGAGCAACCAACAACAGCGGCGACCCTCTTTATTTTCGAAAATTTAAATTTTAACCTTTTAAAATAAATATGTAATTTTTTAAGTAAAATATATACATAAATTCTTATACTTTAAATTAAATCTCAAACTTCTAGTAGGAAATTAAATTTATAAAATTTAGTCCATCGAATAATAATTAACAGAAAAATACAAGTTCAGGCATGATATTCCATATACGAGAAAAAAAAAAAGAAGAATAAATACGTACAAAGAAAATGGAATAATAAAAAATTTTGGTTGAAAAATTATACCAAATTTGATACACGATGAACTCTTATTTTCCAAAAAAAAAAAATCCTCTTGAAGGGTCAAATTTCAACCGGAAAAATAATTTCTTTACCCTATAGAGTCCCCTATTTATACTTATTTTACTCCCAAAAGCCTCCAACTTTTAATTCCTAAAAGTTAGCTAAAAATCCTTCAATTCCTATACTTATTTGGTAACTAAAAGTGGCTGAAAATTTAGATCTAATTGTAAGCACCATTTTTAATTACAAAAATTACCATTTAATTGGCAAAAGATTTATTTTCCAAAAGCAAAATGCATTTAGACAATAAGTTAGTCCATCACAATTACCATAAACCATTAGGATTCCTAAATAGACAAGAATTTTGGTACTATAAGAAAGTACCAACACAAGTAATTTAATTTCACATACAATTGTTTAATTAAAATATCATTGTTTTATGTTGATAAGGAACCCCAACCATCTTCAAACAATGATAAGAAATCATTCAAATCAATGATGAAAGTCTCTATCTGATTCTCCTCAGGACATGAATAGTGATGTACTGATTCCAATGCCACTAGGGCTTCATAGGAGTCAGTATAACTAGGGTTTCAGTGATCAAATGCTAATAATTTAACTAGTGGCATTGTGGATGATCAACTGGAACATTTTCACAAAAGAAGTATCATACCTTTGAAAGCCATGCATATGTTTTGGAAAATGATTCAACTAATAGTATTTAGGATGATAGTTGCAGCCATTCAAATGAAAACCTGGGAAGACTTTTCTAAAGTATTGGCTTGGAAAATCATCCTTCCAAATGACAATTTCACTTCAGTGGTGAAAAAGAGGTTGAAGAAGAAATCATATGTGACAATGACGTAGTATGGTGAAAAGAAGTGATGCTAAATCTCTCAATCTACTTCCTTCTTCTGATAGTTTACAATGAATACTCATATTGGAATATCAAAAGTATAGGTAATAAATCTTCACTTAAGCACTTGAAGAAGTTGCTAAAAATAAATCATGTTCACTTTTGACACTTCTAGAACCTATGTTAGAGGACTCAAAAATTGACGGTTTGTAAAATAAATTAGGGTTTCTAATTCAGCTTCTCATCCTTGTAGTGAGATTTGGAAGTTTTGGTCTAATTCTATCATGGTTAATGCAGTATCATCTGAAGATCAAGTGATGCACTATTCCATTGAATGCAATGAGTTCTTTGGCCCTATTCATGCTTCTGTGTTTTATGCTAAATCACATTACTCTTCAAAATAGGAAAAGTTTTTGGAATTCTTTAAATACTTTTTCAGCTTCAACTCAAGGTCCTTAGTATGTAGGAGGAGATTTTAATGAAATAGTGGATGTGTTTGAATATCTTGGACCTGATCAAACAATTGCTACAAGTATTTCAAAGTTCATCAACTCTCTCAATCAATGTGGTTTGCTAAACATTCCATTGTCAAGATCTAAGATTACTTGGATGGGTAAGAGAATGGGTAAGAGAAGGAGACATGTTTGGGAAATATTGGATAGGGTGCTGTGCAATCAACATTTTTTCAATAACTTTTAAGTTGTCTCTATTGAGAAAATTCTGAAGTTGTGCCACTTTTAGTAATCATTCTTTCTAAGCACTGATTAGAAAATGTTTTTCAGGCAGGGCGAACCTCGCATTCAACAAATGTGAGTTCTTTGACCTCGCACTTGCTGAATGTAAGGTCAAGTAAAATTAAATATTTAAAAAAAAATTATTTTCATGACCTCGCATTCAGCAACAAATGGGAGGTCATAGGAATTTTTTTTTCCAGTATTACAAAAAATGTTTAAATTTTTTATTATTTAAAAAAAAAAAAGAGTTGCTTGACCTAGCATTTAGTAGTTACGAGGTCAAGACCTCACAATTACCAAATGCGAGGTCAGGCATTCTCTATACAAATACAGAACAACCATTTTCATAACCCTAATTCGAAAACACTAAACTCTATATACGGTAATCCCAATATTCACTAAACTCTATACGATAATACCAATATTCTAAAACCTTGACCCTAAGGCCAAAACACCCTAAACAGTAATCCTAAACCCTTATTCCAATACCATATATAGAAAGATAAACCCTAATTTTCAAACAATAAACCCTAAACCTTAAAGTAGGAAATAGAACATAAACCAAAAAATATGAAAGAAATAAAGCCTAGTAAAAAAGCAAAGTTGTTAATTTATCATTTTTTTTTATAAAATTTTGACATAACCTCTCCTGTTTTATAAACATTCTCCCTGCCATGTACAACCAAACCTAACAAGGGCAGAAAACATCATTAAAAGCCCGACAAGGGCTAATAACAAAAACAAAAACCCAACAAGGGCTACTAATATAAAAAACACCGGACAAAGGAAAACAACCATACACAAATAATATACATCAATCACAAGTCATTACTAAAATTAATAAAACATATTAATGTCTATGATCCCCAAGTCTCCCCGTGGTACCTCACTTCCTAGGTCAATGAATCCTTTTTGACCAACGGACATAGACTTGTGATGTGGCTCGCTCTTGAATAAGCTAAGTAATTTGTGACCGCGAATACATGTTTTCTTCATGTTCTTCATTTGAAACATCAGGACCAGTATGATTCGTATCCAGACCATTAGATGCTGGTCTAAAAGAGGATTGTCCCACCAGAGTGTGCATTGGTGAAACTATCTGTGAAGTGTCACCTCGAATTACATATTAACATGAGAGGATCCAACATCTACATGGGGCTGAGGTGATGGAACTTGATGACAGGGGATCTACGACCACCACAGTGTTGCCCCCTTCCCGTGAAGCTTGATCTACTCTATGTGGATTCTACGTTTGACATGGATGTTGAATGTAATCGGGGACTATCGAAGGCCAAAGATCAGGATGACTTGACTCACCTACTGCATGTAGTGACTAGAAGTGAAGCGTCTGATCTATGCCCAAGTACTGGAGTCCAAAGCATCGTCCTCAGCTACATGGTCCAAGGACATGTAGTACAATCTAGCCATAAGTTCATCTACCATAAAAGTTGTTAAAATTATTATTACTAATTTAGTCAAATGAAAATGAAACAAGTAACAAAATGAATAACTAATTACTAAATAATGTACTGGAAAAGTAGGATGATGACTCGAATTGGATATGTAGACCATCGCCCTAAATCAGTACTATTGCATGTAATCATCTGATGCATGTGTAGTGTTAGACATGGAAGACCAACGTCAACTGCGTCCCTTCTTGCCTCCCAAGTGTCAATATAAGCTCAGTGAGTCAATCTACACTGTCCCAATCATTATTTGCCCGACCATAGTAGTCTATCAAATGAAATGTAACTTGATTGCCAATCAATCTCTGATCTGGGATAGGTTAGTGCAGCCCGAACTCTTGCATAACCGACGAGGTAGGTAGCACTCCACAATCTCCCAACATATCAAATAAGTAACCGGACACCATACGTTAAGATTAGCAATGCAATAAAGTGAAAGCATATCAAGTACCTCATTAGGGTATGGCTACGATATAAACTAATATCAACCAAATTGACAAAAGGTAAAAAAATTAGCAAAATATGATGAAGATGAAGTGCAAAAGAAATGTAATCGATGGATATACCTCATTGGGTCACAAGCTATGCAGCTAATCCCGAAATACAAATAAGACATGCCTAGGAGTGTTGCACAAATCAAATCCAACAACCCCCTTTCAATAAAACTTAATAAGTATCAAGTCCAACATAAGTATGTTTAAGTAAAAATTTTAACAAAATATGTAACTGGATCCATATGGATTTCTTCCATGATGCTACTGTGCTCGCTCTAACCGATTAGGCCGTAGAGTCGACATGTACTCCCAAGCCCATAACAATAATTATCAATTAGTATGTATTGAATAAAATGTGAATGAAGTACACAATAAATTAATATAAAGTATTGAAATGTACCTATAGTAATAGTACTGGTCCGCAAATATTTCTAGCGATGAGTGAGATAGCATCACACATACTGCGATATAGTGTGGCCAAAGCTACTGATCCTAACTATAATGTCCCACAGCCTCCAAGTTACTAAGCATGGAAAAGTACAACAATGGAACTTTGTTGCCTGAATTGTCTAGAAATAAAAGGCTCCAACAAGTATGAGCAAATATATAAATGCCATCTACTGACATATCTTGTCAGTCGCATCATCGAGAAGGGGATGATCTAATACCGCAGACAAACATTCCACCTTCAAAGGAATTAAGTCGATATCTGACCTAGTAGGCATAATGTCCAATAACTCAAAATATAACTGGGCCCAAAAATCTGGAGTACAAGTAGTGTCTTTACCTATCACAAGTAGGGATGATCAAGGTTCTGGTTCTGGACCGAAACCGCTAGAACTGAATCGCCAAACACTGGCAGTTCCAGAACCAAAACTAGAACCATCAAATTTGGTTCTACGAACCAAAACTGGAATTGGAACCAGAATCGTGTACAAGGTTCTGGCTCTGTCTCTCCATTTTTTCGAACCAGAACCTGGTAAATTAAAAAAAAAAAAAAAGTTCAAATTGAAATGACCATTAGTGTGGCTTAGTGTAACGATCACTGTTTCAACAACCATTTCCTTTTCTTTTCTATTTGTTTTAATTTCCAAAATTTACCTATAAATATCCCTGCCCCTTAGTAATTTCAACACATAATTCTCTCAACTCAATCCCTCTAATTTTCTCAAATACTCTCAAACACTCTCAAATTTTTCATAATCTCTAATATTATTTATCAATTTCTATTTATTGTCCACATATTTATATTGTTATACTATTTTCAAGTGGGCCATTTATTTTCTCTAATTTTCACAAATTCTATAATTTTTTTAAAATATTTTTTTCAAAAGATCAAATTAATATTTTAAAATGGATAGTCAAAATTTCAATGAAATTTTAATCAATTTTGGAGATGACGTTGAAATAACTCCCACTTCTTGGAGTAAATAAACAAAACCACCTATTTCTAAGGCTCCAAAGGTCAAAATGTTTATGAAACATTTTACAAAAAAAAATAAATTAGATAACAAAGGGAATCCTACTCATGCGTGTGTAATTATTTCAAGGCTAGCTATAGTTGGCAAAAAAAGGAGCAGATACGGAATACTAACAAAGCACTTGATGAAGGAACATCCAACAGAATTCGGTATTAACAAGACACAAACTCAAATATTCGGGTATGCATTTTCATCTTCTAATCCTATATTTAAATTTTCTGATCAATAATATAAAACTAGATTAATTAATTTTATTTGTGAAGAATATTTACCATTTAGTTTTGGTGAAAAAAAGAAATTGTATATGTACATTTTCAACAAAATATTATGAAGAACAAAAAAGATTTTGGTAGATATTTTTCAAAATTAGAAGGTTGTATTTCAATTTGTAGTGATAGTTGAAGTGATCATTGGAATACGAATTCTTACATGGGTGTAATTGCTTATGGGATTGATGATAATTGATTATGCCAAAAATGATAATTGATTTTCATATATTTAATGAAAGTCACACAGCCATAAATATAAATAATATGATTAAAGAAATTTTAGATGAATATGGGTTGGTAAATAAAAATTTTTCAATCGGTTTTGATAATGCTACTAATAATAGTGCATCAATTAGAGATTTAAAAAATTATTTTAAACCACAAGTAGGTGGTAAATTTTTCATATTAGGTCTGCATGTCACATTTTAAATTTAAGTGTTTAAGATGTTTTGAGAACACTCAATGCTTAATGCTTCGGCTCAACCTATAAAAGTTGCAATTAGTTACCTAATTGGCCATCTAAAAATAATGAAAGAAGTAACTGGGCTAAATTTTGTATTGAGAAAGTTCATGATGTTCCTAATCATTGGAAATTAACTTATGATTTACTCAATGATTCTTAAAAATATAATGATTTATTATGCGAATTTTTTAGAAACAGATATCTTAGTAGTTTTGACTTGCATCCTAGTCTGTGGGAAACTTGTAGAAAAATGGTCGAAGTTTCGCATGTTTCAAAACAACTACTTGTACTTTATCTGGTGTTTATTTTCCTACATCTCATTTATTTATATCCCAAGCATATGATATAGTTAGTATTTTAGAAGATAGTGTAAATGACTTTATTTTACAAAGTGCTGCTATTGATATGTTACAAAAATAGCTTAATTATTATTATCATATTCCACCTATTTATTTAATTGCTTCAACTTTAGATCCTTCTATTAAAATTAGCGGTTGATGCAATATTTGAAAGCATATAATACTATCATAAATAATATGTTAGAATATATTGTTCTTAAAGACAACATGGTAGATGTAATTATGTTGGAAATTGTTGAAATGACTAATGAGTATATACATAGATAATATAGTGATTTTGAAGCTCAAGTTCCACATACTCGTGTGGTAGTAGTGCTAGTAGTAGTCCACGAAATACTACTAATATTACTAGTACTATAAATATCTGCCAGTCTAAAAAAATATTATATACTTTGAAAAAGGTAAGGGACAGCGTTAGTAGTACGGAACTTGATATTTATCTAACCACTTATTTTGATTTCCAAGATGATGATAGCTAGGATCTAGGAGGAGGCAAAGAATTCTTGGTAATAGAATGGCGGGGTAATAAGTCAATGGTTTACCCCATCATTTCTCTTATTGCAAAGTAGATTTTAGCAACACTGTCGTCAACTGTAGCGTTCAAACAAGCTTTCAATGTGGGAGAAGCATTTTGGACGAGAAACGATCTCAATTGAGGCTCGACCATTTGGAAATTCAAGCATTATTAGCATATTAGTATGATGTGAGTATAAGGGACAAGGAGATCAAGATTATAATAAGACCGAAGCAGACATGAATGAGAGTTATAAGAACACTATGATAGCTTCATCAAGTGGTACAAACTCGGACGTTGACAAAATTCTTAATGCCCTTAGCCTATTATAGTCTTATAGGCTAATTCAATTGATGTATTTAATTTTTCTTTAAATTATCTTTTAGTACAGATTATCCAAAATGTATCTTTACCTTAATTTTTAATGGTTCAATAAACAATGCAATAGTGTCTTTTTTTTTCCAAAAACAAAGTGTACAATTGAAATACAAATAAAATACAATTTTTTATTTCTCATCTTAACTTGTATTAATTTTTTTAGTAATATAATTTCTAATTCTTTCATATTTTATTTTAAAAAATTCAAAATCAGAACCGTGACCGCAACCAGGACCAAAATTGAACGAAACAGGTAACCGGTCAGAACTACGTGTTCCAAAATCGAAACCAAAACATGCTCCCAAGGTTCCGGTTTTGGTTCCAGCTTTTCTTAGATTCAGAATCGGATGTTTCCAAACCGTGGCCATGACTAGTCACAAGTGGACCATCAATATGTAAAGTTTGAAGTACCTCTACATCCTGTAGTGTGATTGTTGCCTCTCCAATAGGCAAATGAACGGAATGTGTCTCAGGTTGCCCCTGCTCGACAAGACAAGTGATCAAAGCACGATCCACTAAAATACGCCCTAAAATTGCAATACCCTCAGAACCTGTTAAACAAACATAATGCTATACGCGATCTTGTACGGGTTTATGATCCCAAAAAGTACCATCACAATGCCTAACCTATAGTGTGGAATCATCGATAAGACCGTCAAATATAGATCTAGCCCTATGCAGCGTCATAAATAATATAATATCATCTATATACGGTCTAGGATGAACAAGCTCTCGCGGCTAATCATCCATACCTAACAAAATGATATGGAAAGAGTGAAAAATTAACCACATGGATAGTATGGATAGAAATTCATAGATTTTAAATGTCATATACAAACATTGAAAGCATATCTCCTTGACCTTCAAGAATAATATGAAGTGTTCGATAAATGAAAAAATAATAAGCAAACAAATGCATTGACACAATACAACTTAAATAAACAAAGCAATTTGATGATACAATAGAAAAAACAAATCACTGTTATTGTTGCGAAGGGCAACTCCTGCAGTTATGCCAGGCTAATGACAATTTCTACACCTTCTGGGCTTATGGGAATCCCTAATATCTATCCCATTCTGAATGCACCTTGCACGTACCCAGCTTGCTCGGTGGTCTATGAACATACTATCTTGACCATGTATCTACCACTAAATAGATGGCAACTCATTAGGGTTAGATTGCAAAACAAATTTACTTACAGTGTACTCCTCACGATACATGCGTGCGGTGTACTACTTGGCAACAATTCGTGTTGGTTCATCACCCTTAAGCCTGCAAACTACCATCGCATGTGAGCAAGGGAACCTGTACATTTGTCATTTACCACAACTACATGTCTTCTCTACATAATTGACAACTTGTACTTATTACCACCACAAATAGTCATACGATGAAGTGTCTCAATTCTATATATACCTGTGGAATCGTCAAAAGCCATAACCATGTGTCCTCCTCTATTTTTGTCTGCCATCAACAACATTTTCTAATTCATTGGTGTAATAGACGTGTGACAATTTTCACATCTTCCAATATTGTCAACAAATAGTTTCACTAAACGATGGAATGTCCTGTCAATTATAGCCTTGATTTGAAGTAGTCTAACCCCTCACAAGACATTATTGTATCTCTCATAAGTATTTGTAGTGTTGATTCTCCACCTGCGATTTGCATCATTAACAAGACACTAACAATCAAGGCCAATCTCAGCAAGATACATCCAAGCCTGCAAACTTTGAAGCTACATCATTTGTTGGTGCTTATTCCATTTACACATTTGTATCTTAATAACTAGTGACCAACATAACTTTTTCACTTCCACATTCTTGTATTTGGTCATCATATTACTTCAAACATGGCGTAGACAGAATCATATGATATGCATATAGTCCCTATCATAAGGGGGACTCACTCATAGCATGAAGAATGCCACAATGCCAATTAGATATAATACAAACCCTGTCCAAGTCACGCACAACATGGTGTCTCAACTGCTCTATGAACCAACCCTAACTCTGAATTGTTTGCTCATTAGTAATTGCATAGACGAGGAAATATCTGATTGTTACCATCCAAAGCACAACAATAAGTAATTTTCCCCAATATTCCCCTCGCAGATGGGTGCCATCAATAGATAGGACAGGTCTATACCTGTAGAATGCATCAATCGCCAACTGAAATGCTCAGAAGATGTATTTGAATATTTTGACATGCTCACTATTGCTAGAATGATGCAGCCATTGTACCACAGTTTGTGGATTAGAGCAGAGTACTTCTTCAACATACTAGGGTAATTGTTGAAAATTAGATGCCCAACTTCCATACACAAGCACAATCACTTTCCTTCGAAAATACCAAGCCTTCTTGTATATAATCTGTCAACCTTCAAACTATTCTTGATATATGCCTAAATTTGGTTAACCTTGTGGCTAGGATCATTTTTAACTAAGTGCATTACTTGGTTAGCAATGACTGCATATGTCAGATTTTTGTTGTTATTTTCGGTGATTTTTCCGAAACATACGTGATCTTTTACCCACTTTGTGACCTTCAACACATTAAAGAATTCATTGTCGCAGACCCGAATACTCCAATCTCACTTTTCGGAAGCTAATCTTACCGGAGGACGCAGTCTTGCATTTAGCTACCCATGTTCTTTTCTGGCTCTCTATCACTTTGAATTTGTATTTTTGAACTACAGACCACATTCTAACTGTCTTACAGATTTGCTCCTTGCTATCAAAGCACATCTGCAGCCGAATATCATTTTTTTTCTTGTTCCAATAAACCAGCCCATCTTTATCACTACGGTCTATGGGATCATAATCACTGTAGTTACCAATATTATTAAAAAATGCCATGCCTCTAGGTTGATACATATGGGAGCATCCTCTTCTATTTGACATTCACCATTGTTTTCCCCCCAGTCATCATTAGATTCATCCTCCAATACATCTTCTGACTCTAATTCTCACTCAAAATCCTCGTCCAATGCATGCCATGACGAGTCACTATCATCATCATCACCTATCAAGCCCTTACTTATCAAGCCCTTCTCCATCTGTTGATTATTATTTTGCAAGTACTTGGGCCTTCACCTGCTGCAGTGTCTCTTTTATACTGTGCGCCAACAGATTGATCAGATGGAATTGAGTTTGACATTGAAAATGAACCCGTTGGATTGTAATACTCAAATGACCAAGGATGATCGAAAAGACTCTATGCATAGGATTGCAGTGCCTTATCATCCATAGATGATTGCATCAGAGACATCATTGGCCCCATACTATACATCCCTAGATTGTTGTTGTTTTCAGGTATCTGGGGAATTTCCTTTTGTCTTAATGTACAGTTCAGCACAAAAAGTAGGATCGGCATCAAACAAATACACAACCATCCATACTATCATCATCCGTTAATGGAATGCCTAAATAAACACCACGACTAATTATATGCCTGTACAAAATATTCAATTTGAACCGGCCCCTACCAACCACCATGAAATCGTATATCTTGTCAACTAACTCCACAAACCTAATCCTTTGGTGGATTCAGAATAGTTTCTTGCACACCATTGGCCTGTAAGATATAGTCTCACCTTCATAAGTTATTTCCCTCCCCAATAAAGGAAAAGGTGATGGGGTCTATTAAATGTCATTTCCCTATAAGAATATAACACGTTTATACCCCAAATTTGGGTATGAAATAATTTTTTAAAAAAATTTGACAGAGTTTCTTTTATTTCTTGAGGATTCTATCTACATTAGTCATGTCCGACAAGGGCTACAAACAACGTATTAATACCCGTCAAGAACTACAAATAATACATGCCCGGCAAAGGCTACAAAAAAAATTAATCAAAATTCTTTTGATAATGTTAAACAACTTTTGACAAAAAGAGCTTTTTGGATGTAAATCATGCATTCACAAATAATTAAAAAACTACCAAAAATCTCTTTCATAACAATAAACATGCCAAAAAAAGATCAAGAATTACCAAATTACATAAACTTCAAAACCAAAGAAAATAGTATAAACAAAAATGCCAAAAAATATATATTTTAATAACCCTAATTAACAACCTATCTACATAATAGCAGTAGTGCAGTGACAATGAGCATTGGGTTTGCATAACAATGGCATCAACAACTGACCCAATTAATAGCCCCCTCACCCCAAACACTAACTCATTCAAATTCAGAATCACAAAAAAAAAGCAAAAAGATAAGCTATCATCACAAAGATCTTTTCAAATATTGAAATTCAAAAACAATAAATTAACTCCAAAAATTTTAAGTCAATAAAATAAATTTACTCTATAAATTAAAAATCAAAAAAAATAACTACAATAATTGGAATTCAAAAAATAAATTACAGTGGAGGAGGAGCTAGTGGTGGTGGGGCTAGTAGAAGAAGAGGAAGAGTGTTTCTGGAACGGTGGTAGTGGTTGTATAGGAGGAAGAACTATGTGTTGGTCCCAAAGCAACCTAAGAGGGGGGGTGAATTAGGTTTCTTAAAAATTACTTTGAGAAATATTGAGATTTTCAAATTGAATGCAGATATAACAAAATCAATAGAACAGTAAAGTAAAGAGAGAGAATAAATTAAACAATCAATACTTCCAAGCTAGCAAGCTTGAAGTATCAAATCTCTTGAATGCTTCACACACTTGGTGAGCCAATAATCTTTACAAAGTTGGGAAGTTCTTGCTCACACTAAAACCTTTTTAGTTGAGCCAAGAATCTTACTTACAACCACACTTTCATACAAGATTATCACTCCACTCAAAGTTGAATTACACTCACAATTGCACACTAATACAACAAAGCACTATAGTCAATTTGCACTCAAATTACTCTTTTCTAGGGCTTGTATTCAATGTATTAGATTGTTATTTCAGGTTATTAAAGCACCTATTTATAAGAGCAATAAATTTAAGTGGTTTCAACTACTTCCTAACGGCTAAGTAATAAATGCACAAAAAATAGCCATTGGGGTTTCGGACGTTCGAGAAGGATTGAATGCGTCCGAGGCAGCGTCCGATCTTCTTTCAGTTTTGTTGAGAGGCTTCGTTCGGACGTCCGTGCATGCATCCGGTCCTTCGTCCGACAGAGGTTTCGGACGATCCTAGCGTCCTTAAGAAAGGCGGATGCTCAAGATTCTTTCTGCCAGTTCGTTCGGACGATGCAATGCGTCCGAGGAGTTTTGACCTAGTTCGGACGGTTCTGTGCGTCCGAAGATCTGTTCCTGCAAAAGCTTGTTTTACAGAGTTAAGTGTTCATGTCATCATCAAAATAAGGTTTGGAAAACATCAATCTCCCCCTTTTTGATGATGACAAACCTCAATTGGATATGACTAATCAATTTGCAATATATCATAATTGGATATCAATTATCAACATATCAATCATATCAAAGCACAACATATCAATCATATCAAAGCATTCTCAATAATATAACTACTCCCCCTTTTGACATCAATCAAAAAGACTCCCCCTTAGATCATGCAAGTAGTTTGATAGAAATGAAACAAGTTTAATACATCCAACTGAAAAGTTTAACGGTGCTAGAGTTAAGTAAATACATAACCAAGCCACAGAATTGCTGAAAACCAAAAGAAATACTGAAAGGTTTTAATAAGCAGAGAACTGCTAAAAACAAAGTACAAAATGGGAAAAAGAACTAATGGGAGTCATTGCACTTTTTGGAGCGCTTTTCAGTCTTTTGTCGTTTGGATGGAACATCTTCAGCAGTGGCTTAACTGTCATCCTCCTCTCCGGTACGACGTTGCATGATAAAGTCAAAAGTGTCGTCAACATCTTCATCATCGTCGTCATCGTCATCGGCAACTCCTTGAGCAGCTTCTGCATTGTCTTCACGTGTATGTTCATCTTCAGGTTCATCACTGTCGGAAGATGACTCAAGTGGATATTGGGACTGAAGATTAGCAAATTGAACTTGACGCCGAAGAAGACATGCCAAGACTGAGTGCCTCTTGGAGAATCATTTGACGAGTTTCAAGTCATTTTAACTTTTGATTTGTGCGACGTTGAAATGAACTGACTTGAGTACTTAGAGAGGTAAGAAGTCCACAGATATGTGAAAGAGATGGTTCAGAAGTAGATGGTTCAGATGTAAGTGGAGGTGGTTGAGGAGTAGGAGAATGAGGGATAGCAAAATCAGAGGTGGAGGCATGGGATTGTGACTGTGCAATGTCAAAGGCTGTCTTAGTTAGCCATTGATCGTTGAAAAAATGGAGGCCTTTGCGTTCAATGTAGGATTTGTTAAAATAGGGAGGATATTGTTTGTTTCCGCTGAAAGGAATGTTGAGGAAATCAAAAATTTTGGTGAGAAATTTTCCAAAAGGAATATTTCTTCGGGTATCAGTGAGAAAGAGTTCCCATAGGGAACAAAAAAGATACCCAAAATCAAGAGGAATACCCTTGAAAACACAAAAAAATAAGTAAAGTTGCATTTTTCCGGGCTCAGTACGATGCCCGTCAGTTGGCAATAGCAGATTTGTGACAAGGGTGTATAGAATATTAAGTTCAGGAGCTAGCAATGTAGTTTTGGCTTCTGAGGCCTGTTTAAAATGAATGTTAAAAATTGCTCTAACTTCATCAATATCAAGCTGAGTATCATCAGCGGGCCATTTGTCTAACGAAAAGAAATAGGAAAAATCAGTGGGGTTTGAGACTTCACATTCAAAAATGGTGTTAATGATGTTTGGTGAAATCTCAAGATCAGTGTTGTTAACACGAGAAATGAGAGTGCGAACAGTAGGACCTTTCCGAAGATTGGCCGTGAACTGAAGCACCATGTCATGATAAACAGGTAGATCAAGATGCACAAGATGACCCCAATTTTGTTTTTCAAAACAAGATTTGATAATGGGAAGATTATTTTCATCAAATAGACTATGAGAAGCAGGACGTTGAACGATTATAGATTTACTGAGAAGGGAAGTATACCATATGGCATGCCTTGGCATCGAAAAATTTTGATAAAGTTGGAGTGGTGGAGACTTGAGGATTTGCTGATGATTCTCCTCGTACTGGAGCCTTCCCTTTAGTTTTTTGACCCTGATTTGCTGTAGAGGAACCTCCGCGAGATTTCACCATTGTAATAAAAGAAGAGAAAATTGAAAAATTTTGAGGACTGGTGAGATTTTGAGGAAATGAGATGGTGGATGGGGAAAATGAGATGTGATTTAGGTGATAAGGGCTATGGGTAGGATGATTTTCCAATCAATTTTGGAAGAGAGAGTGGGAATTTGGAGGGGGTAGTGGAGAGAAAAAAATTTGCCTGAGGGTTTTCGGGGAAGGGGGTAAAAAACGAAAGGGGAATTTCCAGTACGAGTTTTAATCAAACAGGGGTATCCTTCGGAGGCTGTCTCTTGGTGTTCGTCCGAGATGTGTATAAGAGACAGAAGAAATGGACGGCGAAGGAGGAGCCAGTGCGTCCGAAGTTCTTTCGGACGATGCTGAGCGTCCGGAAGAATTTCCAGAGAGTTTAGGAAAAGAAGATTATTGTTCGGACGAATATGAGCGTCCGAGAGGTAACAGATGCTTTCGGACGATCCAGAGCGTCCGAAAGAAAAGTTGTTCGGACGAAGGAGTGCGTCCGAACTATGAACCTATGCCAAATTTATCTGTAAAATCTCCAAACATTTTCTGAGCGATTCAAAGCGATCTAGAGCTAAGGGTTTGGTAAAAATATCAGCCAATTGATCTGAGGTAGGCACAAAATCAACACGAATTTCATTTTTACAAACGAGGTCTCTAATGAAATGATGCTTAACATCAATGTGTTTGGTTCTAGAGTGCATAACAGGATTTTTTGTGAGATTAATTGCACTAGTGTTGTCACACAATATAGGAACACAATCAAAAATTACACCAAAATCTTTCAGAGTATGTTTCACCCAAAGAAGTTGAGCACAACAATTTCCGGCAGCAATGTATTCGGCTTCAGCCGTAGAAAGAGAAATGGAATTTTGTTTTTTAAGACGTCTCTTATACTAAACCAAGACACAAGACAATTTCCCAGAAAATAACACATACCACTAGTACTTTTTCTATCAATTTTACACCCAGCAAAGTCAGCATCAGAATAGCTAATCAGATCAAATGTAGAGGACTTTGGATACCACAGACCAAAATCCGTTGTTCCTTTTAGATATCTAAAAATTCTTTTCACAGCTATCAAATGTGATTCTTTAGGGCAAGATTGAAATCTAGCACATAAACAAACAGCAAACATGATATCTGGTCTACTGGCAGTTAAGTAAAGTAGACTTCCGATCATACCTCTATAGTGTTTTTCATCAACACTATTACCTTCTTCGTCTTTATCGAGTTTGGTTGAAGTACACATTGGCGTACCAACTTGTTTGCAATCTTCCATACCAAATCGTTTGAGCAGCTCCTTTGTGTACTTGATTTGTGTAATAAATGTTCCTTCCTTAGTTTGATGAACTTGTAGTCCGAGGAAAAATTTCAACTTGCCCATCATACTCATCAGTTCTCAAACTCTTCTTGCATTAATTGTGAAAAATCCTTGCACAAACTTTCATTAGTTGCTCCAAAAATAATATCATCAACATAAATTTGAACAATTAACAATCCTTTTAAATCCGTTTTTGTAAAAAGTGTGGTGTCAACTATACCTCTTTTGAAACCATTTTCTATCAAGAAGCCACTTAATCTTTCATACCAAGCTCTTGGAGATTGTTTCAAACCATATAAGGCTTTGGAAAGTTTGAAAACATAATTTGGAAGATTCTTATTTTCAAAGCCCGGAGGTTGTTCGACGAAAACTTCTTGGTCGATAAAACCATTTAAAAAAGCACTTTTGACATCCATTTGAAATAATTTTAAATTATTGAAACATGCAAATGCAAGAAACATGCGAATGGATTCTAATCTAGCCACGGGTGCAAAGGTTTCATCAAAGTCAATACCTTCTTCTTCAGTGTAACCTTTTGCAACAAGTCTGGCTTTGTTTCTTATGATCTCACCTTTGTCATACTTAATTTGTTTCTAATAACCCATTTAGTACCAATAACGGGATGAGAAGAAGGTCTTTCAACTAAGGTCCATACATTATTTTTCTCAAATTGACTAAGTTCATCTTGCATAGCATTAACCCAAGATTCATCACTCAAAGCAACATCTATATGTTTAGGTTCAATGTGAGAGAGTAATGCACAATTACTATTCAAAGGTTTATGAGAACGAATAGTTACCCCATCGGATAGATCACCTATGATTAAATCTTGAGGATGACTAGAGACAAATATCCAAGCTTTCGGAAGATCATTTTGGGCATCCTCATTCTTTTCATCATCAATTTGATGGTTGTTGACATTAACGCTTGATATAATCTCTTGATGATCTCCATGAATAAAGAGCTTTTCGAGCTCCTTTAAAATACCTACATCTTCATCTTCACATAAATTCTTTGAGATAACATCATTAGTTTCATCAAATGTAACATGCACAACTTCTTCAATCAAAAGCGTTCTTCTATAATCGAGAACAATTGTAAACTCGGTATGCTTTCTTGTCACTAGAATATCCTAGAAAAATTCCTTCATCCGATTTTTTCTCAAATTTTCCAAGGTTTTCTTTGATTTTTAAAATAAAGCATTTGCAACCAAAAACTTTGAAATAGCTCACAACGGGTTTTCTATAAAATATGAGTTCATAAGGAGTTTTATTTAAAGAGGATCTTAATAAAACTCGATTCATAACATAACAAGCCGTGTTAACCGCTTCGGCCCAAAAGTATTGTGGTAAGTCACATTCACTAATCATAGTTCTAGCCGTTTCTTAAAGAGTCCTATTTTTCCTTTCAACAACACCATTTTGTTGAGGGACTCTAACAACTTTGAAAACTCATGAAAGATACCGTTGTGATCACAAAAGTCGGGAAAACCCCCAAATTTAAATTCGGCACCACTGTCACTCCTTAGACGAATAATTTTTGTATCCAATAAGTTTTGAATTTTGGAAAACAATTTTACAAATTTTTCAAATGCTTCATTGTTTTGTGAACAAGAAATAATACCCAAGTAAACCTAGCCTATTGTTTTCATTCACAAGTTTAGAGTTAGCATTCAATAAAGCATTTGATTTTTTAACTAACTCTTTATTTCTAGCATATGATTCCTTTAAGCTATCATGCAATTTCAAAATGAAAGCTTCAAGATCATCTTCACCATTTTCATCATTAGAGTCATAGTTAGAATTTACCTCATCATCTCCAATGGCCATGAAGGCCATTTGTGCCGACTCCATTTCTTGTTCAATTTCTCCTTCGGAGTTGCAATCATCCCATGTGATTTGAAAGTTATTGAATCTCGGTTTTCTTCCTTCCTTCTTTTTCTTGGAAGGACACTCATTTGCAAAATGACCGCATTCAAAGCATTTTTCGTTTTGCTTCTTCATTTCAAGCCTTGACTTCCCTTTGAAATTATTTGAGTTTGTAGCTCCGCCTCTTCTCATTCTTCGTTTGTTGATGTAATGTTTGAGAAATCCTTTGGTGATGAGAACAAATCTCAGTGCAAGATCTCCTTCATCAAGATCTTCATCTTCTAGATTGATGGAGCTATTTTCATCTTCCTCTTGAGAGGTCTTTAGAGCAATGCTCCTTCTTGGCCTTGCTTCTTCATCATCCATACCCTTGGCCTTTAACTTGAGTTCATAAGATGTAAGAGAATTGATTAGTGATTCAATAGGCATTAAATTTAAATTCTTGGCTTCCTCTATAGCAATGGTTTTGGCATCCCATTCTTTGGATAGGGCATTTAGGATTTTTATAGATTTTACATGTGTAAAGAGACACCTACCACTCTTGATACAAGGTTCATGATCAAGTATAAGAGACATTGAAACAAGGCATGATACACAAATCTATGCTAGAAGCTCATTGCGTTCACATCTTGAAGGACTCATAAGGACAACAACTAAAGAACATTTAGCTCACGAAAATCATCGCTCCCTGTCATGAATTTCTAAAGAACTTGGCCTAAACAATGCTCTATTTTTTGAGGGTGAATCGAGTTGATTCATTTGCATCCGACAAGGCATTATATAACACATTCATGGCTTTTGCATTCAATGTCAAGTTTGCCTTGTCTTGTGGAGTGAGCTCATTCCTTGTCTTTTCTCTTCTTCTATTTGTGTGATCATCAATGATAGAAGCTTCAAATGGACCTTCATTGACAACATACCACAAATCAATGTCAATAGATTGCAGAAATATTTTCATTCTATCTCTCCAACTAATAAAATTTACCCCATTAAACATAGAGGGCCTAGTAACGGATTGACCCTCAAAAAATAGAGCATTGTTGGTTGCCATAGTTCTTTACTCAAGAGCAGTTTAAGCAATATAATGAGACCAAGCTCTGATACTTCTATTGTTGGTCCCAAAGCAACCTAAGAGGGGGGGTGAATTAGGTTTCTTAAAAATTACTTTGAGAAATATTGAGATTTTCAAATTGAATGCAGATATAACAAAATCAATAGAACAGTAAAGTAAAGAGAGAGAATAAATTAAACAATCAATACTTCCAAGCTAGCAAGACTGTCTTGAAGTATCAAATCTCTTGAATGCTTCACACACTTGGTGAGCCAATAATCTTTACAAAGTTGGGAAGTTCTTGCTCACACTAAAACCTTTTTAGTTGAGCCAAGAATCTTACTTACAACCACACTTTCATACAAGATTATCACTACACTCAAAGTTGAATTACACTCACAATTGCACACTAATACAACAAAGCACTATAGTCAATTTGCACTCAAATTACTCTTTTCTAGGGCTTGTATTCAATGTATTAGATTGTTATTTCAGGTTATTAAAGCACCTATTTATAAGAGCAATAAATAGTGGTTTCAACTACTTCCTAACGGCTAAGTAATAAATGCACAAAAAATAGCCATTGGGGTTTCGGACGTTCGAGAAGGATTGAATGAACGTCCGAGGCTATTGAACAATATTGGAGGGATCATACCTGTCTCTTATACACATCTACGATGCAATGCGTCCGAGGAGTTTTGACCTAGTTCAGACGTGCGTCCGAAAGATATGTTCCTGCAAAAGCTTGTTTTACAGAGTTAAGTGTTCATGTCATCATCAAAATAAGGTTTGGAAAACATCACTATGGTGGTGGTTGTATAGGAGGAAGAAGAACTATGGTGATGGATGTAAGAAAGTAGAAGGAATGGTGGTGGTGGTGGTAGAGGAGGCAAGGCAAGTGGTTGTGGTGGCAGTTGCAGAGAGAAGGAGGAGGAGGGGAGTTGGTTAAGTTTGAGAATGAGGGTTTTTTTTGTGGTTCTACTTGTCTAGAGTTTAAGAGATCATTTGACCTCGCACTTGGCAAATGTTAGGTGACCTCACATTTGTTAAGTATGAGGTCAGCCAAATTTCATTTTTAATTATTATACAAAATATAAAGTAATAACATTTTATTGTGTTTAAAAAAATTATTTTGAACTCGCATGTGCTGAGTAGTGGGCTTGGTTTTTGCCTGTCAGTTCAAGAAAAATAAATTTTTTTTAAAAAAAATTAATTTCACCTGACCTTGCATTCAGTAGGTGTGAGGTCAGAGAATTCACATCCATTGAATACAAGTTTCTCCTTGGTAGAATACCATTTTTAGATCAACACAAAAAAAGAATAATTCCAATAATGGTGTCATTTCATAATTTTATGTCTCTATTGCATTCTTAAATAAGACATCTTCTAATCATGCTCCTATGGTTTTCAAAATGGCATCCTCATAATTTGTTGGATGTAAATTATTTAGATTCCTCGATATATGGGTGAAGCATAAGACTTTCCTTCGACATGTGCAGGCCAGCTAGAGTCAATTTTGTAGTGGTTCTTAGGTAAGTCGAAAAGACTAAAATTTGATCTCAAGTCTTGGAATAAGCAACAGTTTGGGGACATTTTTTATAGGACTTAGCTTGTGGAAGAGGCTCTAAAACAATAGGCAATACCATTTCAGTTAGCTCTAACTATTGATAATCAGGTGGAATTGATTATCCAAGCTTCAAAGCATCTCTTACAGAGAGTTTTTCTAAGGAATAGAGTTTTTGGAAGTAGAAGGCAAATGTAAAATGGATTATGGAAGGAATTGCAATTCTAATTACTTTCATACCCATTTGAAGATAAAAATGAATAAATTGTACATCAGAAGGCTGAAAGACTCTACTAGGACATAGTTTGAAAATAGACAAGAACTTCATCAAGGAGCTATTGACTTCTTTCAAAATTTGCTTTCTACTGAGGATTCTTTAGTTTCTCAACAAGATAACTATCTTATTCAAGTAATTCCACATATAATTGATCCAAAGAATAATGAGGTTTTGATGGTTGAACCTTCCTTGAAAGAGGTTAGAGAAGTGGTTTTTTTTTTTTTTTTAAATTTGATAGTGGTGCAACAGTGCATGCCCTTAATGGTACTTTCTGTAAATCTTGTTAGAATATAAGGCTTGCTAGTAGAAATGGATTTCTTTCAATGCCAGGTTTTGCCTAAAGCTATCACTTCTCCTTAGTATATTAGTATGTTTGATACCTAAAACTGGATAACCTTTCCAGTTTTAAAGATTACAAGCCCATAAGCTTATGTATTTGTACAAACAAAATTTTCACAAAGTTGATTGCTAACAGACTCCAACATTTGCTCTCAAGATTATATCAGAAGAGCAAATTGCTTATAGTCAAGATAGAATCATCTCAGACAACATCTTGTTAGCTCAAGAGATGGTGGGGTTCATTAACAAGAAGGTTAAAGGTGGGAATATGACGGTGAAGCTTTTCATGGCAAAGGCATTTGACAAGTTATCTTGGAATTTTCTTTATCAGATTCTTAGAAGATTTGTGAGGTGTTTGGTTTATGAGTATGAGGGGAAAGAATGGGAATCAAGGTTAATGATACCCATAACTGTTGTTTGGTTAATTACTATAGGAATCATTCTATGGGAATAAAAGTGTTAGAAAATGCCCACTTTTATTCCCCACTTGTGACATGGGTTTCAAACTTATTAACTTATTAGTCATATAATGAAACTCATTCCTTATCCAAACCAAACAAGTAAAGGGGAATGACATAACCCATATCAATAGTGGGGTTTATGATTCCCATTCTGATTCCGATTCTTAAATGCGAACCAAACACCTCCTTGGCTTTTCTGAATCTTTTGTGATTCTCATTTGGAATTCAATTGGTTTTCAATATTGTTCAATAGCTCTCCTATTAGTTTCTTTAAATCTACTAGAGAGGTGAGACAGAAGGATCCTCTATCACCATTGTTATTTATTGTTGCTATTGAAGCCTTTAGTAGAGGTTTAAAGAAACAATTTGCTGATGGATATATCCAATATTTTGCTATTGCTAGGCATTGTATTCCTATTACTCATTTAACCTATGCCAAAGATATCATCTTCCTAAATGTTGGAAAGAGATCCATTATTAAATTGATGGATTTTATTCAAGCTTATGAGAAGGCCTCTAGTTAGCTGGTTAGATAAAAGTTGTTTTCATCTGCCATCTAAAATTGCTATCAAGCTAGAGCAAGGTTTGTGAGCAGATTAATTGGATTCTACAAGAAAAAATTTTCTATTGTCTATTTTAGGGCTCCATTGAAGAAGGGTAGAAGTAAAAGGGCTTATTTTAAGCCTATTACAGACAAAATCACCAAAAAATTATCTAGATAGAAATCTAAGGTGCTTTCTTCAGGTGGTAGATTGCTTCATATCAAGCATGTATTGGGGTCCATCCATTTATATTTGTTGACTGTGCTGCAGCCACCAAAAACAAACTTGATTGACATTGAAAGATTATTTGTAGACTTCTTCTAGGAGAAACTAAATAGGTAAAAGGTTACATTGGATCTCATGGAGAAGAATTTCCAATCCTAAGCTAGAAAATTGTATCACCCCAAGCCCACTATAACACCTCGGGTCTTGGCGGGCCCAACAACTTTTAAGTTGAAACAATATGTTCAAAATGCTTAACCCAAGTTGTTAGTAGCCCATGATCTAAGATGTTATAAATAATACAATACTGGGCTAGGTTTCCTCCCACTCCTGATGTGGGATGGGGCATCACATTCATCCCTCCTTTAGCCTTTGCATCCTTGCAAAGCCTAAGTCGGGGTCCAATAATATCCATAATATGTCACATACACCGCATAGTATGGCCCAACACCACTAGCCCAGTCACACCCTGTGCAAAAACCACACGAAATTTGCTCTAATACCAACTGTAATACGTCAGGTCTAGGCTGGCCCAACAACTTTTGTGCAGAAACAACGGGTTCAAAATGTTTAAGCAAGTTGTTAGTAGCACATGATCCAAAATGTTATAAATAATATAATATCCCCTCCCACTCCTGATGTGGGACGGAATATCAAAGAAGTTACAGGATATTGTGAATTGAATGTAGATGAAGCTCTGGTGGTCTTATATAACAAGGAAATCTTGTTGGAGTAAATTTCTAGATAAGAGATACCTTTAACATGCTATGCATCCTAAAATGGTAGAACTTAGTGCCTCTTCACCTTGGTATTTAAAGATATGGTAGAAGGATCATATATGTATCTTGCAAAAAAGAGGTAGAGCTTCTCTTTAGTTTGATGACTTTCCTAAATAAGGATTTAAAGCTTCATCAAGCTTGGTCTGGCAGTCAATGCAACATGAACATTGTCAATGAATATTGTCCATCTATGAACTTTCACTGGTTCAACAATAAAAGATTAAGCCTAAATCAAGGGTCTAATGAATTTGCATGGAAGCTTAATTCAAATGGAAGGTTCACAAATTCTTCTACTATTGAGATGATCAAATATGGAACTTGAAGACTTTTTTCAAGGGATATGACATGGGACAAGAGATTGCCACTTAAACTATCCATATTATGTAGGAATTACTCAATGCTGCTTTGCCTTTGGATGAAATTATGAAGAGGAAAGGTTTTCATCTTCCATCCAAATGTCAATTTTGTGATGAGGAAGAAAGTATGGATCATGTTTTCTAGAGGTGTCAGATTGCCCAATTGACATTGGGACATTTTATGAATATATTTTCAAGCTTTAGAACCCTTTCGCATAACTTCAATGGCTCATCTTTGAAGCACAAATTCTAAACAATTGGTTGATTCATTCATCTCTGGCTTCATTGAGAGGCACTATGTATAAACTACTTCCTACCATAATATTGGGAATTGTGAAAGCTGCTAAACTCAAATAATTCAGGTTGTTGATAACTCTAGTAAAGAAAGTTATTTTACCTTTAAAAACTATAGTGTTTTGATAGTATTCACCAATTTATGTAGTTCTTTTGTGTTTTCCTTTAATTTGATGCTTAATAGTGTTATTAGATGTACGTATAGCGTGTATGTGCATGTGTCTATATATATATATATATATTTGGTATGTTATTACAGGTAAGTTTTATAACTTCAGTACAAGCTTAAAGATCTAAGAAGTCAAGGACCAAAACTGCAAGAAAGAGAAGATTCAAGACAAAGTCCGAGACTTCCAATTGTTTCACCATGGTGCCGAATTTGAAGGACTAAAATTTCACACGACAATCTGAAGGACAAAATCCATTCTTAGTCCGAGTAATTCTCAGACCACGATGTCAAGCTTGAAGACATGAAATCCCATGCTACATTCCAAAAGCCTTTTATGGAGACAAATTTGGGCAATTTTGTAATAGCTATGAGAGTTTGTAAATATGATGAACTAGTCATACAAAAACAGATAGTGTAGAGTGTAGTAGTTAGATTTAGTGTAGTATTAACTTGGCTCAAATAATTTATTTTTCACTTTAAATTTTTAGCACTTTAAAACCTTTAATTCCTAGTTTAATTAAATGCAAGTTTAAAGACACCTTAGATTAATTTGTTGTATTTTTATTTGTTTTCTATAGATATAAAAATATTTTCATTTCCTAGTACAATTACTTTGTTACTACGGCTTGTAATTCTTTATTTTTTGATGTTATTGCTTGTTGCTCTAGTTTTAACCATTAAGTGCTTTCATTTTACTTTGTTACTTGTTATTTTAAACATGGGTAACTAGATTTTTATGGGGTTGGACTAAGGAAATGTGGACCTGAATTCTGTGCATGTGTGGTTAATTATAAGTGGAGAAACATGACTTAGTGGACAAATAAGTAGTAGATGATTTGATAGTTTGGTGAGAGAGAAGGGAATTTTCTTGAGCCATTTTAGTGGGTTTTAGCATAAAATACGAACGTTAAGTGTTAATAACTAAACTAGTTTATTACTTGGTTAGGAAGGTTAGTAGTCGGGCCAAAATGCTAACTTTTCTAGTTGGTTGCTTAAATTCCACATGTTGAATAAACTAGAACCATAAGCGGGGTCAAGGGATTGGTTCAAAGAGAGAGGGAACCCTTATTTAGACCCAAAGAATGGTCATCCACTAGAAGAAACTACCTTGTAGAAGAAACATTTCCAAAGCCTGATCCCCCTTTCTCATTATTGTCTTACCAGTTGCATATTTTTTGTTTTTACTTGCTTTACTGATTTAGTCCTAATTTCAGATCACCACTCAAGTCGATTGTCTTGCTAGTTCGTATATCTCTCAAAACCTAGTAATTGTCATTAGCAATCCTCGTGGGAATGATCCCTTTTCCACTAGTAATAAATCTTCACCGTATACCTGTGGGCTTGTGGATTGTAGTCTAAGTGTATAAGAGGTGTTGTTACTTCAGTGTTTCTTTGTATTATCAGTATTATCATAACACTTAGCACTCATAAGCTATTAAATCTTTCATTCATACTTTATCTATTGCATTTCTTTTCCACCCTAATATCTAAGTTCAAGATCCTTTAGGACTGTCTAATTGGATTATTTTTCTTGTTGATCATCAAATGCCAAGTTATGTTCTTGTCCAGTGGAATTTACCTCCACAAATAGTTTCAAGCTAAATACAGATGGTGCATTTAAAGGAGAGACAAGTTTATCAGCTGATTGTGGAGTTTTAAGAAATTTAGAAAGAGCAGTCCTAGCTACTTATACTTCATATTATTCAAAACAGTCATCAAGTCTTATGGCAGAAGTTAAGGCTCTTCTTGAAAGATTACAACTTTGTGTTCAAGAAATTATCATAATAGTCACTAATCTTCTTGTTGAACTAGACTCTCTAACTATAGTTTAGGTTCATAGGGTTTGGGTTTGTCCCGATACCCAAAGAGTATCTAGTACAGCAATGCAAGAAAATCTCGTGGGATGTGAACATTACCTTGGTTCATACCTTTAGGGAAGGCAATAAGTTAATAGATTTGTTGGCTAATCAAGGTTATGTTGCTAGAGGTAGAGGTCGCTTTGTTTTTGATAGTACTACAATACCTATATTAGTAAAGGTAATTGCTCAATTAGATAGGAATGATTGTAAATCTTTGAGAATTTAGCATTAGATCTTTTTTATTAGGGTATTGTAACTCTATTTCCTAGAGGTTTTTTTTTTTTTTTATGCCTCCCTCCTACTTATCCCTTTTACAAATAAGAAAATTGGTGACCGACTTCCTACCAATTGAAAGGTAGTTTTAACTGGAGAGAGAGATTCTACTGGTCATTTCTAGAAGCTGGTGCTAAAAGAAGTTTGATTGTGTCAAAGATATGTTCAAGTGGCTGAGGCTAAGGGTATTAGATATGCTTTGCAGATGGCTCACAAAGAACTATGTGCTGCTATTGATATTCAGTCTGACTGCCTTACTATAGTGCAGATGATTAATCATCATCAAGTTGAGAATATTCATTTGGAAGTTATTTTTAAGTGATACTTTAAAGCTTAGGAAGTATTTCTCCCATTGTTCTTTTAATTGTGTTAAACAATTGGATAATAGGGTTATTCATCGGTTAGCTAATTTTGCACTTGGTATTTTTCAAAAATATTGAGTGAATGAATTCCTTTCCCTTGTACCTTTAACGTGAAGCACAAGATGATTTGGTTTCATTATCTCCTACCAGTGGCGGTGGGTAAACTAGAATAGAACATTAAAGTTCCAAAAGTTCTTGCCATCACCGAAGAAAATCAAATAATTTTACTTTTGTATGATATTACACAACAATAGTTTTCATAAATCATAAAAAAAGGTATAGACTGTATGTTTAACATATTAAGTTTAAATATCTGGAAAACAAAATTTATAATAAACAATTAAAAAGGCACTAAGATGCATGCCATATCGGAAGCGTAAGAAATATAATAGGCATATAAGTATGATAAATATGTAAAGGCATATGCAATAGGAATGTGAACTAGACGATACACAACTTGATTTTGGAAGCTATGGCACTAAAAGTTGTAAACTTGGCCGTCTTTCATATCAAGCCATTGAAGCATTCCCCTTTCTCTTGCTTGAACATCACCTCAAAATCAAATAAAAAGGGTAAATTAAACAAAATCCCTGGTGGTATAGTGAACCTACACATTACTTTGTGATTTTAAAATATACATTTTACCTCTTCATGCTATAGATTGAAATACAACTATCATGTTTTCTGTCAACTCTAATAGTCAAACATGAAAAGAGTTTGACTCCAATGTCATAGTGGTCATTTAATATTTTGGCATAAAAGAACTCACCCTTGGTATCTGATATCTTTCTTCCGATACTTATAACACCCATATTAAATGTCCTACATATCATGTTGTCGTTGCTGCTGCCACCACCACCAGTACCTAGCCGTCATATTCTCTACTTTTTCACCATTAAAACCCAAATCCCAAACTCTTACATGAAGCTCTACTCCTTCATTCTCAAAGCCACCTATGACCCTAAGCTATTAAAGCCCCATCCTATTAGAGTCAAGCAAACTACACTTCCCCAAATCAGCTTCGATTTTTATCAACCTTTCTCTGAGAAGCACTTTCTTCCCCTTTCCTAAATTTCCCAACAAGCTTAGCCAATGTACGAATTGACCAAATAAGGATCATATTTATTGAAACATAAAAAACCCAAAATCATCGGGCTACTATTAGCAACACTAGAATTCTTCAAATTCAAAAATAATCAACCACAAAAATCAAATTTGAATGTTTACATCATCATTACCAACAACAATCAGCAAAATAATTCATAGGAGGAACGTGTAATAGAGAGAGAAAAGAGAGAGAAATAGTGGAGGTTGGAGAAATAAAGAGGGATGGTGATGATGGATAAAATCCCACCATATATATATATATATATATATATATATATATAGATATCAGGGCCATGAAAGCTTAAATTAGTATTTAAGGATTAGTTTTATTCAAATATATTCATAATATGGGTTGATATTAATAACAGATTTGATCAATAAGACTTGTGATTTCTGACATAATGAATATCTTCAAGATTATTGACAATAAGACATTAATTAATAAATCCAAAATTATGATAAGAATTTATGATTTACTTGTGGGTCGACATCTAAGTCGCTGAGGACTGTAAGTCCGGTAGCTAGACAGAAGTGTAAATTCGGCGTTGGCCTATTGAAAGTTGACAGTCGAGCAAGTAAATTATAGTACCTTATGCTAATGAAAGATCTATTGATTGATTAGCCAATATGTAAAGATTATTGAAAGTATTCACTATGATCAGAAAATCATATTGCTCAATAAGATCAGATCTAGGTAAAAATATGAACACATATTTGTTTAAAACTTTAATTCTTAGATCTAATCCTTCCTTGGTTCTTATTAACTAGTTTTAATTTTGTCTCTGTCTAGATCTGCATCCATTTCATCATCTACATTTACCAAAAAGGAAGAAAGAATAGAATTCACAGACATAGAACAAGTTTTACAAAATTGGAGTTTACCAAAAAGAAAAGAATCTAAAGTTTATTAAAAAAAAAAAAATTAAAAGATTTTACAAGTGTCTTTAAATTCAAATGTTCATATAAGATAACAACTGTTGAAAAACTGTACCCATGAAACTATACAATTATTTAAACATTGTGATATTAATACCATAACATCTACTAAAATCAATTTTATGCATATAGGTTTAGTTCAAGAAACTTTACAACCTTTAAATAGGCAAGGGTTAAATACATCTGTTTGTGTAGCATTTAGAGATGCTAGATTTAATAGATTTACTGATTCATTGTTAGGATTAATAGAGTCTTCTTTGTGTAATAGACCTATACATTTTGATAGCTTTCCAATACGACTTTTCAGTCTCTCTTACTGATAGAAATTTAGCCGATATACTAACATTAAACATTCAAACCAAAGGTTATGACATGAAACCTGGAACTGAGAACATATGTGTTACATATAGGATATATTACAAATTGATGAATACCTTGAGTCCAGGAACTTCAGAAATAAAGCTAGATAAAAGAGGTCATAGTAGAAAAGATACAACACCCATAATAGAAACAAATCTCACTAGATCAAATTTAGAGTTGCCCACTATAATATATTGGAATGAAGTTCAAGTCCCAAATCAATGGATATTTGATAAAATCACAAATCCAACAATTCCGAAACCCATATCATTAGCTCAAACAAAAGAAAGTTCATCTCGATCAGTAGCTATAATGTTATCATAAAGACATTCAGCATCCTTAATTCTAGATAATTCTTTAGAGAATTCTTATATATTTAGACCAAGTTCATCTACATCATTTAGAAAAGATGGAGATCTTCCTTTAAATTTGCAGGTCTTCAAGAGAAAAATCAAACTATGCATTGGGTGTATACCATAAAACCTGAACAAGAACCAGATATAGGATCAGAAATAGGATATCAAGTAGAACATCCAAAATCTAATGCATCATATGGAGTTTCAGTTATAATAAAAGATATTCTATCTGATGAAGAATTAAAAGAAATTTCAAAATAGGCAGTTAAAGATTTTAATCAAGAAAAATATGAAAATTTCAAAAAATGGTTTTTTGAAAATTATTCTATTAAGCAACAAAAGGAAATTCAAAATAATTATTATAATTTCATAAGAAGGATTACATGTTATAAAGAATTTCTTAAATGGTTTTATATTGAATACAAAGCTTCATTGATAGATCAAGATAAAGATATTTTAGTTTTGAAAGATACATATATTGATTTTATTTTAAATTAAAAATATTCCAATAGAAATTATAAGAGTCGTAGATCTATATATCCATCCTTATCAACTGTCATAAGAATAGGTAATGAAGGAGTTTTAGCTACATCATTTTGTTCATCAAGATCGTACCACAATAGGAAGTATAACACAACAAAATAATTTTATAACTTTAAGTCTACATACAATATCAAAACAATTAGAAGAAGTATTTACACAATCACAGAATTTTAGAAATATAGAAAATAAAATTGATGATATAATCAAGAAAATTAGTGCTAATACACAATATTTTAATTATGCAAAATTACCAATCAAAGATGAAAGTAAGTTTAGTATTCCAGTTATACCATCCACTAATAATATATTACCATCTATTATTAGACCAACGGAAATATCTTTACCTACAGGAGTATTTAATACAAATATAGAAGAATGACTTTTAAAACTTGGGAAAACTTTAGGAGGATTAAAAATAAATATATTAACTGAAAACATAATAATAATTTAGAACAAGATTCAGAACAAGAACTAATAGGATTAAATTTAGAAGAAGAATCAAATGAAGGTATGTATAAAGAAATAGGAGGAAATAATAATATAGAAGATTTAAATATAAATGTTTCAACATAACGATAATGCTAAAAGAAAATTGTTTTCAATAAAAAGAAAATATAAAAAATATGAAAATCCTAAGCAATTTCGGGGTGAATATCCTAAAAGAGATAGGTATTATCAAAGGCTAAATCCTCAAGATTTAGAGTTAGAAACAAGTGTACAAATTGATCATTTAAACCATAGTTCAATATATGAATGGAAGATTGATGGTCTTAGTCCACATCAAACAATTGCAGTATTAAAAAAGATAATAATGTGTGTTAATTTGCATAAAGCTAAAGGAACTAGAGAACAAGAGGCTATTTATATTGTAGTCAATGGATTTACAGGTGTATTAGATGGTTGGTGAAATAATTATTTAACCTCACAGCAAAGACATGATATTTTGAATTCTACTAAAATAATTACAGAAATTAAGCACGAAGGTACATCCACTAGTCAAAATACTACTACTATTCCTAATGTGGCTTTATTTTTGAGAACCAGTATTTTCAGACATTTCTTATTGGTGACGTTAAAATTATTGATAGTATTAAAAAATAACTTTTAATGAATTTAAGATGTCCAACTCTTTCACATTTTAAATGGTATAAGGATACATTTTTAGCAAGAGTTATGGATCGTACTGATTGCAGTTCACATTTTTGAAAAGAAAAATTCATTTCTAGTTTACCAAATTTATTTGCTCAAAGAATTTTTACCACATTAAAAAATTATCATGATGGTCATACTGTTCCTTTTGATAAAATTTCTTATGGAGATATTATATCAGTTTGTACAGAAGAAGGATTAAAATTATGTAAATATATAAAATTAAAAGCACAAATAAAGAAATATAAACAAACAACAAAATTAGGTGATTTCTGTGCACAATTTACTATTAAAGAACCAAGTATACCATATCATAAAGCAGAAAACAAAGTTAAAAAGTTTAGTAAGAAAAGAAAACAAACAAAAGATGTTACATATCCATCTTATTCAAAGAAAAATAGAAAGAAATTCTTTAATTATAAGAAAAATAAAGAAGGATAGGGAAACTGATAAAGAAGTTAAGCAATGGATAAAAGCAAATATTACTTGTAGAAAATGTGGCAAGAAAGGCCATTATGCAAATCAATGTAAGTTAAAAACTACCACCAGTCTTCTAGAAAAAATAAATAAATTATCTATAAATGATAAAGAAAAAGAAACATTATAGCAACTATATTAAATGCTTATTCAGAATCTGAAACAGAAGATAATATAGATGAAATAAATTCTGTTCATCTGATAATGATTGTGCATGTCATGACATATTTACATTAACTGAAAGTCAAAATATGTTTTTTGAATTAATAGAAAATATACAGGACAAAGAATTAAAAAGACAATGTTTAGAACAATATAAAGAAATTTTGATAAACGAAAAAGCTCATAAAGAAAAACAAAAGAAATATTCATCACTCCCTCAAAATGTTAACGAAAAAATGATTACTTTAGAACAACTGTTTTCCATGAAAGAAGTTATAGATGAAGTAGGACTGTTATGTCATAAAAACAAACCTATCACCATACCAATTTTAAAACAAGAGATTAATCAATTAAAAGAAGAAGTTAAAAGTTTAAATAAAAGATTAACTCTTTTAGAATTTAGATTTGACACAAAAGAATTATAAAAAAATAAACAAATAGCTTCTACATCACAATTAAATGTCGATCAAGATATTATAAATCATGAAATCAAAATATCCAATTCCTTAGCTTTCAACCTATATATTTATCCCAAAAATATTTTTTATATATTACATTGGTAATTAATGATTATAAATTTTCAACCATAGAAATGATAGATTCAGGTGCTGATATTTATACTATAAGAGAAGGATTAATATCTTCATGATTTTTTGAGAAAAATTCGACTATTTTAAGGGCAGCTGAATGATCAAAGATAAAAATTAGATATAAACTTTCAAAAGTTTGCATATTTTCTCAAGAAAATAATTATATTTGTTTACCATTTGTTCTGACAAAAAATATTCAAGAACATGCTATTTTAGGAATACCATTTATTGTTCAAATGCATCCATACTATTGTGATGGAAAGATAATTTAAAATAAAGAGAAAAATTTAACATTTAATTTTGTTACCAAAGGACAACTACATAATTTAAATACTTTTTCTATAAATTCTATAAAAGAAAATATAAATTTGAAAACAAAACAAATCGAGTTTTTACAAAATAAAATAAAAGGAAAAACTATAGAAGAACAATTGAAATCACCAGAAATATAGGTGAAAATAAAACAAGTTTCTGATAAAATAATTTCACAAATTTGTAGTGATCTTCCAACAGCATTCTAGCATAGAAAAAAATATATGGTACATCTACCTTATGAAAAAGATTTTGATGAGAAAAATATACCAACTAAAGCACGACCATCCCAAATGAATAAAGAAATGGTTGAATATTGCATAAAAGAAATAGGTGATTTACTAAACAAAGGTATAATAAGAAAATCATCTTCTCCATGGAGTTGTTCTACATTTTATGGGTAAATAAGAATTCAGAAATTGAACTAGGAACACCTAAATTAGTTATAAATTATAAACCTTTAAATAAAGTTTTACAATGGATTAGGTATCCTATTCCCAATAAAAAAGATCTTTTAAACAGAACAATAATTCTCAAATTTATACAAAATTTGATTTAAAATCAGAATTTTGGCAAATTCAAATTGCAGAAGAAGATATATATAAAATTGTATTTACAATCCCATTTGGACATTATGAATGGAATGTTATGTCTTTTGGGTTGAAGAATGCACCATCTGAGTTCCAAAATATGATGAATGATATATTTTCTTAATATCCATTTATTATTGTATACATCGATGGTATTTTAATATTTTCTAAAAATATAGATTAATATTTTAAACATATAAACATTTTTATCAATATTGCGGTAAAAAATAGCGTAGTAGTCTCAGCAAAAAATATGGCTTTATTGCAAACTCAAATTAGGTTTTTAGGATATACTTAGATAAAGGTTATATTACAACCTACAGCAAGATCGATAGAATTTGCTGATAAGTTTTCAAATGAAATTAAAGATAAAACACAATTACAAAATTTTTTAGGTAGCTTAAATTATATTGGTGAATATTATCAATATTTAGTACAAGATTGTAAGTTATTATATGAAAGACTAAGAAAGAATCACCCAACTTGGACTGATAAACATACAGAAGCTGTTAAGCATGTAAAACAAAAGGTGAAACATTTGGCACTTTTAAATCTTGCCAATCATACATGGCTCAAGATAGTTGAAACTGATGCTTCTGATATAGGTTATGGAGGAATATTAAAGCAATTAAATACCCATACCAATAAAGAAGAATTGGTGATATACACATCAGGTGTTTGGAATAAAGCACAATAAAATTATGCTACAATTAAGAAAAAAGTATTAAGCATAGTTTTATGTGTCAAAAAATTTCAAGATGATTTGTTAAATCAAAATTTTCTTATAAGAATAGATTGTTCTGCAGCAAAGCAAATTTTAGACTTGCAAAAGATGTTAAAGCAATGGCAATCTATATTATCTGTTTTTGATTTTGATATTGAATATATTAAAGGAGAAACTAATTCTCTTCCTGGTTTTTTAACCAGAGAATTTATTGCAAGTTCACTTAAAAAAGCTTGATGGCCTGTGAAGCCAGTTCATCTAATAGTAATAATTTTCATAAAAATGAGTTCACAATAGAAGTAGGAAAAAAGTACCCGCCTATAACAAGAAAAGACAACATTAATAAAAAAGGACAAGAATTGTTATCAACACACATATTTCCAAGAATGGATTATAGAAATTTAGAATTACTACTTCTAAATCCAAATCTTAAATATTTTTGGGCATATATAGAAAGTTTGATAGAAAGTAAAGCCTATTTTAGATCAAGAATAGTATTAGCAAAACATAGAAAAGAACAAGAAAGGAAAGCAATAATAGATATAGAATACAAATTATATTATAAATTAGACGGAAATCCATTATGGCTATCTGCCATATTACAACAACATTAATCAATAGATATAATGAGCAAGAAGAAGTATTGCATATTTTCAAGAGGCTTATCGTCTAAGAATAAAATAATTGCATGAATTACCAATTTGATTATTGCAGGGATGAGTTTATACAGAGGACGAGGAGGAGCATCTTCCTTTCCAAGGCCTCATATAAATGTATATAATACTCATGGAGGAGCATCTTCTCCAGCAGAAGTATCTTTTGCAAACATTGGGAATATTGGGATGGGCTATACGTCTATGGGAAATAGTTTTCCACCATTAACCTCAAATTTCTCAAGTCCCTCTTATAGAGAAATACTTAATCAAACTCCCACTTATTCAAATCAAAATAGCTCAAATTCAAATTTGATATCATTGGGAACTATACCACAATTATCTCAACATTCTCAAAATCAACTCAATTCATTTCAACCTACATGGAAAAAAATGCATGTGATCAACATTGAAATAGATGAGATCATAAAAGACCCATATATTCTTTCCCAGTAAAAATAGTGCTCCTAACTTTTTCAGAACCTATTATCCTGCATCAGGATATCCAACAAAACTAAGTCTGGTCTATGCAAGCTTTTTGCATTTCATGAAAATGCATGGAAAAGACATTGCAACTATTATTCATAATAAAAAAAAGAGACATGGATTCCAACAGTTATGATTATCATTTTATAAAATTTTCAAAAATTGTTATTCATCAATTTCCTACTATCAGAGATTGGGGAATAACAACATCTGCTGTTAGATTCTCCTCAAATTTTAATAATAAAGAATATAGATTTACATACTATTATTTAATTTCTTCTTTTCATAATACATTTTATTTTCAAAATAATGATTACAAACATACATGGTGGATCCGTTTGAAACCTGATATTCTTGAAAAGAAAAAAGATTTACCAATGTGGTTTTACCACTGGTTTCAAAATTTTTCAATGCCTATAGAATTCTATCCAAAATACATCTAAGATGGATTCCAGAGGTTCAAAGAAATCTATAGAAAGAGAGTTTCTACCCGAAGATCTTCCCAAAAGAGATTTCTGTCATTTTCAGATTCTATTCAACATACCATGGTGTGTGTTTTGGAGATTGAAAACGGGATTCTGTCCAGCATCTAGATTACCACAAATAAGAAGAATATTTGAATGCAAGTGGTGGGTGAAATGTGCACCAGTAGATTTTAGTCCACTTGGTTTAAAACCCCAAATTTCTCAACAAATACAACTAAAACAAGATGAAACATCTTCTTCTACACCTGCATCAAAATTGGAGACAACAAACATGAATGATTTTATTGCAGCCATGGTCCAGCAGCAAATTGAAGCTTTTAATGCCGCGAGAAAACAAAACTCCTTATTCATAAAGGATGAAAAGGAGATGAAAATTAATCAGGATAATACAAAGGAAAAAGAAAAAAGAAAAGAAGAAGAGCAAATATAATGCTCCCAGAATCCATTTCATTTGCTTGAAGAATCACAGGATCTGAATGAACAAGAAATAATTGATATAAAAGAATTGCAAATTAGAAAAGCAGAAGAATTAATAAATATTGCAAGAACCCAAGCAAAAACTTTGGAAATCACAGTAAAGAAAAAATTGTTTTCGAATGAAGAAATAGAGACAAGCTCAGAAGCATCTTCTGGATCTTCCAAACCTCAAGCAGCAAAGAAAAAAGAAGAAGGCAAAAAGAAAAAATGATGTCAGCATCTGCATCAGAAAAGGTTAAGATTAAAACGTCATCAAGTATGACGTTGGCAATAATTGTAATGGTTAGAAAAAAAATTTATATAAACTCTTAGAATTCCAAGAATAAGGGCATTAGTTTTTAGAACCTCTCTCTCTCTTCTCTCTTGTAAACTTCCCAACTAATAAAAAGCTCTTAGTTTCTATCACTACTTTGTCTCTACATCACCTTTCTTACTCTCAACATTCTTGGCTCCTGCCCAAGTAAGTTCTAAATTGTTTTGTTTGTCTTAATCCTTAAACTTATGTTATATATCCTGGGTTGTTTTTTTTATATATATATTTTTGGTTGCTACGGCAACAATAACGTGTAGGATGCTTTTGCATCCTGACACAAGCAACCAACCACCACTTCAATTTCTTCACGAAATTGAAGTTGTTGTCTCCCATACTTGTGGCCAGGATGATTTGATTTTTTCTTGGAGTTTTATGGGCAATTTTGCCTCTAAATAAAAGACAAATTTGTCTTTTCAGCTGCACCACAAATCGAAACAAGAACACAGAGTTCTTAACAAGTATTTAAGATTTGTTTTCGATCTAGTTTTCAAGTGTTCATTTTGGGATATTTCTATTTCAGTCTTTCGGAATTTTTCCGAGACTTTTGTATCTTTTTGATATAGTGAAATATTGCTCCCCTCCGCCCGTGGACGTAGCTCTAATTGACCGAATCACATAAATGTTTGTGTCTCTTTCTATTTATATTTTCTCCGTATATTTCGTTATATTTTCGTTATTGTCGATAAAGGGTTTGTTAAAATTAATTTAACTAAATTCTTGGGGTACGGATCCTAACATATACATATATCTATATGTAATATAGTTGCCTTCTAAGCCAAGATTTAATTGGATT
Organism: Cinchona pubescens; assembly: GCA_025175665.1. Lineage (NCBI taxonomy): Eukaryota > Viridiplantae > Streptophyta > Magnoliopsida > Gentianales > Rubiaceae > Cinchona > Cinchona pubescens. Next base: position 6,695,602 of record JANKKI010000123.1, on the reverse strand, counting down.
TTAATGTTGGTTTCTTACTTTGATTTTTCTATTTTAGATGATTTTGAACTTGGGTTGTTTGGTTAATAGATGGACTAAATCTGAATCAGTGAATGTTATTTTTGAGCAATATTAGGAGATTGATTGCTAGTGGCAATTTTTTAAGGTTGTGACTGGAGAATTTTGGTAAAGTTGACAACAAATTTTGAGTCTTTTTTAGGAAAATGAATTACATGAGCAATATTTGGAGATTGATTTGTAGTGGTAATTTTTGCAGATTGTTACTACAGAATATTGGTAAAGTCGATTACAAATTTATTTATTTTTTTGGGGAAATGAATTGCATGAAGATGGAAAGAGTTGGAAGAATTCGAATTTTTGTTGCTGGTAGTAGAAGGCTGTTGGAAGTTCTGGAACTTTAGAAGGGCATTAAGATGGTGATGATGGGTGCATCAAATACAGGAGGAAGAAGGATAATATTTTGTTAACAGGGTAGATTTGTCATGTTATTAACTATTTATTAAAAATTTGACCTTTTAACTTTGACCATAGCTTTTGATGGAAAAGCTAACAATTGCATTTTAAGTAACAGGAAGAGGGGGTAAATGTATATTTCAAAATTACATGTGGCTAATTTATAAATTTGCTACCATACGGGGCTTTTGTATAATTTATCCAAATAAAAAAGAAGACATCACTTTAATGTCAAACGAAAAGAGGCTCAGGTTTAGGAGCTCTCCTTATTATTTTGAAAATCAATACTCCATCCCTTTCAAAATAACTGTCACTTTCGATTAGTACATATGAATTTCAAAATAACTGTCACTTTCGATTAGTACACATGATAAGGAAGTTATTAAATTACATTAATTTTACAAAAACATAGTTTAAAATGACTAAATTATCCTTTTGCATTAATATCCTAACTACATAATCCCCCGTTCATTAATGTGGCACTAAAGGTAAAAAATTTTAAAAAATTATTTAATACTTCTTTGAATTGTCTAAAATGACAGATAATATAAAACAAGATAAATTATTTAAGATAACAATTATTTTGAATTAGAAAGAGTAAAAGATACTCAAGGGAAGAGATGAATAGAATTTGTTTGAAGAATTAAACTGGCACTCCAATTGTATGGATTTACCTTATAATTCCAACATCTAGTACTTCACCAAGGTATTCAGTCACTCTCTTTTTCTATAAACTTCTTCACTAAACTAAATTTTATTTCTAAAAAAAAAAATAATAACCACTACCAAATTTTTAGCTGAAGTCATTTCTTCCCATCACATACCGCAAAATAGAATGCAATATAGAACAAGCAGGCATATTTGCAATCAACAGACATGTAACCTCTACACATCTATCTGTATCATGTCATGTATCATGTCTGATAATGATGCGTAAATATAAATAGTGATGTTGTATACTGTCGTTTATACTACTGTTTATCATGAATCATTATGAAGCTAAATAAAATTACACAAGTTCCAACAAGACCATTGAAACGCCTTCAGATCCACATTATTTGCACATACTATATTAGAAGAGACCATCAATAATGCACCCATAAAAACCAGATTCAACTCTCCCCGCCATTTGCTATGCTGATCAGCTAGAATTTGATCAATTATTTGACTTGCCAATTTGTAAGAACATATTTAGTAGCAAAGACATGTTCAATCTCTTTCTCATACCCCCACAGTACCTAATCTTATTTATCCTAAATATCTTACCATAATAATATCCTTCTATTATCTTATTTTTCTCTATGCACTATTATTTAGTACTACACAAATACAAACGCATTTACATTTATAAAAATGAACCATCAAATAATATAAATTACTTTATGTCAGCATTATTATTACACTAACATAAATATTCATATGATACTCACTCCGTACCTATATGGCCATATATGACTATTTAGCAGTGTTCTCTTTCCTTGATATATGAAAATTAACAAGTCTCACACTTAGGCATACACGTACCCAAGCCGTATCTAGTGTGGCATAGGACTGGAATATAAAACTCACTCAACTAAACAGTCACAAATAGCGAATATACGTGCAATGGTAACAGGCACAATAACTAAAAAGTCACAAATAGCTGATATACATACAATGGTAACAAGCATGCTCAGAACAAAATCCTAATGGGGTTCAACAGGGGGGCGCGATAAGAGGACCCGGAGGTCACCACTAGCCCACTGCATATGGCAGATAATCTGTATTCTCCCTTAAGCACAATTAATCATTGCAGTTGATTCCAAAGCATTACTGATGCGCGGTTGGTCAAATCGTCTAGTAACCTTCACTATTGAAGAGATTGTCCGGACATTTTGGTTTGTGCATTGTTAGGTTAATTGTTAGCATTTCGGCATATAATGCAAAAGTCAATGAGCATTGAGGGAGGCCGAGGCCTAGAGGAGATCCTAATTGCCAAGTTTAACAGCCAAAATCAAAACTTCAAAAGGATAAAATTAGACCATTGTACAAAGTGGTGATATAACTTCTAGAATCATGTCGGAAGAAAAGTATATGTACACCTATCCGCCCTAATCTCAAGTATCACAACGGCAATCACACAAAGAAGCATGACATCCAATCATTAAAAAAAAACCACCACTTAAAATGGCATCCCAATGCACTAAAGATTTGCATTGAAAGAAATAAAGAATTCTATAAATGCTATTGCTTAAACAACCTAACATTGTCCTGGTAGGAGTTTAAGCAGAAAACCTTGTAAGAGGACAAAACTATAATGCCAACCTATGCGTATGCCAGCAGAAAACTAACAGAAAGAAAGTACTCAATTTCAGCTAACTACAAACTTAAACTAATCATTTGCATCTTGGTGTATGCATTGTTAGGTTAATTACTAATGGTTCAGCATATAATGAAAATCCAATGAATATTGGGGAGCGGTTCCCAATTGTACAAGTTGAGAAGTTAAGAAATACTTCACAACTATAGACCATTCTACATGAGGACAAAGAACCATCTATGTCAAGCTGGACATCTTGGTAAGCCCAGAAAAGCATGCAAACTCCTTTCCCTCATAATCTTGGGAACCACAATGATAATATGATATCCAATCATACTAAAGACGACTCTCCTTTTATATATAGTAAGATTAGAAAATAACTAATTAGAGACCAAAGAGAGAGACCACCATATTAAATGAGCTCTCCCTTTATATATATATATATAAAGTAAAGATGTTTCAGCATATAATGAAAATCCAATGAATATTGGGGAGGGGTTCCCAATTGTACAAGTTGAGAAGTCAAGAAATACTTCACAACTGTAGACCATTCTACATGTCGATAAAGAACCATCTATGTCGAGCTTAACCTAAGAAAAGCATACGAGTACCTTTCCCTCATAATTTAGGAACCACAATGATAATATGATATCCAATCATTACAATACCACTGCATATATAAGGAATTTGTCTTCAGAAAAGACAATATGAATCCTATAGCACACTAGGCATGTGCAGATTAATCAACAAAGACAACCATATTCGTCCTGGTAAGAATTTAAAAAGAACAATTTGTAAGAGAGCAAATTTCTTGTGCCAAACCTCTTCTATGTCAACAGATAACCACCATAAACAAAACAGTCAGTTTGGACAATTTACAAGTTGAATAATCATTCCCAATACTAACAGCATCTTCCATGGATGTTTAACACAAGCTGCATGAAATATGCAGCACAACATCAACTACCGATCCTTACATTAAAACCTCCTATTATACACAAGGGAAGCAACAACATTTACATTTAGATTTACGGAGGCGAGACCATCAATTACTTCGAGAACACACCATTTTCATAATATATATACACAGACATGAAATTCAGTATAATCCAATCAAAGGAAAAAAAAAAAAAAAAAAAACCACACCACAGACCACCCTATAACTACAAGGATGAAGAAATATATTTTTAAAAAAAAAATCAAAAGCAGCACTCAGGGCAACGAACCAAACCGTTCTCGCTGCACTCGGGGCATCGCTTAAGCTGCTCATATCATCCTCATCAAACACTTTTCGACTTCCATTGCAATTTGAGCAGGGAATAAACCTCACATCTCCACATCCTTCACAAATGTACCCTAAACCCGGTTTCACCGCCCGAATAGGCAACCCGTTGAGCATTTTCGTGAGCTCGCCAGCCTCAATCAGCTGCCTTACAACATCAGCTCCCCCAATGTACTTCCCCTTGATAAACACCTGGGGCAAAATTACGGTTTGACCTGGGGCTGTCTAGTATCTTTCTTGTACGTGCTATCCATCGAAATGTCCCTTTCATCTAAATTCACACGGAACCCTTTCAAAATCATGCCGACAGCATAGCAATCTGTGAAGGTTTTCCGGATTCCTCGGAGACTGGTGAAGAAAATGACGACTCTGTCCTCCATACCCGGCAGCCGGAAGGGGAAAGCGTCGGAGCTGGAGTTGGAATTTATGGGTTTTGAGGGTTTGAGAGAGGGTGGTGGTTGTGATGGTGATGGCGGGGGTTGTAAATTTGGCCAAGGATGTTGGAGGGGGTTTTTCGAAGAGGGAACAGAGCATTTTTACCTTACCTCTAAAAGAAGTCCTGGCCTAAACCATCGTAGCGAAGGGAAAATTAGAGAGCGTCTTGACGTAGCCGTTTCGATCGAGGAGGAGGGGTTTTTTGGTAAATTCACTGAGAGCGTTAGAGCCGGGTTTGGGTTGTGAACCGTTAAAGATCGGTTGAAAATGGCAGCTTTTGGATTTTCAGAGCAATTAAAATTGTGATCTTCGTTCAGGAAAGCCATTTAGAAAATGAATTAGGAAAAATTAAAAAAATGAAAAAAGAAAGAAAATTAGGATAAAAGATCGATGATATCGATCGGATAAGAAAAACAAAATGATATTGGAAAGCGGCAGAAATGGGGGCGGTGTTTGGGTTGGAACTGGATTTTTGGGTTTGTTGTTGTCGCTGGGAATGGCAGTGAAGAGGTGTGCTTTTTGGAGGCGTGGATAGAAAGAAAAGCAATTCTAGGGAAAGAAATAAACAATGAGATGGGTATTAAGGAAGGGAAATAATTAGATAAATCTGATTTGTAACCTTAGATTATGTAAGTATGAATTAAATATTATGAAATTTATGATATTAATTAATCTAAATAAAATTTTATAAAATTTATTTTTTACCGTAAATTTCAATATCAAATTTATGATACTACTTTCCTTAATGAAGAAATGACCCTAGAGATGGAGCAAGCTTCGTTGTTTTTCTTTTTTTCCTTGATTTTTAAAAGGTTTGAATTTTTGAAAGAAGTGGGTGGATCGGGTCGGAGGGAAATTTTTTTGCATCGACTATATTCACAGTAGATAGGAGGATCTTGATCCATATTCATCCACAACACTCTTAAAGAAATTTAGTTTTAATAAATTAAAGTGATGTAAATAAATATAGAGATCCATCTCACCTACGGTAAATCAGGTACATGTATGAATTTTTCGGGTCAGAGGTGAGGTCACTCTCGGACAAATGAAAATATGCACACACGGGCATGGCTCCTCTCACTGAATTGTAAATTAAGTGACACAATCGCGTACTGGGTGAAAAATAAATAAATATAAATGCTCAAAAAATTTCAATAAATGCAAAATATGCTACCTACCCGATCCATGAGTTAAAAAAGTATTTGACTCTCACTGACGGGGTCAAAAAAATTTAGACCATCTACTTGATTCATACAAATCTGGTACCGGCAAAAGAGAGTCGGGTTGACCGGGTATCTAACCCTCACTAGTAACAAAATATAAAAAATTTAAATAATGATAGTTAAACTAGTTAATTTCACAATTAAATCAACCACAATTAAGTCAAAAAAATACATCCCAATATTACATCCTAATAATAACAAACTAGCAAGTAGTAATAGGCAAATAGTAACAACAATTAAATCATAAAATATATATCCCAACGAGTGTGAGCAATGAAGATGCGAGGAAGAGGAAGGGAAGAGATAATTGAGGAGGAAGAAGAAGGGAAACTGAAAAAGAAGAGGTGAAAAACTACCAATAACCCTAAGTAAGTATTAACTTCTAATGAAACTCTATTAACGAAATTTACAAAATTACCCCTGAAATGGACCGGGTTTGGTACTTGGCGGGTCACAAAAATTTGACCTTTTACTCTACCCCAATTTCAAAATGCGGTTCGGGTACCTTCTTTTTTCGATTCAAATCAAATCGGTTCAGCGGATTTGGGTCAGCGGATCAGGATCAGGATGAACACCCTTACCATTTAATAGTATGTTCAATGCTATTGGTTCATTAACAACATCTAAAAATAGTCGAATCTCTCTCATTCATTTCTCTCCATCTCTAACATACAAGAGAATATGTAGACAAAAAAAAAAAAGAAATGAAAGAAGGAGAATCTCCTATCAGTTCAAGAGTTGCAAGTTTCATGCGGTGAATCTGCATAGTAAATGAACATAGTAAACAAATCATTTAAGCTGTTACAACAATATATCCAAAATTAAAGCATGCATTTTCTGCTCAAATAATATCAAGCTAAATCAACATTTTTAGCAACTTGGTACATTCTTGGTCAAATTCTTTCATTGTAAAGTTCATTTATTTATTGAGTTGAAAATTCTGTTCAAAGTTGTCTCTAACAAAAGAGTAGTAATAGGGTAACAAATCTAGTTCTTCAAGAGAAGCAAACATAATAGAATCCTCTATCAGGAGGAAGTTTATGTGGTTGACATAGTTCAACAGATTGATTCAAAAGGAGAACATATAATTGATATCATGTAACTAATGCACCCTATATTCTTTGCAAGATAGTAAGGTCACTTTGAACTAGTGATGTGCTTCACCTTTGCTGATTACACCTAATAATGCCTTCATAGACCACTACTTCCAAATAAACTCAATTTGTTGGTAAGATTTAACGCAATAAATTATACTGGCATGAAAAAAAAAGGCACACTATTCAAAGATATAGTCCCAAATATCCTAAAAATACTTGTCTGCCACCTGAAATCCATACATGCCTGAGGATACAACAAGCACAAGGACTTCAACAGCAAAAAGTATCAAAAACTTCACTACATAACATATTTACCAAGATAGGTACTGATAAATAAAACAGCTCTAAAAGCATTTGAAGGACAAAATATGTAGCTTTAAAATCACCTGCATCCTCCACAGATTTGTTAATCAAACAGTAAAAAATGATAGGCCAATAACAATTATAACAGGCAAAAAAGAATAAAAAAACTACATCTACAAAAATCTAAAAATTAACCAGAAACTGACAAAGCAGAGGTTTAATGGTATTGACAAAGAGGATTAGAGGTTTAAAACGAACCTAAGATCATTGGTTGCAAATAACCACATTTCATCCTACAAAGAAAATATACACACTAGAATTCACACAGGATACCTTAGAAGAAAATGTTTTTAATGCAAGAAAACAATGAGATTATGATCAAAATCAAAACTTTAGAAGTGTAACTGTCCTCCTTTATTCTCCCAATAACTATACCCATCAATTCTACTATATTGGCTTTCAAAAAAACATATATATGAAAAAATAAATTCTTTAAGCAACATATATATCTCTAAAACTCGAATAAATCGTAAAATAAATTATAAGTATTGGTCAAAAGTACATTGAAAGCCAAGAAATTGTATCACACATAACAGATCCATACATAATCACACTAATTTTATCTACATACAACATGTAGATCATTAACAACGGTCTAAATGTTGTTTTTAAGTACAAAGGAATATGTTAATTGATAACAATAATGCAGTGTCAATATATTTTTTAGCAAATTTATGAACAAAGAATGAATGCACTCATCCTATGCACAAATAATGTAATTCACCTGTGATTAAAAATAAGAAATTGACAACTTTTCGCATAGCTCTCTGAGTAGATTTGAATTCTTATTCTATAGACAAAAAATGAAAAAGAAAAAGTAAACAATAAACTCATATTTGTTGCATATCTAATGTCACAATGCAGTTTTTATTTATTACACATTGTTTTTCATTGAAACGCATGCACAAGTACAAAAATAAGTAACCATTAATTCCTTTATGAAGCAGTGGAATTTAATTTAGATATAGATAGCAATTAAAACCAAAACATAAAGAAATGTCAATCTAAAAGATTAGAATTTAGTCACATCAATCACAAAAAATTACAATGTAAGCAGAGTTGGTATTTTTTTGTCGATTGAAGTGTTTTTCCATACCAAAGATCCTTTTCATGCTTTCTTTACTATGACCAACCTGTTCAAAAATATAAGAATACAGGACATATGATAAAGAAAATATGTAATTTAGAAATTTGTCACATAAAGGCTCAGATCAGCTAAAATTTAAACAAGAAGGGACAACATCTTCATGGTTGCAATTCAATTGCATTAGAGGGAGAACAAATGCCATCAGAGTTGTCATGCCAAGATACAAGATGATGTCCTCCATTTTGACATGCAATTGAGTAGCATCACAGCTAGGTCGTAAATACAATAGACTAAAATATGCAAACTAAAATCAAAGCAGATTGATCATTTGATTTTTCAAGTTTGCTATTTATCAATTTTAAACTCCTTAGTGGTTCAATATCATCCATCATAACCTTCTTAATTATAAATTGGAATCATCAAGATGAATCCCATTTGGATATTATTGTCTCTCATCCTGGTTAAAAATTTAATCACGCTTTCTATCAACCATATGGCTTCTAAGGCTTTCAATCAACCCCTAATAGAGCTTGCATAATTTTTCAATCACTTATTGGATCAATTTAGATAAAAAATAATTATAATTATTTTAAAAAGGCCAATTGCAACAGAGTAAAAAATTTTAGGTGAAGAGCAAAACAAAAGCTTTAAACCACCTAACTAAAGAAGCAAGCCATCTGTTCTAGTGATAATAATGCAAAAATTCAAACCACCAGAGTCATAATTAAAAATAATAGGAGTCCCACTTCTGTCAAATGGTGAAAAGGCAAGACAAAAAAATAACATAACAAAATTTATAAAGAACGCTTTTATGTCTCCTAGAAAAGACAATGATAATTATGTTTCATAGCAATGATAAAATTCTTCAAGAAAGCAGTAATAAAAGAATAAGGTTTTATAACCTTTACTAGGACAATCCAGCCCGCAAAAAATTGAAAAGAAAATAAATGAGACATATTTTAGAACAACTTTTAACCTTAATACAAAGAAATTGTAAGTGCAAATAAGGGGGAAACTTAGCAAAAAAAAAAGAGAAAAAATTAATATGAGGGACCAAATGTGATGAGAGAAAGAAGAGAAAAGAGAAGAAAATATAATTCCATTTTGGTCTATTTGAGGTTATTTTGGAGAAATAAAAAAACAATTGCTACAACCCAGATAAGAGTCGAATTCAGAGAGTAAAATCATTTGATCTATATCCCCCATCAGATTCTTCAGAAGAAAGAGCCACGGATCTGGAAAGGAAAAGGAAGAAAAAATTCCATAAAAAAATTAATTCTAAAATATTATCAAGAAAGAAAAGAAAAAAGATTTACCAATAAGAATAAGAAGATCCTTGATGTTATTGTTCATCGAAGAATAAGAAAGAATAAATCATTAATAAAAATCTCCAATCTGATACTTCCAAAAAAATGAAAGCAAAAACTAATAAAAGAGAAAAAAATAGTTATGCAACCCTTTTTTCTGAGGTGATCATGTTGTTGGATCAACCGAACATTTAGTAGAGAAGAGATCTCAGATCTGATAATTCGAATCCAATCGTCAACAAACTAAAAAAGTTAAGGAAAAAATTTAAAGAGTGAATAGAAGAATTAGAGAGGATGAACGATGCTAGAATGGAAGAGAAAAGAGCTGGTCGGCGTCTGAGAAGAGAAGGGTAGAATGAGAGATGAGTAATAACAGAGGAGAGGAGATGATGGTGAGAAAGTGGAACGGTGCTAAAGAGGACAAGAGATGAGGATGAGGAATTGTTAGGGTTCTGATGAAAATACTGCAGTTGTAAGAAGGAAGATGAAAGCCCTCAAAAGTCCTCAAAATTACAAAAGAACGGGATAAATCTGACACGAAGACCATGTGAATACGATGAGCAAAAACTTCAACAGTAAAACATACCCCTCCTCTTTATACTATATGTTAATAATGAATATTATTTGTTAAATATTATTTAGTTAATGATGAAGGTTATTTGGTTAACAAATAATTTTACTAAATAATATTTCACATTACTTATATATTGTTCTATTCATTATTTACATCCTTCAATTTTTTCACTATTCATTTTTTCTCAATTTCCCAAATTAAGCCATATTGATTTTTTATTTTTCAATTGATCAAATTCTTTAAAGTTGTTTAATAATGAAACTGAACAATTTAGTTTTACTGGTACTTTAAATTGTTAGTGGGAAAATTATCTTACAAAAGAACAAAAATAAGTAATTTTAAATTATACTAAAATTATTATTAAACAAGAATGAACTTTTTCTATCTATATTACTATTTCTGATTTTGTGTTTTCTCTCATAACTAATATTATTAAGCATTTTTTAGGAGATACAAAAATAATTTCAAATGTTCAAAAAGAACTCCTGATAACTATTGAATTTAAAAGTGTCCTACTTTATCTCATTTTAAATAGTATAACGATACTTTTCTTGCTAAAGTTATGCAAAGATCTGATTGTAATTCTAGTTTTTGAAAAGAAAATTTTATTTCAAAACTTCCAAACTTTTTGTTCAAAGGATTATATCTACTATTAAATCATATTTTGATGGTCAAAATGTTCCTTATGATGCAAATACTTATGAGGATATTATATCTGTTTATACTGATGACGGTTTAAAAACTTGTAATGATATTAAATTAAAAGTATAGATTAAAAAAATATAAAAAAGAACTAAATTAGGATATTTTTGTACACAATTTGCTGTTCATGAACGTAATATTTCTTTACACAAAACTAAAAGAAAAACAAATAAATTTTGGAGAAAGAATAAAGAAAATTATTCTTCGAAAAAGAAAAACAAAACATTTTTCAGAAAAAATAAGAAAAATAATAAAAAGACTGATAAAGAAGTAAAAAGCTGGATAAAAGAAAATATAACTTGTAGAAAGTGCGGAAAAAATGGTCATTATACTAATAAATGTAAGTCTAAAAATATTACAAATTTATTAGATAAAATTAATAAATGATCCATAGATTTGATAAGGAAAAATATTTTAATTATAGAATGTCTTGGTATAATTCTTACGATTCTAAAGAGTTAGAAGAATACACTTCTTCTTCAGAAGATGAAGTTTGTAATGATTGTTCTTACTTTCAAAATGATTATTTTTTTCTCTATTTTAGAAGAAAATAATTTTCAAATTTTTACTTTGACTGATGACCAAAACCTTTTCTTTGATCTTATAAATAAACCTCAAGATGATCAACAAAGGAAACAATATTTAATTTAATATAAAAAAATTTTGAAAATTCAAAAATTAATAATATCAAAAAACAGGAAAAGAACTCTTCTTTACCTTTTCCTATTAAGGAAAATTAAATGATTTACAACAAAAATTCACTTTAAAGGATGTTTTAGAAAATGTAAATCAAAGTTCTTTTAATTGTAAACCATTTACTATATCTATTTTAAAAAAAGAAATAAATCAACTTAAAGAAGAAATACAGGATTTGAAACAAAGATTGGCTCTAATAGAAAATATTTATTCTCTAGAAAAAGTTTTCACAAAAGAACCTCACGAAAAACCTGAATCATCTAAGCAAGAAGAAAAGTCAAATATTTTAAATAACCAAGTTTTGCAAATTTCTTCTATTTATTTTGCACAAAAATATTTTATACAAGTGGCTTTAGTAATTAACAAAACATATGTATTTTCTTCAACTGCTATGATTGATTCTTGAGCTGATATTTGCATAATGCGTGAATGTTTGGTTCCTTTTGATTTTTTTGAAAAAATTCTACCGCTTTACATGCTGTAGAAGGATCACAAATTCATGTTAGATATAAACTTTAAAATGTTACAAGAAAATTGCTTATGTATACCTTTTGTTTTAACAACAAACATAATGAACATGTCATTTTAGGAACTCCATTTATAGTTCAAATGCATCCCTTATTATTATGATGGAAAAATAATATATAATAAAGAAAAAGGTTTGACTTTTGAATTTGTTACTTAATAGCATCGCGTGATTTAAATACTTATTCTGTTAGTTCTACTAAAAAAAATGTTATATTAAAAACTAACCAAATTGATTTTTTAGAAAAAATATTTATACTTATAGAATAGAAAAACAACTAAAAGATTTTCATACTCAACAAAAAATTCATCATATGCATGAACAAATTTTATCAAAAATTTGTAATGATTTATCCTATTGCTTTTTGGCATAGAAAGAAACACATAGTTCATCTTCCTTTTGAAAAAAAAATTAATGAAAAGCAGATTCCTACAAAAGCTAACCCATCTCAAATGAATAAAAAATGTTTGAATTTTGTAAAAAACAAATTGTTGATTTACAAGTTAAAAATATAATAAGAAAATCTCAGATCTCCTTAGAGCTATTTTGCCTTTTATGTTAATAAAAATTAAAAAATTAAAAGAGAAGCACCTAGATTAGTTTATTAATTATAAACCCCTAAATAAAGTTCTTCAATGGATTAGATATCCCATTCTAAATAAAAAAGATTTATTAAATAAAATAGTAAATTAAAAAATATATTTAAAATAAGGATTTTGTCAAATTTAAATTGCTAAACTAGACAAATATAAGACTGCTTTTACTATACCTTTTGGATATTATGAATGGAATGTCATGCCATTTGGTCTTAAAAATGATCCATTTGAATTCTAGAATATTATGAATGATGTATTTTCTTCACACCTTTTTATAATTGTTTATATTGATGACATACTTAATTTTTTCTGAATCCATTGATCAACCTTTAAAACATTTGAATATCTTTTTAAATATTGCCATTAATAATGGTATTGTTGTTTAAGCAAAGAAGATTAAAGTTTTTTAATTACAAGTTAGATTTCTTGGTTATGACTTGAATAAATGATATATTACATCTATTGCTAGATCTATTGAATTTGTTAATAAATTTTTTGATGAAATTAAAGAAAACTTAAACTACTATGATTTTTGGAAACTTGAATTATATTGGTGAATATTATAAACATCTCGCACAAGATTGTAAGTTTTTATATCAGAGGCTTTAGAAAAATTATTTTCCTTGGTCAGAAGCTCATACAGTTGCTGTGAAAAGAATAAAAGCAAAAGTTAAGAGATTACCCATTTTAAATTTAGCAAATTATACATGGTATAAAGTTGTTGAGACTGACGCTTCTGATATTGGTTATGGTGGAATTTTTAAACAAAAAAAAATCCCATAACAGTGAAAAGAATTTGTTAGATTTACTTCTAGTATTTGGAATATTGCTCAAGAAAAATATGCTATAATTAAAAAACAAATTCTTAGCATAGTTTTGTGTGTCACCAAATTTCAAGATGATTTGTTAAATAAAAAATTTCTAATTAGATAGACTGTTTTGTAATAAAATATATTTTGTAAAAAGATGTTAAAAATATTGTTTCAAAACAATTATTTGACAGATAGCAATCTACCTTATCCGGAACAGTTTTTATTTTGATATTGAATATATTAAAGGAGAGAATAATTCTCTTCCTAATTTTCTAACTCGTGAATTTCTCATGGATCAATATGAATCTTTCTCCGAGAAGAGGTCAGGGTAGATCCTGACTAGGCAGAAGTAGTGCTCAAGGTAGAGGAGTAAATTATCCTCTAGGATAAATTGGAAGAATAGGATTTGGGTATAAAACCATTTCTAGAGAATATCCTCCATTAACAGGAAATTATTCTTCTACCTACAAAAATATTTTAAAAAGCCAACCATATTCTTCACATCAATTATCCCCTTCAAGTTCTAATATGACAATCTTGGTGCATATTCCAAACTCTTCTTCCTCTTCAGAAGAGTTAGTCAAGGCTAAAGGGAAACAATTACATGTCATGTATATCGAACAAGAAGAAATGTCTCAATATCCTTATATTCTTTTCTTTTAGAAATACTATCCTAATTTCTTTCAATCTTATTTTCCTGCCACAGGAAATCCTAAAAAAACTGAAGACATGTTTATGCAAACTTTCTTAATTTCATTCGAAATGGTAAATAATAATATTACAGAAATTGTGGATCATGACCCAAAAAGTACTACTGGTTGGTCTCCTATAGAACAAATTTATGAAATAAAATTGTCAAAAATCTTTATCAAATATGTACCCAGAGTTAGAGATTGCAGTGTTCCTACATCTTTTTTAAGATTCACCTCAACTTTTAACAATCAAAATATATAGATTCACCTCGTTTGACATGACAACATCTTTCTATAATGTTTTCTATTATCAAAATAAAGATTTTAAACATCCACATATATAAAAGACCATTCTGCCCCTCCATCACTTACACATAATACAAAACACAATAAATAGACATCTTTACTCTATAAACAAGCAATTAACAACTAAAACGACACAAAAACCTGTAAAACTCTAGTTCTTAAAACAAACACTAACAACTGAGACTAAACTTAATCAAATTCACAATAAATGAGGCATAAAAATAACTCTAAAGAGACTATAGAAATATCAATACCCTGTAATTATTGTTTTATGGTTCAATTGTTAGGTTTGATTGTTGTTGAACCCCAGTTATGTTAATCATGTTTTGATGATGACCAAATCACACTAATGGTTTGAAAAACAGGTAGGTTCGGACGAAAATGATCGTCTGAACAAAACAACCAGAAGACTCCATGGACACAAATGACTGTCTGAAAGACAGAGGTTCGGACGATGGTAATCGTTCGACACAAAGAATTTGAAGCAAGGCTCGGACGAAGAACAGCGTTCGATCATATTTTCAGAAGACTTTGCTTCGATCGGACGCATGTTCGGATGCATCCTCGGACGTCCGAATGATTATCCTTCGAGAACGGACGCAGAGTCGGACGCAGGGTTTAGCAGTGGCCTTCCGAACGGTCCAACGGCTAGTTCGTTTGAACGCACACTTGCTGCATCGGCTGTCCGAAAGGACCAACGGCTAGTTTTCCAGTAAACAGAAAATAGTCGTTGGAAAGTTGTTGGAAGCAAACGATTTTGGGCAACTATAAATACCCCTAAGCCTGAATTAAAGAAAAAGAAACTTCTACATTGATTACAAATAACTCTTGAGCTATTTGGGAGAAATAGTGGGAACAAGTGTTGTAATAGTGTAGGTAGTTTTGTGAAAAGAGCTTAGAAGTGTAAGAGTTCTTCAAGTGTAAAAGTGGAAAGATAACGATTGTAACAAAGGGAGGTTGTGAGTGTAAAACTCTTGGCTCAACTAAAGGAAATTAGTGTGAGCAAGAGTGATCCTTATTTGTGTACAAGAGGTTATTGTCTCACCTACTTTGAAGAGACTTTTAGAGGCTAAACTTCAAGTTGTAAACTTGGTAGTTGCCTTGTAAGAAGCTCTTTGTAGTTGAAAGCTCCAAGCTTGAGAAGCTTGGGAGTTTGGTTTGATTCTCTTAATCTCAATATTCTTATTTGTTCTTTAAGCTTAAATTGTTGAATATCTGTTGTATTCATTTGTGCTTAAGTTTTCATTTGGTGCAGAAATAAAGTTTGAATTTCTATTAAGCACATAAAAAAAGGATTGTTTTAGATACAACCTAATTCACCCCCCCCTCTTAGGTTGCTGTTTGGGGCCAACAATTGTCGTATGTATGTAATGAAGTACATGAAATTCATGGATGAAATGAAGGATGGGATTGAGATCAACGTAAGTGTATCATCTATTTCAACTAATTATTGTTTTTAAAGCCCTATATTAAAAAATTATTTTTGTCATAGTTTGAATCAAATGAAGAATGCAAACAACTTGTTGTGGCACTTTTTCTTGAGCCTACAAACAAAATGAGAGGGCAATGTTCAAAGGATATTGAAGGCATTTAGGAAACTTTTTTGAGTGATATTATGTATTAAAAATTTTCTTCACGCATAGGGCGTAGAACCCCTTAATCTAATTTCCTGTTATTCACTGAGGATTTTGATGCTCTTTACAACACCTAGTTAAAATATTTAACAAACACCCACTCTTACCACTAACTAGGTGGCATATCGCAAGTATAAGACTAGTTGACGGTTGTCAACTAGTAGTAAGGGGATTAGGGATCGTTCCCACTAGGATTGTTGGAAGGCAAATACCGAGATATACGGGTATTTGTATAGTTAAGCAAGAATCAATGAGTGAGAGCTGAAACTACACTAATCAAATTCATAGTTAAACTCAAATAAACAAGACCAAATTAAACTACTTTATCTACTAAAACAAGTACGAAAAACTAAGCAATTATGAAATTAAGAGACTAGCCACTAAATTCTTACAAAAACAATTAACTAAAAGTACTTGATTTTACCCTAAATTGACCAAAATAAGATTAAAATTAAAAAATAAGCAAGTTACCTAATTAAAAAGACTACAAATAAGAACTTTGAAGATTAAAAGCAACCATTTCTACACTAAAAATTGGAACAAGTTAAAGTCTAAATCTAAATATTTTTGGATTTTTGATGATAATAAAGAAAGCCCACTAAAAATTAACTAGAAATTAATGCAAGGAATTAAGGATTTTTAACTAGACAAGCAAGAAATAAACAAGAACCCTAATTTTTCTATGAAACCCTAGATTGCAAGCAAAGAGATTTTCACTATATTAAACTAAAAGCAAGTAAAAATTATATCTACTTAAAGCTAATGATTAACCCACTACAATTATCTAATCAAAATATAACTTGCTAAGAAATGAAAACTAGATCTAAAAGACAATTAAAGAGAAATTTTCATTAAAGAAAAGACTTGAAGTTCAAGCTATCCTAATCTATCCTAACAACATGCTAACTATCTAAATCTACTCCTACTTGCCTATAACAATTTTTAAAAGCAGCTTAAATAATATAACAATACACAAGGCAAAAATCAGGAATTGTTTGCTGAAAGATTACAAAATTGCCCTCACAACTTAACCACCAGTGAATCGAGATCGCGATATGGATAAGTCGAGATCGCAATTTCGACTCGCTAAACATTTAAGTGATTTTCCCGAGTCCAGATCATGATATGGAGAATTCCAGATTGTGATCTGGACTCTCCTCCCGGCAGTCCTTCTATTCTTTGATAATTACAATTCGGTCCTCTAAGCTTTGTCTATCCCAGCTTCCAACCTCTGATTTTTAACCTGCATAATATTAACGCAATTAAGCAATTAATTAAGCTAAAAAATTTAATAAAAACTTATCATATTTAATAAGAACAAAAATATAAAAACATATGAAAGAAATTAACTTAAACTTTCAATTAACTACCTAAAGTTCAGGATTTAAGCTATCAACATGCCACGATTTAGAGAAAAATAACTCTAGTTTACTAGAGTTATCAAATTTATGAACAATTTCATTGTTGTCTCCATTAAGATAAATGTAAGAAATTCACATGGTGGAATAACGATTTGTATGCATCCGATAGTGCGTCCGAACTCAGATGAATGCACGGCCGAAGTTCTACACTATACATCTGAGGAAGTTTTGGACTATGATAAACGTCCGTTAGAAATTCCAGAGAGGTCATGAAAAAGAAGGGAGAATTCAGACGATCGGTATAAGAATCCGAGATAGAGAAGAGGGTTTCGAACGTTTAAGAGCGTTCGATAGAATATATGTGTGAAACCCAGTATTTTACTAGCCTTGTTCTTTGATTTTTAACTGGTTTAAAATGTTTTTCATATTATTTTTAGTCATTAATGTACTTCAACACCATTCGTTTTTCAATTCGACAAATTTTTCGATTTACGCGATTTCGGTACCGGCGGGTAAACGGGTCAAAAGTTGGATTAAGTGTAATTAGTGCATTGTGGTGTGTGAGTGTTGTATGATGGCTGATTTATAATGTTAATTTAGTAGCAAAAATTAGTTTTTGGGTTAATTAGTCAACTTGGAGACTATTTGGTCAACTTGGGTACTATTTGGGTCAACTTTGGAAGTTTTTTTAAGTCTTCTTCTTGTTGTTTCTTCCTCATTTCTTCCTAGCAGCTGAACTCTCTTCCTCCATTTTCTCCAAAAAAATTTTCTTGGATTTCAAGTAGAAATCACTTGGAAGGTAAGATTTTATGTATTTTAGCATTTATAGCTTATGGGCTTTATGATTCAAGCTTTAATTTCAAGTTTTGTAAGATTCTTTATGGCTGAAATAAACCCTCTTTGCAGCCTTGTAAGTTATGATTTATGTATGTTATGGGTTGTTTTTAGTGTTTTGGAGGTTGGGAAGTGATTGGGGTTGATTTTTAACAACTTTCCATGGTTAGATTACAAATTTTAAGATTATGAGTTAGGGTTTTGTCTTCCATATGTGCCCTAGAATGTTATGCTATGAAAGCTTATGTCTATGCACATAATGATGTTTTAAGAGTGTTTTAAGGTTAGTTTGGATAGGAATTGAGACTTGAAACCAAGTGGAATTGATTTCCCTTCATTTTGTAAGTAAGCGGAAGTTTGGCGCAACTAGGATAATTTGGATAATTGGTTATGTTTGACGGATCTTTAATGATCTTTTGATGATTTTAAGTGTTTCCTTGATAGTGGGTTGGATAGGAAGCATGTTTGAATCATGTGTTACAAAAAGTGGCTAATCGGTAAAAATTTCAGTTTGGTAGTAAAGAGGAATTCCACCCATAGGTTGTTGCTCTAATGTTGTAATAGAGTTAATTGTAGTGGTTATGGGATATGGATTGTTGTGGAATGCTATTGATATAGTCCCGGCTATTGCTCCGGTGAATCTTTCCGTTTATGGATTTTGTTGGTTGGTTGAATATGTTGTTTTGAGTTGGGTTGTAACCAAGGTCCCTTGAATACCTTGGAATTGGATTTTGTTGGTTGGTTGAATATGTTGTTTTGAGTTGGGTTGTAACCAAGGTCCCTTGAATACCTTGGAATTGGAGATTGTTGGCCTAAGTTCTTATACTACTTATAGCCTAGGGAGGGGCGAAGTTTTTCGGTTTTTCTGGAATACTGAGCTTATTATCTCCTAATCTAGCTGTAATACGAATTTGAGGGGTTAACTAAGTGTTTTGACTGGGGTTTTTGTCGAAGTTGGTCAGAAATTGTGAAAAGGTCATTTTTGACTCAAAGAGCTGTTGGTGTCGTTTTCTATCGTTTCGCGTCGTTTTCGCTTCCCTAGTCATTCTTTAACTTCTACATCTCTTCTAAGAGTCCTCTTATATCTGTTTTAGGTACCACGTCACCTACCGCCGGCGATCGCGTTCAGTGATCATTTGTACAGTTTTGCTTTGATAGGTGGGTAACATAGACCCTCTTCCACTTGTATTTTGTTTAACGACTTTCGAAATATGTTTGGATGGATTTTAAAATGTGTATGATGTTTGGAACTGCACTTTTACAATGTTTTGGAATTATTACATATGAAATTGGGACCAAGCTATTTTATGTTAATCAAATGATATGTTGCAAACTCTTTTGATATGAAAGCATTTTATAACTGTTTTGGCTCATAGGTGACCTAGGTATATAATTTTGGATGTGTTTGGAAATGTTTGATTTGTGGAGAACCGGTTCTATAGTCATCCATGGGACGCCATGGTGACTGCTGCCCAGAGACAGTTCCAAAACATTGTAAATCCATCCAAACATATTTCGAAAGTCCGTTAAACAAAATACAAGTGGTAGAGGGTCTATGTCTGTCTCTTATACAGGTCTACCTGTGAGCCTAAAAGACACTCATGCTATTTTATTATATTCTGGATTTGAAACTGTACTTGGATTTATTCGCTATGCTTTAGCATACTATGTTTTGAAATGATTGGATCTTTTTGGCTATGTTTTGGACATGCCTGACGTTTAAATGGCATGAGACATTTTAGAAACTACTTATGATTATGGTTTATTGACGTTTAAATGGCATGAGACATTGTATATAAAATGTGATTTACCAAAATATTTCGAAGGTCGTGAAACAAAATACAAGTGGAAGAGGGTCTATGCTGTCTCTTATACACATCTAGATGTGTATAAGAGACAGCTCCATAAGAGACAGGTAGTGAGTATTTTAGATTAGAGCAGATTAGATTTGATTATTACTGGTAGGACTCTGCAGATAATCTGCCAAGCTTCTCTTTTGTTTGGAGAGGGGTAGTGTATTAGATAGGTTTTGTATTGATGAACTTTGTTTTTGTTGTAGCATCTTTTGTACTAAGAAGAAATTTTGTAATTCGTATTTTTGTGTAAAAATGAACTTATTCGGTTTTATAGTTAAGAAATGGTTTGATGGTTCTATTACATTGCGGTTAAGTTTGTTGCTCTGTTCGTTTGTGCCTTGCGCTTTGGACCGGTGTGCCATTAGCGCGGCGTGTTACGGTCCCGTTTTTGGGGCGTGACAATATGGTTCGAACGATCATGTGTTTCCAAACTCAGAGTTTATACAGATGCACAATTAATGATGCCCAAACGAGTTCTGAGATATTCAAAATGATCTAAAGCCAAAGGTTTAGTGAAAATATCAGCAAGTTGATCTTTTGTACACACAAATTCAACACAAATTTCCTTCTTGCATACAAGATCTCTAATAAAATGTTACTTGTAAGTGACATCGATGTGTTTGGTTCTAGAGTGCATGATATAGTTTTTTGTGAGATTAATTGCACTAGTGTTATCACATGTTATAGGCACACAATAAAAAATGACACCAAAGTCTTTTAATGTATGTTTCATCCACAGAAGTTGAGCACAACAGTTTCCAGCAGCAATGTATTCGGCTTCTGCCGTAGAAAGTGAAATAGAATTTTGCTTCTTGCTAAACCAGGACACTAGACAATTACCCAAGAAGTGACACATACCACTAGTACTTTTTCTATCAATTTTACAACCAGCAAAGTCAGCATCAGAATAACTAATTAGATCAAAAGTGGGGGATTTTGGATACCAAAGACCAAAATTCATTGTACCATTTAAGTGTCTGAAAATTCTTTTTACAGCTATTAAGTGTGATTCTTTAGGACGAGAATGAAATCTAGCACACAGACAAACAGCAAAGATAATATCCGGTCTGCTAGCTATTAAGTAAAGTAGGCTTCCGATCATACCTCTATAGTGAACATTTTTCATCAACACTATTACCTTCTTCATCTTTGCCAAGTTTGGTTGAGGTGCACATTGGTGTCCCGACCTGTTTGCAATCTTCCATTCCAAATCGCTTGAGTAGCTCCTTTGTGTACTTGATTTGTGTAATAAACATTCCTTCCTTTATTTGATGAACTTGGAGTCCAAGGAAAAATTATAATTCTTCCATCATACTCATTTCAAATTCTTTTTGCATCAAGCATGAGAATTCCTTGCACAAGCTTTCATTAGTTGCTCCAAAAATAATATCATCAACAAAAAATTTGAACAATTAACAAACCATTGGGATTAGTTTTGGTAAAAAGAGTGGTGTCAACAACACCGCTTTTGAATTCATTCTCAATCAAAAAACCACTTAGCCTTTCATACCAAGCTCTAGGAGCTTGTTTTAAACCATACAAAGCTTTAGAAAGTTTGAAAACATGATTTGGAAAAATTTTGTTTTCAAAATCTGGAGGTTGTTCAACGAAAACTTCTTGAATCAATAAAGCCATTTAAAAATGCACTTTTGACATCCATTTGGAATAATTTGAAATTGTAAAAGCATGCATATGCAAGAAACATGCGAATGGATTCTAATCGAGCAACATGCAAAGGTTTTATCAAAATCGATGCCTTCTTCTTGAGCATAACCCTTTGCAACAAGTCTAGCTTTGTTCCTAATGATTTCACCTTTATCATTTAATTTGTTTCTAAAAACCCATTTTGTTCTGATTACGGGATGAATTGATGGTCTTTCAACTAAGGTCCATACTTTGTTTTTCTCAAATTGGCTAAGTTCATCTTTCATAGCACAAACCCAAGATTTGTCATTTAATGCATCATCCACATGTTTAGGTTTAATATGAGAAAGTAATGCACAATTACTATTCAAAGGTTTATGAGATCGAGTTTTTACCCCATCGGATGGATCACCTATGATCAAATTTTGAGGGTGACTAGAGACAAATCTCCATGCTCTTGGAAGATCTTTTGAAGTGTATATCTTCGTTCTTTTCTCCTTCTTCATCCGAGTGATGGGTGTTGTCCTCATTGTTTGACGTGATCTCTTGAAGTTCTTTATGAATAGTGAGCTTTTCAAGCTCCTTTTGAATACCTACATCTTCATCTTCACATACATTCTTTGAAATAACATCATTAATTTTATCGAATGTAACATGCACAACTTCATCAATCAAAAGTGTTCTTCTATTGTATACTCGGTATGCTTTCTTGTCACTAGAATATCCTAGAAAAATTCCTTCATCCAATTTTTTTTCAAATTTTCCAAGATTTTCTTTGATTTTTAAAATAAAGCATTTACAACCAAAAATTTTGAAATAGCTAACAACGGATTTTTTACAAAACAAGAGTTTATAGTGTGTTTTATTTAAAATAGGCCTTAAAAAAACACGATTCATAACATAACAAGGTGTGCCAACGGCTTCAGCCTAAAAATATTTTGGTAAATCACATTCACTAATCATAGTTCTAGTGGCCTCTTGAAGGGAGTTCTATTTTTCCTTTCAACAATACCATTTTGTTGAGGCACTCTAACAACCGAAAATTCATGTGAAATACCGTTGTAATCACAAAATTCAGGAAAACCTCCAAATTTAAATTCGGCTCCATTATCACTTCTCAAACGGATGATTTTAAATTCAACAAATTTTGAATTTTGGAAAACAATTTCACAAAATTTTCAAAAGCTTCATTTTTGTGAACAAGAAATAATACCCAAGTATACCTAGAATAATCATCAACAATCACAAAAGCATATTTACTATCACCTAGACTAACATGTTGAGTTGGACCAAACAAGTCCAAGTGTAGTAATTCTAGAGGTTTGAAAGTAGAAACACAATTCTTTGGTTTAAAAGATACTATAACTTGTTTACCAAATTGGCATGCATCACAAATTTTGTTTTTCAAAAACTTCAATTTTGGCAATCCTCTCACCAATTCTTTCTTTGCAAGGTTTTTGATTAAATCCATGTTGAAATGACAAAGCCTTTTTATGCCAAAGCCGAGGATAATCTATAGAAGCAGTTAGACATTTTACATTGCTACTACCAATATTGTCAATATAAATCACATAAACATCATTGTGCCTAGTACCTTTAAATAAAACAGCATAATTTTTATCAAGAATTAGACATTCATGTTTGGTAAACAACACATATAAATTCTTATCACAAAGTTGACTCACACTTAATAGATTGTAATTCAAATTATCAACAAGAAGCACATTTTTAATCAAGGTCTCACCATCTTTACCTACATCACCAAGACCAATTGATTTTGCTTTCAAGTTATCCCCAAAAGTCACCTTTCTACTACTTTTGGATATTAGTTTGGTGAAGAGAGATGCATCACCAGTCATATGTCTTGAGCACCCACTATCTATGAACCATTTGGCATCCTTGGTGACATTTATTTCCTACACAAGAAATTAGGTGATAACTTTTGGTACCCATATTTTCTTGGGCCCATAAGAGTTAGTAAGATGACCACAAAGCAATCCATACAGTATTCATATCGAGTTTTTCATTTCTCTTGACGTAGCAATTATTTTTCACATGTCCATGTTGTTGGCAATAAGTGCAAATAACATTTTTATTTCGATATAAAGGAGATTTTGATTTTACAAAGCATAAATCATCCTTCTAAAGATGACAAAGTTCTTGTTGATCAATACATTTCTATTCTTTTTCAAATCAACAATATTTTTCTTTTTTCTATGCAAGAGAATATTCAAGTCATCCAATATTTTCTTCAAAGAGGCTTGTTCTTCCTTGATCCTTGTTTCACATGCATTCTTTTCTTCAAATCACTATTTTCTTGTGATAACCTATTATTTCATTCACAAGTTTAGAGTTAGCATTTAATAGAGCATTTGATTTCTTAACTAACTCCTTATTTCTAGCATTTGACTCCTTTAAGCTATCATGTAATTTTAAAATGAAAACTTCAAGATCATTGTCATCATTTTCATCATTAGAATCATAATTAAAGGTTACCTCATCATCACCAATGGCCATAAATGCCATTTGTGCCTTCTCCATTTCTTTTTCAACTTCTCCTTCGGAGTTACAATCATCCCATGTGATTTGGAAATTGTTGAAGCGGGTATTTCTTCCTTCCTTTTTCTTCTTGGAAGGGCACTAATTTGCAAAGTGTCCGGGTTGATCACATTCAAAGCACTTTTCATTTTGCTTTTTCATTTCTAGCTTGGTCTTCCCTTTGAAATTATTTGAGTTAATAGCTCCACATCTTCTCATTCTCCTTTTATTGATGTAGTGTTTGACAAATCCTTTGGTGATGAGTGCAAGATCTCCTTTATCAAGATCTTCATCTTCTAGGTTGATGGAGCCATTTTCGTCTTCTTCTTGAGAAATCTTTAATGCAATGCTCTTTTTTGGTCATGCTTCTTCATCATCCACCACTTTAGCCTTTAGCTTCAATTCATAGGATGTAAGAGAGTTAATTAGAGATCCAATAGGCATGGAGTTTAAATTCTTAGAAGCCTCCTCTATAGCAATTGTTTTGGCCTCCCATTCTTTGGATAGAGCATTCAAGATTTTTCTATTCTTTTCGCCCAAAGAATACTCCTTACCCAAGGTTTCAAGATCCTTAATGATTTCGTTGAACCTATAATACATTTTGTCAATATTTTCATGTGGTTCCATCTTGAAGGACTCATACTTGGCAACAAGTAGGGATTTCTTTTGCTCTCAAACATCATCGCTCCCTTCATGTATTTCCTTCAATCTATCCCAAATTTCTTCAGCAGAAATGCATCCTTTGACATGAGTTGATTCGTTTGCATCCAAGGCGTTGTATAGCACATTCATAGCTTTTTCATTTAAGGTTAAGTTTTCCTTGTCTTGTGGAGTGAGCTCATCCCTTGTCTTTTCTCTTCTTCTATTTGTATGATCATCAATGATGGTAGCTTCAAAAGGACCTTGATTTACAACATACAACAAGTCAATGTCAATGGATTTCAAAAATATTTTTATTCTATCTTTCCAACTAATAAAGTTTACTCCATTAAACATAGGGGGTCTTGTGATAGATTGACCCTCAAAGAATAAAGCATTATTGGTTGCCATAATGGATCTTTACTCAAAGGCAATCTAAGCACAATAAAGAGACCAACGCTCTGATACCAATTGTTTGCCCAAAAGCAATCTAAGAGGGAGGTGAATTAGGTTTCTAAATATTTACTTTGCAAATTATACACTTATAAAACCTTTTGTGCTAACAAGTAATTTGATAAAGATAAAATCAATTAAGCTTAAGAAGTAAAGAAAAAGGAAAAAAAAGAGATTAAACAAACATCACTTCCAAGCTACCAAGCTTGAAGTTTAGTGTCCACTAAAATGCTAGCTTCAAATTTGGTGAGCAAATAATCTCAATTGTACACAAAGTAAGACAATCCTTGCTCACACTAATTCTTTTTAGTTGAGCCAAGGATTTTAGTCTCAACCTCACTTTTGTCTAATATTATCACTCCACTCAATATTTTTGAATATAGCACTATAAAGTACACACTAATACAATATTGCTCAATAGCTAATTTGCACTCAAATTATTTTTCTTCTTGCTTGTATTCAATGTGTAAGATACATTTAACAATATCATCAGAGTATGTATTTATAGGAGCAATAAATTGGGTAGTAACCACCTCCCAACGGCTTAATAATAAATGCTCAAAAACTAGTCGTTATGGGTTTCGGACGTCCGATGTTATTGTTGTCCGTCCGACCTAGCGTTCGATTTCAAATAAGTGAGTAGTGGATGCCATTTGGACGGCCGAGCTTGTGTCCGTTCCATCGTCCGAACCAGGTGTATATGGAAGTTTCACATTTTCGGATGGTATATCTCGTCCGAGAGGTTTAATGGTTTATTAGGAAATTTTTCGTTTCGGACAGTCTTTTTCGCCCGATGTAAACTTCTTTCGGATGGTTGGATGCATCCATTGTAGAGCTTTAAATTCTTGATTATGCCTCACTCTTTCGAAGGGAGAAATGCGTCCGAGGCTCTGATATTCTTTCGGACGTGCCTGTGCGTTCGTTGTAGGTGCTTGAAAAACTTGTTCCCTATCCGTTCGGACAGTGAATTGTGTCCGTTGTAAACTTTATTGAACGATCCTATTCGTCCGATCAATGTAGTGATGTTTAGATGGTGTACTGCGTCCGAAAGCTCTATTTCCAGCAAACAAAATAGCAGACTTGCACAACTTGGTTTAAGAGGTAAATGCATATGTCATCATCAAAATAAGGTTTGTGGATCATCAGGAATGATAGGGGCATTTTCTTAACAACTCTTTGAAGTGTTCCCAAGCCTCACTCAAATTCTCACCAACATCTTTTGCAGTCCACAAAGGAGGAAAATGCTTCACCAAAACTCTTGTGCCAATTGGTTCCAAGTAGTGAAAGTGCCTCGAGCATGTGATTGTATGGATGTTGTTGCTCTATCTCTTAATGAAAATGGGAAGACTCACATGCGTACACAATCCAGATGGATTCCATTAAATTTAAATGTGTTAGGTTCTAATATCACTTCAAAATTCATTAAATGCGTCTATGGGTTTTCATTAGGACTACCTCCGTACATGAATTGTGTTTGCAACATTTGAATCAAGGTGGACTTTATCTCAAAATTATTTGCTTGCACAGGCATCCTTGCAATACTTGAATTGGCCCCGTCAAAATTCTTCGTTGCATATACTCTTAAAGGGTGGCCATTCATATTCATATAGTTTCCATTTTCAAAGCCACCAATTCTATTATTTCCCATGACTTTCTCTTGTTTCTTCATTCTAATTGTTCACATTCTTTTGATTTTGATCAAGATTTGCCATTTCAATTCTCTCTAACTTTTGTTGAACCCTTTTGTGCTTCCAGATTTCCCTTAGTTCCTTCCTTTTTTGTAATCCAAACAAATCAAAGACCCTTTATCTCTTCTTACCATGCACTACAAAAGATAATTCAATCAATTAGTCTCAAGTACCAATTCACTTTACCAAGCAAGATCACCAATATAAACAAGTAAAACACAACTAAAGAAAGACCAAAATTAACGACTAAGACAATAAAAAGTGCCAAATCTCTACGACTTGTAAAGCGCTTAATATTTCCAAAAACCAAGGACAATCCCACAGAACCAAAAACTTGTTATCTTAGCTTGGGTAGAATAATAATTTCCAATCAACAAGTAATAAAAACTGTGCTAACTTCTAAATTTTACCCTTGCACCCGCAAATATACAGTGCTAGATAGTAGTGTAGGGTGAGTAGGATCGTTCCTACGAAGATTGTCGGTTAGCAAGTACCGAGGTTTACAAATCTTTATACAGTTAGGTGAATCAAATAAGAGGGAATTCATCAATTCTACTTATAACCATGATCAAGTATGCAATTAAATCTAAACTTAAACTAATCTATCGACCAAAACAAGTAATGAAAACAAGTAAACTACTAGATTGAAAGACTAATTAACCTAACCAGATGAAAGCAGGAAAATGAAAGCAAGTAAAATTACTTCTAAATTAATTAGATACCTGAACTCAGACGATACTAGAATTGAAAGGCAAGCAGTTCTAAATTGGCTAATGAAAACAATTAAAAAACATGAGAATAAAAAAAAACTCAATTTTCTACTAATTTAGACCTAATGAGGTTTGCAAGTAAAACTAAGTTTAAACTATATATTTTTTGGAATTTTGGATTGATAAAAGAAGGCCCACTAGAAATTTCTAGAAATTAAAGCAACAAAATTAAAGCCCACTAGAAATTGCCAGAAATTAAAGAAAAAAAAATGGAAATTTTAACTAGAAAATACTAAAATTATCAAGAACGCTAATTACTCTAAGAAAACTTGAAATGGAAGCAACTAGAATTTGGACAAATTTAACTAGAAAGCAAGTAAAAACTATGTCTAATTGAAGTTAAATATTAACCCACTAAAACAATCTAATCAAAATTTAAACTTGCAATGAATTGAAAAACAAGATCTAAAGAAAACTAAAAGAGAACTTGTATTAAACTAAAAGTTGGAATTTAAGTTACTCTAATCTATCCTAATAAAAAATTATACATTACACTACCTACTACTGTGTAATATCATTACTATTGCCTACAATTTATGTTAAGTGCTTTATAAGGCAAGAAATAAAAATTTGAAAGTCAAAACTTACAAAAATGCCATATAACATAGGCCAAATGCACCTCGATGTCACAACGTTGAATTTGGTGTCACGACATCGAGCTAACAATTTTTAATTGAATTTTTGCCTCGATATTGCGATAAGAAATTCCATGTCGTGACATCGAGCATGTTTTAGCTGAAGTCTTCAATTCTTCATTAATTCAATTTTGGCCCTCGAACATTTGTAATCTTGACTTCTATCTTTCGTTTCCTAACTAGCAAACACACTTAACTTAATAAGTAACCAAATTAACTCAAATTGATTAAAAATTCATGATATATACAAGAAATGCAAATGAACTATGAAATGCAACTAACTAAATTAACACTTAATTTGATACTAAAAATATGGATTAAACTGTTCAATAAAATGCCATAATATTGGAGTAAAATAACTCTAGTTTACTAGAGTTATCAATACTCAGTGAATCCACCATCAACCTGAAGTAGATTAATTAGTCTAATAATTTAACATGGGTCCCATGACTAGGGATCAAAAATCTTATCCCCCAGCCATCCTAAGCAAGACTAAGGTTAGCTACTCCTTGGAATTGTCTATTTATGTTAATTATTAGCCTATTACTATGATTATTCCAATTGATGATCAAATTAATCGTATCCTAAGAAATCAACACCATCCAACTATAATCCATGAAAAATTAGAACATGAATGAAAGAAATAGCAAAAAAGAAAACATTGAATTAAATAGCTTAATAAAGATGTAAGAAGTTTAAAGGAAGCTTCTCTAATGAAGAATCGTAAGTTTTTGGTCCAAGGTTGTCAATCTTGAACCTCCTATTCAACTCTTCTTGAAAGAACAAATAAAACCCTAATCTAACCCTGCTTTTGAGGTCTTAAACACCCTTTATTTATAAGTGTTACAAAGTGTAGGGCTTCAAATAAGTTTTGAAACACATATTTATGAGGCCAAAACAGACACGCGGAACTCTAAAAATTGCCAGAATCGAGTGACAGCTCACCCCAGCCACCTCAACTATAGTCAGCGGTTGATTTGCATTGAATTACCCGCTAAATGTGGGTATCATTCTGTTGTAACCGCTATCAATAGCTAATTAAACCTTGGTCACTTCGCTGTCAGTGAGTGACCCTTCACAACTCCACGTGGTTTCGCCATTTTGCCTTTAAAATTCTCGTCTGACGTCCGATTGGTGTACCATTTGTTCCTACACAACTGTAAAACAATAACACACATTAATATCTATAATTTAACTCAAAAATAACAATTAACACTGACTTAAACTATAAACAAGACACATACAAGTACAAACGAAGAATACTAACTCCATCGGAATTAGGTAAAAAACCTAAACACAACTCTCAACACATAAATACATAAATGTCATTTAAATAACATCAAATAAAACACTAAAACACTACAATAAAATATATTAAAACATATTAACACATATAAATAGAAATGGACGATAACGAACACATATAACCTAAAAATGCCGAAACTAGTGCAAAAACCGTATGAAAAGAATAATGAATAACCCTAATTTCATATGGTTATCAACTCCCCCCAAATTGGAGTTTTTCTAGTTCCGACCAAAACAAAATAAAACAATAGACACAAAAATTTAACTTTATTCAATATATCAACAATCGTAACAAAACTATACTAGTAGAGAAATGAACCATTCATGTATATAAGAGAACTTTGACAATCAATCGCAATTCACCATGAAAATGTGAATCTCTCCACTCATGAAAGCAGTTATCATTCAGCTCATTGATCAATGAAAAACCCATTGAACAAAAGTTTTGCAAGTCACGAACATGTCGGAAGAAATTAGCACACACAATACTCGCTAATACAAATGAACTCAAACCAACGTGTAAATAGGTGTTTAAAACTTGTTGTTAAACATAGGCTAAGGGATAAATATAGGATATATATTTGGATAAAAGTAGCTTAAATCACTTTAGACATGTTTATAAAATCTCTTCGAACCAGAATCCTCTAAATAACCCCCTTAGCAACCATGAAATTTAATCAATTACCACTTTAGAAGGCAAGAATGTACCTTCTTTATTACAACTTAGAAGAAATTTATCTTTTTTTATTCACAACACTTGACACAACTTAAAATGAATTATCATTCTTTTGTTATTTTTTTTCTTTTTCTTTTCATTTTTCAATATTTTTTGTTATTTTTTTCGAACAAAAAATTAAATAAAATCGGGGATTATTACAAATGTAGAAGTCACAAAATAGACTTTTTCCCTAATAAACACAATACATGTTCTTCCCAACCATGTATAACACTGTCCACATAGTATTGATACTGCATACCACTAACACTGACTACTAAGATGGTGAGGAGAAAGAAGGATAAAATAAAAAGGATAATTGCAGCTCAATAAGATAGTTATAGTTGAAACAAAGAAATATGGTTCATAATGCTTAAAAGGGGGACACTAAGGATAAAATGACATTTTGGTAGGCTTCTTGGCTCAAACAGTTCCAAGAATTGGCCTAAATTATTTTCTTGTTCCAACGAATGTCACAAGTAAAACTAATATCACAAGGCAATTATGATTAATACTCATTGAAAATTATCTCACATTCACACCTCACTCAAAGGAATATGTATGCGTTTAGTGATAACATTTTCACAATTCAAAGGGATAAAAAAGCAAAGAAATTTGTATACATTTTCAATCCAAAAACTCTAACACATAGTTTCCTTGAAACATTTTTAAATTATTGAAACATGTCACAAAAGTTAATGCACACAAAAATACTAAAAATAGAAAATCTTTTTGGTTAACTCTCAACAATACTTCAGGTAAAAAAGGTATACGAATCCTGAGGTTGTCATCCGGTAGCTAGGGAGTCTTTTAAATAGTCAGATCCTCAAGACTGATATTCACTACTACTACAAAGCAGACACTAAATAAAAGAAAATCTTTTTAGAATTTTGGAAAATTTTCTATTTTTTTCCATTTTTTTCTAAACACAAAAATATCACATAAACACATATGCATAACTAAAAATAATACTAGTGAACCACTTCTAACATGCTTGGACAATCAAAGTCCTATGAGATATGGAATCATATGCATAAAAAATGAATGTGAAAATAATCAAATGATAAAAGTTCAACTTAAAACGTAGGTTTCACTTTGAATTATGGAAAATACTCACAAAATACACTAAAAACCTTACTTAGTATAAGAGCTAGTTGATTTAACTCATAAGAATACATGGCTCAACCAAAACACAAAATCTAGGAATTTATTTTTCCTTTTTTTAAACTTATACAGTAAACATAAGTGAGAGTCATTAGAACTTCATAGGCTTCACAATTAAAACTAAAAGGCCATTAACTAAGGGTAACAACTTTTATCACAGAACAAAGGTCACAAATACCCAATTCATACCCCCAACTTATGTTTTTTGCACATTAATTTTCAAAAAGAATTCCATAACCAAGAAAATGAAAAGGTCAAACCAAGGATCAATGCAAATCGCATCAAACTACTCAAATACCCGACAAAGAGAATATATCAAAAAGAAGTAATTCGACTATCAAAGAACAAATTCTAGGTCATAGTTCAATTGAAAATTTATGAAAATCTGAATTTCATCAAATAAGTATAAAATCCATTATCTATGTCATAAGTTAAGAACGTATTATCCAAACATAAACAAAAATAATTCATAACACATAAACACATAAACCTAATTAGTCACGAAGTTTCAATCCTTTATTACCCCATCGATCCTTAAAATAAAGCACATAAACAATTAAATCATAAATAAAAGCAAAATTAAAAGAAACTTTACCCTAGTAAAGCCAAGGAGACTTGTCGAGAATGTTGTAGTCCTTGCTCAACTGTCTGCATTGTGTAGTGTTATAGACATTAAAAATAAATATATAAATAATTAAGATCGTTGTGAATGCTTAATCTTAATTATTTTTTGGTCCATTGAAATCAAGACCTTAAATGTGATGCCTCAAAATGTCTCAAATCTAACCCGATAAAAATGACTGGTCAAACCCACGTACTTCGGCCAAACATGCATATAAAACCCTATAAGCACTTTAAGCCCAACCTGTTATTTTAGAATCAATTAAAGATATAAAATCTCCCCAATTGATTAAATTAAGGAAAATCAATTAGAGCTAACTAAGGAATTAATTTACCCTTAATTAAGCCAATAATTGAACCTTTCTAAATTAAACCCCTCACTCTTGGCCAATAAATACAAGGCCATTCTCATTGGAAGGGAAATGAGGGAGCACTTTGACCACACAAAGAGTAAGATTCTAGTAACGTAGGGATCAACAAGCACAAGAAACAAAGTGCTGCGTCTTCTACGACAATCAAGAGTCGCATTCTTCACCCATATTTTTTGAACTAGGATCAAGCATAAAGCCCACGGTACGCACTCTTTGGCTTGATTTCTCCTGCGAGAAATTGAACGAGTCCAACGGTTCGAGAACAAGCCTGTTGTGGCCCTCGAATTGTTCATCAATACCTTGACGCTTCGAGATCAAGTCAATCACGACCCTTGGATCATCTTGAATCATTGTCACCAAATCAAGGAATGAATCAGAGGTCTTCGTCATTGTAATCAATGATCGAAATACCAAAGAGCTGTAACCCAGTTTCACTTGATCTAATAAAATTTTGAATTTGTGAATTTTATTTCTTGTCTTATTTTGAGGCACAAAATTTGCATTTACAAATTTCTGGCATAATCGGTGGGACATCTCTGCCTCTCATCTCGTTCATCAAGTTTTCGAAGATTCATGGCTTCCAAAGATGTCTCAAGCAAGGTCGCTAGGAAGAGCTCTTCTATTACAAGGAGCGACGATGCATCTTCGATTGGTGCATGGACTTGTAGCAAGTCCAAAGTAGCAACAACAATAGTAGATCGCGTTGGTGATGACCGGACAAGCCTAGGACACGACCTGTCATCACCCTGGGGGCTAGGAAGGACGAAAGTTTTGAATCCAAGAAGTTAACCTCAATTTTGGAAGATTCCGTGTCCAATGAAATCTCACATGATAGTCCCAGTATGCTTTTGATGCTGATTCAAGCACGGGATCCCCTTCAAAGTCTCCTACAAAAGAGTAGAAGATGTTAGATTCCGCATTGTTCGAAGCATCGTACACATCTTCGTTGTATATGCAAGCTATTTTGGTAAAGTAGTTTGTCTGCTCCTTAAAAAGTAATGCATTTGATTGGTACACTAATCTAGAATCAGAATCAACTGACAGATGGGAACAGATGGAGAAAGAATTCTTGGGACAATTTTACAGTACCCATCATGCAATGAGTCTGTCAAAGCTCAGCAATGCTAAGTAATGGAAAGATGAACCAGCCTTAGATTACATTGAATGTTGGCGTACATTGAGTTTAGACTACAAAGAAAGGCTCTCAGAGATTTTCGCGATTGAGATATGCATCAAATGCAAGGGATGCATTGAGAACTGCTTTATATCCTCCAAGGGGTAATGCCATGCACCTTTGACGAACAAGCAACACGTGCTCAAGGAATAGAAATGAATATTGCTAATCATGTAAATGTAAGGGCCCCTATTCTCAAACCAAAAATGGAACAAAAAGAGGTGAGAAGAAATCACAAGAAATCGAAAGGGAGCAAAAAGCCAATAGCTATAAGTGTTGCTCCTTTAAAAATCCCCAAAAATAACAAAAAGAAGCAAGAAGTGGTCAAAGAGCAACCCCGGGAAATACAACGGCCTACACTTAAAGAATTGGAGGAAAAAGTCTATCCATTCCCTGATTCAGTTGTATTATATATTCTGGATTTTCTTCTTGAAAATAAAGTGATAGAACTTCTGAAGTCTAAACGTCTTGAAGAAATAGGGCGTGTTGATGATCCAAGATATTGCAGGTATCATAGGTTTGTCAGCCAACCCACCGAGAAGTGCTTTGTGTTGAATGAGTTGATCGTGGTGACAAACTTGCCAAAAAGGAAAATTTTTGTTGGATATCGAAGAAGTGGCAGAATCGAGTCACACAAGTATAGTGTTTGACTCTCTTCCTATGACAAATTGTCAGGGAGAGAGTTACAAAATCATTAAGTTTAGAACAATGGAACCAGTTTGAGTTTATGTCTTTTGCACCAAAAGCCCTGACGTGAGCTCGAATAAAGATGACCAAGGATGGAAGCTTGAGACTAGAAAGAAGAAGGCTATGAGAAAGAATTCTTGGAGAGCCCATGAACGAGCTGCAAAAATTCCTGATGGCAAGCAGGGGGCAATGAAGCACGCAAATAAGTCTCTTAAAGAAGACGTAAATCACGGCCATCACTGAC
Source organism: Cinchona pubescens (assembly GCA_025175665.1). Lineage (NCBI taxonomy): Eukaryota > Viridiplantae > Streptophyta > Magnoliopsida > Gentianales > Rubiaceae > Cinchona > Cinchona pubescens. The sequence continues at coordinate 6,660,819 of JANKKI010000123.1, read as the reverse complement.
CACGCTTGACATCCTTATTTGAGTTCTTCCCAAAGGGATACTTTGGTCAAGTAAGCAAGATTGAGTCAAGTTTCATGGTGACATTCCATCAAGAAATTGAAACAGGGAAGCTATAAACCCAAGAAAAAACTGATCTAATAGTGCACATGGTAAAAAGGTTACCGACATGGCTCAATTTAAGTGAAGCCATACAATTACCAGAAGAAGATCAAAAGGCTTTGGTAAAAGTGCTGGAGGACCCATCAAAGTACAAGACCATTTTGGAGGAGATAGATCCAGAAACCACCCCATGCACGTCATGTTGTTTAGCAATCGTTTTCACCGATGAAGATTTGCAGTTAGGGTCTAAGCCTCACAACCGGCCATTATTTGTTTTCGGGTATATGAAAGAGTAGAAGATCAATAGGATATTGATGGATAGCGGATCTGCTGTAAACATCATGCCAAAGTTCACAATGAGGTAACTAGACATTCCTATTGAAGAATTGTCTAAGAACTGCCTAGTCATTTAAGGGTTTGACTAGGGTGGTCAACGAGCCATTGGGATGATTCATTTGAATCTAAGCATTGGAGAACTATAGACAGATACATTATTCCATGTGATCGAGGCAAAAACCTCCTACAACCTCCTGTTAGGACGACCATGGTTACATGTCTCTCTAAATGGGGTAGTGTCTTCCACATTGCATCAATGCCTCAAATTTTATAAGAATGGTGTGAAAACGGTGTTCGCCGATAACAAACCGTTCACTGAAGTAGAGTCACATTTTGCGGATGCGAAATTTTACATAGACGGTGACACTGTTGAAGAAGTTTTACCTGTGAAACTCCCACTCAATGGAAAATCTAAGAAAGTATACAAGAACTGTGAATCGTTATGTGTGAGAGAAGAAGTGAAGCAAATACAACAGACGAGCATGATAAAAAAAGGCCTATAAGTAAAGATTCAATGGCCCCGCAAGTCTTCAAGTATGTTCCAAGGCACTAGGAAGGGAAGGTGAGTTACCTTTTGTTGAAGTTTCGACATTTAAAACATAAAACCAATGAATAAGAGGGCTTTGGATGCAATGGATTGTGGATTATTAGAAAAACATTTAACTTTGTCGTTGACAAATTAACAGACTGCAGGAAAGCCACCATTAGAGGGTTTTGTCAAATCAGTTCGTGAGATGAATCCTTACCTCAAAAACGAACCACAGAAGGGTTTGATCCGAAGGCATATAAGTTGATGGCAAACGCTAGGTATGACTATAGAAATCTTCTATCCCTAGGAGAGCTAAATCCCGAAGTCATGGACAAAAAAATGCACGGATTAAATGAAACACAAAAGATGCTAAGGAAAGAAGGGCATCGAATAAGCCTTCCAAGATCGGGACTAGGCTTTTTACCTCCAGAATCGGTACGAGTCACCCTCAAAGGAAGAAAAGAGAAAAGACCACTCATTACATAACAATTGAATAGACGGGTGATAAATAATGAGAGCAACCATCACCTCGGAGATCAATTTTAGAACATAATGAACCACTTGGTGCACGAGCTTTTGTCTTTGATTGGATAGGTACCTCAACACAAGAAAATGATGGCTTGTCTTCAAGATTCTCTGTGTTCCAAAGAATACAAAGGGATAGCCTCCCCAATCAGGAGCATCTTCTATCTCTGGTCGTCTAAGCCCCTTCACCAAAACTGCAAGATAATGAACTCGACTTAGGCCTTTTTCCTTCAGTATTCCATCGGTTGAGGGAATCCGAAGATTATGAAAGTGAACCTAAAGTGTCATCACAAAAGTCTATGTTTGAAAGGAATAGGGACAGGGATATTAAAGTAGAACAAAGGGCTTAAAAGACTAAGGAAAGAAGCATATAACAACAACGAAATTCATAGTACAGTGCCTTCTCGTATGATGTGTAAGAGTTGGGAAATCAAACTGAGGGAATGCTCAAAATTAGGAGGCGCACAATTATCCATACAAAACCAGCTACGCAAGACACATTGGATGACGATGACAAGTAGTTGATCTACGTCACCACATGCCGTATTATAGTAGAAGAAGACCCTTCAATGGATATTATGGAAGAAGATGTCTTAGACACTCCATCACAGTTAGAAGATGGGGGCAACCCACGGTGGATGACCTTAAGGAGTACAACTTGGGGACCCCTGATGATCCAAAGCCAACAATTTTTATGAGTGCTCAGTTAAGTCCTTCTGAAGAGAAGCAGTATCTCGAGTTGTTGACCAAATCCAGGGATGTGTTTCCTTGGAGTTACAAAGAAATGCCTATACTGAATCCTAAAGTAGCAGTTCATCATTTATCAGTCAAGCACGGCACTCGTCCAATCAAACAAGCTCAGCGTGTTATTCATCTAGATCTTATACCTAAAGTGAAAGAGGAAATAGATAAAATGCTTGAAGCTGGCCTCATAAGGGAAGTGAAATATCCATAGTGGATTTCTAGCAGAGTAGTTGTCAAGAAACGAAATGGAAAAATCCGCATTTGTGTAGACTTCCATGATTTAAATAAGGCTTGTCCAAAGGTTGATTTTCCCTTACCAATCATTGAGATTATTGTGGATACGACAACAGCGCATGAAATTCTAAGCATTATGGATGGATGTGCACGTTATAATCAGATACGCATAGTACTAGAAGATGAGGAGCTCACGACTTTCCGCACACCAAAAGAAGAGAGGAGAGTATATTCTGCTACAAAGTGATGCTCTTCGACCTGAAGAATGCTGGAGCCACCTATCAACGTGCAATGCAAAAGATTTTGATGATATGCTCCACGTAAGGGTGGAATGCTACGTAGACAACCTGGTAGTTAAGATGAGAAGAAGGGAAAACCAATTAGAGGATCTTCGAGCAGTGTTCACCCATTTAAGACAATTCCAGTAAAAAATGAATCCATCAAAGTGTGCTTTTGGGGTTTCTTCAGGAAAAATTTTAGGGTTCATTGTTTGGCATCGAGGCATTGAGGTGGATCAATCCAAGATCGATGTCATTCAAAAAATGCCTCCACCAAGGAATCTTCACGAGCTTCGGAGTCTTCAAGGGTCCCTGTCGTACATTCATCACTTCATATATAATTTAGTAGGTCGATGCCAACCATTTAATTGATTGGAAAAGAAAGATGCATCATTTGAATGGGACCAATCATGCCAAAATGCTCTTGATAGCATTAAGAAATATTTGGTCAACCCTCCGATTTTGGGACCACCAACGCCAGGAAAGTCACTTATGCTCTACATTGCTGGGCAAGAAGAATCTGTGGGAGCTATGTTAGCACAAAACAATGACGAAGGTAAAGAAAAAGCATTGTATTACCCAAGTCAAAGACTAACAGATCTGGAGGTAAGGTACACTCTCATTGAAAAAATCTGTTTGGCTTTGGCATTTTTCTTGCAAAAGCTAAGGCATTACTTCTTGGAGTACACGATCCATCTAGTTGTAAGGGTCAACCCTTTAAATATGTGATGTCAAGGCCAGTACTCTCAGGATGTATTGCCAGATGGTTGGTCTTATTTAATGAATTTGAGATCATTTATATCCCTCGAAAGGCGATCAAAGGACAAGCCTTGCTGACTTCTTGGCAGACCATCCTATTCCCCAGATTGGGAGGTTTCGGAAGAATTCCCTGATGAAGAAGTGATGTTTATTGAAATGTTACCACCATGGACAATGTATTTTGATGGAACTGTAAGATCTGACAGGGTGACCCTGAGGAGTAGGTGCTGGGTAATGTTCGTTTCACCACAAAGGCATGTCTTACCATTTGCTGTTTTCTTAGGACAGAAATGTTCGAACAATGTAGCTGAATATCAAGCCTTGATCATTGTGCTACAGATGGTCATTGAAATCAATATCTTCGATCTTGATGTTTATGGAGATTCAAAACTTATCATTAACCAGTTGTTGCACTAGTTTGAAGTCAAAAAGGATGATTTGATTCCATACTTCAATTATGCCTCTCACTTGATGGAAAAGTTTAACATCATTCTGATAGAACATATCCCAAGGAAGGAAAATCATCTAGCAGATGCTCTTGCCAACCTAGCCACAACACTAGCCCTGGCCAAAGGTGAGACAACGAAAGGCCCTGAGTGTTGTAAGTTGGTAATACCCAAACTTTTAGAGTATCACGTTGAGAAAGAAACCCTCTCTCAATACAGGTAGTTAAGGAAGAAGATTGGAGACATCCTTTGATCGACTATTTAGTACATACTAACTGTAGAAGAGCCCCAAAGGAGGACTGATATTCGAAGACGAGCCCCAAGATTTGTCTACTACAAAGACAACCTCTGTCGTCGTCATTCAAAGGTATTTGGCTCCACTGCTTGGAAAAGGATGAAGCAAACCATGCTATGGAAGAAGCACAGTTGGGAATTTGTGGAGCTCACCAATTAGGACCCAAGCTCTACTTTCGTATAAAAAGAATGGGGTGTCACTAGCCTACGATGGTCAAAGATTGTATGGACTATGCTCAAAGATGTCAGTCCTGCCAGTTTCACGCTAACTTTATCCATAAACCACCAGAACCTTTGCACCCAACGGTGGCAGCTTGGCCATTTGACGGTTGGGGATTAGATGTTGTTGGCCCTCTTCCTAAGTCTTCACAAGGACACCTCTATAACTTGGTTGTTATGGACTACTTCTCCAAGGGGGCAGAAGTAGCCCCGTTTAGTAAAATCATGAAGGAAATAGTTGTTGACCTCATCAAGTCAAACATTATTTTTAGGGTATGGAGTGCCTCAATATATCGTCACCGATAATGGAACGCCATTCATCAATAGTTTGATGGATCGGTTATGCGAGAAGTTTAAATTCAAATAGCATAAGTCTTCCATGTATAATGCACTAACAAATGGTCTCGCACTGAAGCCTTCAACAAAACCTTAAGCAATTTGCTTAAGAAGATGGTGGCAACTTCCAAACGTGACTGGCATGAGAGCATATGTAAGGCACTTTGGGCATATTGAACAACTTATAGAACACCTACTCAGGCAACTCCTTAGTCTTTGGTGTATGGGTCGAAGCTATTTTGCCACTTGAGAAGCAAATACCGTCACTCAGAATTGCTATCCAAGAAGGGTTAACTAGTGATAATAATGCATAACATGAATACAAGAGTTAGATGCACTAGATGAAAAGAGGCCCGATGCTCAACAACATTTGGAATGTTATCAGGCTCGTTTGTCTAGGGCCTTCAACAAAAAGGTATGACTAAGGTCGTTTCAAGTTGCCAAAGATTCTGTACTAGCTGTTTGAAGGTTGATCTCTATCACGTTGTAGATGAAAAACAAGTTTACTCCCAAGTGGGATGGTCCTTATGTGGTACAACAGGTATACATCAATGGGGCCTACTTATTGACCAATCAAAATGGTGTGAAGGTTGGACCAATCAATGGCAAATTTCTAAAGCATTATTTCCCTTGAACTTGGATTTCACAAAAACCTTTTTTACCTTTATTTTTTTTTATAAAAAAAAGCTAGGTTGAAAATCCTAAAAGTGACAGCCTAGAAAAAATAAATAATTATATTTTCTCTTTAACTACTTTTTTGATTTGATCCCTTCTAGGGTACGTAGGCAACTTAGGTACGCCCAAGTTCAATCAATTGTTTGTTCATCTTATTTTCATTCCCCAGCACCTAAAAAAGATCAACAATGATGTAAATAAATACTCCTGGCCCGCATGAGTATAAACTGTGGACGGCTAAAACAATTCTAAAAAAATAAATGTATTTCGAATTCATTCTTCATGAAGTACATTCAATCTCAAGTTTTGATTGAAAATGAAATAATGAGAAAGTACATGTTTATTGAGGAGAAGAGATTACTAAAAAAAATGATGATAAAGAAAAAATGACAATTAGACTTAATCCATCCATTTCAATTGTGCGACTTCAGCTCGTTCTTCCTCTAGAGAAATATGAAGTGTTTCCAAATCTTCTAAATCTATAGAAGATACAATTGGAGTGTTCTTAAGGTTGGCTTGCTTAGTTGCAAGATGAGCCGTCAAATATTGATTGCACGACATCTCATCATTAACCTTGTGTACCTCTACATCAGCCCCTTGTATCTCGAATTCTAACCGCTCTAATTCCTTCACCAATTCAACTTTCCTACCCTCGAGACTTAGTCGTTTAGCTTGGATGGACTCAAGATGCTTCAACTTTTGCTCACTTGCTGAAGAAATCTCCTCAACCTGTCTTTGAATAGCAACAAGATGCGTAGAAAGTGTAGTTTTAGTAACTACCCAGAAACGAGTTGTTGTGCAATTACTAATACTTGTTGATATGGGTCATAAGGTTCTCCACTCGAGTGCGCAATGGAGAAGGGTCGAATCCATTGAGTTCAATCACTCGAAATAACTTAGCAAACCTATCAAAGTACTTAAAGAGTCGCTCAAATGAAGTTCCCAAGATTTGTTACTGAATTCTTTCCCCAATACCTAAAGCTTCTTTGCGATGTTGTTCAGACACAATGGCAGTTGGTACACACCGGACAGGCTGAGCAAGGACTTTTGAGGTTTTCTTGTTACCCTCACATTGATGACAAAAAGTGGCAAATAAGTATTAGCAATTGGCAGGGATGACTTTCTTCCCTTTCTTGTCAACTGTAGAAAATAGTCTCTTTGTAGGGAAAACTTCATCATAAAATAAGCTGCTACAACGCAACCCGCCAAGTGTAAATAAGTCCCAAAGAGATAAAGAAATCTATCATTGGGAAATGTGAGCTATTTTGTCTCAGGACACCAATACTCACAGAAAGCCCTGAAAATGTTGGCGTTGTGGTCATATGTGAACAAGGATGCAACAGTGTCATAAAGGCGTGCCTTCATAAGTGTTTGCCAGCTTCAACCAAGGACATCTTCTAGCCATTCCTAGTAAAGATGTGTGTGTGTGTGTGAACTCACCATTGACCTTAAAGGAAGTTCCCCAACTCGTTTCGCCGGCAATAATGTGACGTCCTAAAGTAAGATAAGGAGTTTGGCGTGAGACATTGTAATGGTTAGAAGAAAGCAAAAACAAAGAGTGGTCATCTCTTCTATGAGACTCTCTCGATCGCCCTAACAATTCCTTGGGGTCATACTTGTTTTCCAACTTCTTGGGAAACTTATCGAATGCTGAAGAACGTGCAATGAGAGTGGTTCCACTTTTAATATCGTGATCCTTGTCGTCCACAATCACAAGATATGGCCTCTTGGAAATAATTGTCTCTTTAAAATAAACTATGTCACCTGCTTTAAAAAAAGAAAAAGATAGTGTGAGGGAATGCCGACTGGGTTCGATGGCTCAATTCATTGATAAACAAGATCTAGATTGTTATTGTACGAGTCACATCCAAATCAGTTATTAACAAGATTCAAAGGTTCATCACGGACCATGCAAGTGCACCGAGGATCATCCAACATGGTCCCAGGTTTGCGGCATTCCAGTTGACGATCCAGGTACGGGCCACTCTAAGGATGCGTCAACAACACAACCATAAGAAGGCATGGTACCGGAGTTGTAGTATTCCAGTGGATGATCCGGGTGTGTCCCATACTAGGTGTACATTAACAGTGCAATCGTAAGAAGGCATGGTACTGGAGTTGTAGTATTCCAATTGATGATCTGGGTATGAGCCACTCTAGGGGTACATCAATGACGCAACTGTAAGAAGGCATGGTACCAGAGTTGTTGTAATCTAGTTGATGATCCGGTTATGAGCCACTCTAGGGGTACATTAACAACGCAACCCTAAGAAGACATGGTATCGGAATTGTGCTGATTTACTTGACGATTAGAGTACTCAGACAGAGGCTGCTTTAGGGGTACGTCAAAGACATAATGTCTGCAATAATGATTTCATCATGGAGTTTTTAGAAAATAATAATAATAATAATAATTAAAAAAAAATCTTGCATTTCTCAAACAAAAGAAGTAATACTGGATTCAAGATAGAAGAACAATTCACAGAATATGGGATCAAGCAAAAGCAGTGGTAGTCCCTGTGTCCAAATAAGATTATCCAGATTGAAACTTCTCATGAAGTGGATTGCCATGTTATTTTGTGAGAAACTTTGATTTTTTTTATAAAAAAAATTGGAATTCTACCACAAAAAATCATTTTTTATGCATCGGCTGATGTGGTTATGCTCAAAGGCTATTACCAAGAATACTAAAGTCCTGTTGAACATGGAGATTAATTAGTTGCTCCAAGAAACAAGATTTTGTCTCAAAATGGCACGAGCTGGAAACTAGTAGAGCTATATTAAAGTTTAGCACCAAGTGATTTGATTTATATAAGGCCAAATGAATCTACAATCTCTATGCAGATTCTGAACTCCAAAGCATGAAAATGGCATCAAAGGTGTACGAATGAGTTGAGTTAAATATTATATTGTGCATAGAACATTCAAGAGTAGTAGCAAGTGATCACTGAACATGAAGTTTTGATTAAAGAAAAAAAAAATCACTTAAAGTTTAGTGTTGTATTAATTAAATTCAATGCTACATATATGACTACAGGATACGAAGGTCTTGCTTAAGTGTCACGTATTGTTCACAAGTTCTGGGATGAAGCTTTCCAAGATGCCAAGTAGCAGCTTCAAGTGTTTTTTTTTTTTTTTTGTCGACTAAAGCCTTTGTGGTGATATTGCACTACTGACTATTGCTATATGAAATAGTACTTAATACCCCTTTTATGTGTGGTACAAGATATAACAATTAAGGTAGATCTTAATATTGGAGTCTACCAGCTTTATAGGGGCCGAATATGGAAGGGTAAATGATTTAATCTAATTGATAGGGTCTTTTAATGTCCTTGATTCTTGCTTCTCTTACACCTGAAGACTCCTAGAGGCAAATGGTGAAACAATCTCTCAATTACGAGATATTGTTGCCAACTCAGTATTGATCGGGGTAACGGGAATTAAATCTCTAGGCACTGGTCACACTCTTTCCAAAAAATCCTTCCATTGATTAATAGGGTATAGCATAACTCATTTGTGGATTTCTAGTTATACATTTGATATGCAAGTAATATCAGTTGCGAGACTTTGAGATAAGGAAATCAATCACCAAATGATGTGATTATTTCATTATATGGGAAAAGAGTGGCTAGAGTGTGGTCATGGCTACTGGAATATATTAGCCAACCTCATTGCCTTAAGTCAAGGTTTAATTGTCCCTATTCACTACATTAAGGATAAATTTGCCATCAATGAAAATCAACACTCCCATGGCTTGAAATAGAGTCTTACATTGAAGTGAATATTTATTGCCACAATTCATTAGTTGATTTGATCTTCTCCAAAAGGTAAAGGGCTGCAGTTGAGAAGGAAATACAAGATTTTGTCATATTTCAATCAACTATCATGGAAACTATCTTGCTCATCATGCTTTGGCTAGATAACAACCAGCTTGAAAATGTTAAGAGATTCCTGCTAGATCAACTTAGCCATAAACGAGCAAGTAAATGTTGGTGGATGAATCGTTCGATGCATGGAGGCAGGGTTAAAAAAATAAATATATATATATATATAAGGGGTGCTAAAAGGGTTTCAAGCCTGCATTCTCATGCAAGTCAAGCATGCACCAAATGCAAGACTTGAAGAGGGCATTTGTAGACATTAAAAATAAATAAATAAATAAGATTACAAATACTTAATCTTAATTATTTCTTGGTCCATTGAAATCAATACCTTAAACGTGATGTCTCAAAATGTCACAAATCTAACCCGATAAAAATGACTGGTGAAACCCACGTACTTCGGTCAAACATGCAAATAAAACCCATTAAGCACTCTAAGCCTTACTGTTTAATTTAGAATCAATTAAAGATATAAAATCTCCATAATTGATTAAATTAAGGAAAATCAATTACAGCTAATTAAGGAAATATTTTGCCCTTAATTAAGCCAATAATTGAACCTTTCTAAATTAAACCCCTCACTCTTGGCCAATAAATACAAGGCCATTCCCATTGGAAGGGGAAGGGAGGAAGCACTTCGACCACATGAAGAGTAAGACTCTAGTAGCATAGGGATCAAGAAGCACAAGAAACAAAATGCCGCATTTTCTACGACAATCAAGAGTCGCATTCTTCACCCACATTCTTTGAACCGGGATCAAGCATAAAGCCTTCGGTACGCATTCTTCGGTTGATTTCTCTTGCGAGAAATTGAATGAGTCCAACGGTTCGAGATCAAGCCTGTTGTGGCCCTTGAATTGTTCATCAATACCTCGATGCTTCAAGATCAAGCCAATCACAGCCCTTGGATCGTCGTCACCAAATCAAGGAACGAATCAGAGGTCTTCGTCATTGCAATTAACGATCGAAAATAATACCACAGAGTTATAACCCAATTTCACTTTATCTAATAAAATTTTGAATTTGTGAATTTTATTTCTGGTCTTATTTTCAAGCACGAAATTTGCATTTACAAACATATTTGAAGTTCCCAAGGACAAGTGAAACTTCGGCATAATTAGTTATCATATCGCTGGTTCCCTTTAGAAAATATCCTTCTTCTTCTACACTTCGAACCATCTCTTTTTCCATGAACACTTTATACGGTACCTCTTTTGCGGTCATCGGAACAAACTCATACTCATTCAAAGAATATGTCGACAATGCTTCCAAACAAGTGTTGAGTTACCAAATTGCTGAGAATTCAAGCTCAAGAGGTTTTTTTGTAATCAGTTCTTTTTGAAATGTATTCTTCTTTATAAGACTAACACAAAAAAAAAACACAAAAACAAGTCTTAGCACAAAAACACACAAAAAGGAAAATGGAAAAATTTAAACTAGTAGCTAGCCTAAACTATCCACTAAAAAAAAAAAACCTCTTTGATGATGGTTTTTCCGAAATATTGATAACAAACAAGAAACTTTTGGTTTTCCAAAATATTGATAACAAACAAGAAACTTGCACAACATAATACAATTACACTTCAAAGTAGTATTCATGCCAAATTATGCCAATATTGCCAAAAACCCATTCCTCGGTAACGGTGCCAAAAACTTGATACGTTAAATATCTAGTTATAAAATTTATAATCACACATCTCTACTATTAACTGGATAATGCGTCACAAGTGTACAGGGTGAAATAGTATATATCGAAAGAATGGGTCGAATCCACAAAGATTGGTTTAGCAAGAACTGGTTATTTGGTTTGAATGCAATTTGAAGAATCGAAAACGAAGGAGAATTAACTAAACAAGAATTAAAGACTTTAATTAATGAAAATAATGGATTAAGGTTAAGACTAGCCAATTCCTGATTCTTATTAATTCATTCAATTAATTGGTCCAATTATAATTAATGGAGATTTTATTCTCATATTTCAACCCAACTGTATTAGAGACAGCCCAAAATCTTTGGGAATTGAATCCTATCAAATTAATTAACTAGGGTTCGAGAAATCTTCTTCTAACCTACCTAATTAACTTGAGTTATTAAACTTTTATAATTTGAGTTTCTTTCTGGGAATACTCAGCGAATCAACTAATTTAATCCGTCAACCTAAACTAGATTAATTAGTATAGTAATTTAGTATGGGCTATGACTGGGGTTCAAAAATCTTATTCCACTAGCCAACCTAACCAAGACTAAGGTTAGCTACTCCTCAGAACTGTCTATTTATGTTGATTATTAATCTATTATTATGTTTATTTTAATTGATCATCGAACTAATCGTATCCCAATGGATTTGGCATCATCCAACCTTAGTCCATGACAAATTAGAACACGAATGAAAGAAATAGCACAAAAGATAACATTGAATTAAATAACATAATAAAAATGTAAGATGTTTAAAGAAAGCTTCTCTAATGAAGAATCGTAAGTTATCAATCCAAGGTTGTCAATCTTGAACCCATTCTTCAACTCTTCTTGAAAAAACAAATAAAACCCTAGTCTAATCTATAGCCCCAAAGGGGGAGACTGAATTAGAAGTGCTTTTGAGATTCTAAACACCCTTATTTATTGTTCCTAATGGGTATTAATCATAGGGCTCCGAATAAGCTTCGAAATGCACATTTACGAGCCCAAAACGGATGCCCAAAACTCTAAAAATAGTCAAAATTGTGCAACAACTCGCTCCAGCGGCCCCAACTGCAGTCAGCGGTTGATTTGCCTTGAATCACCTACTAACTGTGGGTATCAATCTATTTTGGTCACTGTCAATGGTTGATTTAGCATTGGTCATTTGCTGTCAGCAAGTGACTTTTCATAGCTTCGCGTGATTTTGCCATTTTGCCTCTAAAATTATCATATGATGTCTGATTGACATACCGTTTGTTTCTACACAACCATAAAACAATAACACACATTAATATCCATAATTAACTCAAAAATAACAATTAACATTGACTTAAAACTGTAAAAACGGAAGACACACATAAGAACGAACAAAGAACACTAATTCCAATAGGAATTAGGTAAACAAGCTAAACACAACCCTAAACACATAAACACTTTAATATTAGTTAAACCACATCAAATAAATAGTAAAATACTACAATAAACTTATATTAACACGTATAAATTGAATGCACAAAAACGAACACATATAACCTAAAAATGCCAAAACTAGTGTAAAAACTATACAAAAAGAATAATGAATAGCCCTAATTTCTTAGGGTTATCAAGCTTTGGAGAACATGGGGAATGTCAATGCGATAACCACACAACAACCCCGTACTTCACAGTCTAAAATTGAACTTCTTTCTAACTTTTGTTCGGGGGGCCACCCAAATGGCCAATGCACAACTAAAAGACTATTCTTATACAATGAACCAGTTAATTAGTTGGGGAACTAATCATCTCAAACTATAAAGTCCTCAAATGTTTATGGGAACTTATAAGATTCTTCATGGAGGACTCGCTCCAACCCAACTGATTTTTTATGAGGTAGTCAATCATCCCAAAATTCCCATCAAATAAACTTTCAAAATTGAAAAACATCTTCTACACCTTATAAACCACAACATTAAATATATTTCCAATCCAACTTCCAAAATTACCAACCAAAATTTTCCCACCAACCTTATCTGCCTTGTAATCAACAACCTTTAATGCTTGTCTAGCTCCTCAGCGCAATGTAGAGTATGTGTACTATCAAAATTGATGAAAACCAAAAGGAAACTTGAAGCATTAAGGAGAGAATATGAAGCGGTAAAAAGAGACAGTATGGCTACACGAAGAGAAATTGATGTTGTGAGAAGGAAGAATGAGGCATTGAGAAAAAATCAAGAGGTAATTGTAAGAAATCAAAGTACTACCACTAGAAACTTGGAAACACAATTGGCCCAAAGGGCTAGAGTGATATCTAATAGACCTGGCGGTGCTCTATCTAGTGAAACATTTAAATCCAAGAGTTAAAGCTCCAAAGGAACAACGTCCCTCCAGGTTATTCCGATCGGAGAATTTTGATTCATTACCTTAAGGAGTGGACGGGAATTGTTGTTGAAAAATGTGAAGCAAAGTTTGAAGAACAAGTTGGCAATCCTAATCGAAGAGTTGGAAACAATAAAATTGAGAATGAAAATGATCTAAGGTGTGCATGAAGAGAATGATATGGAGGAACCAAACAAGAAAAGAAAATGGGAAAAATTTAAAGACTTTAAAGCCAAAGCCATTGGTGAAAGTTCCTTTTTCACAACGTGTGATATACCACAAGAAAAGGAAAATAAGGAACAATTTACCAAATTCCTTGTTTCATGAACTTCAATAATATCATCCATTGACTGATGCACTTACCTTTATGCACCATTATGCCAAGTTTGTGAAGGAAATCTTGTCCAAGAAAAGGAGATAAAATGATGAAGAAATTGTGTCTCAATAAGAATTGTAGCATCATCATGCAACATAAGTTGCTGCCAAAGTTGAAGGATCCAGGTAACTTCTCAATTCCAATAAGCACAATTGGTGATTACACTTCCAATCGGTCATTGTTTGATTTGGGGGCTAGTATAAATTTGATGACTAAATCAGTGTATGAAAAGTTGGAAATCACTACGTAAAATACACACACGTTACTTTCCAATTGATAGACAAGACTGTGAGAAAACATATGGCATAGTGGAGGATGTGCTAGTTCAAGTAGACAAGTTGATTTTTTCAGTAAACTTCATGGTACTTGAAATGGAAGAGGATGTCGGTAGTCAATTGATCCTAGGAAAGCCATTCTTGTCTATTTCACATGCCATCATTGATGTTAATAAAGAGAAGTTGCAACTCCAAATTGAGAGCGAAGTTGTTGAATTTAACGTCTGAGTCATATGTAAATACTTTGAATGTGAATGAATGTAATCAGATTGACTCACTTGTTTCTCATGTTGATAGGTCAAATGAAGAGCAATCAAGAATAAAAGAAGGTAAGTGCTCAAAATATAAAGATAAATGGAAAGATCACTCACGTGGGAAGGGCACACTTTTTTTATGCAAAGAAATGGATAATTAGGAGTTCACGTGCCAAACACTAAAACTTTGAAATTAGAAACAATGTGATGATAACAAAGAAGAAAATGTGTTGGTACGAAAGAGATAAAGCCACTTGAGTTAACCCATTCCCCATCCTTGACATTTCACCAGAAGAATACGTTCAATCAAAGGTTGGTGATCAAAATTTCATGGTTGACATGCATAGGTTGAAGCTTTTGACGTTTTCCAAACCTTATTTTGATGATGACATAAACACTTAACTCTGTAAACAAGTTTTTGCAGGTCTGTTATTTGTTTTGCTAGAGACAGGGTTTTCGGACGCACTATACCGTCCGAACTGTATCAAGCCTCTCGGACGCATTCCACCGTCCGAACGAACAGGCACAGTCTAAAAAAAGTTTTTGCAGGTCTGTTATTTGTTTTGCTAGACACAGAGACAGGTTTTTCTGACGCACTATTCTTCTCCAACTGCATGAGGATCGAACGCTGTGTCGGACGCATCCCATCTATCTCGGACGTCCGAAACCCCAACGACTACTTTTTGTACATTTATTATTTAGCCGTTAGGAAGTAGTTGCAACCACAATTTATTGATCTTATAAATAACTACTTTGAGATTCTATAAAAATCATCTAATACATTGAATACAGGCCTTAGAGAAGAGCAATTTGAGTACAAATTGGCTATAGTGCTTTGTTGTATTAGTGTGCAGTTTAGAGTGCAATTCAACTTTGAGTGGTGTGATAATCTTGTATGAAAGTGAGGTTGTAAGTAAGATTCTTGGCTCAACTAAAAGAATTTTAGTGTGAGCAAGAATATCCCTACTTTGTAAAGATTATTGGCTCACCAAGTGTGTGAAGTATTTTAGTGATTTGATACTTCAAGCTTGTTAGCTTGGAAGTATTGGCTGATTAATTTTTCTCTGTTTCTTACTTCACTATTTCACTGATTCGATTATATTATTTACAGTTGTCATTTGAAAAATATTAATATTTCTAAAAGCATTTTTAGAAACCTAATTCACCCCCCTCCCCCCCTCTTAGGTTGCTTTGGGACCAACAGCTTTATCCTTGGAAAGTGAAGGAAAAGAAAAGGGCATTCATCCTCTATTTGAACAAGTGAAGCTCAACCATGCCATAGTCAAACTAGTGATTATAAACAAGTGCTCTTGTGAAGCAACCCCAAGCTTTTCTTTCCTTTTATTTATGCATTATTTTGAATTTTGTTTTAATTAGTGAGTAATTAGTTAATTAGGTTTAATTATCATAAATTAATGTTATTATAGTTAATTACATGTTTTGAAGTGTTTTTATTGAAATGTGAGTGAAAATGGTCTGATTTTTATATTTGTAGATGATGGACAAATTGTTGGGAACAATTGGAGAAAGGCTAGAAAACGAAAAAGATTGACTAAGTGTTGAAAGTTTTTGATACCGTGGTATGAAAAATTAAAGGAAATGACCCTGCAGCATCAAAACTTTTGTGACCAACTGTCTATTGATACCATGGTATGAAAATTTGAAGAAGGAGATAAGATCACGGTATAAAACTTTTGGAACAAAACTGTCAGTTGAGACCGCAGTATCAAATTCAAGAACAAAAATTTGATACCACAGTCCATGAACTCCATCGAACAGGAAAACCTCATGTCAGACTAGAGTATGGATTTTAAAGAAAGGAAAAATAGGAATGCGATCCAAAACCCCTGAAAACTAATTTTTTAGCAAACATATCCGTTCCCAATTTTCAGAAAATCCTAACCTTTTTCTCTTCTCTCGGCACGGATATTCCCATCTCATTCATCAAATTCACAAAAAATCCATCCCATCTTCCAATTTTTAACCTTAAACACTAATTTTACTTCTTAAACTCATCAAGAGGTACTCCAAAAAAGACAATCAATGGCAGATTTCAAGGTTCAAGAGGGTCATCTAAATTCTAATTTTCCGGTGAAATCATTCTAATTCATGGTTAATTGTTCAAGTAAACATTTAATAGTGACAAGTAGAGAGATTTTGGCAACTATTTACTTGGGCTTGATTGCATTAAGAATTTGGTTTGATTAGATTATTCTGTATTGTTTATTTGGAATGTTTGGTTTAATTTTTGCTTGAATTTGGTTGTAAAAAAAGCAAAAGATAAGGGTAAAAGTAAGGTCATGGCTACACCTTTCGGAACTAAAAAGAGAAAAACCAGAGAAAGAGAGAGTCAACCTACCAAAAAAAGAGGCTAAATTTTGTAGAAAACTATTTGTTTGAAGAGGGCTGGGGACTTTTTAAAACTAATGCTAAACATGCCTTAATCCAAGAAAGAGGTTTTGACTTGTTGGGAGATTGGGGAAAATATGAGGGAATCTGCAAAGAAATTGAAATTCAAATGAAAGAGCATCATTAAAAATTCTTTGCTAATGAACTTTAACTAGGCTACACAAACCTTGTTAAGTTTCATTACAGTTTTTGTGATCTTGTTGATGGCAAGTGTAAGGCTATTCTTTACATCAGCTTATTCATTTTAGTGAAGAAAAGATAAATGTGTACTTTAATGTTCAAGGCATTTATAATAGTGGTTTCACGAATCTCATTGCCAATGGGTATCCAAATTATGATAACATTAAGGACCGGTTATGCTATGCAAATATGGCTTGGGAAATGAATTCTAGAAGGAACAAGTACTTGAGATTTCCTAGGAGTGGTCTTCAATTGCTACCAAAAATTTGGTTTTATTTTGTGAGTTTTCATATATGGGATTCAAGCATTGTCAACTTTGCTTAGAGGGATAAGGCATGTTTGCTCTTTGCAATCTTAGAGGAGTTGTCAATTGATTGGGGAAAGATCATCTATTTGGACTTCTTGAGGAACAAGAAATCACAATGGCCGAGTTTTGTTTTGCCAAGTTTAGTATCTAAAATCTATATTGATGCAGGTTGCCAGATTGTTCCCGGCAAGCCCTTGTTGAGATGCTCCAACTAGATCTCCAACCTACGAGACCTAGTTCGTGTATAAGTCTGCGCTTGCCTACCTCTCACTAGGAGTAAGTATTCAAATGACTCTTATAACACGTGACTAAAAATCAAAACTTAGATTGCATACATATCTCAAGTAAACTTTTAATACATAATATAAGCCCTCTAGACTTCCAAGATATAAACAAAATGTAGTAGCCATTGTACTTATACAAATATGCAACCAACCTATAGCTACAAACTAGAAAACAAAAATACAAACTGTAAGATAATAGTACAACCAGCAAAAACTACAATGGAAAGCAAAGAAAAACTTTTATTGGCCACACGATCTTCTCACAAAATCCTTAAATCTGTAAGAAAAAACAAAATTTTAAAAAAATACTATGAGCTTATGCCCAGTGAGGTACATAAACAAAAGTAGTTTTAAGTTAATCATAAGCAAAAAAAACATATTAATGCATCTAAAGAAGTAAAACATGACAATAAAGTACGCACACATGGTGCAAAACAAAATTCACATAGAGTTGAATATAGTCGGCCTCAAAGTGAATTGCAAAGATGGAAGCTGTCTAAGAGCCTTATCTCTTCATTTGCCGAACTAATTAAAGAACTCCAGTATTCAGCCTTCAACTATTTAATTTGGATAATATCCACCAATAATAAATCTCCAAAAATAAATCTTAACACCGAGTGGCCACAACAAGATTGGTAAATCGACAATACCGATATAATATCACACGCCTAAACACTGACAATCATCTTGTCCAAAGTGCTTGGGTTGCTTATCTATGGTAGATAGACCGTTTCGACCAAGTCCTTTACTGGCTCGGCATGTCTAATTTACACATGACAATGACCCAATTCCCCTTAATGCGATAAAGTACACAACTAGGTGTACATCATGCACAAGTAGTTTTATACAAACTATTGAATCAAGTCTGAGGAGTCCAAAGTAAACTAATCACATTGTATACATAACTTAAACTTTCGAAAAGCATATAAAATCCCTAAAAATTCTAGCCATGACATGAAAATTCATTATAGACCTATTCATTAAAACCATTACAAGAATTAGGGATACTCATGGCTCAAGATAATAGACCTTTCCAAAACATCTTCCTTTTCTTTAACCTGCCCAATTAATCATAAGTGCAAAATTTAGGTTATTTTTCCATGAAAAATAAAGAATATAATGAATGCATACATAAATTATAACATGGTACAATATATTAGGCACAAAGATCTAAGAATCTTAGGCACAGTTAGTTTAAGTTTATTACTCTAATTTTCAGTTTTCTTATGTAAACTTTAGGTTAAATTTTGCTAAGCTAAACATCCCTAATTCACCCTACAACTCCCTTAAACCATTAAACCCCTACAACATTTTAGACACTCAAGTAAAAACCCTAAAAACATTTAGCCCCCAATCCCTCCATTCAATCTAATTAATCTTGAACTTTAGAACTCACAAATTAGGCTTTTCAACCACGCACTTTAGAATGAGCAGCCCCTACCCAACATTATATTAAGTATGATATTACATCACATCCATAAACAGTCCATATAAATACCCTTAAAAGAGCCCATAATTCACCTATTTTAAGGGTTTAATGGAATTCAAGTCCATATCATGATAATATAGCATTAAGTAGCAAATTAGGAATTACAATCTGGCAGGATATTCAATTGCATACAAAACAACATAAATTCATATTATACGAGTCATATACACATAAAAATTGCTTCCAAACATGTTTAACTTGTTGGCTAACGTTATTTTGTACAAAACAACCTTCAGCCACCTTACACATGCATAATTAGAGCTCTACCTAGTTTAGTTGAAACTCATTTATTTCGGATTAGTTATTCTAGGTTTGTTTACTTATATAAAACTAAATTAACCCTAACCTAAGTTAAACAGAACCTAAATCACATAATGATACAAAACAAATTGGTCCCAAGTTGAGTTACGTAGCCAATTAAGCTCAAACACTTAAAACAACCCATTACAACATCAATTATCCTTATACAAATACTTCGAATTGCAGCAGCCAAAACATGTTATATCTGTTAACAAAAACTAATCAAAAACACATATTACATTAGCTATCAAGTATATAAAATTAGGATTATAGGAGGCCAATGAAAGAAGTTGTATACCTTCTAAATTTTCTTGTTTTTTCCCCTACTTTCTCTCAACTTTCTTGCTCTTGTTTCCTTCTATTTTTCTACATTTTTTGGTGAATTCTACAACAATTAAAGTAGTAAAATTAGGTATAAATATATTAAAAATAATAGGTGGCTTGGTGGCTGCTAGGATAGCTTAGGAGGTGACACCTCCAACTACTTAAGTTTTGTCACCAATCTGCTTTTTTCTTTTTTCTGTTTTTGTTTTGTTTTGTTTTGTCATTTTTTTTTAGAGAAAACTAAGATTTCACTGTATTCCTCATGTTCTCCAAATTATTTATTTTGCTTCCCTAATGTTTAGTTATTAACCAACTTGACTTTAGTTACCAAATTAGCTTGTAAAAAGGAATTCATGTAATCACTCATAACAAATAATATGTAATCAAATTCACAGTTTTATACATATCCTCGTAATCCTCCCTCCTTAAAAGAATTTTGTCCTTGAAATTCTCACTTGGGGACTTAAAAAGTTCAAGGTACTTTCTTTGAATATCCTTCTCTTGTTCCCAGGTTGCCTCTTCTACCCATGGTATCTCCATAATACTTTAACCAAGGGGATCTTTTGGGCCTCAATAGCTTTACCTTATGATCCATTATTTGTATTGGTTTCACTTCAAATGAAAGATCATCTTGTCTTTCCAACTCTTCGTGATGTAAAACATGCTGAGGATCTTGATGATAATTCTTCAGAAGTGAAACATGGAAAATATTATGTATCCTTTACAAGTTAGGTGGTAGATCTAACCATACGCAACTTTTCCCATTTGTTGCAATATTGCAAATGGTCCTAGATACCTAGGACTCAATTTTTCACTTTTCTTTTGCTTAATTATGACCTTGTGGGGTGAGACTTTGAGGAATACTTGGTCCCTGAGTTCAAACTGCAAGTCTTTCCTCAAGACTCTTCTATTGTTTGCATAACTTTTCTTCTGACTTTGAGCTGCACGTATCCATTGCTCAATGAGCTCAACTTTCTCATAGTTGCAACATTAATCTTTCTTTCACCAACTTCATCCCAATATACTGGTAAGCGACATTTTCTACCATATAGAGCTTCATAAGATGCCATGCCTATGGTGGAGTGATAACTATTTTTATAGGCAAACTCCATCAAGGTAAGGTGTTGATCCCAACTACCTCCAAAATCAAGAATACAAGCCCTAAGCATGTCCTCAACTGTTTGAATGGTTCTTTTGGATTGACAATCAGTTTGCAGATAAGTTTGGTACCCAATGCATATTGCATTCGGCTCCAAAATTGAGAAACAAACTGAGGATCTCTATCCAAAACAATACTTACTGGTACCCCATGTAACCTTATAATTTGATCAAGGTATATTCGTGCTAATTTCTCAAGAGGACATCGTACATTCATAGGAAAAGCGTGGACTTAATAAGCCTATCGCACGACAACCCAAATTGCATCATGTGCCTGTTGAGTTCTTGGCAATCCAGACACAATAGCCATAGTAATATGTTCCCATTTCCACTCAGGGATTTCTAGAGGCTGAAGTAATCCTGATGGTCTTTGATGCTCCAATTTCACTTTTTGACAAGTTACAACTGTTGCACAATATCTTTATTCATGTTATCGCAATAGTAAAGTTGCTTCATGTCATGATACATTTGATTGATACATGGATGGATAGTATACTTAGATTGATGTGCTTCCTCAAGAATTTCCTTCTTTAATTCAAGGTCTTGTGGCATATAGATCCTATTTTGGAATCTTAATGCTACTTCATGTCCAATACTATAATCTGGTAATTCTTTTTTTTTTTTCTACATGCTATCTCAACGTGGTTGTAATGTGAAATCCCTTTCTTGTGCATTCTTTTCGGTTAGTAATGTTTTCCAAAAGTCACTATGCTAAGATTTGTCTTGGATGGCATTCACAAACATCCTCAAGTTTAAGTTTCCATTGTTTCACCATAAGAATAGATACTTGTGCTTTCCTACTTAAAGCATCTACAATAACGTTTGCCTTTCCTGGGTAATAATGGATACTACAAGCGTAGTTTTCTAGAAATTCCATCCATCGATATTGTCACAAATTTAATTCTTTTTCAGAAAGCAAGTACTTGAAGCTTTTATGATCTGTGTACACTACAAAGATCACACCAGATAGGTAATGTCTCCACTTCTTGAGAGCAAACACCACGGCCGCCAATTCCAAGTCATCAGTTGGGTGGTTTTGTTCATAAGGTTTTGATTTTCTTGAGGATATGCAATCACTTTTCCATCTTCAATTAACACACAACCTAAACCTTATTTAAAAGTGTTGGTTTATACCACAAAGCACCCTTTTGAACTGGGTAACGCCAAAATTGGAGCAGTAGTCAAACGTTTCTTTAGCTCTTAAAAACTAGCTTCACTTTTATCATCCCAAATAAACTTGAATTGTTTCTGAGTCAATTTAGATGTTTTGGTTAAGGGACCAACAACCTTTGAAAAATATTTCACAAACCTACGGTAATATCCGGCTAGTCCCAAGAAACTACGTACCTCTATTACATTCTCCGGTTACTTCCACGTCACTATCATTTCCACCTTCGATGAGTCTACAACAAAGCTTTTTTCAAAGATTATATGTCCCAAAAATGATACCTTATTTAGTCAAAATTCTCACTTGCTAAACTTTGCATATAGCTTGTGCTTCTTCAAGGTTTGTAACACCACCCTTAAGTGTTTCTCATCTCCCTCTTAGGATTTAGAATACACTAGAATGTCATCTATGAATATCACCACAAAATGGTCCAAATAAGGTGGAAAAATTCAGTGCATTAAGTGCATAAAAGTTATTGGAGCATTGATTAAACCAAATGGCATGACTAGAAACTCGTAGTGTCCATACCAAGTAGTAAAAGTAGACTTAGCCACATCTTCCTTCCTAATGCGTAATTGGTAATAGCCTTGTCTCAAGTTAAATATCCTTGTGAGAACACTTTGGCCCCTTGTAATTAGTCAAATAGTTCATCAATGAAGAGTAAGGGATACTTGTTCTTTGTGGTTTTGTTATTTAACCCTTAGTAATCTATACATAATCTTAAGGTTCCATCCTTTTTCTTTACAAACAAGACAGGTGCACCCCATAGAGACACACCAAGTTGAATAAATCCCTATTCCAATAGGTCTTGCTAATGTGTTTTCTACTCTTTTTGTTCTACTGGTGCCATGCGATATGGTGCCTTTGAGATTAGTACCGATCTGGGTATCAACTCAATCACAAACTCAATTTCTCTTTCCAGGGGTAAGGAGGTTAATTCTTCTGGGAAAATATCAGGATAGTCCTTCACAAAAGATATTTCTTCTATTTTAGCCTTATCCATTGGCTAATGAACCATGTAGGCTGGATATCCTTTAGCTCCCTTCCATAATAGTTTTCTAGCACCTGCACCCGAAGTAAGTGCTGTAGAACTTATCATTCTCTAGGTTAGTGAAGCAAATTCTAAAATTGGCTCCCCAAGTAAACAAAATTTAATGATCCTCGTTCTACTATTTAATTGGGCATGATACTTAGATAGCCAATTCATCCTAAATATAACATCACAACCATGAATAGGCAAAGATATTAGATCTGCTAGAAACTTTCTTCCATTAACTTGGAGATCACAATTCGTATAAAACAAATCTATAATTATCACATGATCTTCCATAGGTGTATCAACTTCTAATTATAGGGAAACTTTTCAACTTGCACATCAATATCATGCATGAAATTAGGTCTCACAAAAGAGTGTGTAGATCTAGGATCTATTAAAATTTTAGCTAACCGATGGAATATGGGGTTCATACCTTCAACTACATTAGAAGTTTCTAGGACATCCTTCTTATCGATTGCAAACATCCTTGAAGGAAATTTCGATTGATTTGCCTTGTCTTCTAGTTTCTTTTGACTCAGTCTATCTTAGCGATGACAAAAACCTCCTTCCTTGCACATTTTGGTGTATAAGAGACAAATGACAGCTGTTAATTTGGTGTTGGGTACTCTCACAACGAATACATTTCCTTGCATTTCTCCAACATTCACTTTCCTAATGATTAGGCTTCCCACAATACCCACAACCTTATTGTATTGGCACTGAATGCTGGATTCTATGTTTATTATTAGGTCATGCCAAAGTCCATGGTAGCACATTGGGTCTTCTAGAAATTGGCTTCTGAGAATGTATGCTTTCCTTTACCTTCACCGCATTGTACTACTCTCAACATGCAAGGCTTTTTCTAAAGCTTCACCATAAGTCTCCAACCTTGCCAATGCTAGACCGTGTTAAATTTCCAATTTGAGTCCTTGTAGAAATCTATTTTACGTTTCTAGTCCGTCTTCACCATCTCAGGCACAAACTTTGAAAGTCTACAAATTGTGCTTCATATGCGGCCACACTCATGGTTCCTTGACGAAGACTTACAAATTCATCCTTCCGTCATTCTTGTGTTATCTTGGGTATAAATTCATCATTAAATTTTTGTTGCCTTAGTGAAATTTACCCAAGTCCAAGGAGTGTTCTCTACTGTCTATTTACATTGAATTTCATTTCACTAAGACCGTTCAGCCCCTTCAAATTGAAACGCTACAAATGAAACTTTTCTTTCCTCAGAATACTTTAGGGCAGAAAACATGTTATGAAGGTTCTCCAACCAATATTCTGCCCACTTAGCATCGAGACTTCCATTAAATTTTGGAGGCAAAATTTTTTGAAAATGTTAAATGGCCACATCTTCACCTACATCATTATTGACAGGTTGGGCTACCAATTGGGGGTTTATAGGGTGAGGATTTGCTGGCGATTCCTATCGAGCCTCTAATCCTTCCAAATATTGAGTCATTTGGTTTAGGGCTGCAATCACTTGTGCCGCCACATTATTTCCTTGCTCAAGTTGGGCTACGGTTGGCCTTTCCTCTTGTACAAATTCCTTCCTAGCACAACAGGGTCCCCTTGTCCATGTCTCCCTCTCGCTATTCTAACAACATATAACAAGTCAAATATATAAATAATATAGTGCACAAGAATATTGCTAACAAATAAAACACAGATTTATCATATAAGAAGGGAAAACATCTTCTTTTTTTTGTCAAACACAATTAAGCATTTAATACACCACAAGAGATACATAAGTTCCTACCCTACATTTTATACTACCAAATATATTACATATATCCATACAATCAAGATTAGATCAAAGTTTTCAGACAAAATATATCCTTCCTAGACCTACTCCTATCTTAAGAGACCTTCTAAAAATATCAAAAAGGGTATCTCAAGTAATCATAATTAAAGGTTATCAATATATACATCAACCCCAAAAATACTTTCCATTTTTTCTACGATATCATGTCCTCAAGTATCAACTCTAGGATGTCTAATAGGTCCAACCACAAAACTAGTACTCCACTCGGTCTCCAATGGATCTTCCTCATAGCTACTAAAATTTGGTAGTTGGACTCCTTATCCCTTTATTGGCTAGCTTGTTCAATGCTCGGCAGACCCAAACTTAAGATCCTGCATGTGTGCCCTAACCTTATTAATGGTACAGCTGAGACGTCGTCTAACATCCTATAGCTTAAAGTCCTTTTGTTGCATCATTAAGGTCTTCCTTTCCACTTCAGACTCCAGTTCCTCAATTGTGCATTTGAATCAGCTCATTTTGTGAATTTGCTATCATATGACAAACGGTGGTATTCTTTTTAATAAGTCTATCCCTTCCCCTTACAATTTCTAGACTACCCAATCAGGGTAAGAATATATGGTACAAGCAAGAACATTGACCCGTAGGCCTCCTAGGGTTATATCAATTAATCCTCGATCCAACTTTCTATTAATAAGTGACTACTAGCTGGCAATGACAACAGGGAGCTTGTTTCCCTATGCTGGCCATACTCTATATCCATCATCACAAATAAAATTAGTAAACTAAAGTCATCACATAAGTCCAAACAAAACAAAGGTTTATCCACCAAATATAATAGGCATACTAGAAACGTTATAAAATAATCCACCATTCAACCAAGGCTCGAATACCAACTGTGATGTCCCAACTAGATCTCCAACCTCCGAAACCTAGTCAAGCGCCTGCCTAGCTCTTACCAGGACTAAGTACGCAATGACTCCTATAATCCGTGACTAAAAATCCAAACTTAGATTGCATACAAATCTCAAGAAAATGTTAATACATATTAGAAGCCCTCTAGGCTTCCAAGATATAAACAAAACACAGTAGCTATTGTACTTATACAAATACACAACAAACCTATAGCTACAAACTAGAAAAAAATTACAAACTTTAAGATACTCGTAAAACCAACACAAACTACTATGGACAGCAAAGAAAAACTTTTATTGGCCACACGATCTTCTCCCAAAATCCTTGGATCTGTAACGAAAAACAAATTTCAAAAAAAAGACTATGAGTTGATGCCTAGTGAGGTCAATAAATGAAAATAGTTTTATGTTAATCATAAGAAGAACATATTAATGCAGTTAAAGAAGTAAAACAGATGACAATAAAGTGCACACACATGGAGCAAAACAAAATTCACATAGAGGTTGATATAGTCGGCCTTAAATGGAAGCCGCATAAGAGCCTTATCTATTTATTCATCGAACTAATAAAAGAACTCCAATATTCAACCTTCAACTATTTTATTTGGATAATATTGTCCAAATAATAAATCTGCAACAATAAATCTCAACACCGAGGCCACAACAAGATTGCTAAATTCGAGAGTATCGATATAATATCACATGCCCAAGCACCGACGATCATCCCGTCCAAAGTGCTTGGGTTGCATAGCCATGGTAGATAGACCATTTCCATCCAGTCTGTTACTGGCTCGGCGTGTCTAACTTACACATAACAAGGGCACAGCTCCTCTCGGTGCGATAAAGTACACAACTGGGTGTACATCATGCACAAGTAGTTTTACATAAACAAATGAATCAAGTTCGAGGAGTTCAAAATAAACTAATCACATTGTATACTAAACTTAAACTTTCGAGCTTGAGCATATAAAATCCCTAAAAATTCCAGCCATGACATGAAATTTCATTATAGACATATTCATTAAAAACAAGAACTAGGGATACACATAGCTCAAGATAATTGTCTCCTCAAAAACGTCTTTCTTTTCTTTAACTTGTCCAATTAATCATAAGTACTGAATTTAGGTTATTTTTCCAAGAAAAATAAAGAATATAATGAACACATACATAAATTATAACATGGTATAATATATTAGGCATAAAGGTCTAAGAATCATAGGCTTACTTAGTTTAAGTTTATTACTCTATTTTTCAGTTTTCTTATGTAAACTTTAGGTTAAATTTTGCTAACCTGAACATCCCTAAATCAGCTTACAAATCCCTTAAACCAATAAACCCCTACAACATTTCTAATACTCAAGTAAAAACCCTAAAATCTTTCAACCCCTATGCCCTCCATTCAATCTAATTAATCTTGAACTTAAGAATTCACAAATTAAGCTCTTCAACCACACACTTTAGGTGTATTTTTAATGGGAAGGACCTACCCAATATTATACTAAGCATAATATTCCATCACAGCAATAAACAGTCCATACATACCCTTAAAACAGCCCATAATTTGCCTATTTTAAGGGTTTTATAGAATTAAAGTTCATATGGTGATAATATAGCATTAAGTAGTAAATTAGGGCACTATCTTTTAGGAATTACAATATGTCAGGAATTTCAATTGCATGCAAAACAACACAAGTTCATATTATATAAGTCATATACCCCAAAATTTCATCCAAGCACGTTTAACTTGTTGGCTAACGTTATTTTGTACAAAAACAACCAAAAGCAGCCCTTACACATGCATAATTGCAGCTCTACCTAGTTTAGTTGAAACTCATTTATTTTAGATTAGTTATTCTAGGTTTCTTTGCTTATATAAAACTAAATTATCCCTAACCCCCCAGGTTAACCAACACCTAAATCACATAATCACACAAAAGAAATTGGTCCCAAGTTGAGTTACGCAGCCAATTAACGCTCAAACACATAAAGCAGCCCATTACAACATCAATTATACTTATACAAATACTTAGAATTGCAGCAGTTAAAACATGTTATATCTTAATAAAAACAAACCAAAAACACATATTTACATTAGCTATCAAGTACATGAACTTAGGATTATAGTAGGTTAATGAAAGAAGTTGTATACCTTCTAAATTTTCTTGTTTTCTCCCCTGCTTTCTTTCAGCTTTCTTACTCTTGTTTCCTTCTATTTTGCTGCATTTTTTTTTATTTATTTATTTTTGCTTATTTTGCTAAATTTGACTACTATTCAAGTAGGACAAATAGGCCTAAATATGTGAAAAACAATAGATGGCTTGGTGGCTGCTATAATAGCTTAGGGGGTGACATTTCCTACTAGCTTAAGCTTTGTCACCAATCTATTTTTTTTTCTTGTTTTGTTTTGCTTTGATGTATTTTTAGAGAAAATTAATATTGCACCATAGGCCTCATGTTATCCACATTATTATTTTACTCCCCTAATACTTAGTTAGTAACCAACTAGATTTTAGTTACCAAATCAGTTTGTAAAAAAGAATTCATGTAATCACACATAACAAATAATATGTAATCAAATTCATTTTATATATATCCTCACAGATGACATATCTGAGCGGGCATGTTTATGGGAATTATGTGCACAACATGGTAGAGGCACCATAGAGGAGTTGAGCAACCAAATGCATCACATCCACAAGCTCCCCACATTAACATGCCGATTAGACATGTCTTCAATCCTCCACAAACTGATGAGGATAGTAACAAAATGCATGGTTATAAGGCTTATAGCCAAAAAGTCCTGCACAACAACCTCGCCCTCATTGGCCACACACTCCAAACAACTCTCAACAACTGGATTCATCCATGCCCACCTCCACTTTAGCACTATGGACCTAAACAGGGACCACCTTCCTTCTAACCACATGATGAGGGAATGCAAGAAGGCCAACAAAGCCAAGTTGGTGGAGAAGGATCCAATTTTTGAAGGAGAACTTTGAAGAGAACCAAGTTGATGGTGATGATGAAGAGTTCGAGGATGATTCTAGTGATGAGGAAGAAGAGGACTCTGAGGAAGAAGGTGATGAGAATGATTCTTACTGCCATAAGGAAACCCTGTTGTGCCCCATTTTTAACAAAAATAGATAAAACAATAAGGAAATTAAATAATAAAAATAAAAAAGAAAGGGCCCAAAATAGGATTAAGAAAAAATGTGACAGTAGGCCCAATTAAATAAATATAGGAAAAAGAGTTTTTCTAAAAATTGTAGTCGTCACTTAGTATTGGATTTTTGTTTTACCGAGTCGCCAAGATTAGATCATTCTCATATAGTTAAACCCTTTACGTAGATGACTTCTAGTCTTTTGAAAAACTATAGATTTGGATTTGGGAGTCCTATAGCCACCTTTCACTCCTAGTGAAACCAGTCATGAGTTTAAATTAATCTTTTAATTTTGATGTCAAAAAGTGAGTTGATTGATGCTTGACAGACAATCAAAGAAATATAAAAGTAAAAAAACAAAAGACAGAATAAAAATAAAATAATTACATAATTCTATGTCCCAATACTGGGCTCACATGAGTTCTAAATAAAGGAATCAAAAATATTATCCAAAACTAAACTGAGTTTTTGAAATTCACAAAATCATATGTAAACATATAAAGAATAGATTTATAAGAGAATTTAGAACATGTCAAGAATCATAAAGTCACATAAATGAACAATGATTTCATCTCATATCATAAAAACTTTACAAAATAAATAAATAAAGAACTTCTAACGAATTTAGACAATAGGAATGACAAGATCCAAACTTTGGTGATGATGATTATAGCATCTCCTTCTTTTCCTCATTGCACAAATCATGGAGTATTCTTCTAACAGAATTTCTAACAGAACTTGACTAGTTTATGAGTTGTGTGATTGTGAAAAAGTGAGTGAGTATGATATTGAGAATGAATATGTTAATGGTGAATCAAGCAGAGAGGAGTAGTCTGGGGTATTTATAGGGTTTTGGGAACTAAAGATAGAGTTAGAATACGATAGGGATAGAGTGTCTAGATGGGGATATAGATGAATTCCAGAGATTGAGATAGAAATGGTTAACGATAGGCATAAGAAGAACTAGCATACATCTCCATATTTTCTTCAAAAATGTTATTTTCTAATTGTCCTGAAAATGGATAAATAGAAGAAATAATATTTAAAAAATAAGTGTCTATAGTTTGGCCCTCTTTGTCGAGATCACGAAGTGGTTCTAGACAAAGATCTTGGGAATTAGGATCGAAAGAGAAGGAAGTGTCACCATGTACGGAGGATCTTGCCACTAACATTGTGCCATTTCCATCACCTTCTTACGTTTCCTATCTATTACGTCAAGATAAAAAGAAAAATTAAATAAGCAATCTATGCTAATGCTTCCAGCTAGAAAAACACTACTAACATCAACTTTGCTTAAAATGCCAGGAAGTCTTTTGCTTGTCCTTTGACTAGGATATATATGTTTTGTCTTCAAGGGGAACATCTTCCTTGTACTTTTGCTTGATTCTTCGACATCAATCTATCTCATACTGCCTAAAAAATAGAACACAAATTTGTCCCTATTTCTTGCAAAAACACACACATTAGTACAAAGAAATGAAAATTATAAGAAAAATATGCATTGGAATTTAAAAACATTAGATCATATAAAATAACAAACTTAATAGCTTTAAATGAACAATGAACCATTTTATTGGCATCTCAATTTAAAAAATGAGCCCTTCAATCGTGGCTTGACTCAGCAGTAAACCACGTAGTTGTGGTTTAACTCAAACACGAACACCTTAATCATGATTCAACTCAACAATGAACCCCTTAGACGTGGTTCAAACTCAATAATGAGGTTCTTAATTAGAAACTCAAAATAAAAATATGATATCGAATATTTTTCTCCCAATAGATAATGACTACATATTGAGCACCTTAATCGATAGCTCGACTTGATAATCAAACCCCTTTGTTGGGATGTCAACCTATCATGAACCCCTTAATCAACTCAACAACAAACCCCTTAATCGTGGCTCAACTCAATAGTTACCCATTAGTCGTGGCTCAACTCAACAATGATTCCCTTGATTGTAGTTCGATTCAAACACAACCCTCTTAATCGTAGTTCAACTCAATGATGAGTTCCTTAATCGGAAACTCTAAATAAATAAAATGAACTGGGATACTATCCTTCCAATGGATGAGGGATACTATCCTCCCAATAGACAAATGACTTCATATTGAGCACTTTGATCGGTAACTCAACTAAACAATGAATCCTTTAATCGCGGTTTGACTCAATAATGAATCCTATAATCGCGGATAGACATAAAAATGAACCCCTTAATTGCGGTTCAACACAAATAATAACCCCTTAGTCGTGGTTCGACTCAACCATGAACTCTTAATCGCAATTAAACTCAAACATGAACACCTTAATTGTGGTTTGACTCAACCATGAGCTCCTTATTCAAAAATTAGGTCCAAATAAAAAATGATTTGGGATATTGTCCTCCCAATAGATGAGGGATACTGTCCTTCCAATGGAAAATGACTCCATATTAAGTACCTTAATCGGTAATTTGACTAAAAAAACTTTTGAAAAGTAAATGATATTGGTCAATTTTATGTTAACAAAATCTGTTTGATTCTGATTGAAAATTAACAATGTCTCGAAGATCTTCTGCACGAACATAGCAAGAATAAAATTCATGCAATATGATCTTCATGCAAAATGTGACGCACATGCACTTTTTTTTTTTTAATACAATCCCTTTCCATCAAGAGATATTTTGAATTGACAGAAAAATGATGGCCTTGGACTTTTGAATAAGGCTAGAAAGAATGTTTAGAAAATTGTTCCCCCAATTTGATGGACTTGGGCTTGCCCTAGTTTGTATTTTACTCTTTTTCAAAATTAACTTTAAACTATGCAACATTTATTTCAATTGTCATCACCATTCTAAGTGCTCCTCCATCAATATCCCAGGATTAACTGTATCAACAATGTATCTTTGTTAAAAAAAAAATCATGTTTTTATTTCAAGGAAAACTAAATTTAGTATTGAGGATAACTTTGATCACACAAATATACCTTAAAAATTGGGACTCGCACTTGTTCAGAATTTGAATTCTTACGAGTCATATTTCCTTCGTCAAGTCAGAGTAGACCATGGGTTGTAACGTGGTTAGGGTTTTCAAAGAAATGAAACAAAGGATATAAAGGCTCAAAATTTATTGAGTGGGGTGAAAAAAAAATCTTGTAATCACTTTCTAGAAAAGACACATAATAGACAAAATACACAGAAACTACCTTTTTTTTCTTCTTTTTTTTTGCTTTTTTTCTTTTTCTTTTTTTAAATTTTCTCTTTTTTTTTTCTTTTTTTTCTTTTTTTTTTCAATTTTCTCTCCTTTTTTTTCTTTTTTCTTTTAAATTTGAAGGAAAACAATCAAAGAATACTCAATTTTGATGTTGGGTTATTTACAACTTGACTAAAAAACTGTTATATTTACAAATTTTTTTAGCAATAAATTTCAAACTTTATTCTAACCAACTCAAACTGGCATCAAGGGATATTTTTCCTAGTATAAGTTACAAAATAAATTGATATAATCTTTCCAATTCGAGCCACTACACTAAAAATAATTTGACCTCTAAAATTTGCCCGAGTATAGAGTACCAAACTTTGTCACCATGCAAAGTACTATGCTAAAAATTACATTCAAACAAAAACTTCCCTAGTAATTTAAAATTTTTGACTTATAAAATTTGCCTAGTATAGGATTCTAAATTCTTTTTAGATTTTTCTAGTTTAGGGTATGATAATCAAGACGCGTTTTATGAAACCAAAAATCATTTTGAAGGCTCAAGATGGTTAGCAAAGAATACACGGTGTTTGGATAGTAGAAATGATGTCCACTTATGTTTCTATCATCTTTTAGAAATAATTAAATCATGACAATTCCTGTCCCGCTATTATATTCGATGCACTTATGAGATAAAATTTCGTTCGTCAGATTTTATATTTCCTTAAAACAAACAAGATTTCTTGAAATAAAAATAATCATTTATTAAAAATAGCAAATCCAAATAGTTATTGAAAATTTTTACAAAGAAATCAATTTGATCTAAAAGACTAGGAGTACTGTAGTAGCCATCTCCTAACTAATTTTTTCCTGCAATATTCTGGATATGTTTGGGAAGTGAATTGCTGTTAACATTAGGTTGTTCAGCTCCCTTAAACACAAGCTGATTAGTATCTATCATGTCTTGAACTTTGTGTTTCAACTGATAGCATTTATCAATATAATGCCAACTCCTCCAAAATGGTAACCACAGGTTTCATTGGCATTATACTTTCTCTGATTCTTTTCTCCAAGTGCAGGAATAGGAGATATCTTGTTTTGAGCCCACATAGCTTGATAAATCTGTGACCGTGGCATAGGTAGAGGAGTGAAGTTTCTTGGGGACCGCCTACGAGTTTGTTGTTAAGTAGGGAAAAACCGTTGTGAAGGAAATAAGTATTCTCCATTTTGATAATGAAAATTGGGAAAGGCTTGAATCTAATTGACCTGAGAAGGTGGCAATACCCAATTGTAGGGTTGTTTGGGAGAATAGATTACGTGGAAAAGTAAATGCATGTTTGGAATAAAGTAGGAGGAAAAGGAGTCTGGATTGGAAAAATGAACTGAGCATTCTAGGAGTGAATTGAACATTTACCACATTAGTCTCGCATTTCTTCTTCTTTGAGAAGATTCTTTTTTTTTCCATTAGAAGAGTTTGTGTATTCAGAATCCATAATAATTTGTCTAGACCAGATTCCCTCTTCAATTAAAATAACAGCCCTAATCACTTTAGCAAATAGACGTCCCTACTTAGTTACAAGTTCCTTGTAATATAGGTGTTGTAGAGCATGGATGAAAAGTTTCACCATTTCATATTCTTTTGTAGGAGGGTGAACTTGAGCAGCCATGTCTCTCCACCTTTGACCATAAACTTTGAAGGATTCACTTGGCTTCTTGAAAACAGACAGGACGACTCGAGTCTATCTGGAGCATTATTTATGTTGTGTTTGAATTGACTTATGAAACAAGTAGCAATGTCATCCCAATAATGAAGTTTTGAAGGATCCAACTTCATGTACCACCCTAGTGCGCTGCGAGACAAACTTTTCTAAAATAGTTGCATTCTTAATTGCTCATCTCCAACATAAGCTGTCACGCCCCAAAAACAGGACCGTAACACGTCGCGCTAATGGTACACCGGCCCAAAGCGCAAGGCACAAACGAATAGAGTAACAAACTTAACCGCAATGTAATAGAACCATCAAACCATTTCTTAACTATAAAACCGAATATTTCATTTTACACAAAAAAATACGAATTACAAAATTCCTTCTTAGTACAAAAGATGCTACAACAAAACAAAGTTCATCAATACAAAACCTATCTTTTACACTATGTAACTCGTCCAAGACATTTGATCAAATGGCTAACATATTTGCATTCAACCTTCCTTTCATGTTAGAATCTGGAGAAAATCCAAAAGCTGCTAACGCGGTGGAGAGTCAAAACGAGCACCTAATCTGAAAAATTATAAATCACGTGGGGTGAGCATAACTAGCTCAGTGGATATCATAAAAGCTCTTCAAATGGGGCCAAGCATTTCGATAAAAAGAAAACATAAAGATAATAACATTTGTGAAGACCATAGTCATGAAGCAGTTTCTAAAATGTCTCATGCCATTTAAACGTCAATAAACCATAATCATAAGTAGTTTCTAAAATGTCTCATGCCATTTAAACGTCAGCATGTCCAAAACATAGCCAAAAAGATCCAATCATTTCAAAACATAGTATGTTAAATGTGGCAGTCACCATGGCGTCCCATGGATGACTATAGAACCGGTTCTCCCCAAATCAAACATTTCCAAACACATCCAAAATTATATACCTAGGTCACCTATGAGCCAAAACAGTCATAAAATGCTTTCATATCAAAAGAGTTTGCAAACATTTCAATTGATTAACATAAAATAGCTTGGTCCCGATTTCATATGTAATAATTCCAAAACTTGGTAAAAGTGCAGTTCCAAACATCATACACATTTTAAAATCCATCCAAACATATTTCGTCTAAGCCTTTCCCAATTACAAGTGGAAGAGGGTCTATGTTACCCACCTATCAAAGCAAAAACTGCACAAATGATCACCGAACGCGATCGCGGCGGTAGGTGGCGTGGTACCTCTCTGATATATAAGAGGACAATTAGAAGAGATGTAGAAGTTAAAGAATGACTAGGGAAGCGAAAACGACGCGAAACGATAGAAAACGACACCAACAGCTCTTTGGTCAAAAATGACCTTATCACAAAATTCCGACCAACTTCGACAAGCTAAAACCCCAGTCAAAACACTTAGTTAACCCCTCAAATTCGTATTACAGCTATGATTAGGAGATAATAAGCTCAGTTTTCCAAAAAAATTTTTAAAAAACTTCGCCTCTCCCTAGGCTATAAGTAGGTTATTCTCCTTGCCAACAAAATCCAATTCCAAGGTATTCATGGGACCTTGGTTACAACCCAACTCAAAACAACATATTCTAACCAACCAATGCATAAACGGAAAGATTCACCGGAGCGATAGCCGGGACTATATCAATAGCATCCCACAACAAAGGAAAACACCTAAAACCATCAAAAGATCATTAAAGACCCTTCAAACATAACCAATTATCCAAATTATCCTAGCTGCACCAAACTTCCGCTTACTTACAAAATGAAGGGAAATCAATTCCACTTGGTTTCAAGTCTCAATTCCTATCCAAACTAACCTTAAAACACTCTTAAAACATCATTATATGCATAGACATAAGCATTCATCTCAGCATAACACTCTAGGGCCACATATGGAAGACAAAACCCCAACTCATAATCTTAAAATATGTAATCTAACCGTGGAAAGTTGTTAAAAATCAACCCCAATCACTTCCCAACCTCCAAAACACTAAAAACAACCCATAACATACATAAATCATAACATATAAGGCTGCAAAGAGGGTTTTTTTCAGCCATAAAGAATCTTACAAAACTTGAAATTAAAGCTTGGATCATAAAGCCCATAAGCCATAAAGTGCTAAAATACATAAAATCTTACCTTCCAAGTGATTTATACTTGATATCCAAGAAAATTTTGGGGGAAAATGGGGAAGAGAAGTTCGGCCAGCAGCTAGGAGAAATGAGGAAGAAACAAAGCAAGAAGATGACTAAAAAGATTTCAAGGTTGACCCAAATAGTTCCCCATTTGACCAAATAATCTCCAAGTTGATTATTTAACCCAAAAACTAATTTTTGCTACTAAATTATCATTTTTTTCTGAATAATTTAGCCACCATCATACAACACTCACACACCACAAAGCACTAATTACACTTAGTCCAATTTTTGACCCGTTTACCCGCCGGAACCGAAATTGCGTAAACCGAAAAATTTGCCGAATTGAAAAACGAATAAGTTGAAGTACTTTATGACTAAAAATAATATGAAAAATATTTTAAACTAGTTAAAAATCAAAGAACAAGGCTAGTAAAATACTGGGTTTCACATAAGCCCTTAAGTTATTAGCATAGATTCTCAAATACATGTAGGGATTATCAATACCATCATATTTTGTTAACTCTGGCATTTTGAATTTTTCAAGGTATTGCAAACTAGGGAACAAGATCAAGTCAGAAAAATGAGTTTTCCCATATGAATTAAAACCCTCCGTGGACCAAAAAATTCCTCTAGTGATTGCAATTTCAAACTCAGTACTTTGGCCTCTTTAGACTAAGCACCTACTATGCATTCTCAGTAATGAATGGGGAATATGTGTAGTATTGATGACAAAAGGAATTTGAGCTTTTGGATTATTGTTAGGGGTTAGTATTTGGGTAGTTGGCATGAAAGGAATGGAGTTCAAATTTTAGCCATTAGTATTCATGTCTTGGACGAGTGGAATAGTAATAGAACCCATAGGAGCAGCAGTTAGAGGTGGATTTGGCAATTGTGGGTTCAAGATTTGCAACTTGAGGGTCCATTGGAAGGTACAGACGCATCAGGTTCATGAAGTTCTCCATTTTTGTGGCCATGTTATCTAGTTACTTCTGCATCAAAGTAAACTCTACCTTAGAAACTATCACTTGGCCAGTCAAGGATTCTGGTGTTTGACCAATAGGGAAACTTTAGTTTGTGAGTTCAGTGGTCATTGTTTGCTTAGCTCTTGATCGAGCAAGGATAGGATCACGACTTGGAAAAACTTGCTTACGTGGAGCTATCTTGAAAATTGACTGAACCTTGATATAGGAATGCACAATTGAGGAACTGGAGTCTGAAGTGGAAAGGAAGACCTTAATGATGCAGCAAAAGGACTTTAACCTATGCTATAGGATATTAGACGACGTCTCAGCTGTACCATTAATAAGGTTAGGGCACACATGTCGGATCTTAAGTTTGGGTGCCGAGCATTGAACAAGCTAGCCAATAAAGGGATAAGGAGTCCAACTACCAAATTTTAGTAGCTATGAGAAAGATCCATTGGAGACCGAGTAGAGTACTAGTTTTGTGGTTGGACCTATTAGACATCCTAGAGTTGATACTTGAGGACATGATATCGTAGGAAAAATGGAAAGTATTTTTGGGGTTGATGTATATATTGATAACCTTTAATTATGATTACTTGAGAGACCATTTTTGATATTTTTAGGAGGTCTCTTAAGATAGGAGTAGGTCTGAGAAGGATATATTTTGTTTGTAAATTTTGATCTAAAAGACTAGGAGTACTGTAGTAGCCATCTCCTAACTAATTTTTTCCTGCAATATTCTGGATATGTTTGGGAAGTGAATTGCTGTTAACATTAGGTTGTTCAGCTCCCTTAAACACAAGGCTGATTAGTATCTATCATGTCTTGAACTTTGTGTTTCAACTGATAACATTTATCAATATAATGCCAACTCCTCCAAAATGGTAACCACAGGTTTCATTGGCATTATACTTTCTCTGATTCTTTTCTCCAAGTGCAGGAATAGGAGATATCTTGTTTTGAGCCCACATAGCTTGATAAATCTGTGACCGTGGCATAGGTATAGGAGTGAAGTTTCTTGGGGACCTCTTAGGAGTTTGTTGTTAAGTAGGGAAAAACCGTTGTGAAGGAAAATTTTGATAATGAAAATTGGGAAAGGCTTGAATCTAGTTGACCTAAGAAGGTGGCAATGCCCAATTGTAGGGTTGTTTAGGAGAATAGATTATGTGGAAAAGTAAATGCATGTTTGGAATGAAGTAGGAGGATAAGGAGTCCGGATTGGAAAAATGAACTTAGCATTCTAGGAGTGAATTGAACATTTACCACATTAGTCTCGCATTTCTTCTTCTTTGAGAAGATTCTTTTTTTTTTTTTCATTAGAAGAGTTTGTGTATTCAGAATCCATAATAATTTGCCTAGACCAGATTCCCTCTTCAATTAAAGTACCAGCCCTAATCACTTTAGCAAATAGACGCCCCTACTTAGTTACAAGTTCCTTGTAATATAGGTGTTGTAGAACATGGATGAAAAGTTTCACCATTTCATATTCTTTTGTAGGAGGGTGAACTTGAGCAGCCATGTCTCTCCACCTTTGACCATAAACTTTGAAGGATTCACTTGGCTTCTTGAAAACAGACAACGACTCGAGTCTATCTAGAGCATTATTTATGTTGTGTTTGTATTGACTTATGAAACAAGTAGCAATGTCATCCCAATAATGAAGTTTTGAAGGATCTAACTTCATGTACCACCCTAGTGCGCTGCGAGACAAACTTTTCTGAAATAGTTGCATTCTTAATTGCTCATCTCCAACATAAGCCCTTAAGTTATTAGCATAGATTCTCAAATACATGTAGGGATTATCAGTACCATCATCTATGTTACAGTATTTTGTTAACTCTGGCATTTTGAATTTTTCAAGGTATTGCAAACTAGGGAACAAGATCAAGTCAGAAAAATGAGTTTTCCCATATGAATTAAAACCCTCCGTGGACCAAAAAATTCCTCTAGTGATTGCAATTTCAAACTCAGTACTTTGGCCTCTTCAGACTGAGCACCTACTATTGCATTCTCAGTAATGAATGGGGAATATGTGTAGTATTGATGACAAAAGGAATTTGATTGTTAGGGGTTAGTATTTGGGTAGTTGGCATGAAAGGAATGGAGTTCAAATTTTGGCCATTAGTATTCATGTCTTGGACGAGTGGAATAGTAATAGAACCCATAGGAGTAGCAGTTGGAGGTGGATTTGGCAATAGTGGGTTCAAGATTTGCAACTTGAGGGTCCATTGGAAGGTACAGACCCATCAGGTTCATGAAGTTCTCCATTTTTGTGGCCATGTTATCTAGTTTCTTTTGCATCAAAGTAAACTCTACCTTAGAAACTATTTACACTTGGCCAGTCAAGGACTCTGGGGTTTGACTAATAGGGAAACTTTAGTTTGTGAGTTCAGTGGTCATTGTTTGCTTAGTTCTTGATCGAGCAAGGATAGGATCACGACTTGGAAAAGCTTGCTTACGTGGAGCTATCTTGAAAATTGGCTGAACCTTGAAATATAGAAAATATTAGAATTTATTGAAATCAACGATATGATCATGCAAATGTGATGCAATGCATGCGAAATAAAAAGAAAACAAAACAACGAGTTAGTAACTCGACCATAAATCAAATACACGTCCTGCTGGGCAAGGTTTTTTTTTTTTTATATACAACTAAAAAAACATATAGAATATTATTTTTACAGGGCATTCTAAGAAAAATCATAACTCCTAAATAATAAACACTCAAATATAAGAGGTACAACTTTTTCCTTTCAAAACAAATCATGAAATAATTATTTGACAAAGTATTTAAAAAACAAAAAGAAAAATGTTTTTTTTTATTTTTTAAGCAACATGCATAATTTCTCTTTTGTATGCAAAAAGGAAATTAAAATAACATCATTATGAATTTTATTAAAAATTTAATTTTTTATTTATTTTTTTATGCAAAAAATAAAATAAAAAATAAAAGTAAGAACAAGGAAAAAAAAAAAAAAAGAGGTCATTTAAATTCACTCATATGTGGCATGTACATAAAAGTAAACTATGTGGACCATGAGGTTAGGATTCACTAATGCATTTTTCTTGACTCGATTAGTTTCGGTTCTCGAACCTTCAGACTAAAGGACCTAAAAGGTAGCATTCATCAATTCCAAGGGTACCAGGTCAGTGGTTCGAGTTGGACCCATTCAAAACTGGTATTGACATGTTGCATCCCATATCCAAGCGTCTGCATGAGGTCTGAATCCTAAAAGGAAAAACG
This sequence comes from Cinchona pubescens, assembly GCA_025175665.1. Taxonomy (NCBI): domain Eukaryota; kingdom Viridiplantae; phylum Streptophyta; class Magnoliopsida; order Gentianales; family Rubiaceae; genus Cinchona; species Cinchona pubescens. The sequence continues at coordinate 6,620,801 of JANKKI010000123.1, read as the reverse complement.
GGCCGAGCCCACAAGGCTATGCATATGAGAGATGCATGATGTGTCTTCTAGAAGTAGAGTAATTTAAACAACTCAAACGAGATATTTACAAATAACAATTAACAAAACCAAAACAAATTTAAAAAAGAAAAATATTTGCCAAACAAATAAACAGGGAAATATAACATAAAGCAAAAATAATAGCAAGGAAAAAAAATCAACTCAAAAAGTCATAACTTTAAAAAATAAAAACAAACAATGCTCTAACTCTCTAATGTCCCTAGTGGAGTCGCCAAGTTGTCGCGCTCCATTTTTAGCAAAAATAAATAATAACAATAACAAAATTAAATAAGGAAATAAAAGAGAAAGTGCCCAAAATGGGGTTGAGAAAAAATGCGATAGTAGGCCTAATAAAATAAATCTAGAAAATGAGTTTTTCTAAAAATAGAAGTCGCCACTCAATATTGGATTTTCGGTGTACTGAATCACTAAGATTGGATCATTCTCATACACTTAAACCCTTTACCTAGATGACTTCTGGTCTTTCAGAAAATTAGATATTTGGGTTCGAGAGTCCTATTGAGGAAAGGGAAGGTTAGACTATTCTACAAGCAACCTAGGCATCCTTTCACTCCTGATGAAACTAGTTGTGGAGTTTAAATTAATCTTTTAATTTTAAGGCCAAAAAGTGAGTTGATTGATGCTTGAAAATTAAAGAAATATGTAAGTAAATAAATAAATTAATAAATACAGAATAAAAATAAAACAATTACATAGTCCTATGTCCCAATAATGGGCTCACATGAGTTATAAATAAAATCAAATAAATAAGGAATAATATACATTAGCCAAAATTAAACTAAGTTTTTGCAAATTCACAAACTCATAGACAAACATACGAAGAATAGATTTATAAGAAAATTTAGAACATGTCAAGAATCATACAAAGTCACATAAATGAACAATGACTTCGTCTCATTTCATAAACATTTTACAAAAAAATAAATAAAGACTTACAAACTTTTGACGAATTTAGACAATAAGAATGAAAAGATCTGGACTTTGGTGCTGATGATTATGGCAGCTCTATCTTTTCCTCCTCACGAAAATTATGGAGTATCCTTCTAATAAATTTTCTAACAGAACTTGACTATAATGGCTTTATGAATTGTGTGATTGTGAGAGAGTAAGTGAGTGTAATATTGAGAATGAATATGTTAATGGTGAATCAAGTAGAAAGGAGTAGCAAGGTATACCAAGGTATTTATAAGGGCTTTAGAAACTAGAAATAGAGTTAGAATAGGATGGAAATAGAGGTAAAGATGGTGATAAAGACGAAATCTAGATATCGAGATAGGAATGGTTAACGATAGGCATAAGAAGAACAAGTATAAAGCTCTGTATTTTCTTCAAAAAATTTATTTCTTAATTATCCTAAAAATGGAAAAATAGAAAATTAACATTTCAAAAATAGATGTCTACGAACCCTAATCCCTTTATTGACTTACTTAGTCTTGTTTCCCCTATTTCACATGATTAATTAGACATTTCCTTAGATTTCCTTAGTTTCAGATTTATAGTTTATCTGGTTTAATTTAATTGCTAGTTTATTTTACTTTACTTTGAATAATTAGTTGAGAAAAATTAGTTGAGGCCAATTGATAGTTTACTATTGTTGAGGACAAGTAACTAATACTCTTATTGATGCTTACTTGACTCTAATGACAAGTAACTAATACTCCTATGATGAGTACTTGACTTTGATTATGATTAATTATTCCTTGACTACTTTGTTAGTTTTATTTTGCTTTTGTGTGATTGAGGTAACCTTTGGGGTGGTTTGGCAAGAAGGATAAATGGTACTCATCATTATTAGTTTTATATCTCTATTATTAGTTGTTTCATTTCTTGTTATATGGGTGAACAGAAGGATAAATGGTACTCATCATTGAATAATATGAAAAGTGTGTTGGTGTACTTTTAAGTATTGTTTTGTTGTTGGGAAGGTTTTTGTTTTTGTAAACAAAGTTGTGACTATTGGATGGAAAATGATCAACTCGGTACTCGATGATGATGTTTGGACCTAAAAATTTTAGTATTATTTGATCACTTTTATATTCATGATTAAAATTTTTAAGTTCTCATTGTTGATGTTTGTTTTAAAGAACCAACTATTTCCAGTTTCTAAAGGGAAGTGCTAATTGATTTCGAAAACTATTTGTTTGAAATATCTTTAGCTCAATCCTTAAAAGTTTTATTTGTTATCGAGTTATTCTTTTGAAAAAATGTTTAAATTTGTTTGTATTTTGGAAGCATTAGACCTATTTTATGGGTGTTTAATTCTAAATATGATTTTGGGTTTGTTTCATTCCCCTTAATTTATGTTGCATTTTATAAAATAATATTTCAAAAACATATTTTACTTCTAGAATAAGGCTGGTAGAGGAATTAGCATTACAAATGCAATGCCTTCAAAATAGCCACTAGAGTAGAAACAGGGCTAGTAGAAGAATTGACATCATAAATGACGTGCCTTCAAAATAGACATTTGGGTATAGAAATTAACTCAAGTAGAAGCAATATCTTCAAAATGAGCATTTTAGATATTAGTATACCAACAAATTGGGGGTGAGATGTTGTGTACTAGCTACCATTAATATCAAATTAACATGCTCCTAACTAGATTAATGCTTCCTTGTGTGACATGTACATTTAGGTAGAGTCCTAATGATCCTTCCATTTTTAAGTGGCTTATTCAAGAATGCTTGTTGACCCCAAAGCAACCTAAGAGGGGGGGGGTGAATTAGGTTGTCTCAAAAAATAAACCTTTTGAAGTGCTTAATGAAAATACAAACTTTGTGCAACAAATGAATACTTAAGCACAAATGATCAAAGATAAATATTTAGCAATTAAAGCTTAAAGAACAAATAAAAGATTGAGATAAAGAATATTAAACCGAACTCCCAAACTTCTCAAGCTTGGAGTACATCCACTGGTAGTGCCTCTTCAAAGAAGGTGAGGCAATAACCTTCTTGTACACAAAGTAGGCTCACCCTTGCACCAACTAAGTTCCTCTAGTTGAGCCAAAGGGTTTTACACTACAACCTCACTTTTGAACACTTGTTATCCCTCCACTCTTACACTTGAAGATCACTTACTAGTCTACTCTTGCAACAACTCACACTAATTCCCACTAGTTGAGCCAAGAGAACTATACTACTCAAACCAATACAACCCACAATATTTTAGCCTATTTCTCCCCAAATAGCTCTTACAACTTTTTGTATTGAATGTAGTAGTTTCTTACATCATTTGGAAGTCCTTGGGCTATTTATAGATGAAAGATGTGCTGAAATTTGAGTTCTAACGGTCAAAAAACTAGCTGTTAAAAACTAGCCGTTAGGGGTTCGGACGGTGGGTTCGGACGTCCGTTCATGCATCCTACAGCTTGATGAACAGTGTCTCGGATGGTCATATGCGTCCTACAGCTTGATGAACTGTGTCTCGGACGGTCATATGCGTCCTACAGCTTGACAGAAACTTACTTCATTTTGAGCTCCTTTTTTCGGACGCTTCCTTGCATCCGATCTCCTTTCTTTCGGACGCTCTTCATCGTCCGAAAGGTGTTGTTCAACTTTTGGTTGTTTTTCTTGATTGTGTTTGGATGATCATTTTCATCCGATCCTTCTTGTTTTTCTGCACACTTGTTTGCAAACCATTAGTATGATTTGGTCATCATCAAAACATGATTATCATAACTGGAGTTCAACAACTTATGGTTCTTTTGAGTAGAGTAAAAAGTGTTTTGCATAAATTAGGCTTCTTTTGTGAAAATCAGTTTTGATTGAAGAAAATACTTGGTCTTTGAAACTGTCATTGGCAATTGAACTATATTTTAAGAAAATGTATCAATTAGATGGCCATTTGGATACTTTACATTATATGTGATTGGAGGTTTTTGAGAGAAATTCCATTAGAATCTAAGTACATTTAATTGTCATTCCTTGTTTGTGAAATTTAGTGGTGTCTTTCGTAAAGTTATTTTTAATTATTTTTCTTTCTTGTTTTGCTTGGGATGAGCAAAATGCTAGGTTTGAGGGTGTGTTAAGTCTAGTAAATAGAGTTAATTTGCCTCTAAAAATCATAGTGTTTTGATGGTATTTACTCGAATTTAATTGTTTCTATGTTATTCGTATTTTTCTTAAATTTGATGCTAAGTAGTATTCTTACATGTATTAGAGTATTATTAGACTTTTAGTATTACTTTTATACTTTTTTTCTATATATTAGTACTTATTAAGTTTTGGTATTTTATATAGGTCAAAATTTGCAAATGGACACAAACTTGAAGAACCAAGAAGTTAAGGACCAAGTTACAAAAAGAGAAGATTTCAAGACAAAGTTCAAGTCTACAATGGTTAGGACCGCGGTATCATTCTTAAAGGAGAAAATTCTGTATTGCGGTCTTGAGGATCAAAAGTCCTTTGTCCGAGCAACATTTGGACTACGGTATCATTTCTAAACAAAGAATTTCCATAGCATGGTCCAAAGGCATATTTCATAAAGGAAATTAGTCAATTTTGTAATAGTTGGGAAATTTGTAAATAGGATTATGTAGTACACTAAAAACACATCGTACATAGTATAGCACTTGGACCCATTATACGACTTAACCTCCAAGTAATTTAGTTCTCATGCATCTTTAATTTTCAGTATTTTGACTCTTTAATTTCTTGATTAATTTATTACAAGATTAAATTCTTTCCCTTTTTACTAGCTCTCTTTAAATATAAAAATGTTTCGTTTCCAAGTTGATTGACTTAGTTTTCAAGAATGTCTAATTGTAGTATTTTACTTTTGATGCTCTTAGTTCTTGGTTTAATTTTAGTTATTATATGTTTTTCTTTTACTTTATTGTTTTCTTTAGGTACGGGTAGCTAAATCTTTTTAAGATTGGCCCAAGGAAATGTAACTTCTATTCATGTACAGTTGATTCTAAGAGGAGTAACATAAAATTGGTGGATAAACAGTAATAGTAAATTCTTTAAATGTTTGGTGATAGAAAAGGCCTTTTTCTTGAACTAATTTAGTGGGTTTTAGTACAAAATACAAGCGTTGAGTGTTAGTTCCTAAACTAGTTTCCTACTTGATTGAAAAGGTTAGTAGTCGGACCAAGATGCTAGTTTTCGTAGTTAATTTGACCTTGAACTCCATGTTGATAATTAGACTAAAATCATGAGTCGGTTTAAGGGATTGATTCATAGTTGGGAGGGAATCCTCAATTGGACTGAATAATTGGTCATCCATTAGAAGAAACCACCTTATAGAAGAATTATCTTTATAGCCCGGTCCCTCTTTATTATTGTTGATTAATTAATTATTTGCTTCTTGCTTTGGTTACTTAGTTCTAGTCTTAGTGCAACTTAAATTGATTGTCTAGATAGCGCAGACATCCATTTAATCCTAATATGTGTTGTAAAGACCAATACTCGTGGGAACGATCCCCTTACTATTAGTTAAAAATTTTCCTCCTATACTTGTGAGAGTGTGAATTGTTGTCTAAGTGTTTTTAAGAGGTTTATTGCTAAAGTGATTGTTTGAATTGTTATAACATTTAGCACATATCAAATAATTAGTTTGATTAGAGTTAATTAAAATTAATAATTAAATCTTCAATTACTTTATAAAAATATTATACGCGATAACGAGAAAAACACATACATACATGATAAATTATTTTATTTAGTTAATTTCTTTCTATTAGTAAAGTAGTGACAGGATAGACAAAGTGCCAGAATAGCTAAGTTATAATGATAGTTATGAGTAGGGGTGATAATTTTCAGTACAACACGAACATAATTCAAAATTAACAGGTACAAACACGTCTAAAGTTAATCGGGTCATTATCGTGTCAACCCCTTAATGAAACGAAACTTAACAGTTTGTGTCGTGTTAACCCGCGAATTGAAACATTAACCCGTTAAGCTATCAGATAGCCCGATATTTATGACAAGGTTCGTTGAACTCATTTGATCCATTATAATTTTTGAATAATAATTGGAAAATATGAAGTGATTGGTAATAACTTTATACATTTTCTAAAGGTCAAATATGAAAAATTCTTACATAAATTATGTAAACTTATTGGGTTATAGGGTTTAAAATACGTTAAACGAGTTAGTGGATTATCGAGTTGAAGACATATTGTGATGGATTTTATTGGGTGAACAGGTAAGTTATAGACTTATTGTCTCATTGGATTAAGGATACTATAACAATGTATATCAATGTAAAACCTTAACGGGTCAATTATGTTGTGTCATGTTGTGCCAATCCGTTAACAAATAGATCATGACACGACACAACATGAATTCTTAATGGATCATTTTTGAGTTTGGGTTTTCTGATAACCTAACTAATGACACGACATAATAACGACACGATGCAACCCACTGTCACACCTACTTAGAGTGCTTGGAAAAATATTTTTCCTTGTCGTATATGTACATGATAAATTATTTCATTTGGTTAATTTCTTTCGATTAATTTCTTTGTTCAATTTTGTTGATAGTTTGGAAGAGTATCAATTTGCATTAGTCACATGTACACCTATATTACTATATAACTCGATTGGAAAACATAATGAGAAAAGACGATTGGTTGAATATTTAAAGGTTAGTTACTAAATAATAAATAATTTGATGAGAATTCCGGGTTTAATGTTTATGATTAAATACTCAATTACTTTAATACTAATATTGTGAAACCCAGTATTTTAATAGCCTTGTTCTTTGATTTTAACTGGTTTAAAATGTTTTTCATATTATTTTTAGTCATAAAGTACTTCAACTTATTCGTTCTTCAATTCGGCAAATTTTTCGATTTACGCGATTTCGGTACCGGCGGGTAAACGGGTTAAAAATTAGACAAAATGTAATTAGTGCATTGTGGTGTGTGAGTGTTGTTTGATGACTAATTTATAATGTTAATTTAGTAGCAAAAATTAGTTTTTGGGTCAAATAGTCAACTTGGAGACTATTTGGTCAATGGGGTACTATTTGGTCAACCTTGGAATTTCTTTTTAAGTCTTCTTCTTGTTTTTTTTCTTCCTCATTTCTTCCAGCAGCAGCCGAACTCCTCTCCTCCATTTTCCCTAAAAACTTTCTTGGTTTTCAAGTAGGAATCACTTGGAAGGTAAGATTTCATGTATTTTAGCATGTTTATGGCTTATGGGCTTTATGATTTAAGCTTTAATTTCAAGTTTTGTAGGATTATTTATGGCTGAGAAAACCCTCTTTGCAGCCTTATAAGTTGTGATTTATGTATGTTATGGGTTGTTTTTAGTGTTTTGGAGGTTGGGAAGTGATTGGGGTTGATTTTTAACAACTTTCCATGGTTAGATTACAAATTTTAAGATTATGAGTTAGGGTTTTGTCTTCCATATGAGCCTAGAATGTTATGCTATGAATGCTTATGTCTATTCTTGTAATGATGTTTTAAGAGTGTTTTAAGGTTAGTTTGGATAGGAATTTAGACTTGAAACCAAGTGGAATTGATTTCCCTTCATTTTGTAAGTAAGCGGAAGTTTGGCGCAACTAGGATAATTTGGATAATTGGTTATGTTTGAAGGGTCTTTAATGATCTTTTGATGGTTTTAGGTGTTTTCCTTGGTAGTGGGATGCTATTGATATAGTCCCGGCTATTGCTCCGGTGAATCTTTAATCCATTTATGCATTGGTTGATTAAATATGTTGTTTTGAGTTGGGTTGTAACCAAGGTCCCTTGAATACCTTGGAATTGGATTTTTGTTGGTTGAATATGTTGTTTTGAGTTGGGTTGTAACCAAGGTCCCTTGAATACCTTGGAATTGGATTTTGTTGGCAGGGAGGATAACCTACTTATAGCCTAGGGAGAGGCGAAGTTTTTCGGTTTTTTCTGGAAAATTGAGCTTATTATCTCCTAATCTAGCTGTAATACGAATTTGAGGGGTTAACTAAATGTTTTGACTGGGGTTTTAGCTTGTCGAAGTTGGTCGGTTTTTGTGAATAGGTCATTTTTGACCAAAGAGTTGTTGGTGTCGTTTTCTATAGTTTCGCGTCGTTTTACTTCCCTAGTCATTCTTTAACTTCTACATCTCTTCTAAGAGTCCTCTTATATCTGCTTTAGGTACCACTCCACCTACCGCCGCGCGATCGCGTTCTGTGATCTTTGTGCAGTTTTTGCTTTAATACAGGTGGGTAACATAGACCCTCTTCCACTTGTATTTTGTTTAACGACTTTCGAAATATGTTTGGATGGATTTTAAAATGTGTATGATGTTTGGAACTGCACTTTTACCAAGTTTTGGAATTATTATATATGAAATCGGGACCAAGCTATTTTATGTTAATCAATTGATATATTTGCAAACTCTTTTGATATGAAAGCATTTTATGACTGTTTTGGCTCATAGGTGACCGAGGTATATAATTTTGGATGTATTTGGAAATGTTTGATTTGGGGTGCACCGGTTCTATAGTCATCCATGGGACGCCATGGTGACTTCTATGAATGTTATGAACTCTCTGATACGGGGTCTTGTGATGGGATAACTTGACCTCCCAGTCAGACTAGTAGGTGTGGTAGATTACTAGATCTGGCTAGTACTGTAGGTCATACTGTTGAGCATAAAAGATACTCATGCTATTTCCCATGTATTCTGGATTGAAACTGTACTTGGATTTGTTCGCTATGCTTATAGCATACTATGTTTTGAAATGATTGGATCTTTTTGACATGTTTTGGACATGCCTGACGTTTAAATGGCATGATACATTTTAGAAACTACTTATGATTATGGTTTATTGACTTTTAAATGGCATGAGACATTTTAGAAACTGCTTCATAACTATGGTTTTCACAAATGTTATTATCTTTATGTTTTCTTTTATCGCAATGCTTGGCCCCATTTGAAGAGCTTTTATGATATCCACGAGCTAGTTATGCTCACCCCACGTGACTTATAATTTTCGATTAGGTGTTCGTTTTGGATTCTCCATCGCGTCCCCAACCGCAAACTCCATTGGCTTTCTCTTGCGATCCGCCCAGCTCTTCTGACAATCTTGAGCCGCTTTCAAATTCTGGCGAACACATTGTAATTAGCCATAAGTTTTGTACACATGAACTTTATTTTCGTTGTAGCATCTTTTGTACTAAGAAGGAATTTTGTAATTCGTATTTTTGTGTAAAATGAAATATTTGGTAATTTATAGTTGAGAAATGGCTTGATGGTTCTATTACATTACGGTTAAGTTTGTTGCTCTGTTCAAAAACAGATGATCCAAACCGTGTACCATTAGCGCGGCGTGTTACGGTCCCGTTTTTGGGGCGTGACATTTAGTGGTATCAGAGCATAGGTTTGAATCCTAAGTCCAGAAATAGGTATTCGATGAGTCTTTCGAGGTTTAAATCGATGTGCTCGGGCTTAGAATTATATAAGATTCTGTTTTGTTCGCGACACTACAGGATCTGTGGAATTCTTTGTCTGGAGTTATTGATTGACTTGTTTTGGGGGGTTTTGAGAGGTCCTTGCTTATGTAATCTTTGTTGTACCTCTTTTGTTGATTCTTGAAGAGTTATTCTTTGCTTATGATTCTGCCTTTGACTCTTATCAGCTAGTATGCCGTCTAGGACGCGTTTTGGTTCTAGAGGTCGCGGTAGAGGCTCGGCACAGCAGGACCCTCAGCTTGGGGAGCGTCTGGCTGGTGGGGNCCTGTCTCTTATACACAATGGACCGCCAGTGGTTGATTATGGCGCCATTGCGGCGGTTGTGGCACAGGTTATTCGACAGTTGGGCGCTGAGCGACCTCCCGTTGCTCCACCACCTCCACCACCGCGTACTGACATTCCATCCCTGTTTCAGACGCTCAAGAAGGCCGGGCTACCTACGTTTGATGGGGCTCCGGATCCGCTTAAGGCGGAGTCGTGGATGGGCGAGATAGAGAGGGATTTTGAGTTATTTCAGATTCCGGTGGAGTCACGGACATCTTTGGCTATTCCTTTCTTGGTTGCTGAGGCGGCCAAGTGGTGGCAGACCGTTGAGGCTACGTTGCCCACACCGAGACAGCCTGTGACTTGGGAGATATTCCGAGAGCAGTTTCTAGCTCATTACTTTCCCCCGTCCATCAGAGCTCAGAAGATGTGTGGACCGACGAGTTTTATCGGCTGGAGCAGCGAGATCAGTCCGTGGTGCAGTATGCATTCCAGCTTCAGAGGCTTGGGGAGTATGTTCCCGCTGTCTGGCGTGACGAGCAGCAGCGTATGTATCATTTTCGGAAGGGTCTTAGAGCTGAGCTTCGGAGAGAGCTGATAGTGGGTCGTCCCCAGACTTATGAGGAGATGTATAATCTAGCCATCCAGCTGGATTCGGAGCGAGGCGTGAGGAGAGATCGGGATACCTTTCAGAGGGTCGAGCTGCGCCCGGCCAGAGCAGAGCCTTCCGAAAATGATACATACGCTACTGCTCGTCGCGTGGACAGTCGGCCCGGACAGGGACGTTAGCACCTCCAGCTGGGAGTAGGAGTCGTGGTCGACAGGGTGGTTTCCCTAGGAGGGGTCCGTCGACAGGCTCTTGTTTCTTCTGCAGTTGGGAGCCAGCCTCAGAGATCTCAGTCGGTGACAGTTCAGCAGCCGTCGCCGCCATGCCGGTCTTGTGGTCGACTACACTCTGGGGAGTGTTATCGGAGGACTGGAGCTTGCTTTAAATGTGGCGAGCACGGCCATTTGATCAGAGATTGTCCTAAGGTCGCACCAAATTGAGGGCAGACTAGTGGAGTGCAGGGTGGTCCGCCTGAGGACAAGAGGCGGAGGACTCAGGCGAGGGTGCATGCATTGAGTCAGCATTGTAAAGAGAGGTATGTGATGTTTCAAAGTCAATATACCTAGGTAACCTATAAGCCTGTCTCTTATACATCATCTAGATGTGTATAAGAGACATCAGTGAAGGCGTTTAAGGCCTTAGATAGGGGTTGTGAGAGCTATTTGGCTTATGTGATAGACTCGATAAAGTAGAGCCGGGCATTGAGGATATCCTAGTGGTTAGGGAGTTTCGGACGTGTTTCCCAAGGAGTGCCGAGTTAACCGTAATGTAATAGAACCTGTCTCTTATACACATCTAGATGTGTATAAGAGACAGCCCTTAAACTGATCAAACAAGTCATCAATCCGTGGCAAAGGGTTGAAGGAGCAGCTTCAAGAACTCTTGGACAAGAAATTCATTCGTCCAAGTGTTTCACCTTGGGGAGCACCGGTCTTATTTGTTCGGAAGAAAGATGGTAGTTTGAGACTTTGCATTGACTACCGTGAGCTTAATAGGGTAACTGTGAAGAATAAATACCCTTTGCAATAAATCACGGATTGATGACTTGTTTGATCAGTTTAAGGGTGCGAGGTACTTCTCTAAGATTGATTTGCGGTCCGGATATTATCAATTGAGGGTGAAGGAAGAGGATGTACCTAAGACAGCTTTTCGGACTCGCTATGGCCATTACGAGTTTTTGGTTATGCCTTTTGGTTTAACTAACGCCCCTGCAGCCTTTATGGAGTTGATGAATAGGGTGTTCAAGGACTATCTTGATGTATGTGTAGTGGTCTTCATCGATGATATCCTGGTTTATTCTCCGAGCGAGGAGGCTCATGCTGAGCATTTGCGAGAAGTTTTGAACTTGTTAAGGAAAGAGCAATTGTATGGTAAGCTTAGCAAATGCGAGTTTTGGCTTCGGAGTGTTGCATTTTTGGGTCATGTGGTGTCAGAGGAAGGGGTTTCTGTAGATTCCAAGAAGATTGAGGCCATTGTTGATTGGCCTAGACCTACCACAGTGACTGAGGTGCGGAGTTTTCTGGGCTTAATCTGGGTATTATAGGAAATGTTGTGGAAGATTTCAATGGAATTGCTTCCCCTTTGACGCGGCTTACAGTCGGAACACCATCAAGTTTGTAAAATCCTGCCTCACTCCGAGGCCAAGCTTTCAAGAGCTTAAGCCTGTCTCTTGGTGACATCTACTCAAAACCCAAGGGTCCAACTGTGCCGAAGCCTCTACCGCGACCTGACTAGGCCCTGTCTCTTATACACATCTAGATGTGTATAAGAGACAGCATCTAGAAGCACATAAGAGTCGAGGCAACTTAAACCGTTTGCGAATTATCCTACTCATGACACGGAGTTAGCTGCGATAGTGTTTGCTCTCAAGATTTGGAGGCATTACTGTATGGAGAGCGTGTGAAGTGTTCACCGATCATCAAAGTCAAGTACCTTTTCACTCAAAAAGAGCTTAATATGAGGCAAAGGCGTTGGCTTGAGCTATTGAAGGACTATGACCTGACTATTAGCTATCATCCTGGTAAAGCTAATACAGGTTGCCGATGCTTTGAGTCGTAACAGCTGGCCCTAGTATAAATGATCAAAGCAATCAAAACCTTATACCTGTCTTTACCAGGCCTAGATGTGTATAAGAGACAGCCCACAGGTTGACCCAATAACTCGTTATCATATGGGGTAACCCAACACGACCTGTTTAACCGGATTTACGACTCAAAGCATCGGCAACCTTATTAGCTTTACCAGGATGATAGCTAATAGTCAAGGTCATAGGTATTCAATCTGTCTCTTATACACATCTACATGTGCCGAACGACTCTGAATTGAAAAGAGAACTGATGAAAGAAGCTCACTCTTCGCGCTTATCTATTCATCCTGGGGATACGAAGATGTATAGGGACTTGAAAATGAGATTTTGGTGGCTTGGAATGAAAAGAGAGATAGCTGAGTTTGTGGCGAGATGTTTGGTGTGTCAGCATCTAATGCTGAACACCAAAGGCCTAGCGGTTTACTACGATCATTGGAGATACCAGAGTGAAATGGGAGCATATTACTATGGAACGGTTTTGTACATGGGTTACCACGGACTAGGCGAGGTAATGACAGTATATGGGTGATTGTTGACCGCCTAACAAAGTCCGCCCATTTCTTACCGATGAAGGTGACCGCTACTTTGGAGTCATTAGTGAAGTTATATGATCAGGAGATTGTCCGTTTGCACATCTATCTGATTCTAAAACTGCATCCAAAGATCACAGTGATTCAGACAATGATTGATAAAATTGCTATTGTTCGCCAGAATTTGAAAGCGGCTCAAGATCGTCAGAAGAGCTGGGCGGATCGCAAGAGAAAGCCAATGGATATTGCGGTTGGGGATAAAGTGTTTGTGAAAGTATCGCCGACTAAAGGGGTAGCTAGATTTGGGAAAGGTGGAAAGTTGAGTCCACGCTATATAGGCCCCTATGAGGTGTTGAACAAGGTTGGTGATTTGGCATACCAATTGGCTTTGCCTCCGGAGTTGTCTAGAGTTCATAATACCTTCCATGTCTCTCAGTTGAGGAGGTATATCCCTGATCCCTCTCATGTGTTGAGCCATGAACTTTTAGTAGATCGGGAGGACACGACATACGAGGAGGTTCCGGAGAAGATCTTGGATCGACAAGATAAGACATTGAGGAATAAAGTTATTCCCTACGTGAAGGTTTTGTGGTCTAATCATTCTGAGCGAGAAGCTACCTGGGAGCTTGAGAGCCTCATGAGATCGAAGTATCCAGCTTTGTTTGCTTCGTGATTTCGTAAGTTTCGAGGACGAAACTTTGTTTAAGGGGGGTAGAATGTGAAACCCAGTATTTTAATAGCCTTGTTCTTTGATTTTAACTGGTTTAAAATATTTTTCATATTATTTTTAGTCATAAAGTACTTCAACTTATTCGTTCTTCAATTCGGTAAATTTTTCGATTTACGCGATTTCGGTCGGCGGGTAAACGGGTCAAAAATTAGACAAAATGTAATTAGTGCATTGTGGTGTGTGAGTGTTGTTTGATGACTGATTTATAATGTTAATTTAGTAGCAAAAATTAGTTTTTGGGTCAAATAGTCAACTTGGAGACTATTTGGTCAATGGGGTACTATTTGGTCAACCTTGGAATTTCTTTTTAAGTCTTCTTCTTGTTTTTTTTCTTCCTCATTTTCTTCCAGCAGCAGCCGAACTCCTCTCCTCCATTTTTCCTAAAAAATTTTCTTGGTTTTCAAGTAGGAATCACTTGGAAGGTTAATTAAGGAAGATTTTATGTATTTTAGCATTTATGGCTTATGGGCTTTATGATTTAAGCTTTAATTTCAAGTTTTGTAGGATTATTTATGGCTGAGAAAACCCTCTTTGCAGCCTTATAAGTTGTGATTTATGTATGTTATGGGTTGTTTTTAGTGTTTTGGAGGTTGGGAAGTGATTGGGGTTGATTTTTAACAACTTTCCATGGTTAGATTACAAATTTTAAGATTATGAGTTAGGGTTTTGTCTTCCATATGAGCCTAGAATGTTATGCTATGAATGCTTATGTCTATGCTTGTAATGATGTTTTAAGAGTGTTTTAAGGTTAGTTTGGATAGGAATTTAGACTTGAAACCAAGTGGAATTGATTTCCCTTCATTTTGTAAGTAAGCGGAAGTTTGGCGCAACTAGGATAATTTGGATAATTGGTTATGTTTGAAGGGTCTTTAATGATCTTTTGATGGTTTTAGGTGTTTTCCTTGGTAGTGGGATGCTATTGATATAGTCCCGTCCTTTTGCTCCGTCTGAGGTCTTTCCATTTATGCATTGGTTGATTAAATATGTTGTTTTGAGTTGGGTTGTAACCAAGGTCCCTTGAATACCTTGGAATTGGATTTTTGTTGGTTGAATATGTTGTTTTGAGTTGGGTTGTAACCAAGGTCCCTTGAATACCTTGGAATTGGATTTTGTTGGCAAAAATGACCTATTCACACTTATAGCCTAGGAGAGGCGAAGTTTTCGGTTTGGATGTCTGAGCTTATCTCTAATCTAGCTTAATACACATCTAGGGTTAACTAAATGTTTTGACTGGGGTTTTAGCTTGTCGAAGTTGGTCGGTTTTTGTGAATAGGTCATTTTTGACCAAAGAGTTGTTGGTGTCGTTTTCTATAGTTTCGCGTCGTTTTCGCTTCCCTAGTCATTCTTTAACTTCTACATCTCTTCTAAGAGTCCTCTTATATCTGCTTTAGGTACCACTCCACCTACCGCCGGCGATCGCGTTCTGTGATCTTTTGTGCAGTTTTTGCTTTAATAGGTGGGTAACATAGACCCTCTTCCACTTGTATTTTGTTTAACGACTTTCGTAATATGTTTGGATGGATTTTAAAATGTGTATGATGTTTGGAACTGCACTTTTACCAAGTTTTGGAATTATTATATATGAAATCGGGACCAAGCTATTTTATGTTAATCAATTGATATATTTGCAAACTCTTTTGATATGAAAGCATTTTATGACTGTTTTGGCTCATAGGTGACCGAGGTATATAATTTTGGATGTATTTGGAAATGTTTGATTTGGGGTGCACCGGTTCTATAGTCATCCATGGGACACCATGGTGACTATACGAGAATTCCATAAGCATCACATGCTCATCCCAGCTTGTGATGGGATAACTTGACCTCCAGGTCAGACTAGTAGATGTGGTAGATTACTAGATCTGCTCAGATTGGCCATCTGTCTGAGGATGATAAGCATACTAAGACTGTCTCTTAGATTTGTTCGCTATGCTTTAGCATACTATGTTTTGAAATGATTGGATCTTTTTGACATGTTTTGGACATGCCTGACGTTTAAATGGCATGATACATTTTAGAAACTACTTATGATTATGGTTTATTGACTTTTAAATGGCATGAGACATTTTAGAAACTGCTTCATAACTATGGTTTTCACAGTTGTTAAAATGTATCATGGATTTGCATCGCAATGCTTGGCCCCATCTGAAGCTGTATCTTATACATATCTAGATAGTAATGCTCACCCATCTGTCTCAAATATAATTTCCTGTCTCTTATACACATAAGAGACAGCTCTAAGAGACAGATGTGTAAAATGAAATATTTGGTTTTATAGTTGAGAAATGGCTTGATGGTTCTATTACATTACGGTTAAGTTTGTTGCTCTGTTCGTTTGTGCCTTGCGCTTTGGTCCGGTGTACCATTAGCGCGGCGTGTTACGGTCCCGTTTTTGGGGCGTGACAAATATGATTTTTTTAAAGAAAAAAAATGCACCTTTCCTCCTATCATTTAGTGATTTGAACTCATGACTAATAGATCATAGGGAAAGCGTCTTACCAACTAAATTGTACTTCATTATTATTATTAATATCATTTACTTTCAATTTATTAGTGTTTATTTGTCGTTGATGATGCCTTCCTTGTTGTGTGGATATCAAGTATTTAAAACAAGGATATTTTGGGCATAAAAATGTAAAAAACACACATGACATTTTATTTCCCTTAATGGTAACAAAAACTTCAGAGTATTTCAAAAACTAAAAAAATGTGTATCCAAAATATTATTGAAAATCACTTCTTCTTTTTTGGTTAAAGAAACAAAATATAACATGATTAGGCAATAGAATGAGAAAAAACTATTAATTAAATTTTAAAGAGTTAGTTAATATATAATAAGTAATTTGATTAGATTTTAATTAATATTAATAATTAAATGATCAATTACTTTAATAAGTACTAATATTACATATATACGATAAAAAAGTACATACACATAATATTTATTTCATTTGGTTTTTCTTTCAATTAATAAAGTAGTGCAAGGATAGAGAGAGTGTTAGAATAGGTAAGTTATAGTGGCACATATGAGTGCTCATAAAAGCATATTTTCTTTCGATGATGTATGTACATAATAAATTATTTCATTTAATTAATTTCTTTCCATTAATTTCATTGTCACAAGTTGTTAATAATTTGGGAGAGTATATCAATTTAAATTAGTCATAAGTACTTATATTATATATATAACTCGATTGAGCAGTATTTGTTGAATATTAAAGGATTAATTGATAAATAAAAAGTCATTTTTATAAGAATTAACCAATTAATATCAATAATTAAATAGACAATTACTTTAATACTAATATAATTTAGAACTCAACTATAGTTTAGAAATTTACTCTCACAAATTAGTATAACAATCCCCAAAAAATCTTCTTCTACAAAATTTTACAAGTTCTATGTGACCTTTTGTAAATTTATCTGAAAACTAACAAATGGGACATAGACTAAGGTTTAGACAAGCTTAAAATTATTGGTAAGCTCAAACACACACACATATATATGTGTATATATATATATGTATGTATATACGTATATATATTTATATATGTACATACATATATATACATATACAAAGATACATATAGTATATACGTATATATATTTATATATGTACATACATATATATACTGTATATAAAGATACATATATATATATATATATATATATATACATATATATAAGAAAATATACTCATTAATTTTAACTAAAAGCATAAAGAAAGGAAAAGGTCTTTAAATTTATTATAAATTATAAACACAATCATAAATTATTGATTGTGGGGAAAGGCTTAGGTAGACCTGGTCTTTGACCCACTTGTAGACCTTGTTGTGTGGATTAAATATTATGAAATCTATGATATAAGCTGATATAAGTAAGATTTTATAAGATTTAATCTTGACCGCAGGGTCTACATGTGGAACCAAAAATCGAATTTATGTAAATTTTTTCCATTGATTGTGTTGCCGATGTTAGTGTTGTATATCCTACACTACAAATCTAGAAAAAAAAAAAAAAAAAAAAAAATCTGCTACTCGGTTCAGAGTTTTACACATAAAATTCTAAAGTACGTTTCACGTTTACCTACCAAAGAACCTCATCTCACTCTTATACTCGAGCCATAGAAAATATTACTCTCAAAACAAAATATTGAAGGCAGCAGTGCCTTGCTAGGATTTGCCAATGTGCGTGTATTATGCAGGGCAACGTACAAACCAATTAAATCTTGGGAAGTCATTTGCGACAAAATAAAATTCCTTGGTGTAGAGTGAAGGTTAGACCTTACAAGTTTGAAGGCAGTGGAATTACCCTTTCAAAAGCAAATGCCAAATGGGAATCTAAGACACACAGACACAGTTTTAGAGGGATCAGACTATCTTTTCAGCTAAATCTTATTAATTTCATTTCTAACAAACAAATCATGAGAATGAACATACAAGCACTACAAGTAGCATGGGTGGCCAACATACATACACAACTCACATTTGCCTATTTCCTAAGCAGGAAACTTAATGGTCTGAGCCCTACATACAAGCACTACTATGAGGACAAAGATCATCAGTACAGAGGAAAAGATTGATCGTCATAGAATAGAACCAAAAATCTGATCTAAGAGATTTGGTAGGCTCAAAGATGTTACGAAAACTTGAGATACTGAAGTTATCAAATCTTTAAGCATTCAGCATACTCTCTCAGCCACCTACTACTGTGTGAGAGGAACACATTCAAGTTCAATTTCCAGCACTCCCCTTTCAACGTTCTGCAGCTTAAGAGCTATTTCCTGACTTCACCTTACCATTGTCTAAGGAAATAATACCATCTCTTACTAGGGTATTTTCTCTGCTTGCCTTCCACTTGCCAAGCTGCATTGACTCATGAAGTGTGGAAGACTCGGAGGCTTTGGCAGCAGACACCAAGGGTTGAATGTCAATCTCAGCTTCACCCATGAAGTCATCCGTTGTGAACGTATCCTTATCATATACAAGCTGAAAGGAAAATTTGAAATTATAGTTTAAAGATGGGGTTAGGTCATTAATGAGATAGCATAAATAAGACTAATAATGTTAAGGACAATTTTAGTGCAAATAAGATGGATAATTTTGAGGATAAAAGCCTTACATGATGAAGTAACGCGACGTATTTAACCATTGCAAGGAACAAACCCACACTACATAATTGCAACTCTTTATATCACTGCATATTTATCAACTACATCTCATAAAACTTAAAGTCTTGTGTCCTTTCGCAGTCCCCTCCTAAAGGTTTTACCATTTAAGATTTGAATTACAAAAGAGCTTCTACTCAGTTCAGTGTAAGTATAGAGTTGTTTCAATATACTTGCCAAAAGGAGGAGGGAAAAACCAAAAATGTAAACAGATGAACTGTTATTGAGACATCATTTTGCCACCAGAAAATGGTAGCTAAATGATCTATCTATGAACAAATGCTTGGAAATCTGAAAGGCAAAAGAGTTATTCCTATTCCAAATTTTTTGAGCAATTGATCCAGATATGAAAGACTAGAAAGAAAACAGCTTGCTGAAATGCTATTATCAAAACAATAGCTGCATCAAAAACATAGAAAACAAGAAAGTAGGAATCAACTCCATACACGACAAGCTTTATGCTTGAAACAGCTGAGAGTAGTAAATTTCCATTTCAAGCGCTTCCCTCGATGCTTATTACTGTATCATTGACTCCCATAAAGTGTGCCCAACTTCTACCACACGATGAAAGCTGTAGTCCAGAACACGTAAGTAAGAGATATCACCAAGGATTTTTATAATTTTTTAAAGACCCCTTGGTCTTAATTTGGATAGAAATATGGAATAAGTCCGCCACTACTTCTAATAGAACATTTTTCATTCCAACACTAATTTGGAATTAATGATGGAGTTGATGGACTAATATGGATTATATTTGTTTTTAGGCATGTATTGCTGCAAAAAGCTTACAATTTAATACTGGAATCTAGTGCATAATCTTCTTAGTAAAACATGCAGGAGACTGTCCTAAAAATAAGAAGGAAACAATAGGCGCAAGAGTTCCTTTAAATTACATTTATACATCATCATATCAACAAAGATTACCCCAAGAAGTTGGGCTGCAGTCTTCCAATTCTTTGCTCTATTTTTCATTTGGTTTCAATTTCCTGTGTTCTGTGTAATTTGTGGATTCCGTACAGGGTGGATCAGTGTTTTGTTTGTTTATCAAAATCAACAAGGGACTCGATTTCCATGGGGAAGAGAACTAACTGCTTCACAGCAAAAGACTTGTGAGTTACTACAGAATCAGATTTTAGCTTCTTTGATTGTTAACAATGTGATGAGAGTAGATAATGTTGAAGACAGAGGACATGTATAGACTCTAGTATTTTCTTGAATGCAAGGATTCAGGGAATAAGATGCAGAGAAAGTGACAGAGAAACTGGCTTAACTGTAAATACTGATAGTGAAACATGGTGAAAGGGAGTGAAGTATGGCATGTTAAAATGCTCACTGATATCTTTTGGCAGGAAGAAGAGGGAAGAATTCTAGTAAGGTTATTTAAGCTTTTAGGCTTTCCAGTAAGGTCGACTTCTTTCAATTATTCATTTCACCAACTCTATGACTTGCTATTTTATGGGTTGAATGAAATTGAAAATAGAAGTCATAGAATCCAATTATGGTTTAAATTATATTTTACTCCAAGGACATACTCCCTTTTTAACAATGAAAGCAAGGTACAAGTTACATAAATCCTACAATTTTCCACAGAAAATTTCATCTTATTGCAGCGTGAGATCATAGAGCACTGGGACAGGATCATGTTCACTGAAACTGCTTTAGGTAATTGACAGGTGCAAACAACCAAAGGGAAAAAGAAAAGAGAAGCCGTGAAGTACTGAAAAAGCTCCTTACCAATTTCAGAGGAGGAACATTTTCTGGAATCGACAGCATTAGCTTTTCATTCCATACTGGGTTCAGGTTATTCTTTATTACACGTGTCTTTACTGACTGCAAGAAATTTACTCATCATCATTGATTCTAACAATAGGTTAACAATTTATCCCTTCTATATGCAGATATAAAGGCATCAAAATGATACTAGAAAAGATGGTTACTTGATTCCCCAACGAGAGGATCACATAAGGATCACTAGTCACCATATCTCGAACAGCCAGGTTTGTGCCTCTGACCACATTGACCTTTATCAGTCCTATAAATTCGACCATACCTGCCTATATACAATGCACACAACTGGTAAGATTCAATGTCATAGTTAGAAGTGGAAGAATGTGGAAAAACTCACTCCATCCACATCTATTTTAAGCGTTAACTCCTAATAGCAGAAAATCATACCATTGAATTACTTTTCTTCGTGGACCTGTATTCAGAATTTCTTCTCCAACTGTTACGAAATGCATGCCCTAGACCGTGGATACCTTTACCGGTTGTTTGTTTCTCATAGTGTTTTTTATCCGTGGCTGAACTGTAACTACAACTTGTCGAACTGCAATGAGAGGACGATGGTGATGGCAAGGGGCAATACATCAGCTCATCACAGTTTGCAAACTGTTGTAGCTCGTATTTTCTCCTGGAATATCCTTGAGGTGAATATTTGATTTAGGAAGATACTAGTTACTCTTTTAAATATGTCATGTACCAAATTAGTATTACCTAATAAAATCAGTGCGCTCCTCAATGCATGAATCTGGTTTTGGTTTTTTATAGTTGTCTAGAAGAAGGGCTTCATACTTTAAGTTTACTGCAGTATTTCCACCCATACTTACTAAAGCATCAACTTGCTCATTTGTCCATTCAGTCAAGTTTTACCGACAAAACCTACACAGCAAAGAAATGGTTACATCCTTCACTAAAAAAGTGTTTGCATGTTTGAACCATATCAAATCAATCATGACATCTATTTAAAGAAAAGCTTGCAAAAAAACAATTAGAAAAGTGACTTCTTTTTATCTTTGGTCCCAAAATAGTCTTATATGTTCTAACATAGTGAAGAACAAAGGATAGCAATTCAATCAACCCTGGCAAACGAACAGTACTAAAATGCAAACTGAACTGTACAAAAGCTAAACTAAAAAATCCACCAGTAACTGTACAGATGAAATTAAAAATCTAAAATGCAATAAAAGCTCTTAATAAACTGCTAGCTAATTAATTGCCACTCTTAACAAAGCTTTCTCATTCCCTTTGCAAATTTGTCATGAGAAACATGAAGTAACTTTTATCGAGAAAACAAGAATACGAATAAGAAAAGATAACACTGAAATAATATGGACAAGTGAAAATTACGACGTCATCTTCCTCCTATATCTCTAGTTTTAATTGTGGGAAAGATGGAAAACATCTTTCATGATAATAACAAGATATATCTGATAAATAGGAGAAATGACAAAATCATAAACATCTTATACATATTTCTTCAATCGAGAAGGAAGAGATAACAAAAGGACACCAAATACTTCTAAAAATGGAGGGAAAAAATAAAGGCAAAATGGGAAGGAAGAAGAAGAAAATTAAGTTGCTCAAAGATGGCTAATCCTGTATGGTGGTTTGCTTGTTCATGGAGAGCCCCATGGCATTCTACATTAGTACCATTAACTCGAACACTAAAATGAAGTATCCAAGAAGAACACTAAAATGAAGTATCCAAGAAGAAATGCTACCTGCTTTTGACGAATTCTCATTGACAACAACTTTTTTCTTACCAATACCTCCACGGAGCCTCAAGTCTCTGACTGTCAATGGCATTGCCATCCATCTTTCCATTGAGGTCAACAATACTACTCTTGGATTTCCAGGGAAATTCGACTTGGATGACTTCATGGATAAATATGGAATTACCTTTGTTTGGTCTCACTATGCTAATCTAATTACCAATTACCTTTACTGAAATTTCAAAGCTCTTCGAATGATTTACCATAGAAGTGCAACAGGAATAAGTATGATTCTCTAATCATGAAGTAAAACAAGTCTAATGATCTCAAATTGTAGCACCAAAAAATTGTTCATGGAGGATGCTGGTGTTTCAATCACCATCCCATAGACCATGTAAGAAGGGAATTAATCTTCATCATGGTGTTTTCATTCTGAAAATTTAGTGCAACAAAAGTAGCTTTACATTCTGACAACATATTAGCCTACACTAGTCTGAGAATAGGAAATTTTTCATGAGTGTGAAAATTGTTTCTAGTTTGTTCATGTCAACATTCATCAACAAATTATCTAGTATGTTAACCACTTAAAGTATATCTACTAACAGTTCCCAAAACACAGCTGTGGTGTTGGTGTTATCATAAAAACATTTAATCATGTTAATAGAACAAAAATATTAAGGTGTACGATAATTACCTTTGTAATGTGCACTCCAAGGCTTCTATGAACTCCAGAACACTTGATACATATAAATACTCCGAGACTTAATGATCTGGTAATCAAAAGTAAGTTCTGTTGGTCCATATGAAGAACTAAGGAACAATATTTGAAGAAACACATACAGAACCAAAGCACAACTTTAACAAAATATCCAGTGCAGAGAATTCCAAGTTTACATTTGACAATTACAAAGGAATAGTAGAAAAAATGAGGCATGTGGATGTAAGAATGTATTGTCAAGCAACACATTGGTCTATATAATTCAAAGGCAGGTTTATTCCTTTCTTTCTCATTTTACTCCAATAGCTCTACAGCTTCTGTATTCTGATAGAGGTGTATTTGCATCAACAAATAGTACTAGAATATGCATTGACAAACCTATATGCACGATAAATAATGCATTATGAACCTAAAATTTATTGCTAAAAAAATCTTATTGACCAACTTTATTATTAGTATAGTTATTTATTGGCAATACTTCGATCAAGAACAGTAATATAAATCATATTTGACTTAAACTGATCACCTTTATTATTAGAATGTAGAATATTTACCCCTCAACATATAGCTTGATTTATGTTACCTTCAAACAGGTATTTACAATGTAAAGCACTTCGGACCATTGTACTGATACAAACCATCAAGGTAGTTGGTCTCATTTGCTCCAATATAAGATGAAAATTTCCAGATTTTTTTTCATATTATGATTCACGTGGAGTCAATGAACTCCTAATCACAGATAGACAACCCATCAAGCATCTAAAATCTCTATACTCTACAACAATCTAGACAGATTATGGCCATGCTGTATAAAACTTCACAGATGTCATGGTTGGGATGATAAATTATTGCAGCTGCAACATGATTGTTGAGTTTCACCTTTAAAAGGACCAATCCAAAAACTTTCTCTAGTTACTACATATATAAAACAAAAGCAAACTCTAAAGTACAAGCATTAAATCCGTTTTGAGAATGTCAAGCTGTTACTAGATCTTGGGGGAACTGGAACTTCTTTCTGTATCGGAATCAGTTTGTAAGTCTGAAGGTTCTGATCAACTCCTGAGAGGGTTCCTTCCCAGTCCTGCAACATTGTTATCTTCAAGTAATCCCTCCCTTTAGCAATAGTATTGAAACACTCCGTTTCATCCTTGAAGATGTCAGCTGAAGCTCAAACCACTTAATATTGAAACAATAGTATTGAAACACTCCGTTTCATCCTTGAAGATGTCAGCTGAAGCTCAAACCACTTAATATTGCAAAGACAACATATGTTTGAAACTCTGAGTCAAACCTCAAGTACATTCTGATCCTTCCAAGTCAAATCTATGCAAAGGACTAAAACTTTTCTGCCACACTATTGATGTAGCTATATAAAGTGGAATCATATCTACTCTACATGCATATATACTGGAAAAAGAGAAACTGTACACTATTGAGGGAAAGCCAGAGTAAAGTGAAGATAAGCAAGGCAGCAATCTCAATTGTATTAATTGAAAAATATTCAACTACAGAAATCAAGATATTTAATAAATCACTTAAATTATCATGATACTTACACCCATTTTGGATCAGGAGATCCGCAATCTGCACAAAATCCATTACATCGTTCAGACAGTAGACTCTCCAGCCTTCTTTGAGGACCTGGTGCGCAGAGTAACACGCTTTGAAGACATTAAATGTTCAAGAATTGCAATTAATTAAAACTTCAAAAAGATCCCCCATAGAGGCAACAAAAAAATTGCACAAGCTCATGCGATTAACTTAATACGATGGAACTGCTTCAATTGTTTGTTTCTGATAAAGTGAATAAACAATTAAACAATGCACACAATAATGGAGCAAGCTGGTATAAAGGATTTCAATGTCACAATGCCTAGGGGGAGAGGATCAATATGGATGTGGAGAAAAAATGGGGAATGCAACTGGAAACCAGCATTAAGACAGTAATCACACCCTACTGATGACATAAACAGGTGCCACAAAATATTAGATTCTGCATCGGGTTCACATGACAAAGCAAAATAAGGAAATATTGCTACGTTACATTAGAAAGACCTACATCAATAAGGAAAGACATTTAGCACATCAGAAAGACCTAAAATATTGCCTGTAAAGGAAATACATTTAATACATTAGAAAGACCTACAATACTGCCTGTAAAGGAAATATCCATCCAAAGAAAACAATATTAACTAATATAAAACTGTCATTACAAATATTGATGTGACTGCTTTGCAATCTCCACCAGGAGAATCTGGATTGCTATGTTATTTTCATGAGATGAAAGATCAAGAAAATAAATGAAGAGAAGCAAAACTTCTCAACAGCTGCAGCTGCTGCTGCACAAGGACCAAAAAAAAAGGAAAAACAAACA
Organism: Cinchona pubescens; assembly: GCA_025175665.1. Taxonomy (NCBI): domain Eukaryota; kingdom Viridiplantae; phylum Streptophyta; class Magnoliopsida; order Gentianales; family Rubiaceae; genus Cinchona; species Cinchona pubescens. The sequence continues at coordinate 6,595,368 of JANKKI010000123.1, read as the reverse complement.
AGAGAAGACCCTAAAATGGTTACACATATTAATTACAAAAGTCTGACATGAATTTTTTGTCTTGGACTGCAAGCAGCAAAAATACTAAACGGCCTTTTTTGATGGGCTACATATGAGCCTCCCGAATTGGGGAAAAAATCCATAATTACCGGAAACTCTCCCCACCCCTACGAACTGCGTATTGATTCATGCATATCGAAACATGATTCATTTGCGTCCCGAAACGCGGTGATTCATGTTTCGAAACGTCAAAGGTAGGGAATCCTTATTCATTGAGAAAATTAGAAAATATTCTCTAAATTTACCTAATTAGAATTATTTAGTATTGGATTGAGGATAATAGTTCTTGAAAGTTGAATATTTTCTTTTCTCTAGTCACTAAAAGTTCAACATATATTAGAAATTTAATACTATAGATTGTCGACAACTTTCTTATTCCTATAATGTAGTAACTTATTCTAAGAAGTGGCGTACCGCAATGTATCGACTAAGCCTACCTCTACGTATCCGATACTTTAAAAAGTGGTGAATCACGTCCCTGTACATGTATTGCGTTTTCTATTGTACTGTGTTTCTGGTAACTATGGACAAGTCTGAGAGAAATGGGAATTTAGATATTTTCATGCAACTTTATTTTTTATTTCAGTACACGATAGCTTAGAATTTTCAAAAATATCAAGTACAGTGGAAAAAGAGCTGCGTCCATTTTAAAAAAAAATGTACACATATTGTGAAGCATTAATAGATTCACGGGTAAGAATATCGGTAAAGATATCACATAATAATCTTCTTTTTTTTTTTTTTTTTCCCTTTTACAAACAAAAAATATTATAATGATAAACATTGTGACATGCACCACCAAAGCCTTAAGGGCAAATGTCAAACTGGGATTCTTGCATGATCCACAGGAAGAAACACTCTTCCACTATAATACCGTTAATGACACGTGAAAACCAGTATAAAGAAGGAAAGATTTCAAAATCAATTAAGAAAAGATGGAAATAGAAGTACTTCAGTAGCATTCCCCAACAAAAATGCAAATAATATATCAGATGAGGAAGTTGAGACAAGTCAAATTTATTTGATACATGCATGACTAGATGATCTATTCCCCAATGCAAAGGCAAAAAATATATCCCACCAGGAAGTTGAGACAATTCTTTAATGTGTGACTTGAACCGCGATAAACTTCATATCAACTGGGTTATTGTATGTAAAGAAGCTTTAATTACGGATGTCAAACTTAAGAGTCAATGTCAGTAAAGGTTATGAGGTGAGAACATTGTTAGAGGCCCTCAAAAGTCAACGAGAGCGAAGTTAGACAACAGTTAAAACAATAAGATTCTACATACTGGAAGAAGAATTCTGTCTTTTGTTGGGAAGGCAACTATAACTTGAAGAGGTTTCCATACGTAACAGGTCAGATAGGCAGAAACCTGACAAAGAAAAATCAGAAATGTTATGCATTTATCAGACATAATATGAAGACTTCGTATTAGAACTCTAGGCTGTTTAATATCATATGAATTTCAAATGTATAATGAGTGTTTCTGGACCATCTTCACAATCATATCACAAATTGGTAGAAGGTCAAGCTAAATGCATTAAGCTTATTCTCTCAATTGCTAGGTCTGAAGGTGTTTTTTCCATTGAACCAATGAAACTAGGCATACCAGGCCACAGAAAAGAAACCTTATTGATGCACCAAGATTCCCTCACAGCCCAAATAAAATAAGCACAAAAACAAATGCGAAAAATGAAAAACAAACTGGAAAACAAACACAAAAGGAGTAAAGAATAGTAAAAGATTGACAAATACAACATGATTTGTATCATTATCAGGGAAAGAATTGTCATAAATGGAATTCTATATGACCAGTTAGCAATCATCAACCTTCAACTCTTCTGAATTTAAAGAAATCAACTACTACCAAGAAGTAGTATCTTCCATTATATCATGCAAAATATAAGCAAAAAGAACCTTCAAGTAGTTGTCCAACAAGCAGAAAGGCACAACTTCCTATTGTTTCAAAACGATGATCACATCCAGAGACAAATCAATCATCTAATTAAGTATGAATACGAAGAATTAGTCCCAGCATACTGAAATTGATGTACACTATTGTGCCCATGATTGTGCTATTGACTCTCAAAACATAATCGGTTTTTCTTTTTGCCTCTTCGCCAACTTGATTTTCATTCATTTTCTAGAATAACTACTTCCCACTCCCCAAAACAAAAAAGTCTACAATATTTCCCATAAACTAAGGCAATGAAAAACCAATTTAGTACCAAGAGTTTTCTATGTTCAATGCCCACACTGCTATATCTTTGTAAAGAGAGCAGTAGTGTCAAACATTTAGCAGACAGATTCATGCAGAAGCCAAACACAAAATTCATTCTAAAACAATTATAATCACAACAAAAGTTAGATAGAATCTTCAAAACGCAATAGAGCTTGAAACTTCTGTCAAAGACGAGAGAAAATCACCTGTAACATTGTTTGTATCCGTATTCCCCTGTTCCACGGACATTTTTAGCCTGAGAGTTCTGAACACCAGATAGAGAAACCAGCACTATGACAATAATAAATCCATCCTATTCATTTTTTTCTGCATGAAAAAATATAAGGTTATGTTAAAAACTTAAAAAAATAACACAGAACAATAAAAAAGGAAGAATGAAGAAAATATCCCTTACATCTTGACAAGAATATTCCCTGTCAATTTAAGGCTTGTAACCATTGATCAATAGAGATTCAGTCAGGGAAATGATATACATGTAGACCATAAAGTTTGCTTTCGTGCCTTAATTATTTATCAAATTGTTAAATATGTACACTTTGTAAATCCCAGAAAAGCATTGTTCATGCAATAGCTGATGCTGTCAAAACAAACCAATCATATATGCAAAGAAAACAAAGGGGAAAAGATTCAGAATAGATGAATCAGAATTCAAGAAATTTGGAAAATTGTAAATTTCGATTTTTGATTTTGATTTCTTTATTCTCTTTTTTTTTTTTAAATATATATATACAACTTAAAACGAAAGTCAATGGTGGATAAAGCTATTAGATTTTTGTTGGGGAAGTTAGGAAGCTTTCTGGTTGCAAGAATACCAGACCTATAGACATGAATATACTTGAGTTTCTGTAGGACGCGCACGTTTGGCGCGTTTTTACACCTCTGGTCATTTGTAGTTGTACATAATTTTATCCACTATAGTTCCCTTTCTTTCGTTCCGCAATTAGTCCACTATACGAATGGAGCATTATTATTTGAGCAAAAGGCCATAAAGTTTCTTTAACTTTTATATATTATTGAAATTATCCATTAAATTATTTTTGTGACCGAAATGATCACTCCACTCTAAAAACTATCAAACAATGCCCATTCCGTTAATTTTGAACGTGAAAGTGGCCGCTAATACAAAACATGATCTGCACATGGGTTTTCTGAGGGGTAAAAACGTCCTAAATTTATTTAACGGATCAAACTAATATTTATAAACAATTAATGGGTCAAATTGAAATTTTTAAAAATTATCCTCTTCTTCAACTACATTTTCCCGTCACTTGCTCCTCCACCCTTCTCCTCCCGTTCCTCCATTCCCTCTACCTCCCCACCTCCAAATTAGCGGGGAAGCACCCATCATCTAGTCCTTGCCTTGTACTCCTCATTTCCAATCACCACTCAACTGTCACGCCCCAAAAACGGGACCGTAACACGCCGCGCTAATGGTACACCGGACCAAAGCGCAAGGCACAAACGAACAAAGTAAACAAACTTAACCGCAATGTAATAGAACCATCAAACCATTACTTAACTATAAAACCGAATATTTCATTTTACACAAAAATACGAATTACAAAATTCCTTCTTAGTACAAAAGATGTTACAACAAAAACAAAGTTCATCAATACAAAACCTATCTAATACACTACCCCTCTCCAAACAAAAGAGAAGCTTGGAAGATTATCTGCAGAGTCCTACCTTCTAAAAGAAAACATAAAGATAATAACATTTGCGAAAACCATAGTCATGAAGCGGTTTCTAAAATGTCTCATGCCATTTAAACATCGAGCATGTCCAAAACATAGCCAAAAAGATCCATTCATTTCAAAACATAGCTAAAATGTCTCATGCCATTTAAACGTCAATAAACCATAATCATAAGTAGTTTCTAAAATGTATCATGCCATTTAAACGTCGGGCATGTCCAAAACATAGCCAAAAAGATCCAATCATTTCAAAACATAGTATGCTAAAGCATAGCGAACAAATCCAAGTACGCTTTCAATCCGGAATTTAATAAAATAGCATGAGTATCTTTTAGGCTCGAAGGTATGACCTATAGTACTAGTCAGATCTAGTAATCTACTACACCTACTAGTCTGACCGGGAGGTCAAGTTATCCCATCACAAGACCCTGCAGTCAAATAGTTCATAATGATCACGATCACCATGGCAGTCCCATGGATGACTATAGAACCGGTTCTCCCCTAAATCAAACATTTCCAAACACATCCAAAATTATATACCTAGGTCACCTATGAGCCAAAACAGTCATAAAATGCTTTCATATCAAAAGAGTTTGCAAACATATCATTTGATTAACATAAAATAGCTTGGTCTCGATTTCATATGTAATAATTCCAAAACTTGGTAAAAGTGCAGTTCCAAACATCATACACATTTTAAAATCCATTTGGACATATTTGAAAGTCGTTAAACAAAATACAAGTGGAAGAGGGTCTATGTTACCCACCTATCAAAGCAAAAACTGCACAATGATCACTGAAAGCGATCGGCGGCGGTAGGTGGCGTGGTACCTAAAACAGATATAAGAGGACTCTTAGAAGAGATGTAGAAGTTAAAGAATGACTAGGGAAGCGAAAACGACACGAAACGATAGAAAACGACACCAACAGCTCTTTGGTCAAAAATGACCTTTTCACAATTTCTGACCAACTTCGACAAGCTAAAACTCCAGTCAAAACACTTAGGTATCCAACTTTTGACCCGTTTACCCGCCGGTACCGAAATCGCGTAAATCGTTCAATTTGCCGAATTGAAAAACGAATAAGTTGAAGTACTTTATGACTAAAAATAATATGAAAAATATTTTAAACCAGTTAAAATCAAAGAACAAGGCTATTAAAATACTGGGTTTCACACAACCCTCAATCTTCCCCATTCAGTCCTACCACCTACACTCCTTTAATCCCTCCGCCACACCCTCAAGAAAATAAATAATATGAAACCCCTCCAGAGAACCACAATCTCTTCTCTTCTTCCCAGGAAGACCTACAGCCTCCTCCTGTGAAGTCAATCACAGCCGTTGATCGGGAAATTGACAACTTAGATGCAAAGAAGGTGGCAATTGAAGATTGTAGTGGGGAGAATGAGGTTAATATTGAAAATCTAGGGTTTTCTGGGATGGAGGAATTGGAAAGTGGGGATGGGGTTTTGAGGGCGGAGTGCTGCGAGGGTGGAAATGAGGTTGAGTGAATTGAAGGAATATTGTTTCAGAATCAATTGAAGAGATTTAAGGTTTTTGAAGGTGAATCAGATGAACCCGTGTTGAAGAAAATTAAGGTTTTTTAGAAAATTTTGAATTTAGTGATAAAAATTTGAAGAAAAATTGATGATCTTGATGATGAATGATGAGAAGGAGGAAGAGGAGCTTATTTATTTGAAGATTGATGGATTCAAGAAAGAAAAAAGAAGAAGACGGTGGTGGCTAGGGTTTGGAGAATGGTGGTGGGTTCAAAAGTATTGTTGTTTCGACATTTTTGCCCTTCAAAATAATGTTTCCTTAAACTTTAACTTTTAAAATGGCAAAAGGGTGAAGTAAATCGTAGTTGGAAAAATATGCCCTTTTAAACATCACGTGAATGGCACATTCCAAACACTAATGTCCCACTTAAGAATCAAAATGGACGGAAGGGCCATTTCAAGACAAATTTGATAGTTGAGTGACCATTTTGGCCACAAATAATTCGGTAGGCAATTTCAGTAACATGTGATGAAATTAAGGGAGCTGTAGAGCCTTTTGCCCTTATTATTTTGGATAGAGATTCTCTAACACATAGCTCCAGCCTTTAGGCAAGTGAAAATTCTTTGCTACTCACTCCGTAGTGCGGAGTGGATATTACAGATAGTTAGATAATTTCACTCATTTTTGTTATCATACCCACTCCACATTGCAATCTGAGTAGCCAAGACTTACTCCTAAATAAGATCATTAGATGATTTAAAAAAGGTTATTTGTACTTTACTTTCTTAAACTTTAGCATAACTAACTCTTTAGTCCTAACACTTTAGCATAATCAAGTCATTAGTCTTAACCTTATTTTTTGAGCACTAAAGTCTCTAACCTAATGATCAATTCTAACGGCGTATGAAATTTTTGTTAAATAGATAAATATTCCCATTACTTAATTACACTTTACCCATCTTCTTCCACTACCTCATGTTTTATTCACTCCATTCCATTTTATTTGGTATGATTAACCTTGTACGTAATTTAAGAGTGAAAAGTTGATATTTGACCAGCTAATAGAATTCTTTTTCCATTATTCCCCCTCAATTAAAATTTAGAATTTGTTAGTTAGTTTTGGGTTTTCAAAATTTGAAATGGTTTATGAGAGTAACTAATGTTGAAACTGACATTAATACCTTTTTTTTTGGAACTTGCATGAAGAGTAAATTAGGTAAATAGGAATTTATTTACTTACCTTTTAATTTACATGTGTTTCACTCTATGATTGTACTCGCAACAACAAATCATAAATCAATGGGATCACAAACTGATAACTCTATTAAATAGAGTTATTTTACTTTCAATTCCTATGCAATTTTGATTGTTTTAGCCTCATTTGGTTTTTTATTTACTTTTAGTTCGATTTTAGATTTACTAATGTTTATAAGAGAATTAGATGTATATTAGGATTTTTGGTAGAATTATGCACAAACTTGGACATAATTGCTATATATTATGATATGTATATCTTAATTTATAAAGGATAGTGTGTGTTTGGTAGGTAATTTCATAATTTGGAAGTTAATAGAAGAATAGAAGAAGCAAAGGACTGGAATACAATTAATCAAATCAGTCAAAGCCAGTCAATTCTTTCATACCATATGACAAGTTTACAAGTATGGTGGCGCAAAACTGCAGTTTCAATCCCATCAGATGCAGAGTGCACAAACTGCAGTATAGAAATTACACATATAAAATTGTAAACTGTGGTTTGTGAGATAGAATGAAAACTATTGTAAACTAGCGGTCTCCACATTTGTATAGGCAGAAAGAAGACCGCAATTCTCAAGTCAAATTCAACACTTTGACTTAACTCAAAACTTTGAAATTACCCAAAAACTACATCTACCAACACATTGTAGTAGGTGTAGTTCTAGCTTAGTAGTAGATAGGTTTGTAGTGTCTTGTCAAGAACTCTTTCTACACTTCATCATCAACTTCAATCTTAGCTTAATCTTAGTCGTAAAAGCCAATTCTTTTAGTGTTACTCTATTGGGTTTGTCTCTTTTTCTTCAATTTAATTTCCATTTTACTAATTTTTACTTCAATTTTCTTGCATTTTCCTTTTAGCATAGTTCCCAATAGGTTCATAGTTTTAGTGTAATTTTGCATTTTAGTGGTTAATCTTGCATTTACTATTTGTGTTTTCTTTATTTCCAAGCATTAACTAGTAGTGGGTTTTCATCTAACATCATTTCCTTAGCCTAAATCTTCATTTATAGTTCTAGATCTTGCATTTCATTTCTTTCCAAAGATAGCAAAAAAAAATGAAAATTGTATAACATTCATAGGCATCTAGGTATATAGATCCATTTAGGGTAGGTTTCTTCATATTTCATTCCCTTCCCCCATCATTGCATAGGAGTAACTAATTGCCTAATTGGGATAGCATTTGATATAATTTGATCTTATATTAGCTAATTATTTATTTTCTTAGTTATTAGCTCCTCTTATTAATTAGTGGAGTAGAGCACATTAGTTTATTTTTAACTTTATTTGACTAATATTTGCTAATTTTAGATATCTTATAGTGTAGGTTATTCATCCAACCATTTACCTTTAATTAAATTGAATTCTTAGATAGTAGAATATTATGGAGATAATTGTAGATTAAGTGTTATTAATTGTTGCTAATCTTTAATTGGTCAATTATGTTTAGATTAATTAGGACTTCTATTATTTCTAGCATGCCTTGTTATTGCTTTGTTAGTGATAAACTAGTCATTCTTGTTGATTATACTCCTACTAGTTGTCAGTACTTTAATTGCTAGTACTATCACATCCCTTTTCTTATTGTAGTCTAGTTAGCGCAAAGGCTCCAATTAGACTAGTAATCATCCATCAATCTTTGAGGGAACGATGTCCTCTCACAACTAACCTACAAAGCTATCATATATACTTACGGGCGTATGGGTGTTGGTTAGTCATCATTTAGAATAATTAAGCTTGTTTATTTTTTTCCACAATTTAACCCACCCCTACCATAACACGAACAAGTTTTTGGCACTATGTTGTCAGAGATTGAAAAGGGCAATGGTGATATTAGTTACTAATCGGGTCGTGCTAAATTAGACAACTTTTTATTTATTGTAACAATAATTGTTAGTAGTAAATACTTGGTTGTTTAGTTGTAGTTCTTGTCTTTTATGATGTGTAGTGCATGGTCATATGGAGAAAATGTCTTCATGCTTTAGATTTGGAACTTAAAAGGGTATTGGCTCAAATTCGAAGAGATAAGTGATCATATCAAACACAAGACAAGGAAAAAATGGCACACATGCATCAAAATGTCTGAAATGACAATGAAAATAATCAACATGATGATGAAGAAGAAGGAATTGGGCATAATGGTTTTGGGGGTACTGGTACTGGTACTGGTAATGGTAATAGAAGAAATAGACAGTTTAGGGAATATGCCATGCCTACTTTTGATGGAACCAATTCCAGTATTACAAGAGTGCCAATAGTAGCGAACAATTTTAAAATCCAACCGGCCCAAATTCAAATACTCTTCGCAAATCCACACCATGTTTAGAGGAGGACCAAATGAAGACCCCCAATGCTCATTTGAGGAACATTGATGAAGTTCTTGACACTTTTACATTCAATGGAGTTCCTTTGGATGCCGTGAGGATGAAATGTTTTCCTTTCTCCTTTAGGAACAAGGCTAAGGCATGGTTGCAAAGTTTTGATCCGGGTACATTCAACACAAGGGAACAACAAGCTCAAGAATTCTCAATGAGATTCTTCCCTTCAGAAAAGATGGTGAGGTTGAGAAATGAGATTATCTCTTTCTAACGACAAGATGGGGAAACACTTAGTGAAACTTGAGAAAGGTTCTTGGAGTTATTAAGGAAATGTTCTCATAATGGGATATCATTATGGATGCAAATTCAAATCTTTTATAATGTGTTGTCCCAAGGATTCAAGACAATTTTGGATACGTCAACTAATGGCTTGTTTTCCTAATGACACCCAAGGATGCAAGAGAGTTGTTAACCACAATGGCTTCCAATATGTGATGTATCATCAATATACTCCTCATGGGAGTGTTCAAAGGAAAGGAGGAGGAATACATGAGGTTGATCCCTTAAATGCCATTCTGCTCAACACCAAGCTTTGCAAGCTCAACTATCCACTATTGCAAAATTCTTGAGTAACCTTAATGTTAATGTAGTGAATGACATGTCAAACCATAATCTTGCAGTTTGTGAATCTTGCACAAGAAATCATATAGGAGGTCAATGTTACATGGAGGAATCATCAAGCTATGAGAAAGTTCACTATGTCAACCAACACCCTCAACCAAGACCTCAAAACAAACCCCCATTCAAACACCAACAACCTCAGGTGGTGCAATTATCCAAATTTTTCTTGGAGTGGAACCCAATCCAACAATAGCCTCATCATTCTCAAGCACAATATCCCTACCCAAGGCCATCATTTAACCCAAACAACCAATACCAAAATCAACCACCTCGACCCTAATCCCATCATGGTGAATCAAGAAGTTCAACTTTTCAACCCAACTACACCAAACGTTCCACCATAACAACTAATCCAACCTCAATTCCAAGACTTGCTCATGAAGAACCAAGACATGCTCATGAAATTCATGAAGAATCAGGAATCATCTTTGAAGAATTTGGAGAACCATATGGGGCAAATTGCAAGGCATATATTCGAGAGACCACTTGGTTCCCTACTAAGTGACACAATCCCAAATCCAAGAGAACCAAATCATAGGGAGCATGAAAAGGCAATCACTCTTCAGTGCAGAAAGGAGTTAATAGATAAGCCTCAAGGGATAATGGAAAGGTTGATGATAACGTCGAAGAGACTCCTAAGGGGGTAACATGGAAGTTGGAGAAAGTGTTTGGTAAATATTGGAATAGATAATTCAATTCACAAACAAGCAATAAATAAAAACCTTAACAACCCTAACCAACATTCACACGCTCGAAAGAATACGAGATAAGTTTCTGGATTGGGTGAGTAACGATCGTTCTTCACGAGGATTACAGAATACTAGAGAGTGAGCCTGGTTCACAAACCTTTCTACGAGTTAGACGAATTATTAAAATGGGGTTTTTCTACTTCCTATGTCTGTTTTATTTAAATCAATGTGTGAAGATTCAGTTATAAGAAAATACTTAATTCTATCTACGATTGAAATAATGAAACAATACAATAATTAGTAACTAAAGATTGCAACTTCTAAACTCTAATTCATCATAATTAAATTAAAACTACGAATTGCAACTAAGAACAGCAACTATTAAAATCATAAAACTAAAACCAATGGAATTAAATTAAATAAGAAATAGGGAAATTTAGTAGTGTAGTCGGAATTAATCATTGATGAATCACAAAAACGTCAGAAAGAATTGAGAATGCTAAATCTTGCGTCTTGGAAAAAAAACCTAACTGCTAGAGAGCTAACTCTAACTAATGGTATCTAAAGCTATCCTATCATAATATTTTCAACTCTATATTGGGGTATTTATGGGGAATATTAGGGATAAATCCCCACTTTAATGATAGATTGAAACGTGAAGGCCTTTGAAAAGAAGTCTAACCAAACAAAAAAGGCTGCGAAAACAACAAATTTTGCCGGAGGCCTCTATGTCGTGTGCACATGCACACAAATGATTGCGTATGCTCAACAGAAATGAACATCTCCTCTCTGGAAGTTGCGCACATGTGCAAGTTTTGGTCACGCATGTGCGCAATTTCCAAAATGACTACATCAAATTTCATCTCGATTTTGACCTTGATGCTGACGAAATTTAGAAAAACTCAAAACATGGAATTTTATCTCTCTCTCTTAGCTTTTCAATGCATCTTGAACCAACTTGATCAGAGATCAGACAAGAAAGTTATGATCAAAATAAAAAGCAATGTCAAATTCACACCTCGCTGGTGTGCATTTCCCATCCTTATGATTTGCCTTCAATCTTTTGATCCTTTTTTACTACTTTTTCATTCCAAACCCACGCAAACTAAAAATAAAATAATTAAGCTCATAGTTAACTCAAATATTACTTGCATCATAGAATGAAAATGCAGTAAATGATATATAAAATATAAGACATTATGAGCTTATCAAATTACTCCACACTTAGCTTTTGATCGTCCTTGAACAAAAATAGAATTGAAACAAATAAGGTTATTAAAAATGCACCCAACACATCTCAACAATTGTCCACATAAATAATCAAGAACCAATCCATCATTAGGAGCAATATAAGAACTCAAGAGCTCAATGCTAATGAACCTAGACATGAAATTCGGTGCATGTGTGAATATAGCCATTCAATAAAAACTCAGTTTTCAAGACACTCGGATCAAATCATACAAACTCGTAGAATTTTTCTGAACACCCCATAGCTCACTTTTCTTACATCTCTCCACTAATGTAGACAACCGACTCAATTGAAATTTGGTAGGATTTTTTAACTTGTAACGTTAGGCTAGGATATTGACTAATCAAGGAAGGGATAAGGATATCACAAAACAAAAGAAAGAGCTTTAAATTAATGTTGGCCACACATCAAAATAAAACTTCTATTTAAGAATTAAACCACATATCCTTACGCAGAAATAACCTAACATTTAATCAACAAACACCCAGGAAGAATTTCAGACAACTAACAACAAATCCTTATTTTTCAATTTCAACCCAACATGCTAACATTTTTTTCGGACATTTCTTTCATATTTCTTTCCATCGGTTTTTTTTCATGTCTGCTCCCCACTACGGATACCAGTGATAGGCATTACCCGCAAACATACCAATGCAGGTACCAGTGATAGGCACTACCTGCAGTCACATCCACGCATGTACCAGTGATAGGCACTATCTGCAATTTTCAAGAAATTTTTCCAATTTTTGTCAATAGCTCTTTCTTTCCCTATAAATGTACACCACTCACTCATATAATTTACCACCCTCATTCATTACCCTTTACCCTTTTATCCCCTTAACAAATAAGTGTGTGAAATAAACTCTTAATAGGACATTTAGGTTAGAAAAATAAAAGAAATCATTGGGATCATAAAGGTAGGTGTCAAGTGAGTTTTAATGAAAGAAAGTGAATGGTGTTTCTATCTATTCATTACAAATCAAGACTCAAATGGGGTACTAGGATAAAAATTTAAAAATAAAGGTTGGCTTGAAAGGCTCAAATGTCCAAAGAAATGCTCTACCCTCATCTTTAAATCGAATCAAGCTGTCTACAATGTTGGCCCAAAAAGCAACCTAAGAGGGGGGTGAATTAGGTTATTTCTAAAAAAAAACCTTTTGATGTGCTTAATAAGAAATGCAAACTTTATACACCAAATAAAGATTTAAGCACAAATGAATACAATAGATATTCAACAATTTAAGCTTAAAGAACAAATAAGAAGATTAAGATTGAGAGTATCAAACCAAACTCCCAAACTTCTCAAGCTTGGAGCTTACAACCACAAAGAGCTTCTTACAAGGCAACTACCAAGTTCTCAACTTGAAGTTTAGCCACTAAAAGTCTCTTCAAAGTAGGTGAGACAATAACCTCTTGTACACAAATGAGGTTATCACTCTTGCTCACACTAATTTCCTTTAGTTGAGCCAAGAGTTTTACACTCACAACCTCCCTTTGTTACAATTGTTATCTCTCCACTCTTACACTTGAAGAACTCTTACACTTCTAAGCTCTTTTCACAAAACTACTTATACTATTACAACACTTGTACCCACTATTTCGCCCAAATAGCTCAAGTATTACTTGTAATCAATGTAGAAGTCTCTACTTGTTTAATTTAGGCTAAGGGGTATTTATAGTTGTCCAAAATCTGCTTCTAACAACTTTCCAACGGCTATTTTCTGCTTATTGGAAAACTAGCCGTTGGACCTTTCGGATGGCCGATGCAGCAAGTATGCGTCCGAACCAACTAGCCGTTGGACTGTTCGGACAGTCGCTGCTAAACCCTGCGTCCGACGTTGCGTCCGTTCTCTGAGGGTATTCGTTCAGACGTCCGAGGAAGCGTCCGAACTTGCCTCAGGTCGATGCAATGTCTTCTGGAAATATGGTCGAACGCTGTCCTCTTCATCCGAGACGGCTTCAGGTTCTTTGTGTTAGACAATTATCATCGTCTGAATTGTTTTCCTTTCCGACAATCATCAACGTCCGTAACTCCCTATTTTTCTGCACACTTGTTTTCAAACTGTTAGTGCGATTTGGTCATCATCAAAACATGATTATCATAACTGGGGTTCATCATATAAAATTTCACCCCGAGTAAGAAAGTAAGTTTCTGGGATGCAATATAAGTGTGTATACATAATTATCTCTAAGTGTTAGAAATAAAAAAAATTTATGGTTAAGTGCTCAAGAATTCTTAGAAATCATGCAAGAAAACTATTAACGTTGACTACCCAACTCATGAATGGTTGAGGTCAAAAAATTATCATAAAGAAATTCAAAGAGACATGCTAAGTGATTGCAAAATTACTGAAAATTTCAAAAAAATTCAGCTAATTTGAATTTTTTTTTCAGAATTCTTCGAAAGCTCTCAGATCAAAAGAAAACTAGGATATTGCAGCAAAAAATGAGCTTACAACTACACCAAACAATTGTAAATCCAAATAACTCCCTACTCTACACATAGAAATAAACATTGTCCTCAATATTAAAGAAAATAAAAGCATAAAAAGGGAAAGGGAAAGCTTCTCTGGCAATGAAGAACATTTGGAGCAGTGTATCCCAACATAAATAACCACAACTAGAGTTGGAGCTTGGTGTTAACATTAGAACAAAAGCAACACTCTAAACCTTTAAGAAATTAAGAAAATCAAGAACACCGAGGAATAAAATTCCACGATATTTTGGATAAAACTTAATCCTTGAACATAACAAATATAACTAACTTGACAAATAAGTTAAAAATAAAACAACACAAAGTACGACATCATTTTAAAAGAAAATTCAAGAAAAACATAGAACGTCATCAGGTTTCTATTGGACAACACTAGAATTCCAAAGCTTAAGTGACATGATAATGGATAAATCAAGACTCGTCGTTAGAAGATGTCAACTCCTGTGGAAATGGAGAGAAAGGTAGAGACAATGTGGACAAATCCTCCCCCTCGCTCATGTGCTAGTTGGCGAGCCTTTATGTTCTGATGCCAGACATGCTGAAGTGAATGTATGTATCAAATTGGCAATGCATGGACTATTGTTCCAACAAAATTTGCTCAAGAAGCACCTCCTGACTACGCCTTGGAATTGTTTCACGACTCGATGGCTGTGAAGTTGAAGCCTAAGAACAATTTAGTATAACTAGGACCCTTGCTCCATCCAAGGAAATAGGCTTACCTGGCTTCCATTTTTCTCGATCGGATCAATTTCAACACCTTCCTCAACACGCAATGCAGTAATGAAATATGGGAACCACAAGCCCGATTGTTTGACTAATGTTGTACAACAAATCTGCTGGCTAATTAGGTGGCCCAAATCTACTGGCTCGCCTGCAGCAATGGCATATAAACGTTTAGCTCTCTCCAATGTAACATGAGTAAGATGACTAACTGGGATGAGGTAAGCACATAAAAACTTGAACTAAACCAACCAAATATAATTATAGGTTGAGGCATATTAGCATTAAAATGACGGGGCACCCGTAGTACCATATGTACACTCTACTTCACCTATGCAAATAAGGTTCGTGATGTCATTAAGTTCCATATTAGTGTCACGAATAGTCAGACACTCATCATTGCAAACTTCGTTTACTCTCAATAGCAGATTGATCGTATTTCCAGAAATATCCACATTCTTTCCCTGACATATACCTTAGTATCACTATATGCAGCCAAATTAGCGTAAAATTTTCGCACAACTGGTAGAAGTGCATCCTTAGGGGTAGATGTGAAATAAATCCAGCCACGCATCCTAATGACATTGCAAATCTCTAGGGCTCTAGTACTAGGGATTTGTATACCCTTCTACTTGATTGCTTCCCTTATCAAAATATCTAACTCGTGCTTCTTCTGGGCAACGGCATTTAGGAATTTCTCCGAAATGTTTTTCTCCGACAGATTCCCTTGAGGTTTTTTTGTGGAATAGTGGAAGAAGAAGCTTTGGAAACCCCTCACCGTGCGACTTGCCAATTGTTTCCCCTTGTGTGCCATTCCTACAAAAAGTGAATTGTGAGATATAAGACACCCAAATAAAACCACCACCACCCTTCACTTATTCAATTCTATAACCTCAAACTAATACTTAACCTTTTTATCCAATAAAATGAATAGAGAAGAATCATATGTCATAATTGAAGTCCTAGGAATTGAAGTCATGCACAAATGCCTAGTGTTTTAAGAGTTTTCTTCGTTGAGGCATTTTATCAAACATTTGGCATGCATAACCAAAGAATGGATTTTTCTTTATGTAAATACCATATAATTACTTCCCAATTCAATGAACAATTCAACAATAAGCATATCAACAATTGATTATTCAATTCATCACAAGTAAACACAATTAAATTATCAAAAATCAAAACTTTCTTTCAATTCAATAACAAACCCCAAAAAGAAAAAACAATAGAAAATCAATGAAATCCATACCTTAATTGCGTTTACTCGTGAAAGACAAGACAGAAGAAATTGATGTGAATGGAAAGGATCAAAGAGTGATTTGAGGGTATAAAAAGTGTTGGGGGCTAGAGGGTTTGAGAGTAGAAGGAGTTTATGAAGAAGGGAGGAAGGGATTTCGTCGGATTGGGCTTTTAACCCATCTCATTCACATGCGCACGACCACTCACGCATGTGTGCTAGAAGCAGAATTCAAATTTCGTGTCTACCTCTTTCGCACATGCGCAAGGTCCAGGCGTACATGTACGCGAGTCACATAACATGAAATTTTCCTTCTAGATTTTGTGCCCATGAGCATCAAATGGTGTGCATGTGCGCAAAATAACTCCCCTTAACTTGTACATTCCTCTCCTAAACCACTCAAACCAACAAGAAGACTTTAAAATTAAGTTCTAGTCCATTTAACTTGCAATTTAACATGATATGTACACAAATGACAAGGAAACTAAAGAAAGTAAAAAACAACAGATAAAATAAATTATAAAAGAACATGGGTTGCTTCCCATGTTATAAGAAGCAGTGCCCTTGTTTATAGTCTTAGGCTCAACTTTAGTATTTGAGATCAAGCATTGACAAGGTGAATGGAAAAATGCCTCCTACACTTCATCGACAATCAATCTCATCTTTGGAAACAATCTATTGTAGAATATTTGTACTTGTAGCCACAATGGAATGGCATGATGCAAACACTTCCTAAGCAACTCCTTGACGTGATCCCATGCTTCGCTTAAGCTCTCTCCAGTGATTTGTTTGAAAAAAGTAATATCATTACAAAACTTTGCAGTTCTAAATGGTGGAAAGTACTTGGCTAAAAATTCTTGAGCCAATTGATTCTATGTAGTGAAAGTACCCTTCTCAAAACAATGTAACAAAGCCTTTACCCTATCTCTCAACAAAAACAGAAAGATCTCATTTGAATACAATCAGGATGCACTCCACTGTATTTGAATGTGTCAATAACCTCTTCCAAATTTACCAAATGTGCATTAGGATGCTCATTCGGGCCACTTCCAAAGCATAGCATAGGTTTGAAGCATTTGGATCAAGACAGGCTTAATCTCAAAGTTGTTAGCTTGCATAGGAATTCGGGCAATGCTAGAAGTTGCCCCCTCAAAGTTTGTTGTAGTATAAACTCTAAGGGGTCAAGAATTAGCATTAGCTCTATTGCCATTGTTACTCACTACCTCTTCTTCTTCCCCCACATTGTGGTTGGATTCTCCATTGTATTCTCTCCTGGGCTTGATTGTTATTATTTCCTGCGATTTTTGGTTAGAGTTCGTTCAATCTCCAAATCAATGGGATGTAGTAGTTGTTTGCAAGAATGAGTTTTTTCCATAAACTTCAAGAAAGAGACCAAAGTTTGAATATCAAAGCAAGATCCAAAAGAAAAATTGAAAACAGAAAATAATTGTGAATAATTAAAAGAAAATAAAACGTTTAATCTAGTAAGGCTCGCTAAACCTAATATTGCTACCAAGAATAATCCTAGCAACGACGCCAAAAATTTGTTTAGTAAATATGGCTGGATCAGGTAATTCAATTCACAAAAAAGCAATAAATAAAAACCTTATTAACCCTAACCAACATTCACACGCTCGCAAGGATAGAAGGTAAGTTTGTAGATTGGGTGAGTAAATATCGCTCCCATGAGGATTATGGAATAATTACTAGTGTTCACAAACCTTTCTACTAGTTAAACAAATTATTAAAAAGGGGTTTTTCTACTTACTATGTCTACTGAATTCAAATTAATCTAATTCGTGCAAAGATTGAGATCTAAGAAAGCAATTAATTCTATCCACAATTGAATTACTGAAATGGGACAATAATTAATAACTAATGCTTGCAACTTCAAAACTCTAATTCAACGGAATTAAATTAAAACTACAAATTGCAACTAAGAACGGAAATAAACTAAGAACAACAATAATTAAAGTCATAAAACTAAAACCAACGGAATTAAAAGGAATTAAATTGAATGAGAAATAAGAAAACTTAGTAATGTGGAATTAAATTGAATGAGAAATAAGCAAACTCAGTAATGTAGCTGGAATTAATCATTGATGGAGTACAAAATTGTCACAAAGAATTGAGAATGCTATATCTTATGTCTTGGAAAAAAATCTTACTACTAGAGAGTTAATCCTAACTAATGATGCCTAATGCTATCCTACAATAATATTCTCAACTCTATATTAGGGTATTTATAGGGAATATTAAGGTTAAATCCTCTCTTTAATCATAAAAACATGAAGGCCCCAAAAAGAGTCCAACTAAACAAAAAAGGCTACCCAGATGACAAATTTTGCTGGAGCCCGCTACGTCATGTGCATAAATGCTTGCTCATTTGCGTGTTTAACAAAAATGAATATCTGCTCTCTGGAAGTTGCGCGCATGTGCAAGCTTTGGTTTGTAGAATGGCTGTATTAAATTCCACCTCAATTTTGACCTTGATGCTGATGGAATTTGGGAAAACTCAAAACATAAAGTTGTAGCTCTCTCTCTTAGCTTTCCAATGCATCTTGTCTAACCAACTTGATCAGGGCTTGGACAAGAAAGTTATGATAACAATACAAAACAGTGTCAAATTCGCTTATCGCTAGTGTATGTTTCCTATCCTTATGATTTTCCTACAACCTTTTGATTCTTTTTGACACCTTTTTCATTCCAAACTTGCACAAACTAAAAATGAAATAATTAAGCTCATAATTTACTAAAATATTGCTTGTACCACATGAAAATGCGATAAATGATATATAAAATATAAGACATTTATAATCTTATTAGAAAGCTCCAAGGAAATTGACAAGGAAAGTGAGGAACTTCCAAAGGAAGAGGGCACAAAACATGATGAGCCCAAAAAGTATAGAATTGCTCCTAGAAGAACACAAGAAGACAAGGAACCACCCAAGTTGCGACTAATGACATTAAGATCCCATTTTCTCAAAGACTCAAGGAGGATGAGAAACAAAAGAAACTCAAGGGATTTTCTTAGAGATTTTCAAGAAAATTGTGATTATCGTTCCCTTATAATGTGCTATAGAAGCATTAGAGAATATGCCGAGCTATGCAAAGTATTTGAAGCAAATGTTAACCAACAAAAGAAAGCTCATGGGGGATAAAATCTTATGCCCAGCGAAGGATGTAATGCAATCATTCAAAAACACCTTCCACCTAAGTTGAAGGATCCGGGATCTTTCTTAATTCCTCATGGGATCGGTGGTACACATTTTGAGAGGGCTGTGAGTGATATAGGGGCATCAATCAATCTTATACCTTATTCTCTCTTCCAAAAAGTCATTGGAGAGGGGTTGAAGCCAATTAATGTTACTCTTCAATTAGCTGATAGAAGTCTCAACCAACCAGTGGGAATCATTAAGGATATCATTGTGAAGGTTGAGAAAGTCTATCTACCAACCCATTTTATTGTACTTGATATGAAAGAGGATGTTGAAATTCCATTGATTCT
Source organism: Cinchona pubescens (assembly GCA_025175665.1). Taxonomy (NCBI): domain Eukaryota; kingdom Viridiplantae; phylum Streptophyta; class Magnoliopsida; order Gentianales; family Rubiaceae; genus Cinchona; species Cinchona pubescens. Next base: position 6,575,719 of record JANKKI010000123.1, on the reverse strand, counting down.
AGGGAGACCATTCTTATCCACTAGAAGCACTTTGATCAATGTTCAAGAAGGAAAGCTTTAACTAAGAGTCAATTTCAATTGAGAGAGGATATAGTGTCATTTAATGTGTTTGACTCTTTGAAGTTTCTATCTTCGTATGATGATGTGATAATAATTGAATTGATTGATGAAATTGTTGATGATTTTTGTTGGGAAAACCTTGGTAGTATCCATAAGACCATGGCACAAATACAAGAAGAAAATGAAGTAAGGCATGAATGTAGCAATCAAGAAAGTTTGGACCTACAAGTTTCCACGGAGGAAAAAGGTAAAGGGGGTCTCTGATCAACAAACTCCCCTAGGTAGAGTTGAACCTCTTCCATCTCATTTGCAATATGGATTTCCTGGTGATGATCATACTTATCCTGTCACTGTTAGTGCTTTGCTTTCTAGTGACGAATTGAATAAATTGCTTGTGTCTTGAAAAAGCATTGCAAGGCGATTTCTTGGAGTATTATTGACTTGAAGGGTATTAGTCCTACCTTTTGTACGCACAAGATCCTTCTAATTGACAACTTCAAGCCTTGTAGACAACCTCAATGTAGGTCAATTAATAAATCCCACCCCAAGGGAAGCCATGAGGAAGAAATTTCTTAAACTCTTGGATGCTGGCATTATTTTCCCCATAAGTGATAGTGAGTGGGTAAGCCCAACTCAAGTAGTTCCAAAGAAAGATGGGGTAACAATGGCTGAAAATGAGAAAAGTGAATTGATCCCTTCTAGAGTAGCATCGGGTGTCGTATGTGTGTAGATTTTTTAAAACTCAATGAAACCACTAGAAAGGATAATTTCCCTCTACCATTTATTGACCAAATACTAGAGCATTTGTCGGGACATGCATTTTATTGTTTCTTGGATGAGTATTCGGGTTACTTCCAAATAGTCATAGCCAACGAGGACCAAGAAAAAACAACCTTTACCTGTCCCTATTGCACCTTCGCTTATAAATGGATGTATTTCGGTTTGCATAATGCTCCAAGCACTTTCTAGCAATGCATGATTACTATTTTTCATGATATGCTTGAAGAATTCATTGAGATTTTTATGGATGATTTTACGGTTAGTGCATTGAAAACTGTGACTTATGTGCTTGTTAGATGTGAAGAGACCAATTTGTACTTAAATTGGGAAAAATTTTATGTTGTGGTTAATGAAAGAATTGTTTTAGGTCATAAGGTATTGTCTAAGGGAATTGAGGTGGATAAAACCATAGTAAAAATTATAGAAAAATTGCCACCACCTACTAATGTAATGGGTGTTAGAAGTTTATTGGGTCATGCCGATTTTTGTTGGTGGTTTATTAGGAATTTTTCTATGATTTCTAAACCTGTATGCTTTCTCTTGCAAAAAGATGTACCCTTTGTATTTGATGATGATTGTTTGCTTACTTTTAATCACTTGAAAAATTTTTTGATCACCGCTCCGGTGATAGTTACTCCTAATTAGGATTTACCCGTTGAGCTTTTGTGTGATGCAAGGGACTATGCCATTGGGATAGTTTGGTGCCAAAAAGTAGATAAAATCTTGCATGTAGTGTATTATGCTAGTCGCACTTTCAATGATGCACAAATTCACTACTCCACTACTAAAAAAGAACTCCTTGCTATGGTTTTTGCATTTGATAAATTTCGATCATATGTGATTGGGTGCAAGGTGATCGTTCATACTGATCACTCAACCCCCAAATGCCTTTGTGCTAAAAGTGATGCAAAATCAAGACTAAGTTTTTGGATTTTACTCTTGCATGATTTTGATTGGAAAATTGTTGACAAGAAGGGCAGTAAAAACACCGTGGCGGACCACTTTTCATGGTTAGAAGGCCCAACGGTTCGGGTGGAAAAAGAGGTACTGATTAGAGAGCAATTCCTGGAGGAACAACTCCTTGTGATTCAAGGGATTCTCCATGGTATGAAGACATTGTCAAATTCTTGGTTGCCAAAGTGATACCCCCGAACATGGATTGAAATAGGAAGAAAAAGTTCTTATCGGAAATCAAGTACTACATGTGGGATGAACCATATTTTGTATAGAAGTTGTAAAGACCAAGTGATCTGAAGGTGTGTGATGGAAGAAGAAGTTCTAAGCGTGTTGTTTCATTGTCAATCCTTGCCAGTCAGAGGTCATCATGGGTCTCAACGTACTATAGCCAAGGTGCTGCAAAGCGATTTCTATTGGCTGACCAGTTCTAGGACGCTAGGGATTTTGTCATCCAATGTAATGAGTGTCAAAGGTAGGGAACATCACAAGGAAGGATGAAATGCTGTTAACAACATTTTGGTGTGTGAGATATTTGACGTTTAGGGCATAGACTTCATGGGACCATTTCTACCTTCCCACAACAACAAATTTATTCTTGTGGTAGTAGCTCTTCCAACTAATGATGCAAGAGTGGTGGTAAACTTTGTGAAGAAAAACGTCTTTTCAAGATTTGGTGTTCCTAAAGTGATCATAAGCGATGGTGGGACATACTTCAATAATGCTTTGTTTGAATCAATTCTTTCAAAGTATGTAGTTACTCATAAGATCTTACTTCCTTACCATCCTCGAACATCCGGTCAAGTTGAAGTGCCATAATCGGCAGCTCAAGAGAATATTGGGAAAGATCGTTAATTCATCAAGGAAGGATTAGTCCAAGAAACTTGATGATGCTCTATAGGCATATAGAGCCACTTTTAAGACACCAATAGGCATTTTCCTCTATAGGATGGTATACAGCAAGGCATGTCATCTTTTGGTAGAGATGGAACATAAATCTTATTAGGCTACAAGAGCCAAAATTTTGATTTGAATGAGGTGGGAGAGAAAAAGCTTCTTGGATCAAATGAACTCGATGCATTCCGGAGAGAGGCTTATGAGAGTTCTAGGCTTTACAAGGAAAGGATAAAGGTTTGGAATGATAAACACATTTTAAGGAAGAATATCAAGGTTGGTGACCTAGTCCTTTGTATAATTCAAGGCTAAGATTCTTTCTCGAGAAGCTCAAGTCATGATGGAATAGGCCTTATGAAGTCGTGCAAGTATTTCCTTGTGGAGAGGTAGAGTTAAAAGGAATTGAAATGAACTTAAAGGTCAATGGCCACCGTCTCAAGCTCTAGTATAGAGAAGTGATCGAAGAGGGATGGGAAATCGTCCAATTTACTTCAACTTCATCAATCATGACCATAGTCAAGCTAGTGACTATAAACGAGCGCTTCTTGGGAGGCAACCCAAGTTTCTTTTTCACTAACTTGCTTTTGTTTTCTTAATTTAGGTTTAGGTAGATTTAATTAATGTAATTTTAGTAATTTTATGCTTAAGCCCAGTTAGAACTAATTTTGATTGAAATAGTGTGGAATGACTCTGTAATCTCATATTTATGTGTTACAGGTGAAGGGCGTACCAGGAAGGAATGATAAGAAAATTTGAAAATTTTCTTGATACACGATTTGCCACTCTTTCAAAGCGTTGTTTGCAGACCCTCCAAGTCTTTGGAAATTAAGCTTCAATTCTAAACTGTTGTTAGCTTGTGATTCGTGTGAAAATTTTTTTGTAAGTAAGGTAGACCGTGGTTTATCATTTCAAAGAGAAAAATTCTAAATAGCTAACCAAGGTCAGTTTGTGATTTTTTGATAAAAAATTTTCTAAGTCTTTTAGATCGTGGTTTTCCCATTTTTCGTACTATGATCTGAGATCAATTTTTCTCTCTGCAAAGTAAATTGTGTTTCTAAACCATAGTCTACTGTGCACTTCATTGAAAAAATTTTTAGAAGTCTTTTAGACCATGGTTTCCCCATTTTTATACCACGGTATGAATTCTTTTGATCTCTCTGGTAAGTAAACTGCGTTTACAAACCGTGCTCTACAATATCAATTTCAAAATTTTTTTTGAGTCTTTTGGACCGTGGTTTGTCTGGAAAAGGAGATTTTTTTTAAACTACAATTGGAAAAAAAAAAAAAAAACCTCAGGTTTACTCCCATACACTGTCTGAATTTTTCAATCAAAAAAATGTAAACCACGATGTCTTCCCCAGCTACTATAAATATATTTTGCAGCATTTTTTTTTCTGAAAAGTACCCTAACTCCTTTCTTCCTTAACCAATCTTTCTCATCCCTTTCCGTTTCTTTCACCCACAAAACTCATTTTTTTTTCCAAAAATTTTTCAACCATTACCTTCTAAAGCATTCCCAAGCAAGGTGTGATGGGATTCTTGGTGGGGAACATCAACAAGAAGTCATCTACTCTCAAATTTCATGGGTAACTTTGTTCCAATTCAATTTCTTTCCAATTTTATTGATAGTAAATCTTGAATCTTGGTGCATAATTGTTGATTGAAATACTTCTGATTATTAGGATTTAATTGGATATATTCTTTAAGAGTTGGTTTCTATTGATCACTTTAATTGAATTAAATGGCTTGTGATAGAGGAAAAGGAAAGATAGTGGTTATGGCTCCGGCTAGTAGAAAAAGAAAAACTAGACTAGGAGAACAATCTAATAGAGGAGGTAATGATGCATGTGATGAGAACACCTTTGTGAATCTTAAGGCTACAAAAATTTTTAATAAGAGAGTTAAGGTTAGTATCATTCATGATAGGACTTTTGACACGTCCGAAAGCTAGGGTTCTGGTTCGAGTATGAGAGTATCCAAATGGAAATTGACAAACAGTTAACTGAGAGATCTTGGGTGAAATTCAATCAATTGATACATAAGGGGTATGTGAATTAAGTGAAGGAATTTCACTATAATTTTAGTGGAATGGACAGTAGTAATGACATAGTTTTTGTTAGGGAGAAATGGATGGACATCAATGCTAGGAAGATAAATTCAGTTTTAGGTACACTGAGGTATAACGGCATAGCCTATGCAGATTTAATGAATCTAGAACATGGGGCGTTAGATTATGCTAAGGTAAGGGCTAGACATTGTGGAAGAGAGCTTAGATGGGTGTAAAACATGACACAGACTAGAATCATAGGGCTTGCTAAGGAGTACATGCAATTACTCCCAAAAATTTGGTTATATTATATTTGTTGTCATCATGGGTACCTCTACAATGAGCATGGTGCAGATGGACAAGGCATGGTTTGTGTTTGATATATTGGAGGGGCTGATAGACCTTGGGAAAATTATGAATGACATTACCTAAAATTTTTGAGAAACTCCCGATTTGCCAAACCAATTTTTGCTCTTCCTAGTCTAGTAACTAAACTATGATTGGATGCAGGTGTCGAAGTCTACACAGGAAAAGAGGAAATCTACCCAAAGAATCCTTTCAATGGGTCTTATGTGCGAAACATGGTGAATGAGTACAAGAGACATCATCAGGGCCATGAAGCTTTAGGTTCTAGATCACAAGCGGCCCAAGTTCTTCTTCCACAATTAGAATTTCTCAACATGCTGGGTGATTTTGTATGCAATCCTCTCCAGACGGACATCGACCAACAAGAGCTCCAGGCATACTAGACTTACAGTCAGATGGCCCTCCACGACAATGTGGTTTTACTTGGTCAAGCTCTCTAAACTACCACCCTGGATAGTTGCATTAACCCGAACCTCCACCGAGCTGGCACTTTGGACTATCGTGTGGCCAAATGCATTTCTATCCACATGGTGAAGCTCAGTACCAAGGAGGCGGAGAAGGTAGAAAGGCAATCAAGGAGATGGTGCCGAAGGCAATCGGGAGGATTCTAATGATGGTGTGTTTAACATCACCGAAGGAGAAAAAGAGGATGAGGAGAAAGAGAAAGATGACGATTGAACTCTATCAAGATTGCCCCATTGAGAAGACACTTTTCCATTACTTATCCCATGCATTTACCTACCCCATGCATTTTTAGTTTATTTGGAGAGAGAACTGCCATGACTATTTCTTTTACTTTCTTAGTTGCTTGATTGTGGATATTTCATGATTTTTATGTAGTTTACATAATGCTTTTGGTTGAGAGGTTGTAGTTGGATGGTTGATTAATTGACCCCTCAACATAGTTGGTGTTTTTGAAAGGGTAACTGTTGGGCCATTTTGGTACGGTTAACCCTTATTTTAATATTTATGGACTTGTAGTGTGGATGTCTTGTCGGCTTAGTCCAACTTTAGCTTATGACTGGGTTATTATTTCTGTGCTTTATTTTCTTTTCCTTGTGCTCAAAGTAAAATAGGCGAGGAATTGGATGAGTGATACTCGTCAACTTTAATTAGATGGAAAGTATGGTGGTGTTCTATGTATAATCGTGCTTGGTTTGTGTGTTTGAGATGGCTTGAAATGCTTTAGTAAATTTGTTGCATTGCTTGATTCAAAAGGCTTTTCTTTTGTTAGCTTAGATGTTATGCTTTTTTTGATTGCAAGTATTATGTGAATGCCTTATTCATTTCTTAGTTGAAATGATATAAATGTGATGAAGTTTTTGGAAGTTTGTAGAGAGTGTAGAGAGAAATGATCCTCTTTGGTCATTTGCATGAATTGCATGATTGGATGTTTTGTGGGTTGATGAAGTTTAGTCTAAGATAGTAGTCTAGGTGTGTAAATTTCCTGATTATTACATTGCCAAATTTTGGAAATGAATTAGGCTTCTTCCTTGGATCGATTGTGCCAAAAAGCCAACCTAAAAGTTATTCTAACCCTAGTGTCTCCATTTGAGCTTTCACATATTATTTCTTTGGGCACAGAAATACACTGTCAAACCATATATCTTTGTTGCATTACCATCTTTTCACCCATTCACCTTAGTTAGAAGTGAATTTAAGTGTAGAAGTGAAAAGTAATGGAGTGAATCATGTCTTTTGTTGATGGGTTAGGAAGTTGAATTATTATTGATTACATCCGGTGTAAATTTCCCCTATGTAATTAAACATAATGAAGGTGGGATATTTTTTCATATTTTTAGTTCTCTTCGAAAAAAATTTATTTGTTTTATTTCTACAATATTGTACTTTCACTATGTAATAAAGGAGAATAAAAAGACCTTATTAAGCATCAATGTAGCATTTTAGTGATACAAGTGATGTTTGATTTTTGTGTATGTGAGACTTTTGTTCAAGGATTTTGTTCCTAGTGTTTGTGATTCTGACTATGGTGTATTTGAATTACTCATATCCAAATTTATATCCTTCCTTTACCCTAGCCTTCATTACAAGCCTACAAGTCCTATGGGATCCTTAATTTGGGCTATGGATTAGAGCTTAGAGTTTTATGGAGTGAAACACTACCTTGCTTAATGTTTTTAGCTAAATCTCATGATGTCCATAACCATCCTTGTTTGCCCACTTACATTCTAGTACTTCTTAAAATAAGTCTTAGTGATCTTTCTACACTTGGAACTAATTTTTGAAAAATTTGCTATGTTTATGTTTGTTTCATCTTAGAATTGAAAAGGCATTCACTCAATACTTCATTATTCAATGAGAGCCGTACATTTGAACTCACTTATTCCTTTTTCCCAAACATCAAGTGAGTGAACATGTTTAGTTTATTAAGTTATATCGCCGTTTGCACATGTTGAATTCTTCTTAATTTCCCTTGTCATTTCTCTTATGATCTCATTGGTTGTGTTTTTGTTTATATTTTCTCTTGCTTAGCTTGGGACTAGCAAAACGCGAGGTTTAGGGGAGTGATAACTCTATTACATAGAGTTATTTAACCTTCAATTCCTGTGCAATTTTGATTATTTTAGTCATCATTTGGTTTGGTTTGTTTTACTTTTGGTTAGATTTTAGATTTATTCATGTTGATAAGAGAATTAGATATATGAGAATTAGTCCTAGTTTTGTAGTAGATAGGGTTGTAGTGTCTTATCAAGAGCTCTTTCTACATTTCATCTTCGATTTCAATCTTGGGATAATCTAAGTTGTAAAAACCAAATCTTTTAGTGTTAATTAATTAGGTTTCTCTTTCTCTTCAATTTTATTTCTATTTTACTCATTTGTACTTCAATTGTCTTGCATTTTCCTTTTCAGAATAATTCCACTAGTTTCATAGTTTTAGTGTAATTTTGCATTTTAGTGGTTAATCTTGGATTTACTATTGTGCTTTCTTTATTTCTAAGCATTAACTGGTAGTGGGTTTTTATCTAACATCATTTCCTTGGCCTAAATATTCATTTATAGTTCTAGATCTTGCATTTCATTTCTTTCCAAATATATTAAAAAAAAAGAAAAAGAAAATTGTAGAACGTTTATATAGGCATCTAGGTAGATAGATGCATTTAGGATAAGTTTCTTCAGATTTCATTCCCTTCCTCCATCATTGCCTAGTAGTAACTAATTGCTTAATTAGGATAACATTTGATATAATTTGCTCTTATATTAGCTAATGCTTTTTTTATTCTTAGTTATTAGCTCCTCTTATTAACTAGCGAAGTAGAGTTAATTATTTTATTTTTAACTTTAGTTGACTAATTGCTAATTTTAGATAATCTTTTATTGTAGGTTGTTCATCCAACCATTTACTTTTAATTAAATTGCATTGTTAGATAGTAGACTATTATAGTGATAATTGTAGATTAAGTGTTATTAATTGTTCCTTATCTTTAATTGGTCAGTTATGTTTAGATTAATTAGGACTTCTATTATTTCTAGCATACCTTGTTATTGCATTTTTAGTCATAAACTAATCATTTTGTTGATTAGTCTCCTACTATTTGTTAATACTTTAGTTGCTCACATCCCTTTTGTTATTGTAGTCTTGATTGAATTGTTAGCACAAAGGCCCCAATTAGACTAGTAATCACCCTTCAATCATTGAGGAAACGAAACCCTTACACACTTAGCCTACAAACATGGCCCATATATTTGCGGGCTTGTGGGTGTTGGTTAGTTGTCGATTAGGGATAATTAAACTTGTTTGTTTGGTTCTCACAATTTAACCCACCCCTAGGCATAACACAAACACTAACCAAAGAATCTTGTATACCCTTGCTATTCTATACAAAGTACCAACTAAAACATATTTAAACCATTGCATGAACAAATCATACAGAAAATAAATGACTCACTAAAACACATAAACCCCTAGCTAGACAAATGAGACGCTAAAGAACTACTTTTAACCATACTTGGACAATTATAGCTCTATGCGATGAGGAATAATATGCATAAAAGATGAATGTGAAAGCTATAAAATATTCAAATTCATCTTGAAACTTGGTTTTACTTTCAATTATAAAATTCATCAACAATGAGCTCAAAATACTACTATGTAAGTAATAAGTAATTTTAAGTGAATCATATAAATGCAAGCCTCAATGAAAAATATGGATCCTAGAAATTGCTTTTTTTAACCAATATGGCTACATTAAGTAGAAGCCATTAGGACTTCATGAGATTCAACATTGCAATTAAAACTAAAGGCCATTTACTACGGGTAATAGGTTTATAACAAAACAAAGGTCACAATTGCCCAATTTATATCCCCAACTTAGCTTTGCACATAATTAATTTTAAAAATGCTCAACATCCAAGACTATCTAATCTATATAAAACATTCATAAAATTTCTAACCAAATTACTCAAACAATTGCAAAAATGATGTACTAACAACCAGAATATCCACAACTAGTTATCAAAACAAGGTCAAGTTCATCTATTTATTCCATATCACAATCATAATCACAAAAAAAAGAAGATAATCCATCATCATTGTCATAGCTAAACAAGTTCATCCAAGTATAATCAAAAGCAATTCACAACATAAAATACAAAGGAAATTCAACTAATTACGAGACATGAAGCCTTTATTACCCATAGCCAGATTCTTAAACTAAAACAATAATAAAATGAAGCATAAATGAAAGCAGAATCAAAAGAAAAACTCCCAAGTGAAGCCAAAGTGACTTGTCAAGGATGTTGTAATACTTGGTAAATATGCTTTACTGCTTAGCATGTCCAAAGTTTCTAAGAAAAGATGAAACTTCTGCATATGTATTCATTGTCTTCCCCTTTCCTCCTTCTAGAAAGTATCATTCTCATTCTTCTTCCACCCCTTGAGACAACTCTTTACCCATGCAAACTCCATAGGGCACTTCTTTGCATTCTTGTAGTTCCTCCTTGTTGCACATGCATAATTTCTCAATCATCTCACATTGGTCTTGAAAATTTCCCTTTTGTTCAATTTATGGAAGTGTTGGAGCTCCTTAGTCTTCACCATCCATCAATCTTGCAAATTCGGCAAGTTGATCTTCTAGATTCTTCATGGATTTGGTTTGAATTTCACCTCCATAAAGATGTTCATCATCTTCTCCAATATTACCTTGTTATTTTCTTGGTCTTCTTCAGAAAGTGAATATTCTCAGAAGGTGTAATATGACCCAGTTGTTATGAAACTTGCTACATTCTTTATAGTTGGCTTCAACATATCCATAATCAACCAACTCAAATGATCCTCCATGATAGCCATACCCCAAAACTTGCATAGGTTTAGGTGAATAACTTCACCACACCATTCTATTGTTGTTTAGTTGGATCATGCGAGTATTTTTAGTAGTTCCCATCACTATTTGTGCTATTTCATCAAGTTGAGTTTGAATGCATTGTAGATGGCTACTTGCTTTCTCTATGATAGTCATTATCATCATCTCCAACCTTGTATTCTTCCCTCCTTCGATTGGTTATGGTTAAGTGTATTCAAAACCATAGCACTCATAAGAATATTTATGAAGGCCATATGCCCCAAACTTGCATTTTCTACAAGTAATGGTGAGTCATAGATGTTCATGTGTGAGTTTCTTCAAAAGACCCATCCATGGTGTTTGGTTGGTAATAGAAATTCCCTTGAGTTTGGAGTGAGATATTCCATTCCTTGAGTAACATTCATCATTATGGGTAAGAGATAGTCACTCATACTTTGGGGCTCTCTTTTTTCATAAAAAATCTCTATAAGTGTAGGGAAAAAATAGGTATACTCTCGGTAGCTTGAAAAACAATTTGTATGGTTAGACTATCCGATTTGATAATCTTAAGGATATGGAGGATAATTATAAGAAAATGCCCATTGATCATGCCACAATAATCACAAGGATTATGACATCCTTGTCATGATGTCTTGCATGTCCTTATAAGACCAACACAAAAACAAGTACTAACACTAAAGCACACAAAAAAGAAAAATGGGAGAGCTTAAACTAGTAGCTGACCTAAACTATCCATAAAAAGAGAAAATCCTTTTAGATTTTTCAAAATTTTGAGAACACAAAATGAAATTAAGACAAATAGAACACAATTTACACTTCAAAATAATATTCTTGCCAAATTATATCGATATTACCAAAGACTCAATCCCTGACAAAAGTGTCAAAAACTTGATATGTAAAATATCTAGTTATAAAACTTATAATCATGTAACTCAAATATTAACTAGCTAAGGCACTATAAGTCTACGTGGACAAATAGTATATTGTAAAAGTAAGGGTTGAACCCACTAGGATTGGATTAGCAAATACCGATTATTTGACTCAAACATTATTTGAAGAAACAATAATGGAAGAGATTAGCTAAACTAGAAATAAAATATTAAAAGCATGTAAACTACTCTACTCATTAATCTACAAAAAGCAATTAAAGAAAGCATTGGATTGAAAGTATGGAAGAATATTTATAAACCCTAGAAATTATGTAATTTACCACTAAAGCAAGTAAATAAAGCATTAAAGAAGTACCTACTAATCAAAAGAAACAACCTTTCAAAAGAGAGTCCAACTATACCATAAAAGACTTTAGAACAAGAGAGCTTATCAACAACTAGAAATTCATCCCCAAGTGGGAAGAAGAAAAAAGGGAGAAATAAGGCTAAGGAATGGCTTCTAATCAACCCTAAAACATATCTCTAGGGTTTGGAAGAAAAAAGACATGTTTGCCCAAAAAAAATAGCCCAAAAGGTCAATTTTTGTGTCTTCCCAGTGATTGTTTGCCGCAGCAGATGATTTGTTGGCTATGGTAAAAAACCTTCTGCCAAGGTTGGCCACGTTGAGAGTATGAGTTCACCTCAGCGAAGTGATCCAGATAGCTCTGTGTGGTTCTGCCATTTTGCTTTAAAAATCTCTATTAGATGTCTGATTGACATGCCGTTTATTTCCATGTGACCCAAGAAAAAAACTGCACATTAATATATATAATGTAGCGCAAAAATAACACAAACACTTATAAAAACTAGAAACTAAAGATGAACAGAAACACAAAAAAATTTTAATTTTGGGAGGAATTAGGTAAACAACCTACACATAATCCTAAATATATACACACATTAAATATAAGTTAAATAACATCAAACAAATATTAAAACACTATATTAAACATATATTAACATATATGGAAATGAACATAAATACACACTAAAAGCACCGAAACTAGTACAAAAACCGTACGAAAAAGAACATAACTAACCCTAATTTTCTGGGGTTATCACTTTCTTAGTTGAAGTTTGAATCTTATGTCAAATATTGATCCTTTGAGTTCCTATGTTGTATATCAATTTCATGTCTACTTTAGTCTAGAAGTCTTCTTTACATGCTTTCATTTTATGGCTTTTTCACTAGCTTTCTTAGTTTTTATTTACTTTTATTTCTTTGTTTTACTTTTATATCTTTCGTTATGTTTTAGTTAGTTACGGGTTAGTGTTTGGTTAATGTTAATCCCCATCTGGTGATGGTTATTGGGTTGATAAAATGAAGATACTGGTTATTTGGACATTGTTGTTGGACTAATTAGTAATTAGTCACTTCCTTTATTTGATAAATTGAGGCTATAAGAGACACTAGAATGAAAGTTGGACCTCCATTTTAGACCATGATTAACAGTTGAACTAGTGCAAGAATTTGATCCTGATGGACAAATATACTTGGTTGGTCACCTACAATATATTCCATATGGCAATTAATAAAATTTAGATTGACCTAAGTGATAGGAGAAATTCACATGTAGACTAGTAGAATTGATAGCCTAATTGACACAAAAATAGGCTAGGATTAGGTTAAATTGCGAATTGACCTCTACAGTTTGACTAATTGAACCAAATGATCGATTACAAATTGACGAACTTCAAAAATTAGCTAGTGTAAAAATGTTCAAAAATATGAAACTTGATGCATGCTAATGCTAGCAAGTGAATTAGTCGAACAAGTAATAAAGTGAATGACTAGAGTATTGCTTTGCACGAGGAGGAACGAATGAATTAAAAATAATACAACTCAACTATAGATGTTATTTAAGCAATCGAAAGAGCGAATACTAACTAGCAATGAAGTGCAGTTTAGGTGGTGGAAGATGCTTCCCCTTTGATCTATTGGTTCTGAGTTCGAGTCACTAAAGGGTAGGAGAGATGTTAGTTTTTTTTTTCTCTTTTACAAAATTACTAACTAAACAAAACAAATGATAAGGCAATTAAACAACAAAGGCATAAATAAGAGAAGAAAACAAGAACTAAGGATGTTAGGGAATTGACTTCACTTAACTAAAATAACTATGAGACTCCAATAGAACAAGAATTAAATCAGCACGTACATAAGATGGTAAAGTTCCCTGAGTTGTATTATACTTTTATAAGCTAATAACTCTGCAAATTAGATTTACTTTCAAAGAAGTCTTTTTAGAATTAGTATAGGCAAATAATATCAGAACATTAGGATCTTTGGAACCCTAGTCTATTAGTACTTTTTCGAGGATACTAAACGGACCATACACATCATTCATGAACAAACTTTCATTAAGAAAACAAACAAATCATAGTATGCATCATCTTCGACTAATATTCAAATATCAATTTCAACAAACTACATGATTGAATACCAAGTCATATAGAGAAAAAGTATTTAGAAAAATATCATGGACTCTTATGAGCAAAAGACATAAAAAGGTTGAATTTTTATTCAATTAAAATACTCATATCATGTAGTTGGATTATATCAACCCCTAACATAAAATTAAAAACATAAAAACAAGAAAGAAAACACTAGAAGGCATAGAGAATTAGAAAGGAGATTGTTTCTTGTAGTCTTCTTTTGAACAAAGAACAAAATACCCTAAACAAGCCTCCAAGTACCGTTCTAGGATTTTCTACTAAAAACTAAACCTAAAAATTAAAATATGGAAAAACCTAACTAAATATTTCTTAGAAACCCTTACAATAGTTATATATGTGTGTGTGTGTGTATACACACACACATGAGAACAGTTAGTTAAAATCTCATAGTATTATGAGATTTATAAGGTAAGAAACAACCTACAAAGCCTAAAAAATGCATTGCTATCTAGGGTCCAGCATCGTAGCATTTGGCTTTGCCTTGCTTTAGAGCACCGCAGCGTTCTACTCTTAGATTTTCATGTTTTCTTAAAGAATGCCGTGGTATTGTATTTTAGTGTATTTCAGAGTGTCGTAGCTTTTGCCCACCAGAATGCTTTTTCTCCAATTTTTACACTATTTCGCATTTTCTTTGTACTTTAAAGTCCCAAACCATCCACCAACCTACAAAACACACAAAAACCAAATAAATAATATAAAAACACATACCAATATTAAATCATAAAATTGCTAAAAATATGAATAAAAATCCTAAAAAAGTTTTCGAATGATAGTAACAGTCTACAATGAAATGATTAGAAAATAACTCTATTTTGTAGATTTATTAGAACTCGGACTCAATTCGATTCGAAAATTTATTGATTTAAGTATATTCAGAAACTCGGTCAAATTTTATCGAGAGAAAAATTAAAAACTTGGAGCTATAAGTCATATGCATTTATTTTTCTACTTAAGAATAAAATTATTATAACAATTAAATTCGTTATATATTTAAAATTTTCAATCTCTTATGATCCTTTGCATTTGTTTTTGCCCGAAAAGATGCATTTTATTTATAACATGGCGAACAAGATTTAGTACATATGAGTATGTATGGAAAAGCTGAAGCATAGAAAGCTACCAAACATCTAACATTTGAGGGGATAGAGACAAAAGTAATAGACTATTCACTAGAACTAGCCATTTTTGCTAAAGTATCAGCTACAAAGTTTGCTTGCCAAAATTGGTGATGCATGGTGATGGGATGCTGGCCAGTTAGTGTCTTGTACTCCCTATATGAGGCATCAAGTAGCCAAGAAGAATTAACCTGAGTGTGAATGATATCCACTAGAGTCTTGGAATCTGATTCAATGAGTGTGAAAAATTCATCTAGATGCAACATTAACACCGATAATAAGCGTGTGAAATTCAACTTCAAGAAAGTTAAATGACCTAGAAAGGCCAAGAATACAAAAAGACAAGTGCCATAAGTGTCTCGGATAAGTTCCTCCTCCTTCAGATGGTCCAGGATTCCAAGAGAGGAATTGTCAACATTAAGTTCGTAGAAACTTGGAGCGGGCAGGTTCCATGCAATAGAGAAAACTATACAGGGCCTCGGTGAGGTAGAGAAAGGTTTCATTCCATAGAGATAAAAAAGGCACGAGTAAATTTGAAACATAACCTGATCAATCGAGTGACGGACTCCTTCAAAAAAGGCTTTGTTCCTAGCTTTCTAGATTTCCCAACAAATAAGAGATGGTATAACTATAAGAAGATCCGATGACTGTGGTGTTATATTCGAGCCAATCCACCTGCCAAGAAAAAAGAGAGAGGTGACCAACCTCGAGCTCATAGAATCCCAAAAACACTTGCAAAATGATCCCAAATAGCTAAACCAAAAGAGCAACCTATAAAAAACATGAGCAAGAAACTCTGATAAATGACAAAACTAATATTTGGAGACCAAGGAAATTCGAAAAGACATCAAAATATCTAGAAGTGGCAAAATATTTTATTGAGCAACTACCACATGAATATGGAAATTTTGAGTGGAATGCCGCTTGCTCCATTATTCCTCTGTGATGCCAGCACTGCATGAGTTGGCCAAATACTTTGATATGTAGAAGATAATGAGAAGATCCCATTAGTTGTGGGCTGCTATATGAATTTATCCACCTCCGTTGATAAAAAAATATGTTGGTAGTATGATTTTTTTGAAAGTCTGTGAGGTCTAAGAAAGGCTGCACCTCCTATAGATCCCATCCAGCATCACTGCAATACGACTGATTAATACTAACATCAGAAATACCCTTCTTACCATCTGAGAGCTTTTCGTATTTGGTCTAGTTGGAATTCCAAAACGAAGAACCACCATCCCAGACAAGCATGATAATGTTAGAATGAGCAAGCTCCCGTACCCAAAGCATTCTCCTCCAAGCCAGGCTGGGGTTTGTCACTTCTGCATCAGAGTATCTCCTGCGCATAAAATTGGCACACAACTAATCAGACGTGAAGAAATCCCATTCCAATGTTTGATATAAAAAGCAATAACCACATCCTCCAGTCAGCAAAGCCCTAGGCCATTCTTCTTTGTCAGATCACAAAGAGAATGCCATCGTTTCAAATGGCATTTGGGTGATCCATCCTGCATGCATTAGAAAAAATCAGCCATGGTGTGTGCAAGAATTGAGAGAACTTGCTTAGGAGGGTCTTTGTGCATATCGAACCTAAAACTAAGGTTATGTGAAATTAAATTGCAATTAGAGAATGATTATGCTAAAGCAACAAATAATTACGGCGATTATATAAGAGAATTCCTTAATTGAAATCTGAAATAATTGTAGTACTCGAACTGAAATTACCAAATCTGAAGTGAAAATAAAGTAGCAAACTTCTAAAACTAATGTTCAAACAAAAATCTTAGTGACTAAAATTAAAATCTAGGATCACAAATATAACGGAACAAGGGTTTGCAACTCTAGGGCTGTAAGGAAACCCTAGACAATGACTAAAATGCTAACAACAATCTAGATGTCTAGGTTCCCCTCTAGATGATAGCTATTGGGCTATTTATAGCCAAAATCTTGTAACGATACAAATCTGGCCCATCGACCCATAGCATCGTGGCATTGCAGACTTCGTGGTGTTATGCCTCAAAATGCAATTCCTCCTTCCAACTACTTGGATGCTCCAAATGACTAATTTACCCCTCTGAACATTGCACTTAAACACAAACATATATAAGTGACTATAATTTACATGATTAGGCACATAAAATCCGACTATTAACACTCAAAACATAATCTTACCTAAACAATAGCTATTACCACTTAGATACCACAATCAGGACTATACCAACACAAACTAAGCCAAAAAGAATAAGAAATAACTCTATTTTTATAGATTTATCAACGAGTAAGAGTAAAAGATTCACAATTATTGACAACTAAACCATATACATTATTTAAGAGTGAAATAAAGAGAATTAACTAAATTAAACCAAAATAAGATTAAAGTAAAAAATGAAAGCATGAACAAAGGCTATCAATAAAATACAAGGATAATAGGGAATTGATTTCACCTAACTAACATAACCATGATACCTAAATCAAATGAGAATCAATCAAGATGCACATAAGATGGTTAAGTTCCTGAACGTGTAATTGATAACCCTAAGAAATTGGGGTTATTCCTATTCTTTCTTGTACAGTTTTTGCACTACTTTCGGCATTTTTAGGTTATATGTGTTCGTTTTCATACATTCCTATTTATATGTGTTAGTATATGTTTAGTGTAGTGTTTTAGTTTTTATTAAATATTTTTAACTAATACTTATGTGTTTATGTATTTATGGTTGTGTTTAAATGTTTACCTAATTCCTTCCAGAATTAGTGTTATATTTGAGTCAAATTATAGATATAATGTGTTCTGTTATTCTACGGCCATGTAGGAACAAACGGTGTATCAATGGACGTCGGACGAGGATTTTAGAGGCAAAACGGTGAAACAGCGTGAAGTTGTTAAAGGATCAGCCCCTAACAATGGTTGATAGAAAAATAGAATGATACCCGTAATCAGCAGGTGATTCAAGAAAAATCAACCAATAACTGCAGTTGGGGTGGTTAGGGCACGTTGTAACGTGATTTTGATGATTTTTAGAGTTTCGGGTGTTCGTTTTGGGATTGTAAATATGCGTTTCAAAACTTATTTGGAGTCCAACAGTTTGTAACTTTAGAAACTATAAATAAGGCTATTTTGGACCTTAAAATGATGTCCTAATTCGGTCTCCCGTTTGGGGACTGCAACTTAAACTAGGGTTTTCTTACTTTTTCAAGAAGGGTAGAAGAGAAAGTTAAAGATTGACAACCTTGGATTGAAAACTTGCAATTCTTCATTAGAGAAGCTTTTTTACATCTTTATTATGCTGTTTAATTTTGTTTCTATTACTGTTTTATCATTTTCTTTCAAACAACGCTTTCTTCTATTAATGTTTAGACTAGTTTATTTGCTTTCTTTTATGTTATTTTTTAATTCATGTTCTAAATAGTATGGGGTAAGGTTGGATGATGCCAATTCCATTAGGTTACAATTAATTTGATCATTAATTTAAATAATCATAAAGCAAACATAAAATTAAAACAACTAAGCACATCCAAATTCCCCCCAACATATTTCCTCAAGTATCCACATAAATAACCGAAAGCCAATCCACCATTCGGAGTAGTCCAAGAACCCAAGTGCTCAAATGCTAATAAAAACCAAAACATGAGATTCGTGCATATATGTGCAGCCATTCAAAAACTCATATTTGATAAAACTTAGATTAAATCACTACTAAAAAATTGTTAATTACCTGCATATTTTGCTGCGGATTATAATGAAAAATCCGCAGCAAACAAGACTTTCTGCGGATTTGGGTGCCAAAAATAATCCGCAGGTAAAAAGGCCGTGGATACTAATTTGCTGCGGATTATAAAATCCGCAGCTAAATTTGATGGGGATTTTGCTGCGGAAATATACATGCGGATATTTTGCGCTGGTAATTCCGCATCAAAATTTTATTTTTTATCGTCATAAAAACATGTTTATAAGGGTTTTTGATGGGGATTTTGCTGCGGAAATTATCCCTGTGTAAATTTCCGCAGCAAAATCCCTAGCAAATATCCCCAGCAAATTTCCCATATAATATTCCCAGCAAAATCCCCATATATTTTCCATGACAAAATCCCCAAATAATTTTCACAGAAAATTTTTGTTAGTATTGTTTGGTTTTTTCTTCCCTCTGTACCATCATGCCACATTCCAGCAATTTCATCACAAAAAATAATTCGCATTGATCATCATGTCACATTCGAGCAATTTTATCTCAAAAAACAATTCGCATTGAAAGAAATATAATACGAAACAAATTCAAATACAATACATATATAACATTTAGTTATCTAAGTAAACAATCAAATACAGTCTAAGCATCCGAGCTACCATCTGCATCATCCTCATCATCTGCATCAAGGGGTGAGGAACGCTGGTGGCGAGAGGATCCAGGAAGAACGCCTAATCGCTCCATCAAAGTATGCAATTATTTAGCTGGTTTCTTGTTTCAGATAGTTGGGCTTGTAGTGAAGCTTGCTCTTTCTTCATTTCTTCCTTTTCCAATCTCTCCCTTTCCAGTTGGGCTTGTAGTTCGGCACTAAGGGAGTGGACTGTGCTCCTAATCCTCTCATCAACATCCTCAGGTAGGTTGTATGGGTGTGAAGGTCTGGACGAATAACCCTTCATGGTCCTACCTAAAGAACCAAGCCCAGAAACTCTGCCTTTCTTTTTTCCTCCCACGGCATCATACCAAATATCCAAATCGGATGGCGAGATGTTGTGAGTGTTGAGAATTTTTGCTGCGGATTTTTTCTCCAGGAATGAGAAGATATTTCAGCCTTTTTCTTCTCAAAGTTATCCTGCAAAAGTCATATAACAAAGATCAACTTTATGGAAACAAGAATATTAAAGGACAAATCATAAAAGATTGTAATAAAGCCTTAATGACTTACATAAGCAGCTTGGGCCCGATGATGAACCCAATGAGGCTGTTGTCTTCTTATGGGTACGGAAATAGAAATCAGAGAATGGCGGAGTTTCACCCTCTCAGCCTTCTGTAATTAAAAGAAATAAATATTTTCAAGTCATCAATAACAAAGGCATTGTAATATAATGAAGTATTAAAAGTACAAGAAATTAATTAGTATTACCATTTTCTTGAAATGCACTCTGTGTGGTATAGAACCGCTTTGTATGCGGTGATGCACCCGCATTGGAATCCGGTAAAGTAGGGAAACCGGTCTGTCTCTAAATAAACATGCTAGTTGTTTCTTAAGAGACATTGGCAGTCTGCCTATGCACTATCCCCCATCCAAGATGGTTTTCTACCATCTTTTCAGACTTTTTGTAGCCTCTGTGCCAGCCTACCTGCCCCTCTCTTCTCAAAATTCTCTCTCACCGCTGCATTGTGCCTAGGTGGCCATCTAAATTTTTTCTGCAATGCTCAAAGTAAGTTTTTATATAACAATATGAAACATATAATTACGTAGTCAATTAATACATAGAGAACAATATAGACCATAATACCTGAAATTCCTCAAACCACATGTCTCTTGTGGCCGTAGAAAACTTCTTCCACGAGGGTTTGCCTTCTTCAAACTTGGTCTTTATGCATGCAGTTATGCCCTCAATTGCTGGTTTGTGAGGCCAAAACCTAGTTTGCAAGCATCTAAGATTAATACAACACGTTATCTTAGGGTAAGCAATTAAATCACAATTTTATATTTATTATGAATAATATTAACCCATCTCCATCGGGCTCTATCCAAATCAATGTGTCATCAGCATCATTTCCAACGACACTAGAAGAATTGGCAGTTGTATGAAGGCCACCAGCCGGAGAGGATACGAATAAGGGATTGCTCTGAGCTTGATGAAGGAGAGGTTGAGGGATTTGTTGAGCTTGAGGATTTTGTTGAGATGTGGATGGACTAGCATGACACATGGCACGAAGGTTAACAATGGGGATTAACTCAGGAATGTGGGCATTTGTTTGTTGAGTTTGTGATGTCTTGGGAGTATGGCGGTGGAGGAACTTGGGCTGACACGCCTGCTGCTGTCACACTCCCTTCATTTGTTTTTTCCCTGTCTTTTTGGTTTTTTCTCCTCCTTGATCTCCTGCATCAGCCATCTACAACAACCAATGAAACCAAGTAAGATATTGATTAATTCAAATACAAAATCACATAGCAATAATATAAGGATTCTTGAAAAATTACATGAATATGCAAGACAAATTCACATGGCACCAATGTAAGCAATATTGGAAAAATAACATGAACAAATCCCTCATTCAAACCATAAAATAGTATGGCGGTGAATAACAAACAGTTGAAAAAAAAATGTAAATAACACAACAAAAATCTATACGATAACAAACAAAATAAAAAAAATAAAAATAAAAATGCAAAAATTATAGCAAAAATCCTACAGAAATTAGGGATAAAAAAAATCAAAATAACATAGCAAAAATCTATACGATAACAAACAAAATAAAAATAAAAATAAAAATAAAATAAACCAATAAAACTGCAAAAATTATAGCAAAAATCCTACAGAAATTAGGGATAAAAAAAATGAAAATAACATAGCAAAAATCCTACACAATTTATTGACAACAAATAGTGCAAAAAAAATAAAAAACTGAAAATAACAAAATAAACCACTCACAAAAAATATGGATAACAAGAATTAAAAAAAATAGATAAAAGAACAAAAATTGAAATGGTAGATCAATCAATCACCTTGGAAATGGTTGAGGATGTGCACGGTTGCAGTTAGAGGAGAGGGTGGCTGGACAAATCGAATCCAAGATAAACACCAAGTTCACGCGGCTTCTTCAAGAGGAAGGATGGAGCAAAATGGCTTGAGGAGAGAAAGAAATGAGGAAGAAGGGATGAAATTTAGGTTTGGAAATAGTGGATGGTAGTTGGAAGAAAGGTGGAGGGTGAATGGTGGCTGGTGGTGCAGGAAATGGAGAGGAAAAGTGATTTTTTCCCGATTAGATCTCTCCAAAATGTGCTGGGTTTCTGATGCACTGTAAATTGAAATTTCCTGCGGAATTTTCCGCAGGAATTTTGGCAGCAAAATTGCTGCGGAAATTAACTTTAAATTCCGCAGAAAATTGCTGCGGAATTTATTTCCGCAGCAAGTGTGCTGCGAAAAATTTATTCCTCAGCAACTATGCTGCAGAATTAATTTCCGCAGAAATTTGCTGCGGAATTTATTTTCGCAGCAGATATGCTGCGGATTTATTTTTCCGCAGCAATTTTGCTGCGGAAATATATTCCACAGCAAATTTGCTATTGTCCTTAATTTTTCCTTTGATTTTTGTTGCGTAATTTTTGTAAATAATACGTTCCCGCTTTATGGAGGGGATGTTATCTGCGGATTTTGATGCGGATTTTTTAATCCGTAGCAAAATTTTAATCCCAAACCTAGAAAACTAAAATTTGCAGTAAAATCCGTATATAATTCCTTATAAAAAATCCGCAGCAAAAATCCCCATGAAATTTGCAATTTTTTTGTAGTGAATCATGTAAAAACCCCTCTAAATTTTTCTAAATACTCCATAACTCACACTTCTTACATCTCTCTACAAATCTAGATAACCGATTCAATTTAAATTAGGTAGGACTTTTCAGCTTGTAATGTGGGTTAGGGTCTTGGCTAACCAAAAAAGGAAAGGGATATAATAAATAAGAACAAGAACTTTAAAGTAACACCGGCCACACATCAAAATAAAACTTCTGTTCACATATGAAAAATTATACATCCACAATCCCACACTTAAATAACAAACACCCCTGAAAAATTCTAAACTAATAATAAGCAAAGAAGTCCCCCATCTCTAACTTGGCCAAACATGCCAACATTCCTCTGAACATTTGTGCATCATATTATTTATTATGTCCGCTCACAATACGGGTACCAGTGGTAGGCACTACCTACAACATCTAAACCCGTAGGTACCAAAGATGGGCACTACCTACAAATACAGGTACCAGTGATAGGCACTACCTATATATATGAACAACTTTATTTATTTTTTAAATTAATACAGTTCAAATTTTTTGTTTCCAGTACCCCATTTTGCTCCATAAATATGCACCACCCACCTTCCACAATCTTCCACACTCATTCACTACCCTCCACCCTATATCCCCTTAATAAATAATGTGTGCAATAAAGCTCTTTAAGGCAAAATTTAGGATAGAACAATTAAAAGAAATTATTAGGCTCAATAAGGGTAGGTAAAATAAGAGTACACAAAAGAAGGCGAATGGTGTTTCTCTCCATTTATAACAATTCAAGGCTCAAACAAGGTACAATGGATAAAAATTTTAAAAAGGGTTGGCAAGAAAAGGTCAAACAATCAAAGAAGGCTCTACCCTCTCATCTTTAAACCAAATGAGGTTGTTTAAATATTTTGCCTAAAAAATATAATAAAGCAAGTTTATGGGATGCAATATAATTGAGCCTACATAATTATCTGTAGGTGTCCAAACCAAAAACTAATTCATGGCTAAGTGCTCAAAATTCTTAAAAATCATGAACGGAAAATAGTGAACACTACTACTAACTAATGAATGGTTCAACTAAAGAGTTGTTATGCAGGAACATGGAGAAACATGTTAAGCAAAAATTTTCTAAATTTTCAAAGATTTTTCAATTAATCCACACAAAAAACAAAAATTTAAAACTTTTAAAAGCTCTCAAATCAAAAGAAAAGTCAAAATATTGCAGTAAAATTGAGCAAAATACACCAAACAACTCATAAATCTAGATAACTACCCATCCTACACTTAAAAATAAGCATTGTCCACAACACGAAAATAAGCATAAAGTGCGAAAAAGAAAATCTTCTCTGGATGTGATTCGCATTTGAAGATATATCTCGCTGTAAATATCCCTTCGGCATGAATTGAAGTTCAGGTAATACTAAACAAAACAAAACAGAGAATTCCCTTGAGAAAATCTTCTCTGGATGTGATTCACATTTGGAGATGTATCTTGCTATAAATATCTCTTCGGCGTGAATTGAAGTTCAGGTAATACTAAACAAAACAAGGGAATAGAGAATTCCCTTGAGAAATTAAGAAAAACAAGAAAATTGTAGAATTAAATTCTATGATAGTTAGGAAAAAAAGAAACTTAATCCTTCTAGGGAAAACACCACAACTATGAAAATTAAACTAAGTAAAAATAAAACTAGCTAAAATGTCTGATAAATAAAAACAACTAAAATGTCTGATAAATCAACTCAAAGATAAGAAAATCATTAAAATAGCCCTAAGCATAGGGCATTAAACATCATATACTCAAGGAGCATCAGGCGCCAAATCCTATGGGAATGGAAGGAATGACGAGAATGTCGATGAGTCCTCTCTCACTTTTTCGCCAACTGGCAAGCTTCCACGGTCTATTGCTAGGCATGTTGATACGGAATGTAAGTGCCAAATCTCTGCCACATGCACTACTGCTCCCCTAGAATTTTCTCCAGGATCACATCTCTTGAGTACGCCATTGCTCGAGCTCATTCTCAGAGTCGGCATCGCCCCCCGTTTGTGAACGAATGTGGAGATTATTAGGGCCCTCTGACCTTCGATAGCTATTAACTTCCCAGGTTTTAGCTTCTCTTCTGTTAGATAAATCACCATACCACTCTCAACACACAAAGCAGCGATCAGAGTGGGAAACCATAAGTCTGATTGCTTGCTAGTGGCAGAATAGAAAATTTGCTGACAAATGAGTTGACCCACATTGATAGATTTCTCAGAAGCAATACAACATAGGTGTTTGGCCCACTCTAGAGTGACATGGGTGAGATGGCTGACCAGCAGGAGGTGCTCACAAAGAAAGTTAAACCATACAAACCAAGCCGGTTTAAGTGTATTAGCATCAAAGTGTCTTGCCATTATCCCAACCGTATTATATGTCCATTCAATAGCATCGTTACAATGGATACTTGTACTCTCATTCAAATCCATTTGGTTTTGTTGATGGTTGACCACTCATCATTGCGCACTCGATTGACTTTTAAAACCCTGTTAATCTCATTGGCAGGGATGTCCACCTACTTCCCTTGAACAACAGTACACCCTAGTGTCACTGTAATGGCTTAAGTTGGCATAGAATTCATGCACCATAGGTAGTACAGCTTCTTTTGGTGACGAGGTAAAGTGATTCCACCCGTGGTTGTGAATGGTCAATTTGATCTCGGGTAGCCCTACCAAGGGCACTTAAATATCCCTTTCTTTAATCACAACCTGGTATGATATATCTTTCTCATATTTATTCTGGGCTACTGCGTTAAGAAATTGCGGCCCCACTATCTTCTCTAGTGTATCTTCACGTTGACACTAATAGTGGATGAGAAAGATGCTTCAACACTTTTGCTCACAGCCTCTTTCTTAACCGTTCTTGCCAACCCAAACAAATATTCCAACACCCCACACTTATACAAAATCACAACCCCCAACTAATAAGCCCTAGAATGCACAAGATCCATGCACATTCCTAGAACATTCTTATGTGACATAATCAAACAATGATGAATTATAGGCATAAATAAAATTCTAGGAATTAAATTCATGCACCATATGCCTTGTGTTTTAACAATTTTATTCATTGAGACATTTCATCAAACATATGGCATGCATAGATAAAAACAAAATTTTCTACATATAATAAACATGCAATCACTCCCCAATCAACAAATCATGCATAAATCACTCATATTACATGTTGAGAATTCAATTCATAACAAATTAATAGAACCGACCATGGCTACAATTCTCTCAACCAAGAAAAGGGTTTTAGGCACTAAGTGCCATAGAAGAACACAAAAGAATTATCTGTTGAAAGATCACAATAAAAACTAAAGGGAAGGACGTCGTTGTCTTCTATTCACCCTATATGGGGTATTTATAGTGAATATTAGGGTTACAATCCCTACCCTAGGATAAGAATGTGAAATTGGTTGAAAAAGAGTCCAACCGGACAAAGAAATGTGCCGAAAATTAAAACTTATGTAACCCTACTGAATCGTGTGCATGTGCGCGCCCTAATTCTCGTGCATATGAGCGAACATCAATTATGGAATTGTCTTTGCTCTCAGGAAATCATGCACGTGCATGGCTTGATGGTTTCGCATGTGTGAAGCGCTAATGTAGGCTTCAATTTTGACCTCAATGCTCTTGGAATTTGAAAAAGTGTAAAACATGAAAGTTGTAGTTCTCTTCCTTGTCTTTCCAACGTACCTTGAATCAAATCAATCAAAGTTTGGACTAGAAAGTTTCATTTAAAATATGAAACCCTGTCCAGATTAGCTCTATACTCGTGCACAATTTGTCCTTGGAATTTCCTCCCATCTTTTCCACCATTTTCATCCCTTTTACACTTCAACCCTGTAAAAACTAAAAATAACCAAATTAAGCGCAATCTTAACTCAAATCTTGCTTACAATATTTAAAAATGCGGTAAATGAAACATAAAATATAGAACAATTATGAGCTTATCACATAATAATCATCTAATAATTAACATAAATTGACAAATTTAGAGATTGATCACCTCTAGAGTTGGTTAGTTTGGCCGAGAGAATAAGTTCGCTTTTGAACCTCCGTCATAGACCAGTAATAAGTTATTGGGCTAATTAGTCTTGTTTAGGATGATGGAATTAATTAGTTGATTTGCCTAGTGTTCTCAGAAAGAAACTTGAATTTCATTAGGCTAATAGGGCAATTTGGTTAGGTAGGCAAGAGATGGTTTCTCGAACCCTACTTAATTAATTTGATAGGATTCAATAACCGATTGCTTTGGGGTTAGGTTGAAACATGAGAATATAATCTCCTGTAATTATAATTGGACTGATTTAATTTAATGAATTAATCAGAATCAGGAATTGTCTAGTCTTAACCCTAATCCATTATTTTTAGTATTTAAAGTCTTCATTTATATTTTAATTAAATCCTTCATCTGTTGTCGATTCTTCAAATAGGATTTGAACAAAATAACCAATTCTTGTAAGTTCGACCCTTACTTCGCTATATACTATTTGACCCAATATACTTGTGGTACGTTATCTAGCTAATAGTAAAGTTAGGAGATTATCCAAATTTTATAATCAGATATTCAATGTATCAAGTTTTTGGCATTATTTCTAGGGACTAGGTCTTAATAATTTTATTTATGTGTTTTAAATTACTGTGATAACAAAGTTAATATTAATAATTATTTAAGTTATTAATAATTAAAATTTGAGATTTTAACTGAAATCGATTGCAAGTTATGTAATTTGTTAAATAGGCAGATACTCTCTGTCAATAGTAAACAGTCAAGCATGAACACGGTATGAACCTGAACGGGTCAGACACGAACACGACATGATAAGAAGCGAGTCCCATGATACAACACAAACATGACACAATAAGAAATAGGTCTACCTAACATGACACGATAACCTGATAACCCGACCCATTGACACCCTAATTTTAGCCCAGAATATATATGTAGGTCATTGTTTAATTGCATGAGTCAATAGAGCAAACTGAGCCAAAGGTCATTGAATTATCAACTTGAAGCAAATAAGATTACTCAACTATATTTTATTTATAAAAATGAGATCATTGAACTATCAAAAATAGCCAATTTAAAGTCACTTTGTATTTTTCAAGCGTTAGAACTAACATAACTTGAATTTCATAGGGTTAAGTTGTCCAAGCATATTTTTTGACTAAAAAAAATTAAATTACACTTAATTTATTCCCGTGTACAACCATACCTCAGCCCCACACCGGCACTGAAATTTTCACACCGGCACCCTCCCATGCCATGCCTAGAGAACCTTTATTATGGGAAAATCTTACCAAGTGGCATGTGATATTCCCAAATCAACGAGATTTTACTATTTAAAGTGGTGGGTTTAAAAATAAAATGAATTAGTGGGCCACTTTAAAATGGTAGAATCTTATTTATTTGAAAATACCACTTTAACATGTCATTTGATAGGATCTTTCTATAATAAAGTTTTTCCCATACCAGATGGGCAATGATATTACCACAACAAATATCTTATTGTCACAGCATATTTATCTTAAATGATGGAACTTACTTGTTCTATCAAGCTACACCACCACTAGGCTTTTTTCCCCTCTCCCCTTGTCCCCTCCTTTTGTCCTCTCTCTCCCAGTCTTTCTCTGTCTTCGAATTTTGAAACCCAACCTCCATAATTCTTCTAAGATCCATCTATCAAAACCAAATAAATTTTCGAGGCAACACAATCTTTATCAAAACCAACTATTTTTCCAATCCCCTAAAGTTTGTTTTTTTTTTTTTTTTTTTTTAGTTTTCTATCTGGGCTTCAAGATTTTGGTATATATGTGCAAGGTTTGAGATGTAAATATATAAAATTAATCAATCAATTGGAAATTACATTTGAAATAGATCATGGATTTGAGGAATTTTTAATGGGTTTTTTGCCCTTGTTCTGATTTTCTTCTTCTCCATCTTCTTTCTTTTTTTTTTTCTCCCTGAATGAGAAAATTTATTAGAAACCCTTTTCAAAGAAATTCTTCATCTTTGGGTTCAAATCTACAATGGAGCTCTTCAAGCGAATTTAATTGATAGGGGAATAGTGGAACATTGAGTGCTGATTCTTCAATCCCTTTCAATGGTTATGATACTAATACTAATAGTTTATCTGATGAAGACCTTGTATTTTGTTCTAGATTAATCAGTAATCAAGTTGTAAAATAGCTTTACATTCTTGAAATCTCATCTACAATGCTCATCTGGTGGATTCTTTAATTATAGTACCATGTTTACTGATTGCAGTTGTAATAGAAGTCCATGGGATTTTGTAGAACGAGAAGAAATAAGAGAACAGAACGGGAATGAGAGAGAACAGAAGAGGCTTTGTGGTGTTGGGTGGAGAATTTATTAGAAGGGCAATGTTTTCATTTGAAGAAAATATGCTGTGGCAATAAGATATTTGCTGTGGCACCAACACATAGAGGGCTTAGGTCTCGTCCTATTGTTATATGCTTGTTGGAGTCAAACCAGTTTACTCATCGACTTTGGACCACAAAAAAAATCGATCTTGGTAGATAGACAAGCTTCGGCAGTGACGGTGACTTGCATGCTTCTGTGGCAGAAGTGAAAAATAAGGGAGCTGGAAGAGCATTGGGATAGGATTGTCAAAACGGGAGAGAGGGGTAAGATAGGGGTCAGATCAGAGTAGGGATGAACTGATCAAGGAATGGTTCTACAAATCGAGGGTGATAGGTGGTCTGAGTAAGGATTGGGGGGTTGGAAAGAAGGTGGTGAGAAGTGGTGGGTGATCCCGTAATTGATTATTAAAGATTGAAGCTACACCACATCTACAACTTTTCCCGCTACTTTAGTCCCTGCTGAAGTTGACTCAATCTCGATTTTGATGTTGCCATGCTTTATAATTATTGCTTTACGATTAGACTCTAGAATCACAATGCAATTGCCATTCCTAACAATTGTAGAACCGATATCACATGGCCATAGCCTAGATGGTAAATCTTGAATAAAGGTTTAGGTAGAGGGAAAGAGCTGGTTATGGAAGAGGAATAGAGGAAGGTGGCGGTAGGCAGGCTAGGGGATAAGAAAGGATGGCTAAGACATAGATAGAGTTATTTTTCACTTATTTCGGTCTAAATTTAATCGTTACAACTCGATTATATATTTGAATTGAATTTTGAACTTCGTCAATAACAATTCACACCATAGATTAATTAGTGTTTTCATGATATAAGGAATTTGTTCAGATAAATATTGGATTTGGTGTTTAGATAACCAACAAGTAATAAATAAAATCTTAATAACCCTAATCAACAATTACAAGCTCGGAAGGATATGAGATAAGTTTATAGATTAGGTAAGTAAGGATCGTTCCTATGAGGATTACGAAACAATTACTAGGGTTCACAAACCTTTCAACTAGTTAGACAAATTAATTAAAAAGGGGTTTTTTCTACTTACTAATTCCACTAAATTGAAATTAATCTAATTCGTGGAAAGATTGAAATCTAAGAAAGTGATTAATTCTATCTATGATTGAATTAATGAGACGGGACAATAATTAATAAACTAAAGAATGCAATTTCGAAACTCCAATTCAACAAAATATTTATAAATTAAAACTACGAATTGCAACTAAGAATGGAAATAAACTAAGAATAGCAATAATTAAAAGCATAAAACTGAAACCAACATAATTAAATGGAATTAAATTGAATAAGAAATAGGCAACTCATTAGTGTAACCCGAACAAAGATTGATGAAACATAAAATCGTCACAAAGAATTGAAATTGCCCAATCTTGCGTCTTGGAAAGAAAAAGTCCTAACTACAATAGAGCGCTAACCCTAACTAATGGTGTCTAATGCTATTGTACGATGATATTCTCAACTCTATATTAGGGTATTTATAAAGAATATTGGGGTTAAATCCACTCTATAATGATAGAGACATGAAAGCCCTTGAAAATGAGTCCAACTAGATGAAGATAGCTGTAAAAAATAACAATTTATGTAGAATCTCAATGCAACGAGCGCACATGAGCACCATGCTCATGCATGTGTGTGTGAAAGTGCTCCTGGAATTTTCCTCTCTGAAATTTGCGCACAGGCACATGCTGTACGACTTCTACAACACTTTCTACACCTTCTACCTCGATTTGGGCCTTGTCATTGATGGAATTTGAAAAACCTCAAAACATGAAAGTTGTAGCTCTCTCTCTTGGCTTTCGAGTGCATTTTTAATCAACTTGATCATAAAAGTTATGCTCAAAATACCAAACAGTATCAAAATTCGCTCCTCACTGCTGTACGTTTTTATCCTTATGATTTGTCTCCAACCTTTTGGTCCTTTTTCACTCCTTTTTCATTCCAAACCTACACAAACTAATAACAAAACAATTAATAATTAACTCAAATATTAATTGTATCACATGAAAAAACGATAAATAATACATTAATATAAAATATTTATGAACTTATCAAATTATCGCACACTTACCCGTTGATCGTTCATGAGCAAAAATAAAATTAAAACAGATAAGCTTATTAAAAATTCATCCAACACTTCTCTACAATTGTTCACATAAATAATCAAGAACCAATCCACCATTAGGAATAGTTAATGTCTAAAAACTCAAGAGTTCAAATACTAATAAACCATAGACATGAAATCCAGTGTGTGTGTGAATATAGCTATTCAATAAAAATTCAGTTTTCAAGACACTCGAACCAAATCACACAAATTGAATTTTTCTGAACACTCCATTGCTCACTTTTCTTACACCTCTCCACTGATGTAGACAAGCAACTCAATTTAAATTAGGTAAGACTTTTTAACTTGTAATATTAGGCTAAGATATTGGCTAATCAGAGAAGGGATAAGGATAACACAAATAAGAAAGAAAGAACTTTAAAATAATGCTAGCCACACATTAAAATAAAACTATTTCTCCACCTCATTAAATCACCTACCCTTATAGAGAAAGAACCCCATACTTATTCAATAAACACCCATAAAAAAAAATCATACAACGAACAAGAGAAAGTCCTTCCTCTTCAATTTCAGCCCAACAAGCCAATATTTTCTGGACATGTCTTTCATATTGTCTTTTCATCATTTTTTCATGTGTTATCTTATAGAGCTTCCGCTCCCAATACGAGTACCAATGATAGGCACTACCCGAAAACACACTAATGCAGGTACTAATGATGGGTACTACATGCAATCACATCAATATAGATACCAGTATTAGATACTACTTGCAATGTTCAACAAATTTTTTCCAATTTTTTTTTTCAATACCCCTTTCTTACCTCATAAATGTACACCGCTCACTCATATAATTTATTACTCTTATTCAACTACCTTCTACCTTTATATCCCTTTAACAAATAATTACATGCAATAAAACTCTTAAGGGACATTTTGGATAGAAAAAAATAAAAGAAATTATTAACCTCATAAATATAGGTAAAATGAGTTTTAATAAAGGAAAGCGAATGGTGTTTCTCTCCATTCATTGCATATTAAGGTTCAAACAGAGTATTGGGAATAAAATTTTCAATAACGATTGGCTTGAAAGGCTCAAACGACCAAAGAAGTCTCTACTCTCATCTTTAAATTGAATCAAGTTATATATAAAATTTTGCCATCGAAATTGTAATAAAGCAAGTTTCTTGGATGTAATATAGTTGAGTCCACATAATTATCTCTAAGTGAAAAAAATAAAATATTTTATAACCAAGTGTTCAAGAATTTTCAAAAATCATGTAAGGAAAATATTAACATCAACTACCTACTTATGAATGATTTAGTTAAAAAATTATCACGTAAAAAACCAATGAGACATGCTAAGCAATTGCAAAATTTTCAAAAATTTAAAAAACTTTCATCTATTCGATCAAAAATTTTCAAAAATCTTGAAAAGCTCTCAAATCAAAAGAAAAGCTAAGATATTGCAGCAAAAATGAGCAAACTACACCAAACAACTATAAGTCCAAATAACTCCTCACCCTACACTTAAAAAGAAACATTATCCTCAATGTTAAAGAAAATAAGAGCTTAAAGAGGGAAAGGGTTCTCTGGTAGTAAAGAACGTTTGGTACAATATATCCCATCATAAATAACCACAATTTGAGTTGAAGCTTGGTGGTAACTGTAACTAAAACAAAAGCAACACATTAAATCCCTTTAAGAAATTAAGAAAAGCAAGAAATTTGAGGAATAAAATTCCATTATATTCAGGAAAAAACATAATCCCTTAATAGTTAGTACATAACAAACATAACTAACAAAATAAAAAGGTTAAAAATAAAACAACAAAAAGTATGACATCATCTTAAAAGAAAATGCAATAAAAGCATAAAACGTCATCAGGTAACTTTGCAGCAACACTAGAATTCCAAAGCTTAATTAACATGATAATGGATGAGTCAAGACTTGTCATCAGAAAATGCCAACTCCTGCAGAAATGAAAGGAAAGGTGGAAATGTGGACAAGTCCTTCCCTCGCTCACGTGTTAGCTGGTGAGCCTCTACATTCTGCTACCAGGCATGTTGAAAGTGAATGTACATATCAAATCAGCATCGCACGTGATTGCTTCGTTAGGTAGAATTCAACTTTGAAAGGACAAACAAGCAATAATTAACCACACAAATTCACTGTACTCGTATTTCAACATGTACCTAACTTGCGCAAGTATACGGAGTTGATAGTGGTATAGGATGAGTGGGTATCATCCCACAAGGAGTGTTGGAAGGCAATTACCAAGATTTACAGATATTTGTGTAGTTAAGCAAAATCAAACAATGGATGACGAAACTATTCTAATAAAAACCATAATTAAAAGAAAGCGATAAAAACTTAATTTTAAGCAAGATTAACTAAAAGCAAGTAAATGAAAATAACCAATTACGATATTAAGAAACTAGTTAATCTATCCTAGTAAAAGCAAGTAAAGGAAAGCACTTAATTCTAACCTAAATTAACCAAATTAAGACTTAAATTAAAAGCAAGCAAATTACCCAATTAAAAGGACTACAAATAAGAAACCTTGAAGACTAAAAGCACCCATTTCTAAACTAGAAATTGGAAAGAGTTAAACTTGAAATCTAAGTATTTTTGGATTTTTGATAAAAATAGAGAAAGCCCACTAGGAATTAACTAGAAATTAATGCAAGAAATTGATTGAGAATTCTTAAATAAAAAGCAAGAAATTATCAAGAACCCTAATTTTCCTAAGAAACCCTAGATTGCAAGCACATAAATTCTTACTAAATTAGACTAGAAAGCAAGCAAAAATTATATCTACGCGAAGCTTGCGATTAACCCACAACGATTATCTATTCAAAATTCGAACTTGACAAGAAATTAAAAGTAGATCTAAGAGACAATTAAAGAGAAATTTCTATTAAAGAAGGAAACTTGGGGTTCAAGATATCCTAAACTATCCTAAAACCTACTAACTATCTAATTCTAATCCTACTTACCTTCACTTCCTATTTTCAAGTAGCTTAAATAGTGTAGTGTTACACAAGGCAAAAATCAGGAGTTGTTGGTTGAAAGTTTACACAATTGCCCTTACAACTTAACCCTCAGCGAGTCGAGATCGCAATATGGAAAATTTGCGATCGCGATCTCGACTCTAATAAATTTAAGACATTTTCCTGAGTCGAGATCGCGATATTCATGGAAAGTTTGAGATCGCGATCTCGACTCTCTTCCCAGTATTCTTCATTTCTTCCATTATTGCAATTTGATCCTTTGAACTTTGTTCATTCCTGCTTCCAACCTCTAATTTTTGACCTGCATAATATTAACACCATTAAGCAATTAATTAAGGAAGAAATTTAATAAAAACTTAGCATATTTAATCAAAAACGGAAATACAAACACATATGAAAAAAATTAACTAAAATCTTCAATTACTTACCTAAAGTTCGGGATTTAAACTATCAGAATGCTATAATTTAGAGGAAAATAACTCTAGTTTACAAGAGTTATCACACCCCCAAACTTAGCGTTTTGCTGGTCCCGAGCAAAACAAAGATTAAAATTAAAAGAAACCTACTAACACTCAAACATATAAACACCTCCAAAGTTGACGTGACACATGATGAATCATGGATGTACTCAGAACAATTAGGAAATCTCTCAAAAAACTTCAACACTATGTGATATGTGAAGTATCTGAGTGAATCAATCCAAAATTGAAATTTTGTTCTTCATAGAAGCACACATTCATTCACTACACAAGATTTCACATCACCAAGGATTACCATTCTCGAAAAGAGTTACCAAAAGTTTTAGTTCATTCCGTTTCGAACATCATTACTTCTCAAATCACAAATATTATGAAGTTAGTCAACTATCTTGACAAGGCATCATGAAAATTGAAGTTCAATTAGGAATCAACTTAAATGCAAATGTCACACATTTCGGGAATAGACTTCTAACAAGGAATAAGTAATATGAGATTAATGATAAGTATTACAAACATTTACTCCTTAACTTATTGGTATATTAAAATGCAATTCCTAATGGCTTAATTCGGATAAACAACATGGGTACATGTCGGAATCCCGTACTCGCTTTATTACTACTCCAATGCCTTATTTCAGAAAAACAACACGGGTATATGTCGGAATCCCGTACTCACCCATAAAGTATTGAATATCAAAATTTATCATCATTGAGTAATTTACCTAATTGATCAATTTTCCATCCATTAAACATCATGTGGCAACAGTATGTACAAAATAATCATTCCCAACACAAAGAAATAAATACCCCCAAACTTGTCACTTTTATTTC
Source organism: Cinchona pubescens (assembly GCA_025175665.1). Classification (NCBI taxonomy): domain Eukaryota; kingdom Viridiplantae; phylum Streptophyta; class Magnoliopsida; order Gentianales; family Rubiaceae; genus Cinchona; species Cinchona pubescens. Next base: position 6,540,479 of record JANKKI010000123.1, on the reverse strand, counting down.
AATTGATGAATAAATCATCCTTCCACTCACCCAACATTAAACATAAAGACATATCCAAAATAACAAAAACTACTCAAACCAAGATATAATTTTTACTAAGAACTAAAAATGAGTAGAAATTCTACGAGCATCAAACCACGTCATGCATCTCATCATTCAAGTTTCAAACAAAATGAACATTCAATTCAATTTGTTAATAAATGCAAAGATGGCATCAGCTTAGGGCCCTTAGCCGTGCTACTCTTATTTGGCAATAATCATGACCAAAGCTACGCCAAGTATCTAGCAAGAAATTCCACAAAGATTCAATCCATGAAACATCAAACTGATTAGCTACTTGGCGTAAGCTTAAGGCCATTAGCCAAATTACTAAAAAGGAAAATTAAATTATTAACTCCAAATTAAAAGACTTAAAATAAAATAAATTGATGGTTGAAGTGATTTTGAATGGAAGAAAGTTATACACATTTTTTTTTTTAAGAAGTTTGGAAAATTTTGATAAAAGAAGAAGAAAAGTTGCACAAGTAAATGTTCCAGTAAATCGAGATCACGATCTGGATTTTCCATATCGCGATCTGGCCTGAACGCGAGATCTCGATCTAAGAACTGGTATCGCAATTTTGACTAAGTTGAGATCGCGATCTCGATTCGGTGCAAAATTTGCCTTTTGCAGAAGTTTGGGATTGAGATCGCGATCTCAACCAAATGACCATTATGCCCTCCAGAAATTTGAGTTTGAGATCGCGATCTCAACTCAATTTCTGCAAAGTGTAATTTTTACACTTAGCCAAGATTGCTCAATTCTTCATCACTTTTCTCCATTTGCAAGGACAACCTACAAACACAAAATTCACAAGTTAGGATGACGATTTCACTCATTCTTTAGCACCATTTATTCTAACTAAATAAAAGTTAGATTTTTATCTAACATTCTAACCTAATTAATCTAAATTAAAAAAAAAACATACTAACGGAAAGCAAAAACAACTAAATGAAAAACTTGGGTTGCCTCCCAAGAAGCGCTATTTTATAGTCACTAGCTTGACTTGGTATGGACTTCATTCCATTGACCTTCCTTTTCCTTTTGGTTTCCGCAAAAAAAGTTGATCCCTTTTTTCTTCATGATTAAAGCTTGATTTTCGGGTTTTCCATGCACAAGTCCTTTCCTTCAAGCCTTAGCCATCGCTAGTGCCCCAATTAACATCTCCAATTGTTTCTCAAACCATTTTCTTTTCTTTTTGTGCCTTCTCAATTTTTAGACATCACCATTTTGCTTATTCTTTGCAAAACTCTCTTCATCCTTCATCAACACATATCCCTTATCGGGTGATTTTTCCTTCAGTTCATTTCTCGAATCTTCTTTTATTTCCAACACTTGCTTGAGCGAATTGCCTTGGTTAACTTTTACATTTTGCTCTTCATTTGACCTAACAAGGAAAGAATTAAGAGATTGGTTAGCACATTTCTCTTCAACAATGGGAATATTGTCATTATATTCAAACACATCAAATTCAATTGATTCATTTTCAACTCGTAAGACCAACTTTCCTTTGTTCACATCAATTAATGCATGAGTGGTCGACAAGAAAGGCCTCCCTAGAATCAATGGAATCTCGCTTTCTTCACCCGTATCTAGCACAAAGAAATCAAGGGAAAATACCAACTTTTCAACTTCTACAAGCACATCTTCCAACAAGCCATATGGTTTCCTCTCAGATAAATCCGCTAATTGGAGTGTGATATTAGTTGGCTTGACATTGTTAATCCCTAATTTGTCATAGATGGCCTTTGGCATGATATTTATGCTTGCCCCCAAATCACAAAGTGATCGATGGCATGTTTTTCCTCCAACATTCACCGGTATCATGAAACTACCGGGATTCTTGAGTTTAGGGGGCAACCGCCTTTTGATAGAACAATGGCACTACATTGGGCATCAAGACATACTTTCTCATCATCATCCCACTTTCGCTTCCTTGCAGAAAGATCCTTCATGAAACGAGCATAGTTGGGCATCTTGGTGAGGACATCAATCAAAGGAATGTTGAGATTAATCTTTTTCAACATATCCAAGAAATGGTTGAATTGCTTGTCTTTTTCCTCCTTTCTTGGATCAATGAGTCGTTGAGGGAATGGCACGTTTATTGATGGATCTATCTTCAAAGGTTCCTTCACATGCTTCTTCTTGGATACCTTGATCTTATTCTTTTGTTCCTTCTTGGCTTCATCATCAACCCCTTCCCTTTCATTCTCAACTACCTTGGACTTTTGTTCCGCGCTTCCTTCCTCCACCTTTTTCTTCTCCTTAGATTCAACCAATTCTTTTCCACCCCTTAGGGTTATGGCATTGCATTGCTCCTTGGGGTTTGGAATAGTATCACTCGAAAATGCCCCAAAAGGTTTGTCATTATTCAACCTTGCCAATTGCCCCAATTGAATCTCCAAATTCCTTGTTGAACCCTTCAAATTCTCATAATCTCTTTTATGCTCCTCATTTTTCCTATCCAACTCTCTTCTCAATTACTTGCCCTCTCTTTTCCAACCTTCTTCATCCAAATTCTCTCTTGGAGCATATTGATCATGATACATGGGATGGGAAGAATTGGCATAATGGAGAGGAGGTCATTATTGTTGGTTTTGAAATGAAGGGCTGGGAAAAGTTTGATATGAGTTGGGTTGGAAATTTCTTTGATGTGGCTGTTGATAAGGTCTAGATGAGGAATTCGGGGCTTGAGTGTGTTGAGCATTTTGAGGTGGGGAATTTGGTTGGAAATGAGGATTGGATTGGTTGTTAGTGTTACTCCATGAGAAATTTGGGTGATTCCTCTAAGAAGGATGGTATGTGCTCCCTTAAGCTCCGGATTGGTTCCTTGGAAATGATGGTTGATTAACTACATAATTGATTTGCTCATGGGATCAGATTCATACGGCATCTCACATTATCCATTGGCATGGCTGCCTCCACAAAAATCACATGCCATGCTTCGCTGAGTTAAAGAAGAAGTCATAGCATTTACACTACTAGGTTTCCCTAGATTCTCCAACACCTTTGCCATGTTGTTCATCACACTCACGAACATGCTTTGTTGTGCCAAAAGGGCATCTTGCATATTTAGATTCAACGCTCCACTATTTGCATTGGCTTGATTAGCTTGGTGTTGAATCATCGGTAGAGTTATCGGTCCATGATAGTAGTGGTTGTATGCCATCCTATTTAACAACTCTTGAGCTTCTTGCGGAGTCTTATTTGAGATAGAACCTTCGGCGGAGTAATCTACGATGGATTTCGACTGTTGAAGTAAACCATTATAAAAGGTTTGGATTTGAAGCCATAAGGGAATGGCGTGATGAGGACATTTTCTTAACAACTCTTTGAATCTTTTCCAAACTTCCCCTAGGCTTTCACCAACATCTTGTTTGAATTGTATGTAATTTCATTCCTTAATTTAGCGGTTCTTGCGGGTGGAAAGTACTTTGCCAAAAAATCTTGAGCAAGTTGGTTCCAAGTAGTGAATGTTCCTTGGGCATGGGATTGCAACCATGAAGATTGCCCTATCACGAAGAGAAAAAGGAAACACGCTCATCCGTACACAATCCGGGAGTACTCCATTAAACTTGAACGTGTCCAAGACTTCTTCAAAATTCATGAGGTGTGTGTAGGAGTTTTCATTAGGTCCACCCCGAAACATGGCATGGGCTTGGAGCATTTGGATTAGAGCGGGCTTAATTTTGAAATTGTTGGTTTACACGGGCATCCGTGCAATGCTTGAGTTTTCCCCATCAAAATTAGTCAAAGCGTATTCTCTCAATGGCCTTTCATTCTCAGTTATGCCACTTCCATTCCCTTAGCCACCAATCCCATTATTTCCAACAATCCCATCTTCATCGTTTTCCTTGTTCAAATTCCCTTGATGAGCATTAGCATTTGCTGAGTAAATCATTGCGATTCTTTCTTGTTCTTGTTGTACCCTTCTCAATCTTCTAAGTTCGCTTAGCTCTTTCTCCCTTTCCTTGTTTAAGAAAATGAATGGCCCTTGATTACCTCGTACCATGCACTAAAACACAACCAAGGCAAATAGTCAATTGAAATTCCAAGTCAATTCCACAATATATCCAACAAACATAAAAATTCACAAAATTAACAACTAACTAAACTAAACTAAAGTGCTTAATCTACACGACCCGTAAAGCGCTTTATATTGCCAAAAACTGAAGACAATCCCAGGCAACGGTGCCAAAAAACTTGATTGCTTCGTTAGGTAGAATTCAACTTTGAAAGGACAAACAAGCAATAATTAACCACACAAATTCACTGTACTCTACCTAACTTGCGCAAGTATACGGAGTTGATAGTGGTATAGGATGAGTGGGTATCATCCCACAAGGAGTGTTGGAAGGCAATTACCAAGATTTACAGATATTTGTGTAGTTAAGCAAAATCGGAAACAATGGATGACGAAACTATTCTAATAAAAACCATAATTAAAAGAAAGCGATAAAAACTTAATTTTAAGCAAGATTAACTAAAAGCAAGTAAATGAAAATAACCAATTACGATATTAAGAAACTAGTTAATCTATCCTAGTAAAAGCAAGTAAAGGAAAGCACTTAATTCTAACCTAAATTAACCAAATTAAGACTTAAATTAAAAGCAAGCAAATTACCCAATTAAAAGGACTACAAATAAGAAACCTTGAAGACTAAAAGCACCCATTTCTAAACTAGAAATTGGAAAGAGTTAAACTTGAAATCTAAGTATTTTTGGATTTTTGATAAAAATAGAGAAAGCCCACTAGGAATTAACTAGAAATTAATGCAAGAAATTGAGAATTCTTAAATAAAAAGCAAGAAATTATCAAGAACCCTAATTTTCCTAAGAAACCCTAGATTGCAAGCACATAAATTCTTACTAAATTAGACTAGAAAGCAAGCAAAAATTATATGATATCTACGCGAAGCTTGCGATTAACCCACAACGATTATCTATTCAAAATTCGAACTTGACAAGAAATTAAAAGTAGATCTAAGAGACAATTAAAGAGAAATTTCTATTAAAGAAGGAAACTTGGGGTTCAAGATATCCTAAACTATCCTAAAACCTACTAACTATCTAATTCTAATCCTACTTACCTTCACTTCCTATTTCCAAGTAGCTTAAATAGTGTAGTGTTACACAAGGAAAAAATCAGGAGTTGTTGGCTGAAAGTTTACAAAATTAAACTTACAACTTAACCCTCAGCGCGTCGAGATCGCAATATGGAAAATTTGAGATCGTGTTCTCGACTCTAATACATTTAAGACATTTTCCCGAGTCGAGATCGCGATCTCGACTCTCTTCACAGTATTCTTCATTTCTTCCATTATTGCAATTTAGTCCTTTGAACTTTGTTCATTCCAGCTTCCAACCTCTAATTTTTGACCTGCATAATATTAACACCATTAAGCAATTAATTAAGGAAAGGAAGAAATTTAATAAAAACTTAGCATATTTAATCAAAAACGGAAATACAAACACATATGAAAAAAATTAACTAAAATCTTCAATTACTTACCTAAAGTTCGGGATTTAAACTATCAGAATGCTATAATTTAGAGGAAAATAACTCTAGTTTACAAGAGTTATCACACCCCCAAACTTAGCGTTTTGCTGGTCCCGAGCAAAACAAAGATTAAAATTAAAAGAAGCCTACTAACACTCAAACATATAAACACCTCCAAAGTTGACGTGACACATGATGAATCATGGATGTACTTAGAACAATTAAGAAGTCTCTCAAAAAATGTTCAATACTATATAATGTGCGAAATATCTGAGTGAATCAATCCAAAATTGAAATTTTTTTCTTCATAGAAGCACACATTCATTCACTACACAAGATTTCACATCACCAAGCATTACCATTCTCAGGAAGAGTAACCAAAAGTTTTAGTTATTTCCCTTTCAAACATCATTACTTCTCAAAGTAAATCACAAATATTATGAAGTTAGTCAACTATCTCGACTAGGCATCATGAAAATAGAAGTTCAATTAGGAATCAACTTAAATGCAAATGTCACACATTTCAGGAATAGACTTCTAACAAGGAATAATTAATATGAGATTAATGATAAGTATTTCAAACATTTACTCCTTAACTTATTGGTATATTAAAACGCAATTCCTAATGGCTTAATTCGGAGAAACAACATGGGTACATGTGGGAATCCCGTACTTGCCTTATTACTACTCCAATGGCTTATTTCGGAGAAACAACAGGTGTATATGTCGGAATCCCGTACTCGCCTTATTCCTAATTTTTTTTTTGGTCCTAAACCAAGGAAAATAAGTGAACTGTACCTATAATTAATCTCGAATATCAATTATTCTCAAGTTAGAAGAACATTCCCTATGCCAACACACGAAATGTCTCAAAATTCCTTCTACTTCATTTAACTCATTGCTTTCCGAAAGATAGTTCATCAACCAAACAAGAATATAAGTGATTTGATCAGAAACAATATTTCAAATAAATTTTCCTAAAATTTCAGCACTTCTTTTTGAAAAATAGTGATGCCAAGTTTATGAATTCTTTATGTTGCAAACGAACTACTCACTCACACAAAAATTCTTGTAGTGAATCAATCATATACTTCAATCCTAAAGTATTGAATATCAAAATTTATCATCATTGAGTACCTAATTGATCAATTTTCTGTCCATTAAACATCATGTGGCAACAGTATGTACAAAATAATCATTCCCAACACAAAGAAATAAACACCCCCAAACTTGTCACTTTTATTTCAATTGATGAATAAATCATCCTTCCACTCACCCAAAATTAAACATAAAGACATATCCAAAATAACAAAAACTACTCAAACCAAGATATAATTTTTACTAAGAACTAAAAATGAGTAGAAATTCTACGAGCATCAAACCACGTCATGCATCTCATCATTCAAGTTTCAAACAAAATGAACATTCAATTCAATTCAATGCATTAATAAATGCAAAGATGGCATCAGCTTAGGGCCCTTAGCCGTGCTACTCTTATTTGGCATCATGACCAAAGCTACGCCAAGTATCTAGCAAGAAATTCCACAAAGATTCAATCCATGAAGCATCAAACTAATTGGCTACTTGGCGTCAGCTTAAGGCCATTAGCCAAATTACTAAAAAAGAAAATTAAATTACTCCAAATTAAAAGACTTAAAATAAAACAAATTGATGGTTGAATTGATTTTTAGTGGAAGTAAATGTTTCTTTTTTGTTTTTTTTTTTAAATCTGCATTTTCTAGATCACGATCTGCCCTGATCTCGAGATTACGATCTCGGATCTGGTATCGCGATCTCGACTTAGTTGAGATCGCTATCTCAAAATCGAGATCGCGATCTCGACTCGGTGCAAAATTTGCCTTTGAAGAAGTTTGGAAATGAGATCGCAATCTGGATTTTATAGATCACGATCTCAACCAAATGACCATTATGCCCTCCAGAAGTTTGATTTTCATGAGAGCGCGGTCTCGACTCAATTTCTACAAAGTGTAATTTTTACACTTAGCAAAGATTACTCAATTTTTCATCACTTTTCTTCATTTGCAAGGACAACCTACTAACACAAAATTCACAAGTTAGGATGACGATTTCACTCATTCTTTAGCACCATTTATTCAACTAAATAAAAATTAGATTTTTATCTAAAATTCTAACCTAATTAATCTAAATTTAAAAAAAAAAAAAACATACTAACGGAGAGCAAAAACAACTAAATGAAAAACTTTATATTGTCTCCCAAGAAGCGCTCTCTTATAGTCACTAGCATGATTATGGAATGGACTTCATTCCAAGTAATTGAGGATGATTGACCTTCCTTTTCCTTTTGGTTTCCACGGAAAAAGTTGATCCCCTTTTTCTTCATGATTAAAGCTTGATTATCGGGTTTTCTATGCACAAGTCCTTTCCTTCAAGCCTTAGCCATCGCTAGTTCCCCAATTAACATCTCCAATTGTTTCTCTCAAACCATTTTCTTTTCTTTTTGTGCCTTCTTAATTTATTGACATAACCATTTTGCTTATTCTTTGCAAAACTGTCTTCATCCTTCGTCAACACATATCCCTTTTCGGGTGGTTTTTTCTTCAATTTATTTCTCGTTTCTTCTTTTATTTCCAACACTTGCTTGAGCGAATTGCCTTGGTTAACTTCATTTTGCTCTTCGTTTGACCGAGCAAGGAAAGAATTAAGAGATTGGTTAGCACATTTCTCTTCAACTATGGGAATATTGTCATTATATTCAAACACATCAAATTCGATTGATTCATTTTCAGTGGCATATAAAAATTTATCTCATTACAATATAACAGGAGTAGGATGACTAATCGGGAGGAGGCAACAACTTAAAAAATTGAACCAAACTGACCAAATAGGTTGAAGCATAATAACATTAAAATGATGTGGAGCACCCATAGTAACATAACTTCGCTCTACTTCACCCGTGCAAATAAGGTTCGTGATGTTGTTCCCGAGAAGTTCCATGTTGGTGTCACAAATAGTCAGTCACTCATCATTGCAAATTCGATTTACTCTCAATAGCCAATTAGTCGTATTCTAGAAATATCCACATTTTTTCCCCTGACATATACCTTACTATCACTGTACGTAGCCAGATCAGTGTAAAATTCTCTTACAACAGGGAGCAATGTGTCCTTGGGGTGGATGTAAAATAGTTCCAACTATGCGTCCAAATGACATTGCGGATCTCTAGGGCTCCAGTACTTGAGATTTGTATACCCTTCTCCTTGATTCATGCCCTCATCAAAAATTTTGACTTGTACTATTTCTCGGCAGAGGCATTTAGGAACTGCTCCTGAACATTCTCCTCCTCTAAATGCTCTTGAGGTTCTTGTTGTGGTGCTATGGAAGAAGAGGATCCGTTCATCCTTCGACTTGCTGGTTGCTTACCCTTGCGTGCCATCCCCGTAAAAAGTGTAATATGAGATATAAGATGACCAAATAAAACTACTACCATCCCGATACTCATTCAATTCTGTAACCTCAAACTAATAATTAACCTTAGTAATCACAATATGAAATCAAATATGTTAGTGCCAATACTAAGTAATGTGCATATTTTTAAGACACTCCTAAATCCTATTTAACCAATCAAATGAATAGAGAAGAATCATATGGTATGATTGAAGTCCTAGGAATTGAATTCATGCGCAAATGCCTAATGTTTTAAGATTTTTCTTCATTGAGACATTTTATCAAACCCTTGGCATCATAAACAAAGATTGAACTTTTTTCTATGTAAATACCACATAATTACTTCCCAATTCAAAGACCAATTCAATAATCAAACATATCAACAATTGATTATTCAATCCATCAAAAGTAAGCACAATCAAATTATCACAAATCTAAACTTTCTTTCAACAAGATTACAGAATCCAAAAAGAAAAAACATAGAAAATTAATGAAATCCAGACCTTAATGGTGTTTACTCTTGAAAGAAAATGAAATTGATGTGAATGGAACCTAAGGGATCAAGGAGTGATTTGAGGGTCTAAAAGTGTTGGGCTAAAAGGTTTGAGCTATAAAGGAGGGATTGTATTAGAATGTTAGGAAATAACAGCAGTAGGGCTTTTGACTCGGCTCGTGCACATGTAAACGATCACTCGCGCATGTGCGCGAGGAGCCGAGTAGGGTATTTTTAGTTCTACCTCTTGCACACATGCGTAAAGTCCAAGGGCGCATGTACGCTAGTCACGAAACTTCAAATTTAGCTTCTAGATTTCACACACATGCGTACAAATGGTATGCATGTGCGCAAAATAAATCCCCTTAACCCGTACATCCCTTTCCTAAACCACTCAAATCAATAACAAGACCTTAAAATTATGTTCTATCCTGTTTAACTTGCAATTTAAAATGATTTACACACAAATGACAAGGAAACTAAAGAAAATTAAAAAAAAACCACACAAACGAAATTATGAAAGACATGGTTACCTCCCATGTAGCGCCTTTATTTATTGTCGTTATGGGGGCTCAACTGCAACCCTTAAGATTAGGCATTGATAAGATGAATGGTTTTCCTGTTCCTCATTGATGATTCCTCCATAGTAGCGCTTCACCGAGTGGCCATTAACCTTAAAATTTCTTTTGACTTTCTTTGAGCTCTGCCGTGCAATATAGGAATGTCTACACTACATCAAACAGCCCACACCATCTTGACTTGAACTTTCCAGAAAACAATTTAAGTCTTCAGTTATAAAATAAAACCATTTCCCCGATTTTGAATTCCTTGCTAGAAAAATGCTTGTCATGCCATAAGTTCATATTCTCTTTATAAAGCGGTACATTTTCATAGGTTTCTCCTCAAAATTCATCCAATTTGCTCAGATCTAGAAGCCTCTTCTCCCTAGCCTCCTTCAAATCATAGGTGAGACATTTGATTGCCCAGTTTGCCTTGTGCTAGATATCAACTGGAAGATGACACCATAAACCATTCTGTAAGGAGACATCCCAATTGGAGTCATGAAGGCGAGTCTTGTATGCCCATAGTGTATCATCGAAATTTTCTTAGACCAGTCCTTCCTTGAAGAATTTACGATTTTCTCAAGAATGTACTTCGATTCCTGATGGATACTTCCACTTGTCTTGAAGTTTGTGGATGATATGCAAGGGCTATCTTGTGGGTGACTCTAAATTTGGACAAGACGGACTCAAACAAGGGATTTTTGAAATGTGTTCCTCCGTTACTTATGATTGCTTGCGAGATAGCAAAATTTGAGAAAATGTTCTATCTCACAAAATGCACCACCACTCTAGCATCATTGTTTGGTAGTGCCACTGCTTCCTCCCACTTGGACACATAATCCACTGCCACAAGAATGAATTTATTTTTTTGTAATCATGGAAAAGAGCTCATAAAATCAATACCTAAAACATCAAAGATATCACAAACTATAATATTATTTAAAGGCATTTCATCCCTTCTAGACAAGTTACTGGCATGTTGACATTGATCACATTGCAGCACAACGTCTCTTATACACATCTAGATGCTTTGCATCCCAAAATAATGTAGGCTAGAAGAGTCCACTTTGAAGGATTTTTGTTGTGGTCCTTCGAGAGCAATGGTGCCTTCCCACCAATGAAGAATGAAAATGATATAGAACACTTTGAATCTTACTTTCCGGTATGCATTTCCAGATCACTTGATCCTTACACCGATTGTAAAGATAATGGTCATTCCAACTGTAATATTTCATCTCCAAAAGGAACTTTTTTCGCTGACTGTAAACCATAGTGCATGGAATTACCTTGGCTACGAGGAAATTAATGATATCTGCATACCAAGATTCATTCCTATCCACTCTCATCAGATGTGTCTCCGGAAAGGTCTCATCAATCGACACCTCCTCACTTATTTTTTACTTTGGTTGCTATAACCTTGATAGGTGATCAACCAGTGTGTTCTTAGCTCCGTTCTTATCCATGACCTCCCAGTCAAATTCCTGTAATAGTAAAATCCACTTGATCAGTTTGGTTTTAGCACTATTTTTAGTTAATAAGTACTCTTTCTTAAGAGCTGAATGATCTGTATGAACGATCACTTTATTACCCATGAAATATGACCTAAACTTATCAAATGCAAAAACTACTGCTAGAAACTCTTTTTTAGTCATGGAATAGTTCACTTGACCATCATTAAGGGTACAGCTAGCATTAGATACAACATGCAAAACTTTATCTTTCTTTTGATATAATACCGCTCCCATGGTATAGTCGCTTGCATCACACATTAGCTCAAAAGGCATATTCCAGTTTGGAGCAACTATGACTGGTGCGATAATCAAAGCTTCTTTAAATTTATTAAAAGCGGACAAACATCCATCATTAAAATCAAAAGGCACATCTTTTTCAACAAAGTACATAATGGGCGAGAAATCAATGAAAAAATTTTTAATGAAACGTCGGTAAAAACCGGTGTGACCAAGAAAGCTCTTCACCCTTTTCACATTAGTAAGAGATAGTAATTTTTCAATGACCTTTACTTTATACTTATCTACTTCTATGCCGTTAGCCCTAAAAATTTGATGGCCTAACACAATCCCTTCCTTTACCATGAAATGACACTTTTTCCAATTCAGTGCCAAGTTAGTAGACTCATATCATTCCAAAACACCAGCAAGGTTACCCAAATATGAATCAAAAGAACCACCAAAAAAACTAAATTCATCCATGAAAATTTCAATAAATTTTTCAATCATGTCATGGAAAATAGCAAACCTGCATCGTTGGAACGTGGTAGGAGCACTGGACAATGCAAAAGTCTTACGCTGGTAAGCAAAAGTTTCATAAGGACATGTAAAAGTGATTTTCTATTGATCTTCACGGCTATGGCCATTTGAAATACCTTGAATAACCGTTGAGAAAGCAATAAAAAGCTTGTTCTGATAGGTGCTCAAGCATTTGATCAATGAATGGCAAGGGGAAGTGGTCTTTCATGGTAGCTCCATTAAGTTTCCTATAGTCAATGCACATCCACCATCCTATCACTCATCTAGAGGGAATTAGCTTATTTTTTTCATTTATGTCCTAAAACTATCGTGACCCCCCTTTCTATGGTACTACTTGGGTCAGGCCTACCCATTCACAATCACTTATGGGATAATGAATCCAGCGCCTAGTAATTTCAAAACCTCCTTTTTAATTATCTCTTTCAAAGTAGGATTTAACCTTCTTTGAAGATGTCTAGTCGGCTTGTAGTTATCATTAAGGAGTATTTTGTGCATGCAAACTGAAGGGATTATTCTTTTTATGTCCTCAATGCTTCATGCAACTGCCCCGTGATACTTTTTCAAAACAAAAATCAATTTTCAATATCTAAAAGTAAAGCACTCACAATGATAGGATATGTATCATGTTTGATATGTGAAATATCTAGTTATAAAATTCATAATCCCCTAATCCAACTATTAACTAGATAACATACCACAAGTGTATGGGATCAATAGTATAGAGTGGAAGTAGAGGTCAAACCCACAAGGATTGGTTTAGCAATTACCTGTTTTTGACTCAAACCCTATTTGAAGAAATCATTATGTCGAAGAAATTTGACAAAATTAATCTAAGAACTAAAATTATAATTAATCTACAAAAGAAAATTAACTACTTTAGCCATTAATCTACGAAAGCAATTAAAGAAGCATTAAATATAAAAGCAAAGAAAACTATTTTACCCTAGAAATCATTAAACGATAAAAGAACCATAAAACAAGAACTAAATAACATAAGAAAGCTTTAAAAAGGTGTAAGAATGCTTCTCTAATGAAGAATCGCAAGTTCTTAGTCCAAGGATGTCAATCTTGAACCTCATCTTCAATCCTTCTTAAAAATAAAGAAAACTGTAGTCTAATCTAATGAATTTCTATTCTAATGGGTAACCTAACTAATAGCTGCTATGTTGTGCTCAACTCCCCTCATAATGGGGTATTATAGGGTTACATCAGGGTTTTTCACCCCTAAGATGATAAAAATACGTTAAAACTTGATAAAGAGTCCAACTGAGCTGAGAAATCTTCCAAAGCAAACAATTCACGTCACTCACTTAGCTCGGTGCACAATTTCCAATAGCCACAACTCTTTTTTTCTCGACTAGTGCACTTGTGCAAGCTTTTCCTCTCACACATGCACGTTCTCCACTCTACTTCAAATTCAATCTTGATTTTGACTTTGATGCCGGCAGAATTTGGGAAAACGTATCATATAAAAGTTGTTGCTCTATGTCTTAGATTTCTATAACATCTTAAATCAGCTCAATTGAAGCTTGGAAAAGAAAGTTATGCTCAATCTACCAACCTGTGTCGGAATCGCTCCTCCCCGGTGCATGAAATTCTGATTTTGCAGTTCTCCTCCACTAGTTTGATCACTTTGGACTCTTTCTTTGCTCAAACCCATCAAAACTCAAAATAAACCATTTTAGCTCATAATTACTCAATTTTTGCACAAAATACATTACAAATAGAGGTAAACGATATACAAAATCATTTACGAGCTTATCAACTACCCCACACTTAGTTTTTAGTCGTCCTCGAGCAAAACATAAAAATAAATATAGAGGATTCACAAACATACTCAACACATCTCATCAATTATCCACATGAAAAATCACAGACCAAATCATGATAAAGAAAATAGTCAAATTATAATAAACCCCTATACATGAATTCCAGTGTAGGTGTGTGTATATCCATACAAAAAATAACTTTTAGGACACTCAGATCAAATCATGCAAATCCTTTGAATTTTTCTAAATACTCCACAACTTACTCTTCTTACATTTCTTCATTAATGTAGACAACTGACTCGACTTAAATTAGGTAGGACTTTTAGCTTGTAACGCTAGGCTAGGGTTTTGGCTAACAAAGAAAGGGAAAAGGATAAACAAATAAGAAAAAGAGCTTTAAATTAATGATGGCCACACATCAACATAAAACTTCTTTTTGAATATTAAAACACCTATCCTTTGAAGAAGTAACCCCACACTTAATTCTCCAAATACCCATAAAAATGTTGTGCAACAAGCAGAATAAAATCATACTTTTTCAATTTCAACCCTTCTCACATGGTCAACACCTTGCAAAAGTATCTCCTTACTTCATTTTTTCTTCTTTTTTCTTCGATTCCCCAAAACGGGTACCAGTGATAGGCATTACCCGCAAAATATATCTACGCAAGTACCAGTGATAGGAACCAGCTGATAAGACTCCAATGCAGGTGCTAGTGATGGGCACCACCTGCAATATTCCAACGCAGGTGCCAATGATGGGCACCACCAGCTGTGGTCAACAATTTTTTTGTACACCCCTACACCTTAAATTGTACACCATTCATTCTAACACTCACATCCAACTACCTTCCATCCTTATATCCCCTTAATAATTAATGTGGCATTAAAACTCTTAAAGGACATTTAGGATAACTCACAAAGGTAGATAAAAAATGAGTTAGAAAAAAATAAGTGGTGCTTCTATCCATTCAAAACAAATTAAGGCTTGAATAGGGTTCGAAGGATAAATTTTACAGTGATGGTTGGCTTGAAAGGCTCAAGCGTCCAAAAAATGCCTACCTTCATCTTTAACGCATCAAATCAAGTTATCTAAAGTTTTGCCTCAAAAATGTAATAAAGTGAGTCTACACAATTATCTCTTAGTGCCAAAAAGCTACAACATTGTAGGGCTATTAGTGCTCAAAAATTAAAAATCATGCTAGGAAATATTAACTCCGACTACCTACTTATGACAACTTAGCTCAAAAATTATCGAGTAGAAAACCAAAGAAACATGTGTATAAGCAATTTTGTGAACAAAATTTTCAAAAATTTGAAAAGCTCTCAAATCAAAAGCTAAGCTACAAATATAAAAGAAAAAAATGAACAAAATGAACAAACAAAACACCAAACCAATAGAAATTGAGGAAACTTCCCACCCCACACTTAGAGAATAGCATTGTCCACAATACAAAAATAAAAAACATAAAGAGGGAAAGGGAAAGCTTCTCTAGGAATGAAAAATGGTTGGTGCAGAATATCCCATCATAAATATCTACGAGCTGGGTTGAAACTTGTCAACTGGTTATAATTGTACTTGATAGACGTAATCTACCATCACTATCATCAGCTACACAAGTGCAACTAAAAGCTATTCACAATCTAAAACACGTAAACTTAACTAATTACAAGGCTTAAAACCTTTATTACCCCACCGGGTTCTTAAACTAAAGCACATAATAAATTAAAGCGTAAACAAACAAAAAAAAATTAAAAGAAATGCACTCCTAGTAAACCCAAGGAGGCTTGCCAAGGATGTTGTAATCCTTAATAAATGTGCTCCACAGATTAGCGCATCCAAAATCTCCAAGGAACTAAATTTTGGCATAAGTTGATTGTGTCTGCCTGACCTCATCCACAACGTTTCCTTCTTCTTTCACTCCTTCTAAAATTGGCCTTTTCACCACGAACACCCCAAATATAACCTCCTTTGGTGTAACCAAGACAAACTCACACTCATGTAATAGGAAAAGTTGGTGATTCCTCTATACAAGCATTGAGGGTCATGGTTGTTGTAACTTCAACTTCATGAGGCTCTTGGGAACTGGTTTAGTCTTGCAAGACATTTTTAATTTGTTCTTCCTAAACCGGTTCTTCACCCATTGGTAGGGAGGTTGGAGTCCAATATTCTTCACCATTTACCACTCTTGGAATCTTGAAAAGTTGGTCTTGTAACCGATTCTTGGATGCGGCTTACTCTTCATAGAGTCTAGATGTCTTTTCTTGAAGTTGAGTTTGTTCTTCTCGGAGTTTAGCACTCTCTTCTCGAAGTTCATGATTCCAATCCACAAGTCCATTGATCTTGCTTCATCGTACTTTTGGATTGATGGGTGAAAGAATCGGAGCTCCATTGATTCATATAAAGGCTCTATGGTTGTAGGGAAAGAACATTGGACTCCAACATCCCTGCCAATGTGTGTAGGGAAAGAATAGGGATAATCTTGGTAACTTGAGAAAAAATTTGGACAGTTTGACCATCTTGTTTGATAATCATAAGAGTAGGGGGGATAATCATAAGAAACATGCTCATTCGTCACGCCTCCATAGTCATAAGGAGTATGATAATATCCTTGGGATGAGTTATTCCAATTCATTCCTTGCATCTTCTTATAAGCACACAAACAAGAAAAATGGGAGAATTTAGACTAGTAGCTTACCAAAACTATCCATAAAAGAGAAAATCTATTTGGATTTGTTTAATAAAAGTGACACAAACCACAAGAAGGGAAAATCTTTTTGGTTTTTTTCAAAAGAATGAAAACACACAACGAAACTAAAACAATGAAACTAATTTACACTTTAAAGTAGTATTCTTGTCAAATTATACCGATATAGCCAAAGACCCAATCCCCGACAACGGCGCCAAAAACTTGACACGTGAAAATCTAGTTATAAAATTTATAATCTCCTAATCCAACTATTAACTACATAACGCACCGCCAGTGTACGGGATCAATAGTATATAGTGGAAGTAGGGTCGAACCCACAAGGATTGGTTTAGCAACTACCGGTTATTTGACTCAAACACTGTTTGAAGAAATCATTGCCGAAGCGATTTGACGTTAAAATTAATCTTAGAACTAAAATTATAATTAATCTACAAAACCAAATAAACTACTCTAGTCATTAATCTATGAAAGCAGTTAAAGAAAGTATTAAATTAAAAAGCAAAGAAAACTATGTAACCCTTGAAAGCATTAAACGATAAAAGAACCATAAAACAATAACTAAATAACATAAGAAAGCTTATAGAAGGTTTAAGAATGCTTCTCTAATGAAGAATCGCAAGTTCTTGGTCCAAGGTTGTCAATCTTTGACCTCCTCTTCAATCATTCTTAAAAATAAAGAAAATGTAGTCTAATCTAATGAATTTCTATTCTAATGGCTAACCTAACTAATAGCTGCTATGTTGTGCTCAACACCCTCATAATGGGGCATTTATAGGGTTACATCAGGGTTTTTGACCCCTAAAATGATAAAAATACGTTAAAACTTGATAAGGAGTCCAAACGGGATAAAAAAAACTTCCAAAACAAGCAATTCATGTCACCAGCTGCTCGGTGTGCAGAGCACATGCGCAGCATTTTCTTGTGCATGTGTGCAATTTCCTATTGCCACAACTCTTTTTTTCTCAGCTGGCGCACATGGCAAGCTTTTCCTCGCGCATGTGCGTGCTCTGCACTCTACTTCAATTTCAACCTCAATTTTGACCTTGCTTACGCAGAATTTGGGAAAACGTAAAACATAAAAGTTGTAGATCTATTTCTCACCTCAATTGGAGCTCAGACAAGAAAGTTATGCTCAACCTACCAACCTGTGTCAGAATCGCTCCTCACCGATGCATGAAATTCTGATTTTGCAGTTCTCCTCCACTTTTGCGATCAATTTGAACTCTTTCTTTGCTCAAACCTTGAAAAACTCAACATAAACCATTTTAGCTCATAATTACTCATTTTTTGCTCAAATTACATTACAAACGAAGTTAAAAGATACATGAAATATACTACATTTATGAGCTTATCAATGTTCTCCAAGAAAAACCTATTTGAGATGAGAAGGAAGTGGTTTAAGATCTAATCTTGGGGGGGTTCGTTGGTTAGAGACCTCCCTTTACCTTTACTCTTCAACTTGTTCTCTTCTGTAACTTCCTCCAACTCCTCCTTTTGTGTGTTTTCTTGTTCCATCTCACATTCATGGGTGTCTTCCATGTCTATGGTGTCCTCTTCCACATATTTCCTATAAAAATCAACAACCAATTCATTAATAATATCAACACTCATTACATCATCATATTCAGCAGGAAATTTAAAAGAATCAAAAATATTAAATGAAATAATATCATTGTTGACTCTAAATTGTAGTTTTCCTACTTGGACATCTATAATGGCTTGTCCGGTAGCCAAGAAAAGCCTTCCCAGAATTAACGGAGTCACCACATCTTCCTCCATGTCGAGCACTATGAAATCTACCTGTGGGAATACTTTGTCCACTTTGACAATGAGACCCTCGACCATTCCCACCAGTTGCCTTATACTTCTGTCGGCCAATTGAAGGTGATGTATGTTGATTTCAATGCTCCTCCATTACATAATGGAAATTTGAATAAGTAGAGTAAGGCATAAGGTTGAGGGAGATACCCAAATCACAAAGGGCTCTTTGAAATGTCACCCCTCCAATTTCGCATGGAATAGAAAATAAGCTAGGGTCCTTGAGTTTTGGGGATGAAGAATAACTAGCAGGTAACCTAGGCAATGGAGGCAATGCTAATCACCAACTCCTAAGAGATTATGCCATACCAAATTTTGAAGAGTCAACTTCTAGCATTGCCTGAATACTCGTACAGGCTAATAACTTTGATATCAAGCCAGCTTTGATTCAAATGCTCCAAACCCATGCTATGTTTGGAGGTAGGCCAAACGAGGATACCTATACTTATCTGATGAATTTCGAAGAAGTCATTGATACATTAAAATAAATAGGGTACACCCCGATTCGAATAAGAGCTTTTCTATTTTCTCTGCAGGATAGGGCAAAGGCTTGGTTGCAATCATTCCAGCAAAGTACTTTCACAACATGGAATCAGTTAGCACAAGAATTTTTGGTTGGGCCAAGTACTTTCCACCGTGAAGGACCGCAAAGCCTGCAATGACATTACATCATTCCGACATATCACTGGGGAAAGCTTAAGTGAAGCATGGGAGGGTTTCAAAGAATTACTCAGAAAGTGTCCGCATCATGCCATTCCATTATGGCTACAATTACATAGATTTTATAGTGGATTATTTCTAGAGACGAGATTGATCGTCGATTCAAGCGCTGGAGGCGCTTTTCTTCTTAAAACTCTGGAGGAAGCACAAAAGTTGTTGGAGAGAATAGCATTAACGCATTACTATCATGGCACAATCACTCCTTTGGTTGGGAAACAATAGTAAGTTCAACAAGATAGTGCTGAACAAGGAGGTATGATTAATCTTATGATGCCTTCTTAGCTCAACAAGGCATGATGTTGAATATGATAACCAATCTAATAAAGGCCCTGGAGAATTTGGGGAGTAGTCCGATGAACTCCATAGATTCACTGCCTTAAGGAATATCTACATGTTATTTATGTTGGAAGAGACCATCAAAGCGGCCTTTGTGAAACGCCTATGCCACAAGGTGAGCAAGTCCAATTCATTGCCAATCAGAATTCAAGATCAAGGAATTTGCCCAGTTCATATGGTAACACATATAATCCATCTTGGCGCAACCATCTGAACTTTTTTGTGGACAAATCAAAATAATGTTCAAAATTCATCCTTCCAACCAAAACAGGCACAATCTAATTTTTCCAATCAAACTCACCTTCCTAACCATATCAACCACCTTATCAAACGAATTTCTAGAACTTTCTGTCTGTGTCGAATAACACATACCTACCTCCACCATGAAGACCACCAGCTCAAAATCCTAATTATCCTCCACATGTAAACCATGACCAACCCAATGAGGATAATTTGATGAGGGATTTTGAAAACTTGCGTAAGGAATATGAGAATTTGCAAGCTACCACGAGGAACTTGGAAATGCAAATGGGGCAATTTGAGCGGCAAAACAATGAAAGACCTATGAGATCACAGGCATTGCCAAGCAATACTATTCCTAACCCAAGGGATAATACCCATGGAAGAGAGCAAGCGAAAGTAGTTACTTTGAGGAGTGGTAGAACTATGGAGCCGAAGAAAGTCAATGAGGATAATACAAAGACCGTGGAAAAGAGTGAGGCAAAGGAAAATGAAGAGGCATCCAAGAGTAGTGATGATCAAGAACTTTCCAAAACTCTTGACTAACAAGATAATACGAAAGACCTCTCTACTGTACCAGGTAAGTAGGAAAGTATTCCTTTCTCTCAAAGGACGAAGATGGATGAGAAAAAAAAAGAAATTTAAGAAATTTTTTAAAATTTTTAAAAGATTGAAATTAGCATTCCTGTTATTGAATCCATTGAAAAGATGCCTAGCTATTCCAAGTTCATTAAGTAGATTTTATCAAGCAAACGGAAGCTAAGGGGAGACGAGATTTTGTGTTCAAACGAAGAATGCAGTGCTATTATTCAAAAGAATCTTTTCCTTAAGTTTAAGGATCTTGCGTTCGTTTTCCATCCCATGCGAGGTAGGAGGAGTGAT
Organism: Cinchona pubescens; assembly: GCA_025175665.1. Lineage (NCBI taxonomy): Eukaryota > Viridiplantae > Streptophyta > Magnoliopsida > Gentianales > Rubiaceae > Cinchona > Cinchona pubescens. The sequence continues at coordinate 6,519,714 of JANKKI010000123.1, read as the reverse complement.
ATTTCAAAGAGCCCTTTGTGATTTGGGCACCTTCATCAATCTTATGCCACATTCCACGTACAAGAAGTTGAATGGAGGAAAACTCAAACCAACTAACGTTACTCTTCAATTGGCATATCGAAGTGTGAGGCAACCTGTACGAGTGGTCAAGGACCTCATCATCAAAGTAGGCAAAGTATTCCTTCTTGTAGATTTCATAGTTCTCAACATGGAGAATGATGTGATGACCTCTTTAATTCATGAAAGACCCTTCTTGGTCACCGAACGAGCCATCATAGATGTTCAGACTAGAAATTTATAATTCAGAGTTAATGATGATATTGTGTCATTTAATTTTTTTGATTCTTTTAAATTTTTGTCTGAATATGATGATGTAATGAGTGTTGATGTTGTTGATGATTTAGTTATGGATTTTTATAGGAAATCTGCAGAAGATGACACTAAAGATATGGAAGACTTCCATGAAGAAAGATATAATGGAAATTAGTGAGCACTCAAAAGGAGGAGACGGAGGAAGTTGTAAAAGAGAACAAATTGAAAAGTAACGGTAAGGGGGGTCTCCGACCAACGAACCCCCAAGGTTGAACTCAAATCGCTTCCTTCTCATCTTAAGTATGTTTTTCTTGGAGAGCATGATACAAATCCTATTATTGTGAGTGTTTCACTTTCAAATATTGAATTAGGTAAATTGATTTTTGTTCTTCAAAAGTATCGTGGGACAATTGCATGGAACATTGAGAACATAAAAAGCATAAGTCCTTTGGTATACATGCACAAAATACTCCTCAATGATACCTACAAGCCATTCAGACAACCTCAAAGAAGGTTAAATCCGACCTTAAAGGAGGAAGTTAAAAAGGAGGTTTTGAAATTGTTAGACTCCGGGATCATTTATCCCATAAGTGATAATGAATAGGTAAGTCCAACTAAAGTAGTTCCAAAGAAAGAGGGATCACAATAGTTTTAAATGAAAAATAATCTCAAAAGTGAATTAATTCCCTCTAGATCAGTGACGAGGTGGCAGATCTGCATTGACTATAAGAAACTTAATGAAGCCACTAGGAAAGATCATTTTCCTTTGCCATTCATTGATCAAATGCTTGAGTGTTTATCTGAACATGCATTTTATTGCTTTCTTGGTGGTTATTTAGGATATTTTCAAATTTCACTTGCCCCTAAAGATCAAGAAAAAAGCACTTTCAATTGTCTATATGGAACTTTTGCTGACCGGCGTATGCCTTTTGGGTTGTGCAATGCCCCTAACACTTTCCAGAGATGCATGTTTGCTATTTTTCCATAAAATGATTAAGAAATTTATTGAGATTTTCATGGATGATTTTAGTGTTTTTGGTGATTCTTTTGATTCTTGCTTAGATAATCTTGCTTCTATTTTGGAAAAATGAGGGCCCACCAACTTGGCACTAAATTTGGAAAACTATCATTTTATGGTCAAAGGAATTGTGTTAGGCTGCCATCGAATTTTTGCTATACATGTAAGGGCATTGAAGTTGATAAGTCTAAAGTACAATTCATTGAAAAATTGCCTTCTCCTACTAATGTGAAAGGAGTGAGGAGTTTTTTACGTCACGCTAGTTTTTACCAACATTTCATTAAAACTTTTTCTTTGATTTCTTGCCATTTAAGTACTTTGTTGCAAAAAGATGTGCCATTTGTTTTTAATGATGAATGTTTGTTTGCTTTTGAGAAATTGAAAAAAGTTTTAATTACCCACCAGTCATAGTCTCTCTGAATTGGAATTTGCCTTTTGAATTAACGTTGATGCAAGTGACTATGCCTTGGGGTGGCTTTTGTCAAAAGAAAGGTAGAGTTTTGCATGTGATTTACTATGCTAGTCGCATCCTTAATGAAGCTTAAATGAATTATTCTACTACGAAAAAAGAGTTGCTAGCAGTAGTGTTTGCATTTGATAAGTTTAGGTCATATCTTATAAGTAACAAGGTGATTGTTCATACAGCACATGCAGCCCTTAAATACTTACACTTGTAAAGTTGATGAAAAATGAAGCAAAACCTAGACTAATTAGGTGGATTTTACTATTCCATGAATTTGATTGGGAGGTGGTAGATAAGAAAGGAGATAAGAACACGATAGCATATCACCTATCAAGATTAGAGCAGTCAAAGGCGGAATTAGGCGAGAAGTTGCCAATCAATGAGAACTTTTTGGAAAAGCACTTGATGCCAGTGGATAGTAATGCACCTTGGTATGCGGATATTATTAATTTCCTTGTGGGCAAGGTAATCTCACCCACTCTGGACTCTAATCAGCAGAAAAAGTTCCATTCAGAGATTAAATACTACATCTGGATGATCCTTTTCTATACCGTCGATGCGAAGATCAAGTCATTCGGAGATGTATTCCGAAAAGCAAAATTCATAGTGTCTTATATCACTGTCACTCTTCACTGGTAGGAGGACACCATGGCTCTCAAAGGACAGCAGCGAAGATCCTTCAGAGTGGGCTTTATTAACCTACATTATTCCAAGATGCAAGAGAGAGAGCTTTGTGCTACATTGTGATGAATGTCAACGTGCCGGTAACTTGTCTAGAAGAGATGAAATGCCATTGCACAATATCTTAGTCTATGAAATTTCTAATGTATGGGCATTGATTTTATGGGCCCTTTTTCACTATCGCACAACAATATATTAATTCTTGTATCGGTGGATTACGTGTCCAAATGGGTGGAAGTAGCGGCACTACCAATGAATGATGCTCAAGTGGTAGTGAATTTTGTGAGAAAGAATATTTTCTCACGGTTTAGTGTTCCGCGAGCAATCATAAGTGACAGATGATCGCACTTCAAAAACTCTTTATTTGAATCCGTCTTGTCCAAATGTGGTGTAAACCACAAGATAGTCCTAGTATATAATCCGCAAACTTCGGGGCAAGTAGAAGTGTCCAATCTGGAGTTGAAGTGCATTCTTGTGAAAACTGTAAACTCTTCAAGGAAGGACTGGATCAAAAAGCTTTTTGACGCACTATGAGCAAATAGGACAACTTTTTTACAAGACTCCAATATGAATTTCTCCTTATCGAATGGTCTACATTAATGCTTGTCATCTTCTCGTGGAAATTGAGCACAAAGCATATTAGGCAATCAAAACTCTAAATTATGATCTGAAGGAGGCTGGGGAGAAAATACTTCTCGATTTGAACGAATTCAATGAATTTCAAAGAGAATCCTATGAAAATGCAAAACTTTATAAGGAGAAAATGAATGACTGGCATGAAAAGCATATTTATGGGAAAGAATTCAAAACTAGGGACATGATTTTATTGTACAATTCAAGACTAAAGTTATTCTCCGGAAAATTGAAGTCAAGATCGTCATGACCATTTAAGGTAGTGTGAGTATTCCCATATGGCTCAGTGGAACTTAAAGGAAGCCAAGAAAACTTCAAAGTGAATGGCCACCGGGTGATGCGCTACTATGGCGAATTATCCACGAGGAACGAGAAACCTCGCCAATGCTTCTTACGTCCTAAAGTCGAGCCTAAGACTATAAACAATCTAGGGAGCTGCATGGGAGGCAACCCATGTCTTTTTATAATTTTGTTTTTCTTTGTGCATGTTCGGTTTTATTTTATATACTTATTATTCGGTCCAAAAATACGCATTCAACGGGCCAAAATGTATTTTCATAGCTCTATTACTGGTTTGAGTAGTTGGGAACCATTTTTGCATGATTAAGGTTCTTAATTTACACACATGCACACTAATTGGGGTGCATGTACATAATTTCTAGAATGCAAAAAAAAAATTTCTCGACTCACGCACATATATGAGCTTCAGCTTGTGCATGTGCACAAGTTGCAAACCATGATTAAATTTTTGTGCCTGACTCGCCCAAATGCGCAAGTTAATATAAGGGACCAATCGGTTTCCTCTTTCTAATCAAATCCAAACACATCTTTCAAAATCCCTTTCTCTTTCCAAATTCCTCTCAACCCTAAAATTTTCAACCCTCAAACCACTCCTTTTTCTCATCAATCTATGCCAAGTTTTCTTCAATTTTGCAAGCATAAACATCATTGAGGTATGACATTCATTAAATTCCTTCAAATTTTTTCTTGTTGGGTCAATACATTGCATTGAAGGCAAATTTTCAATTTTCATACTTTTATTATGTTTATTTTTGTTGAATTACATTCTTGGATGTTGGATGTGTTGGCCCCAAAGCAACCTAAGAGGGGGGTGAATTAGGTTGTCTCAAAAAACAAACCTTTTGAAGTGCTTAATGAAAATACAAACTTTGTGCAACAAATAAATACTTAAGCACAAATGATCAAAGATAAATATTTAGCAATCAAAGCTTAAAGAACAAATAAAAGATTGAGATAAAGAATATTAAACCAAACTCCCAAGCTTCTCAAGTTTGGAGTACATCCACTAGTAGTGCCTCTTCAAAGAAGGTGAGGCAATAACCTTCTTGTACACAAAGTAGGCTCACCCTTGCACCAACTAAGTTCCTCTAGTTGAGCCAAAGGGTTTTACACTACAACCTCACTTTTGTACACTTGTTTTTCAATATCCCTCCACTCTTACACTTGAAGATCACTCACTAGTCTACTCTTGCTCACACTAATTCCCACTAGTTGAGCCAAGAGAACTATACTACTCAAACCAATACAACCCACAATATTTTAGCCTATTTCTCCCCAAAAAGCTCTTACAAGTGTTTGTATTGAATGTAGTAGTTCCTTACATCATTTGGAAGTCCTTGGGCTATTTATAGATGAAAGATGTGCTGAAATTTGAGCTCTAATGGTCAAAAAACTAGCTGTTAAAAACTAGCCGTTAGGGGTTCGGACGTCCGTTCATGCATCCTACAGCTTGATGAACAGTGTCTCGGATGATCATATGCGTCCTACAGCTTGATGAACAGTGTCTCGAACGGTCATATGCGTCCTACAGCTTGATGAACAGTGCCTCGGACGGTCATATGCGTCCTACAGCTCTGACAGAAACTTACTTCATTTTGAGCTCCATTTTTCGGATGCTCCCTTGCGTCCGATCTCCTTTCTTTCGGACGCTCTTCATCCATGATCCGAAAGGTGTTGTTCAACTTTTGATTGTTTTTCTTGATTGTGTTTGGATGATCATTTTCATCCGATCCTTCCTATTTTTCTGCACACTTGTTTGCAAACCATTAGTATGATTTGGTCATCATCAAAACATGATTATCATAACTGGAGTTTCAACAGGATGTTTGAATTTTTACTTGGTTAGATGAATTGGGAGTACTTGTGTATTTTATACGTAGAAAAATCTCTATTTGTTCATGCACACAAAATGTTCGACGAAATGTCTTAATGAGAAAAATTGTTAAAACCTTTGATGTTTGTGGAGAAATTTGATTCTTTGGACTTCTCTTATGGCATATGATTACTCCCCATTCGATTTTTGTAGTTAACAAGGGGTTTAGGAGTGTCTTGGTTCAACATGTGCATGACTTAATATGAGTGTTCTTATATTTTATTTGCCCTTGTGAATACTAAGTTTCATTTTAGTTTGAGGACGTAAAACAAAATAGGTGTGGGGTGATGAAACAACTCCTAGATAGTGCAAAAGTGTTATTTGTGTATGTTCTATCTAATATTATATTTTCTTTAGGCATGATGCGCAAATGCAAGCCTACCTCTAGAGCCTCTTTCTCAGCACAACAAGAACATTCTGAGCAGGAGGAGGAACAAGTTCCAAATCAATTTCTAAACATTGCGGCCAACAAATGATATGTGTTTGATATTGTAAAAAAGGCGACAATGAAAGAAAGGGGTGTACAAATCCCTACTGCTGGAGCCCTTGAAATTCACAATGTTGTGCAGCACGTGGCTGGAATTATTTTGTCTCTATCCCAAAGAAAGCCTTGCTCCTGGTAGTACGTGAATTTTATGCCAATATGCATCACTACGCGGAGTATAAAGTGTTTGTTAGGGAAAAAGCAGTGGATATCTCCAGTAATGCGATTAATCTGTTGTCGCGAGTAAATCGAGTTTGTAATGATGAATGGCCGACGATTCGTGACACCAATATGGAGCTGACTGACATCACGAATCTTATCAACATCGGAGAGGTGGATCATGGACAAAGGGTGCTGGGGGGATTGCACGACATTTCGATGCCAATAAGCTTCTGCCAATTTGGATTGTCTGGTTTAAATTTATTTGTGCTTGTCTCCTTCCGGTAAGTCATTTAACTCATGACACTTTGGAGAAAGCCAAATTATTATATTCAATTGCTTCTGGTCGACCAATGGATGCGGGCCACTTAATTAGCCAATAGATTTGGCATACCACTGTGGTTAAGCCAAATGGCTTGTGGTTCCCATATCCCATTACTATGTTATGTCTTGATGATGGTGTTGTGAAGGACCCGACCGAAGAAAAGTTTAAATCCAGTAAGCCTATAGTATTGGATGGTGGTACCAGAACTCCAGTTCGTATGATCTCTAGCCAAACTTCAGCATCGACTAGTGAACTAACTCCAAGACTTAGTCAAGAGGAGATGTTTCAGTAGATTTTAGTGGAGCACAGGCGCTTACGACACCACTTTGATATGTTTGCTCATTATCAGCAAGAGTGGCAGTAAGACGATGGAGGCTCGACAGTTAGCCTGGGAGTGAGGGAAGGATTCTTTTACCTTGCCACCTTTTCTCTCTTTTCCATATGAGATAGCTTCCTCTGACGATGAGTCCTGACTTCTTTCTTCTAATGTCGATGCCACTTTGGGATTTGTTCTTGAAGATAGCCTTATTGATTTCTTTTTTTTTAACTTTTCACATCTTTTAGGATGATTTTGTATTTTTTATTATATCCTTTTTAATTTCTTTGATTTGATAGTTGTGTATTCCCATAAGGGATTAAGTTTTCTACTATTGCGGATTCTTTTAGTGTCTTAATGCCTTAATAAGTGTAACGTTTGTTCTTATTTTAGTGCTATGAGAAGTTTCGACTTGCCTTGTCAATATTTATGATGGGATATTCTGCACCAATCATTCTTCATTGCCATAGAAGCTTTCCTTCTCCCTTTTTGTGCTTTTATTTTCTTTAACATTGGGGACAATATTTTTTTCTAAGTGTGGTGTAGGGAGTTAGTCTGAATTTTTATTTTCTTGGTGTAGTTTGCTCAATATTTTCTTTAATATTTTAGCTTTACTTTTGATCTGAGAGTTTTTCAAGATTTTTGAAAATTTTTGTGCGAATTAGTGGATATTTTTAAAATTTTCAAAAATTTTGCAATCGCTTAGTATATGTCTCATTGATTTTCTGCATGATAATTTTTTAGCTAAACCATTATGAGTAAGTAGTTGGTGTTAATAATTTCCTTGCATGAATTCTCATAATTTTGAGCACATAGCCATAAATTATTTTATTTTTGACACTTAGAGATAATTGTGTTAACTCATTTATATTGCATCCCAAAACTTGCTTTATTACACTTTCAAATCGAAATTATAGACATCATAATTTGATTTAAAGATAAAGGTAGAGCATTTCTTTGGACGTTTAAGCATTCAAGCCGACCTTTATTTTGAAATTTATATCCCTAGTTCCCTATTTGAGCCTTAATTACAATGAATGGAGAGAAACAACATTGGTCGCGTTCTTCCATTAAAACTCATATTACCTACCTTGATAAGCTTAAAAAATTCTTTAATTTTTCTATCCCAAAGTCCCTTAAAGAGCTTTAATGCGCACAACTATTTATTTGGGGATATAAGGGTGAAAGGTAGTTAAATGAGGGACGAAATTGTATAAGTGAGTGGTGTACAATTATGTGACACGGGATATTGGGAGAATTTGAGAAGAAAATTTTTGACAAGTACGGGTAGTGCCTATCACTGGTACCTACCCTGTTGTGATATGGGTGTATTTGATTTACAGGTAGTGCCTATCACTGATACCTATAGTGGTGTGTTTGCGGGTAATGCCTATCACTAGTATCTGTATCAGGGACGGACATGAAAATTGATAAATAAAGGTCCAGGGAAAAGGTTGACGAGTCGGGTTGATATTGAAAAAAAGAAGACTTTTTGTTTGTGGCATGAAATTTTACATGGGGTGTTTGTTGATTAAGTGTGGGGTTATTTCTATGAAGGATTGTTTTCGTTTTTGTGTTGGAGAAGAAGTTTTATTTTGATGTGTGGCAAACATTAATTTAAAGCTCTTTCTTTTATGTCGGGATATCCTTATCTCTTCCTTCATTAGCTAGTACCTTAGACTATTGTTACAAGCTAAAAAGTCCTACCTAATTTAAATTGAGTTAGTTGTCTATATTAGAGGAGATGTGTAAGAAGAGTGAGCTTTGGGGTGTTCAGAAAAATTCCAAGAGTTTGCATACATTGATCCAACTGTCTTGAAAACCATATTTTTATTAAATGGCTATATTCACACACACACACCAGATTTCATGTCTACGGTTTTATTAGCATTTGAACTCTTGAATTCTTAGATTACTTCTGATGATGGCATGGTTCTTAATTATTCATGTGGACAATTTTTGTGATGTGTTGGGTATATTTGTGACGAGCTTATCCATTTTCATTCTATTTTTGCTCGAGAATGATCAAAAGTTAAGTGTGGCGTATTTGATGAGCTCATAAATGTTGACACATGTAATTCATGTATCGTTTACCTCTTTTTTCACGTAATTTGAGAAATAATTAAGTGAATTATGGGCCTGATTGTTTTATTTTTAGTTTCTATAGGTCTTGAATGAAAAATGAGCCAAAAAGACCAAAAAGTTGGAAAAAATCAAAAGGATGCAAGACGTACACCGGCGATGAACGAATTTGGACACTATTCCGTATTTCGAGCATAACTTTCTTGTCCAAACTTCAATTGAAGTGATTCAAGGTACTTTGAAAAATCTAACATAAAGGGGTAAAACTTTTATGTTTTGAGCTTTTCCGAATTCCAACAGCATCGAGGTCGAAATCGAGGTGGAAATTGAGCTAGCATACTGTCCTTTGCGCACTTGAGCAAGAAAAGCCTGCGCACATAAAAAGAACTTTTGCCTCTGGAATTTGTACACGTGCACAAGAAAAGGCTGCCCATGTCGAGCAGCACTTAGCGTGAATTGCTTGTCTTGAAAGTTTTCTCCACACAGTTGGACTCCCACACTTATCAAGTTTTAACTTATTTCTAGCATCTTAGAGGCCTAAATCCTGATTTACCCCCTATAAATACCCCATTTTGAGGGGAGTCAAACTGAACATAGCAACCTTTAGTTGGATTAGACATTAGAATAGAAATTCATTAGATTAGGGTTAGGGTTTCATTCTTCTTGTTTAAGACTACAAGTTCCAACAATTTTTTGTTCCAACAACGTTACTGAGTTTGATTTCTTGATTTATATTCAATTTACTTTTAGATCTTATTTCAATTCCATAGTTCTAATTTAATTTTTCTGAGATTTACTTTTCTATTTCATTAGTTTAAGTTTGTTTAGGGCAACTTTTATTGCTTTTGCTAGTTTTAATTAGTTTTGGTATTTGTTCCTGATTTCTAGTAGTTAAAGATAGAACCAAACTCTTGCAATTAATTTGTCTAACTAGTTCATAGGTTTGTGAACCATAATAATTGTGCAATAGTTCTTGTGGAAAAGATCCATGCTCACCCTATCAACAAACATACCGCATATCCTTGCGAGAGTGTGCAGGTATTGATTAGGGTTATTAAGGCTTAATTATAACTTATTTGTGAATTCAATTATCCAGTCAATAATTACACCAAAAACTTTTCAACACATCTTAAATCAAGTCGATCAGAGTTCGGACAAGAAAATTATACTCAAATACCAAACAATGTCCAAATTCGATCCTCGCTAATGTACATTTTTATCCTTGTGATTTTTCTCCAACCTTTTGATCTTTTTTTACTCCTTTTTCGTTCCAAACCTACACAAACTAAAAATAAAACAATTAAACTCATAATTAACGCAAATATTGCTTGCATCACATGAAAATGCGGTGAATAATACATAAAATATAGGACATTTAAGAGCTTATCAAAGTTGCAATTAATTTGTATGTCCTGTTTAATGATCGCTAACTGGCAGGGGTTCCATTATTCCTAATAATTCGTGTAGTATTTTCTTTGTTTAACTCTATGATGACATTGTTGAAAGTGATGTAGAATAGATATGAATAGTATTAACTTGGAAAAGATTCGTGCTTAATAGGAAACTTTGCTAGTTTATGCTTGTCTCCCGCAGAATTCTTATGACATTTGGGTTTTATAGGTGCAACGTTGTCAGTGAAGTCAATCGCTAGCAGTTTTATTCATTTGATTTTACCTTGTATAATTGCATTGTTCATTATTTATTTTCTTTGTTAACTTTCATTAGGTACATCATCATCGATTCCTTATGTAGCTGTTCTACAAAGATTGAAATTAACTACATCTATATTAGTTTTTGAGGGAACGATAACTCTACTTTTTTAATCACTTTACTATTTGATCGACTAGTACACTTGCTAGTTTTAGTACGCATCACTAGGCTAGGTGTCGGGACTCCAATTGGAAATTTGATGAATTGAATAATTTAATTTTGATCCAAATTTTTTTTCTCTCTTCTAATATGAAATCTCTTATAATTTAGTTTATTCTTTTCTCTTTTGGTTTTGACCCTAAAATTTTGCCTAGAAAAGGTTACTTCATTCTAGTTCGACAATTTTAGCTCTCAAAAAAATTATTTTCTATCAGCAGTAACGAAACGAACATACATAATGACCTCAAATTCACATTTTTGATAATTTGATGATCATTTTTGCAACAAAAAAAAAATAGTTCAATTGTGTCATTTGTTGTAAGCAATTGGTTTGATGATCATTGGAGCAGTTTGCTCTAAGCAATATGATGGGATATGATAGAAATAATGACCTGAATTACCATATTACACTGCATATGCCAATTTAAGATGATTGTGAATTTATATGAGCAATTGGCAAATAAAAATAGTGGATGTTGAAAAGCAATTTTCGTTATTAGTTACTCATTTAAAAGGATAATTTGGACAAGCATCTAATACTTTACAGTGTTAATAACACTTTTTACACCTTGAAACCACACCGTAGTTGCAGTTTATCACCTGAACCTAAATAATATACACTATTCCTTTAAAATATTTCATAATATAAATATTTTTAAAGGACTGTATGTAGATATTTTGACAAAAATACCCTTCAAAAATAATTGTGGCCAAATTTATTGTGCAATTATTTATTTTCTAATAATTCCATATAATCTCTTTAATTTTTTTTTTTATTTCATGATTGTTAGAGAAATTCATGAATTTCAAATTTTTCTTAATTAATTTATACATTTATTTTCTTCATTTATAAAATTAACTGCAAAAAATGAGAATTTTACAACTATTTTTTGTTCATTTTCATTTTGCATGAACTAATCATATAAAATGTCATTGATTTAAATATATTTTAATTAAGAATATCTTTTTTCACAATAAATAATATGGCACAAGAAAGATTATATTTTAACTACACAAGTACATTTTTGTTTCTTCTATGATATCAAAACACATATATTTTTTTTTTAATTAAGTCTACAGTATGGGGCTTGTATAAATAAAAGATATTTTAGTTAATTATTTTTAATATATATGATACTATAAAACAAAAATGAGTAAAAAAAGTAGTTGTAAAAGCTCACATTTTCCTATTTCAGACTTAGTTTTAGAAATGCAGAAAATAATGTATAAGTTGATTAAGGAAAATGTGATAATTAGAGGAAGTTCTCTTATTATCATGAAACTATATATATATATATATATATGGAATCATTAAAAATGAAATAAATGAAAGATAATAATAATAAACTGAAAAAAAAAATAGCTATCTTCTATCTTATTCTCTAGCTCTCTTCTAAGTTTTCTTGGTTTTCATGCTTCAATGGCTGCCTTTCAGTCTTGGTTGAAGGACAACCTCACCCTCCCAGCTGTTCTTTTGCTGATGTGGTGTCGATGAAGCCCCAGCCTATTGCTTTAAAGAAAAAATCTCAATTTAAGGGTAAGCCAACAGTTTGCTTTTCGAGGTTGGATGTTCAACACTCATCCTTGCCTTTCAAATTTTCTCTTGTTGGCAAATTCTTGGAAGGAAAACCATCAATAGCGGCTCTTTATCCTGAGTTCAAGAAGATTGGTTTTAAAGAAGAGTTGGTCATCCATCTAAGGTTTCTAGAGTTCTGTCACATTCTTATTTGTTTGATTTGGAAGAAGATTTCCTCCATTGTTGGTGTAAGGGATACTGGACTATTCTAGGATTTGGAGTGAGAATCCTCAACTAGACACCGGATTTCAGGCCAAATGTTGAATCTCCTATCATTCTGGTGTGGATTTCTCTAACTGATCTCCCCGTGGTGTACTTTGATAAAATTGCACTTTTCTTAATCGCTCAATTGGTTGGCAACCCACTAAATATTGACAAATCTACAGTAACAATCAAGAGACCTAGCATGGCTAGGGTTTGCAATGAATGTGACCTTACCAAAGACCTGGCATCTAGGGTTTACATGAGCATAGAGGACAAAGGTTTTTGGCAATTATTGTTTATGATGATTTGCCTTCAGATTGTTCCACATGCAAAAGGGTAGGGTACTCACAAGAGGATTGTTATTTTAATAAATCACAAAAGGATTGTCATTTTAATAAATCACAAGTTCATCATGATGCTACCATCATTTCAGAACAACAGGATACTTAGAAAGTTCAGTCACAAAAATTGCTAAAAAAGAATGTTAAAAATTTGGTTTGGTAGCCGAACTAGTTTGGTGAAGGATCATCGGCTTATCAATGGCTAATACTAGTCCCTTGTATGCTAGGAGTTTTAGATAATTTGACTGAGAAAGTTACAACCAAGGTGGATACAACGTCACCTGAAAAACTCGTATCTAATACAGAGGGTAATGAGTTGGATACAATTTCAGTTCAGCAGCCATTAGATGCCCATATATCTGATATGTTGACCCACAATCATAGTCTTGATGATGACAATACAATCTAATAGTTTGAACTTGAGTGCAAGAAGTTTACTATATCTAACCCAACAGGATTTTCAGACATTGCACATTGTCCTAAATGGAAGAGTTTTGGACGATCAACATCATCTGAATAGGACTAAGTTTCTCGGATGCAAGAATTCAACCAAACAAGAATTTCTTGAACTTAGTGCACCAACTAGATTGTATGAAAGGTCAGGCAGAGAACAAGGATTCTGAGGTGTTCGAAATGGACGCTCAATATTGTCCGAAGAAAATCCTATCGAACAAACCTGACCATCCGAAGGCAGATCAACACTTGGATATTATTAAACCTTCCAGACACACTGCACTGTCTGAGGATCTGACTCAACATCCTACTTGATTCAAACGTTGGAACCAATGCAACCTCGATCGTCCGAATATAGATTTTAACCTCCATATTATTTCATTGATCAGACGCTCATAAAGGACCTCAGACGTCCGAAATCTATAACGGCTAGTTTCTCAGCATTTATTACTTAGCCGTTAGGAGGTGGTTGGATGCTGTTTTGTTGCATCTATAAATGCCAACCAATTTGAATTTATGATGAACAACTTTCACATTGAATACAAGCATCTACAAAGCTATTTGAGTAAATATAGGCTTTCTATAGTGTTGTATTAGAAAAGTATTTTAGTGAGCGATTTTCAATTGTAAAGAGTGGAGAGATAATTAGACAAATATTGTACAAAGTGAAGCTGTGTGTACAACTCTTGGCTCAACCAAAAAAAATTAGCGCGAGCAAGAGTAATCCTATTTGGTGTACAAAAACATTATTGTCTCACTCACATTGAAGAGGCACAAAGTAGTGGAATCATTATTTGTCTCGCTTTTTATTTGTGCATTTATTGCCTTGATCATTAATTATATTGCATCCATCTCATATAAGTTTTTATCTCTTAAAAGTTGCAATTAGTTTTTAAATAACCTAATTCACCCCCCCCCCCTTACGTTTCTTTAAGGCCAACAATTGGTATCAGAGATTGATCTCTTTATTTTGCTTAAATTGCATTTGAGTAAAGATCTTTATGGCAACCAATAATGCTTTATTTCTTGAAGGTCAATCTATCACTAGACCACCTATGTTTAATGGGGTGAATTTTATTAGTTGGAAAGATAGAATGAAAATCTTTTGGCAATCTATTGATATTGATTTGTGTTATGTTGTTAATGAAGGTCCTTTTGAAGCCAAAGATGCACTATTGTTGATGATCACACAAATAGAAGAAGAGAAAAATCGAGGGATGAGCTTACTCCACAAGATAAAGGAAATTTGACCTTGAATGCTAAAGCCATGAATGTGTTGTACAATGTCTTGGATGCTAACGAGTCAACTCGTGTCAAAGGCTGTGTTTCGGCTAAAGAGATATGGGATAAATTGAAAGAAATCCTTGAAGGAAGCGATGATGTGAGAGAACAAAAGAAATCCGTGCTTGTTGCCAAGTATGAGTCTTTCAAGATGGAACCACATGAGAATATTGACAAGATGTATTGTAGATTCAATGATATCATTAAGGATCTTGAAGCCCTGGGTAAGGAATATTCTTCGGGTGAAAAGAATAGAAAGATCTTGAATGCTCTATTCAAATAATGGGAAGCCAAATCCATTGCAATGGAGGAGGCAAAGAATTTAAATTCCATGCCCATTGAATCCTTAATTAACTCTCTTACATCTTATGAATTGAAGCTCAAGGCTAAAGTGAATGTAGATGATGAAGAAGCAAGACCAGAAAGAAGCATTGCCTTGAAGACTTCCCAAGAGGAAGATGAAAATGGTTCCATCAATTTAGAAGACGAATATCTTGATAAAAGTGATCTTGCACTCTTTACCAAAGGGTTTCTCAAACACTATATCAACAAAAAGAGAATGAGGGAAGGAGGAGCAATCAAGTTCAATAACTTCAAAGGGAAGACCAAGCTAGAAATTAAGAAACAAAATGAAAAGTACTTTGAATGCGGTCAACCCAGGAACTTTGCAAATGAGTGCCCTTCTAAGAAGAAAAATGAAGGAATGAAGCCCTACTTCAACGATTTTTAAATCACATGGGATGATTGCAATTCCGAATAAGAAGTTGAAAAAGAGATGGAATCGACACAAATAGCCTTTATAGCCATTGTTGATGATGAGGTAACAACTTCTTCTGATTCAAATGATAACAATGATGATCTTGAACCTTTCATTTTAAAATTGCATGACCGCTTAAAGGAATTTTATGCTAGAAATAAGGAGTTAGCTAGAAAAAATAATGCCTTGTTGAATGCTAACTCCAAACTTGTGAATGAAAATGATAGGTTATCAAAACAAAATGATGATTTGAAGAAAAGAATGCATGTGAAAACAAAGAACAAAAAAGAACAAGCCTCTTTGAAGAAAAGATTGGATGATCTTCACGTACTCTTGCACAGAAAAAAGGAAAAAGTTGTCGGCTTGAGAAGAAATAGAAACATGTTGATCAACAAGAACTTAATCACCTTTAGAAAGAATAATTTATGTTTTGCAAAATTGAAATCCTTTTTTTAGTTAAATAAGAACATTATTTGCAATTATTGCCAACAACATGGACATGAGAGAAATAATTGTTATGTCAAGAGAACTGAAAAACTTGGAATGAATTCCGTGTGGATTTGTAGTCAATTTACTAACTCTTATAGACCCAAGAAAATATGAGTACCAAAAGTTAACACTTAATTCTATGTGTAGGTAATGAAATCTTCACCAAAAACACTGTTAAAACCTTTCACTTTCCTCTTTTTGGACATTCTCCTTCCACCGAACCCTTACTGTGGCAAAAAAGGGGAACTTTTCTCAATTCCTTCAACTGACTCATTCTCTCCAAAATTCCTTCAGTAAATCATCTTCCCATTCCATTACTAATCTTCTCTTAACTTTTTTTTACCTTATTAATACCATTTTCCTTCCAATTCCTTAAAATCTCTTCCACCCTTTTTTTCACACTCTTTAATCCTTTCCTCAAATTCAAGATGGTTCGATCACATGGGGGATCTTCAACCGGCACTAGACGAAAGAAATCAAAAGGGAAGGCTCTAGTACAAGGCCAAACTTGAACGAATCCTCCACCCACTCCAAATCCCACCATGCCCAAATCATTGATGATAAGGCATCTAAAAGGTATACATCCTTTCTTAGTAAATCCATTATTGTGCAACATCCTATTTCCCAAGGCATGTTTGATGAATTAAACTTATCTTTTGTTAAAGAATGTAAGTTTTGGAAAACAAAAATGAGGGACTTTAATTCATATTGACTTGCCTGTGTATCACGACATGGTTTTACAGTTTACTACAAATCTTTGCAAAGGTTCAACTGTTCGAACCTTAGTGTCTCGTGTGAATCACATTAACCTTGAGTTTAATTTCAGTATTATTAATTTGATTTTTTAATGTGATGTTCTTTCTTCGATGAAGTTTCAACTTTTTTTTCCCTTGACAAATGGCCTGCTGTTGACACTCGATCTGATGTCGTGGAAGTAAAACAAATTTTTCAAGTGGATTTCAAACAGGCTTCGGAAACCAAAACCACTTTACTTAGTCCTGAGCTCAATATTTTGTACACGTTGGTTACAAACTTGCTGTTACCAACTGATGGACATCATACTGAGCCAGGAAAAATACAATTGTTCTTGTTTTATTGTGTCTTTAAAGGAATTCAACTTGACTTTGGATATTTGTTTGCTCCTTGTGGGAATTGTTTCTAACTGATACTCAAAGAAACAACTATCCCATTTGGAAAGTTTTTAACAAAAGTCTTTGATCATTTTGACGTTCCTTTCACTAGCAAAAAACAATATCCCTCATATTTTAATAAAGCTTACATTGAACGAAAAGGATTGCATTTTTTCAAACAAAATTGCTTCACTAAAGTTGACTGTGAAATTGAAAAATCAAAAGATCATGCCTCAAGTTCAGGACAATCACCTTCTCATCCTATTCCAGCTCAACCCTCTTCATCCGCACCTCCACTAATCCATTCTTCACAAATATTCTCTTCTAAACCCTCTTTTTCACAATTGTGCACTCTTGTCACCAATCTGGGAAATCAAACAACCACTTTTCAATGTCGAACCCTTCAGAAAATAAAGAGGTTTGAAACCAAGCAAACTATCATCCAGGAAGACTTAAGTTTGGGAATGTCTGCCGCCGCTCAAGTTTAATTTGCAAACATTCAGTCATAGTACATTCTCAAGTCCTCCTCTGATAGGGACGATGACATTAAAAATATCGAACCATTCCTACCCTGAGCAAGAAGCCCAAAAAGATCCAGCTAGTCCATAAAATCCTAGGAACGCTACGGTTCTAAGCTCCGATGCTAATGACGATGAAGATGTTGATGATACGTTTAATTACACCATGAAGTGCCACGATACTCAAGTGGCCTACAAGCACAATAGTGAGGCTAAGGATAATGATTTGCCCACAAAAAAGCAAAAACGCGAGGAGTGATCAAAGAAGAAAAATGATTTAGATTCCACATCCTAGTTTATAGTTTAGGTTATATTTGTTTAGTTTGAACTTGGCTGTTGATGTAATTTCTTGTCATTGATGAACTTGTTACTATTTTTTCTGTTAATGATGTTCGTTTTACCGGCGTTTTATCATCTATTGCTTGCACTTGTTTCTTGTGGGATTAAGTGAGGAGGAGAATCATCTCAAGAAGAGCCTTTCACTTGTTTTGTTTTGATCATGCCAAAAAGGAAAGAAATGTGGTTGTTTGATTATGATTGTTTGATTTAGATTGTTTGAGCTATGGTTGGTTATGATTGATTTCCTTGTTATTTGTCATCATCAAAAAGGGGGAAATTATTGACCCACAATCCTTGTTTTGATGATGACAAATACAATCTAATAATTTGAACTTGAGCTGTGCAGGATTTTGCTATATCTAACACAACAAGGTTTTCAGACACTGCACATCGTCCGAAATGGAACAGTTTTGGATGATCATCATCGTCAGAATAGGACTAAATTTCTCGTCCACAGGAATTCATCTAAACAAGAATTTCTCTGACGTAGTACACCATCCGAAAGATCAGGCAAAGAGCAAGGATTCTGAGATGTTCACAATACATGCGCAATATCGTCCGAAGCAAATCAGACACACCTGACCGTCCAAAGGCAGATCAACACTAGAATAGTATTTAACCTTTCGAACGCACTATATTGTCCGAGGACCTGACTCAACAACCTACCAGCTTCAGACGTAGGAACGGACGCAACCTCGGCCATCCGAACATAGATTTCAAGATCCTCCATGTTATCATTGATCGGACGCTTGAAAGGACGCTCATAAAGGTCCTCGGACGTCCGAAACCTATAACGGCTAGTTTCTTAACATTTATTACTTAGCCGTTGAGAGGCGCTTGGAAGTTGTTTCGTTGCATCTATAAATGCCAGCCAATCTAAATTTATGATGAACAACTTCCACATTGAATACAAGCATCTACTGTAGACACCTATTTTTGTCCCTTAAGTTGTCCCCTATTTTCCTTTTAATTTGTCTCTCAATTTTCTTTTAATTTTTGCTTTTCAATGTCTTTTTAACCTGCACTTTGATTTTCTTTTAATTTACCCTTTAATTCCTTCTTAATTTATGTTGTGATGTTTAATTATTCTTATGCATTTTATGTTTTTGAAATACTAAGAATAAGTTCTAATATTATTGAATTTTTAGATTTAAAAAAAAAAAAAAAAAATGTAAAAATTATTTTCTGCGTTTTTCACGAATGCCATTAACCAAAAATTTCAGATGGCCATACTCCCACATGACAAGGAATGGTCTTTGACCATTTTTACACTCAATCCAATTCGTTAAAAGCACAAAAAATCAGTCTAAAGCGGGAGAGAAAAAATTTTCTTAAGCAAAAGAAATCTGCCAAAATAGCCAACTTTGAGCCAAAATTCCATACGATCAGAGAGGAATTAGACTAAACGCAAAGAACAAAAGTTGTAGAAGGTCCCTGGAACTACAATTTATCTTTTGAAACCCAAAGAAAAATCTTCCATTTCGAGGGTCAAAAACGTGATAGAAAAAGGCTGTTGGTCCAGAAGATTTTCCAGAAAAATTTCTAAGTCTGGAAAATTTTCCAGACAACCAAATTTGAGCCAATATTTCAAGCGATGGAAGAGGAACTGGATTAAACTCAAAGAATAAAAGTTGTAGACCGTTCCAGAAGCTACAACTTTTCTTTTCAAACCCGAAGCAAAATCGCTTCATATTCTGGGTCAAAATCGTCGTGGAAAAAGGCTGGTAGCCCATAAAAATCTGCACAAAAAAAAAAGAAAGGTTAGAAAATTTTTCCATTTTACTCCCCATAGTGGGCCCACTTTTAGTCTTTATGCACATATTTTTTTTAATTACATTTAGGCCCTTCTGATAGGGCCCACTTGGTGCCACGTCATCGATGACGTGGCACCCCCAGATTGCGCCACGTCGTCCGTGACGTGGCGCCACCAGATTGCGCCACGTCATGGGTGACGTGGCACCACCAGATTGCGCCACGTCTTCGATGATGTGGCACCCCAGATTGCGCCACGTCATCCGTGACGTGGCGCCACCAGATTGCGCCACGTCATCGATGACGTGGCATTTTCTTAAACAATCTAACATGTGTGTAAGAGACAGGCCCTACAATGTAATGTTAATGAGGATTCGATGACGTAATAGTATCTGGTTAACATTCTTTCTTATACACATCTAGATGTGTATAAGAGACAGGCATATAACCACCAATTTTTGCTTTGATTTGTTTGGCATTTTAATATGTTTTAATTATCCTTGGATTGTGAAATTCTTGTTTTGTCTTATAAGAGGAGTTTAATTAAAACTCATAAGGGCTTCGGGTCTACACATCATTCTTTATTAATAGATTTTGTGATGATTGGTGCTTTATTTTAATGTTTATTGGTCTCATTATAATATTTATGCCTTATCTTATTTGTTAAATTAGGTGAATTTACTCTTTTGCCCTCAAATTTTGGATTAGTTGAACAACTAGAAGTTAAATATTTGAATAAAATTCAATTTAGCCTAGGACTTAATAATTGTATCAATAATATAAAATTGGGCTTAGAAATAAACTCTCATAAGGGCAAAACCTGTCTCTTATACACATCTAGATGTGTATAAGAGACAGCCTTTAGATGGTCTTTTTAATTGGACCGGGCTAAATCTACCTGTCAATGTTAATATTTACTATTTATTTTCGTTTCCTCATTAACATGTACATATTTTATTACTTTAAAACTATCTCAAAGCACACGTATGCTACAAAGCCGGCAATAATGAATACTAAAATTGAAAAGCGAAACGCGATAAAATCACGCAACCGGTCCAACGCCTTGATTTGAAAGTAGGATTTTTGCATTCAATCACCTATTTCACGAGCACCACACGTTGGCGACGGTGCGGTACCACCGGTGCCGGCCGCATAAGTGTAGGCGCGACAGCGTGGCGACTAGATGGGGACTTTGAGAATCCGGGCGCACGATTTTAACGCGTTTCTCTCAATTTTACCCCGTTCATTATAAACCGGCTAATTTTTACCCATTTTTGTGTGCTATGTTACCGGCTCTATACCTCGTTTTGCGTGCCATATGCTATATGTTACTTTATCTGTTCTTTTCAATTAATTTACACTTGTTTTAACGTATTTCACCATTTTGCTGTCTGGTGTGCCGACTTACGGATTTTAGGTCTCGTTTTATGTGCCACATGCTATCACACCATAAGTAGACAGGATAATCCTCTGGAACAACAGCTGTATTTCACTATGTTTGCTGTCTTGAGTGCCAATTTGCTCGATTTAGGTCTCGTTTTACGTGCCATATCCTGTCTACTTATGGTGTGATTTTATGTTCTTGCTTTATTGTACATGTTTTAATATATCTTGCTATTATACCTATTTGTGGTTAATTTGGGGGAAATTTTTGGGGTGTTGGGGTGCATCAAACCTTTAGAGCCAAACAATAAAATGTAGAAGGATACTGGCACGAACCGTGAACACACATAACACATGTCTCTTTATTGCATGTCCTATTTTTGTGGGTGTCGTTCCCACATTGCCTGTAGGAATTAAGATGATCTACCCAGATATGCGGTCGTGACACAATGTGCACGTAACGGTATCTGTGGCGATCACCCAACCACCGACGATAAGGCCCATTGGAATTGACGGATTTTATTTTTGGGCCCAAAGTCTGAAGGTTCGGGAGCCAAGCCTATCTAGATTGCATTAGTAAGCCTAGCCTCATGGTCATATAGCTTAAACCATAGGGCAGAACCGTGTGGACCTTGTTTAGGACACTAGACACGAGGCGGTAAGACCCACCCATTTATCTGGCTTGTAATAGTAAATTTCAGCCTTACAATTTTTGCTATGTAATAGTAATTAATTTTTCTGATTCGTATGATTTATATTGGCCCTGTAATTTGTATCTACTTCCCGCAAGAAAGAGTAAATTTTGATTTTTGCATTGCATAAGCCTTAGGTAGGGTCAAAGGCATATGGTTGCCAGACCCAAACAGGAGACCCACCCCCGCGACATGTTTCCAAAGTTTTATTATCCCTTGTGTGCATTTAGGCTAACCCAAGCGTTGTAGGGCCCCCGTAGGCTACTTATTGCATATCATTAGCCGTAGAAGGGATACCCTGTCGGATACCCTGTGTATAGAATTGCATACCTATCCCTAGGTACATAACCTACAAAGGGATTTGCAAGCTTGTGTGTTCGTTTTATAAAGGCTCTGAAGGGGTACAAGCCTCAGGTAAGGCTAACATGTATTTCATGCAGATGAGTTCCGCTCGAGTAATTGAAAAGGCGACCAAAATGCCCTATTTGCTACAGGAGTGGGAACGAAGATTGCTCTATCAGACAGACTAGATAAGCACAGGCAAGATTACAAAAGACTTCAAGAACAGCAATCCTGTATTCAAGAGCAGGAATACAACCGAAAGAGGGCATGCACCGAGATGACCGATGATCTGGGACGCCTAATGCACAATGGGGCTGCTGAATCAGCATGTAGCAAGCTTCTACGGTACGAGGAGCAAATGATGAAGATACGAGACCATCTAAAGGAGCTCGCCTAATAAGTTCAAACGGGCTTCATCCCCTTTAGAGTTTTTTTTTTTTTTTTTGCTTTCAGGGTTCCTGGGGAAGGAACCAAGTTTTATGCTGTAAATTTATGTTTATGTTTGTTTATATATCTGAATT
Organism: Cinchona pubescens; assembly: GCA_025175665.1. Classification (NCBI taxonomy): domain Eukaryota; kingdom Viridiplantae; phylum Streptophyta; class Magnoliopsida; order Gentianales; family Rubiaceae; genus Cinchona; species Cinchona pubescens. The sequence continues at coordinate 6,497,421 of JANKKI010000123.1, read as the reverse complement.
TTTCTTTATGTTTTAATATGTAGGTCCTAAGTGTCAAAATAGCTGCCCAAAGCAGCCCTATTTATACCCGCTCGCGTGCACATAAGCTCCGATTTGAAGACAGTATGAGCACCGTACCAGCAAAAGATGTGGAAGGGACCAGTGGGGATCTAAACCCAGAGATGGCAGAGTTAATGCGCAAACAGATGGAATCTATGATGGCTGCTATGGCCAGTATGAACCAAGAAATGCAATGGTACAGGCAAACTTATGGGCCTCACCCCGCCAATCAGGAGATGCTACCTCCTCATATTCCTAATCCCGGCATGGGGATGCCGCTATCCCTACCACCACAGAATCAACCTCCTCCAACTCCCGTGCCACCACTGACAGATCCAATTCCACAACCACCACCTCCTCTTGAGTTGGAGTACACTCCGGGAGAGGAAGCTGAATTAATGCCACCACCACCCACTGTACCGACTGTCAATGATGCCCTATTGAAAAAGATGGAGCGGTTCGATAGTTTCATGAAGCAGCAACAGGGGACAGATAAATTTGGAGGCATCGACTACCAAGATCTATGTCTATTCCCTGAGGTGCAATTGCCGCCAAAATTTAAAATCCCAGAATTTCCAAAGTACAATGGCACTGGAGATCCGGTAGCTCACCTTAAAATGTTCTGCAACTTGCTGGGGAATCCGACAGAAGTGACCCTCGGATAGCAATGAGGGTATTTGCCAGAAGCCTGGAGGGAGATGCGTTATCATGGTATTTAATGCTTGATCCCAAAAAACTGCAGGATTGGACGGACTTGGCAAATGCTTTTGTGAAACAGTACGAGTTTAACCGCGACCTAGAACCAGACCGTTTTGCTCTGATGAACTTAAAGAAGAAGCCCTCAGAGGAGTACCGTGAGTATGTGAAAAGATGGAGGGCGTTAGCTGCCAGAGTGAGCCCACCTATGACTGAGACGGAGATGGTCAAACTTTTCTTAGCCACAGACGTGCTCCCCATTATATTCTGGCCAACCTGTCAACCACCACGCAATTTTCATCAATATCAAAAACCTAACCCACAACCCTTTTATGCACCACTTCCACTACCACCTCAATACTATCCTCAACCCGTATACCAAACACAAGTACAAGTGCCCGTGCCTAATCCACAGCTCCCATATTATAATCCAAGACTACAACCCTCAAACAGTCAAAGACCCAACCAGCCAAATAACTTCTCTCCACCAAACCCCAACCAAGCCAATGTCATACATGACAGACATCTAGATGTGTATAAGAGACAACTTGGGACGGCTCATTTTTCTATCACCACAGGATGTTCAGGATGGATCTGGCTCTTATACACATCTTGATGTGTATGAGGGTTGTAGGATTGGATTATAATATGGGAGCTGTGGATTAGGCATTCGGAGCCCCAGGGCATTCCACGGCTAATTATTGGACGTTGAAGAATAAGGTGCAAGACATGATCAATGCACGAGAGATTGTCATTAGGAGGCCGGATACACAAAGGGCTCCTGAAATAAACACTAATCTGCTGTCACGGCATGAGCCTCATGTTGGGATGTTTTGTATAGAAGCGGAGATCGAAGAGGAAGAAGGAGCAATCAAAGAAGTGACAATGACTCAGATCAAGCCGTTTTATTTGGATTCGGAGCCATCTGAGCCTTTTATCATAGACGTCGATCCGTTTGAGGTAGAACCCCAAGATCCCGTTGTGATTGAACTACCAACACAATTGCCAATAAGAGAGCACACATACAGTGCCGTGGCATTACCAACAGTATTGTAGTTGTCTGGACTCTTAACTTATTGTTAACATCCAACTACACAGGGAGGCAGTATTGAAGATTTTGAGTGAGGCCCATGTGTCTCGTGACATTCCCACTGACAAACTTGCTGGGTTAGTGGGCAGTGTGCTGGCATCAAATCAAATTTGTTTTTCTGATGATGACTTAACTTCTGAAGGGAGCGACCACAACAAGGCTCTATTCATCTCGGTTATGATGTGAGGTACGGCATTTGCCTAGGGTCATGGTTGATAATGGGTCTGCTTTAAATATTTGTCCTTTGAAGACATTGGATAAGCTCGGAATCTAGATGTGTATATCTTATACACATCTAGATGTGTATAAGAGACAGCGACCACGCCATGATGGTCAAGGAGGAAGCTGCTTTCTCCAGCTTCTGTCCTTGCCTTTCCTAGCTTATGATGTGGTCTCTGTCGAGGGCACTGGAGAGCGATCATCAATGAAAGTTGTGCAGGATAAGGCGAGTGTAATGATTGCAAAGGAAATGCTGCGTGGAGGATATCGCATCGGCCAAGGTTTGGGGATGAATTTGCAAGGCATAACACACCCTGTTGATCTACACATCTAGATGTGTATAAGAGACAGGAATAAGATTCTATCACTGTGCCGTCCGGATGACTGATCATTGAAGATAAGGTAGCCAGAGCAACAGACAGGTAATGGGTTCTATCACTGTGCCGTCCGGATGACTGATCATTTTCACGTTCTGCCGCCATTCTGGCCCCTGATGCAGATGAGGCTGAAAAGGAGGACCTTATCCAAGGGATAGCCGAATTATTTGCGGGGGTAATTATTCAAGAGCAGAGGCGGAGGTGGATGACACTGAGCTGCCATTTGCTGAGATCGACCAACTGCACAATTGGACATCTGATGATCTCCCTAGTCATAGGGAGTTTCGGTAAATTTGAAAGGATATTGTTTTTAGTTTTGCTCATTTTAATTTCATCTTTGTATATATGTTTCGTACTTTTTAAGTTGTTTTGCTTATGTCATCTAGTCAAGAAGTAGGTGCATTCACAGCATTGTATTCATGATTCATCTCATTCATCTGTTTTGGAAATGAATCTTGAAAACAATTTGAATAGTAAAGCAAGTACAATCATGATATTGCCTTCCTCATTCATCTTATTCATCTATTTTTTAGGCGAACTCTGAAGACAATTAATTTTTATAGGATGGCCAATGAATGTCAAGTTTATGTTCTCTAAGATCACTTGTACAAATCTTTGATTAAAAGAGAACTTTTTTCTTTAAGATGTTTTAGCTCATTTTGTTTTCTTTCATTTCATACTTTATTTTCTCCCAGATGGTCCCAAAATCAATGCTTTTCATCCTTTGGATACTACCGTTTATGAGGCCGATCAGTGCAATTTCGATATCACACCCGACCCTGATTTTACACAGTCTAAGAGTGATGAGGACGAGTGTGATATTGAAAATGAATTCGGGCGACACGAGGAAAAACCAAAGCCTAACTTGGAAGAAACAGAAACGGTAAACATTGGAACAGACACGGACATAAGAGATGTTAAAATCAGCATATATTTGACTAGAGGACAGAGGAAAGAGATGATAGAATTTTTGATTTTGTTCCAAGACGTCTTTGCTTGGTCTTATGATGATATGCCTGGCATTTCAACAGATGTCGTGGTTCACAAACTCCCCACCGATCATAAATGCCCGCCTGGAAAGCAGAAGCCAAGGAAGTTTAAGCCAGAAATGAGCTTAAAGATCAAAGAACATCATTTGCCGCTTTGGGATCCCGAATACATTGGTTACCGACAATGCCAACATTCTGAACAAATGACATGGTAGATCCCTGGTCTTTGTGCCCAATTCAAGATTAAGCATCGGAATTCCACCATCTACAGGCCAAAAATGAATGGGGCCGTTGAAGCAGCTAACAAGAATCTTAAGAGAATTATTCGAAAGATGATTGACAGTCAGCGCATGAAAAGCTGCCATATGCCTTGCTGGGTTATCAGACTGCCATCAGGACATCTACTGGGGCAACGCCTTACTCCCTCATGTACGGAATGGAAGCTGTTTTGCCAGCGGAAGTAGAGATCCCTTCTCTACGCATTCTTATGGAGGCTGAGTTAGAGGATGCAGAATGGGTAAGGCTCAGACATGAACAGCTTGCACTCATTGATGAAAGACGGCTAACAGCTGTGTGTCATGGCCAATGTTATCAACGGAGGATGGCCCGAGCTTACAACAAGAAAGTCAAGCCCAGACATTTTCAGGCTGGCGATCTAGTTTTGAAACGTATATTGCCAATGCAAGACGAAGCAAAGGGCAAGTTTGCTGCAAACCTGGCAGGGTCCATTCATTGTACACAAAGTATTATCAGGAGGAGCTCTTATCCTTACGGAGATAGATGGACAACTTTTCCCTCAACCGATAAATGCGGACATGGTCAAAAAGTTTTCATCGATTTGGCGATGTAAACCTTTAAGTCATTACAGAACGTAGGATATAATTCTACCTGTTATTTTCTTTCCCTTTTTACCCACATCTGGACTAAACCCTTTCATATCTCTTCTCTTTATTTGCCTATCTTTCGTTTCAATTGTGCTTTGTCCCTATCCTTTGCCGTAAAAACAAGTTGGAACTGAGCTCATTTGCACTGTTGGGGCAAATTGTTGTTTTGGGTGGCAAAAAAAAAAAAACCAAAAAAAAAAAACCAAAAAAAAAAAAAAAAAAACAACAAAACAAAAACAAAAAAAAAAACAAAAACAAAAACAAAAAACAAAAAAAAAAGTTTGAGAGGCTGACCAAAACAAATGCCCAACAAAACTCAGTTTGTTATAATTGGGGCAATTTTTTTGCAAATCTATTTCCCAAATTCAATCAGTTGCCTTCAAGTAAGACTCTCAGCCCAAAACTGAGGTAATTCTTTAGATAAGGGACATAACCAGTTTTTCCTCATATCACAAACCCGCTCTTCCATCCCTTGTAGCTATATTCTTTCCAACCAAAGCGCCCATCTTAAACTGGGGCAAGTTTTTGTTAAGATAATCCCAATCTTTTCCAATCACACGACATAACCCATTTTGACCCTACCTATCTCTTATAGTTCTGCATAGGCTTAAAGGGAGCAGTTTGTCCCTTGGATAAGTTGATCCTTTTCATGCCTATCCCAATAACAGGGAAGGCAGCCTTACTGATGCCGAAAAACTTTGAAAACTAAAGTTCGCATGCATTGGAAAAGGCGATTACTTAGCCAGACGTCTTCCATTACTCCCACACCTTGCTGTTTTACTTGGACCTCCTAGGTGAAAACCCGGAAAGGCACCTTTGTTTAAAAAAAAAAAAAAAAAAAAAAACCAAAAGCTAAAGAGAGGCTAGGTTTATGAAAACCCTACGGGGCGGCCTAGGCAAAAGGAGAGTGTGCGGAAAAATGCAAAAATAAAAATAAAAGGGAGGGGAACCTTAGCGAAAACCTGAAAAGGCGCTGAGGAAAGGGCCAATCGAGCAAACGGTCAAAATCTGGTTGATGACTTCTCTGAGTCCACGTCTGGGAAAGTGTTCAATCGAAATTTGTTGACTGAAGTTAGGCTTATTGGTTGCCTCTATGTCGTTCTCTCAACACAGTCATTGGCCTTTAAGAGGCACGTATCCGATGGATCCAAAGCATTGCCTGATCGGGTCCAAATAACTTAGAATTAAAGGCAAAGCGGTGTTAATACGGTGATGGCACGATTTTTACTAAGATTGCTCCCATGTGCCTGTATTATTTATTCATGTACTTCTATCTAACTCACACATTGCCATTTTGTTTGTCTGTAGTTGTTCTTTTTGTTGTTGATGTGAAAATCATCTGTTGAATCGAACTACGTTCGACCTGATTCCCCTGGTGGGATACGGTCAGCTCTTACCGAGCTCGGTCACCTTGCTTATAGTAATGTTCACTAAGATTGACATTTTGTATGTTATGACACTGACCAATTCGAGTTTTCTTTGCTCAATATCGTATTGTTTTGAGTACTTGTAGGTACACGAAATAAAGTGGACGCTAAAATCAACGACACTGGGGAAAATTTTTATTGATTGGATATCCTTCATAAACAATAAGGGACGTACTAATCCTGAGAACTGTCTTGATACCCAGCGGTCTTTGTTTCCACATTTTAAAAAGAGTGATTCATGCCAACCCCTAATGAAGCAATCAACCTCACAGGTAATCGCCACTTGGAAAAGGGTGCACTGAATTTTCAGTCAAACCTCTCAGTTTAAATGATACTGTCATTTACCGTTTAGGGCTTCGTGTTCTAGTTTACAATCCAGTCATGTTAGGGTTAATTACTAGTTGCCTTTTACACTTTGTTTCATGGGTAAGCCCAATGGCATGGCTCCGTGTTCAAGCGTCACATTCTTATTGCATTTTCACCCGATAAACGAATTTCGGGTTCTCATTTTCATTTCATCAACCTGATAAACGAATTTCAGGTTTGTATTTCATACCCGATAAACGAATTTCGGGTTCTCATTTTCATTTCATCAACCTGATAAACGAATTTCAGGTTTGCATTTTCCCCGATAAATGAATTTCGGGTTCTCATTTTCATTAACCTGATAAACGAATTTCAGGTTTACATTCATCCCCGATAAACGAATTTCGGGTTCTCATTTTCATTTCATCAACCTGATAAACGAATTTCAGGTTTGCATTTTCCTCCCGATAAACGAATTTCGGGTTCTTATTTTCATTTTTATTTAACCTGATAAACGAATTTCAGGTTTGCATTTTCATCCCCGATAAACGAATTTCGGGTTCTGATTTTCATTTTTTCATAACCTGATAAACGAATTTCAGGTTTGCATTTTCATCCCCGATAAACGAATTTCGGGTTCTGATTTTCATTTTTTATTCATCCTGATAAACGAATTTCAGGTTTGCATTTTCATCCCCGATAAACGAATCTCGGGTTCTCATTTTCATCAACCTGATAAACGAATTTCAGGTTTGCATTTTCATCCCCGATAAAAGAATTTCGGGTTCTTATTTTCATTTAACTCGATAAACGAATTTGAGTTTGTATTTTCACCGATAAACGAATTTGGGTTCTCATTTTTATCAACTCGATAAACGAATTTCAGTTTGCATTTTCATACCCGATAAACGAATTTGGGTTCTCATTTTCATTTCATCAACTCGATAAACGAATTTCAGTTTGCATTTTCCCGATAAATGAATTTCGGTTCTCATTTTCATTAACTCGATAAACGAATTTCAGTTTGCATTTTCCTCCCGATAAACGAATTTGGGTTCTCGTTTATCAGGTTAATGAAAATGAAAATGCTGTCTCTTATACACATCTTGTTGTATTTTCCTCCCGATAAACGAATTTCGGGTTCACATTTTCATTTTCATCAACCTGATAAACGAACTTCAGGTTTGTATTTTCATCCCCGATAAACGAATTTCGGGTTCCTATTTTCATTTTTCCCCCGATAAACGAATTTCGGGTTATCATTTTCAAATGAAACCAACCTTATATTCGTTTATCAGGTTTGTATTTTCAAATGCAAACCTGAAATTCGTTTATCAGGTTGATCAAAATAGAACCCGAAATTCGTTTAGAATTTGTGGTTAAGAGACAGGGAATGAAAATGAAAATCTGGGTTCTCATTTTCATTTCATTAACTCGATAAACGAATTTCAGGTTTGCATTCATCCCGATAAACGAATTTGGGTTCTCATTTTCATTTCATCAACTCGATAAACGAATTTCAGTTTGCATTTTCCTCCCGATAAACGAATTTGGGTTCTTATTTTCATTTTTATTTAACCGATAAACGAATTTCAGGTTTGCATTTTCATCCCGATAAACGAATTTGGGTTCGATTTTCATTTTTTATTCATCCTGATAAACGAATTTCAGATTTGCAAAGGCTGTCTCCGATATACACATCTAGATGTGTATAAGAGACAGGGTTGATGAAATGAAAAATGAGAATCCAAAATTCGTTTATCGGGTGAAAATGCAAACCTGAAATTATCGTTTATCAGGTTGATCTTAAAATGAAAAGATGTGTATAAGAGACAGTTTATCAGGCTGGTGAAAATGAAATCCCGAAATTCGTTAATCTGGGATAAGCGAATTTGGGTTCTCATTTTCATTTTCATCAACTCGATAAACGAATTTCAGGTTTGCATTTTCTCCCGATAAACGGGAGAAAATGGGTTCTCATTTTCATTTCATCAACCTGATAAACGAATTTCAGGTTTGCATTTCATCCCCGATAAACGAATTTCGGGTTCTCATTTTCATTTTCATCAACCTGATAAACGAATTTCAGGTTTGCATTTTCATACCCGATAAACGAATTTCGGGTTCTCATTTTCATTTTCATCAACCTGATAAACGATCGCATTTCAGGTTTGCATTTTCACCCGATAAACGAATTTTGGATTCTCATTTTTCATTTCATCTAGATGGAAATAAGATTCAGGTTATCTTTCATGAAAACCCGAAATTGTTTAAGGTTATCATTTTCATGATGAAACCCGACGAATTTCAGGTTATGTATTTTNATTTCGGGTTCTCATTTTCATTTCACCAACCTGATAAACGAATTTCAGTTTTGCATTTTCCTCCCGATAAACGAATTTGGGTTCTCATTTTCATTTTCTATTCATCCCGATAAACGAATTTCAGTTTGCATTTTCATCCCGATAAACGAATTTCGGGTTCTCATTTTCATTAACCTGATAAACGAATTTCAGGTTTGCATTCATTTTTCCCCCGATAAACGAATTTCGGGTTCTCATTTTCATTTTCATCAACCTGATAAACGAATTTCAGGTTTGCATTTTCATCCCCGATTACCGAGTGCCCCAGTGTCTGATGGACAAGCAAATCTGAATCACTAAACACAGATAATTCTCTAATACCCATATCCAATGCCATATAAGAGACAGCCCAAGTATGCAAGCCTCATAAATAAAAATGAAAATAAGAACCCGAAATTCGTTTATCAAACGAATTTGGGTTCTCATTTTCATTTTTCCCCGATAAACAAATTTCGGGTTCTCATTTTCATTTCATCAACTTCGATAAACGAATTTCAGTTTGCATTTTCCTCCCGATAAACGAATTTGGGTTCTTATTTTCATTTTTATTTAACACGATAAACGAATTTCAGTTTGCATTTTCATCCCGATAAACGAATTTGGGTTCGATTTTCATTTTTATTCATCCCGATAAACGAATTTCAGGTTTGCATTTTCATCCCGATAAACGAATTTGGGTTCTCATTTTCATTAACACGATAAACGAATTTCAGTTTGCATTCATTTTCCCCGATAAACGAATTTGGGTTCTCATTTTCATTTTCATCAACTCGATAAACGAATTTCGGTTTGCATTTTCATCCCGATAAACGAATTTGGGTTCTCATTTTCATTTTTCCCCGATAAACTAATTTCGGGTTCTCATTTTCATTTCATCAACCTGATAAACGAATTTCAGGTTTGCATTTTCATCCCGATAAACGAATTTCGGGTTCTTATTTTCATTTTCATCAACCTGATAAACGAATTTTAGGTTTGCATTTTCTCCCGATAAATGAATTTCGAGTTCTCATTTTCATTTCATCAACCTGATAAACGAATTTCAGGTTTGCATTTCCTCCCGATAAACGAATTTGGGTTCTCATTTTCATTTTCATCAACTCGATAAACGAATTTCAGTTTGCATTTTTATACCCGATAAACGAATTTCGGTTTTCATTTTTATTTAACTCGATAAAAGAAATTCAGGTTTGCATTTTCATTATCAGGTTGATGAAATGAAAATGAGAACCCGAAATTCGTTTATCGGGGGAAAAATGAAAATGAGAACCCGAAATTCGTTTATCGGGGATGAAAATGCAAACCTGAAATTCGTTTATCAGGTTAAATGAAAAATTTCAGTTTGCATTTTCATCCCGATAAACGAATTTGGGTTCTCAATTTCATTTTTCCCCCGTTAAATAAAAAATCGGGTTCCCGAAATTCGTTTATCGGGTATAAAAATGCAAAACTGAAATTCAGGTTTATCAGGTTGATCCCGATAAATGAAAATCGAGCTGTCATCTTCATACACATCTAGATGTGATAAACGAATTTCAGGTTTGCATTTTCATCCCGATAAACGAATTTCGGGTTCTCATTTTCATTTTTCCCGATAAACGAATTTGGGTTCTCATTTTCATTTTCATCAACGATAAACGAATTTCAGTTTGCATTTTCATCCCGATAAACGAATTTCGGGTTCTCATTTTCATTTTTCCCCGATAAACGAATTTGGGTTCTCATTTTCATTTCATCAACTCGATAAACGAATTTCAGTTTGCATTTTCTCCCGAACCCGAAATTCGTTTATCGGGGATGAAAATGCAAACCTGAAATTCGTTTATCAGGTTGATGACTGTCTTAAATGAAAATGAGAACCCGAAATTCGTTTATCGGGATCGGGTATAAACCTGAATTTCGTCTCTACACATCTAGATGTGTATAAAAATGACAAACGCCAGAGTGTCGAAGAGGATCGAAGAAACTCTAGGCAAAGATTGTAGACACCGCATGACTGGATTAACACGATAAACGAATTTCGAGTTCTCATTTTCATTTCATCAACTTTCGATAAACGAATTTCGGTTTGTATGATGAAAATGAAAATGAGAACCCGAAATTCGTTTATCAGGTTGATGAAATGAAAATGAGAACCCGAAATTCGTTTATCGGGTATGAAAACTGTCTCTTATACACATCTAGATGTGTATAAGAGACAGGTCGAAGAGGATCGAAGAAACTTCATTTTCATCAACGATAAACGAATTTCAGTTTGCATTTTCATCCCGATAAACGAATTTGGGTTCTCATTTTCATTTTTCCCCGATAAACAAATTTGGGTTCTCATTTTCATTTCATCAACTGATAAACGAATTTCAGTTTGCATTTTCCTCCCGATAAACGAATTTGGGTTCTTATTTTCATTTTTATTTAACCCGATAAACGAATTTCAGTTTGCATTTTCATCCCGATAAACGAATTTGGGTTCGATTTTCATTTTTATTCATCCCGATAAACGAATTTCAGTTTTGCATTTTCATCCCGATAAACGAATTTGGGTTCTCATTTTCATTAACACGATAAACGAATTTCAGTTTGCATTCATTTTTCCCCGATAAACGAATTTGGGTTCTCATTTTCATTTTCATCAACCCGATAAACGAATTTCAGTTTGCATTTTCATCCCGATAAACGAATTTGGGTTCTCATTTTCATTTTTCCCCGATAAACGAATTTGGGTTCTCATTTTCATTTCATCAACTCGATAAACGAATTTCAGGTTTGCATTTTCCTCCCGATAAACGAATTTCGGGTTCTCATTTTCATTTTCATCAACCTGATAAACGAATTTCAGGTTTGCATTTTCTCCCGATAAATGAATTTCGGGTTCTCATTTTCATTTCATCAACCTGATAAACGAATTTCAGGTTTGCATTTCCTCCCGATAAACGAATTTCGGGTTATCATTTTCATTTTCATCAACCTGATAAACGAATTTCAGGTTTGCGTTTATCGGGAGGCTGTCTCTTATACACATCTAGATGGACTTTATGTCATCGGGGTAAAGACATATAAATTAAAATAAAAACCCGTACTAAGTGTCATCGAGGTAACAAGAGTGAAAAAAAAACTTCAATTCCGTACACGAGGGAGTCGGGTAATGCAAACTTTTCATACCCGATAAACGAATTTCGGGTTCTCATTTTCATTTCATCAACCTGATAAACGAATTTCAGGTTTGCATTTCCTCCCGATAAACGAATTTCGGGTTCTCATTTTCATTTTCATCAACCTGATAAACGAATTTCAGGTTTGCATTTTTATACCCGATAAACGAATTTCGGGTTTTCATTTTTCATTTAACCTGATAAACGAATTTCAGGTTCTCATTTTCATTTCATCAACCTGATAGACGAATATCAGAGACAGTATTTTCTGTCCAGATAAACGGAAAATGAGAATCGGGTATAAAAATGCATGTCCTTATACACATTTAGATGTTATAAGAAACAAAATGAAATTCGAAATTCAGGTTATCAGGTTGATGAACCTGAAATTTCGGGTTCTCATTTTTATTCTGTCTCTTATACACATCTAGACGTGTATAAGAGACAGGGTTTTCACCCGATAAATGAATGGGTTCTCAAATTCCATCTTCATTAACCTGATAAACGAATTTCAGGTTTGAATTTTTAACCTGATAAACGAATTTCGGGTTCTCATTTCCATTTTCATAACCTGATAATCGTTTATCGGGTTTGCATTTTCATTCTCGATATACAAATTTCGGGTTTCCATTTCTATGAACCTGATAAACGAATTTCAGGTTTGTATTTTACCCGATAAACAAATTTTGGCTTTCATTTCAAGTTTACATTACCCGACAAACTCACCATTTGGGTTTTTATTTCACTCTTGTTACCTCGATGACACAAAGTCGGGTTTTTATTTTAATTTATATGTCTTTACCCCGATGACATAAAGTCGGGTTTTCATTCGTATTTACATACTCTTGCCTTGATGATACAAAGTCGAGCTTTTAATTCATATTGCTTGTTGAGTTTCATTACCAGTGGCGTTTGCATGTTATGTCGAGTTAGTTTTCTTTGTCATTCACAGCTACGTTTCATTCGAAATCCCTGTACTCCCGATAAACACCAGATCGGGATTTCATTCTTGTTTTCAAGTTTCATTTATGTCTCTTATGGTTCATTTCACTGTGCAACAATGTCTAGAAATGTATAATCTAGAAACTGTATAAGAGAATGTAAAAACAAGTCAGACATTATTTTTGTCCCTTAAGTTGTCCCCTATTTTCCTTTTAACAGGGTCTCTCAATTTTCTTTTAAAAGCTTGCTTTTCAATGTCTTTTTAACCTGCACTTTGATTTTCTTTTAATTTACCCTTTAATTCCTTCTTAATTTATGTTGTGATGTTTAATTATTCTTATGCATTTTATGTTTTTGAAATACTAAGAATAAGTTCTAATATTATTGAATTTTTAGATTTTAAAAAAAAAAAAAAAAAAGTTCAGCGTGAGATGCATCTTGTTCACGCGCCAACAATGACTGTTTTGGCCACATTTTTCTGCGTTTTTCACCCATTTTTCACCAAAAATTTCAGATGGCCATACTCCCCACATGACAAGGAATGGTCTTTGACCATTTTTACACTCAATCCAATTCGTTAAAAGCACAAAAAATCAGTCTAAAGCGGGAGAGAAAAAATTTTCTTAAGCAAAAGAAATCTGCCAAAACAGCCAACTTTGAGCCAAAATGGGTCCATACGATCAGAGAGGAATTAGACTAAACGCAAAGACACAAAAGTTGTATTAGGTCCCTAGAACTACAATTTATCGAGAGAAACAATAAGAAATTCAAAATTTAGACAGGGTCAAAATGAGAACCCTAGAAAAAGGCTGTTGGTCCAGAAGATTTTCCAGAAAAATTTCTAAGTCTGGAAAATTTTCCAGACAACCAAATTTGAGCCAATATTTCAAGCGATGGAAGAGGAACTGGATTAAACTCAAAGAATAAAAGTTGTAGACCGTTCCAGAAGCTACAACTTTTCTTTTCAAACCCGAAGCAAAATCGTTCATATTCTGGGTCAAAATCGTCGTGGAAAAAGGCTGGTAGCCCATAAAAATCTGCACAAAAAAAAAAGAAAGGTTAGAAAATTTTTCCATTTTACTCCCCCATATTTCAGTTTTCTTTTAGTTTAGCCCGGAATATTTTTTTTAATTACATTTAGGCCCTTCTGATAGGGCCCACTTGGTGCCACGTCATCGATGACTCGATGACGTGGCACCCCCAGATTGCGCCACGTCGTCCGTGACGTGGCGCCACCAGATTGCGCCACGTCATGGGTGACGTGGCACCACCAGATTGCGCCACGTCTTCGATGATGTGGCACCCCAGATTGCGCCACGTCATCCGTGACGTGGCGCCACCAGATTGCGCCACGTCATCGATGACGTGGCATTTTTAAAAAAAAATCCAAAATTTCAGAAAAAATTTTATTTGCTTTTTGGCCCTCCAGATTTCATACTTCTGCATTTTTAGCCCTCAAGTAATTTTTTATTTACATTTAGGCCCTTAAGGAATTTTCTTTAATATTACTGTTTATTTTTCTTTTTATTTTTATTTTTTTCTTCAAATTTCTTCCAAATTACATGTTTTATGTCAATAACCACCAATTTTTGCTTTGATTTCTGTTTGGCATTTTAATATGTTTTAATTATCCTTGGATTGTGAAATTACTGTTTTGCCCTTATGAGTGTTTAATTGTAAATATACTTCGAACATCTTTGCACATTCTTTATTAATAGATTTTGTGATGATTGGTGCTTTATTTTAATGTTTATTGGTCTCATTATAATATTTATGCCTTATCTTATTTGTTAAATTAGGTGAATTTACTCTTTTGCCCTCAAATTTTGGATTAGTTGAACAACTAGAAGTTAAATATTTGAATAAAATTCAATTTAGCCTAGGACTTAATAATTGTATCAATAATATAAAATTGGGACTCTAAATAATTCCGGCGTGCATGATAAATGACTATTTTGCCCTTGGGAGTTAAAAGGCACTACAAGCTCAATGTGTGCGACTTTTAATTGGACCGCTAAATCTACTGTCAATGTTAATATTTACTATTTATTTTCGTTTCCTCATTAACATGTACATATTTTATTACTTTAAAACTATCTCAAAGCACACGTATGCTACAAAGCGGCAATAATGAATACTAAAATTGAAAAGCGAAACGCGATAAAATCACGCAACCGGTCCAACGCGGTAAAGTGGACAGCCTTCAAACCATCCCATGTAAATTATGATTGCAAGAACTAATTTTCTTGAGTTACTTGGACCAGGAGTACATCTAAACTATGGTTTATTTTCTTTTTAAATTTTGATGTATTTTTGTGTCCGGCGCACCAACACACGGTGGCGACTCAGTCTTGTTTTCCTAGTTTAGATTGTTTTTATACAATTCATAGTCGCATTGAAGGCCCGTTATGTATTACAAATAGGTGAATCATTTTATTTGTAATAGTAAGTAGGTAATTTATGTTTGTAAATTGTAAGTAGGATTTTTGCATTCAATCACCTATTTCACGAGCACCACACGTTGGCGACGGTGCCGGTACCACCGGTGCCGGCCAGACCGCGGGTCGGTAGGCGCGACATCTACAAAAGCTATTTGAGTAAAAATAGGATTTCTATAGTGTTCTATTTGAAAAGTGTTTGAGTGAGTGATCTTCAATTGTAAAGAGTGGAGAGATAATTAAGACCAGCTTGTACAAAAGTGAACTGTGAGTAGGCTCAACTAAAAAAAATTAGTGTGAGCAAGAGTGATCCTATTTGGTGTATAAAAACATTATTGTCTCACTCACATTGAAGAGGCACAAAGTAGTGGAATTGCATCCCAAGCTTGTGAAACTTGGAGTTTGGTTTGATTTTCTAATTCTCATTATTTGTCTCTCTTTTTATTTGTGTATTTATTGCTTTCATCATTAATAATATTGCATCCATCTCACTTAAGTTTTTATCTCTTGATAGTTGCAATTAGTTTTTAAAAAACCGAATTCACCCCCTCGTAGGTTTCTTTAGGGCCAACATGATATGCCCCCAACCATGCAAAGGAAGACCTGATTGTGTTGACAGACCCAAGTTCCTCAACTCAATCCCCACATGATGATGTGGTTATACAACTGGAGCTTAGTCCAGATAATATTGAAATCAAGGAGGATAGGGTTCGAGTTCATGATTGTATTAGGGATGATTAGCATGCCAAATTCGATGCTCGAAAAAAAATAGTTGAAAAGGACGAGATTGTAGATTCTTTATTTGATTCAGCTGAGGTGATTCATGCTCCTAAAACACATGAGTAGCTCTGTATTCGTTATCGACAATTCCTTGATTTTTTGAATTGTAAAGGCTTGGAATCTGTGCTTGATGTATCCAATGCTTCCTCGGGTCTCAGTGCTATTTGACGTACCCGAGGTAAGAAGAAGATTTATCTAGTTACAAGGACAATTTTAAATAGGCCGGCATGGCATGCCTTCAAGGAGGCCTCGACTACCATTCATAATGATTAATTCATTTTTATGGAATATTTTTGGTATTGCAGAGAAATCATCTTTTTGGCGATTAAAAAAAAAGCATTCACTTGGATAACCTTTCTCTTTTGGTAATTCTCGAGCCTATGGTTGACGCTACTACACTTGAGGAACATAAAAATCATTTGCATTTTGACTTTTGTGCTTTGAATTTGAATAATAAAATATGTGTTTTCTGGAAACAGCTGTTTGGCCTGAAACATTTCCATAATTTGCTGAATTCAGAGCAATTCATTCATGTCAGGTTAACTCATGATGATTGGGTTAGTTTGGTGACAACTACTTTTGTTTAATGTACAAGGGTAGAAAGGCGATTATTCTAGGAAGATCTTTGCTCCATCACGGCTGTCTAGAATGGTCCCTGGACTATTGGGAGAGATTTTAATGTCATTCAGTCAATTTCTGAGTATCTTTGCAGGGCAATGCAAGATAGAAGGTCTATGGCAGACTTTAAATGATATGACATCTACCGGTGAGTTAATATCTTTGCCCATGTTAGGTAGTAACTTTACATGGTCAGGGGTGAGACAGGGATATCTAGTCTAGAAGGTCTGGATCGCATTCTGGTTAATCAATCTTAGAAAAATTCTTTTTCTAGATTCAGGGGTTATTCATCTAAATCAGACATTTTTTGATCATTCTCCCCTTCTATGGAGCTCACAAGCAGCTGAAAGGGGAGTTCCAAAGTCATTTAAATTTTAGCAAATTTGGACATGAGTCCATCATACCTTCTTTCAAATAGTGGAAAGCAGTTGGTCGCAACTTGTGAAAGCCTTAGGAACGTTGGCCTTCAACTTGAAACACTAATGCTTTGATGTTTGCATCAGAGACAGGAACATAAATATTTTTTGTGACATCTTTGCTGTGATTCGTGTGGCTGATAAGGAGGAGGTTTCAAATCAAGAAGTTCAATGTGAGACCCTGTAGTTAGAGAAAGCTCAAGAAAATCTACACTTTTCACAAGACAAATTACTATCTTGTTTAAGAAATGAGGAACTTTTTCTTCAGCAAAAAGCCAAGACAAATTTGTTGGGTAAAGAAGACGCAAAATCCAAATTTATCCACGCCTCATTGGTTGACAAGCGGGCATCACTTCAGTTAAAAAGATTGAAGATGGTAATGGATTTTGGCTTTCGGACTTAGTAGATATCAGAAATGAGGGTATCCATTTTTTTCAACACTTTCTTTCAGATGAAGAGGTATACTTGCAAGCCTTGGAGGAGTTGCCCTAAATTTTGTTCCCTCCTTGGTTCGGCCTGATCAAAACGAGCATCTGCTGAAGCCGATCACTATGGAGGAGTTTGAAAATGTGGTTTTCTAGCTAGATAAAGATAGTGTCGCTAGTCCGGATGGTTTCACTAGTGTTTTTTACACTCATTGTTGGGATATCATTGCTGGGGATGTCCGTAGGCAATTAAAGATTATTTTTGTAGGAGTATCTATGGTTACGGTGGTGGTGAGTGCTCTCATTGTGCTTATCCCTAAGAAAGCTAATTCTACTTCTTTTGTAGATTTTTGACTTATTTTGCTATTTATTTTTATCAATAAAGTGTTTACAAAAACTCTAGCTAACTGCTTGGCCATAATTCTCTCACAGTTTATTTCTCCAGAACAATCTGGTTCTGTGAAGGGGAATACCATGGGGAATAATATTCTTCTTGCTTAGGAAATGATTGAGGCACTTGACAAGAAAGCTCGTGGGAACAACATTATTATCAAACTGGATATGATGAAGCACTAGCTTTTGATCGAATGGCTTGGATTTTTCTGGAACATCTTCTTCAAAGGATGGGTTTTCATTCTTATTTCATTATTGATCATGAATAATCATAAAAGCAGCTAGTTTTCTTTATTAAATAATGGGGAAATCTCTGGCTTTTTCATTTCCATCCCTGGGATCAAGAAAGGTGACCCTCTTTCTCATTTGTTATTCATAATTTGTTCAGAAGTTCTCTCACGTGGCTTTAACTATCTAGCTCAAAATGAAAAGATAGTTCTGTATGCCTTGCATAGAAACTATCCAGTTATTACGTATCTAGCATTTGCAAATGATGTTGTGATTTTTATGCATGGAGACTCGAAGTTGGTGAAAAATCTCAAGCAATTATTATCAATCTATGAGATGGGTTCTAGTCAGAAAATCAATACATCCAAGAGTTCCCTATTTGTTTCACGGAGATGTAACCCTAGCTAGGTGTCAATAATTGAAAGGCTTTTAATTGTCAAATGAATTGAATTCCCTGCTTTATCTTGGCTGCTACCTTTACAAGGGTAAAAAGTTAACATGACAGTTTCCATACTTGGTGGAAAAAATGCAGCACCATTTGGCAGGATGGAACCAAAAGTTACTTTCACCGGAAGTTTAATTCTCATAAAATGTGTGCTCACATCTATTGTTCTGGCTGTGCAATATCCTCCAAGAGCCGTACTTCAATCTTTGGAATGCTTGATGGCTAGTTTTTTCTAAGGAGAATCAGACTTTGGTTGTAAGTGCCATTGGCAAAATTGGAGAGATCTTCACTATCTGGTAAATGAAAATGGGTTGGGTGTTCAAGATTTTCAAGAAATTGTGTAGGCCTTTATGCTTAAGCTGTGGTGGAATTACTACTCGTCCACATCATTATAGTCTTTCTTCATGCGAGCACGGTATGGTCATGGTAGGGTTTTTCGTGGCTCCTCCGTTTGGAGATGAATAGAATCAGCTAGGAAGTCGTTTCAGGCACAAACAGAGATTTTGGTTCTTGACGGGATAGTCAACCCTCCTTTTGGTTTGACAATTTGTTTGGAGATGGACCAATTTTAGATGCTTCTAAAAGTGAGTCAATTGAAGATATTCAAATCAAGGAGGTTTTTTCTAATGATAATGGTTGGGATGCTAACTTTCTGGAGTAACAAGTTCCGATCAATCATTGGAAAAAGGCGAAGCAAGCTAAATTGTTTTTAAGTGATACTTGTGATAAGATGATATGGGTACCTCCATCTCTGGGGACTTCTCAATTAAAATACGTATCAGTAGACTCAAAGAGAAGGGGGAAATTCTTTCTTGAAAGCAAATTTGGAATTTGAGAATACCAATTAAAGTATCAATTTTTGTTTGGAAAATGTTGAACAGTTTTCTTCGATTTCTAGATATTCTCACGTGGCTTGATTTAATCTACCTTCTAAATGTCTCGCTTGTGATAGTTTGGATGACTTAGATCATTAGTTCTCCTACTATTCTTAAGCTACTTTGGTTTGTAACTTCTTTGGAACAAGGAGATCCAAATGTGGGACTTTATCCATTTTTTAGCAGCTCTTGGTCTAATGCATTATACTCCTGGTGGCAATTCTCAACTTCTGAATTAGATAAGGATCTCTTTTGCCTTCCTCTTGCCTTGGTTTGTTGGAATTTATGGTTGGCATGAAACAAATTCTTGGCTGATGGAGTCCTACCCACGGTCTCATCTACGATTTACTTAGTCACGGTTGGCCTGATTGATTCAAGCTTGTTGAAAGGCTTCACGACTCATCGCCCTTTAATTTGTCTCTTTGTACACTGCCTCCACGACATCCATCCTTCAAGGCAATAGCTTGGTAGAAACCAAGCCCAGGGTTGCTAAAGCTCAATATTGGCGGATCTTTACTTAGCAATCCTGGACAAGCAGGATGCAGTGGACTCATTAGAGATGTTAATGGGCTGGTTGTGGTTGGATTTTATTGCTCTCTATGTATCGCTACAAGTTTGGAGGCAGAAGCATACAATCTCCTTCATGGCTTGCAATTGGCAATTGATATAATTCCAAGGCTATCTGACTATGGAAATTGAGATGGATTCATTATCACTTTTCAACATGGTGCAAGTTAATACAAGTATTGCTTGGACGATTGATTGGGTGATTCAACAAATCAAACAATTACTCCGTCTTGGACAATTTCACTTATCACATAATTTTAGAGAAGCTAATGGTGTTGTGGTTGCTTTAGCCAAAATAGGGAGTAGTTCAATGACCATTGATGTTATTTTCTCTCCCTCCAACATCCCTAATGTCTTGACTGTATTCTTCAGCTATATGAAATGGGCATGCCTAATATACGCAAAATGTAATTTTTCATTTGTTGTTACTACAAGAGGTATTGATTTAGTCCCCCTCTTAGTACATTTTTCTCATTATCAATAAAATTTATGGAGAAGCATCCCTCTACCATGATTCTAGAGGTTAGTTAACTAAAAAAAAAGAAAATTAAACGAAAGATAACTTTGACCACAATTTTTTTAGGGTGTTTTGACAGAACAAATATCCAATCTCGCGATCCTTTTATAATTATTTATATTATAAAATTTTTCAGAAGGAGGAAAGTGTATATTGTTTAGGTTTAGAAACAAAGTGCAACTAGTGTGTAGGCATAGAGGACAAAGTGTAATTAACCCTACTTGGTATTAGATTAAAGAACAACTTATACTTTGGGACATCCTAAAATATAAAGTATGACATTAATATATGTAAAGATCATTTCTCAAAAGATAGAAAAGGGATGAATGAAGTTTTACATTGGGTAAATTACAAAGAATCCCTTTTGGTTTGACTACTATTCAAATTACCCCTATATACTATGCAAACTACAATATCCCCCTTGTGGGTTTTTTTTTTGTTTTTTTGTTTTTTTTTGCAAAATGGACAAAAAGTTAAAATGTAATGGATTTGTAAAAAAATTTATAAAAATACCCCTAAACCTAATACCCAGAAATCTCCCCATCGAAACGAATGGGTTGTTTTTTATGCTAATTACATAACTGATGCCTCTTTAACACATCTAGTTAATTGTAATTCAACTAAACACCTAAATCCTACTACTAACTAGATGGCTTCCCGCAAGTATACGGTTGTCAACTAGTAGCAACGGGAAGTAGGGATCATTCCCACAAGGATTGTCGGATGTAATTACCAAGATTTAAAGGTATTTGTGTAGTTAAGCTAAATCAATTGGTAGATGATAGAACTATTCTAATGAAAACTACAATTTAAATTTTAACCTAATTTAATCTAATTAAGACTAAAACTTAGAACAAGTGAGTCAATCAACTAAAAAGACTAAAGAAGAAAGAAAAAATTGAATACTAAAAGCATTCATTTCTTAAAGTGAAAATTTGATAAAGATAAACTAGGAAATTAAATATTTTTCGATTTTTTTGTTAGAATTAAAGAAACCCACTAAGAATTGACTAGAAATTAAAGCTAGAAATTAAAAAAATTTAAATAGAAAGCAAGAAATTGATAAGAACCCTAATTTGAAAGAAAATAAATTTTTACTAAATTAGATAAGAAAAATCTTAGCAATTAAAAACTATACCTACTTGAAGCTTAAGAAAAACACACTACGATTATCTAATAAAAATGTAAACTTGACAATAAATTTAAAGAAGATCTAAGATAAAGATAAAGAGAAATTTCTATTAGAAAAAGTAACTTGTAGTTTAAGCTATCCTAATCTATCTAGAATTATCTAAAACTATCTACTCTTCTCTACTTTCTCAAAAACTAATTCTACTTAGCTTAAATAGTGCAACATTATACAAGGCAAAATTAGGGTTTTTGGGCTGGAAGTTTACAAAATTGCCTTTACAACTTAGCATTTAGCGAGTCGAGATAGCGGTCTGGAGGTTTTGAGACCTCGATCTCGACTCTAAAATAGTAACACTAATTCCCGAGTCGAGATCGCGGTCTAGAAAAGTCTAAGACCGCGATCTCGACTCTCCTTCCAGCAATCTTCATTTCCTCCATTTTGCAATTTGGTCCCTTGAGCTTTGTTCCTTCCAACTTCTAACCTTTAATTTCATTAACCTGCATAATATTAACACCATTAAGCACTTAATTAAACTAAAAATTTAACACAAAATTATCATAATTAATTCAAAAATGAAAATACAAATACATATGAAAGAAATTAACTAAAATCTTCAATTACTTACCTAATTTCGGAATTTAAACTATCAAAATGCTATAATTTAGAGAAAAATCACTCTAGTTTACTAGAGTTATCAATAACTAAACTTGATTTGATACTCTAAGTGACTAAAATGACCATTTAAATAAAAAAATTTCAGTCTCCTAATGTTCACTTAACGAAATATTTAATGGTAAATTACAAGGAACCCCTTTGTAGTTTGGGTAATGTTCAATTTACTCCTATAATTTGTAAACCTGTAATCTACCCCTTTATGGTTTGGATTAAAGTGAAACCGTTAAATTTTGCATTAAGTGACTATTAGAAGGTCCAAAATTTTTAATTTAAAGTTTTGTTTTAATCATTTAAAGTTTCTAATCAAGGTTAGCTATGTAAAGATTTTAATATAAAATACAATCTCCCTTCCTGACAGATGGAGTTTTTGGGTTGTGGAAGGGGTATTTTTGAATTTTTACACAAATTCGTTATGCTTTGTACATTCCATCCATTTTACAAAATAAAACCTAACCACAATGGGGCAACTGTAAGAATGAAAATCATAGGATGGAAACTTGAATATTAGTAAAATCACGAGATTTCTCATAATTTGCCCAATATTTAATGGTTTCACTTCAATACAACTACAAGGGTGTTGGTTGTATGTTTGCAATCTGTGGGGGAAACCTGAACATTACTCAAATAACATGGAGGTTCCTTGTAATTATCCTTTTCAATTTAGAAAAATTCCCAATTATATTGTCTAACCAATTTAGAATTCGAAATGGATAAAATGGTGTGTAGTCACAGCACAATTTATGAATTTTCGTTTTGAGAAACCATTTGTGTGTAGTTAATTATAAAATAATTTTATGCAAAATAATTTCTATTATAGTGTAAGTGATGGTCCATTTTTAAAACTAATGTAAAAGGTTTCAGAAGGTTATTGTCAACTAGTATTAAAAAAAAAAAATTATGTGTACGCTATTTTGTAATGGATTAAAGAGAAGTTATTTATTAGTTGGTTAAGTAAGGTTATTATTTGATAGGTTGAAGAGAAGTTATTTGGTTATGAGTTAATAGGAATAATGAGAATCACACAAAAATGAACGGTTAATTACCGTAATCCCTCATGTGGTATGGCTTTCATACGCATAACCCTCATGTGTTCTGAAAATATATCTTAAACCCTAATGTGGTCTTAACTTAATTGTAAAATGGATAGAAAGCATCCAAACTAGCAGTTTTAGTTGAAATTACGTTCTTATCCCCATATTTAAATTAGGGTAAATTACTGTAAACCCTCATGTGACCCATAACCCCATATGTTTCCGAAATATACCCTAAATTCCCATGTGTTCTAGACTGAATGATAAAACGGATAAAAATCACCCAAAGCCACAGTTAGGGGTGTTCATTGGCGGTTTTTCAATAATTTGATTAAAAATTTTCAATTTTTCAGTTTTGGGTACAATAAAATCAAAACTAAACCCAAACCAAACTTTTCTTCAGTTGGTTAGTTCCAAACTTTTTTTCGATTTATTCGATTAATCGAAGTTCACTAATTAATTTAAAAACTAATTATAAAATTAAATAAAAACTAATCAAACTAATAAATAAAAACCTTAAACTACTAAAACTAAGACTAGAAACTAAAAAACAACAAAGAAAAACAATATCAAAGTGCTGAATGAATGGAAAATAGAATTGGGTTTTTAAAAAACTAAAAACTAAATTTAATAAAACTAAAAGTTAGGTTATTTCGATTATCCAATTATTGATTTTCAATAATCGAATTTGAACCATATAACCAATTTTTGTTATTCGATTTATCTGAAATTCGAAAACCAAATTAGTTTTGTTCGGTCGTTCTATTCGGTTAAACCGAACTATGAACACCCCTAGTCACAGGTTTGGTAGAAATTACAAGTGTCTACCCAATATATATTTTAACATCCAAACTTTAAGATAATTCATTTTTTCCATTTTTAGACATTTTAAATTTTGATTTGTATGATAAAAAAAATGAAGAAAATGACATTAGTTTATTATTACCATTAACAATCTATAAATTATTGCACAAAAATAAAAAAGAAAACAACTATGGAAAAATACTTTATGCAGCCTTGTAGTTGTGGTTTTTTGTTGTAGATGATAGATAAGTGTAAAAAATTTGAGAATAGGTTTGTGTAAGTAATAACATGGGTAGGTTGAGCATAAAATATTAATTTTTATGGAAGGGAAAATGAATTTTCACGCAATAACTCGCAACAGAGGCGCACTTGTAACAAATAGGATTAGATTGTAATAACTCGCAATATACTATATGAAGATTTAGGGTATATTTACAAAAATATATGAAGGTTATGACTCCATGATTCATATCACATAGGGGTTTATGGTAATTTATAGTGAAATTTTTTAGGGAAAATTATATTATTCTTTAAACACTTGCTTCAGAAAGCATGCTTTTCAAACGCCTTTAATTTGGATGATTTTCATCCATTTACCTTTTGAGACAAATCATATAGGAGTTTAAGGTATATTCCAAAACTTATGGGTCTATAGATCAAAAGGCTATACTACATGGGGATTTATAATAATTTACCCAAAAATGAAAGTAGTAATAGTAGTTAGATGTAAAAGCAGATGTCTAATTTGATTAAAAAATAGTAAATTAAATTAAATGGAAAATATTATAGGTAGTTAAAATGAGTGTAAGGAGTTAAGCAAAAATTCTTTGGTAGTAGTTCAAAGGAAGTTATGAGTAGGGCTGTAAACGAACTGAGTTACTTGCGAGAAGTTCACAAGTTACAGGGTCAAAAATTCTATTTGATCTTGAGTTGATCAAGTTCGAGTTGAACTTGCTCCAGTATGAATTTCTTGACAATTCGATATTGGGCATATAGGTATTCTGCTCAAGTGTTTTTCGATCTCTTCTACTCGATATTTAATTTTTAAAATTTTTATTATATATAAAATTAGTAAATTGCCTATAATGTTTAGACAAATTATATTTTTCACCTCTTAAAAAGTAAGCTACTCGAGTTTGAACTTGTTTTACTTATTTTTGATGAGTTCGAATCGAGCACAAGCTTGAACTCCAAAAAAATTTTCAACTTCGTACTTAAAATCCTCTTTCAAGTACTAGTTCGGAGTTGATCTCGAGCTTGAGCTAAATAAATAGTTTTGACCTCCAATTTGAGCAGAGCACTACTCGGGTTCCGTTCGACTCATTTACACCCGTAGTTATGAAAAGATAATAAAAAATTGTATTTAATTAATTATAAATTATACCAAGCTTTTTCGTGCTATAACTTCCAATATCCACCAACAATTTATTGAATGGCAAAATTATTTACTAATTTAGTAAATAGCTATGTGGGTATTTCTCTAATTGAAGTAAATTATTTGTCTTCTAAACATGTACCCTTTAACCAAAGAACACGACCATATAACTCATATAACTTGTGTTGGACCGAATTGGCAGTCGAGAGTCTATAACAACCAACCAAAATCAAGAAACAAGGCAGAAATGTAGCAAGACCAAGATATGGCAATCGATTTGGACCTAGGCAAAGGAAAAGATCGTGTGTCATATATCTATGCCAATATAGATGTGACCATACTCAGAATGCATGACATGGGTAGTACGCTACAAGGAAAGAGAGAGATTGGAAGGAATAGTTATGCGAGAGTTAAAAAGAGTAACTACTCAAAACAATTACGAAAAAAGAAGAAATAAGAGATAGAAAGACCCCAAAAAACACACAACAATCATCTAAGAAAAATACAGGCAAAGAACTATCCAAAAAACACTCTTTAGTTAGGAAGTTAGTCATTAGAAATTCTACTTTCTAGGTTAGGAGTAATATAGTTGTTAGTCATAAATACTTGTTGGTTACGGCCGTAGACATGTAAGGAACTGTAAATCATTACATTTCAGTAGTTAATCAATATTATTAAGGAAATTTTTCCGTCATGTTTAGCAAAGCGTCTTGTTGTTTTTTTTTTTTTGTTGTAATTATAACTCAATGAAATCCTTCATCTTAGTCCCAAGTTTTCAGTTCATTAAGTTTGCATTTTTTAATTTCAAACACTAATTTTAAGTCCTCAATCTCGTTTGAGACGGACGAGCAGTAATCTTTGATAAGTCAAATTATGAAGGCGTATTTCAAAAACTCATTACTACTAAACGGAACGCTTACAACATTTAAGAACAAGAAGACAGGTTTGTTTGTCACCTTCAATTCATATAGCCGAAAATTTGCACGAATAAAGTTTTGGCAAGCCTAGTAGGACAATGTTGAAATTGCTAAGTACATACAAATGGCAAAGAATAAGGATTCGATAAAAGGTAGGATCCTTAATTTTGAGGAGAGCATCACAAAGGAGAGTAAGGCTAAGGAGCAGGCATTTTCTGGCAGTCAGGCATCAATTTTGAGGCATTTTCCACTGAAGTCCCTTATGGAAAAAATGTGTGAGATGATGATGAGTGCAGTCTGGGATAGTATGGCAATAATAAGAGAAGACGTGGTCTAGGAGGCTGCGAGAAGAGACGAAGAATTCAAATTGATGATGGAGAAACTTGGAGAAGGACAAGCAAAGAGAAGGATGGATACAAAGGAATGGTCGGAGATATACTCCAAGTTGAATGAAAATACCAAGGCTATTTACAATATCGGCCAGGTTGTGGATGAAATGGGTCAAAGGTATGACAATCATACTGATCATCTAGACATCGGTGTGAAAAAAGTTGAGTACTGCCTCAAATTTAGTGGTTAATTGTTGTCGACTCTTGTTCTGGCAACTG
This sequence comes from Cinchona pubescens, assembly GCA_025175665.1. Classification (NCBI taxonomy): domain Eukaryota; kingdom Viridiplantae; phylum Streptophyta; class Magnoliopsida; order Gentianales; family Rubiaceae; genus Cinchona; species Cinchona pubescens. The sequence continues at coordinate 6,470,696 of JANKKI010000123.1, read as the reverse complement.
CTATGGGGAAGGGGAAGGTTCTCAAAACGGCAATCCAGGTGTTATCACCCAGGATAGCTAAGAAACAATTGAATGGCACGGTCGTGAGTTCATCCCATGGAAAACCAAGTAACAAAGGACTGGGCAACACTGCTAAAGGAAAGGTTGTAATGATAGGAAATGCTGGAGAGCCTAAGCAAACCTTGGAAAGAGGAGAAGTTCAACATAATTTTAATGGTAGGTTTGAAAATCGATCCTGTACTACTATCAAGCTTCGAGTGCAGGCGGAGTCTGAAGAACATAAGACATGGGCTGCTATGGATCGGTAGAAGGGATTCGCTACTTTTCTACCTCTAAGGGAGCAATAGCAAATGAGATTCACTAACATGGTGAAGAGGTATGGGATCAGCCACTGGCCACAGGAGAAATGCCCAAAATGACAATAGACCAGAAGTAAACCACGGTAACCAAGTAAGTAAGCAGTGAGAGATGCTAGATGATGGTAATCTTGATCGAAGGGTTCGAGATATAATCCACAGGACTACTGGAGAAGTCAACAACTCTAGGGAACACATGGGCTATCAGAAACCATACCTCAAATAGATTGATCGAACTTATGAATTTCCTATGGGGTTTTGCTTCTCAGATTTCACCAAATTCTCAGGGGACAATCATCAATCAACTGTGGAACTTGTCGACTAATAATTTACCGTTCAATGCGGTTATGTAAATAATCATGATTTCCTCAAAATGCAATTGTTCTCTTATTCATTGACCGGAACTACTTTCTAGTGGTACACAAGGTTTCCACCGAACTCGATCGAGGAGTGGGATAGAATGGAAGATGCCTTTTATCAGCAATTTTACCACTGTCAGCCAGAAGTCAAATTCATTGATTCGGTTCAAATCATACAAAAGGCTAGGGAACAGCCAGTCAATGCATGGAGATATTCAAGACTTCTCGAATGAGGTGCAATGCGAGGATCCCTGAAGAAGAGTTTGTGGCTACTGCATTAGTAGGCATACAAAATTTCAAGTTGCTGAAACATTTTGAAGGTAAAATGTTCAGGGACTTGGTTGAGTTGGCTAGCATAGTCAATAATTTTGAGAAAATTTAGCAGCAGGAGGCTGAAATAAAGGCGATGCATAGAAAGAACCTATTGTATAAGGAATTGGATCACAAGATCTTCTTCGTACAAAGGGGCAGGATGAGTCTTTTGATTCACGTGGTTCGAAGAGGTTGGCGCGGCCGAGATCGTGGCAAAATGTCCATTTACAGCCAGAAGTCAAATTCATTGATTTAGCTCAAATCTACAAAAGGCTAGGGAAACGGCCAGTCAATGCATTGAGATATTCAAGACTTCTGGAATGAGGTGTAATGCAAGGATCCTTGAAAAAGAGTTTGTGGCTACTGCATTAGTAGGCATACAAAATTTCAAGTTGCTAAAACATTTTGAAGGTAAAATGTTCAGGGACTTGATTGAGTTGGCCAGCAGAGTCAATTATTTTGAGAAGATTCAGCAGCAAGGGCTGAAATAAAGGCTATGCAGAGAAAGAACCTGTTGTATATGGAATTGGATCACAAGATCTTCTTCATACAAGGGGGCAGGATGAGCCCAAGTGGTTCGAAGGGGTTGACGCGGCCGAGATCGTGGGAAAAAGTCCATTTACATGTAAAGCATTGGTGCAACCAAAATCCCAATAACTAGTGATACAGCCCACACCATCGGCCCTAAGAGAAAGGAGAAACGGCTTGCTAAAAGAGATCAAGGGTACAGTATTGATATTACTAAATTGGATGTCATTTTTAAATATTTGAGAGCTGATGGTATGGTAAAATTTCAAAAACTTATGAACACCTATCAGCGCAAGAGTTATAAGAGAAAGGATTCTGCAAGTGCCATGGCAATTGGTCATACTTGACCAATAATTTCATAGTGTTTAGTGTTTAGAAATTTTGTACAAAGTGCGATTGAGAAAGGTTTATATTGGTTTGGATAAGAGAACAAGGAAGCTACTAAAGCGGAGAAGAATCCTTTTCAACACATAATGGGGATTAACATGGTTAACATCGAGTTATCCTTGAGTAGTAAAGCTAGTGTCATCCAGAAACTAGGAGAAGGACCTAAGCATACCTATGCCTCTAAACAAAGGTGTTTAGCCGAGCACAAATGTGACCATTGTCGTTCCCACTTGGAACATGTACTTCATTTTATATCTAAAGTTAACAATTGCAATAATGATGTGTTTTGTTCTTTCAGATAATGATCTAATAGGAGAATCTAACCCTCAAACATGGGTTAGGAGGAAGCAGGCTCGAGAAGTAGACTGTGATACAATAATCAATTTGGACCCAAGTAAAGAGAAGACCATGAAATATACATCTGTGCCAAAATAGATGCGACCATACTCAGAATGCACAACATGGGCAGTACGTTGTAAGGAAAGAGAAAGATTGGAGGGAATAGTTAGGCGAGAATTAAAAAGTGTAATTGCTCGAAACAGTTATGGAAAAAAAAGAAATGGCGAAAAGGACACTGAAAAAAAACATAATAATCATCCAAGAAAAAGGCAAACATAGAACTCTTTAAAAAATACTATCTAGTTTGGAAGTTAGTCATTAGGAATTCTGCTTTTTATTATGAGTGATACAGTTGTTGGTCATAGCTTGCTCGGAAGTAAACCACCCGAAGAATGAAATAAATAGTCAATCAAAATATTTTTGAATATTAGATATCCTTAAAAATAATTGTACCAACAGATATTTGAAAAAGATATTTGATACAATAAATCTAGAGTTAGGAAGCAAACTAAGCTAGGTAAGGTTTGCGCTCATGTAAATTCCCAAACACATGAGATACAATCTCTCTTAAATATAAAGTAATCCTTGTTGGTTACAGCCATAGACATGTTAGGAACTGTAATTTGGTACATTTCAATAGTTAATCAATTTAGAGAAATTTTCCATCATGTTTAGCAAAGCGTCTTGTTGTTTTTTCATTGTAATTATAAGTCAATGAACTCCTTGTTCTTAGTCCCAAATTTTTAGTTCATTAAGTTTGCATTTTTCAGTTTCAAATACTAATTTTATGTCTTCATTTTACTTAAGGCGGACAAGGAACAATCCTTGATAAGTTAGATTACGAAGGCATATTTCAAAATTCATTACTTTTAAATGGCACACTTTAGAACATTTAAGAATAAGAATATCGGTTTGTTTGTCATCTTCAGTTCATATAGCTTAAAATTTGCACGAACAAGTTGAATAATCCCCAAAACTTTACCACTATTTTTATTTGCTCTCTGAACATTTAAAAGTGTCTATTAAATCCTAAAATTTTAAATTTAGTCCTAAATGGTCCCTCAATGTCAAATTCAAGTATGGTGATTTTTACTTTACCCCCAAAAGATTTTGTTTAATGTCTATGCCCCCTCTAAGTCTACAAAACGAGACAGTTAGCCCTTTTGATACTAATTTGACCAAGACAAAATGACAAAAATACATTTATAACAATTTCTATAAGTTAAAATATAAGAAATATATATAAAGGTATTTTTTCTTTTATTAGTCCAACAAATTTGTAAAGTCAAGATTATATATATATATATATATATATTATGATAAATTTTTTATAATAAGAATGAGAATAAGATAACTGCAAATAATTATTCCCATTTTAATTTTTAATTTTTTCTTCTTTGTTTGCTCATTATTAGATGCATAAATTCAACATAGTTATTCATTTTTTACTAAATCTGTCATTGGGATTCAACAATAACATGATTAACCCATAATAAAAAGATAACATTCTAAACTATATATTAGATGCAATATATGAATGAATAAAATGTGGTGAAATATTAGTTTTGTCAATTTTTCTCAATTAACTACTCAACAGTTAAATATTTATTCAAAACTATTAAAATGAATTAATTTTGCCTAATTTTTAAATTAGGAGGATCAAACTGACGATAAAACAAACCTTCAAGGGCAAAGTAAAAGTTACCATACTTGAATATAATATTGAGGGACCATTTAAAATTAAATTAAAATGTTAGGGACTTTATATATACTTTTAAAAGTTGAGAATCCAAATAAAAATATTGATAAAAGTTCAAGGACTGTTGTAGTAATTTACCCCAACTCATTTAAGTAACTTTTAGGATAAAAATCATTGGGAATTCTATTGTCCTTTTAGGGAACTTTTCCCTTGATTTTAAAAGGTTGTACAGTACAAGCTTTTAAAGCATATATGTTGTACTGTACAAATATTTCTAAAGTACAAGGGAATGGTTCTCTAAAAGGAATTGTAAAATTTTCCAAAATCATTTTTGTAAAACTTAATCATAAAAAAATTTATAATATGGTTTTGAAATATATGCATTACTCTAATGAATTGTATATATGACCACTCCCATCTAAAGTATACCACTTATAGACACATGCAAAATAAAAGATTAATCTTTCATGTATTGTTAGTGTAAAAAAATTTTACACCATCAGATGTGGATGCTTGTCACATGTGCATGATTTAATTTCAAATGTCATTTTTGTATATGTGGAACACATCCACACATGATAATATAAAAATTTTATACACCAACAGTGTATGAAAGATTAACCCCAAATAAAAAGGGGTTAGTTTCACTACTTAAAAAAAAAAAAAAAAAAAAAAAACAAATACAAAAACAAAAACAAAAGAACACATCTTCTCCAACACCTTAGTGATTCAAACACATACCAACAGGTTATAGGACAATGTTCTTATTGCTGAAACTACATTATCATTGTCCGGATAGTTAGTTTCACTTTCCTCCCTAAGGTTTGTTAAAATTACAAGTACTACCCTTATGGTATGAAAAATTACACACACCTTCCTTTTAGAATATTCTTTTTTTGGGTAATAAGAATATTATAGGTCCCTCAAATAAGAAGAATTTTTTAGACACTTTTGCCCTCTAAACACATTTCAATATTTTATGAAGGGTTAAATGCACTAAACTCCTAAACTTTATCTTGTGTTGCACTTTAACCGCTAAACTTTTTTATAAGCACTTAACACTTTCTTTATGTTTTGGGAATAAATTACCTTGATATTTGTTTATTTTTATGTTATTTTTCATATTTTTATTTTTAATTTTTATCATTCTCTCTTGCCAATTCAAAAAAGTAAAACTACTTTTGATAACTATATATTACATGCTCTAAATCATTACACTTATCTAAATAATTGAATTTCTAGAGTAAATATGTTTTATGCTACAAGAAACATATACTTATTGTAATTATTACCTAGTTTCATAATCGGGATTCTATATAGGATCAATTTGAACATGTCATAATCCAATCGTAGAATCATAAATCCTAACAAAAAAGGTCTAAAATAACAAGAATTATAATTTGTAACTTACTAAAAAAACCATAATAAAGATGTAATAAATGTGAATTAAACATAAAAAAGTATAATATTTTGACATATTTCATAACATGCTAGTGTATTGAGTTAGGTCATTGCAGGGAGGAAGTATTTTTAGTAATGACTCTCACACTTGACTGTTCTCCACAATTGGTTTTTTTTTTTTCGTATTTTTAGTAATGACGCTCACACTTGACTGTTCACCACAATTGGTTTTTTTTTTTTTTTTTTTTTATATAAAAAAACATGGTAATACACAAATAAATATCTATATAACTATAAGAGTACAAAATCATGTTTGAGAAACTTAAATTACACTAGAGATGTCACATATTGCAACCAATGAAACCCAAATAAACGTAGTGTTTGTCTTCGTACGTAAAGGAATTAATTACTCCTGGACTTTTTGTAATTTTTAAGAAAATAATTACTTTAAGTTCTTCAAATTTGTCTAATTAATTCTTAAGATATCCAATTGGATTCTAAATTTTCAGTTATTTTCCAAAATTAACTTGATCTTTTATTTACACAAGATATTTATATTTTAGGCTTCTAAACTGTAGTTGTTATTTTTATCCATGTATTTATTTATTAGAAAGTAATATATCTTGGAATTCACTTTAATATTTTTAGCCTAAATTACTAAATATATGGATAAAAAATTTAAGAACTAAACTAGGTTTGAATAACAATGGTTCAAGTTCTCTAATATAATTTACCCAGGATTACCAAATATTATCAACGATCTTTAATTTTTTAAAAATACATTTTAAGTTAAAGAAAATTTGATGATATGTGCTCATTCCATAAAAAATTATAGGCTTTTGATGTACGTAGAATACTCACATCTAGTTATATCATTTATAAGATACCTAATTTCTACTACTAACTTAGATGACGAATTGCAAGTATACGGGGTCAAATAGGAGCAAGGGAAAGTAAAGATCGAATCTATAAGGATTGGTCAGTAATCACCGATTATTTAGTTGAATTACTATTTATAGATTTTGATTTGACGGAAAATATTTAATTAAAGAAAAAATCTAAACAAATAAGAAAGCCAAAAAAGATGGGTTAAAATTCGATTAGCCAATTCCCAGGATTTAATTAATTGATTGGGTCAAATAGCTCAACGGGTCTAATTAGGGATTCCCTTCAAACTATAATCAATCTCTTGACCCGACTCATAATTTTAGTCAAATTATCAACATCAAATTTAAGGAACCAACTAGAAAAGTTAACATCTTGACCGACTACTAACCTTCTAATCTAGTAATAAACTAGTTTAAGAATTAACACGCAATGCTCATATGTTGTGTTAAAATCCACTAAGTTAACTTAAAAAAGGCCCTATTCTCTCACTGAACTGCCAAAGTATTTATTACTATCCAATTATCATGTAGTAATATCATTTTCACCATCTAACCCACCAATCAATCAAGACCTGTAGGAAATTGCCATCATCAAACCTTAATCTATATTAACTAGTGCATAAAAATTAACATTAATACTAACGAAAATATTTTAAAGAAAGCATATAAACTAATTACGCTAAAAAAGCAATTAAAAGAAAGAAATTAAATTAAACTACATTAAATTAATACAAAGCGAAGCAAATTGAACATAAACTAATAAATCTTATACTAATGGTCTTCAATCTACAACTAGGAAATTAGAAACTGCAACTACACAACATCTAAACTAAGAAAATTCTTCCCAAATGGAGAGGAAAAAGAAGAACTAACTCTAGCCTACACACTACTACTTCTTCCTACTTCCTTCCTATTTCCTTAGCCTCCAAAGAGCCTTAAAAAGTGTATTTATATGGCTTGGATTGAGGAGAATTTATGAAGTAATAATCTGGCTCGAACTAGACTTCTTTGCCACTAGAACATTTTGGACCGAGATTACCCAAAATTTTGTACTGGTTTTACGATTGTGGTTTCGTTTCTAGTAGCATGCTGATGGATTGGAACTGAGGTCCCATTTTTCTCTTCTTTAAATTTGGGACTGTGGTCCCAAACACTTAGTTTCTCCGAACATTTGACTCTGTCATCCAATTATAACTTGTTTCTGTTTGTCGTCTGATTACAATACCGTTTTTTTCAACCAAATCCTACATATAAACACACTTTATTAACTATAACAAAAACACTTAAATAACACTAAAAATACTAAATTAACACAACTAATATATTTTAACACACAAAAGTAAAAGTAAGCAAAAATAATATTTAAACCCTAAAAATGTTCAAAACTTGAGACAAATATTTAAATTTAGAATACATATAACTCTACTTTCCTACAGTTATAAGCTTTGTACATAGAAATAGAGATATTCATATTTTAAGTGGAAAATACATGAAAGTGGACCAATATTGACATAAATAAATTGATTTATATTGTAGAAGGACAGACCAACCACTTGATTTTAAAATTTTAGGACATTCAACAAACGAAACCCAAAAGCTCCAAAAGACAAAAAAAAAAATTTATGTAACATCCAAAGATTGAATAAGATTGTAAGATGCTAGGATCTCATTGACAGATCTTACGATCCTATCTCAACTTGGGATCCAAATCATTTGGGTGACCCAGAATTGTAAGATCATAAAGTTTTAATAAGATTTAGGATCAGGATTTTAACAATTATAATGTAATACAAGCTTGTAAATTATTACAATTACTAAAACTAACAAATTAAAGAACAAGAAAAAATTAAAAAAAAAAAAAGGAATTTAAGAAAATTAAAATAATTTTTAGATTGTCGTCTGATTAAAATACTTAAATCTACTTAATTATTTAGATGACAAGTATATGAGATCAATTAATAACTAATAGAAGCAAGAATTGTTCCCCACGGAGATTGGATAGCAAGTACCATTATTTAAGCTAATGAACTATTTGGAGGAATCAAATAAAAGATGCAGGGTGTAGGTTTGATTTATTAACGAAAAATGAAAGCCAAAAAGAATTTTAAAAGTTTGCGGACAACAATTTTAGATTATTAATGGTGTCATCATGTTTGACAAGTCAGTGAGCTTCAAGTGATATGGAAACTATTCAGCTAGAAGGTGACTGTCTTCCGGTAATATGCAACTTGAAAGAGGCATGAGATGGATAACTCCCAATATGGCCATCTGATACAGCACATGAGATTCCAGATGCACGGTTGTTTTAAATCTGTAACAGTCAAACATGCGGAGAGAAGGGAATACTGCTACGCACGAACTAGCTAGAGTTGGGCTTGGCATTGAAAATAGGATTGTGTGCTGGGATAACTTTCCTAATTATATTTGTAAAGCTGCTTGTAATGAGTTGTGCAATAAAATCTTTTGAGGTTTTGCATTAAATTATAAAAAAAAATAAATAAATAAAAAGGAGCAGCTTCAAGTGCACCATATTACCATAAATTCTTTTCCTTTTTATCAACAGAAGGGTGCATCTTTTCTGATATCCAGCACTGTTGTTTACACACAGATAAAAAAGATAAGGAGTAAAAGATTATTTATTCCCATGCCTCTGAATAGGTAACTTTTTCAGTAAAGCAAAACACAGACTATTTTATAGCGGATCTCACTATTTTGGAAAAAGGTGATACGACGCCAGATAATAGATACTAAAGAACTTCTACTTACCACTATAACATTAGCAATGTTAAATAGCAAAGCATCGAATACATTAGGCCTTTCTCACTCGTGTATTTACTGCATAGACAAGCAAAGAGGGATTGCCTCCTTAAAGCTTTAGAAAATACATGACAAGAAGACTCCATTAATTGATAAAAGAAACAAATCTAATTCTAGGATAAAAACAATCATGGAAGCTGCCCTGCTGAATCTCATCATTGCTCTTTCCAAATTCTACCAGTGACTCTGAGCTTCAATTCCTTCCGATCCCCGCCAGAGAAAAACAGGGCCATGTTACGTTGGATAATGAGGCCATTTTCAAAACTGTCACGAACCTTCCGGTGGCCATCTCTTATGCTTCTAGGAATCCCCTGCCATATCATCTTCCTACCATTTCCCCCAACCTCAAGGCTATAACTATAGTTTTTGGCTTCATTATCATCACCCATGAACCTCAGAAATGCTATGTAAACTGGTGCCATACCATGCTGAAATGCTTCGAAATGCAAGCAGAAATATTGCCCAAAGCAACTGAAAACCTAAAATGAAGAAAAAAGGTACAGGAAGTAAACAACCATGTTCAAAACGTAAAAGTGAAGCTGATGAAGTTATCAAATTAGAGATTGCGATGGGAAATTCAGTTATTAACAAGATCAACTTACATTGCTCCAAGACAATCATTGCCCAGACAACAAGTCAGCACAAGGACCACAACCTCAAACCCCAGCCAAATTTGAGAGGAACAGAGTTTGTAACAGACCACATGCTATTACTTCATATATTAATATTGTCATCTTTCTATGTTCCAATGTTTGTCAAGCCAATTAAGTGGCTATTCTTTTTATGCATGTCTTGACCAGTTTAGGCAATCAATCACTTTAACATACATATACCCTAACAAGTTCTAGACAAAAAGTGAATACAAATGGAATAACAGAGAAGGAAAAGTTAAACAAACAGCGCAGCTTGGAAAAAAATGTGAATGAGCCTAGTCTCAGGTAAGAGAGTGACAAATACCAACCACCAAAGAAAATGAAAATGTGCATGAATGCCTTCCAAATGAGATGATTGCTATCAAAATGTTAAAAGGTTACCACAACAACCCCAAATGAAACAATAAAAACCACATGATAGAGAAGTCAAAATTCCCCAAGCACACAGATTTAAATTCAGTAAAAGAAGCCAGAAGTATAAGATAAACTATCAGTAAATTGGCGTCTATTATGCCACAATGGCATACAATACTACAACAATAATACCCCCAATGTTTGCTCCAGCCTGCCAACTGCTACCATTAACAATGGCAGCATTAATGTTATTTGTATACCCGTGTGACAATATTCCCACATGTAACCAAACAAATAACTCCTGCCATGACAGACCTTTTTCCTCTGTTCATCAGTAAAAAATACCGCTTACAAACTCTGATGATACTTCAATTCTTACATGACCAACCAAAACTCAGAAGCACAACCTCAATATTAAATAAAATGATGCACCATGCATCCTGAACGGCAAGCAGTATGTTTAGAAGTTAACAAAATCCAATAAAGGTATCGACTCACTGTAAGCATCCATGTAGCATTCTCCAGAGATGCGGATTTGACTTGACGTAACGATGGTTAAAAGTACTGCCATTGTGCATATCAACTTTATGGTCATCCTTTAAATGGGCCACCAAATAGGGAATGTCACCAATGACTGTGCACTCAGACCCTGCATAGGGGCAGTTGTAGGGTCTAAATGAACATTGAGATTCATGCTTTAACTTGCTGTAGTAAGGGTATATGCCTATGCACCCAAAACTCTGATATTTACATGGGAGATCAAGGGATGCAAGCCACCTTCTCCAATGCAAGACATCTGATATTGCCCAGCTCATGCCTGCAAGTTGGGCAGCGATTGTGCACCCTAGGCTTGCAACCAGAACAAATTGTGTGGCCATTGGAGCACTGCAGAGAGAAGAAATAAATATAGTTAAGACAGAGCCAAAACCTAGAGAATTCAACAAAGAGAAAGCTGTATACAACTTCCCACCAGCAACTACACCATGCAACACACACTTCAAGAATTTGCATCATCCATGTCTGTAAATGCCAGTTTAAATTGAATAGCTGTAAATAGGAGTGGGTCAATCATGGCTTGAATGCAAAACAGAATAAAATAATCTGTTTTACGGAGCACAAATTATTCATCAATCAGTTGCTCACCTCTTCCCTCATATAATAATCATCAAGCAAAAAAATAACCAGAAAAGACATCCCCATAAGGATATCGGTACACATATCAAGCACTGATAGACAAACACTAAATCAATTCGATGTAGCTTTAAGTGGAAATATATGAATACAATCATTTTAGTTATATAAAAGGATTGCAAACTTATGTTATTCCCAAAATTTTCCAACATAAATAATTATACCTGATGAATAGGAGGGTACATTGCATTTAAGCAGACAGGACATTCCAATAACTCACGAACACTGCTAGAAACAGTCACATTAGACTTCAGAGTGTTTTGAGGAGCATCACACATGGGCTCACTAACTTTCAGTAGTTCTTCTTCCTGAGCAGGATCAATGACCTCAGGTTTGTTCCGCAAGTCATCATAATAACAATTTCCGGTTGACATTGCAGAGTGAACAGTTCAGATCCTTTACATGCCAATTGCGTCAGTAAGCTAAGTAGCATTGAGACTGCTATAAATTTTGACAATCAACACATAAAAACACTATCACGTAACAAACAGTGACCACAACAATAGCCAAATGAAGACAGTAAGCAAACACATATCACATATGAGCAAGACCAATGGAATAAAATAACAAACTGTAAGTTGAATTGCGAAGAAGAAGAAGTTATTCATCCTGCTAACTTTCACCCACTACATACTCTGAATATAATATCCATATAAGTTTACCAGCTAATTCTAATTCTTAATTGATTCGATATTTATCATACACATCACAACATCAAAAACCACACAAGCCAACTTCCACATATCTCTACACCATTTTGTTTTCAACATTAAAAAAAAAAAAAAAATTAAAAAAAAATCTCCCCGTCACATAATTGCACCAATAAATCCCTTTCCTTGCTTCCCAAGTGCTTTTACTTGATATGAAGACATTCATGTATCATCATTTCTTACACCTTTTGCAGTTTTCATAAACAATTTCAGGCTTTTTAGCCCTTTATCTACTACAAATTTTAATCCCTTTCACAGCAAATCTTCTTCCAACCTCAGAATTTCAGCCCTTAATCGTAGTATCATAGTCTAAAATATTTCCTTTCTGTCAGATGAAACAAAATGAGCGTTGACCTTATCTGTAATTTATGATTACGGACTCCGGATTCAATCCATTTTGAATAAAAAAAATTGACATGAACTACTTGCTAAGATTCAGGAATACTGAATTTTTGCCCATTTTAATTCCAGTAATAGAAAAATAAAATCGTAAAAACAACCTCAAATGAAAACGTTGACCATAAAACTAAATCCAATACAGATCTAAAAGTAATAACTGTCACAAATTTGAACCAAAAAAGAAAAAGGCACCTCGCACGTAAAATGAAAAAATCTCCACCCAAATTTCTAATTTTGAAACGACAAAAAGTAACAAAAAAAAAAAAGCAGCAAAAATCAGAAAGAAAACTGGAAAGAAAAGGCCTAAATTGGTATTGGCAAGAGCGAGAAAGAGGAAGAGAGTACCTGGAGAAATGACGATTAAATCAAAAAAAACATAACAAGAGAGAGTCAGAAAAAGGAAAACCCTTAAGAGGGGTTTGGCGGGTTGTATTATGCAAGGACAGAAATTTAACTAATCGATTAATTAAACAGATGCGAAAAATAATATAGAGAGTCGTCTGATATGGGTAGCAAAATGGAGAGATCTTTTTGTTTTTGGGAGGAGAAAATGAAAGTGATGTGAGATAAGGAGACGACGATCAGAATCAGAATCAGAATTCAGAACCCCGATGTTGCTTTCAATTTCAATTTTCAAATTAAAGCTGCAAGGAGAGAGAGTGGGGCTGGGGGAGCGTGTATGTACGTAGGAGAGACCGACTTCTCGAGAGGATACAAAAATGTAAACTTGACTTGACAAAGTGAAAGAATACAATAAAAAAGAGAGGCTGAGAGGTGATGGGGCCAAGTTTTAGAAAGGATTAATTGTATTTTGCACCCTAAACTATAATAGTTTTGTACTTTATACCTAAAAGTATTAATTTTAACAGTTAACCACTTCAATTTTGAAATTTTTAAACACGTTGCACTGGTGAAGACTTTTAGTGACTTATATATCCTCATTATTTTACCTAAATTCCTAAAGTAACATTAATTATCAGCTCAATCAAAGTCATTTGTGTGATACTGTATTAGACAAATTATTAGGTAATGAAATATTTTAAACATTCTATTACTTCTATATCAACGTTACGATAAAATACTACACACACGTAAACATGCAAAAGCATACGCACAAAATAGTGTCTTGTGTGCATATTTATATTTATATGATTATATATGCTACTTATTTTGTTTGTCAATACGAATATTTTTAAATTTGAATAAAATAATGACGATATATGAATAAATAATAGTGTTCGCCAGTGTAATGTACTAAAAATTAAAAGTTAGAAGTAGTTAATTTTCAAAATTTATACTTTAGGATACAAAGTGCAGAAATAGCATAATTTAGAGGTGTAAATTGCAGTTGGCCCTTTTAGAATTGTTGAACATAAACAGTACAGAAATGAAAACTGCTGGAACCAGTGAAGTGGGTGCCATCGGAGATTTGGTAAAATTATTAGTCGGGTTAATAACACTTCGTCCCCTAAAATAGTGATGTAATTACTCTTTACCCCCATATTAAGAACTTACAAAATATATTATTTACCCCCACATGTCCCAAACCATCAAAATAATTAGTTTATTGATAAAAAAATATCCCTCATGATTAGTAACACTTAGCCCCTAAATTAGGAGAATAATTACATTTGGCCCCTTTAAATTAGATGAATATGCACTTTACTTATTTTAGAATCGTCGGGAGTTGAATGTGTTAATTCGGTCAAAAATTGAGTTGAATGACTAAATTACCCATACTAAAGCCAAGTGAGAACAAAAATATTTTAAATATTTATTTTTTATGGTGGTGTGAAAATAATTAAAAAAATATGAAAGAAAAAATATAAAAAAATAAACAGACAATTGTTGTCCTCCAATAGTGGGAAAATGTGATGGTGCTGTGACTAAAATTGTATCTAACAATGTAATTTGTACCGGTTTGAACCAAATAGTAAAAAATATATAAAACAACTAGGAATGTCTAAAAATCAGGAAATTTGTGTGGAAAAATCTATTGCCACACACAAGATATGCTTACAAAAAAAATCTCAACTAGAACATTGTGCTTTGAGGTATGAAAAAAATTCAACTTGTCTTTGTTGTATGTGATATTGTTTTAAAAAAAATGATGAAATGTTACTTGTAACGTAAAATTCATACGATGAAAATCACATCGTGCCCCCACTTTTTAACTTTTCTTATAGAAATAGAAAAATAAGATTTAAATTCAATGATATAGAATGTGATTCTAAATCATGAATTTTTTTCATCAAAAGGAGTAACCACTTAATATCAAAATTTAGTTCATCAAATGATCAACATAAATTTAGAAATAAACAAGATGTTCCACATGTGAAAGGACAAGATGTTAGGTATCTTTTTGTACAACATGTTTACAATTCTAAATAAGTATATTATAACATATTATTGGATTAAAGTGTATACCATTATTTGATTTAGGGGATAAAGTGTTATATAGAACAATCCATGGGGTGAAATGTTATAAATTGTAAGGGCAAAATTGATAATTTTTATTAACTATTTTTTAAATCCCTTAAAAGAAAAAATATTGTTAACACAGGAGGCTAAGTGCAATTACTCAATAATTTGAGGCAAAGTGTTATTAACCCTTAGTAATACTACCTCCGTTCTCTTTTATGTGTCACTTTAGCAAAAAAAAATTTGTTCCATTTTAAGCGTCACTTTAGAAGTCCAATAAAGAATTAATTATTTTTTTATCAATTTTACTCTTATCTCTTTTCAACTCCATTATTTACTCAACTTGTAATTAATACTTTTTTAATTAATTACTAGTCAAAAGAACAATTTAGTCATACAGGATCAACTTTAACTAATATTTAGGCTATTTAATAACAATATTAATTTTTGTGTTAAAAGTTAAAATGACACTTAAAAAGAAATAGAGGTAGTACTATACTAGAAAGTGTGCCAACATCTAAGGAGTTGAATATGGTTTATGCCAAGAGTAGGAGGATAAATAGTTGCCCGAAGACGTTCCTTATTGTTGGAAAACGGCATTCATTTCATAACTCAATAAATCAATAGAACTAAACTAATTTGGTATTTGGTTAATTTGAAATAAAGTCAAATATCTATTTATATCTATCTATCTATACTATATATAAAGTATGAGACGGGGTTTGATGTAATGTTATTATTTGTTTTGCTAATTATACCTGTATCTTCATAAAAAAAAATTATTTGATATTCACTCCACAACAGAGTGAGTATTGCAGGTCATTGAATGATTGAAAAGTAATGGGACCTCCTTGCTTTTCAGTCATTTCAATGACTGTTATACCCACTCCGTATTGTAGAGTGAGTAGCCAAGACTTACTCCTTCATAAGATAACTCTCCATAACTTCCTCCCACCTTCCACTCTCATCTACCTATATTTTTTTTTTCTTTTTTAACATTTCCACTAACGTTTTTTTTTTTTGAAAAAATTTAGCATTGTGGTTTGGAATCGATTCTTTATCAATGGCCCACCCTTTCTTTGAACCTTGTTAATGATCGAACTTAAAGTTATGAATTGAGTATTTAGCCATTTGATGAGTAACTGAAAACAAAGGAGAGGAATATGGAAAGAATGAAGTAATGAAAGAGGAAGTCATTGATAGTAGTAACGACTTATCATGATCCATTGGTTCATATAGAATCCATGTCCTAGGTGTATCAAAAAACATTCTTTTCACAAAAGCATATATAATAAAATAGAGTGAAAGGGTCTACCCCGAAACCAAGCCAAGAGGTACTAAACTAACTACTACTTTTAAGATTTTATGTAATTTGTTTTTTAAATTGTATACATATAAGGTGTGACTTTCACACTAATGAGAATTAGGGGATACTTGGTAAGAGGGTATGGAAATCAAGAATTGGATTTATTCTCATAGCTGTTGATTGGTTAATGGATATGGGTATTGAAATTTCAGAATAAATGACAAAAATCTAGAAACTTTCAATACCCAACAAAATTGGGAAGTTTTAGTAGTTCCCAAATTTGATTCCAAAAATTGAAAAAAAAAATCAAATAAAATTATTTTTCCCCTACGAAATCTTCCTCCCCCCTTTCCCTTCTTCCTCGTCCCTTCCCTTGCCCTCTCATCCTTTTCCTCCTCCTCCTCCTTCTCCTCTCTCTTTCCCGTCTCCCCTCATCTCATCACGCAGCCCCCAGCCCCTTTCCTCCTGTCCCGTCCCTTTTTCCTCCTCCCTCTCCCCCTCTTCCCGCAACCCCTCCCTCCTCCCTACCCCAAAGCCTTCCTTTCTCATTTCTCCTCCTTCTTCTCCCCCATCCCTCTTCCCCTCATCTGCTCCAATGGAAGGTTGGAAGAACAAACTAAGGAAGAATTTTTTAAAAAAAAAAAATAATAATAATAATAATAATAATTTTATAATATGATACCCATACCCATAAATGTTTTCCAAGCGCTAATTATTTGAATAATTCCGTTGTAGAAAATCCATACCTATTATTCATGAATAATTTCAATTCTGATTCCAATTCCAACATGTAAACCAAGCACCCCCTTAGTTTAACAGATTAACAGATTAAATAACGAAAGGTTTTTATTGTTTAGTAGCGGATTAAACAACTAGCCAAATTAAAATTTCATAGTTTTTGTATATTATTTATACTATATAGAAAGTATGAGGGAGGCTTTTGGTGTCTATCATCTCATGTTTTGCCAAATTTACCCTTCACACTCATTTTATATATTTTATATCTCCCCACCTTTCACTCCCCACTCCTTATATTATCCTTTTAATTTTTTATTAAAATTTCACCTACTATTCTTTTTTTTTTTTTTTAAATTGTGCAATTCTTTTTCAATTATACACCCATGGGGTATGCCTTTCCTAGTATTATCTATACTATATATAAAGAGAGAGAAGGGTTTGGTGTCTATCATTTTTTGTTTTGTCATTTTTACCTTTATTATATCTATACAATATATAAAGGGGAAGGGAAGGTTCGGTGTCTGTTATTTTTTGTTTTACCATTTTTACCCTTATTATATGAGTAACTAACCATAACTTTCTTGCACTGGTCATAACTTCCTTCTATCCTTCACCACCTCTTTCTGTTTTTTTTTTTTTTTATATAATTTTTTTACTAGTATTTTCACCACTGTGTAAAAAAATAAAATTTGAGTAGATATTTTTTTTTAATTGTGGGTATGCCTTTCCCCACTATTTATATTTATATGTAAAGCATGAGAAGAGGTTTGGTTTGATGTCATTATTTGTTTTGCCAATTATACCCCTATCTTCATAAGATAACTCTCCATAACTTTCTCCCACCCTCCATTCTCCACTACCTATATTGTCTTTTATTTTTTTTTTCTTTTTAACATTTCCACTAACTATTTTTTGACCGAAAAAATATAACTATTATTTTTGAGATTTTTTGTAATTTATTTTTAAATTACACTCTTATAAGGTGTTCCTTTCACACTAGTGAGAGTTTTGCAGTACAAACTTGATATTGGAAACAAAGTAACCAATTAATAGATTAAATGACCAAAGGTTTTAATTTTGGCAGTGGATTAAATGATCAACCAACCAACTTAACGTTTCATTAGTTTTTTTAAAAAATTCTATTTTAAAAACTCATTGCATATTTTCATTGTTCCATTTCTTGATTGGTTATAGTTTTAGTTTAAAGTGACAGTTTTCCTTAATTAGAATAAAATAAATCCCCAGATTGCTCATTTCTTTTTCTTCCCACTCTCAAGGCTCATGTAATAAAATTGATGTATGAAGTCTGAAATGTGAAATTTAAGTGCTTAAAAAAATTAAGTTATGGATCTAATAAAATTGTCTACTTGATAATCAAGTGAATTTAAACATTGAATCGAAACCCCTCACTTGCTAAACAATAGTATAATTTAATATAAAAAATTAATTTTTTAATTTTTATATTTGTGACAGAGATAAAAGTGTGTAGATATATGAGTGTGTGTGTAAGAGAGATTGTTTGTGAGAGAGAGGATAAGAAAGTTGAGAAATAGTGCGAGAGAGGAAAAGTTGAGACATACCATGTAATAAGTGTGTATGACAGTCAAAATGTTAGTGAAAGAGTGTGTGAGAGAACATATAGAAAAATACAAAGTTTGCGTGTTATGTGTACTACAATAATAACGAGAGATTGAATGAGTGTTCCAACGTAAACAAATTGACAACGAAATACAACTTACGTGAAAAGACGCTTTCCCTATGAATCATGAAATCATCCTAAAAACAGTGCACCTACTTCTAAACATTGCCCAACTTAACCTCATGATGATATAAAAGCAAAAGAATATTTTATACTTTTCCATTTTTTTTATTTTCTAAAATTTTCGTATGAAGACTCAAAATATAAAAGAACACAAAAGAAATACAAAAATTCAAAACCTATCTAATGTTCTTTTTAAATTATCTATAATACTTCAAGCAAAGAAGGTACAGAAAGTCTGAATGCTGTCGTCTAGTGGTTTAGGAATTTTTTTACGTAGTCAGATCCTCAAGATTGATAACACAAATAAAATGCAAAAAATAGAAAAACGAACATAAATAGAGAATAGGCAAACCCAACAATATAGCACACCACATACCCATGAACTAGCCACACAACACAAAACGTTTACAAAACAAGAATTGACAAAACACAAACACTAATTTCAAAACACAATCCAAACATTAAAAAAAAAAAAAAAGCTTCAGCACGTAGAATACTTCCCTCATGTCAAGGGAACCTTCATAACAATGTCAAGGCATGTTTGCTATCTTCATATAGTCAAATCCATGTTCAATTCGCGATCCAACATCCCCATAATCCCACACGACATATTATTGTTTATAAGGGCACATCCTCGACAAATTTCAGATCTAGAAGGCTCACCCCAACCTCCTTGGCAATGTTTAGGTCTTGAATTTCTGGTAAATATGAGATTTCTTTCAACTCATATCCACTAAGAAGTTTGTCCGAAAGAGCTGCAAGTACATCGTAATATTCATTCAACAAGTAGTCCATGAGGTCTTCCTCTACTAAATTCTCGTATATTCCTTCCTCATCCATCCCATCATGTGAATCCACACACATGATTGGCTACTTAGATTGTTTCATGAATGCAACCAGTATCCACTTAATCTATTGGGATATATCACTAATTAATGGTCTCATTAGTACAATTTCTGATATTACAGTAGCAAGTTATCCAATCCGGTCCCCCAGACTACATAATATGTCATCTTTAATACTCATGTTTGTCTCCATTGATTCAAAGTATCTTGCTATCATCTCCTTAAGGTTGGACTTTTCTTTCATACGAGACCATTTTTCTTTTAGATTTGGTATTAATACATTAGGTGGATTTGAGTAATACTGCTGACCCAGGTAGCATGGTTAGTGTGAATTTTTCACGCAGCTAGGATTGTATACATCATAGTACAAATCCTCACACTTATTGAAGTAAATTGAAAATAAATATTATCATAAGAAGAAAAACCATATGTGTTACTTGTTGGACATTCATAGTTGCAGTGACTACCACATAAAAATTAAAGGTATTTTGTACTTGTTAGAAATTGTCTAACTTCCTATCTAGTGCCTTTAATTGAACTATCTATTCTCTATATACATTATCATAGTCATAAGCATAAGCAGTTCTACCATTTGACCACATATACGAATTTTTGTACATAATATAACTATAAAAATTGAAGAATTTAAACAAAAAAAATAAAAAATAAAAAAACAAGTAAAAAGAAACAAATTTGAACTCGAATTAGCTTACTTCCTATTAATATTAGTAGAAAATTAAGAACTAATACCCCAACAATGGCGCCAAAACTTGTTGCATGATTTACAAACGCAATTGCATGTATTGTTACAAGTAATAAAGTGATATGTAGAGATCGCTCCGTGAGAACTTTGTCTTAATCCTACTAAGTACTGAAATTAGAACAACTAACTATATTTTGAAAGTGGGTATAGAATAAAATTAACAAGTAAATAAGGAAAACAAATAAACAAAAGAAATAATCAAATGAAAAAAAACTTAGGGTTCAATTATTACTAAACACTTTATTCGAACATCTCATTTCTCTACTCTTCCAGTTACGAACTATGTTTTCTTTTACCTAGGGTTTTCGTGCATTCACAAGTTCCCTTTGAAATCATGAAAACTTAATAATGCAAACCAAATCATTACATTTATATATGAATTGCAATCGGGACTATAGCATTGAGAACTAACCCTGATCATTGCTACCCAAAACATATAGGTATACGTTTATCCTATACACAAATTAATTTATGCATCCATGCAAATACATCAAGCAAAGGTTATTCAAATCTTATTTAACCTTAAATTTCCTTTTTCAAGTTCAATAAATGGTTTCTAAATCATTCAATTGGTGATCAAGCACTTGAAAGCACTAACAATAGATTTGATTAAACAAACACTCATCTACAATCAAAAGAGAGAGAAAGATTTGATAGTAAAACTGCATGTTGAGATCAAATTAAACCCTAGTAAATTAATTTACCAAACAATTAAAACTCTATAAACAAGAAAGAAAGAGTTTACAATCATCTCCACAGTAAAGAACAAGATGAACTGGGAAGACGAACAAAAACTCATGGGCCAGTAATGTTTTATCTGTAGTAGTGGACTGTAGACTATATTTTTCTCAATTGAAACTCTCAAGTAATGAGTTGATTATTTTGGCTGGACTTGACACAAGCTGTCTAAAGGGGAAAACCAAAGAAATAGTCTGACAAGGGTAACTAGAGAGAGCCACCTGGAGGGGGCAACCACAAGAAGTTGCATGCAGACTTAGTAACTTGGTGGAGGTCCAACCTTTGGAATTTTTTTTTTTCGTACCATAAAATCTAGTGAAAACTATGCATAAGCCTTTGTTTAGCGATGATTGAGGCATGAATACCTAATGCTTCTTGATAGATTATAGGTGAAGTCAATAGACTATACAGGACAATAGCGTGATGTCGGACCCATTGTCTTAGCATCTACAAAAATTGGTGATGGAGCATGCATCTAATAAAACTTCACTTTGATAAGTTTTCTTACCTTTCATAAAGAGGCATATAGAATTCATGAAGTTGGATGATAGTATTATTGTGTAGAAACAATTACCATGGTTCAAGTACGGATTAAGTTGGCCAAGTAGAAAGAGCTATCCGGAAACCTCATTCTTGAGTCAACAACACTCAAAGTGAAAGACCCGAAAAGCCAGAATACTTCAACATATGGAACTCGCAGTTGAGACATATGTCAAGTGCTAGAATTCACTTGAAGAGGTAGGTGTCATCCTAGATTAGCAGAGGCATCTTGTGATCTAGGGAGAGAAGATCTCTTAAAATGATCATCTTGTAGGTACAATAAGACTTAAATTTAGTCATCAAGTAGTAGTTTGGATAGGCCTTAATATTTGGTCCTTTCTATTGTGAAGACATTGTGAATAATGAAATCCCAACATTATAAATTTGACTGTAAGTGTGTCTTATACTTACTGTGATATAAGGGCAGTTGATGCTATATAACGGCAAGGATCATATGATCGCTTACCCAAGCATTATGAATGTAGGGGTTTCCAAATAGCCCTCATGAATGCCTGAATATATTTCATGATGTTGTGTGCAAGTTTTTTCTTGTATTGTGGCTCTGTTTTCCTTGCATTTTTTAACTTGACATGATCATTTTTTGTTGGACAGTAAATGCTCATCTTGTTGAGATATTGGTTTCGATAAAGAAGAAGTTGTTGTTTAGGAGAAATTAGAGATTGCTAAGAAAAAAGAAATTTGAGGTGGAGACTATGAATGGAGAATACTTGTTGAGTTATCAGGGCAGGGTGAGATCTAGCAACCACAAAGGTAAGTACGTTTCTTAATTGTATTTCAAAGTTGGTATTAATTATAAGCATTTTGTGTGTGTTTGTTCAGTTTCCTAGTTTAGGGTGGTCATGAAGGGACTAGTCTTGTTGATTTGGCATTAACGGGATATTTCCACTTAGCAAAGGTAAGTACTTGTCAATATTGCTTTTTTTTTTGCCTTGATTGGTATTTTTTTTGATCGTGTGATCTTCTTTATAAGCATGTATGTATTGCAACACATTGGTAGCTACTTGCCATCTCTATTAGGGAATTGCTCTAAGATCATATGATATATGTTAGACTCGTAGAAGTCAAGATGGTGAAGGCCTAAAGTGAGTTGGCTTGGGAGAAGGAGCTCTCCAATTACATAGTTAGGGCTAGCAATTTCTAACACGACCCGATAATACGACACAAATACAACACAAAATTAATAGGTTATGACACAACCCAAAATTTATCGGGTCATTATTGGGTCAATCTGTTTATGACACAAAATTAAACAAGTTGGGTTGGGTCAACCCATGGGTTGACACGATAATACATTAAGTTACTGTACGAACAGATTTTGTTGAACTTTTTTCTTTATTATAATTTAATATAGTATATTTTAAGATTGTGAATAGTAGATTATTAAATCAAACATAATAATTATTTTAAATGTTATACACAAAATTTTAATAATTTTAATTTTGTGTTTTAAATTACTATAACAACAAGGTTAGTATTAATAATTGTTTAAGTTATTAAATAATTAAAATTTGAAATTTTAACTCAAATGGATCGCAAGTTATATAATTTGATCATCAAATAGGCTGATATTCTTTGTCAAAAGTAAACGGGTTAGACATGAACAAGACACGAATCCAAATGAGTCAGACTCAAACACGACACGATACGAAACGGCCCCACATGACACGACACGAACATGACATGATAAGAAATGGGTCATACCTGATACGACACAATAACCTGACAACTCGACCCATTGACACCCCTATACGCAGTTCATGCATTGGAGCTGAGAGTGAAAGACTTGGAAGGCCAAGTGGTTTAACAAATTGAGCTTGCTGTTGAAGTTGTTTAAAAGTTCTAGAGGACTCTCTAGAAAGGTGTTTCTGTCTTGAGCAAAAGATTGAATGAAGCAAAGCGATAGGTTCAAAACTTGTATCCAATTCTTGACGTTACTCAAGTTTTTCTATGCAAGGCTAAAGTAGAAAAGGCGGGGAGCCAAGTTTGTAGGCAGAAGGAGACCATGTCGAGTCAAACCCAAAGGATGTTGCTGAGAAGAAAGATTTCACTAGCACTAAATGTGCTTGAGCAGATGACTCCTAAAAGGGATTAGTGGAGTGTTTGCTAGGTTTGTTGTCTTGGGCACCAAGTTTGACTAATAAACTTGTACGATGTGCAGATTCTACAGCTTTGTAGGATATTTGTACAAGCTCCTCTAATACTTGAAGAAATATTCACCAAGCAATTGACTTTTTGCATGACATCCTCTTCTTCTTTGTCATTTTTGGATTTTTTGTAATGCATTTCAGTATTCCTACCTGTTCGGTAAGCTATTGATTAGGTTTTAAAGACAATGAACAAGTAATAATAAAAGAAAACCTTAATTATCCTAATCAACTTCCACACACTCGCAAGTATATGAGATGAGTTTGTATATAGGATGAGTAAAGATTGTTCCTACGTGGATTATTGGAACAATTACTAGGTTCACAAACCTATTCACTAGTTAGACAAAATAATTAAGGGGTTTTAACTAAATTTAAACTGAATTTAATCACATGAAATTGAAATAAAGACAAGAATGTAAAATTCTAGCACCCTACGAAAAGCAATTAAAGATAATTAACCAAAAACCCTAATTCAATCTATCCTACTTGTGAGAATTTAATCAATAATGAGAATTTAAATTAATCTACTCTATGAAAGCGATAAAAAACAATAAACTAAAACCTAACGACTAAACTTATGGAAGCAACTAAGAATTTGAAAGTAATAAAACAAGAACGATAATTTAAAAAAAAAGAAAGCAATAAGATCGAAGATTAAATTGCATAAAATTAAATCAAACTCAGTAATTGAAGCAAGAACGAATGTTAATGATCGTCAAATCTCGAATTCTTGATACGAGAATGAAATCCTTATGCGAACAATTGAAAAATCTACCCTACGCTAAATTATTGACCTAACTATTGAAAAACCTAAAAACTAATGATGGCTGATGATGATCGATGATTTCCTCCCCTTCTCTTGGTATTTTTATAGATATTTTTAGGGTTTTGGGGGCTTCGGGATGATAAATACAAGTTTTTCCATGTAACAGGGCCCACGGGAGGACTTTTCTTGCAAAATAAGTCATCTTACATGACCTGTCCGTCGACCGGCGCCTGGGGCTGCTTCCAATGAGCAAAAGTAACCTTTCTGGACTTGGCACCTGGGCGCTGCACTTTTACAGCGCCTGGGCACTGGGTCCAATACGGTGGCTCCACTTCATCTTCATTTTCTCTAGGATGTATGAAGAATTTGAAAAAACTCAAAACATTAAAGTTATAAGTCTATGTATTAGCTTCCAAAACATCTTGAATCACCTCAATTGGAGCTCGGACATGAAAGTTATGATCAATCTACCAAACTGTGTCAGAATCGCTCCTCGCCCGATGCATATTTTCCAACTTTGCAATTTTGAAAGAGATGCCTATAGAATTCTGGAAAACTCAAAACATGAAAGTTGTAGAACTCTTCCTTACTTTCCAAATCATCCATAATCACAGAAAGAGCTTAAACAAGAGAGTTATGCTTGATCTTCCAAACTATATCTGATTTGCTCCACGCCAGTTATATAGAACGTTTTCCTCCAATATTGTGCTCCATTTTAACTCATTCTTTACTCAAATCCTGTAAAACTCAAAATAAACTATTTTAGCTCATAATTACTCAATTCTTGCTCAAATTACATTAAAATGAAGGTAACGACACATAAAATATACTATATTTATGAACTTATCACTGCCCCAGCAGGGTGTATTTGCTTCTGCTAGACCTACTGAGGATATGTTGTAGTATTAGGTATATAATCTCATCTGGATGTGGAGTAGAGTAGTGTTACCCATAGAGAGGTTAGATAGATTAATTTTGCATGTGTAAATGATAAAATATGTTCATATGAAGTATATTGAGGTATTGAGCTTCTATAAAAGATTAGCGTTGAAATAGAAATCTTAAGTTTCTGTTGAAGCTAAACTTTGATATTGCCATATAAGGCAAAGTGTACTGGAGCCGAGTATCCCAAGGAGATTTTTTATTTTTCTGTAAAAGGCTAGTTGGCTCAAAGGTTAAGTATCCCAAAGGAATTGACTTGCTGGTGCCTTATAAGGCTAAATGGCCCGAAGGCTAAGTATCCCCATCAGATTTTTGTAAAATGGTCAATTGATGCACTTCAATTATAGAGTTTTTTGTCTCTTGACTACCCTTTATGATGTTTGTTGACATTAGAAAACTATGCTGTTGAGGACTATGAGGAGAACTACGAGGACTCATATATTACAATTATAGGTATTTTCTCGAAGCACTACGAGGACTCTTATTATAGGTATTTTCTTGAAGCACTATGAGACTCCTATTAAGGTGAGCCTTGAGGATAAAAATGTGAGCCTAGTAGGGATTACTAGAAGGTAAGCTCTGAGGAAGCGACCAAGAAAGGTAAAAATGAGCAAGAAAGAGTTTGACTTTTTGCACAGGCGTGCTTAGTTAAATCTATCATTTTTTCTAAGAGAATTGTTAAAAAATCTGCTGTGCAAGTAGTAAGATAGCAATCAATTCCCGTTGAGGGGGCAACCAGTCGAACCCCTTACAAGAAAGTGGCTAGTCAGCCAGCTTTCCTAGGTGATTGCCCGTCTGCTTACTTCCGGATTTTGGGTAGATTAATCTTTGAGAATTTTTCGCAATCAAGCTGATAGTTGTACAAGAAGTACTTCACCTGATTTCTATCGAAGTATTTCTTAGTAAGTGTAGTAACTTGATCAATTTGAGATACTTCTAGAGATTTTTGGGATACTTGAAGCTATTGATTTGATACTGTCCTTCTACTGAGTTATTGTTTTTCCTTGGTAATAGATTGGGGATAGAAAATCATCCTCACGGTGATGAGCGGGAGTCAGGATATTTTACTAGAGAAAGATCTGAGAAAACTGTTGTTAGACAAGCGGTTGCTTGCTCACTTGCTAGGGTAAAGTTACTAAACCAATCAAGTAATAAAAATCACACTAAATAGTAAACTCTACCCTCAAGCCCACAAGTATACGGGATAGGTAGTAGATACTAGTAAGTGCAGTATCGTCCCACAAGGATTGTCGAGTTGCAAGTGCTACGATTTAACAGTAGATCATTACATAGTTATGAAAAATCAAAATACAAAGGAAACTAGTCTTAAACATATCCATAAAACACATTCAAACAACTTAGGACTAAAAACAAATTAAAACTACTAAGATCAATGCAAACACACAAGTAAACTATCTTATAATTAAGCAAGCAAACTAGTGAATAAAGAACTAAGTAAGTTACTTCTAATGCAAGCAAATAAAACTATCACTAAATTAACTAAATCAACTAAAAAAAGATGGAAATTAGAGAGTAATTAAACCTAAAGTGACTAAGGTGGTAAATAAATGGATACTCCTCCCTGCAAGAAGTTAAACTGTGCATGGCAACCCCTATATTCTTTTCAAAAAAAGGAACTACGTGTGACTTGATTCCGTTTTTGGGATACGTAGGCAGTTTAGAGGGAAACTTCTAAGTTGAGTTACACCTCCACAAAACCTTTTTTTTCCATAGGAGATCTTGTGGAAACAAATGTTAAATCAAAATCCATTAGTGTCAGTTATTTGCTATGCTTATTGTGGGTTAAATAAACTCACAAGATAAAAGATGAATAACACTTTTGTTGATAAAAGGAAAGTTTACATTACAAATGAATCCAAGGAAAGAAATGAACTTGTAATGCAAAAGTTCCTACAAAAAAATTCTAAGCTACTTAAAATAAAATAAAAAAAGGAAAGGAAATGAAGGAGTTACAGTTAAGTCTAGAGCTTAAAGTCTGACAACTCTTGGTGGTTGGTCTCAAGCAGCTCTTTCATCTTTTCAAATGTTTTTCTTTCTTCGGCTTGCAAAGGAGTGGAATTTTCAATTTTGCTAACTTCTTCTTTTAAGTTAGTAAGATTAGTTTCTATTTGGGAGAGTTCTTCTTGATCCTTTTTCAGCATTGAAAATGTATCTTTTCTTTGAGCTTCTAAGAAGCCAAGTTGTTTCTTCAATTCGACTGCATCATGATCAATGTTTGCAAGTTCAGCCTTGTGCTACGAGATTTTGGCAAATTGTTCCCTCTCTAAAGCTTCGCGCATTCCCAAGACATTGTGTTGCCAAGGTAAGTGGTTCATTATATGACTCATCAGGGATTTTATTTGAAAGCATGCACTTTGCTAAATTATAATGTGTAACATTTGTAAAAAAAAAAAGCCTTCAAAAGACCTTGCAAGGCTGAAAGATCCACGATGTTCCCACTGCACATTTCCTTCATGATATCATTAGCTTTGTGTTCAAGGGAAGAAATGGGCTCCAATGGTGTTCGGGATATCTTCTCTTTTGAGATTATTCCAAAGCATTTGAACATATTCTCTTCGACAAGATAAAATCACAGCTTCACTATGAAACTCAGACATTTGTGGTGCTTTTGACCATACTGGCAACGTAAACACTTTGAGTTTCTTCTTGTCCGTAACAGTTGGTTCAGTTATCAACTTTTCTGGTACAAAGTTGATTCATGAATTTGGTTCTCTATAGCTACTTCTTTTATGATACTATCTCCAGTATCTTCTAGTTGTGTGGAGTTTGTCACTTCTTTAGGTCCAAGAGTTCATAAGCAGTAGGCCCATCA
The DNA here is from genome assembly GCA_025175665.1 of Cinchona pubescens. Lineage (NCBI taxonomy): Eukaryota > Viridiplantae > Streptophyta > Magnoliopsida > Gentianales > Rubiaceae > Cinchona > Cinchona pubescens. The sequence continues at coordinate 6,442,482 of JANKKI010000123.1, read as the reverse complement.
ACCGAGCCTTGACTAGGTTCTTGATCCTCAATGAAGTCCAATTGTTGATCATGGAACTGAACAAAAAATGATGTCAAGAGAATTATTTGTGCAATTCAGTTAGGCAAAACTGGTAAAGTAATTTTGTTCAAAATACAAAATAAAAAGGAAAAAATTCTTACAATATGGGCAAGACTGATGTCAGGCCCAAGTACATATGAAGACTCAGTTAGGATCAGGGTCATTATCATCCAAAGCGTAAATCATTACCTTGTTCTTTTTGCACGTCCAATGCTGGTCACTATTGTTAGAATGCTCATCATCATCAACATGGGGGTTATCCCTTTTCTTTGCATTAGACCCTGAGATGTTGAATTGCTTTCCTTTCACTATTATGGAAGAAAGGCAACGTGATGTGTTCTCAAGAAGTGCTTCCTTAGCAATGTCAGCTTCAAGAGAAGAAATCCTTTTGTCCTTGTCCTTTGAAATTTTTCCCAGCATCTCTTGAAGATTGGCTTGACTTCCTTCTTATTTCTCGAGTGTCACTTCCCTTCGAAGGATCAATGATATTAACCAGTTCCTTGCTCCTTGATTTCTTATGTTCTGGATTGGATTGAACGCTACCTACTAAGGCAATGCACCCTTCGAGTACGTATTTACCATGAATTTTAGACCACCATGTCTGAAATCCTGGAGAAATGTGCTTATTGACATCCAAAGGAGAAGCAAGGAAGAGTATCTTTGCATTAGTCTTGTGGCGAGTGAGAGTGCCAAAAAGCACTCGACAAAGATTATGATTGGCAGAATGAAAGTCAACCCTAAGCTCCTACGGAATGTCTTGATAAAACCCAAACTGCCAAGAAAATCTACATGGACTATATAGTTCAACTAAAACGTTGCCCTCAGGGTGCAAGACTAAGTAGTTTGAGCGTGCACTAAGAAAGTAGCCAAGTTTTGAGTTTGATAATCTACCATAATCAAGGAAGACCTCATCACAATTCTTCACATCTATAATGAAAGGAAGTTACCCACCACGTTACTTTGTCACTCTTATGGATTAGATCACAAGCCTCGTTCACATTAAAAAATCGCGGGCTACCTTTTTCAGAATATCTCATCATCATGGGTACGGACAATGTATTTGGTGTAGCATAATAAGTGTGAAAATGTTGTGCCAGCCAAGCACACACATAGTGTACATGGAAGGATACATGTGCCTGCCCAGGGAATGGTGCATTGCAAATTTTATTGAGACCACGGAATATTCTTAACAAAACCGGTATGGCAAGACAAGTCTTCTACCCGGAAGCCATCAAACTCACAACTTTAAAAGTACTGGGTCTAACAACATGAAGGTCATCATTTGGTAGAGCAAAGACGCATAGCCAACATGATATGAATGTGGCTAAGTAAGTCTCTTCTAGCAAGTGAGCTTTGACTCCAAGTGTATTAAATGTGCTATCATCTCGACTTGAAAATCTTCACGATTGTCCAATCTCCCCGTCCGGACTTTTGGTAGATTCTTATTTAAGAGGATGAGATGCCTTCCTTAGCCTTCTAGGCTTTGGCTTTTTGTACACTTTTGCCTTTGAACAAAAATTCAATCCATCTTCCGACATGAATTTTGGACTTGTTAGTTTCTCCATTACGGAGGTGGTGAAAAGCAGCAAATAGGTATTCGGAACTTTGTGGAAGGAATTTAGATTTTTTAGCATCATAAACTATCAGTTTAGCAGCAGATGGAATAACCTCGTTGTAAATACCACCCATGATAGGGAGTTCACCTATCTTGTATAAATCCCAAAGAGAAAGTGACAACTCTCTAGTTGAAGTGTACAACGTATTCATTTCTAAGCATCATGCTTCGCAAAATGCTCGAACAACGTTAGGATTCTTGTCATAGGTGAAAAGTGAAGCATATAATGCTTCATATAAGAAGGTGTCACAAAGAACCTTCTTACATCTCCTGAGGATGTCTTCAAGCCATTCCCAATATCTTTCAGTGAATGTAAACTCACCATTGAGTTTTAAAACAAGGGTGCCCCAATGTGCATCATTAGAGATAATTCATCATTCAAGGGTTTTGAAGAAACCAATTCGAGGCTCTTCAGTATAAATGAGATATTTCAAAGAATGAACTGTTGTGCCATTGTCTTGATGGACTTCCTGTGAATTTATTTTATATTCAAATTCACACATATGCGTACGCGAGATTTACATACCAAATAGCAAGCGAGGAAAATGAGGGTCCACCGAGGGACGTTTTTATTGGGTAGGGAAAGGTTAGTCAAGGTTTCGCTCCTTCCAAAGGAGATATTGGGCAAAAAGACAAAAAAGAGTGCTGCCCTCCCACACTTAAGGCATTGTGTTACACCTCACTCATCAAAATGAAGACGATTTTGTGAAGGCCAATCTCCAGCAAAGTTGCCATGAGTAGGATCATGTACCAACAATTGTGTCACCTCATCACCATCATGATCAACAATTAACAAGTATTTCTTGTCAGAGATTGTAAGTTCCTTGAACATCACCATTGCAAGTCTTCGTCTCTAACTGTGATAAAAAAAAAAAAAAGAGCTTAAACAGGCATGATCAAAGACTTTAAACGAAGATAAAGTGTCTTCCAAGATTAAAGTGTTGGTAGAAGTTCTAAAAAACATGTCATGCTTGCAGTGACAATTGTTTGTGTAAAGTGGTATGCATATGATTTCTCAATCCATTGATGACTATCATTGAAGTTTATGCCAAGTTTATGCCATTGGGCCACCAAGGAAGGATTTCTCAAGCCAGCGAAAGCTATCATTGAAGTTTTTGTCACCAATGACCTCTCAAGCTAGTGAAGGCTATCATTGGAAGTTTTTATTGCTGGGTCTCCGAGAACTTCTCAAGCCTATGAAGTTTGTCATTGAAGTTTTCGCTGTTGGGTTCTCGAAGACTCCTCAAGCTTGTGAAAGTTGTCATTGAAGTTTGTGAGGTCAAAGTCTCCAAGGACTTTTCAAGTCAATGAATGCTATCATTGAATGTTATGCCTCCAGATATTCAAAACTCTTCAAGCCACTCTGAAAGTATCCTCAAAATTTATGCACCCAGTAGGTATTCTTTTGGAACCTACAAAGTTTAGAAAGAGTACGTAAAAAAAAAAGTTGTATTCAAGGGGGCATTGTTACTGAACAAATTTGTTAGTCCATGGTATAAATTTGGCTTGGAAGTATACCTTTTTTTTTGCTCGATTGGTAAGATTCTATACGATTGAAATCTGTCTGTTTCGCAATATGCCAAAACAAACAAGCAAAGGTTATATAAGGCAAAATGAAGTCAGTAATTCCTACCCAAGTTTTATTAGTTAATCTTAAATTGGGGTCAAGGTTATCTGATTGGAATATTAAAACAATGAGGATGATCTGGTCCATGAAGTTCCGTTTATTGGTAGAATAAGTCTCATGTTTCCAAGAAAGATCCTTAAGTCTATCAAGAATTTTAGTAGTTTGCTTGACAGAATAATAATTGGCATGAATCCATTCATGGATGAAGACAAAAATCGATACAATACAAAGCAAAAGAATGGCTTGCTTACTGTGGTGGTTGGCGAGTCTTGCCGAAAAGAAAATTCCTTCAAGCCTTCTGCATGTGAATTCGGAGCTTTGGAAAATGGAGGATGGATTTGTTATGTGAACACAGATGTTGGTGCCTCGACACTTCGAAAGATAGAATTCGAAACTTTGTTTCAAATCTGATCTTAAAAAATTCAATTTGATTCTAATACAATTGGCTATCAATTAGAATTCAAATGAAGAATGATGATTTTCTTGGAAGTAGGTGTCCTCTCATATATGGTGTTTTTGGAAAGTTTCATAGTTCAATTTCCAAGGAACTGATTTAAGTTAAATCTTAGTCTTCTAATTCTGTATGTAATTCGAGGAATCTATGGTTACTCAATCTACTTTGATATGGGAAGCAAATAACAATTGAATTCTATTCCTATAACAATATGTTATCCAGATTTCTTGTGGGATTAGAGTTGTAATTTTGTCAATTCTCAAGGCTTATTGTATCTTGGGAAGCTTCTTAAAACTCATAACTCTAAATAATGGTCAGTTTTGAAACAAAGTCCAATATGGAGTTGGTTTTCCAAATTCATTTGGTTCTCTGGAAGTGGACGTAGTTGTTTATACAAGTTGAAATTTATGCAACAATGAATTGGTGTAGGAATTAAATGCAGCAAAGAAAAGAAATCAATTTACAAAGAGCGGTTCCAATAAAATGGATTCCAGAGACAAGATTTGCCCATGCGTTGTTAAAATCTGTCCTGTAGTGGAACATGGAGGCTATTTGCATATCAAATATATAAAATTGACGATATTTGGAAAGCATGAACGAAGAGGGCGTGGACCAAGAGGCAAAATATTTACCTGCCAAATTGTAGTGGGTTCAAGTGTATTGCAGCATATGACCAAGGCTTCACCTCCACCGTGAGAAAGTGGCGCAAAGTATAAGCAGTAAACCAAGGCTTCACCTCCACCGTGAGAATGTAACGTATTGATGCCCCTTTTAACACCCTAGTTTTAAATCAATGAAAACACCTAAATCCTCTCACTAACTAGGTGGCATCCCGCAAGTATATGGTTGTCAACTAGTAGCAAGGGAAGTAGGGATCGTTCCCACGAGGATTGTCGATTGCAATTACCAAGATTTTAAGGGTAAATGTGTAGTTAAGCTAAATCAATAGGTAGATGATAGAACTATTCTGATGAAAGCTATAATTTTAATTCTAACCTAATTTAGTCTAATTTAAACTAAAATTTAGAACAAGAGAATAAATAAACTAAAAAGACTAAAGAAGAAAGAAAAAAATTTAATACTAAGAGCATTCATTTCTAAGGTAAAATTTAGATAAAGATAAACTGGAAATTAAATATTTTTTTGATTTTTCAATTGGAATTAAGGAAACCCACTAAGAATTAACTAAAAATTAATGCTAGGAATTGAAAATTTTTAAATAGAAAGCAAGAGATTGAAAATGATCCTTTCGGGTAGCTTCATTCAACCTTCGAAAATCAATGAACATACGCCAACCCGTAACCAATCTATAAGTTATATTAATAGTGAGGGGAGAAGCTCATTGGTTTCACTTATAATTACCGTAATACCACCCTTTTTAGGAACGACTTGAGTGGGACTCACCCACTCACTATCGCTAATAGGGTAAATAATGTCGGCTTTCAAAAGTTTAAGAACCTCCTTTCTCACAACCTCTTTTAACGTAGGGTTTAATCTCCTTTGAGGTTGCCTTATCGGTTTATTCCCTTCATTCATCAAAATTTTATGCATGCATATGGAAGGGCTTATTCCCTTTATATCATCAATAGACCAAGCAAGAGCACTTTTATTTCTTTTAAGCACCATAATCAATCTTTCAAGTTGCTCATTTGTCAAGGATGCATTCACAATCATAGGGTATGTCTCATTTTCACCAAGACATGCATACATTAAGTGGTTAGGAAGGGGTTTTTGCTTCAAATTGGGGGGTTCGTTGATCGGAGACCCCGCTTTACCTTTTTTCTTGAGTTTCTTCCTCTTCCTTTTGCAATAAACTCTCATCCTCCAAGTGATACTCACATTCTTCATTCTTTCTTCATCATTTTGATTTGGCACTTTTGACTCCAAGACCTCTTCTTCCATTAAGAAATTCTCCATTGCATTCCTACAACAATCATCAATTAAGTTATCTATCACATCAATATTCATGACATCTTCAAAAATTGATGGAAGTTTTAAGACATTAAACGTAACAATTTCATCATTTATTCGGAATTCCAACTTCCCTTCTTGAACATCAATAAGTGCACTGCCGGTGGCAAGGAAAGGTCTCCCAAGAATGATTGGCATCTCTTCATCCTCTTCCATTTCAAGCACAATGAAATCAGTCGGGAGATAAAGTTTGTCAATTTTCACAATCACATCTTCAATGATCCCCTTTGGAAACTTTATGTTTCGATCCGCAAGTTGCAATGAGACACTTGTTGATTTCAATTGACCTCCATTTAGCTTCTTAAATACTCCAAAAGGCATGAGATTTATTGAAGCTCCTAAATCACATAATGCTCTTCCAAATTCTGTAAACCTCCAATCTCACAAGGTATAGAAAATGAACCAGGATCTTTGAGGTTTGGTGGCAACTTCTTTGTAAGTAATGCACTACAATGCTCCGTTAAGCACAAAATTTCATCACCATGCAATTTTCTTTTTGAAGTAAGGACTTGTTTCATGAATTTGGCATAGGTAGGCATGTTCTCAAGTGCTTCCATGAAAGAGATGTTGATCTCTAACTTTTTGAAAATCTCTAGAAACTTCTTGAATTTCTTCGACTTCTCTTCATCCCTTAACCTTTGAGGGAATGGCACATTTACATGCTTAGGCTCATGATGCTTAGGATCCTTGCCTTCATTGCTTTGTGAGTTAGGCATAATAGACTCATTCATCATTTTGTCTTGCCCAATTGAAGGCTCCCCTTTTTCTTTGTCTTCATCCTCAACCCTTTCTTTTTCTCCATTCTTCAATAAATTTTTCTCAACTCTTTCTTCCAACTCTTTCCCACTCCTAAGTGTAATAGCCTTACATTGCTTCCTTAGGATTTGGAATAGCGTCACTCGGAAGCACTCCTAACGGTCTCTCATTGTTTAACCTTGCCAATTGTCCCAATTGAAGCTCCAAATTTCTTGTTGAAGCCTTCAAATTCTCATAATCTCTTTTATGATCTTCGGCTTTCCTATCCAATTCCCTTTTCAAATACTCGGCTTCTCTTCTCCACCATTCTTCACCCAAATTATCTCTAGGAGCAAATTGATCATGGTACATGTGTTGGGAAGAATTTGAATAATGGAAAGGAGGTCTTTGTTGTTGGTTTTGAAAAGAAGGATTGGGAAAATTTTGATATGAGTTGGGTTGGACATTTCTTTGATGTGGCGATTGATAAGGTCTAGATGAGGAATTCGGAGCTTGAGTATGTTGGGCATTTTGAGAGGGGGGATTTGGTTGGTAAGGAGGGTTGGATTGGTTGTTGATGTTACTTCATGAGAAATTGGGGTGATTCCTCCAAGACGGATTATAAGTGTTCCCATAAGCTCCGGATTGGTTCCTTGGGAATGAAGATTGATTAGTCACATAATTGACTTGCTCATTAGCCCCATATGACATTTCACAATTCCCATTGGCATGGCCACCTCCACAAAAATCACATGTCATGCTTGGTTGAGTTGGAGAAGAAGTCATAGCATTCACACTACTAGGTTTCCCTAGATTCTCCAACGCCTTTGCCATGTTATTCATCACATTCATGAACATGCTTTGTTGAGCTAAAGGGCGTCTTGCATGTTTAGATTCAACGCTCCACTACTTGCATTTGCTTGATTAGCTTGATGTTGAACCACCAGTGGAGTTATCGGTCCATGATGGTAGTGGTTGTATGCCATCCTATTTAACAACTCTTGAGCTTCTTCCGGAGTCTTGTATGAGATAGAACCGTCAGCGGAGGCATCTACAATGGATTTCGTCTCTTGAAGTAGACCATTGTAGAAAGTTTGAACTTGAAGCCACAAAGGAATGGCGTGATGTGGGCATTTTCTTATAAGAAACTCTTTGAATCTTTTCCAAGCTTCCCCAAGGCTTTCACCAACATCTTGTTTGAACGACGTAATCTCATTCCTTAATTTAGCGGTTCTTGCGGGAGAAAAATACTTCGCCAAGAACTCTTGAGTGAGTTGGTTCCAAGTGGTGAATGTTGCTTGGGTATAGGATTGCAACCACGACTTCGCCCTATCACGAAGAGAAAAAGAGAAATACCCTCATCCGAACACAATCCGGATGTACTCCATTAAACTTGAATGTGTCCAAAACTTCTTCAAAATTCATAAGGTGAGTGTAGGGGTCCTCATTTGGTCCACCTTCGAACATAGCATGGGCTTGGAGCATTTGGATTAGAGCGGGCTTTATTTCAAAATTGTTGGCTTGTACGGGCATCCTTGCAATGCTTGAATTTGTCCCATCAAAATTGGGTAAAGCATATTCCCTCAATGGCCTTCCATTCCCATTCATGTCATTTCCATTCCTATAGCCACCCATTCCATTATTTCAGCAACCACCTCTTCTTCTTCGTTCTCCATATTCACATTCCCTTGTTGAGCATTAGCATGTGCCATTTCTATCCTTTCTTGTTCTTGTTACACCCTTCTCAACCTTCCAATTTGTTTTAGCTCTTTCTCCCTTTCCTTGTCTAGGCAAATGAATGGCTCTTGAGTACTTCTTACCATGCACTACACAACCAAGGAAAATAGTCAATTGGAATTCCATGTTAATTCCACAAGACAACCAAATCAAACATAAAAATCAACAAAATTAAAAACAAGATTAAACTAATCTAAAGTTCTTAATCTACATGACCCATAAAGCGCTTGATATTGCCAAAAACCAAAGACAATCCCCGGCAACGGCGCCAAGAACTTGATGCCCCTTTTAACACCCTAGTTTTAAATCACTGAAAACACCTAAATCCTATCACTAACTAGGTGGCATCCCGCAAGTATACGGTTGTCAACTAGTAGCAAGGGAAGTAGGGATCATTCCCACGAGGATTGTCGAAATTGCAATTACCAAGATTTTAAGGGTAAATGTGTAGTTAAGCTAAATCAATAGGTAGATGATAGAATTATTCTAATGAAAGCTATAATTTTAATTCTAACCTAATTTAGTCTAATTTAAACTAAAATTTAGAACAAGAGAATAAATCAACTAAAAAGACTAAAGAAGAAAGAAAAAAATTTAATACTAAGAGCATTCATTTCTAAGGTAAAAATTAGATAAAGATAAACTAGGAAATTAAATTTTTTTTGATTTTTCAATTGGAATTAAGGAAACCCACTAAGAATTAACTAAAAATTAATGCTAGGAATTGAAAATTCTTAAATAGAAAGCAAGAGATTGATAAGAACCCTAAATTTCCTAAAAACCATAAATTGAAAGTAAATAGATTTTTTACTAAAATAAAAAGGAAAGCAAATAAAAATTATATCTACTTAAAACTTGTGAAAAACCCACTACGATTATCTAATAAAAATGTAAACTTGACAAGAAATTTAAAGAAGCATCTAAGATGAAAGTTAAGAGAAAATTCTATTAGAAGAAGTAACTTGTAGTTTAAACTATCCTAATCTCTCTAGAACTATCTAAATTTCTCTATTCTAAACTATCTACTCTTACTCTACTTTCTACCCCCTTTTAAAACTAATTCTACTTAGCTTAAATAGTGCAGCATTATGCAAGGCAAAAATCAGGGTCTTTTATACACAAGTTTACAAGATTGCCCTTACAACTTAGCATTAAGCGAGTCGAGATCGCGGTCTGGAAGTTTTGAGACCGCGATCTCGACTCTAAAATAGTAACACTAATTCCCGAGTCGAGATCGCGGTCTGGAATAGTCGAGACCGCGATCTCAACTCTTTTCCAACAATCCTCATTTCCTCCATTTTGCAATTTAGTCCCTTGAGCTTTGTTCCTTCCAGCTTCTAACCTTTAATTTTTAACCTGCATAATATTAACACCATTAAGCACTTAATTAAACTAAAAATTTAACACAAAAATTATCATAATTATTCTATTCAAAAATGAAAATACAAATACATATGAAAGAAATTAACTAAAATCTTAAAACACTTATCTAATTTCGGAATTAAAACTATCAAAATGCTATAATTTAGAGGAAAATAACTCTAGTTTACTAGAGTTATCACGTATAAGTAGTAAAATTCGGCAGAGGCAACAAAGCAGTTGCAACGAACAAAATGCTACAGCAGCAGTGGAAAGTAGAAGGAAAATATTTGTTCCAGCTTGATTGTAATTGATGATCACGGTCTCACTAATATATGGTGAACAATGTGGTAGTTGTTTTCGATTTGGAGTAGATATTTGTTTGTAAAAGGACCCAATCCATTGTCTTCGATCTTATTCGTGGAAAATTTTCTTAATATCTGGAGCTAAATTAATCATATCATGTTGTCTTGTGGGACTATGGTCAATCCTGTTCCAAGTTAATCTTTAAGCATTGGAGTTGAATCGTGTAAGGTCATTCTGTTCAAATAATAGACTTCAAATTGATTGATAACTTCAAGGATTCTTTTGAGTTTGGCTCCAATACGGCTGATATTGAGATAGCTATGGAATTGATTTAATTTGTCTTTGAATCAAAAGAGGACTAGTGCGCTGAAGCATTTGGGTGATTGAATTAAGCTGAGTCCTGATATGCTCCATGTGATTGAACATAGACAAGTGAAAACCTATTTATTCCAATTACCAAATTAAAATACAGTGTCTAGAGCCACCATGGAAAAGCTATACAAGTGAATTTCGTTACATTTTTATGTCCATGAAAATTCACACTACAATGCTCAATTTGTGAAGATTGATTTTGTTTATTCATTCAAATTATGATGTGATTGATATTTGTAAAGAAAAATATCGACAGTTTTCAGCTCAATTGCATTTGAAATTTGGCATCTGTGAGCAATTCTCGAGGGGGCATTTGTAGACAAAAAAAATTGCTCCTAATATTTTAATTTATTTAGTCAAGATTAAATTAAATCATTTTTCTTGATAGATTAAATTAAATTATAAGATTGGGTGTAAAGTCCATTAAATGTTTGGACTTTTAAGTTGAGTTATGTTTTGTTGGGCCCTAAATCAAATTAAAGGTCTTATGACCATTTAAGTGGCATGAATTAATTAATTTAATTAATTCAAAATGGGCTATTCGCCCAACTCATTTACTAAGGGTTTAGTTAAATGAGTATCGTGGGCCAAATATAACCCAAGCAGTTCTGGAGGGTTCCCAATAAACCTTAATTTTTGTTATAAATAGGGTCTCTCCCTACTCAAATGAGGATATTCAAAATCCTCAAGACATTAGAGAAAACTCTAATAAATTTTCAAGAGTTCTCTCTCTATTCTATCAAATCCAAGTCGCAATTCAAGTTAAATCCAAGTATTGCTATTCGTGTTGAAAACTTAAAAATCGAAGATTCAAGTTTTCGTGACAACGTCGTCAAATCAAGATTTCTTACATCCAAATTGTAAGAAAGACCATTGCCAATCCAAGAACAAGCATTTGGCCCTTGGATCAAATCGCTCAAACGAGAAGAATCAGAGGATTATTTTCTTTAATTAAGAAAATCATCCAGAGATTGTAACCTTTGCTCTTAAATTAATAAATTTAATATTTGTGCTCGTTTTTCTTGTCTTTCATTTGTAGACAACAAATTTATGTGTACAATATGTATTACCATAACACTGGGTGGATTCTTGAAGAGGACAGTTGATTAGAGATGTAGTTCATTTGTTCATTTGCTGTCCATAGAAACTTCACGTTGACCATTTAAATGACCACAATCACAATAATCACAAACAAGAGGCACTTGAGACGATGAAGGTATGGCATTTGCGGTATTTCCTCTTCTCAAAATTTTCAAAACTCTAATCAAGTTATTCATAATATTCATCATCATTCTTCGTTGAGCCAACAATGCATCATTTTGATTTAAGTTTAGCATACTCCCTTGTTGAGCATTAGCTTGTTGCACTTGTTGTTGAGCACTAGTTTGAGCAATCGGTCCATGATAATAGTAATCAGACGCCATTTATGTCGGCTATTGAGTAATGCTTGAACTTCCTCCGACATTTTGATAAACATTGAACCTCCCACGGAGGCATCCATAATTGATTAAGTCTCTTGAGTCAAACCATTATAAATTATTAAGTTTAGGTACTATTGGTGTCATTTACTCTATGTTTATAAATAAAACAGTTAATTACACTTTATCCCCTTATATTATGGGTTTTACCTCAGTTTACTCCTTATAAAAATTTAATAATCACTTTGCCCCTTTTGACTACGATCAACATAAATGGTTAGTTTAACTGTCAGTTAATAGTACTAAATAACTAAAATGATCTGAATATTTAGTTGATACACTATTTTATTATTTTGGAGCAAAAGAAGACATTCTTGTTTTATTATTAGTCTTCTATTAGAGGTAAAAGGGATATATTATGACCGGCAACTTGAAAAAATAAGTAGAAAAATTAGTTTGGTGTATAAAAAGAAAAAAAAAAACTAAAAGTGAAATGAAAAAAATCCTCCAAGCATAAATGTAAATTAGGGTTTGAAAACTTTGTGCATAAATAAATTTGTGCTTCAACATATAGTAAATAGACCCACACACATAACATGAGTTACATGATTACCAACCACGTAAATTAATTTGAGTTTTGTATTTAAAATTTAGAGAATTTTCTTTTATTTAGTTTTCCCCTGCTTTGTCTTATAAACTAAATCCATTTTTTTGTTCATTTCACATGTTATGTTCAAGTTATTTTTTTTCATCCAAGTGAAAGGTAATCATAACATAAATTTTTTCTTTTGGCACCAATATGGTAAAAAATAATTTATCAACTAAATATTGGAGTTTATTTTAATAATTTATTTTACTCATTTTGTCTCCTTTGATTAATTGTCAAACTAACTATTCCTTTTGACCATTAGTCCAGAGAATAAAGTAATTATTAAATTTTTCTAACCAACTTGAAACAAAGTAAATGTCATAGGCAAAATGTTATTAACCCTAAATTAAAATATACTATTTTAGCGAAGAGTGAAATTAATAATTTAACCATTGAAGTTTAATAATTACTAGTGGAAAGATCACATTTAATATGTGTATAAAATAAAAGAAAAATATATCCAAAAAATGTGAAAGTTATAATTTTTTTTTTTTTTTTTTTTTTGTAATTTTGAATCATCTTAAAATTAAAAAAAAATTAAAAGAAAAGACCATGGTACCAAATTGTTACTCCCATGTACTAAGATAGTGCAAAACCAACTAGGGTTTTTTAAGACCCGAAACCTTAAACCGTGCCATTGTCCTCCTCCTCTTGCTCCCCCGCCTCCTCCCCTCCCTCTCTCTCTGTTTGCACCAGCAGAAGGAAGATGAGTCTAATAGCAGGCTCTTATGAGCGCTTCATTTGGGGTTTCAAACTAAAATCCCATAAACACCCTCCATCTCTAAGATTCCCTAATTAATTTCTTCTCCACCCCCTCCCACCTCTCCCCAATTAAGTGCACCGCTGTATCAGGTTCCGTCGCCGTCACAGGAGGCTCCGACGACACCATCAAAATCTACGACAGCTCTCAACTTCCTCAGAAATTGGCTCTCTTCATTACTCCTCCAGCATCACTTCCCTCTCCTTCTTCACCCCGCCTTCCTCGTCCGTCGCCCTCCCGCGCAACCTCATTGCTGCCGCTGATGATGGTGCCGTTATCATCTACGATGCAGACCCTTTTGTTCATTTGAAAACTGTAAAAATGGTGCATAAAAAGGGAGTGAATGATCTCTCCGTCCACCCTTCTGGGAGGCTTGCGTTGTCGGTGGGCCGGGACGAGTGCTTTGCTATGGTCAATTTGGTGAGAGGAAGGAGGAGTTTTTGTTGTAGATTGGGAAAAGAAGCTTCAATTGTGAGCTTTAGTAAGAGTGGGGAGAAGTTTTTTATGGTTTTGGATGATAAAATTAATATCCATGAATCGGAGGATGCGAGGATACTTTCTGAATTGGATAACAAGAAAAGGATTCTTTGTGCGGTTCCTGGAGCAGTAAGCATTCCTTTTTCTTTTAATCTTCTTCAGGCTGTTCTATCAGTGCTTTATAATTTATTGGATATCGGATGCTATTGAAATTTCTTGATAGTTAGTTGTGTTAATGCAATTATATGTCAAATGTGAACTTCGGATGATGTGATTTCATGGGAAGGTTTTTATGTTGTTTGGTATACGATATGGTTTTTTAGATTGCAAATTAGGTGGTGACTAAAGCTGTATCTGTTTTATGTTTCTGAGTTTGAGATTATTACATTGAAGTTGTTTCGCATTGATGCAAAAGCTAAAGGAAAATAATGTTGAATTGGTGGGAAAAGCTGTTTTTCCAATGCCAATAAGCCTCGTCTTTTTTACTGTCTTGAGATATTCGCCTGCAATGCTTTTATGAGTAGCTGCTGACATGTTTACAATTTACCAATGTGCATTTGATGAGGTAAAATTAAAACTCTTAAATCATTTGAATGTACCAAAAAGGTAATCATCTTAATCAGATTTTCAATTGTATTGTTGTAGACACTCATCATGGCCATTTGTATGACTGGCCGTTTAAGTGGCTGAATCTTTACAAATTTCCAACTTTGCTCTCAGGTTTTAAGTGAAAGGTTATCATTTGAATGTGAAAATCCTGCCCTAATTACGGAAATGTGCTGTTTAAGTAGTTCAACAATCTGAGTTATAGATCTTTTCTTTTTGTCTGAGAAGGTAAGCCTTTTGATAAAGGCTCCAAATATACCACTTTATTACAATTGTTAAATCTATGTAATCATCTACGTGCTTGATCAAAAAATTCTGCTCAGGTAGGCATTTCTTTGAAAATGCTTTATAATCCTAAAGTAAAGGATGTTCCGGAACACAGTTTTGAGTTGTTCTATATGTTCCTTTGAGTTCCATTGAAAGCCCCTTTTTCCCTCTCTCTTTAAAGTGAAAAAAAAAAGTACATAATGCTGAACTATTCAAAAATTCAGTCCTTCTCTTCTTTCTTGTCAATAACTTCAACCAGAGATATGGATGGTGTTGCAATGAAATGAATTTAGCAAATTAGAACACATACAGTTATGGAGGCTGAACACAATGGGATGTATATGCAAATACCATGCTTGAAGTAATGTTCAGGACAAGCACGTATACTTGAGTGCAGATATTCATTTTAAAAAGAAGGATCCAAAACGGATGTAGATGTTCAGAGTCAGAAACTGACAACATAAAGTGATTAGCAACAAAACTCTAAAGAAGTTAAACTGAAGTTGAATCTCTTGGGTTTTGAGAGAGTTATGTTTATCATAATGATGTAGTCCATAAAAGAACTGCTATAGCTACTAATTTGTAAGAAAATCAGCTTTTAGTCTTGCCTAAGCCCTTTTTGCAGTTTTCTTACGACTGAAGAAAGGAAAAAAATGCCTTCTTTCCATTCGTAATTTCATTTTGCCCATATATTCTTTTTCTGGATATTTAATAATTCTTTGTCATGCTTGCCTCAGTTATTGAATTCTGCCTATTTAAGTTCAATAATTATGAGCCTTATTGTGAGTGTTCAATCTCGCTCACATTGGCCTTTGATTCAAAGGACAGCTTTTTCATAATTGTTATAAAGAAATTGAAATTGTTAAATCAATAACATGCTCTTTTTTTCCTGCCTTCCTTAAGGTCTCCTAAGTGACTTACTGCTAACAGTTGTTCAACCTTCTTAGAATTAATGCACCTGATAGAGTTGTCACAGCTAAATAAGATAGCTGTGAAGAGACTGGTTATCCCCGACTATTTTATGATCCTAATAATTATTTAATGCCCTAGAGTTACATCATCTTCTCAATCCACACAAAAAGCGATTTCATCTGTTGGAGAACTGAGATAAGGTGAATTTTCACCATTTCTCTATGCTTGTCAAGAGCAAGTGCGGCTTTATTTCCTTCTCTCTTTATAAAGAAAATTTTCAATTTAAATTTAGTTAGTCACCAATCCTTTTTGTACCCTTTGATCATTTGGCAGCAGGTGTTTCATTAATTGAGAAATTTGTATATCTTGTTTGGGTGAAGGTATCTGCTTGAACACTTCCATGCTTTTGAGCTCTGAAATTAGATTTTGAAAGCTAACTGACATGTTTGGCAGGATGGAATTTTGTTTACCGGTGGAGAGGATAGGAATATTACAGCATGGGATACTAATTCAGGGAAAGTTGCATATAGTATTGAAGATGCACATTCAGCCCGTGTCAAAGGTATTGTTGTGTTTTCCCACAGTAGTGGTGCTTCTTCTGAAGACCCATTCGTAATAGCATCTGCTTCTTCTGATGGTGTCATTTGTGTATGGGATGTTCGCATGACTAACAAGGAGAAACCAAATCCACTTGCTGAGGCTAAAACAAAATCCAGACTGACTTGTCTTGCTGGATCATCTTTTCGATGTGAGTATGGAATCTGTGATAGATTGTGGTCATGTTTCCAGATATAACGTTTAGTTTGATACAAATTTTTGTTTATCGAATTTAGGCTGAAGGCATCTTAATTTTCAGTTTTCTAAAGGTATTTTCTTTAATTGAAGTTATTATATTAGTGCCACAGCTTTATTCAATGATAACCGCAGCTTTATCATAATGTATTAGATTGCCATGTCCTATTTGTGAGTACTCTAAATTTTTTTGAAGTTACCATAAGAACAATGGTGATAGCTGATTGCGTTTGTGGAGTAAAAAGAAATTGAAGTGATGATGATGTCAAAAACAGAAGGACTGTTAAGTGATGAATTTATGTATATAAGTCTCTTATTAATTCCGTTGGTTCTTCTATTTCAGCGGTTAAGCAGCCACAAGTTGGAAACAGTTCAGCTGGTGATAACCACGTGGTGCTAGATGAAGATCCATGACAGAACTTTTTGGTCTAGGGTGTATGGATTTTTTTTTTCTTTCTTTCAGTTTATTTTCCTACAGCGTTATTGTATGTTTTAGATCAAGAGAATTAGCAATGCTCTTGTTTAAACCAAGCTATCGTTGCATCAGTTTTGACTGCTTGTATAGGTGTTCTCCTACTTAATTCACATTATAACTTTTATTTTCTGAATCATTGGAATTTTCTTTCCTCGACAAATGTACCTTTTCGTTCTGGTTGAAATTCAGTTCGTAAATTGGTTCTGCTCAACTATGTGTAATACTAATAGTTGCGCGGTAAAACATGGTCAGTTGTGCCCAAAACCGCAAGTGAACTTGGATACAATATTGGATTAAGTGAAACAAGAGTGGGCAGAACATCTATTGAGTATAGCTACTAAAACATCTCATTGAGAATTCAATAAAGGTAATGCAAGCATAAAGAACTTGCAATTTCATTAATACACAAGCAATCAGCACACCTACTAACGCAATCAAAGGTATTTCTAATATATTAACAGTTAACAATTTAAATTTCTATTCAAACGACCAACTAAAACCTACATAATTTTTCATATCCAATAAACCATAGATATCATCAACATAAAAGAAACATGCCTAGGGCAATCATAAGTGAGCTTGTACACACCCCAAAAAGCCATCTACGTCTTTTAGTTGCAATCATTTATTAGTGACAAGTGTCGCTTTTGATCTGCAAGTGTCTCTATAGAGATAAAAAGTGATCTATCATTGACTTTATGATTCTTGATCAAATCAAAGGAATTTTAGTATTTAGTTTCCTTAAAGCATCAATATTCTACCAATCTTACAGATTTGGAGCAGCCTGACCAACAAAAACAGAAAAGTTAGTCAGAAAGTTAAAAAAAGAATACTAAATTGTGATTGTAAACTAAAATTGTACTTTAATCATTTTCCCCACACTCCTGCACCAAAAATAAAAATGATCAAAAGTTTTTTTATAAAATACACCATTTCTTAACATATTGTGCTAGAAAAAAATATATATAAAACTTGCCACAGATCCTTCATATGGAGGTTAAAATTTACACTCAAAGGGGACACAAATACTCCTGTTCTTTCTCCTTCTCCGCTTCTTTGACTGTGTCATCAAGGGCCTTGAGAGAGATAGATATTTGTTGTGCATTTTATAAAATGTAAAAAGAAATATGTATACTAAAAGTTTTCTAAACAAATTTCTCACATTTTTTTTCTCTTGTAAACCTGAAATTCAAAGAGAATTTTAATGCAAGGAAAAAGATCATGTCTTAATACTACAACAATCTAAAAAATTAATATCTATCTAGCAGGGAAAAAAATACTTCTATACAAGAAACAGGGCTTCTCCACAAGAACAACATTAATATATAGTTTAATCACTGTCAACAGATAATATTAAAGAAACAAATATATTGAAAAAAAAAAATAGATTCTACATGGTAATTGAATATGCAATAGTGCCTATTCAAGAATAACAGGTGATAATACCAAAACTGATCTTCATTACAATTATGAATAATAATAATGACAATTACCATCCTAAAACCAAGACAATAAGAGGAAGGAAAATTAAGAGCAAAATGAAAAAACAATCATGTGTTAAATAACTACGCCAAAAATTGATCATTTAATTGAAAAACTCAAATATTATTCCCAAAAAAAGGTTGAAAACTCTTTCATTAGTTATAAAAAATAAATACTTTAAAAAGATAAAAGCTCATATTATCTCTATCAGTGGTACAACAATAATTTCTACATTGATATTTCTAATGGAGATTTAAAGTTCTTGTGATTTCCTATTATCATGACTCTTTTGATAAAATATACTCTTTTATTGCAAATCAAGATTTAGAGAAAAAAAAAAAACTATTTATTCAAAGCTAATCCGAAGGTCCAATAACTTTTTTTATTTGTTTCAGTTTCATGTTTTTCATGTTTTATAAGAAAAGTACATACCATTGCAATAAAGAAATCTAACAGGGTTTTTATTCAAATTAATCGAGCAAAAAATCCTATATCAACCAGGAAAATGAAACAATTACTTTCTTAAAAGGAGAGAAATAAAGATCCAATCTTATCATCAAAACAAGCCATAGATCAAGACTGACAGATTTGCTACTTACAGTCCATGGGGTTCTGTAATCATCATCACAAGTCCTCAATGTCCAGTGTCAATCCCTTCTCAAGTACAAGGAAACTCCACACAGTTATGAGCAAATTCAATTTTAACCAACTTACGTGCTAGTTAGTAGTTAGATTATATTAGATTTGTCACAAAACATTCACATCCAACCAAAGAAAATCATCTGTTCTATTTTCTTCACCAATCAAGAACATATACTTTTCAGTTCCATATAATCTACCATTATTCACTCCACAAAGCAATTCCTTAGGAGTGATCAAAGAAAAAATCTTCAATATTTGTATCCGCAACGTAAGAAAACTAAATTAATGAAGCAAAAGAGGGATCTTTGCATCTTTTGCTATTTTTTACTTAAATAACTTGTATGGAAGGTACTGCTTGTGCCCTTATCAAGTTGACATTCTGCTTCAAGTTACCCAAACAGAAATTACGTGAATAACATCAAAGTTTAGGCTTGGATCATCACCTGATGAATCAAGACAGATGGAGGTGTCATCCGAAGCACCGTACTATCTACAATAATTAGTACTTGGAATAGTCTCATTTAATTAAAAGGTGAAAGTAAAGGTAAACAGTTTAACGAAATGTTAACCGCTTGCTAAGAAGGTGACTCATTCCAGACAAGTCTATTTCACTGCTCAATACTCATGTATAACACGAATTCAAAATCTTTAACATGATACATAGGTTTACAAAATTACCAGCAAACATCAGAGCAGACATAAGGGCAGACCAGGAACTCAATCAATGTCTGCCACTTGTGAACCAGAGAACTCACTTTGTCTATAGTAAAATCCATTTCCTGGAAACACAAATTAGACCTCTTGCGAGCTAAATCATTTCCAAGTTTAAAAAAGAAGTCACTATTTGAAAAGCTAACTCACTCAGAAGTTTGTGAGGATATTTTTGCCTTGAACACCTTCTGCTCTCAAATGGATATTTTAGAAAGCATGATCCTCGTCCTTCTGAAGATCAGGCAAACTAACATCAAATACTCGATGCTTTAGTTCTTCAGAAGCAATGTGAGGAAATAAACAAAGGCAAAAGCTATACCCAACTACAGAATACAGACCTATTTGGGCATAATCAGAAAGTGAACACAGTAAATCCAGTTACAGATTAAGCAGGATAAATTAATTAACAAATTGTAAAAATATAAATCAGACCGAAAGAGGCCTATTTCAATAAAGTGAATGAAATACTACTTATCAAAAGATTCTTCAAATGGCAGATGCTAAAAATACACTCAGTTTGATTAG
The DNA here is from genome assembly GCA_025175665.1 of Cinchona pubescens. Taxonomy (NCBI): domain Eukaryota; kingdom Viridiplantae; phylum Streptophyta; class Magnoliopsida; order Gentianales; family Rubiaceae; genus Cinchona; species Cinchona pubescens. Next base: position 6,422,530 of record JANKKI010000123.1, on the reverse strand, counting down.
CATACGAGATCAACATTATACGAGAGGTGGACTACCAAACATAATAGCATTACATGAGTAAACCTTTTTGATCAAAAAATGAATAGATAAGCTAAAAAAATAAGAGCAAAAAAAAAAAAAAAAAAAAATTAAAGCAGACCTGGCCAACAAAGATTTACATAAAAAAAAATGTAGTGAAAAATAGAAAAAAATACAAAAATTAGGCATAGCAAAGGGGAAAAAGAAAAGTAATACTATCTTGACATATCTAAAAGTGTGAGAGATTTAAAAAAAATTACTTGAGTGATTGTTTTGTGAAGATCTCTTCCTCTACTACTTAATTTTTTTTTGCAACGAACATTAAAAAAAATTAACAAAAAAAAAAAAAAAGAACACAGAGAGAGATTTTCATGACTACCAAGTTCTAGAAAAAAGGGCTCCATCCTTGAAGATCTGAATGTGATATTCCTGTTGCACATCTAAACATAAACTAATAGCAAGGACTTCTTATAGATACACACGTTAGAAACCGTGTAGGAAGAATAATTATAATATATATATATATATATATAAATAAACTTGGAATAAATGCTCCAAACCCCCTTAGAGAAGAGATGAGGGCCTTTAGAGTAGATGGAAACACGGTGGGTAGGAAAAATGAAGGGAAGTTTGTGGTGGAAGAGAGGAAGAGAGGAAGAGAAGCAAAAAGGATAAAACAAAAAGAAAGGAAGAGAGGAATCTGAGCCAACCCTGAAGCCCATGCTGGTTGAAAGTACAAATTTGTTCTAACAAAATAAGTCATTTGTCTATTTTTCCCTAAAAATCCTAGTAATGCACATGAGAAATGCATGAGAGGTGGCTAGTAAGGACTACCAAGACTACCAACTACCAAGTTTTTTGGCAAATGGAGGTTCCCATTTAGTCTATTATGTTAATAAAGTCAAATATATACTAGTCAAGAAGTTCCCAGATTTGTTTGAAGTTCATGCTGTTTCGTTGCCACAGGCAGATTTGCCCCCACTTTGAATCTTTTGGACACTCTTTGAACAAAAGGAACAATTGGGCATTCAATAGGGTGCAACAAGTCTAGAGCAAGTAGAAGATTTCATTCTAGAATATTCCTGCATTTCAGGAAAAAGAACAATGCCCATTTGATATGATAAAATTTATGTTGCCTATTAAATAATTTTTAGGCATTTTAGTAGCTATTCAAGAATGAATAGAAGGCTTTTATTTGAAGAAAGATGACTCCTATTTTATTAAAGTGGGTCACTCAATCTAAATAGATTTTTCTCATTGATTATTGAGCAATTACTATCCGAGTAAGTCTTAACTATTCACTCCAGAATACAGAGTGAGTATGACAGTCGTTCTGATGACTAAAAAGAATGTGGGTTATATAACATTTCAATAATTTAAATGGTTTGCAATACCCACTTCGTTTTGTGGAGTGAGTAGCAAATAATTTTCATTGCTATCCATGCCGATTTCTTTGATACAGTATGAGCTTGTTTGGTTCCAGAAATTCTATGAGGAAAGGAAAAGGGAGGAAAAGAAAATTAAATTTGTTGGAAATGCTAAATCTCTTATTTTATTTGGTTACAATGGAAAGTAGGAAGGAAAGTAAAATTATTGTTAGGAAAGTGATTTTTCTATTTAATTTGTGGATTTTAGAGAGGAAATGAAAGGGAAATCTCTTTTTTTTTTTTAAATAAAAATAAAATTAGTAGTTGTAGTCAATAATCAATTAAAATGAGTGAACAAAATATTTTAATCTAATTCTCTTATCACAAGTAAAATTGTCTTACTATATTATTCTCAACTGCACACTCCACTTGCAAATAAATGTTTGTCAATTAATAAAAAAAAACATATGCCCAAAAAATTTAACTCAAATGGAAATTTATAGGCAAATAAACTTCACGTAGATATGAACCTTTTTTTCCCCCAATGATTCCATACCAAGATTTTATTAATTTTCAACAAGCTTTTTGTAAAACTTGCATATCAATCCAATGAAGAACAATTGCTAATTATATTGGTTCATCATCTCCACTAGATCTCAATCTCTTCACCTTATTTCCAAGTCTTTAAATGAATAACCCACTTTCATATTTTCAATTTCTCTAGGCAAAAAAAAAAAAAAAAAACCAAAAATTTTCCAATGTCATACTTTAGCACGATTCTAACCATGTATCTTCTCACCAGAACTAATGCCAAAAGTGCCATAATATGTTTAAGAAAATCCGGTGAAATAGCTTTCAATTTGGTATCGAAATCTTCAAAGTTGGATGTGATCAATAAAAACCCAGAATGGAGACTAGGCGTGTGAAACAAATTCTGGGTAATTTAACTAAAATATTAAGAAATTTTCTAAAATAATTTTGGAATATTAGAAAAATAGAATATTTTTGTTAATTATCTAAACCAAATTAGTAAAAATAATAAATAGGATTAATGTTCATACCAATCATGGGAATCAATCAAAGATATACGGGAGAAATTTAAGCGAAAAATAATTTATAAATAATTGTATTTTAGGACTAAGAAGTTTATACAAAGTTGGAAGAAAATCAAGTAGACGTGAAGACAAGAAATTCCCAATAAGAAATTAAGTTATCTTTTTAAACTTTAAATTTCATAATTATTTAATTATGTTGTTTTAGGATTGAATTTATTATAGAATTGTTAATGTTTTTGTATAGATTATTTTTGTAACTTTTATAAGTCAAAGATATATATCATTTAGGGATTTTTGTGGGCCAAATTAATCTGAAAATTGGGTTATTTTCGCAAGCAAATAATCTAGAATTATATCATACTAAAGAATATTGGAAAATTAATTTTTTGAAAATATTCTTTGGTTATTAAAAAGAAGAAGAAGAAGATGATTGATTGCTGGCAGGATTGTTTGGCAGCAGGCGTTGTATGGCCGGGACGTTAAGTGCCAATGATTAATGTCTATTGTGTCTACCATGGAGGCGATGGCAACCGTTATTGGATAGGAGATGGAACCATGGCTTGGCCATGGCAAGGAGAGAGAGAGACCTGTGGAAGGAGATTTGAAAGAGATGTGGGAAGATGGAGATCGTTATGGTAGTGGTTGCCAAAGAGAAAGGATCTGAGATTTGGGGAATGGGTGAGTTCCAGAGGGAACCATGCGCGAAGTAGTAGACTAGTAGTTGGAGAGATTTTGCGAAATTACAGTTTGTCTCTGATATTTTCAGAATTTATACACAGGCCTGAAAATATTTTTATGGTAGCAGATTGTGTCCTTTTTGAGTTTCAAAAATTAGGTATCGACCTTGATGAGTTTTTAAGTGACACCATAAGTCCAAGAAGTCTTCTGGAATTACGGATTGACCCCTACAGTTTACTAATACCATACATTTAAGTAAGTGACAGAATGGTCCCTAGAAGTTTAATAAACTTAGTGAATGACTCCCCAAAGGTTTTATAAATACATCAAGTCCAATGACTTTTGAAATGAACCAAAATACCCCCAAGTACTTTTCTATGTTCCATAAAGGCTTTGAATGATATTTTAAGGTTGTTTAAAGTCCAGAAAAGTTTTATTAAACTCAAATAGAGTCTAAAATGTTTTCAAAAGTTATAAATGTGTTTTCTCAAATATATAAAACTATATAAACTTATAGTAGTGACTTAAAAGTACATCTTTATTATAGAAAAACTATATTATCCTATAGTAAATAATTTTCACGAATACTAGGAAGCAACTATAGAATAAGTAAGTAAGTGGAATTCTTATGAGATTAATTATGGAGTATTTTAAATAAATAGTTGACATATTAAGTAATGAAAATCTGGATCATTTATAGGAAATACTAAAGAAAAGCAAGTACAAGCATGTGGTTCTTTAATGTATCAAGGTAGGTGGTGCTTACCTTTTGAAATTTCAAATTATTTTATGATTCACAATATTGTTTGTCAAAAGTTATTTTGCGAAAATGTTAATATTTCTATGAAATGATTATTTTTCTATAAAATCAAAATCATGTATGGATAAGTGATTGCTTGATTTTAAAAGTATAGAAAAATGTGATATGTATGCATAGTTTTGAATATGTTTGATATACATGTGTTGTATAGGTAATAATAAGAAGTTGTGGTTCTAAATGAACATCAAATAGTAGGTAAGGATAGTAGTCTTGAATACCTGACACGACAGTTATAATACATGATAGGTCAAGAGAAACTAGGGAACTTCTTGATGCCCTTTCTAGTAGGGCTAATCACTAGCCTGAATATTCAGTGCCGATGACGATGTATGTTGTTTTGAATAATCATACATTGATACATGATTTGTGAATGACTTTTACGACTTGTTATAGACATTATAAAAAGTACATATATGTGATTTGATACAGTATAGTATAGACAAAAGATTATAGTTACAAGATGTGATTTGAATTACTTGACTACATGAGTTTTAAATAGTGCATGATTTGAAAAGATGATATATCAAATTAAAAGCATGTACATGTGATAGTGTGAAATGATTGTTAAATATATGTCTATATAACTGCATGATCCAGTAGGGTGTAAGTGCTATCTACTAGGCGACTTACCGCTCATCCCATCATAAATAATTTTCACAAATTAATCAGAGATTATAGTTGTTGGAGTTAATGCTATGTAACGAATCCAATTAAGTAAATGGAGTTTGCTTTGGACATATCGAGGACAAAAAATTGAAGGCTATAGACCAAGCCTTACTAAGGTAGCTGGATGTACTTTTAGTTTTCTAGATTTTTATGTGCTGCACAAAATTGAAATTATTATATAAAAATTGTTTCTTCCGCTATTACAATATATACTAGTGAATTGAAAATATAGAGAATAGATGTCTTGTATTCATGAGAGTACGGTTTCACGGATACAGTGAATGGCACATGCCTTGCAAGTACGGGTAGGCATTTCATCAAACACTTCTTACACAAGATAAATTTTCATTGATGTTGCTTGTACTTTCTCTCCTATTTTAAATGGTCCCCAACATTGACAGATGGCACGATGAATGATGAGAGTGAAACTAGAGAGAAAATAAGTTTGTACTAATAATGCTTGAATGAGTATGAGTGAACCCTATATATAAGTATGGGTTAGGGGTGGTCAAGGATATGAACCCCCGTCGACCTGTCTTTGGCCATTAGGCAATTACATAATAAATCAGTCTTAATAGGTCAAATTAAAAGATTACCCTTAATGAGTTACAAATTACATACATTGTGGGCAAATATTAGTGGAGGTTCATTCATTGTATCATCAATAATATCCTCAGCTGGGTCTGTATTTAAAATCAGACTTAGGCGACCCGATTTTTTTTATTCGTCAATCCACAGGCTTGCTATCCAATAGTATTTGAGTTGACCCTGTGTTCATCACCACGAGCCAAAAAGTTCAGCTGTTCGAATCTGTCTCCCACTCGACGATGAAGCTTATCTCCCATCATCTCATTGGTCGACTTTGACCCTTCTAGTTATTTTGAGGTCATATCTAGTATTCAAAGTTTGCCTCGATTTAGTACCGCTCTCGCAGACAGAACCGAAACAGTGCTTTACCCCTAGATGTCTAGTCAACTGCTGCGCTTCATAGGGTCTTTCTGTACAGGTGCAGGTAGTCCACATCTTCACAGACATGTCTATTTCACTGAGCCTCTCTCCGAGACAGTGCCTAGATCGTTACGCCTTTCGTGTGAGTTTGAACTTACCCGACAACGAATTTCACTACCTTAGGACTGTTATAGTTACCGCCGCCATTCACCGAGGCTTTGGTCACTGGCTTAGCAACTAAGTTGGTAAGCATAGAGGGGCTAGAAAGAGAAGTTAAGGTCACTAGGCAGAACTAGGGGTTTGGAGGAAGGCCTACAGATGGAGACAACCAAAGTGTGATCCTATGGTAGCCATTAATCAGTCTCACTCAGCATGTAGCTGAGAGAGTTTACGTGGATTCCCAAACGAACCCAATTCTATCCCGTCACTCAGTACAAAGGAAGCAAATGTTTCTAGTGATTCACATGGCATCATCAAATGAAACAAGTCTTGGATAAGAATCTATAACACACTAGAACACATAATACATCTTCGTAACACAGGCGGAAATTAGGACCCCATCTTAGTTTAGGAATCGATAAGCCAAGAAAGAATGATAAAAGGCAAGAAGCAGCACAAAAAAAGACTGCAGTGATTTGCAATCCAGAAGTTAATCGTACTTGGGCAACTTTACGTAAGGCAAGCCACCCTTACTGCCACTCTACAGAACCGTACATGAGATTTTCACCTCATACGGCTCCTCGTTCAATTCTTTTGAATTCATTGGATCATTTTTCGCATTCAGAGTTTTGCTGCTTTGAATCAACTTGTTATTGAAGGGGTTTCAAAGTCCCATGGCCCAATGGACACCAACGATTAACCATGTTTGAATAATAACTGCCATATTCCCACAATCAATGCTGCACGATTTTTCATATCCAATGCTTCATGCCTTTTCAATTATCTCTTTTTTCCCTCAAAACGAATTTGAAAATTTTGACTAGTCTGATTGGGGTTATGACTTAGATTTCAAAACCCTTGCAACCTTTCATCCATTCAAGTATAAATACCTTTTCTTTTCATTTGAAACCACTTTACCAATCTTTATTCGTTTGCTATTTCTTCTTTGAAAATCCACATATTCCGCACATAATCAATCCTTAATCACTTCATAAAATACGTGCTAAACCTCTCCATTTTTGTGCAATCCCTCATTTCTAGTGCTTTGTTCCCCTCTTTTCAACCTTTGCCCCGTGTACTTCCACCCAAATTTCATACCTTTTGTGTATTTCAATCCAAAATTTGTCAAATAGCTTCAAATTCTAGTAATAATGGTGCTCCGGCCAATATCTCCAGGAAAGGGAAAGGCACACTCTATGCCTCTTCTTCCATTTCTATTGCTAGCTCTGAACGTACTTTAAGCAGTTTGGAGCAGATTCTTCTTGTGACATTGGTATCAATTCTAATTATAATGGTGATGCCACACTTTTTAGGAACAACTTGAGTAGGACTAACCCACTTGCTATCACTAATAGAGTAGATTACACTAGCATCTAAGAACTTCATTACCTCTTTTCTCACTATGTCTTTCAAAGTGGGGTTCAACCTTTTTTGAGGTTGCCTTACCGCTTTATTCTTCTCATTCAACAAAATCTTATGCATGTACTCGGAGGGGCTAATTCACTTACTATCATCAATAGACCAAGAAATGAAATTTTTATACATTTTAAGCATCACAATCAAGTCATTAAGTTGTTCACTAGTCAATGAAGCATTCACAATCATTGAATATGACTCATTATCACCAAGATAGACATATATCAAGTGAGTAGGAAGTGGTTTAAATTCCACCTTGGGGGGGTTCGTTGTTGGGAGACCCCTTTTACCTTTACCATTATTTTCCTCTTTACCTTCTTGCAATGGGATATTGTTCTCCAATTGGTTGAAACACTCTACAATTTCTTCATAAGAGACAACGTCTTGAACTACATCACTTTGATTCAATAAAACTCTTTCCAAAGAAGACTTCTCCAACTTGTATTTACAAAAATCATTGACTAGATTATCAACTACATTTATGCTTATGACATTCATAAATAGAAGTAAGGTTTAACAAATCAAAAATATTAAACGTAACAAATTTTATCATTAATTCAGAATTCTGACTTCCCTTCTTGAACATCTATTAGTGCGTACCCGGTTGCAAGGAATGGTTTTCCAAGAATAATTGGCATCTCTTTACCCTCCTCCATGTTTAAAGTTATGAAATCCTCTGGGAGATAAAGTTCACCAATTTTAATGATCATATCTTCAATAATTTCCCATGGAAATCTGATACCGGTTCGCTAGTTGTAAAGATACACTAGTTGGCTTCAAGTCTTCTCCACTAAGCTTCTTGTAGAACGAGTAACGCCTGAGATTAATCGGCGTTCCCAAATCACACAAGGCTTTCTCAAATTGAACATCACCAATTTTACAAACAGGCATGGAGAAAGAATTGGGATCCTTAACCTTGGGAGGTAACATATTTGTGAGCAACGCACTACAATTCTCTATCAAGCATAGGATTTCATCTCCATGGAGTTTCCTCTTTGATGTGAGAACTTATTTCATGAATTTGGCATATGTGGGCATGTTTTCAAGTGCCTCCATGAATGGTATGTTGATTTCAATCTTTTTAAACACATCAAGGAACTTTTTGACTTTCTTTACCTTTTCCTCTTCTTTCAACTTTTGTGTAAATGGCACTATAGCTTGCTTTGACAATTGAAGTGTAGGATCCTAGCCTTCATTATGTTGCTCATTGGGCTTAGTGGTTTATTTAATCATTTCACCTTGGCTCTTTGAATACTTCTCTATACCTTCATCACTATCCTCAACTTTTTTCTTCACTTAAGCCTTTGATGATGATGAACCATCCCCAACTCTCCCTTCCAATGCTTTGCCACTTCTAAGTGTGATAACTTGAACTTGCTCCCTTCTATTAGAAGAGCATTGCTCTTTTGAACTGGGAATTGTATCGCTTGGCTAAGGTTCCAAAGGCCTTTCATTTTGTTGTCTCGCCAATTACCCCAATTGGATATCTAAATTCCTTGTAATAGCTCTTAAATTCTCATACTCCCTCCTTTGATTTTCCATTTCTCTCCTTTGAATTCATAATCTCTCCTCAAATTGTCAAATTGCATTTGGAGATCATCACCCTCTCTATGGAAGATGATTGTAGTTCAAGGATGGTGAAGGGCTATGTTGTTGATACTAAGGCCCTTGGTTGGTTGTTAGGGTAAGGAGGATTTGATTTGGATTCATAAGAGTTGATTTAGAAATTCCTTTGGTGAGAGTGTTGATAAGGTCTGGAAGATGAGGATGCTTAGTTTTGGAAATTTTGTGGTTGTGTTGGTAGGAAGAATTTTGATGCCTATTTTAATTGCTCGAAGAGAAATTGGATGGTTCTTGGAAGATGGGTTGTAAGTATTTCTGTAAATTCCAGGAGGATCTCCTTGAAGATGATTGTTGGTTAGAGACATAATTCAATCTTTCATTTGACCTCATAGAAATTTTACGTTGTCCATTCAGAGGTCCACAATCAAAAAAATCACAAACAAGTAGCACTTGAGATGAAGAAGCCATGACATTTACGGTATTTCCTCTTCCCAAATTCTCCAAAGCTCTTGTCAAGTTACTCATGACATTCACCAATAATCCTTGTTGAGCAAGCAATGAATCATTTGAGTTCAATTTTAAGACATCCCCATGTTTAACATTGGCTTGTTGAACTTTTGAGCAATAAGACCATGATAGTAGTAGTTAGATGCAATCCTATTAAGTAGAGTTGAACTTCTTTCGGTGTTTTGAAAGATAATGAACCATCCGTGGATAAATCAACAATTCATTTGGTCTCTTAACTCAAACCATTATAAAATGTTTGAATTTGAAACCAGAGGTGGATAGCATGATGTGGGCACTTTCTCAATAATTCTTTGAATATTTCCCATGCCTATCACTAAGACCTTAACCTATATCTTTCTTGAATGAAACGATTTTGTTGCGAAGTTTGGCAGTTCTTGAGGGAGGGACATGTTTTGCTAAAAAATTTTCGGCTAATTGATTCCAAGTAGTGAATATCCCTTGTGCGTATGATTGCAACCAAACTTTTGCTCTATTCCTCAATGAAAAAGGAAAGGCCCTCATGCAGACACAATCGGGATGGACTCCATTGAATTTAAAAGTGTCCAAAACTTTCAAAGTTCATACAAGTGTGTATAAGGATCATCATTAGGACTTCCACTGAGTATCGCATGGGCTTGCAATATTTGCATAAGAGTGGGCTTGATTTAAAAGTTATTCATTTTCACCGGCATACGTACAGTGCTAGAATTAGCTCCACTGAAGTTTGGCGTTGGGTAATCCCTTAGGGGACGACCATTTCTATTAACTCCATAGCATTGAAATTAGCACCCATGCCACTATTTCCCACTTCTTCTACTTGCTCGGAATAATCAGTTCTTGTTACTAATATTCTCATTCAAGATCCTTCGATTATGTTGAGGATTTTTCATGTTGAGTCTTGCCAATTCTTGTTGTACTATTTTCTTCTTTTGAATTTCACTGTATTCTTTCTCTTTTTCATCGTCAACACAAATCAATGTCTCTTTTTCTATTCTAACCATGCACTACAAGAGCAATTTCAACAAATTAATTACGAGTGCCAATTCAAACTACAATCAAGAATTAAACACAAAAAAGTAAAAACTACTAATTAAAAACTAAGATCAATTACTAAAACAAGTAAAATGCCTAATCTATACGACCCTTAAAGTGCTCAATATTGCCAAAATAACAAGGACAATCCCCAACAACGGTGCCAAAAACTTCTTATGCCTCGGGTATAGATTGAATCCAATCAAACAAGCAATAATAAAGCTCACTAATACCTTTAACTCTACCCTTACTTCCACAAGAATACGGGGTAGGCAGTAGTATATGACAAGTGGGTATCGTTTCCATAGCAAAGGATTGTTGGTTAAGCAATTACCAAGATTCAAGAGTCATTACATAGATAGGCTACGCAATGACGAAGAGAATACTAGCCCTAAACATGTTCAATTAAGCAAATAATATACAAGAAAAGAGCTATAAAAACTAATCTAATGAAAGTAAGTAAATCCATCACTAAACTATTTAAAACAACTAAATTAAAATGAGTCTTAAAAAGCAAGTAAATCTAAATTGACTAAAAACCATAAAGAAGGCAAGAAAACAAAAAGATCTCCATTTTCTACTAAATAAAGTTATAGAGATTTATAAAAAGAACTAGATTAAAACTAAATATTTTTGAATTTTTGATTAAGTAAAAGAAAGCCCACTAGGAATTACTAGAAATTAAAGCAAGAAATTAAAGATTTTAACTAAAAATTACTAGCTTAGCAAGAACCCAAAAAACTTCAAAGGAAAACTTGAAATGAAAGCAACTTGATTTGCAAGAAATTTAAAAAGAAAGCATATAAAAGTTGGACAATATCTATTCGTAGCAAAATGAAAAGCCTACTAAGATTAACTAATTAAAATTTAAACTCGCTAAGAATTAAAGACAAGATCTAAAGGAAATTAAAAGAGAACTTTTATATTAAAAGGAAACTTGGGTCTAAAGCTAAAAACTACTCTAATCTACCAATTACCAACTTCACTCCTACTATGTGTTTTCTATACTAATTCTTACTTACTACTTAGATAGTACAAATCTAGTACTCAAGGATTAATTGAGCTTTAAAATTATGGAAGTTAGCAAAATACAAATGCTGAAACGTGTGTCCATAATGTGATATGGCACAAAAATTTAAAACTCCACTTTCTGCATCCGTATCGCAATATGGAATTCCATATTGCGAAATGGAGTCCAATTTCAATAGCTTGAACTTCCTCTTTTACCCTCATTCTCATGACTGCTCCAATTCTTTATACTCCATATCCTTATTCCTAGACCTGTAACAGATTCAAAGACCTAATTACCAACAAATTAAATACTATAATTAGTTCTAAAATGTTGATATTTACACAAATGCAAATGCAACTATTAATTGCGATAAAAATAAGCAAAAACTCATAATTCTATTCAAAAATCCAGAAAACACTAATAATAGCCTAGGTTAAATAACTAAAATAAGTCTAGTTTACTAGAGTTATTAGCAGCAGTAGTCATAACAAGGAAAATTAACAAGTGGAGAAATTTACACAACATGTACATAAAAGAACATTGCTATGCAACCTCTATATCATCATCATGAAAGTATTAATTATCCACTCATGAACAAAGATATCACTCGCTCACTAATCGATGAAAGTCCCATTGAACAAAAGTTCAACAAGCAAACCCATTGAACAAATATTTAGTAAGCAACAAATATGTTGGAAGGAATTAGCACACACTATACTTACTAATACAAATGGACTCAAACCAAGAATAAAAAATATCTTTAAAACTTGTAACATAGGCTAAGGCATAAAGGTATGATATATATTTGGATAAATACAGCAGCTCATATCACTTTGGATACGTTAGCGAATACTTTGAACCATAATGTACTAGAACATCCTCTATACAAGAATAAAATTTAACCAATGGCACTTCTGAAGGCAAAAATGTACCTTCTTTATTACAATTTAGAAGGAATTGTCCTTCTTTATTCATAACACTTAACTTAGAAGGAATTGGCCTTTTTTTTTTTCTTTCTTTTTTCTTTTCAACTTCTTTTTTTTCTTTGTTAGTCTTTTTTTTCCTTACAAGACATAGGGGATTATTACAAGTGTCAAAGACATATAATTAATTTTTTTCGCCCAACAAAACACATCTCATATCTTTCTCAACAATCCATAACGTCAGGCATGTAGTAAAGATATTTCGGACCACCAACACTAACTAACTGAGGTGACGGGTAGAAAGAATTATAAAATAAAAGAATAAGTCAGCTAAATAACGTGACTAAACTAGAAATATGACTTATAAAGCTCAAAAGGGGACACTGTGGATAAAATGTTAACATTAGGTCGGCTTTTTGGCTCAAACGGTTCAAAGAACTTGTCTAAATTATTTTGTTGGTCTAAAATCCACTCATACTTAGCAAGTAACAAGTCACACACAATTCTAACAAATGTCACAAGCAAAACAAATATTGCAAGGCAATCATGATTAACACTCATTGAAAATTAGCTTACTTACACATCCTTGATGTTTTCCAAACCTTATTTTGATGATGACATAAACACTTAACTCTGTAAACTTTGCTAGAGACAGGGTTTTTGGACACACTGTACCATCCTAACTATGTCAAGCTTCTCGGACGCATTCCACCATCCGAACCAACAGGCAGAAAGAAGGATCTTACTGCTTCTCTAAACGGACGCACACAACTGTCCGAACAAAGTCTTCTTCGCACGAACATGAACGTCCGAAGCTTCTTTCGGAGGATGGAACGGACGCAAGCACGGACGTTCGAACGAAGTTCTTCACCAACTGCATGGAGATCGGACGCTGTGTCGGACGCAAATCCTATCTATCTCGAACGTCCGAAACCCCAACGGTTACTTTTTGTGTATTTATTATTTAGCCGTTAGGAAGTAGTTGCAACCACCATTTATTGCTCTTATAAATAACTGCTTTGATATTCTGTAAAATCTATCTAATACATTGAATACAAGGCTTAGAAAAGAGCAATTTTAGTACAAATTGGCTGTAGTGCTTTGATGTATTAGTGTGCAGTTTAGAGTGCAATTCAATTTTGAGTTAAGTAATAATCTTGTACGAAAGTGAGGTTGTGAGTAAAATTCTTGGCTCAACTAAAAGAGTTTTAGTGTGAGCAAGAATCTCCCTACTTTGTAAAGATCATTGGCTCACTGAGTGTGTGAAGCATTCTAGTGTGTTAATATTTCAAGCTTGTTAGCTTGGAAGTATTGGCTGTTTTATTCCATCTCTTTCTTACTTTAATGTTTCATTGATTTTATCATATCAATTATTATTGGAAAAATCTTAATAAGATTAATATTTTTAAAAAGTATTTTTTAGAAACCTAATTCACCCCCCTCTTAGGTTGCTTTGGGACCAACAATTGGTATCAGAGCTTGGTCTCATTTTATTGCTTAAATTGCTTTTGAGAAAAGAACTATTATGGCAACCAACAATGCTCGATTTTTTGAGGGTCAAACCGTTACTAGGCCCCCTATGTTTAATGGGGTAAATTTTATTAGTTGGAGAGATAGGATGAAAATCTTTTTGCAATCTATTGACATTGACTTGTCGTATGTTGTTAATGAAGGTCCTTTTGAAGCTACTATCATTGATGATCACACAAATAGAAGAAGAGAAAAGACAAGGGATGAGCTCACTCCACAAGACAAGGCAAACTTGACATTAAATGCAAAAGCCATGAATACGCTATATAACGCCTTGGATGCAAATGAATCAACTCGCGTGAAAGGATGCATTTCAGCTAAAGAAATCTGGGATAAACTGAAGGAAATCCATGAAGGGAGTGACGATGTTCGTGAGCAAAAGAAATCCTTGTTGCCAAGTATGAGTCCTTCAAGATGGAACCACATGAAAATATTGACAAAATGTATTGTAGGTTCAATGACATCATTAAGGATCTTGAAGCCTTGGGTAAGGAGTATTCTTTGGGTGAAAAAAATAGAAAAATCCTAAATGCTCTATCCAAAGAATGGGATGCCAAAACAATTGCTATAGAGGAAGCCAATAATTTAAATTCAATGCCTATTGAATCGCTAATCAATTCTCTTACATCTTACGAATTGAAGTTGAAGGCCAAAGTGGTGGATGTTGAAGAAGCAAGGCCAAGAAGGAGCATTGCTCTAAAGACCTCTCAAGAAGAGGAGGAAAATAGCTCCATCAATCTAGAAAATGAAGATCTTGATGAAGGAGATCTTGCACTCATCACCAAAGGATTTCTTAAACATTACATCAACAAATGAAGAATGAGAAGAGGAGGAGCTACAAATTCAAATAATTTCAAAGGAAAGACAAGGCTTGAAATGAGGAAGATTCAAAACGAAAAATGTTTTGAATGTGGTCTACTCGGACATTTTGCAAATGAGTGCCCTTCCAAGAAAAAGAAGGAAGGAACAAAACCTAGATTTAATAACTTTCAAATCACATGCAACTCCGAAGGAGAAGTCGAAGAAGAAATGGAGTCGGCACAAATGGCCTTTATGGCCATTGGAGATAATGTGGTAAATTCTAACTATGACTCTAATGATGAAAATGATGTAAGTGATCTTGAAGCTTTCATTTTGAAATTGCATGATAGTTTAAAGGAATCATATGCCAAAAATAAGGAGTTAGTGAAGAAATCAAATGCTCTATTGAATGCTAACTCTAAACTTGTGAATGAAAATAATAGGCTATCACAAGACAATTGTGACTTGAAGAAAAGAATGCTTGTGAGATCAAAGGTCAAGAAGAACAAGCCTTCTTGAAGAAAAGATTGGATGATTTGAATGCTCTCTTGACTAGAAAGAAAGAAAATGTTGTTGATTTGAAAAGGAATAGAAATGTATTAATCAACAAAAATTTTACCATGTTTAGAAGGGATGACTTATGTTTTGTAAAATCAAAATCCAATTTATATGGAAATAAAAATACTATTTGTAGATATTGCCAACAATATGGACATGTTAAGAATATGTGTTATGTCAAGAGGAATGAAAAACTTGGAATGAAAGTCGCATGGATTGATTGCAATTTCACTAACTCAAATGGACCCAAGAAAATGTGGTTACCAAAAGTTATCAATTGATTTATTGTGTAGGTACTTAACATCACCAACAATGATAAGTGGTTCATAGATAGTGGATGTTCAAGGCACATGACGGGTGATGCTTCTCTCTTCACAAATCTCATATCCAAAAATAGTGGAAAAGTCACATTTAGAGATAACAATAAAGCAAAATCAATCGGCATTGGTGATGTAGGTAAAAACGGTGAAACCTTGATTAAGAATGTGTTTCTTGCTGATAATTTGAACTATAATTTATTAAGTGTAAGGTATATCAACTTTGTGATAAAAATTTATATGAATTTTTTACCAAGCATGAATGTCTTATCCTTGATAAAAATCATGTTGTTTTATTCAAGGGCACTAGGCACAGTGATGTTTATGTGATTCATCTTAATAAAATTAGCAATAGCAATGTAAAATGTCTTACTGCTTCCATAGAAGATCCTTGGCTTTGGCATAGAAGACTTTGTCATTTTAACATGGATTTGATTGAGAAACTTGCTAAGAAGGATTTGGTAAGAGGTTTGCCAAAACTAAATTTTTTGAAAAATAAAATTTGCGATGCATGCCAATTTGGTAAACAAGTCAGTTTCTTTTAAACCAAAGAATTTTGTGTCCACTCATAAACCCTTAGAATTGTTGCATTTAGACTTATTTGGACCTACTCAATATGCTAGTCTTGGTGGTTGCAAATATGCCTTTTTTATTGTAGATGACTATTCTAGGTACACTTGGGTATTATTTCTTGTTCACAAAAATGAGGCTTTTGAAAAATTTGTAAAATTGTTTTCCAAAATTCAAAATTTATTGAATTTAAAAATCATTCGTTTAAGAAGCGACAATGGTGCCGACTTTAAATTTGGAGGTTTTCCCGATTTTTATGATCACTACGGTACTTTCATGAATTTTCGGTTGTTAGAGTCCCTCAACAAAATGGTGTTGTTGAAAGGAAAAATAGGACTCTTCAAGAAGCCGCTAGAACAATGATTAGCGAATGCGACTTACCACAATACTTTTGGGCCGAAGCTGTTAACACAGCTTGTTATGTCATGAATCGAGTTTTTTTAAAATCCTTTTTAAACAAAAGTCCTTATGAACTCATTTTTTGTAAAAAACCCGTTGTGAGCTATTTCAAAGTTTTTGGTTGCAAATGTTTTATTTTAAAATCGAAGAAAACCTCGAAAAATTTGACAAAAAATCGGATGAAGGAATTTTTCTAGGATATTCTAGTGACAAGAAAGCATACCGAGTTTACAATAGAAGAACGCTCTTGATTGAAGAAGTCTGTGCATGTTACATTTGATGAAGTTAATGATGTTATCTAGAAGAATTTGTGCGAAGATGAAGATGTAGGTATTCTAAAGGAGATCGAAAAGCTCACTATTCATGAAGATCATCAAGAGATACATCAAGCAATGATGTCAACAACCATCAAATAGATGATGAGAAAGAAAAGAATGAGGATTCTCCAAAAGATCTTCCAAAAGCTTGGAGATTCGTCTCTAGTCACAGGAGAAGATTTAATCATAGGTGATCTATTCGATGGGGTAACTACTCGCTCTCATATACCTTTGAATAATAATTGTGCATTACTTTCTCACATTGAACCTAAACATGTGGATGTTGCTTTGAATGATGAATCTTGGGTTAATGCCATGCAAGATGAACTTAGTCAATTTGAAAAAAATAACGTATGGACCTTGGTTGAAAGACCATCTTCTCATCCCGTAATTGTATTTCCATTTTACTCCTCCAGATTTCAGTTTTATTCATTTTGGCCTGAGAATAATGTCACCAGTAAGGCTACATTTTCTTAAATTACATTTAGGCCCTTCTGATAGGGCCCACTGGTGACACGTCATCGATGACGTGGCACCGCCTGATTACGCCACGTCATTGATGACGTGGCATTAAAAAAAAAAATTTCCAAAATTTCAGAAAAAAATTTATTTGCGTTTTGGCCCTCCAGATTTCAGACTTCTGCATTTTTAGCCCTCAAATAATTTTTTTAATTTTCGTTTAGGCCCTTAAGGAATTTTCTTTAATATTACTTTTTTTTTTTTTTTTCTTTTCTCTTCAAATTTCTTCCAAATTACATGTTTTATGTCAATAACCACCAATTTTTACTTTGATTTCTGTTTGGCATTTTAATATGTTTTAATTACCCTTTGATTGTGAAATTACTGTTTTGCCCTTATGAGTATTTAATTGTAAATAGACTTTGATCTTTGCACTTTTTTTTGATTAATTGATTTTGTGATGATTGGTGCTTTATTTTAATGTTTATTGGTCTCAATATAATATTTATGCCTTATCTTAGACCAACTTGTTAAATTATGTGAATTTACCCTTTTGCCCTCAAATTTTGGATTAGTTGCACAACTAGACGTTAAATATTTGAATCAAATTCAATATTATCTAGTGTGTATAAGAGACAGTTATCAATAATATAAAATTGCGCTAGAAATAAACTCCGGCGTGCATGATATAATGACTATTTTGCCCCTTGGGAGTTAAAGGGCACTACAAGCTCAATGTGTGCGACTTTTAATTGGCCCCGGGCTAAATCTACCTGTCAATGTTAATATTTACCATTTATTTTCGTTTCCTATTAACATGTACATATTTTATTACTTTTAAACTATCTCAAACCACACGTATGCTACAAAGCCGACAATAATGAATACTATTTGAATTCCGCGATAAAATCACGCAACTGGTCCAACGTCGAGTAAAGTGGGTGCCGAGTCTCTTCAAATCCATCCCAAACCTTCCCATTTTACAACAGGATTCCCGAACTCATTTTCTTGAGTTACGCGGACCAGGAGTCATAATCTAAACTAGGATTTATTTTGTTTTTAAAATTTTTGATGTATTTTTGTGTCCCGGCGCACCAACACATCGAGTGGCGACTCCAGTCTTGTTTTCCCTAGTTTAGATTGTTTTTATACAATTCATAGTCGCATTAAAGGCCCCATTATGTAATAGTAAGTAGGTGATTCATTTAAATTTGTAATAATAAGTAGGTAATTTATGTTTGTAAATTGTAAGTAGGATTTTTGCATTCAATCACCTATTTCACGAGCACCACACGTTGGCTACGGTGCCGGTCCCACCGGTGCCAGCCAGACCACGGGTCGGTAAGCGCGTGGTAAAGGGGGGGTGCGACAGCGTGGCGACTCCACTGGGGACTTTGAGAATCCGGGCGCACGATTTTAACGCGTTTCCCTCAATTTTACCCCGTTCATTATAAACCGGCAAATTTTATCCATTTTGTGTGCTATGTTACCGGCTCTATACCTCGTTTTGCGTGCCCTATGCTATATGTTACTTTATTTGTTCTTTTCAATTAATTTGCACTTGTTTTAACGTATTTCACCATTTTTCCTGTCTTGTGTGCTGATTTACGGATTTTAGGTCTCGTTTTATGTGCCACATGCTGTCTGTTACTTTCTTGTTCTTTTCAAATTATTTTACACTGGTTTTACTATATTTCACTATGTTTGCTGTCTTGAGTGCTAATTTGCTCGATTTAGGTCTCGTTTTACGTGCCATATCCTATCTACTTATGGTGTGATTTGTTCTTGCTTTAGAATACATAGATTTAATATATCTTAGCAAATTCTTCTCCATAACATCATTAACTTCATCAAATGTAACATGCAGAACTTCTTCAATTTTTCTGATTCATCATTCAAAGCAACAATGTGTGAATCTTACCACCTCCAAGTGAACACAGCATAACACATGTCTCATTTATTGCATGTCCTATTTTTGTGGGTGTCGTTCCCACATTCCCTGTAGGAATTATGATGATCTACCCAGATATGCGGTCGTGACACAATGTGCACGTAACGGTATCTGTGGCGATCACCTGACCACTGACGATAAGTCCCATTGGAATTGACAGATTTTATTTTTGAGCCCAAAGTCTGAAGGTTTGGGAACCAAGCCTATCTAGATTGCATTAGTAAGCCTAGCCTCCTGGTCATATAGCTTAAACCATAGGGCAGAACCGTGTGGACCTTGTTTAGGACACTAGACACGAGGCGGTAAGATCTACCCATTTATCTGGCTTGTAATAGTAAATAGCCTTACAATTTTTGCTATGTAATAGCAATTAGTTTTTCTGATTCGTATGATTTATATTGGCCCTGTAATTTGTATCTAAGAAAGAGTAAATTTCAATTTTTGCATTGCATAAGCCTTAGGTAGGGTCAAAGGCATATGGTTGTCAAGCCCTAATAGGAGACCCATCCCTACAACATGTTTCCAAAGTTTTATTATCCCTTGTGTGCATGTAGGTTAACCCCACCGATGTAGGGCCATCGTAGGCTACTTATTGCATATCATTAGCCGTAGTACAAGGGATACCCTATCGGATACCCGTACATAGAATTGCATACCTATCCCTAGGTACATAACCTACAATGGGATTTGCAAGATTGCGTGTTCATTTTATAAAGGCTCTAAAGGGGTACCAGGTCAGGTAAGGCTAACATGTATTTCATGCAGATGAGTTCCGCTCGAATAATTGGAAAGGCGACCAAAGTGCCCTATTTGCTACAGGAGTGGGAACGAAACATGCAGTTGTCAGAACTGAATGCGATAGCTGGTTATTTGGGTCACCTAGTATGTCTGCGGGATATTGAGCCAGATCGAACCATAATAGATGCTTTGGTACAAGTGTGGGACAGTGAGGCAGCTGTGTTCAGATTCGGGAAGTTTGAAATGGTGCCCACACTAGAGGAAATTGCAGGATTTCTCGGACTGGACTTCAAGGATCGGGCTGTTATACTACCGTCCCTAGGTACTACAAGGGACTTCTCTTTGTTCACCGGCATATCCGAGGCCACAATACCAAGATTCGGGAATGGTGGCGAGGCTAGTTCGGTTACTTTAATGTTTTTACACGAGCACTTTGGCACAAAACAAGGATTTCACAAAAACAAGACTCATTTTTTACGTCCCACTGAGGAGTCCTGGGCCCAGAAGTGAGTCCAGGTTTTTGCTCTAGCACTGACCAGTGCATATATTTTTCCGAGGCCGGATGGGAGGATAGCATTTAGGACGATATGGATGTTAGCGGATTTGATACATGGCGTCGGTGGTCGAGACCTTACCATAATCCCTACTATTCTAGCCGACATATTGGTAGCTTGTACAAACTGTCAGAATGGAGTCAAATTTTTCAAGGGATCAAGCCTGTTATTGCAAGCCTGGTTCATGGAGCATTTGGGGCTACGAAAGATCGGTCGTCATGATTTTTCAGGGGTTCAGTGAATTGGGTACAAAGTCACAATCAACACATCAACCGGGCGAAGTTACTGAAGAACAAGGAGAAGTACATCCGCTGGTTATCTTCATTGAAGGAGTCAGACATACAGTGGGTGATTCTAGAGTGGGTACCCTGTCATGCACCGAGTCTGCAGTCTGCTAGCCTTCCGTTCATACCCTTGATAGGAAATGAAGGCATTGTTCCCTACATGCCTTTCCGGGTCTTACGTCAGTTGGGAGGGTTCAAATAGTACCTCCAAAATCAGTGACTGATCGGTTCAATATTATGTTCGACAAAGGGATGCGGCCCGAATCAATACCAGAAAAGGCGAATATTTTGTCAGCGTGGGCATCCAGACGTGCATGTCAGGAGTCGTTATACGATCCACAGTAGTGTGGAATTTCAGAGACCACACCTCAGTATGATGCATGGCTGGAACATTTGCTTAGCCGGCAACCGCAAGCTGTAATAGACCCTTCAGAAGAAATTGCTCGATTGACCGCACTATTGGAGGCTAAGTGTCACGCCCCAAAAACGGGACCGTAACACGCCGCGCTAATGGCACACCGGTCCAAAGCGCAAGGCACAAACGAACAGAGCAACAAACTTAACCACAATGTAATCACTTAGGTGTGTTTAGTGTTGGGCAGAACCATCAAACCATTTCTTAACTATAAAACCGAATATTTCATTTTACACAAAAATACGAATTACAAAATTTCTTCTTAGTACAAAAGATGCTACAACAAAAACAAAGTTCATAAATACAAAACCTATCTAATACACTACATCTAGATGTGTAAAAGAGACAGCTTATACACATCTAGATTTAGATCCAAACATTACAAAACATCGTATGCTTTTCCAAAACATAGCCAAAAAGATCCAATCATTTCAAAATATAGTATGCTAAAGCATAGCTAACAAATCCAAGTACGATTTCAATCCGAATTTAAGATACTCATGCTATTTTATTAGCATGAGTATCTTTTAGCATGAGTAGTTTTTAGAGTTCCAAGGTATAACCTACGGTACTAGCCGATCTAGTAATCTACCACACCTACTAGTCGACCGGGAGGTCAAGTTATCCCATCACAAGACCCTCAAATAGTTCATCACATTCACAGCAGTCACCATGGCGTCCCATGGATGACTATAGAACCGGTTCTCCACAAATCAAACATTTCCAAACACATCCAAAATTATATACCTAGGTCACCTATGAGCCAAAACAGTCATAAAATGCTTTCATATCAAAAGAGTTTACAAACATATCATTTGATTAACATAAAATAGCTTGGTCCCGATTTCATATGTAATAATTCCAAAAGACAAGATTCTCCATTGTAAAAGTGCAGTTCCAAATATCATACACATTTTAAAATCCATCCAAACATATTTAGAAAGTCGTTAAACAAAGTGCAAGTGGAAGAGAATCTATGTTACCCACCTATCAAAGCAAAAACTGCACAAAAGATCACTGAATGCGATCGCCAGCGGTAGGTGGCGTGGTACCTAAAACAGATATAAGAGGACTCTTAGAAAAGATGTAGAAGTTAAAGAATGACTAGGGAAGCGAAAATATCTGTTAGTCAGACAGATACAACCAACCAATCTGTCCATTTGGTTGGTATTCAAGGATGACCTTGGTAGTTGTCCAACTCAGAACAACAGATTCGTCTGATTAGGCCTACGAGTTTTTTTCACGGAGCAATAGCGGGACTATATCAATAGCATTCCACAACAATGGAAAACACCTAAAACCATCAAAAGATCATTAAAGACCCTTTAAACATAACCAATTATCCAAATTATCCTAGTTGCGCCAAACTTCCGCTTACTTACAAAATGAAGGGAAATCAATTCCACTTGGTTTCAAGTCTCAATTCCTATCCAAACTAACCTTAAAACACTCTTAAAACATCATTACAAGCATAGACATAAGCATTCATAGCATAACATTCTAGGCTCATATGGAAGACAAAACCCTAACTCATAATCTTAAAATTTTTAATCTAACCATGGAAAGTTGTTAAAAATCAACCCCAATCACTTCCCAACCTCCAAAACACTCTTGACAACCTACAAAACCACTAAAAACAACCTATAACATACATAAATCACAACTTATAAGGCTGCAAAGAGGGTTTTCTCAGCCATAAATAATCCTACAAAACTTGAAATTAAAGCTTAAATCATAAAGCCCATAAGCCATAAATGCTAAAATACATAAAATCTTACCTTCCAAGTGATTTCTACTTGAAATCCAAGAAAATTTTTTGAGGTAAAAATGGAGGAGAAGAGTCGGCCAGCAGCAAGGAAGAAATGAGGAAAAATAAAGCAAGAAGAAGGCTCTTATAAGACATCTAGATGTGTATAAGAGACAACCTTATTTGGTGAAACCCAGTATTTTAATATTCTGGAGATGTGTATAAGAGACAGCCACCGCGTTAGGCTTGAAGTACTTTATGACTATTTATAATATGAAAAACATTTTAAACCAGTTAAAATCAAAGAACAAGACTATTAAAATACTGGGTTTCACACTAAGGACAAGGAAATATTGAAAAAGGAGATAGTTCTAGATAATCACAGGCAAGCTTACAAAAGACTTCAAGAACAGCAATCCTGTATTCGAGAGCAGGAATACAACCGAAAGAGGGCATGCACTGAGATGGCCGATGATCTGGGACGCCTAATGCACAATGGGGCTGCTGAATCAGCACGTAGCAAGCTTCTGCGGTACGAGGAACAAATAATGCTGTGATTAGACCATCTAAAGGAGCTCGCCGAATAAGTTCAAACAATAGCTTGCTTCGTACACATTCCCTGCATTTTTGCTTTACACATTCCTATCCAAGGAAAATATTTTATGCTGTAAATTTATGATTATGTTTGTTTATATGTATCTAAATTTTCCTTTTTTCTTTTTTATTATGTTTTAATATGTAGGTACTAAGTGTCAAAATAGCTGCCCAACGCAGCCCTATTTATACACGCTCGCGTGCACGTGCTCCTTAGTGACAGTATGAGCACCGTATCGGCAAAAGATATGGAAGGGACCAGTGGGGATCAAAACCCGGAGATAGCAGAGTTGAGCAAACAGATGAAATCTATGATGGCTGCTATGGCCAATATGAACTAAGAAATGCAATGGTATAGGCAAACTTATGGGCCTCACCCCGCCAATCAGGAGATGCTGCCTCCTTATATGCCTAATCCCGGCATGGGGATGCAGCTACCCCCACCACCACAAAATCAACCTCCTCCAACTTCAGTGTCACCACTAACAGATCCAACTCCACCACCACCACCTCTTCTTGAGTTGGAGTATACCCTGGGAGAGGAAGCTGAATTAATGCCACCACCACCCCCTGTACCGACTGTCAATGATGCCCTATTGAAAAAGATAGAGCGGTTTGATAGTTTCATGAAACAGCAACAGGGGACAGATAAATTTGGAGCTATCTGTGACTACCAAGATCTATGTCTATTCCCCGAGGTGCAATTGCCGCCAAAATTTAAAATCCCAGAATTTCCAAAGTACAATGGCACTGGGGATCCGGTAACTCACCTTAAAATGTTCTGCAACTTGCTGGGGAATCCGACGAGTGACCCTCGGATAGCAATGAGGGTATTTGCCAGAAGCCTGGAGGGAGATGCGTTATCATGGTATTTAATGCTTGATCCCAAAAAATTGCAGGATTGGACGGACTTGGCAAATGCTTTTGTGAAACAGTATGAGTTTAACCGCGACCTAGGGCCAGATCGTTTTGCTCTGATGAACTTAAAGAAGAAGCCATCAGAGGAGTACCGTGAGTATGTGAAAAGATGGAGGGCGTTAGCTGCCAGAGTAAGCCCACCTATGACTGAGACTGAGACGGTCAAACTTTTTATTGATGCACAAGAACCTCCTTACTATGAAAAGTTGACCGGGTTTATTGGCAAATCCTTTTCAGAAATCGTCCAACAAGCAGAGGCTGTTGATTAAGGGGCTTGAAAAGCGGGAAAATTATTGACATGACGGCTTTCAAACTTCAGATAGAATCCATGCAGGGGAGCCCGTCTGTGGCTAAGAAATTCCTGAGCAAGACGCTTGACAAGAAGGAAGAGGAAGTGACTTTTATTTTCAACCAACCCAACCGCCAACCACCACGCAATTTCCATCAATGCCAAAGACCTAACCCACAACCCTTTTATGCACCACCTCCACTACCACCTCAATACTATCCTCAACCCGTATACCAAACACAAGTACAAGTGCCCGTGCCTAATCCACAGCTCCCATATTATAATCCAAGACCACAACCCTCAAACAGTCAAAGACCCAACCAGCCAAATAACTTCCCTCCACCAAACCCCAACCAAGCCAGACCACATGATAGACCACACCGCAATTTCACCAACTTGGGACGGCCCATCGAGCAACTATATGAGCAGTTGAGATCGGCAGGGAGATTGAATCCTATAGCTCCTCCTCAGTATCCGAGGGAAGTGGTCTCTCTAGATAGGTTTGACGCCAACGCTCGCTGTGCCTATCATTCTAGAGCCCCAGGGCATTCCACGGCTAATTGTTGGACGTTGAAGAACATGGTGCAAGACATGATCAATGCACGAGAGATTGTGTTCTTACGCTGACTGTCACAGATGTGTATAAGAGACAGCTTCTGCCACCTTTGCATGAGCCTCATGTTGGGATGGTTTGTATAGAAGCGGAGATCGAAGAGGAAGAAGGAGCAATCAAAGAAGTGACAATGACTCAGATCAAACCATTTTCTTTGGATTCGGAGCCATCTGAGCCTTTATCATAGACGTGGATCCGTTTGAGGTAGAACCCCAAGATCCCGTTGTGATTGAACTACCAACACAATTGCCAATTGAGAGCACACATCCAGTGCCATGGAATTACCAACCCTCAGCTGTGATAGTCGGTGGAAAGCAGATTCTGAGGAGGAAGTGTCTGCTGTCACGAGGTCAGGCCAAATCACAAATGACAACAGTTTTGAGGTCGGACAATCCAGCAAAGGTAAAGAGCCTATGCAGGCCCCTAAGGCTGTAACAGACAAAGATGTGGAGGACTTTCTAAGATTGATCAGAAAAAGTGAATATTCAGTAGTGGAGCAGCTGAATGAGATGCCCTCACAAATTTCTATGCTCAACTTATTGTTAACATCCGAGCTACACAGGAGGCGGATTGACAGATTTTGACTGAGGCCCATGTTGTCTGTGATTATTCCCACCTGACAAACTTGCTGGGTTAGTGGGCAGTGTGCTGGCATCAAACCAAATTTGTTTTTCTGATGATGACTTAACTTCTAAAGGGAGCGACCACAACAAGGCTCTATTCATCTCGGTTAGATGCGAGGGGTGGCATTTGCCTAGGGTCATGGTTGATAATGGGTCTGCTTTAAATATTTGTCCTTTGAAGACATTGGATAAGCTGGGAATCTCTCATGACCTGGTCAAGAATTCATCCATGGTGATCCGAGGTTTTGACGGGGTTCGAAGACAAGCCACCGGATCATCTGAGATAAACCTTGTTTTGGAAGTCGGTCCATCTGTTCATCAGGTCACTTGCCTGGTTCTTCCAATTGTTGGGGTATATAATTTGCTGCTGGGACGTCCCTGGATCCATTCTGCTGGGGCTATTCCGTCATCTTTGCATCAAAGGGTTAAATTCATTTACGAGCTTAAGCTAATTACTGTATTTGCTGAAGATGACCGCGCCATGATGGTCAAGGAGAAAGTTAGAGAAAGCAGCGACACTCCGGTGCCTTTCCTAGCTTATGATGTGGTCTCTGTCAGCCGAGGGCCTGGAGAGCAGTCAGAGAGTTGTCTGGGATAAGGCGAGTGTAATGATTGCAAAGGAAATGCTGCGTGGAGGATATCGCATCGGCCAAGGTTTGGGAATGAATTTGCAAGGCATAACATACCCTATTGATCTACCAACGCAGATGAATACATTTGGGCTCGGTATTCACCCGAATGCCAGGCAGTTGAGGGAGATTAAGGAGCTGAAGAGAGTTAAAAAAGAAAGTCGAGCATTGCCTATGGTCATTCCACCTCTTAAGATTATTTTCCCACGTTCTGCCGCCATTATGGCTCTTATACACATCTGAAAAGGAGGATCTTATCCAAGGGGTAGCCGAATTATTTGCAGGGGCAATTATTCAAGAGCAGACGGAGGAGGATGACACTGAGCTGCCATTTGCTGAGATCGACCAACTGCACAATTGGACATCTGATGATCTCCCTAGTCATAGGGAGTTTCGGTAAATTTGAAAGGATATTATTTTTAGTTTTGTCCTTTTAATTTCATCTTTGTATGTATGTTTTGTACTTCTTAAATCGTTTTGTTTATGCCATCTAGTCAAGAAGTAGGTGCATTCACAGCATTGTATTCATGATTCATCTCATTCATCTATTTTGGAGATAAATCTTGAAAACAATTTGATTGGTAAGGCAAGTACAATCATGATATTGCCATCATGATTCATCTTATTCATCTGTTTTGGAGATGAATTCTGATAACAATTGTGATTTTTATAGGATGGCCAATGAATGTCAAGTTTATGTTATCTAGGATCACTTGTACAAATCTTCGATTAAAGAGAACTTTTTTTTTTAAAGATGTTTTAGCTCATTTTGTTTTCTTTCATTTCATGCTTTATTTTCTCCCAGATGGCCCAAAATCAATACTTTTGATCCTTCGGATACTACCGTTTATGAGGCCGATGAGTGCAATTTTGATATCACACCCGACCCTGATTTTACAGTCTGAGATGTGATGAGGACGAGTGTGAGTTCGATTCTTTCGGCGACACGAGAAAAACCAAAGCCTAACTTGGAAGAAACGAAGCTGTCTCTAGATGTGTATAAGAGACAGGTGTAAAAGAGGTTAAGTAATTAACAGATGACTAATCATGAAGAAGATTGTAAAATGATAGAATTTTGTTCCAAGACGCCTGGTCTTATGACGATATGCCCGGCATTTCAATAGATGTCGTGGTTCACAAACTCCCCACCAATCCTAAATGGGATCTCTACTAAGGCAGAAACCAAGGAAGTTTAAGTCGAACATGAGCTTAAAGATCAAAGAACATCATTTGCTGCTTTGGGATCTCGTATACATTGGTTACCGACAATGCCAAGAACCTGAACAATGACATGAAAGATGGTCTTTTTGCCTAATTCAAGATTAAGCATCGGAATTCCACCATCTACAGGCCAAAAATGAATGGGGCAGTCGAAGCCTCCAACAAGAATCTTAAGAGAATTATTCGAAAGATGGTTGACAGTCAGCGTGATTGGCATGAAAAGCTGCCATATGCACTGTTGGGTTATCGGACTTCCATCAGGACATCTACTGGGGCAACGCCTTACTCCCTCATGTACGGAATGGAAGCTGTTTTGCCAGCGGAAGTAGAGATCCCTTCTCTACGCATTCTTATGGAGGCTGAGTTAGAGGATGCAGAATGGGTAAGGCTCAGACATGAACAGCTTGCACTCATTGATGAAAGACGGCTAACAGCACACAGATGTTAAGATGAGATCATCTTGAAGACGAGGATGGCCCGAGCTTACTACAAGAAAGTCAAGCCCAGACATTTTCAGCTGGCGATCTAGTTTTGAAACGTATATTGCCAATACAGGACGAAGCAAAGGGCAAGTTTGCTCCTAACTGGCAGGGTCCATTCATTGTACACAAAGTATTGTAAGGAGGAGCTCTTATCCTTACGGAGATGGATGGACATGTTTTCCCGCAACCGATAAATGCGGACATGGTCAAAAAGTTTTTCATCTAATTTGGCAGACTGTAAACCTTTAAGTCATTGCAGAACGTAAAGATGAATTAGCAGGGTTGTTTTCTTTCCCTTTTCACCCACATCCGGACTAAATTCTTTTATATCTCTTCTTTTTATTTGCCTATCTTTCGTTTCAATTGTGCTGTGTCCCTATCATTTGCTGTAAAAACAAATTGGAACTGAGCTCATTTACAATGTTGGGGCAAAATTGTTGTTTTGGGTGGCAAAAAAAAAAAAAAAAAAAAAAAACAAAAAAAAAAAAAAAAAAAAAAAAAAAAAAAAGTTCGAGATGCTGACCAAAACAAATACCCAACAAAACTCAGTTTTTTATAATAAAACCGGGACAATTTTTTTCATCTATTTCCCGATTCGATCGGTTGCATTCAGGTAAGACTCTCAGCTCAAAACGGGGGCAATTCTTTTAGATAAGGGACATAACCAGTTTTTTCTGATATCACAAACCCGCTCTTCCATCCCTTGTAGCTATATTCTTTCCAACCAAAGCGCCCATCTTAAACTGGGGCAAGTTTTTGTTAAGATAATCCCAATCTTTACCAATCACACGACTTAACCCATTTTGACCCTAACTATCCTAAGTTCTGCATAGGCTTAAAGGGAGCAGTTTGTGCGGTCTCGGCAGGTTTTAAGAGACAGCATGTAAGTTAAAATGAAAACCCGAATGGACAGAGAAAAAACTTATGCCTTGCAAATTCATTCCCAAACATTGGCCGATGCGATTACTTAGCTGTCGTCTTCCGTTTACTCCCACACCTTGCTGTTTACTTGGACCTCCTAGGTGAAAACCCGGAAAAGGCACCTTTGTTTGTTTCTCTTGCAAAAAAAAAAAAAAAAAAACCAAAAGCTAAAGAGAGGCTAGGTTGAAAACCCTACGGGGCGGCCTAGGCAAAAGGAGAGTGTGCGGAAAAATGCAAAAATAAAAATAGAGGCCATGGGAGCAATCTTAGTAAAAATCGTGCCAAGGCGTATTAACAAGGCTTTGCAAATCGAGCAAACGGTCAAAGTCGGTTGATGACTTCTCCGAGTCCACGTCGGGAAAGTGTTCAATCGAAATTTGTTGTGAAGTTAGGCTTATTGGTTGCCTCTATGTCGTTCTCTCAACACAGTCATTGGCCTTTAAGAGGCACGTATCCGATGGATCCAAAGGATTGCCTGATCGGGTCCAAATAACTTAGAATGAAAGGCAAAGCGGTGTTAATACGGTGATGGCACGATTTTTACTAAGATTGCTCCCATGTGCCTGTATTATTTATTCATGTACTTCTATCTAAACTTGAAACACACATTGCCATTTTGTTTGTTTGTAGTTGTTCTTCTTGTTGTTGATGTCTTAGTTGTCAAATATGTGAAAATCATCTTAAGAATCGAACTACGTTCGACCTGATTCCCGTGGTGGGATACGTAGGCAGCTCTTACCGAGCCCGGTCACCTTGCTTATAGTAATGTTCACTAAGATTGACATTTTGTATGTTATGACACTGACCAATTCGAGTTTTCTTTGCTCAATATCGCATTGTTTTGAGTATTGCAGGTACACGAAAATAAAGTGGATGCTAAAATCAATGACACTGGGGCAAATTTTTATTGATTGAATATCCTTCATAAACAACAAGGGATACACTGATCCTGAGAGCTGTCTTGATATCCAACGGTTTTTCTTCGCAATTTGAAAGGGGTGATTCACGCCAACCCCTAATGAAGCAATCAACCTCACAGGTAATCGCCACTTGAGAGATGGTGCACTGAATTACCAGTCAAACCTCTCAGTTTAAAAAATGCTGAAGAGGATTATCCGTTTAGGGCTTAATGTCCCATTTTACAATCCAGTCATGATTAGGGTTAATTACTAGTTGCCTTTTACACTTCATTTCATGGGTAAGCCCAATGACATGGCTCCATGTATGTATCATACTTATTGCATATTTCATCCCCGATAAACGAATTTCGGGTTTTCATTTCATCAACCTGATAAACGAATTTCAGGTTTGCATTTTCCTCCCGATAAACGAATTTCGGGTTCTCATTTTCATTTCATCAACCTGATAGACGAATTTTAGGTTTGCAATTTTCTCCTGATAAACGAATTTCAGGTTTGTATTTTCCTCTCGATAAACGAATTTCGGGTTCTCATTTTCATTTCATCAACCTGATAAACAAATTTCAGGTTTAGATTGATCTCCCGATAAACGAATTTGAGTTCTCATTTTCATTTCATCAACTCGATAAGCGAATTTCAGTTCGCATTTTCATCCCCGATAAAGCGAATTTCGGTTCTCATTTTCATTTCATTTCATCAACCTGATAAACGAATTTCAGGTTTGCATTTTCATCCCCGATAAACGAATTTCAGGTTTGCATTTTTCTCCCGATAAATGAATTTCGGGTTCTCATTTTCATTTTCATCAACCAGATGAACGAATCTCAGATGTGTATAAGAGACAGCCTCGATAAAGCGAATTTGGGTTCTCATTTTCATTTTTATCAACTTTCGATAAACGAATTTCAGTTTGCATTTTCATCCCGATAAGCGAATTTGGGTTCTCATTTTCATTTTCATCAACGATAAGCGAATTTCAGTTTGCATTTTCTTCCCGATAAGCGAATTTTGGGTTCTCATTTTCATTTCATCAACTTTGATAAATGAATTTCAGGTTTGTATTTTCACCCGATAAACGAATTTCGGGCTCTCATTTTCATTTTCATCAACCTGATAAACGAATTTCAGGTTTGCATTTTTATCCCCGCTAAACGAATTTCGGTTTCTCATTTTCATTTCATCAACTCGATATAAAAATGCAAACCTGAAATTTGTTTATCAGGTTGATGAAATGAAAATGAGAACCCAAAATTCGTTTGTCGAGATGTGTATAAGAGACAGGGAAAATGCAAACCTGAAATTCGTTTATCGGGTTGGTAAAAATAGAAATAAGAACCCGTGTTAAGAGTTTGCATTTTCACCCGATAAACCCGAATTTCGGTCACCTCGGGTCCAAGAAAACAGCAAGGTGTGGGAGTAAACGGAAGACGTCTGGCTCTGTCTCTTATACACATCTAGATGTGTATAAGAGATCAACCTGATAAACGAATTTCAGGTTTGCATTTTCATCCCCGATAAGATGTGTATAAGAGACAGATTTCATTTTCATCAACCTGATAAATTAAATTTCAGGTTTGCATTTTCCTCCCCGATAAACTAATTTCGGGTTTCCATGCTATTAACCTGATAAACGAATTTCGGGTTTGCATTTTCCTCCCGATAAACGAATTTTGGGTTCTCATTTTCATTTTTATTTAACCTAATAAACGAATTTCAGGTTTGCATTTTACCCGATAAACAAATTTCGGCTTTCATTTCAAGTTTACATTACCCGACAAACTCACCGTTTGGGTTTTCATTTCATTCTTGTTACCTCGATGACTCAAAGTCGGGTTTTCATTTTAATTTATAATGTCTTTACCCCGATGACATAAAGTCGGGTTTTCATTCGTGTTTACATACTCTTACCTTGATGATACAAAGTCGAGCTTTTAATTCATATTGCTTGTTGAGTTTCATTACCAGTGGCGTTTGCATGTTATGTCAAGTTAGTTTTCTTTGTCATTCACAGCTACGTTTCATTCGAAATCCCTGTACTCCCGATAAACACCAGATCGGGATTTCATTCTTGTTTTCAAGTTTCATTTATGTCTCTTATGGTTCATTTCACTGGGAGTCTTTTTATTCATTTCTTTCCCCCAATAAGGACTTTTCCGCTCTGGATGAATAGATAGATCTAATCTCCCCAG
The DNA here is from genome assembly GCA_025175665.1 of Cinchona pubescens. NCBI lineage: Eukaryota > Viridiplantae > Streptophyta > Magnoliopsida > Gentianales > Rubiaceae > Cinchona > Cinchona pubescens. The sequence continues at coordinate 6,390,327 of JANKKI010000123.1, read as the reverse complement.
TGTGTTTGTCAAGATGGTGAATTTTTCCTTCCATGACCTCATGAGCTTAAGGTTGACATGTGGCAAATTTTGTTGCACGATTGGAATCATCTAGTCATGCGGTGTCTACAATCTTTGCCTAGAGTTTCTTCGATCCTCTTCGACACTCTGGCAAAGAGGGGCAAGCTGTAGACACACCTATTTTTGTCCCGTAATTTCTCCCCTATTTTTCTTTTAATTTGACTCTCAATTTTCTTTTTAATTTCCCTTTTAATTTCTTTTTAACCTGCTTTTTGATTTCCTCTTAATTTATCCTTTAATTCTCTCTTAATTTGTCTTATGGTGTTTAATTATTATGTGTTTTATGCATTTTTGAAATACAAAGAATGAGTTTTAATATTATTTAAGTTTTTAGATTTTTCAAAAAAAAAATAATAATAATAAATAAAAATAAATTAAATTTAAAAAAAAAAAAAAAGAAGTTCAGCGCGTGAACAGTACCGCTCGTACTGTTCACGCGCCTAACAGTCAGCTCGACAGAGTTGTTTTGGCCACGTTTTCTCTGCGTTTTTCACCAAAAATTTTAGATGCCCATACTCCCCACATGACAAGGAATGGTCTTTGACCATTTTTACACTCAATCCAATTCATTAAAAGCACAAAAAATCAGTCTAAAGGGGAGAAAAAAAATTTTCTGCAGAAAAATTTTCAATTTAAGCAAAAAAAATCTGCCAAACAGCCAACTTTGAGCCAAAATTTCATACGATTGGAGAGGAATTAGACTGAACCCAAAGAAGAAAAATTTTAGAGGGTTCCTGGGGTTAAAACTTCTCTTTGTAAATATTAAGCAAAATCGTCCATTTAGAGGGTAAAAAACGTGGTAGAAAATGGCTATTGGTCCAGAGGATTTTCCAGAAAAATTTCTAAGTCCGGAAAATTTTCCAGACAGCCAACTTTGAGCCAAAATTCCATACGATCGGAGAGGAATTATACTGAACTCAAAGAAGAAAAATTTTATAGGGTTTCTGGGGCTAAAACTTTTCTTTGTAAATCTTAAGCAAAATCGTCCATTTGGAGGGTGAAAAACGTGGTAAAAAAAGGCTGTTGGTCCAGAGGATTTTCCAGAAAAATTTCTAAGTCTGGAAAATTTTCCAGACAACCAATTTTGAGCCAAGATTTCAAGCGATGGAGGAGGAACTGGAGTAAAATCAAAGAAATAAAAGTTGTAGAGGGTTCCTGGAACTACAACTTTTATTTTCAAACCCGAAACAAATTCGTTAATCTGGTGGGTCAAAAGCGTGGTGGAAAAGGCTGGTAGCCCACCAAAATCTGCAAAAAGAAAAGAAAGGTTAGAAAATTTTATTTCCATTTTACTCCTCCAGATTTCAGTTTTTTGCATTTTAGCCCGAGAATATTTTCTTAAATTACATTTAGGCCCTTCTGATAGGGGCCATTTGGTGCCACGTCAGCGATGACGTGGCACCTCCATATTGCGCCACGTCATCGATGACGTGGCATTTCAAAAAAAAAAAAATCCAAAATTTCAGAAAATTTTTATTTGCGTTTTGGACCCTCCAGATTTCAGACTTCTGCATTTTAGCCCTCAAATAATTTTTTTTATTTACATTTAGGCTCTTAAGGAATTTTCTTTAATATTACTTTTTTTTTTCTTCAAATTTCTTCCAAATTACATGTTTTATGTCAATAACCACCAATTTTTGCTTTGATTCGTCTATTTGGCATTTTAATATGTTTTAATTACCCTTTGATTGTGAAATTACTGTTTTGCCCTTATGAGTGTTTAATTGTAAATAGACTTTGATCTTTGCACATTTTTTTATTAATTGATTTTGTGATGATTGGTGCTTTATTTTAACGTTTATTGGTCTGATTATAATATTTATGCCTTATCTTATTTGTCAAATTATGTGAATTTACTCTTTTGCCCTCAAATTTTGGATTAGTTGAACAACTAGAAGTTAAATATTTGAATCAAATTCAATTTAGCCCAGGACTTAATAATTGCATCAATAATATAAAATTGGGTTAGAAATAAACTCCGGCGTGCATGATGAATTACTATTTTGCCCCTTGGGAGTTAAAGGGCACTACAAGCTCAATGTGTGCGACTTTTAATTGGACCCGGGCTAAATCTACCTGTCAATGTTAATATTTACCATTTATTTTCGTTTCCTCATTAAACATGTACATAAATAGACTTTTAAACTAAGCCAGAGAAATGAATAAAGATGTGTATAAGAGACAGAGTTTAGATTGACTCCTGGTCCACGTAACTCAAGAAAATGAGTCTCTTATATCCTGTTGTAAACTAGGGTTTATTTTCTTTTAAATTTTGATGTATTTTTGTGTCCGGTGCACCAACACACCGGTGGCGACTCAGATCTTTACTATGCCAATTTAACTCCCAAGTTGAAAATAGTACTTTAACATCAGTGCACGCCGGAGTTTATTTCTATCCCAATTTTATAGGATGGATCAATTATTAAGTCCTGGGCATGTAAGTGTATCCATTATGGTCCAAGACCCTTTTCTTTTATCAAACTAAATATGATCTGTCTCTTATACACAGAATGAAACGCGGCTGTCTCTTATACTTCATTGTAGAGAAAACTAGCTGAAGAGAAAACTGATTTCATGATCAATCTAGCTAATGGATGTCAATTCTTGAACAAGCTCAAAGTCTGTTGTGGTAATGCCAATTTTTGTATTCAATGTATTGTGGTAACACCACTTATTGTATTCAATTCCAAGTGACTAATGGGCCAATGTTATCATTTCCTTGACCAAGTTAAAGAAGCAAAGGAACAGAAGAAAGTACAGTTTAATTACTTCCAACATTCCTGTTGGCTTTATGTTTTTGAGAAACCTTACTGGTGTTATATGATATTCCATTTTCACCTTTGACAGGGGCCTAAAGGTCCAAATCCTCATTGTGCTCTCTCTATACAAGAAAACTCAGCAATATCAAGAATCAGTAGAGAAACAAGAAGGGTAAGAAACTGAATGCAAGAAACTAAGTTGGATGTTATCGGTATTTGGATTGCCTATTTCAAGGCTTGCCACGCCACCTTCTCCAGTTTCTCAATAGCAATTTGTTTTATAGATTTGAATCTTTGATCATTTCATTTCTGCCTAAATCTGAGTACTTTTTTCCCCCATAATGAAGAACTTGGATTCTCTTATCATCCTTCCTAACCCCTGCATATCTAATCGCATTCATTACTCTTACTCTACTTAAAAGTATAGCAAAACTTAAAAAGCACTCAAGTTATTGCAAGAATTGTTAATGTATGCCATAAAATCAATTTATTTTAGGGATAAATTATACTTTTATATTTATATATATTTTGTAATATAGTATTTTTTGAATAAAATATATATGTGAGATCATAAAAAGTTATGATTTAATTATATTTTATTCGTGTATATCTCTAATCGTAGTGTATGACACCAGTAGATTAGCACATAAATGTATGTAGATGCTTATTAAGAATAAGTACATCGGATTAACCCGTTAAGAGTATTCTAGATGGATTATTATTTAGATGCCAATGATTTAATCACTTTGTGATAGTAGTGTAATGATCACGCTTTGACTTGAGGTCATGAGTTTATCTTGACTGTGGATTATTATATTTTGACTCTATAAGTTGTTACTTTTAATAAGTCGCACATACTGTAGAGTTCGGGTATAATATGAATCATGATAATATAATATATGACCAATAAAGAATTCACAATTCTTTATAATAAGAAAGTATATCACAATATAGCCACCTCTTGAAATACGATTAGGCAATCTTTGCGCAAAATAGAAATAGAATTAAGAGTGTCTTAAATTCTATTTCAAATGAGTTGTATTTTGGAAAGAAGTAAATTTGATTAATTCGATAAGAGTTGACATTATATCTGTACTCTTGAATTAATCAGAATATAAGTTGATGAAAATATAATAATTACACGGTAATTAATCACGGATGGATGATGTCGTACCACTTGACATATTTCAATATTTGGGTAGTCATGATACTTTACTAGAAGCCAATCTTGATATATAAGTGTAAATTAATTAATTAAAGAATTAATGATAAATTAAAGGTGTTTAATTTATCTAATTCTCATTAATTTAGAATTATAACTTATACTTATTGCTAACGTTATTAGGAATCTAAAAGGTCACACACTTACGGATACTTAATTTAGAATTAAAATGATTTGATGAGTATGAGATACTTATAAGTTAATTTATGAGATAAATTAATTTTTGAGCTTAATTGTAATAAGATATAAATGTTAGGAGTTAATATGTAATACATATTAATAGTTTATATTTATTTATATGCCCTTGACCCAAACTGATTAGGACTTGTAATTCCCTAAATCTAATTTGATTGGGATTCTAAATTATTATTATTATTATATATATATATATATGTGTAATACATATTAATAGTTTATATTTATTTATATACCCTTGACTCAAACTGATTAGGATTTATAATTTCCTAAATCTAATTTGATTAGGATTCTAAATTATTATTATTATTATTATTATTATTATATATATATATGGTTAAGTAGTAGTACAAGTTAATCTTGGACTGCTTGAATATAGAAAAGCTATCAAAATTTTTTTTGAAAAACGTAATTGTCACGTTTTGATTTAAAAGAAAAATAATTTAGGAGTTAGCATTCTGTGATTTGGGTCAATCAATTTTGTGAAAATTCTTGATTTAATTATCTGTGTGAATGCCATTAGAGGTCTGGCACTTGTGTGGCTTGTGGATCAACATCCCAAACATATTGAAGATTTTATTATAATTTTAAGGTATAAACTTTATAATTTTTCTTTTGCTACGCATAAATTAATCAAGGTAATCCATGATAGGAAAGTAAATTCCACTGCGTTATTTGTTTGTTTACTTTCTTACGGTGGTATCAGAGCCACCCTTGATTAATTTATAATGTAATTGTATTTATTTATCATGAATATTATTCAAACTATATGAATTTTTGAATTTTAATTTATAAAATATTGGAGAAAAAAAGGGAACGAAATTCACAGGTCATGCAATTCATGTTGATTGCAAATTTTCACTTTTAATGTAGTGACACTTAAGCCTTTTGTCGCTAAAAATATTTAACGAGTTAAATTACTTTTAGGGACAGTTATTTTATATTTTTAAATTAAAAGTTTTTCTAAATTTTGATTTTAGAAATCACCAATTAATTTTTGACAATTGTTGTTTAAAATTAATTGATAAATTTAGAAACTTTCTTTATTTTAATTTGATTAAAATTTAGAAAGTATAAAACCTTTGAAAATATTTATTTAATTCTTATATGATTAGAATTAGATAATTTGTTTAAATTTTAGAAATTAATTATTTTTCAATGAGATTGGAATTTAATAAATATTCAAAAATTTTAGAAATTGTTTCTAATATAATTTTTGAAATTCTATTATTTAAGGGATTATTTTCTAATGAAATTGGAAAATAATAATTTTTCTCCATAAAATATTTTCAAAAATAATTCAAAAATTGATAATTTCAATGAGATTGGAATTATGAAGAATAGTGATTCATGATTAGATATTAAATACGGATTTATGCTTTTATTTAATTATTGAATTATTTAATAGCATGATGGATGATTATGGATTTAAGACCAATGTGACTGTATTTAATTTATTTAGTTCAAATTCAATGGTTGTAAATTTTTTAAATAGGGCCTGCCTGTCCTGCTTTTCTCTATTATTCTGAATGTAATTCTTTTCTCATTTCAATCCCCTCGAATGTAACTCGAGATTTCTTAATCAATCAAGTAATGTAAATAGATGTAGATTAGGGATAGGATTGAATATCTAAAATGTTTAGATAGAATTACATTTGTAATGTACAAGATGACGGAGAAGACGAAAAGGTGCAACCATGAAAGAAATTTTCAAGAGTTGAAGATTACTCTTAGAATTTGACCACCTAGTTTCCTTTGTGACTCAAGGAAACTAATTTAGTAAAAGTCCATAATCATCCATGGTTTTATGCATGTTTTATTTATTATATGTTGATATGATAATATTGAATGCAATTTTAATGAGACCTAATAAGAGAATAAATAAAAGAAAATCCCTCAAATTAATATTAAGGCAATAAATTAGTTGCCTTCCATTATTATAGCAACACACGAGAGTTCTTCTTAAATTTAACTTGATGGGTTAATCCAAGATTACTCTATGTTGGACATGTTTGAGCTATGAGATGAGATCTCTGAATAATGGGTTTGACTTAACGGAGACATATAGTTTATTGGGCACACTCAAGGTTATATGTGTTTGAGGCAAAGGTTAGGAGTCACATAAAATGTGCTATCAAAGAATTGATACCTAACTATTTAGGAATTATAAAGAGTTGTAATTGGTAAATGTTACCTACCTTTTGATATTATTTTTGGTTTGTTGGGTACATCCAAGATCAAAATAATTAGTTGGGATTCTAGCCCACTAAGGGTTATATGATAGCACCCGAATCAATATGTGAGGATTATTGATTTGAATTAATATAGTGGGAGCAAAATCAAATTAAAAAGAAGTCCATATTATATTTTAGTTTTGTGTTTATGCATAAATAACAAATTCTTATACTATCTTTATTTATATGTTGTAGAATATGAGTAATAACGTCAATTTACATCCCATTTTATATGATAACAAACTCATTGGGCTAAATTTTTTGGACTGGCATCTTAACTTGAAAATTGTTCTCAAACACAAAAAAATTGGCTATGTTCTTGATCAACCTATTCTTGATGTCCCAGCAGATGGTGCTAATGAACCAGTTCAAAATGCTTATCGTAAGCACATAGAGGACAATAATATAACCTCTTGTATCATATTGGCCACAATGAGTTTTGAATTGCAGAAACAGTATGATAATATGGATGCTCATTCCATGATTCTTTATCTCAAGGAGTTGTTTGATGAAAAGTCAAGGAACGAGAGATATGAGACCTCTAAAGAGCTATTTCATTGTAAAATGGTAGAGGATACTTCAGTAGCAGTTCATGTACTGAAAATGATCGTACTAATTAAAAAATTAGAACGATTAGGATTTAAGCATAATCTACATCACAGTCATGAGTTAAATGTTGACTTAATTTTGTAATATCTACCTGATGGCTTTTCATAGTTCGTGATAAACTACAATATGAATGAATTATCCACAACTCTTACTAAACTGTTGATTATGCTAAAAACTGTTGAGACGACTATTAAAAAGGAAAGGAAATAAGTTATGGTTGTTGATTCTTCTAATAAGAAGAAAAAGAAATCCAAGATTGGTTTTGTGAAAGTCAAGTTTGGGTTTAAACCAACACCTGTAATCAAGAAGGATAAAGCCAAGAGTACTTGTTACCATTGTCGAAACGAAAGGCATTGGAAAAGGAACTGCAATGCCTATATTGATACATTGACGCAAAAGAGGCTTCATGAAGCTTCTAATTCAGGTATGTTTATGATAGAGATCAACATTTCTACTTCTATATTAGATTCCTGGGTATCAGATAACGGATCAGCATCTCATATTTGTAAAAATATGTAGGGACTAAAGAGAATTAAATATTGGCTAAGGGAAACGTCTACTTGGACCTGCGTGTGGAAAATGGAGCAAATGTTGCTGCATTAGCCGTAGGGACTTATTAATTTTTCTTTGCCTAGTGGTCTGGTTTTAGAACTTAAAGACTGTTATTTTGTTTCATCTCTTATTAGAATATTATTTCTATTCTGTGTTTAGACACTGATGGTTTTGCCATTATGCAAAAGAATAAATGTTATTCTTATTCACGTGATGGCATTGTGTATGGAACTGCTTCTTTGAATAATAGTCTTTATATTCTAGACATAGAAATTTCAGTTCTCAACATAAATCCAAAAAGGTCCAAAGTTGATAATTTGAAATAATTTTTCCTTTGACTTTGTAGACTTGGTCATATAAATGAGAAATGCATTTCTAAATTACACGACAATGGTTATTTGGGATCATTTAATTATGAATCATATGATATATGTGAATCCTGTTTATTTGGTAAAATGTCCAAATCATCTTTTACTGGAAAATGTGATAGATCTAGTGAATTGCTGAGACTAATTACATACTGATGTTTGTGGTCCTATGTCAATTCATGCTAGAGGAGGCTTTTCATACTTCATTATTTTTATAGATGATCATTCTAGATATGGTTATTATACTTAATGAAGTATAAGTTTGAAACCTTTAAAAAGTTCAAAGAATTCAGGAATGAAGTTGAAAAATAATTATTAAAAGTATTAAAGTATTTCGATTTGATCTAGGTAGAGAATACTTAAACCAATAATTTCAAGATTATCTTAAGGAGAATGGAATTCTACCGCAATGAACTCCTTCTTATACACCACAACTAAATGGTGTATTTGAGATACGTAATCAAACTCTATTTGATATGGTTCAATCAATAATGAGTCTTGTAGACCTCTCAAAATCGTTTTGGGACTATGCTATTAATATTGCCTCCCATTTACTAAATCGTGTTCTATCAAAAGTTGTTGATTCCACTCCGTATGAGATATGGTTTGGAAAGAAATCTAAACTTTCATACTTGAAGATTTGGGGATCATACGTACATTTGCCCGACTTATGTGAAGAGGGTAGAATCTAACAGAATTGAACCTAAATCAGATAAATGCCTATTTGTAGGATATCCAAAGTATACGTTTGGATACTATTTCTATAATCACATTGAGCAAAAGGTATTTGTCTCAAAACATGCCATTTTTCTAGAAAAATAGTTTATTCTTAAAAGGGCAAGTGGGAGCAAAATAGATTTCGAAAAAATTCAAGAAACACAATAAAGTATTGATCAACAAATGGAACAAGAGTTTCAATCACATGATGACGTGATAGAGAATGAAGCTAATGATACACAAGCTCTTCGTAGAACTACTAGGATACGTCGTGCTCCAAAGAAATTTGAGTTTGTTGTAAGTGGGCACAATGATGAACCTAAATCTTACGAAGAAGCATTATGTGATAAGAACTCTCAGAAGTGGCTAGAAGGGATGAAATCTAAAATGGATTCCATGTATGACAATAAGGTATGGACCTTAGTCGATCCACCTGAGGGACTAAACCCTGATACCATAGGTTGCAAGTGGGTCTTTAAGGAAAAGACCGACATGGATGATAATGTGGTTACTTATTGGGCACGATTGGTGGCAAAAGGTTATACACAAAGACAAGGAGTTGACTTTGATGAAACTTCTCACCAGTTGCAATGTTGAAATCTATTTAGATTTTACTTGCAAAAGTTGCATATTATGATTATGAGATTTGGCAAATGGATGTAAAAACTGCATTCCTTAATGGGAATTTACAGGAAGAGATGTAAACGATACAACTTGAAGGGTTTACATCCACATATCCTAACAAAGTATGCAAGCTACAAAGGTCTATTTATGGACTAAAACAAGCTTCTAGGAGTTGGAACATAAGTTTTGAGTGAGGCCCATGTGTCTCGTGACATTCCCACTGACAAACTTGCTGGGTTAGTGGGCAGTGTGCTGGCATCAAACCAAATTTGTTTTTCTGATGATGACTTAACTTCTGAAGGGAGCGACCACAACAAGGCTCTATTCATCTCGGTGTTGCAACTGTCCTTTGAAGACATTGGATAAGCTGGGAATCTCTCATGACCTGGTCAAGAATTCATCCATTGTGATCCGAGGTTTTGACGGGGTTCGAAGACAAGCCACCGGAGAGATAAACCTTGTTTTGGAAGTCGGTCCATCTGTTCATCAGGTCACTTGCCAGGTTCTTCCAATTGTTGGGGTATATAATTTGCTGCTGGGACGTCCCTGGATCCATTCTGCTGGGGCTATTCCGTCATCTTTGCATCAAAGGGTTAAATTCATTTACGAGCTTAAGCTAATTACTGTATTTGCTGAAGATGACCACGCCATGATGGTCAAGGAGGAAGTTAGAGAAAGCAGCCACACTCCGGTGCCTTTCCTAGCTTATGATGTGGTCTCTGTCAGCCGAGGGCCTGGAGAGCAGTCAGAGAGTTGTCTGGGATAAGGCGAGTGAAATGATTGCAAAGCCGGAAATGCTGCGTGGAGGATATCGCATCGGCCAAGGTTTGGGGATGAATTTGCAAGGCATAACATACCCTATTGATCTACCAACGCAGATGAATACATTTGGGCTCGGTATTCACCCGAATGCCAGGCAGTTGAGGGAGATTAAGGAGCTGAAGAGAGTTAAAAAAGAAGGTCGAGCATTGCCTATGGTCATTCCACCTCTTAAGATTATTTTCCCACGTTCTGCCGCCATTATGGCTCCTGATGCAGATGAGGCTGAAAAGGAGGATCTTATCCAAGGGGTAGCCGAATTATTTGCAGGGGCAATTATTCAAGAGCAGACGGAGGAGGATGACACTGAGCTGCCATTTGCTGAGATCGACCAACTGCACAATTGGACATCTGATGATCTCCCTAGTCATAGGGAGTTTCAGTAAATTTGAAAGGATATTATTTTTAGTTTTGTCCTTTTAATTTCATATTTGTATGTATGTTTTGTACTTCTTAAATCGTTTTGTTTATGCCATCACTAGTCAAGAAGTAGGTGCATTCACAGCATTGTATTCATGATTCATCTCATTCATCTATTTTGGAGATAAATCTTGAAAACAATTTGATTGGTAAGGCAAGTACAATCATGATATTGCCTTCATGATTCATCTTATTCATCTGTTTTGGAGATGAATTCTGATAACAATAATTTTTATAGGATGGCCAATGAATGTCAAGTTTATGTTATCTAGGATCACTTGTACAAATCTTCGATTAAAGAGAACTTTTTTTTTTTAAAGATGTTTTAGCTCATTTTGTTTTCTTTCATTTCATGCTTTATTTTCTCCCAGATGGCCCAAAATCAATACTTTTGATCCTTCGGATACTACCGTTTATGAGGCCGATGAGTGCAATTTTGATATCACACCCGACCCTGATTTTACACAGTCTGAGAGTGATGAGGACGAGTGTGATATTAAAAATGAATTCGGGCGACACGAGAAAAAACCAAAGCCTAACTTGGAAGAAACAGAAACGGTAAACATTGTGTTTAGATGGGACAGACATGGATGTAAGAGAGGTTAAAATCAGCATACATTTGACTAGAGGGAAGAAGAAAGAGATGATAGAATTTTGTTCCAAGACGCCTGGTCTTATGACGATATGCCCGGCATTTCAATAGATGTCGTGGTTCACAAACTCCCCACCAATCCTAAATGCCCGCCTGTAAGGCAGAAACCAAGGAAGTTTAAGTCGAACATGAGCTTAAAGATCAAAGAACATCATTTGCTGCTTTGGGATCTCGAATACATTGGTTACCGACAATGCCAAGAACCTGAACAATGACATGAAAGATGGTCTTTTTGCCTAATTCAAGATTAAGCATCGGAATTCCACCATCTACAGGCCAAAAATGAATGGGACAGTCGAAGCAGCCAACAAAAATCTTAAGAGAATTATTCGAAAGATGGTTGACAGTCAGCGTGATTGGCATGAAAAGCTGTCATATGCACTGAGGGTTGGTAGACTTTCATCAGGACATCTACTGGGGCAACGCCTTGCCTGCCATACTCCCTCATGTACGGAATGGAAGCTGTTTTGCCAGCGGAAGTAGACATCCCTTCTCTACGCATTCTTATGGAGGCTGAGTTCCTTTTGCAGAATGGGTAAGGCTCAGACATGAACAGCTTGCACTCATTGATGAAAGACGGCTAACAGCATGTGTGCCATGGCCAATGTTATCAACGGAGGATGGCCCGAGCTTACAACAAGAAAGTCAAGCCCAGACATTTTCAGCTGGCGATCTAGTTTTGAAACGTATATTGCCAATACAGGACGAAGCAAAGGGCAAGTTTGCTCCTAAGAGACAGGGTCCATTCATTGTACACAAAGTATTATCAGGAGGAGCTCTTATCCTTACGGAGATGGATGGACAGGTTTTCCCCCAACCGATAAATGCGGACATGGTCAAAAAGTTTTTCATCTGATTTGGCAGACTGTAAACCTTTAAGTCATTGCAGAACGTCGGATAGAATTCCACCCGTTGTTTTCTTTCCCTTTTCACCCACATCCTCGGACTAAATTCTTTTATATCTCTTCTTTTATTTGCCTATCTTTCGTTTCAATTGTGCGGTGTCCCTATCATTTGCTGTAAAAACAAATTGGAACTGAGCTCATTTACAATGTTAGGGCAAAATTGTTGTTCTTGGGTGGCAAAAAAGAAACCAAGTTTAAAAAAACAAAAAACATAAACATCTAGAAAAAATAAAAACAGAGTCTTACGAGAATGCTGACCAAAAAAAATACCCAACAAAACTCTTTTTTAAAATAATTGCCCCCGTTTTTCATCTATTTCCCGATTCGATCGATTGCATTTCCAAAACAAGGTTTATCTCTCAGCCCAAAACTGGGGCAATTCTTTTAGATAAGAGACATAACCAGTTTTCCTCATATCACAAACCCGCTCTTCCATCCCTTGTAGCTATATTCTTTCCAACCAAAGCGCCCATCTTAAACTGGGGCAAGTTTTTGTTAAGATAATCCCAATCTTTACCAATCACACGACTTAACCCATTTTGACCCTAACTATCCTAAGTAATCGTTCTGCATAGGCTTAAAGGGAGCAGTTTGTGCGGTCTCGACAGTTGATGTTAACATGTCTATCCCAATAACAGGGAAGGCAGCCTTACTGATGCCGAAAAAACTTTGAAAACTAAAGTTCGCATGCATTGGAAAAGGCGATTACTTAGCCAGACGTCTTCCGTTTACTCCCACACCTTGCTGTTTACTTGGACCTCCTAGGTGAAAACCCGGAAAGGGCACCTTTGTTTGTTTAAAAAAAAAAAAAAAAAAAAAAAAAAGCAAAAGCTAAAGAGAGGCTAGGTTGAAAACCCTACGGGGCGGCCTAGGCAAAAGGAGAGTGTGTGGAAAAATGCAAAAATAAAAATAAAAATAAAAGGGAGGGGAACCTTAGCGAAAACCTGAAAAGGCGCTGAGGAAGGGGCAAATCGAGCAAACGGTCAAAGTGTGGTTGATGACTTCAGAAATTGCAAACCTGAAAGTCGTTTACAATCGAAATGTGTCTTACTGAAGTTAGGCTTATTGGTTGCCTCTGATGTCGTTCTCTCAACACAGTCATTGGCCTTTAAGAGGCACGTATCCGATGGATCCAAAGCATTGCCTGATCGGGTCCAAATAACTTAGAATGAAAGGCAAAGCGGTGTTAATACGGTGATGGCACGATTTTTACTAAGATTGCTCCCATGTGCCTGTATTATTTATTCATGTACTTCTATCTAAACTCACACATTGCCATTTTGTTTGTTTGTAGTTGTTCTTCTTGTTGTTGATGTCTTAGTTGTCAAATATGTGAAAATCATCTTAAGAATCGAACTACGTTCGACCTGACAGGTGCTGGGATACGTAGGCAGCTCTTACCGAACTCTCACCTGTGCTTAAGAGACAGGTTCACTAAGATTGACATTTTGTATGTTATGACACTGACCAATTCGAGTTTTCTTTGCTCAATATCGCATTCACTTGAGTACTGCAGGTACACGAAAATAAAGTGGATGCTAAAATCAATGACACTGGGGCAAATTTTTATTGATTGAATATCCTTCATAAACAACAAGGGATACACTGATCCTGAGAGCTGTCTTGATATCCAACGATTTTTCACATCTAGATGTGTATTGAAAGGGGTGATTCACGCCAACCCCTAATGAAGCAATCAACCTCACAGGTAATCGCCACTTGGGAGATGGTGCACTGAATTACCTGGGCTTACCTCTATGAAGTGCCATGCTGTCATTTACCGTTTAGGGCTTAATGTCCCATTTTACAATCCAGTCATGATTAGGGTTAATTACTAGTTGCCTTTTACACTTCATTTCATGGGTAAGCCCAATGACATGGCTCCATGTATGTATCATACTTATTGCATATTTCATCCCCGATAAACGAATTTCGGGTTTTCATTTCATCAACCTGATAAACGAATTTCAGGTTTGCATTTTCCTCCCGATAAACGAATTTGATGAAACATGAAAATTTCAACCCTGATAGACGAATTTTAGGTTTGCAATTTTCTACTGATAAACGAATTTCGGGTTCTTATTTTTATTTTCATGTGCAACCTGATAAACAAATTTCAGGTTTGCATTTTCATCCCCGATAAATGAATTTCGGGTTCTCATTTTAATTTTCATCAACCTGATAAACGAATTTCAGAATTTGCATTTTCATCCCCGATAAACGAATTTTGGATTCTCATTTTCATTTCATAAACCTGATAAATGAAGTTCAGGTTTCTGTTTTTATACACATCTAACCCGATATTTGTTTATCGGGAGGAAAATACTTTGCCAATTCCCAATTTTTTTTTTAGCCAAATAAAGGGACCATGGAGGAAATGCAAACCTGAAATTCGTTTATCAGGTTAATAAATGAAAATCAGAACCCGCATTTCCACTATCGGGAAACAAATTTTGGGTTCTCATTTCCATTTTCATAACCTGATAAACGAATTTCAGGTTTGCATTTTTATCCTCGATAAACGAATTTGGGTTCTCATTTTCATTTTCATCAACTGATAAAGCGAATTTCAGGTTTGCATTTTCATCCCGATAACGAATTTGGGTTCTCATTTTCATTTTTTCATCAACTCGATAAGCGAATTTCAGGTTTGCATTTTCCTCCCGATAAAGCGAATTTGGGTTCTCATTTTCATTTTCATCAACCGGATAAACGAATTTCAGTTTGCATTTTCAAACCCGATAAAGCGAATTTCGGGTTCTCATTTTCATTTTTATCAACGATAAAGCGAATTTCAGTTTGCATTTTTATCCCGATAAACGAATTTGGGTTCTCATTTTCATTTTCATCAACTCGATAAACGAATTTCAGTTTGCATTTTCATTCCCGATAAAGCGAATTTTGGGTTCTCATTTTCATTTCATCAACTTTGATAAATGAATTTCAGTTTGCATTTTCCTCCCGATAAACGAATTTTGGGTTCTCATTTTCATTTTCATCAACTCGATAAACGAATTTCAGGTTTGCATTTTCATCCCGATAAACGAATTTGGGTTCTCATTTTCATTTCATCAACTCGATAAAGAATTTCAGTTTGCATTTTCATCCCGATAAAGCGAATTTGGGTTTTCATTTTCATCAACTCGATAAACGAATTT
This sequence comes from Cinchona pubescens, assembly GCA_025175665.1. NCBI lineage: Eukaryota > Viridiplantae > Streptophyta > Magnoliopsida > Gentianales > Rubiaceae > Cinchona > Cinchona pubescens. The sequence continues at coordinate 6,375,033 of JANKKI010000123.1, read as the reverse complement.
CGAGTTTACATTTGCACTCGATAAACGAATTTGGGTTCTTATTTTCATTTTCATCAACTCGATAAACGAATTTCAGTTTGCATTTTCATCCTCTATAAACGAATTTGGGTTCTAATTTTCATTTCATCAACCTGATAAACGAATTTCAGGTTTGTATTTTCATCCCCGATAAACGAATTTCGGGTTCTCATTTTCATTTCATCAACCTGATAAACGATTTTTAGGTTTGCATTTTCCTCCCGATAAATAAATTTCGGGTTCTCATTTCATTTTTATAACCTGATAAACGAATTTCAGGTTTGCAAAAATGGAAATAAGAACCCGAAATTCGGGTTCTCATTTTCAAAATGCATCAACCTGATAAACGAATTTCAGGTTGCATTTTCATCCCGATAAACGAATTTGGGTTCTCATTTTCATTTTTATCAACTCGATAAACGAATTTCAGGTTTGAATTTTCCTCCCGATAAACAAATTTCGGGTTCTCATTTTCATTTTCATCAACCTGATAAACGAATTTCAGGGAGGCAATTTCATCCCCGATACACAAGTATCAGGTTGTATAATTTTTATTTCATTCAACCATGATAAAAGAATGTCTCTTATACACACTCTACAAGCAAACGAATTTCGGGTCCTCATTTTCATTTTCATCAACCTGATAAACGATTTTTAGGTTTGCATTTTCCTCCCGATAAATAAATTTCGGGTTCTGATTTCATTTTTATAACCTGATAAACGAATTTCAGGTTTGCATTTTTCACCCGATAAACGAATTTCGGGTTCTTATTTCCATTTTTACTAACCTGATAAACCTGAAATTTGTTCCTCCCGATAAATGAATTTGGGTTCTCATTTTCATTTTCATCAACACGATAAGCGAATGTCGTTTGCATTTTCATCCCGATAAACGAATTTGGGTTCTCATTTTCATTTCATCAACTCGATAAACGAATTTGAGTTTGCATTTTCATCCCGATAAAGCGAATTTGGGTTCTCATTTTCATTTTCATCAACTCGATAAACGAATTTCAGGTTTGTATTTTCATCCCGATAAAGCGAATTTGGGTTCTCATTTTCATTTCATCAACTCGATAAAGCGAATTTCAGTTTGCATTTTCCTCCCGATAAACGGCGTGAATCTGTCTCTTATACACATCTAACCCGAAATTCGTTTATCGGGGATGAAAATACAAACCTGAAATTCGTTTATCCGGTTGATGAAATGAAAATTAGAGCCCGAAATTCGTTTATCGAGAATGAAAATGCAAACCTGAAATTCCCCTGTCTCTTATTTTCATCAACCTGATAAACGAATTTCAGGTTTGCATTTTCATTCTCGATAAACGAATTTCGGGCTCTAATTTTCATTTCATCAACCGGATAAACGAATTTCAGGTTTGTATTTTCATCCCCGATAAACGAATTTCGGGTTCTCATTTTCATTTCATCAACCTGATAAACGATTTTTAGGTTTGTATTTTCCTCCCGATAAACAAATATCGGGTTCTCATTTCATTTTTATAACCTGATAAACAAATTTCAGGTTTGCATTTTCCTCCCGATAAACGAATTTCGGGTTCTCATTTTCATTTTCATCAACCTGATGAAGGAATTTTAGGTTTACATTTTCAATCCCTTATAAACATCTAGATTGTGTTCTCAGAGACAGGAGTTCATCTACATGATTTTGAAAACCTGAAATTTAGTTTATCCTCTCCGATAAAAATGAAATCCTGTCTCTTATTTTCATCTTATAAATGAAAATAAAAAAAATTATTTGAGGGCTAAAAATGCGAATTTCAGGTTTGCATTTTTTCCCGATAAACGAATTTGGTCCTCATTTTCATTTTCATCAACCTGATAAACGAATTTCAGGTTTGTATTTTCATCCAGGTTAAACGAATATCGGGTTCTCATTATTCACATCAAGATGTGTATAAGAGAATTTCGGGTTCTCATTTTTCATTTTCATTAACCTGATAAACGAATTTCAGGTTTGCATTTTTCACCCGATAAACGAATTTCGGGTTCTTATTTCCATTTTTACTAACCTGATAAACAAAATTCAGGTTTGCATTTTCATCCCCGATAAACGAATTTCGGGTTTTCATTTTCATCAAACCTGATAAACGAATTTATGGTTTGCATTTTCATCCCGATAAACGAATTTGGGTTCTCATTTTCATTTCATCAACCTGATAAAAGAATTTCAGGTTTGCATTTTTCTCCCGATGAACGAATTCTGTCTCTTATTTTCAAGATTCATCAACCTGATAAACGAATTTCAGGTTTGCATTTTCATCCCCGATAAACGAATTTCGGGTTCTCATTTTCCATTTTCATTAACCTGATAAACGAATTTCAGGTTTGTATTTTTCACCCGATAAACGAATTTCGGGTTCTTATTTCCATTTTTACTAACCTGATAAACAAAATTCAGGTTTGCATTTTCATCCCCGATAAACGAATTTCGGGTTTTCATTTTCATTAACCTGATAAACGAATTTCGGGTTTGCATTTTCATCCTAATTTCGGGTTCTGATTTTCATTTTTATTTAACCTAATAAACGAATTTCAGGTTTGTATTTTTTACCCGATAAACAAATTTCGGGTTCTCATTTCCATTTTCATTAACCTGATGAACGAATGTCAGGTTCGCATTTTCATCCCCGATAAATGAATTTCGGATTTCCATGCTATTAACCTGATAAACGAATTTCAAGTTTGCATTTCTACATTGGCCGATAAACAAATTTTGGCTTTCATTTCAAGTTTGCATTACCCGACAAACTCACCATTCGGGTTTTCATTTTAACTTACATGTCTGTACCCCGATAACATAAAGTTGGTTTTTCATTTGTGTTTACATACCCTGGCCTTCATGATACAAAGTCGGGCTTTTAATTCACATTGCTTGTAGAGTGTCTTTACCAGTGGCGTTTACATGTTATGTCAAGTTAGTTTCTTTGTCATTTACGGCTACGTTTCATTCTGAGTCTCTGCGCTCCCAATGACACCAGATCGGGATTTCGCTTCTTGTTTCCAAGTTTTGGTTATGTCTTTTATGGTTCAATTCAAATGTGTCTTTTTGTTCATTTCTTTCCCCCAATAAGGACTTTTTCGCTCTGGATGAATAGATAGATCTAATCTCCCCAGTGTGTTTGTCAAAATGGTGAATTTCCCCTTCCATGACCTCATGAGCTTAAGGTTGACATGTGGCAAATTTTGTTGCACGATTGGAATCATCCAGTCATGCGGTGTCTACAATCTTTGCCTAGAGTTTCTTCGATCCTCTTCGACACTCCGGCAAAGAGGGGCAAGCTGTAGACACCTATTTTTGTCCCTTAAGTTGTCCCCTATACACCTTTTAATTTGTATCTCAATTTTCTTTTAATTTTTTCTTTTATAGTCTTTTTAACTCTCTTTGATTTTCTTTTAATTTACCCTTTAATTCCTTCTTAATTTATGTTATGATGTTTAATTATGCGTTTTATGCTTTTGAAATACTAAGAATGAGTTCTAATATTATTGAATTTGTTTAGATTTAAAAAAAAAAAAAAAAAAAAAAGAGTTCAGCACGTGAACAGAACCGCGAAATAATTAAAGCGCCGAGTGTCAGCTCGACAGAGTTGTTTTGGCCACGTTTTCTCTGCGTTTTTGACCTATTTTTCAACAAAAATTTCAGATGACCATACTCCCCACATGACAAGGAATGGTCTTTGACCATTTTTACACTCAATCCAATTCATTAAAAGCACAAAAAATCAGTGTAAAGAGGGAGAAAAAATTTTTCTGCAGAGAATTTTCTTAAGCCAAAAAAAAAAAATCTGCCAAACAGCCAACTTTGAGCCAAAATTCCATACGATCGGAGAGGAATTAGACTAAACTCAAAGAAGAAAAATTGTAGAAGGTTTCTGGGTCTAAAACTTCTATTTGTAAATCTTAAGAAAAATAGTCCATTTCGAGGGTAAAAAACGTGGTAGAAAAAGGCTGTTGGTCCAGAGGATCTGCAGAAAAATTTCTATATCTGGAAAATTTTCCAGACAATGTTAATTTGAGCGAAGATTGCAAGCGATGGAAAAGGAACTGGAGTAAACTCAAAGAATAAAAGTTGTCGAGGGTTCCTGCACCTACAACTTTTATTTTCAAACCCGAATCAAAATCGTTAATCTGGTGGGTCAAAAGCGTGGTGAAAGAAGGCTGGTAGCCCACAAAAATCTGCACAAAAAAGAAAGGTTAGAAAAATTGTATTTCCATTTTACTCCTCCAGATTTCAGTTTTTTTCATTTTGGCCTGAGAATATTTTCTTAAATTACATTTAGGCCCTTCTGATAGGGCCCACTTGGTGACACGTCATCGATGACGTGGCACCGCCTGATTGCGCCACTTCATCGATGACGTGGCATTCAAAAAAAAAAATTCTAAAATTTGAAAAAAAATTTTATTTGCGTTTTGGCGCTCCAGATTTCAGACTTCTGCATTTTTAGCCCTCAAATAATTTTTTTTATTTTCATTTAGGCCCTTAAGGAATTTTCTTTAATATTACTTTTTTTTTTTTTTTTCTTTTTTTTTCTTAGAAAATTCTCTTCAAATTTCTTCCAAATTACATGTTTTATGTCAATAACCACCAATTTTTACTTTAATTTCTGTTTGGCAATTTAATATGTTTTAATTACCCTTTGATTGTGAAATTACTGTTTTGCCCTTATGAGTATTTAATTGTAAATAGACTTTGATCTTTGAGTATTTGAGTTTTCTTCTGTTGAATATTTGGGCTTTTTTATGCACTTTTGCGCTATTTCTGTTGAATATTTGCACATTCTCAGGGGGAGTTTGTTTGATGATGTCAAAAGGGGGAGTAGTAATCTATATTGCAAAATGATTGGTCATCACTCATATCTGATTGTTTTTACAAAATTATTCCATGAATGTTTGTCATCATCAAAAAGGGGGAGATTGATGTTTTTCAAATGTTATTTTGATGATGACATAAACACTTAACTCTGTAAACAAGTTTTTCCAGGTCTGTTACTTATGTTTCTAGAGACAGGGTTAGTTCAGACGCACTGTATCTGAACTATGTCAAGCTTCTCGACATGTCTCTTATACACATTCCACCATCCGAACCAACAGGCAGAAAGAAGGATCTTACTGCTTCGCCAAACGGACGCACACAACTGTCCGAACAAAGTCTTCTTCAGATGAACGTGACCATCCGAAGCTTCTTTCGGATGATGGAACGGACGCATGCACGGATGTCCGAACGAAGTTCTTAACCAACTGCATGGAGATCAGACGCTGTGTCGGACGTATCCTATCTATCTCGGACGTTCGAAACCCCAACGGTTACTTTTGTGTATTTATTATTTAGCCGTTAGGAAGTAGTTGCAACCACCATTTATTGCTCTTATAAATAACTGCTTTGATATTCTGTAAAATCTATCTAATACATTGAATACATGCCTTAGAAAAGAGCAATTTTAGTACAAATTGGCTATAGTGCTTTGTTGTATTAGTGTACAATTTAGAGTGCAATTCAATTTTGAGTGAAGTAATAATCTTGTATGAAAGTGAGGTTGTGAGTAAAACTTTTGGCTCAACTAAAAGAGTTTTAAGTGTGAGCAAGAATCTCCCTACTTTGTAAAGATCATTGGCTCACCAAGTGTGTGAAGCATTCTAGTGTGTTAATATTTCAAGCTTGTTAGCTTGGAAGTATTGGCTGTTTTATTCCATCTCTTCCTTACTTTACTGATTTTATCATATCAATTATTATTGGAAAAATCTTAATAAGATTAATATTTCTAAAAGTATTTTTTAGAAACCTAATTCACCCCCCCTCTTAGGTTGCTTTGGGACCAACAATCCTTACTCAAGGAAATGTATTTAAGTTTACAATGGTAACACTTGAATAATTCAAAGGGATCAAAGAACACAGAAAGCTTATATACACTTTCAATCCATTTACTCTAACAAACATAGTCACTTTGAAGCATATTTAAATTCATGACATATATTAACAAAAGTTAATGAATACAAAAAAACTATTACCAATAACAAAAAATCTTTTTGGCTGACCCTCTACAATACTTCAGGCAAAAAGAGTATAGAAATCCTGAAGGCTACCGTCTGGTACCTAGGGAGTCTTTTTGAATAGTTAGATCCTCAAGACTAATAAAACACATAAAACATTAAAAGAAAAACAAATACAGCACACCATCGTAAACCCTTGACAAAACAAAAACTAAAAGTAACACGAATACTCATGCCAAAACACAACCAAACAAAACAAAAGAAGAAGAAAATTTAAGGACATAGAATACTCCCCTCATGGCTCCAAGGTGGTCACTTTATGAATTCCCACACATTCTCTCAATTCTTTGTTTTTGGTACTTGATCATAAATATGAAAATTACTTAGTCCATCTCATCACATATTTACATGAACATTCAAGGATTGGCCAAAGACATGAAAGCATTAAGGATGTAACAAAAACATCAATTTTTAATGGAAATCTTCCTTGAATAACAATAAAACATGAGTTCATGCAATCACAAAGGGCTACATCTCAAAACCCTAACAAGATAACTCCAGAACATGACGAATGAGAAAGTAATAAAAACGAAATTAAAAGAATAACATAAGAAAGATCTATGAGTGCTAAATAATGCTTCTATAATGAAGAATTCAAAGATCTTCATCCAAGGTTGTCAATCATGAGCCTCCTCTTCAATTCTTCTTGAAAAACAAAAAAATGCTAGCCTAATTTGCAGCCCCCACATGGGAGACTGAAAAGTGAACATGTTTTTCATGTCCTAGGGACCCTTTTTTAATGATTTTAAGAGTTACATAGTGTAGGACAATGAATAAGCTTCGAAATGCAATATTACAGGCCCAAAACAGATACTCGGAACCCTAGAAACTTTCAAAATTATGTGATTCCGTGTTGCTGATCGGAACTGGTTGCCATTCCTAGCTCCTTGGGTATGCGTGCACCCAAAGGACAGTCCTTGGCCATGGCTCCTAGCCCAATGGGCGCGGATGTGCCCACAGCTCTTCTAGTTGGGTTTCAGATTCGCTCAGTTTTGCTTTGTTTTCGTCCGTTTGACGTCAAATTGATCCCAAATGTATAAAAACACATTTATTAAAACACATAAATAAGTAGAATTAATCATTAAAAGAACATAAATTAAATATATTGGACAAAAAGAAAATACTCCTGGTTATTAAAAAGAAATTCTAGAAAACCGATTAAAACTGAAGTGAAGTACATGTAAATAATTCTCTTTTTTAGAGCTAGCAAGTCCCATACCTCTAGGATAGTGGGTATGCAGATTTTATGTTTCCAAACTATAGGGTGCCGAACTATGCTCTATCTTGCGTGTCTATGTGTGAGTGAACCAAATTGGAGCATGAATGTTGCCGACACCAAGTATCTTGGTTTTGATAAGCACTTCCTTCAACTACTACCCAAGATATGGTTCTACTTCATTAGTTGTTGATAACTCTAGGAACCTAGAGTCATACATACCCAAAACTTGATGATTTTGCTCCTAGTTTCGAGTATTTTTAGTGTTTTCGTGTGTGTTTTTATCTATTTTTCTTTTATGTGTTAAAATGTGTTAGTATGTGTTTATTAAGTGTTTGAGTCTACTTATTTAGGTGATAATTAGCACATTTTATTAGGTTTTTCCATTTAGAGTTGTGTCGTGTCTTTGACTTAACTTCGTTGGGAGTTAAGTTTCGTTCGTCTTTGTTTGTCCTTCATTTTTTGGCCTATTTTGTGAGACTTTTATTTATATTTTTAAGTGTTATTATAGATAATAATTTTCTCCTATGTTTTAGGGTCGCATGAAGAAAAAAGGTGCATTAATCGGACATCGGATGAAGATTTTGGAAGCAAAACTGTGAAGTGCTGCATTTCAGAAGTTTCAGTCCAAACCGCGTTCTCAAATTTGAGATCGCGGTCTAGAGGCAACTAGAGCAGAAAATGACTTTGTTCGGGGCTGATTTTTGCTCCACGATTATCCCACTACCCTAGCACTATATATACCCCTTTTAAAGCTCATTTGATAAGAACTTAGTTAGTAGAAGTAGCTAGATTAGAAAGTAATTTTCTTCCTTTTTCCTCCCCATTTGGGGAGGGTTTTCTTAGCTGATTAGAGTAGATTAGGACTTCTCTTTCTTGTAGATTTCAAATCCAAGCTAAAGATTGAAGCTTTTTAGTTGTAAGTGCTTTGTTTATGTTAAAACTCCTTTAGTGATGCTTTAATTTCATGTTCCTTTAGTTAATTAGTTTAATTGCTTTAATCTAATTGCTTCCTTTACTTGTTTTCTTAGACTAATTGTTAGATTAGTTTATGGGCTTTCTATAAAATGCTTTTCTTAGTGATACTTTTGTACTTTAGATTGGTTAATTAGGATAGATTGGTTTATGGGTTTTTCATGTAATTGCTTTCTTTACTTGCTTTCCTAGTTTAATTGGTAGATTAGGTAATGGGTTTTCCTTAATTGTGCTTCCTTAATGTTAATTTGTAGTTTAGGCTAGTTAATTGCTTATTAAAATTCCTTTCTTTTTACATGCTATCTTAGAATAGATTAGGAGCTTTCTCTAATTGTACTTGCTTAGGGATAATGAATAGTTTAGATTAATTAATTAAACACGTAGCTTGCTTAATATGCTTTTCCTTTTAATTGATCCCTTTATTTGCTTTCTAAAGATACTTCCTTTTTAATTGCTTTCTTAGTGATTAATCTTTACTTTAAATTGCTTTATTAGTTCCATTAATTCTAGTTTTAGTTAAATCTATTCACTTAATCAATCACTTCAAATTGAAATCTAACCAAATAACCGGTAATTATCGACCAATCCTTGTGAGAACGATCCCTACTTCCCTTTACTACAAGTTGACAACCGTATACTTGCGAGATGCCACCTAGTTAGTAGTTGGATTTAGGTATTTTATAAATTTATAACTAGGTGTGTAAGGCATCAGTTGTCAGATTTCTGGTACTAGCACCATGAGTTTTGTTCAAAGGGATAAAGCATGTTTAGTTTTTGCTATTATGGAAAGGTTGAGGGTAGTTTGGGAAAGATGATTCATTGGACTTCTTAAAGAATGCACAATTGGGGAGGCCTAAGAGACTGCTTTACCAAGTCTTGTTACTAAACTGTGCTAGACAGGCTTCATGATGTTGTGAGACATATCTGGGCGAGGAGCAATTTCATGAAATGGCTCTTATTGATGGGACCTATGTGAAGAACATTGTCAAAGAATTTCAGAGGCATCACCTGATGGAAGAGGAGCTAGGTGCACCACGTCCACAATTTCCTTCACAAGCCCCGTTCATTAACATGCCTGATGGGTATGTCTACAACCCACATCAAATGAAAGATTAGCAGAATGAGATGGATTCCTACTGGACTTATAGCTAGATGATTCTCCACAACAACATGACACTTGTAGGTCAAGCTCTTCAAGCCACAACACTCGACATGTGGATTTACCCAAGGCCTCTACCTCTATGGCACTATGGAGATGCAAGCAACCTTTCATCCAACCACAAGTGAAGAATAAGCACCACAACAACATGATGGCAAGGAAGAAGGGATCAACATGAAGGTTAACTTTTAGGAAAGTCAAGGTGATGAGGTGTGAAATTTCACAAGGACTTGAGTGATGACGATTCATGAGATTTCTAGGGAAAACCAGGTGGATGATAATGAGGAAGAGGTTTGGTTGCTTGACATGCCACCGAATAAGAAGACTCTTTACCCTTCTTAGTTTTACATGCTTTTACCCGACTACCTTATCTTATTTCCTCATGTTTGAGAGATTAAGATACATTTCCATTATATTTCTGTAATTTATAGTTGTTGAATTATTGAATTTTTAGTTGGTTGTTTAGATTGCTAGTTTTGTTAGCTCAAATGCTTTGAATAAATTTTGGCAGTTTGTGTGACTAGGGGCTTTGATGATGACCATTCAGCCTTGGTAGTGCTTTTGGTAGAAAGGACGATCATTGGGCCAGTTTGGCTCGATCATCTTTAGCTTATGTTGAATGTTTTACTTTGGTTGTTTCAGATGAATTGTTGAGCCAATTTGGCACTGTGCTTTTATTAGTGATATGAATTGTTGTGGCATGTTATGATTTTAAAAACTTGGTAGAGCTTGTAATTCCATGAAAAATTCAATTCCATGGGTGGTTTTTCCAACCTGGATTATAAGTGTTGGCATAAGGATTTCCTCGATTTCTGTTATAGTTGCCAACAAAGTTCATCACTTCCTGATTTTTAGGGCACTACTTTGTAGGATGTCTGTGAAACCCAGTATTTTAATAGCTTTGATCTTTGATTTTAACTGGTTTAAAATGTTTTTTCAAATTATTTTTAGTCATAAAGTACTTCAACCTTATTCGTTTAATCAATTCGGCAAATTTTTCGAAATACGCGTCTCTTATACCGGCAAGTAAACGTTTCAAAATTTGGATTAAGTGTAATTAGTGCATTGTGGTGTGTGAGTGTTGTTTGATGGCACATTTATAATGTTATTTAGTAGCAAATTAAGAAAAAATTAGTTTTTGGGTCAAATAGTCAATTTGGAGACTATTTGGTCAATGGGGTACTATTTGGTCAACTTTGGAATTTCTTTTTAAGTCTTCTTCTTGTTTTCTTCTTCCTCATTTTTCTTCCAGCAGCAGCCGAACTCCTAAGACCTACCCCTCCATTTTAGTCCCTACAAATCAGGAAGTGATGAACTTTGTTGGCAACTATAACAGCTGTGTCTTTTAGCATTTAAGCTTATGGGCTTTATGATTTAAGCTTTAATTTCAAGTTTTGTAGGATTATTTATGGCTGAGAAAACCCTCTTTGCAGCCTTATAAGTTGTGATTTATGTATGTTATGGGTTGTTTTTAGTGTTTTGGAGGTTGGGAAGTGATTGGGGTTGATTTTTAACAACTTTCCATGGTTAGATTACAAATTTTAAGATTATGAGTTAGGGTTTTGTCTTCCATATGAGCCTAGAATGTTATGCTATGAATGCTTATGTTTATGCTTTTAATGATGTTTTAAGAGTGTTTTAAGGTTAGTTTGGATAGGAATTGAGACTTGAAACCAAGTGGAATGGATTTCCCTTCATTTTGTAAGTAAGCGGAAGTTTGGCGCAACTAGGATAATTTGGGTTAATTGGTTATGTTTGAAGGATCTTTGATGATGAATATGACCAAAGAGTTGTTGGTGTCGTTTTCTATCGTTTCGCGTCGTTTTCGCTTCCCTAGTCATTCTTTAACTTCTACATCTTTTCTAAGCGAGTCTCTTATATCTGTTTTAGGTACCACTCCACCTACCGCAGGCGATCGCGTTCTGTGATCTTTGTGCAATTTTATCTTAATAGGTGGGTAACATAGATTCTCTTCTACTTGTATTTTGTTTAACGATTTTTGAAATATGTTTGGATGGATTTTAAAATGTGTATGATGTTGGAACTGCACTTTTACCAAGTTTTGGAATTATTATATATGAAATCGGGACCAAGCTATCTTATGTTAATCTAATGATATGTTTGCAAACTCTTTTGATATGAAAGCATTTTATGACTGTTTTGGCTCATAGATGACCGTGGTATATAATTTTGGATGTGTTTCCTATACACATCTAGATGTGTTCACGGTTCTATAGTCATCCATGGGACGCCGTGGTGACTTCGTGAATGTTATGAACTCTACGATACGGGGTCTTGTGATGGGATAACTTGACCTCCCGGTCAGACTAGTAGGTGTGGTAGATTACTAGATCTGGCTAGTACTGTAGGTCAATGGCATGAGACATTTTAGAAACTACTTATGATTATGGTTTATTGACATTTAAATGGCATGAGACATTTTAGAAATTTCTTTATGACTATGGCTTTTCATAAATGTTATTATCTTTATGTTTTCTTTTTATCGTAATGCTTGGCCCCATTTGAAGAGTTTTTATGATATCCACTGAGCTAGTTATGCTCACCCCACGTGACTTATAATTTTTCAGATTAGGTGCTCGTTTTTGGATTCCCCACCACGTTAGCAGCTTGTAGATTTTCTCCAGACTCCATATTAAAAGATACAGAATGTATAAGAACATAAAAGGTTTTGGATTGATGAACTTTATTTTTGTTGTAGCATCTTTTATACTAAGAAGAAATTTTGTAATTCGTATTCTTGTGTAAAATGAAATATTTGGTTTTATAGTTAAGAAATGGCTTGATGGTTCTATTACATTGCGGTTAAGTTTGTTGCTCTGTTCGTTTGTGCCTTGCGCTTTGGTCCGGTGTACCATTAGCGCGGCGTGTTACACAAACTTAACCGCAATGTAATAGAACCATAACCAATTATCCAAATTATCCTAGTTGCGCCAAACTTCCGCTTACTTACAAAATGAAGGGAAATCAATTCCACTTGGTTTCAAGTCTAAATTCCTATCCAAACTAACCTTAAAACACTCTTAAAGCCTGTCTCTTATACACAACACTAAAAACAACCCATAACATACATAAATCATAACTTACAAGGCTGCAAAGAGGGTTTATTCTCAGCCATAAGAATCATGGAAAACCGAGATAGAGAGGGATTTTGATGTTATTCCAAGAAACCGGTGCAAAGGACGAGACATCTATGGCTATTCAACCAATTGGTTGTCATAAACGGACAGAGTCTGGAAGGGACTTGAGCACCTCCAGCTGGGAGTAGGAGTCGTGGTCGACAGGGTGGTTTCGCTAGGAGGGGTCCGCCGACAGGTTCTTCTGTTTCTTCTGCAGTTGGGAGCCAGCCTCAGAGATCTCAGTCGGTGACAGTTCAGCAGCCGTCGCCGCCATGCCGGTATTGTGGTCAACTACACTCTGGGGAGTGTTATCGGAGGACTGGAGCTTGCTTTAAATGTGGCGAGCACGGCCATTTGATCAGAGATTGTCCTAAGGTCGCACCAAATCGAGGGCAGACTAGTGGAGTGCAGGGTGGTCCGCCAGATACGGTTAGAGTTATGTGATAGGAAGTTTGAGGCTGACCTTATTCGATTCGATAACCGACTTTGATTTGATTTTGGGTATGGATTGGTTGGCGGCTAATGGTGCGACGATTAATTGTAAAGAGAGGTATGTGATGTTTGGATGCTGGTTTAGATACGGTGATCAACACTCACACACCACCTGTCTCTTATACACATCTAGATGTGTATCGAGATGAAGGCGTTTAAGGCCTTAGATAGGGGTTGTGAGAGCTATTTGGCTTATGTGATAGACTCGATATAGTAGAGCCGAGTAAACCTGGCAGCTCATTGGGAAACACGTCCGGAAACTCTCTAACCACTAGGATATCCTCAATGCCTGTCTCTTATACACATCTAGATGTGTATAAGAGACAGAGCCGGGGTGGCACCAATTTCAAAGGCCTTGTCCAAGAGATCTTGAAGCTGCACCTCCAAGTCCTTTACCTCCGCAGTTGCCATCCGGAAGGGGCTGTCTCTCATCCCCCTAAAGCTGTCTGAGGGTGAAGGAAGAGGATGTACCTAAGACCGCTTTTCGGACTCGCTATGGCCACTACGAGTTTTTGGTTATGCCTTTTGGTTTAACTAACGCCCCTGCAGCCTTTATGGAGTTGATGAATAGGGTGTTCAAGGACTATCTTGATGTATGTGTAGTGGTCTTCATCGATGATATCTTGGTTTATTCTCCGAGCGAGGAGGCTCATCTTGAGCATTTACGAGCGATTTTGAGCTTGTTGAGGAAAGAGCGGTTGTATGGTAAGCTTAGCAAATGCGAGTTTTGGCTTCAGTGTTGCATTTTTGGGTCATGTGGTGTCAGAGGAAGGGGTTTCTGTAGATTCCAAGAAGATTGAGGCCATTGTTGATTGGCCTAGACCTACCACAGTGACTGAGGTGCGGAGTTTTCTGGGCTTAGCTGGTTATTATAGGAAATTTGTGGAGGATTTCTCACGAATTGCTTCCCCTTTGACGCGGCTTACCCAGAAGAGAACCAAGTTTGTATGGTCAGATCAGTGTGAGGCAAGCTTTCAAGAGCTTAAGCATAGGTTGGTGACAGCTCCAATCATACAGAGAAGACTATCTTTTCACTCAAAAAGAGCTTAATATGAGGCAAAGGCGTTGGCTTGAGCTATTGAAGGACTATGACCTGGTATATCTAGATTCCACTCCTGGTAAAGCTAATAAGGTTGCCGATGCTTTGAGTCGTAAATCAGCTGGCCCTAGTATGGCTCTTTTGATTTGTCAGTTTGAGGCTTTAAATTTGGAGGTTGTTGAGTCTATTGAGCAGACTTTGGCAGCATTGGTTGTTCAATCTACACTGGTGGATCGCCTTAAGGTGTCCGCTTACTGATCTGAGCTACGGAAAGTAATGTTGAAAGTACGAGAATGGTGAGACCTCGAGTTTCGAGTTAGAGCGGATGGTAGCTTGTGGCGAGTCACCTATGAGCCAAAACAGTCGACGACTCCGAATTGAAAAGAGAACGATGAAAGAAGCTCATTCTTCGCGCTTATCTATTCATCCCTGGAGCCAAAACAGTTATAAGAGACAGTTTCATATCCAGAATCTAGATGTGTAAATCCAATTCTTTTGGTATTCAAGGGACCTTGCCACACAACTCAGCTATCTGTGTCGGAGTTAAGGTTTGAACACCAAAGGCCCATGATTTACTACGATCATTGGAGATACCAGTGGAAATGGGAGCATATTACTATGGATTTTGTACATGGGTTACCACGGACTAGGCGAGGTAATGACAGTATATGGGTGATTGTTGACCGCCTAACGAAGTCCGCCCATTTCTTACCGATGAAGGTGACCGCTACTTTGGAATCATTAGTGAAGTTATATGATCAGGAGATTGTCCGTTTGCACGGTGTGCCTAAGAGCATTATTTCTGATCGCGATCCCAGGTTTGTATCCAGGTTCTGGACAACCTACCAGAGAGCTTGTGGCACAACTTTGAGTCTTAGTACTGCTTANCATCCTCAGACGGATGGCCAATCAGCGTACTATTCGGACATTAGAGGATATGTTGAGAGCTTGTGCCATAGACTTCGGGGAAGGCTGGGATGAGCATGTGATGCTTATGGAATTCTCTATACACATCTAGATGTGTATCTATCACTGAGGACAGTATACAGAGACTGCATCTTATACACATCTAGATGTCTCTTATACACATCTAGATGACTATAGTGAGCATAACTGCCCCAAATCAATGATTTCCAAATACATCCAAAATTTATCCAGAACCTGGCTCAAGATCGTCAGAAGAGCTGGGCGGATCGCAAGAGAAAGCCAATGGAGTTTGCGATTGGGGATAAAGTGTTTGTGAAAGTATCGCCGACTAAAGGGGTAGCTAGGTTTGGGAAAGGTGGAAAGTTGAGTCCACGCTATATAGGCCCCTATGAGGTGTTGAACAAGGTTGGTGATTTGGCATACCAATTGGCTTTGCCTCCGGAGTTGTCTAGAATTCATAATACCTTCCATGTCTCTCAGTTGAGGAGGTATATCCCTTGCTTATACACATCTAAACCTTCACGTAGGGAATAACTTTATTCCTCAATGTCTTATCTTGTTGTGGTCTAATCATTCGAGCGAGAAGCTACAGGAGCTTGAGAGCCTCATGAGATCGAAGTATCCAGCTTTGTTTGCTTCGTGATTCCGTAAGTTTCGAGGACGAAACTTTGTTTAAGGGGGGTAGAATGTGAAACCCAGTATTTTAATAGCTTTGATCTTTGATTTTAACTGGTTTAAAATGTTTTTTCATATTATTTTTAGTCATAAAGTACTTCAACTTATTCGTTTTTCAATTCGGCAAATTTTTCGATTTACGCGATTTCGGTACCGGCGGGTAAACGGGTCAAAATTTGGATTAAGTGTAATTAGTGCATTGTGGTGTGTGAGTGTTGTTT
Organism: Cinchona pubescens; assembly: GCA_025175665.1. NCBI lineage: Eukaryota > Viridiplantae > Streptophyta > Magnoliopsida > Gentianales > Rubiaceae > Cinchona > Cinchona pubescens. Next base: position 6,359,099 of record JANKKI010000123.1, on the reverse strand, counting down.
GATGGCTGATTTATAATGTTATTTAGTAGCAAATTAAGAAAAAAATTAGTTTTTGGGTCAAATAGTCAATTTGGAGACTATTTGGTCAATGGGGTACTATTTGGTCTAACTTTGGAATTTCTTTTTAAGTCTTCTTCTTGTTTTCTTCTTCCTCATTTTTCTTCCAGCAGCAGCCGAACTCCTCCCCTCCATTTTCTCCCAAAAAATTTTCTTGGATTTCAAGTAGGAATCACTTGGAAGGTAAAATTTTATGTATTTTAGCATTTATGGCTTATGGGCTTTATGATTTAAGCTTTAATTTCAAGTTTTGTAGGATTATTTATGGCTGAGAAAACCCTCTTTGCAGCCTTATAAGTTGTGATTTATGTATGTTAATAGGTTGTTTTTAGTGTTTTGGAGGTTGGGAAGTGATTGGGGTTGATTTTTAACAACTTTCCATGGTTAGATTACAAATTTTAAGATTATGAGTTAGGGTTTTGTCTTCCATATGAGCCTAGAATGTTATGCTATGAATGCTTATGTTTATGCTTTTAATGATGTTTTAAGAGTGTTTTAAGGTTAGTTTGGATAGGAATTGAGACTTGAAACCAAGTGGAATGGATTTCCCTTCACGCGGTTAACTAAGTGTTTTGACTGAGGTTTTAGCTTGTCGAAGTTGGGTGGTTTTTGTGAATAGGTCATTTTTGACCAAAGAGTTGTTCAAATACTCTGGTGTCGTTTTCTATCGTTTCGCGTCGTTTTCGCTTCCCTAGTCATTCTTTAACTTCTACATCTTTTCTAAGAGTCTCTTATATCTGTTTTAGGTACCACTCCACCTACCGCAGGCGATCGCGTTCTGTGATCTTTGTGCAATTTTTGCTTTAATAGGTGGGTAACATAGATTCTCTTCTACTTGTATTTTGTTTAACGATTTTTGAAATATGTTTGGATGGATTTTAAAATGTGTATGATGTTGGAACTGCACTTTTACCAAGTTTTGGAATTATTATATATGAAATCGGGACCAAGCTATCTTATGTTAATCTAATGATATGTTTGCAAACTCTTTTGATATGAAAGCATTTTATGACTGTTTTGGCTCATAGATGACCGTGGTATATAATTTTGGATGTGTTTGGAAATGTTTGATTTGGGGTGCACGGTTCTATAGTCATCCATGGGACGCCGTGGTGACTTCGTGAATGTTATGAACTCTACGATACGGGGTCTTTGTCTTTTAGGTCATACTGTTGGCCTACTAGTACTCATGTATTTTATAAACTGTACTAGTGTGTTAAGAGACAGGTTATATGCATAAGCTCCGGATTTATACACATCTATGGCTGTAGTAAGTACAGTCTAGATGTGTATAAGAGACATGCCAAAACGTACATCCTCGGACGTCCGAACGAGACATTTTAGAAACTACTTATGATTATCGTTTACGCACATTTCAACAGCATGAGCCGTTTTAGAAAGGTCTTTATGACTATGGCTTTTCGGACGCACTCTTATATGTGTGGTAAGAGACAGCGGATAATCTTCCAAGCTTCTCTTTTGTTTGGAGAGGGGTAGTGTATTAGATAGGTTTTGGATTGATGAACTTTATTTTTGTTGTAGCATCTTTTATACTAAGAAGAAATTTTGTAATTCGTATTCTTGTGTAAAATGAAATATTTGGTTTTATAGTTAAGAAATGGCTTGATGGTTCTATTACATTGCGGTTAAGTTTGTTGCTCTGTTCGTTTGTGCCTTGCGCTTTGGTCCGGTGTACCATTAGCGCGGCGTGTTACGGTCCCGTTTTTGGGGCGTGACAATGTCCCTCTTGGCATATCTCGCAAGGGATAAAAGGACTTTGAATACCACACTATCTTGTTGGTTAATGCAGCTAACTATGCTGTGAACGCTGTGAGAACGTCAACCTCATAATCCCCTGCCATTCTCCTTGGTACAGCTTTCACTACTTATTTGAAGATATGTCTCCTAACATTTTGAATGCATCATCATAGGACTTACTCTATGATGGCTTCTCCGACTATTGTATGAATTATAGTTCTGGTTGATCCTTACAACCCATTGTTAAATGTCTAAATTTGTAGCCAATCCAGAATACCATGATGAGGACACAATGTTATTAAGTCCTTGAATCTTTCCTAAGATTCGAACAATAATTCAATATCTAGTTGCATAAAAGAAGTAGTGTCATTTCTCAATTTTGCTATTTTTGACGGTGGAAAGAACTTTGTTAGGAACTTCTATGTATGATCATTCAAGGTCATGATGGAACCCGGTGGTTGAGAAATTAACTAGGCCTTGGCCTTATCCTGTAGTGAAATTGAGAAAAGCCTTTACCTTATGGCGTTTTCTAAAACTCCATTTTACCTAAATGTGTCACAAATCTCCAAGAAGTTGAAGATGTGAATGTTTGGGTTGTCACACAGTGTTGCACCAAACATAGCCGAAGATTGTACCGTCTGAATTATCTGTGGCTTCAGTTCAAAATTATTTTCTAGATTTGGTAGTAACTATGTTTCAGAATACTCGACTGAAGACCATCTACTGTAGGCACAACAAAGTCCCTAAGAGACCTTGGTTTAGCTAGATTCGGCAACACTTGTACAACTAGATTTAGAGGATTATCACCGTTTACAACCTTTAAGATATGTTGAAAACCTCTCCTTGCTTCTCTTATCAAATAGCTATAGTACGTTCAATTTCTAGGTCTAAACGAAACAATGTTCCTTTCGATCTTTTAGACATACTCTTGGTAAAAAAGTCACAAAACAAATGACAAAAAGAATAAAATAAAAGAAAGAAAAACATTTAAATTATAGTTAGTATGCTTAATATGATATTAACAAAAAATATAGCAATGCTAAGACAAAGTCCCCGACAATGGCGCTAAAAACTTATCGTCGATCTGATATAGACTCAAAGTGCAACTGCAAGCTTGCGGATCGAACAAGTAATACAGTGAACGTTGAGATCATTCCTACGAGAACTATCTTAACACAGTTGATAATTACCAAAACGACACATATAAAACTCTATCTAAACAATAAAATAGTAGAATAATAATGAAAATAAGAAATACTCAACTAAAGTAATAAAGAAGAAACCAACGGATATCGAAACTAGGATTTATTCTTCATTTACCAATCCAATTAATTGCTTTGATTTATCATTCTTTCAAGGGTTAAATACATTAAACCCCCTCAAAGTTTGGACTATTTTGCACTAAGCCCCTTAACGTTATTTTTTTCTCCCTTTACCCCTTTGACTAACGGTCAATGTTATTCCGCCGTTTATTTTTTCAAAAAGACAAATTTACCCCTAAAGATCAATTGCAGTAAACCCCCTTAAGGTTTAAGTGAAATTTCACTTTACCCCCTCAGGTAAGTTTTGTAGCATTTAATACATTGGGATAAAAATAAAATTCAATAATGTTATCAATATTGTTAAAAATATAAATATGCTACAGATTAATTACTAATATTATAATTCCCGAATTATACTTTCTTTAATATTTATAATTTAAAAATATATATGATGAAATAATTAATTTTAAAAATTTTGATGAATTATTAATGGTATTTCATTTAAATTATTTTAATTTAAGTTTTTATTTAGATGATAAAGTTCCTTCATATAATTTAGGTATTAGTTAAATTATATTAACAAAGGAAAAAAGTAAGAAGAAAATCATTTTAAATAAACATAAAGAAAAGCAAAAGAAAAATAGACTGATATAACTTTAATAGATGGTTATAAGTCTCGTATATTTAAAAATTTATTTTTACATGAAAATAAAATATAATAAAAAGACCAAAAAATACCGAAAGTGTTGGGAAATTTTTATGGTTAAATTTTTTTCACAAGTATTTTTAAAGAATCACTAGTATTGGTAGACATCATTATATTTTTAGTTGTTTTAACAATATTTTTATATTGATTAATGACTAAAGTAGGTTAATTGATACAAAACTTGAATTAGGGACTCAAATGACAATTATGATAAACTTTATGGGGTTAATTTTATATATTCTTGTGACTATCTAGGGGTAAAAATGCCTTTTTGACTTGTTAATAGTAAAATTGTTGACGAAAGGGGCAAAGTGAGAAAAAATAACGTTAGGGGTTTAATGCAAAACAGCCCAAACCTTAAGGGTGTTTAATGTATTGAACCCTTCCTTCAATTTCGAAATTCTTATACTAATCCAGGGTTTATGTGGAAATTGCAAGTTCTTATTGAAAGCATTGCAAATATACTAACCTTGACCAATACACTATATGCATATGTGGATTAAAACCCCGATTAATGCATAAATGTGACCCTAATTGATTACCTAAGATAAGAAGATGTATTCCTATTCGTACCCACGAAATGATTCAACCTATTGGTGATTGTTGCTAACAAAGGCTATTTGAACACAGTTAACCATAAGTATCCTCTATTGATTCGAAACAGGGCTACAATCTACTCTAGATGGTGGTCAATCATCTAAAGCTGTTAAGATCAATTCAAACACGCAAACATGCATGTGAAATTAAAAATCTGGAACATATAAAATCTCATCAATCAATTATCATGGAAAATCTAGATAAACCCTAGTTATGAGTTTAGTGCATAATCATAGGATTAAATACATCACAAGATTGATTCACAGCCATCAAAGAGTATGAAATAACAAAGGAAAGAATAAGGAAGAAAAACTAGGCTTAGTCTTGATCCTAACTCTTTCGCTTTGGTGAATCTCCTCTTAGAATGATGATTTTCTTCCAAATGTCTACTCTACATTATATCTGACCTATATCTATGCTACTTATATTATTCTCTCCCTAAAACACATATTTAGGGTGCTCATTAGGGTTATACACATTTTGAGGTCAAAACGACACTAAGAAACTATAAACAATTAAAACATGTTTTTTCCTATTTCTGGCCACAGCCCCAGCACGTCTGAGGTCTCCAAGGGCATTTACGCCTGGGCTCTAAAGGTTGGGCATGGCTGAGGATACTCAGGTGCACTTGCGCCTGGCCCTTATTGCTGGGCTATGCCATTTCGCTTGTGTTTTCTGTTTTGCTCCGTTTTTTGTCCCATTTGGCCACTAATACATGTCATCCCTAGAAAGACACCAATAAACACATAAATAAGTTTAAAAACAAAAAACACACAAATAATATTTTGACACTAAAATCTTAATGATGAAAATACCCCTAGTTATTAAACATACTCTCAGAAAACCAACTAAAACTAGAGGTGAAATGCATGTAAATAACTTAGTTTTAGGGAGTTAAAATATACCAACAAGTTTGGGATAATGTGTTATATATTACCCATCATTAATATCGATGAAAACATTCCTTGTTAGACTAATACTCTAAATTGTGTAACATGTGCATTCTAGGTGGAGCCCTAATGATCCTTTCGCTTCCAAGTTTTTTATTGGAATGGCTTGATTAACTTGAAATACTTTTGAGTTGAGTAAAACATATTTTGAATGAATTGGAACATTTATGAAAACTTTTTTGATTGAGGATAATACTTGTTATTTTGAAAGTTTTGTTGATAAGTGAATATTATTATTTTTGGGAAAAATAAAAAATTGGAATGATTGGTTTGAATATTTCAACTTTCATATTCTATTTGAGGTCGTTGAGAGGTTGCCTAATCATTCAAAGTATTTCCAAGTGTTACCTTTTATGTTTTTAACTTCGGTGGTGTTTGTTTTGTCCAGGTATTTAGTTGCCTTTTTTCTTTCTTTCTTATTTTGCTCGGAACTAGCAAGATACTAAATTTTGAGATTTGATATCTCTAGAAAACTAGAGGTATTTTGCTTGTTTAACTATAGCATATTGTTAGTATTATCCCGGTTTCAGTGTTAATTAGGTGTTTTTGTGTAGTTATCTTGCATTTAGTATTTGCATGTGCATCTTGTAAATACTATAACATTAGTATTAATTTAGAGTTATATGGGTATAATTATGTTACTTAGTGTGTTTTTTGGTTGCTTTACAAGGATTAATTAAAAGGACCGAAGCTAGAGGAATGGAGAAGGCCAAGGACCAAAGCCCAAAATGGAAGAGGTGTGCTGATTCAAGACCTGTGTGTGAAGTTGGTCCAGACCACGGTTTCGAAAATTTACGAAGGAAATGAAATCGCGATACTAAAAGTCCAAACCTCAGTTTCTAACCAAGAGAAATTAATTGAAATTGTGATATGAATCCCAAAATTGTACTTTTAATAGGTGAAATTGTAATTCATGTAGCGAAAGTTTCCTTTTAATTCCTTTTGTATGCTACATACAAAACACATAGTTAGTAGTGTAGTTAGTAGATTAGTTTAGAGCTCTTTTCTTTCTTTCTTCACAAGCTTTCTTAGTTCAAACTTCGTAGAATCTTAATTTTAGTTTAATTAAAATTTAAATTTAAATCTTTCTTATCTTAAATTAGTGGAATTTTCTTTAGCCTTAAGTAGATATAAAAATTGTGGGTTTTTAAATAACTTTTCTTGCTTTCAAAGTGGATTATAATTTTAGTTTAACAAGTATTTGTGATTGTGTTGTTAATTTGAGTTTTCTTAGCTTAAATCTTGTACAATTTTACATTTCTTTTTCATTTGTGTTGATTAATTTATTGTGTATTTTTCATTTAGTATAAAAATAATTAGCCTTTAATTTACATTTCTAGTCATCTGAGTACGTAAAAATCTTCATTTAATTAGTAAGTTTATGTGTTACTGAAAATTTAAATCTTCTTATCTTAATCTTTAAATTCTTGTTATTAATCTTACCCCACGTTTAGTACGTAGGAATGACCTGGAATAGAAAGACCTTTTCAGGATATCTCCATTTTCTATTCAGTATGACACTTCTTGGTTGGGAAGCTCATTCCTCAAAAAAATTTCAAGAATGCTCTACCAAATCCAACTTGGAAAGAGAAAATTGTGGGATGTCAATTTTGTTCCATCATTTTGAAATTTGAATCCAAGTATAATATCTACTAGCAAAAATCATTACATGTAAAATAAATAAATAAATAAATAAATAAATAAAATAGAATGTGGTCAATTATTATTTCCTTTTTGCATAGCTATCTCATTTAATGACAGATAATATAAACCTTTTTAAATAAATATAGTATTATAAATTTTACTATTTAGTATGTAATTGAATGTAAAAAAAATTATTACTATGTATTTTTTTTAAACTTGTATCCTTAACACAAAATATTTAAAGTTTCTCATACCCATAAATATTAATGGCATGAATTAAAACAAAAAAAATAAAAAATTTTGTATGTCTTAAAATAAATTAGGGGTATGTAAGTCAAATTAATATAAAATCCTTTCCGTTCTTACATCTAAAAATCAGTAAACCAAACACCAAAAAAAGAATACTAATTCCATTCTGCCTTTAGTCACCAAACGTAAAATGGGAATAGGCATTCTTGCCTATTTTAGATTGAAACACATTCTACCTTGGATGACCATTCCATTCCATTCCAAGGCATTCTGAGCCATTCCTACGTACCAAATATGGGGTTAGTTTCATCTGGTAGGTTTTCTTTTATTTTCATTTTCAGCTAAAAATTTCTAATTTTTATTACTCTTTCTTGTCTTTCCCAAGCAAGCAAGATTTTAATAAAAGAAATGGTGTTTTCTTGTATTTCATGCTTTATTAATGCTTTATTGGTTCAAATTAGAATTAATTGCTTTCATGCTTTAACATGTTTCCTTGGAGTAGTAAATTAATGAAAATTGTTAATTGCTTTTACTGGACTAGTTTAGTTAGTTATTTGTTTTGATAAGCTCATAATTTATGCGTCATTTACCGCATTTTTATGTATTGTAAGCAAAATTTCAGTTAATATTGAGCTTAATTTGGTTATTTTTAGTTTTTGCAAGCTTGAAGTGAAAAAGGAATGAAAAGGATGGAAAAGACGAAAAGAAATTCCAAAGACAAAATGTGCAGAGTATGGAGCAAATCTGGACGCTGTTTTGTATTTTAAACACAAATATCTTGTCTAAGCTCCGATTGATTTGTTTCAAGATGAATTGGAGAGCTAAGAGAAATACTACAACTTTCGTGTTTTACACTTTTCCAAATTCCAAGATCATCAATTTCTAAAATCGAGGCCGAATGTGGTACAAAGCTATTAGGATTTCGCGCACATGTGCAACCATCAAACCGTTCACGTGCACAATTTCTAGAGAGCAAAATTCCATATTTAGAGTTCACACACATGAGTGAGGGTTTCAGAATTTTTATTTTTGGCAGATTTCTTTGTTCGGTTGGACTCTTTTTCAGCCGATTTCACGTTCTTATCTTAGGGTATGGATTGTAACCCTAGTATTAACTATAAATACCCCATGTAGGATAAATAGAAGAGGACGATATTCTTTTCTTTGGTTTTTATCGCGACTTTTCAGCAGAAAATTCTTGTGTGTTCTTCCACGACCCTTAATGCCTAAAACCCTTTTCTTAGTTGAGGGAATTGATGCCATGATGGGTTCTACTTTGTTGTGAGACTTTTGTATTTGAATTTATTTGTTTTTATATCAAGTATTGATTATTTTTTTGCATAAATTTATGATTGTTCTTTTTAGTTTGCTATTTCTGTAAAATAGTCGTGAGTTATAGGAACTAATCTATGGCTAGATTGTTTTATCTGCTTTGTTCAATTCAATCTATGAAGAAACTAATTTTGATGATTGCTTAATTAGCATTATTGAATATAGGAGAAATAATCAACTAATTGACACAATCGCGTGTGTTTATGTTGTATTATCCTAACTGTTATTGCTGGTTCTAATGCTTCTATTAATTAATTTTTTGTGCGTGTTTAGATTAGTTTAATAGTTGGGATTAATTGGATCGCGCGTTAAAAATTAACCAACTGATAAAAAGATATAAGAATCAACTTTGAATTGGAATTTGGGTTAATTTTTCGGTTAGTGCTTGGTATAAAAATTGAATTACTATTGATGTCAATAATCGACTAATAGAATTTTCATGGTGGATATAACTGGAGCCAAGATCCATCTTTTATTGAATTCTCTTCAATTTTACTTCTTACAGTAGTTTTTAGTTTTAAATTATTCAAAACCACCCATTTTATATTCAGCACAAAGAATAACTCTTGTTCTCTGTAGAACGACTCAAACTTACTGCTAATACATTAATAAGGGTGAATTCAATTAATTTTTGGGTGCTTACGATAGCATGGCCAAAAATTTTGGTGCCACTGCTGGAGATCGAACCCGGGTCGCTTGCGTTAAGGCGGGATTGTTTACTTGTTTTACTTGCTTTCTTTAGTAGTCATTGTGTAATTTTTAGTGGTTAATTGTTTTAATTTGTCTAGTTTCTTAGTTAACTTCAAAAATCCTTTTATTGTTTGTCTAAATAGTTTTTGTACCTTTAAATTCTAGAAGATGCCGACAACGATCTTTGTAAGAATGATAATCTTTACCACTAACTAAATATCTACCCCATAATCTTGCGGGTGTGAGGTTAGTTTGGTGATTGAAAGAGTTGTTATTACTTGAATTGTTGAATTTTAAATCATCTTATCCTAATCACAATCAGTATACAGTTATCAATATAATAGGGTGATAGGGATTGTTCCCAAGAAACCATCTAGAAATATGTAGACAAGTATTAAAAGGGCGTGACAATTTCTATTTAGACAATCTGATGAGGTTTTTAAATATTCCAGCTTAAATGAAATAATAATTTAACAGAATTTAACGCAATAAACTAAAATGAAATAAAAGATTAGGATTATTAAATAATGAGAAAAAGGGTAAAGTACTATGCTAGTGATCTTCTTGAATTAATTTAATATATCGACCAATCGATTCAATCAGATATACTGGAGATTCAATTCACAATTATCAACTCAATTATGATCCCTCGCGATGATGAGTCCTATCAATCTAACTAATTCTAGGTAGAAATCCGTCTGAAACCTAAATCCAATTAAATCAATTGATTTTGGCACATGAAATTTAATGAACCAATTGGAAATATATGTTAGTCATGACCACAAATTAATCTAATCTAACAATTACCATTGATTTAGGATGGAGGGTCGACTTTCATTTTACGTTAGTCAATCTAACCAACAATATTCCAAAGTCGTTTTAATTTGTGATATTATTACCCAGGAGTGCAAATATCTGATTAATTTTTATCTGAGTTGATTCTTAGGAAAATTGTGTTGCCCATACCTAACCTTAACGAATTTAGTCCATAATTAATAAAATAAGAACATAAGAATTAATAATAACTCAAGAAAATGAAAAAACCATTGTATTAGGGTTTGATCCTAACAATTAATAATAACTCAAGAAAATGAAAAAACCATTGTATTAGGGTTTGATCTTAAGATTGCATAAAAATAAATAACAAAAGTATGAACCGAAATTAATTTAACAAGTAAAAGAAATTTACCAATAATTATTCCAAACTAGAAGACTTGAATTATACTTGAACTTGTCTCTAAAATAATATCTTGAAAGTAGTGCAATGGCAGGGAAAATGAATAAACCCTAACTAGAGAGTATTCTAATGTAAAACTAGAAAAACTCAAGGTACGATTATCCTGTCTAAGCCTAGTATTTATTTCCTACTCATGTCTTAAGAGTTTCCATATAGGAGATTTTCCTGGTCATGTAAAATGCCAAAATGAAAGCCATATACAAGTGAGAAACTGAAATCTCACCAAAATCAGCACATTTAAATTTTGCATCCTATTAGGAGCTTCGTCGTGGAGAAGGAATTTCTTCATGATGGGTTCACCACAGCGAACTAATTTGAATTTGTTTTGTTTGCCATGTCAAATAACCATTCTAATTGGATTCCGTTTTCACCTTCTTCACTTGTTGTACTTTGACTCTTCTACTTGGTCATTATACCTTTTTACCTACATGGAAAGTGAAATAAATATAAATATATAATTTAGATACAATTAACACTAAAATCAATTAAAACACACAAACTAATCTAATTAGACTCTTAACACAAAATATCATGAAAAACAATAATAAAGACTCTACACACTAAAATTTAAGTCCAAAATAGCACAATAATAACCTTAATTCTAAGGTTATCAAGCTTTAGGGCAAACTGCAAAAGGAGTTCACTCAACTAGCCATAAGCTAGAAAGTGAATACACTGCTGAGCTATACAAGGTCAAGCAAGAGTGCAAACAGATGGCTACTAACTTGCAAGCTTAGCTGATTGAACTCAGCCAAGCTCAGTCAAAAATAGAATAGTTGAGGGTCGGTCTAAAAACTGCCAAGCAAACTCTACCTTTGGAAGGAATCAACCAATTCCTTGCCTCCAATGCAGTGGAGAAAGACTTGACCAAATTTTGTGCAAACAATTGTCAGGTGATGTCGCAGCATGTTTTCTTGATCTACAACATGACTTTTCCTCCTTCATAATGTACGATGAAGATGCCATCCCCGATCTAGTGGACAAATTAGGGGATCAATTTAAGGAGCCTAGATCGGTTCAAAATCTATTAGCTAAAATCCTCCCAAAAGAGGAAGAAAGGACAATCCTAAATTTCTCGAAGGAGAAACTAATCAGCCAGATATGTCAAACAAACCTTGAGGTAGAAAAGTAGTTAAGAATAATCGTGGTACAACAGGGTCATTCTGAGTTCTTTTGGTCAGTTTGTAGTATCCGACATGGTGGAATTCAATGACCTGGTAAAGGGCTTCCCATTTTGTGTCCAACTTGTTTGTAGCCTTGCCTCGACTAACCTCATTTCTCCGTAAGACCATATCACTAGGTGATGTAGGAAAAAGTTAAATTATTCTATTGTGAACTTTTCACTGATCTGCAAGTGTACGATATCAATATAGTAAAGTAAATAGGGATCGTTCTAACGGAGACTACATAGACAAGTACTGAAAACCTTCGACAATTTCTATTTAGACGATCACAGATAAGTGTTTTTAGATTCTTAAAAATAAGCTAAACTAGAGTTAAATTAATGTAATTAAACAATGATAAAATATGAAAACAGTGTTTTTCAAATATTTTTAAAAGATGGGTTAGGTACAAGGCTAGCAATTTCTCATGATTATTCAAATTACAAATCAATTTATCCAATTATAATGAATGAGAGTTCAATTCCTAATTATCAATCCAACCTCAATTTTAGTCTCGTGCCATTGGATCCTATCCAATCAATTAATTAGGGGTAGATTTCTCTCTGACCTAATTTAATTAAATTGAGTTTTATTTGTATGGAATTATCAAGAATAACTAATTTATCTAGCTAGTTATGATCACAAATTAACCTAGCCTAATAATTAACACATGTCTATGACGAGGGACAACTTTCATATTACCTCGGCCAACCTAACCAAAATAAGAGTTAGCTACGTTCTTGAATTGCCAATTTTATGTTAATTATTACCTAATTATTATGAGTATTCCAATTAATGATAGTTTAACTTAATATATGAAAAATTACATTACCCGCACCGCACCTAACCCTAAATAATTTAGTAGATCATGATTGGAACAAATAAGCAAGAAGTGATGAAATTGCAAGAATTCATATCTAAAAAATAACTAAAGTTTACATAGTAAAACTTAAATAAAGAATAATTAAGAAGAAGGAGATTACTAGAAACAATCTTGATGGACGAAAAATAAACTTATCGAATTGAAATTCTCTAAATAGATGTTCAATTGCGCGGAAAAAATGAAAGGGAGTATTGAGTTCTACGGCCTAAGTAGTAATTAAAATCTTAGGAACAAAAGTTCAGAGTTTTATTCCTAACTCTCGTAATTATAGCCCTCTAAATAGAATAAAATCACTTGGCCTGTGTCCTGACTCGCTTGGTTCACTTTAAGGTAACGGTTTTGCCTTTAAGCAAATGGCATTCTATTTAGTTTGCTTAAAGCGAACAATATTACCTTGATGATTAGCTTAAAGCGAACATGCTTTTGTTTGGTCTGCTTAAAGCGAATAGTCCCTTCATTGTTGTTCGCTTGAAATGAACATCCCAATCCTCCACCTCATCTTTTACACGCAAATTAACCAACTTGGCCCCTAGCATTTGCACAATAAATCAAAACAAGATAAATAGCTATCGATCCATATTTAACACCAATCAACTACTAATTAAATAAAACTCTATGATGAATAATACAACAATTAACCGCAACATAAACTTACGAAGCCCGAGACTAGATTTACACAATTAAACACAATTAGAACATAAAATAGCTCTAATTATAGAGCTATCAACTCCTCCCAAACTAGCCATTTGATAGTCCTGAGTAAAATAGTAGAAAACAAATGACTAACACAATTAAACATAACAACCACGTAGGAATAGCAATATTAAAAGCGAGTCGAAGTAATTGGCTCGTAAATCTAGTTCAAAATCCAACCAACCACATGATACACATGTTACATAAGTACTCAAACCAAAATAACCACCAAGAATTATATCAAGTAGATTTTATTAAAATATGAATTCAAGAAACCAATTGAACTACTATGGGCCACGTCACACAAAACAATTTGATTCCTGCAACTAGTTTGAAAAATTCCCGAGATCAAGACCCTATAACCATCAATACAATAGAGAAAGATCAGTAGAACCTTAAAGTGACAATTCATGAAAATGATACATACACTGGCAAAGCATTAAGAACCATCTAAATTACTCACAACAGCAAAATAGCTATTCATCAATCCTTTATGACCATCTTTTATTTGGATCTTTCTTTTTTTTTCATGGTTAACGAAAGACACATATTCATCCAAGTAGTTTTATGTCTTTCTTGTTCCTTACCGTGCCCACGTATTACTACGTAAAGCAAGCCGTTATTTTCGTTCACACACATTGGAGCACACAAGGAACTAGCCACGGAAGATGAGTTGATCATACTGTTAGGACTTAATTAACAATAATAGAAACAAATACTTTGCCATGTGTAGACACCTATTTTTGTCCCTTAAGTTGTCCCCTATTTTCCTCTTAATTTGACTCTTAATTTTCTTTTTAATTCACCTATTAATTTCTTCTTAACCTGCTCTTTGATTTCCTTTCAATTTACCCTTTAATTCCTTCTTAATTAGTCTTATGGTGTTTAATTATTAATTTGAAATACTAAGAATGAGTTTTAATATTATTAAGTTTTTAGAATTAAAAAAAAAAATCAAAATAACAATGTTTCGGCTCTTGAACTGTACCGCACGTCAATGTTCAAGATTGAGGTATCAAGCATCTGTAAAAATGTTTTGGCCATGTTTTTCTCTGCTTTTTTTCACCAATTCTCATCAAATATCAGATGCTCCATACTGCCAACATGAAAAGGAATGGTCTTTGACCATTTTTACACTCAATCCACTTCGTTAAAAGCAAAAAAAAAATCAGTCTAAAGGGAGGGACGAAAATTTCTGCTGGAAGAAAAGAAAGAAAATTTTTTCTAAGTTTAAAAATCTTCCAAACAGCCAACTTTGAGCCAAAATTCCAAACGATTGCAAAAGAATTAGACTAAAGTCAAAGAAGAAAAGTTGTAGAGGGTACCTGGGACTACAACTTCTCTTTGTAAAGCTCACGCAAAATCGTTCATCTGGTGGGTGAAAAATATGGTGGAAGAAGGCTGGTTCATCAATCGGAAGCTTGGAGGTGCCGAAAGCAAATTCAGCTCAAACGCACTCCAAGCCAAGTATAACCAATTCCATGGCCACCACATTCCTGAGGTTGAGGTGAGTTAAATGGGCTTTTGAATTGATTGTTTTGGTGACAAAATGCTTATCTTACTATTTTTACATTATTTATGACTTAATTTTCGAATTTAATTTTATAGTTCATAATGTTCAAATTTAATGTTTTTATTGGCTTTAGAATATTTTTGGAGTGTCTCTAAAGGTTTACACGAAAATTTTGTGGATGTTGTATGCAAGTTTGTGTTTGGTTCATATGCCCACTTTCACCCTTTGATTTATGTTCATGTAGTTGTTTATGTAAATTAATTGTTTTATCTTCATGATCTATGTAAAAATTAGAATTTTATGGCTATTTTCTTAGAATTTTTGGGTTAAGGTTTGAAGGTTTCACTTTTTGGGGTGGTTATGGAGTTGGAAGAATTTGGAATGGTTGTTTACCGTTGGGGAAGAAGAGGAAGAAGTTGGGGGAATGTAGAGAAACTTTCAAGTGCATAAATAAAAACAAACTGAACCATAACCCAAAAATGGCTTTGGGCCAATGGTTCAGCAGCAAGTATTACTCCATGGGGGCTTGGGTTCGAATATCCTTGCCCCCATTTTCCTTAGGTTTTTAGTTTTTCCCCCTTGGGTCCATAGGGTTGCCACGTCATCGATGACGTGGCAATTCCTAAAAAAAAGAGAGAAAAGCTTGCTGACATCCTTAGGTTTTTAGTTTTTCCCCCTTGGGTCCATAGGACTGCCACGTCATCGATGACGTGGCACACAAATATTTTTTTTAAAAAGTTCAAAAAAAATTTTATTTGCATTTTAACCCTGCAAATTTCAGATTTTTGCATTTTAGCCCTCAAATAATTTTCTAAATTACATTTTAGCCTTCAAATAATTTTCTTTAATATTACTATTTTTTTTTCCATTCAAATTTCTTCTAAGTTACGTTTTTAATGACAATAACCACCAAGCTTTAATTTGATTTTTGTTTGACATTTTAATATGTTTAATTACCCTTTGATTGTGAAATTACCGTTTTGCCCTTACTTGAATATTAAATTGTAAATAGGCTCTGATTTTGCACATATTTTTCGATTAGTTTCTTTTGTGATGATTTGTGCTTTATTTTTTATGTTTGTTGGTCTCGATATAATATTTATGCTTTTTCTTACTTGTTAAATGATGTGAATCTACTCTTCTGTCCTCAAATTTTGTTTAGTTGCACAACTAGACATTAAATATTTGAATCAAACACAATTTAGTCCATGACTTAATAACTGTATCAATAATATAAAATCGGGCTAGAAGTAAACAATGGCGTGCATGACAAACGACTGTTTTGCCCCTTGGGAGTTAAAGGGCACTACAAGTTAAATGAGTGCGACTTTAAATTGGACCCCGAGCTAAATTTACCTGTCAATGTTATTATTTACCATTTATTTTCATTTCCTCATTAATATGTACATATTTTATTACTTTTAAACTATCTCAAGCACACGTACGCTACAAAGTCAACAATAATGAATACTAAAATTAAAAAGAGAAACGCGATTAACAGAAAATCATGCAACCGGTCCAACGCCAGGGACAAATAGCTTTTAAAATTCAAATCTATCCCAAACCTTCCCATTTTAGAACAGGATTCCCGAACTCATGTTTTTTTTTTTTTTTTTTGAATTACGTGGACGAGGAGTCAATCTAGACTAGGGTTTATTTTCTCTTTAAATTTTGATGTATTTTTGTGTCCCGGCGCACCAACACACCGTGTGGCGACTCCAATCCTGTGTTCCCTAGCTTAGATTATTTTTGTACAATTCATAGTCGCATTTAAAGCCCCGTTATGTAATAGTAAATAGGTGATTCATTTAAATTTGTAATAGTAAGTAGGTAATTTATGTTTGTAAATAGTAAATAGTAAATAGGATTTTTGCATTTAATCACCTATTTCACGAGCACCACATGGCGACGATGCCGGTCCCAAAGGTGTCGGCCAGACCGCGGGTTGTGAGGGGGTACGACAACGTGGCGACTCCACTGGGGACTTTGAGAATCCGGGCACACGATCCGTAAACCAGCAATTTTGTTTAACGCGTTTCTCTCAATTTTACCCCGTTCATTATAAACCGGCTAATTTTTACCGATTTTGTTTTCTATGTTACCGGCTCTATGCCTCATTTTGCGTGCCATGTGCAACGTGTCACTTTAATTGTTCTTTTTCAATTACTTTACACTTGTTTTACTGTATTTCACCATTTTTGCTGTCTTGTGTGCTGGTTTACAGATTTTTGTGTCTCGTTTTACGTGCCACATGCTACGTGTTACTTTAAATATTCTTTTTCAATTACTTTACACTTGTTTTATCGTATTTCACCATTTTTGCTGTCTTGTGTGCTGGTTTACGGATTTTTGTGTCTCGTTTTACGTGCCACATGTTACGTGTTACTTTAATTTTTCTTTTTCAATTACTTTACACTTGTTTTACCGTATTTCGCCATTTTTACTGTCCTGTGTGCTGGTTTATGGATTTTGGGTCTCGTTTTATGTGCCACATGCTATGTGTTACTTTATTTGTTCTTTTCAAATTATTTTTAGACTTGTTTTACTATATTTCACTACGTTTGCTGTCTTGAGTACCCATTTGCTCAATTTAGGTCTCGTTTTACGTGCCATACCCTGTCTGCCTATGGTGTGATTTGTTCTTGCTTTATTGTACATGTTTTAATATATTTTGCTATTATACCTGTTTGTGGTTAATTTGGGAGAAATTTTTGGGGTGTTGGGGTGCATCAAACCTTTAGAGCCAAACGCGCTAAAATGTGTGAATCTTACCGCCTCCAAGTGAACACAGCATAACACATGTCTCATTTATTGCATGTCCTATTTTTGTGGGTGTCGTTCCCGCATTCCCTGTAGGAATTAAGACGATCTACCCAGATATGCGGCCGTGGCACAATGTGCACGTAACGGTATCTGTGACGATCACCTGACCACCGACGATAAGGCCCATCGAAATTGACGGATTTTATTTTTGGGCCCAAAGTCTGAAGGTTCGGGAACCAAGCCCATCTAGATTGCATTAGTAAGCCAAGCCTCATATTCATATAGCTTAAACCATAGGGCAGAACTGTGTGGACCTTGTTTAGGACACTAGACACGAGGTGGTAGGACCCACCCATTTATCTGGCTTGTAATAGTAAATAGCTTTACAATTTTGTAATGTAATAGTAATTAGTTTTTCTGATTCGTATGATTTACTTTGGCCATGTAATTTGTATCTACTTCCCACAAGAAAGAGTAAATTTTGGTTTTTGCGTTGCATAAGCCTTAGGTAGGGTCAAAGGCATATGGTTGCCAGACCCAAATAGGAGACCCATCCCCGCGACATGTTTCCAAAGTTTTATTTTCCCTTGTGTGCATTTATGCTAACCCCAGCGTTGTAGTGCCACCGTAGGCTACTTATTGCATATCATTAGTCGTAGAAGGGATACCCTGTCGGATACCCTGTGTATAGAATTGCATACCTATCCCTAGGTACATAACCTACAATGGGATTTGCAAGCTTGCGTGTTCATTTTATAAAGGCTCTGAAGGGGTACAAGCCATACTCAGGTAAGGCTAACATGTATTTCATGCAGATGAGTTCCGCTCGAGTAATTGGAAAGGCGACCAAAGTGCCCTATTTGCTACAGGAGTGGGAACGAAACATGCATGTAGTCTCGGGCTAGAAGTAAACAATGGCGTGCATGACAAACGACTGTTTTGCCCCTTGGGAGTTAAAGGGCACTACAAGTTAAATGAGTGCGACTTTAAATTGGACCCCGAGCTAAATTTACCTGTCAATGTTATTATTTACCATTTATTTTCATTTCCTCATTAATATGTACATATTTTATTACTTTTAAACTATCTCAAGCACACGTACGCTACAAAGTCAACAATAATGAATACTAAAATTAAAAAGAGAAACGCGATAAAATCATGCAACCGGTCCAACGCCGGGTAAAGTGGGTGCCGAGGAAAATTCAAATCTATCCCAAACCTTCCCATTTTACAACAGGATTCCCGAACTCATGTTTTTTTTTTTTTTTTTTTTTTTACACATCAGGAGTCAATCTAGACTAGGGTTTATTTTCTCTTTAAATTTTGATGTATTTTTGTGTCCCGGCGCACCAACACACCGTGTGGCGACTCCAATCCTGTGTTCCCTAGCTTAGATTATTTCTTGTACAATTCATAGTCGCATTTAAAGCCCCGTTATGTAATAGTAAATAGGTGATTCATTTAAATTTGTAATAGTAAGTAGGTAATTTATGTTTGTAAATAGTAAATAGTAAATAGTAAATAGGATTTTTGCATTTAATCGCCTATTTCACGGCAGCACATGGCGACGGTGCCAGTCCCAAAGGTGCCGGCCAGACCGTGGGTTTTTGGGGGGGGGGTGCGACACCATGGATTAACACGCATATTAACAAAGGCCTACCTCATTTCAAACTCTATTCCTATTGATGAATCACAAGAAAATAATTTCAACTATTTTCAAAAATGTATTATGATAAGTTTATAATTGTACTATATTTTATGTGTCAATTACCACGTTTTTATGTGTTGGAATCAAGATTTGAGTTATTATTGAGCTTAATTTGGTTATTCTTAGTTTTGGTAGGTTTAAAGTGAAAAAGAGCTGAAAAAGATGGAAAAAAATGAAAGAAAATGCTAAGGGCGGAACATGCACCAAAGAGTAGAAGCCATTTTGGATGTTGTTTCGTATTTTAAGCATAAATTTCGAGTCCAAGCTCTGATTGAGATGATTTTAGATGATTTGGAAAGATATTGAACTTTCGTGTTTTGAGTTTTCCAAGATTCTATAGGTATCTATTTCAAAATTGCAAAGTTGGAAAATGTGTACCGGCAAGGAGCGATTCTGACACATTTTGGTAGATTCAGTATAAATTTCTTATCTAAGCTTCAATTGAGGTGATTAAAGAAGTTTTAGAAAGAAAAGACATAGATCTACAACTTTCATGTTTTGAGTTTTTCCCAATTCAATTTTTATCAGGGTCAAAATCGAAGCCAAAAGTGAAACTCAGCGCACATGCGTTGGGGTTGTGCTGTGCATGTGCGCTGGCAACTTTATGGCACTGCCTAGCGTGCACATGCGCGCCAAAACCTCAGCGCATGTGCGCACGAAGCAGCTGAATTGCATATTTTTGAGTTTTTGATGGATTTTTTCGGCCGGTTGAATCCTCTTTTTCACCCGATTTCAAGTTCTTGTCAGTAGGTATTATTTGTAACCCTAAATACTCATTATAAATACCCCAAGTTGGGTGAGAAAAAGGAATCGACACTTTTATTTTCTTGTTGGCTAGGGTTTTAGCAGAAAATTTTCCTCTTTATTCTTTCATGGCACTTTGTGCCTAAACTCTTTTCTTGATAGAGGGAATTGAAGCCATGGTCAATTCTACAAAGTTGTGAGACTTCTAGTGCTTAAATTATTCACTTTTATCTCAAGTATTGATTATTTTTCTGCGATTAAATTTATGATTATTCTTTTTCGCTTATTATTGCTGTAGAATACTAAGTTATTAGAATTAATCTACCGCTAGATTGTTTTAACCGCGTGTGCTTAATACAAACTATGAAGCAACTGACTTTGATAATTACTGGAATTGTGTTATTGAATTTAGGAAAATTAATCATCTAATTATCATAACCGCGTGTGTTTATGTTTAATTAGTCTAATTGCTCTACGTGTTGATTTTAATGCTTCTATTAATTAATCTTTGGCGCGTGTCTGGGTTAAATTAATAGTTAGGGTTAATTGGATCGTGTGTTGAAAATTAACTAACTTTAGAAAGAAATAAGAATCAACTTTGAATTGGTATCCGTTCGGGTTAATTCTTCAATTAGTGCTTGATATAAATTGAATTATCTTGTGTGTCAAGGATCGACTAGTGAAGTTGCCATGGTGGATATGACCAAAACCAAGATCGTTCTTAATCAAATTCTCTCCAATTATTTTATTATTTTAGTTTTAGTTTAAAGGAATTCAAAACCCCATTTTTCTAATTTAGCACGAAAATAATCCCAGTTCTCTATGGGACGAATTCAACTCACCACTACATATTGAGAGTTGTTAATTTTGGGTGGTTACGACTGCATTGCAACTCGACAGCATATTTTTTGCACACCATATTATCAATCAAAAATACTTCACGCAACTCATTTCTAATATCACTAGCTCTAAAAAATTGGTATCAAAAGAATGTACAACTTAATATATGTCCTGGCTTCAAATCATTTATGAAAAAGAATGTAATAAAGAAACATACGACTCTAAAGCATAGGTTGTTATGTCATCAACAACTAACATCAACCCATCATAGCATTCCATCCTAATCACAACACAACTTATACAAAATATTTCACTAAAAGGTTGAAAAGACCACTTAAACTAACATCACAGATGGAAAAGACTCCCCAATAATATGTGAACACAATAAAATGTCTCTAAACCACTACTTATCCAACATCACAACACCGAAGATAAGTAGTACACAAAATCAGACTGATACAACAAAATGATGAAAACTAACAAAAGTGAACAGAAAAGCCTTTCTTGAGTTAATAGTGCAAACTGTCAAGACGTTCTGAAAGGACAAGCTTCGTCAATTCCAGATGTTCCGTTGTGAGTTTGAGGACCTATTCTCATTCTTCTATTGTGGGCCATAGTACCACTATGGTGGTGGGGTCTTTATCAAGTTAGCTCAATGGAACATATCAAAAGGACTTATTTGATCCAATTTCCCTGCAATAATGTCCATTTACTAATGCAGCTCATCTAGACTTTGAATGTGATAATATAAAAGTTCCTTCTTAGAATCTTCATTGCCGGGTAAAAAGTAGACATATCTAGATTCGGTCTTAGTGGTGGCACTAGCGAAGGTCCATTCTATTGGGCTATAGACCGCGTTGCTGGTTAAGCCTCTTCTTCATCTTCCTCATCTAAAGGCTCATCACCACCATCACCACTCTCACCATCTCCGAATCCCATAGCCTCTACTCAAACTCTGACATGTAAGTCCGATGATGTCAAACAATGGTCTTTAAACATGTATTATTTATAGACTTCTTAGGAAGGAGTTTCTTTTTAGTAGCCGTATGAAGTCCTACAGTGTGACACGTTTGAGTAATCAAATTAGGAAAAATAAGACCCACATGCGCATGACTCCCGTTTTGAAAGACTCCTGCTGGATTTCCTAATCACAATTCCAACATCAATTGATAACCCCTTTAAAATAGCATATAACAAAAAAGCTCTATCTAGAGTGACTTCATTTTTGTGAGAAATAGGTATGAACTGAGCACATATAAACTTCATCCACACTTTTGCTTTAAGACACAAATATTCAGTTTTACCCAATTTCTTCCCAACAGTAATTACATTTGCTACATCATCATAATCTATCTCCCCATTCACAAATCATTGAACTAGTTATTAGGAATATTAGGAAGCTTGTAGATACCATTAATGACTTCCTTACTAAAACTCACAGGGACTTGTCTCACTTTTACTTATGTCCAGTCATATTAAGAGTATTACCAATAAACTCACAAACTAAGTTTCCATTACCTAGAAAAGTCAGAACCTGACAAAAAGCACCCCACTTCCTAGCTTGAATTGCGGCTAGAATATTACAATGAATATCATCAGCTTCCTTGTTATTTTTAACCCTTATAGGAGAGAAATCAAAACTACTTTCATGACAAGTGTTCCTTACGTTTTTGTAGTTTATCAAGAAGTTCCTCCACTTCGTTGGACACAAACTTATTCTCATTATAAGATGAATTAGTTTGTTTTTCTCTTTTTACCCATTTTTCTTTCAATTCAACACAAGCAATTGATTAAATTAATTCCCCAAGTCACAAATCAACACAAACAACCCAAACAATTCTCCACCAAAATTTAAAGCATACAATCACCAAGTTGATAATTCAAGCAATACCAACAATATTCACCCAACAAATTAATCTAAACAAGTTATGGTCAACCACAATTCAGTCACAAATTAATCACTAACTTCAACAAATTTAATCAACTAATAATTCCAAAATCCATCCAAATAGTATAAATAAACGATATTAATTGAATTATTGTAAAAATTTTCCAATTAAAGTAACCAATTTGTGGTTAAAATCCAAAACTATTGCTAACCAGTTTGATGGATCGAGAAATAACCATGACCCAAGTGAACCATGGTGGCTTACGGTGTTAGATGTAATACTTGGTAGGAAGGCAAGGGTGGAACTAAGATTTTATAGTGGTGGTGGTGCAAAGGGAAAAAAAGGGGACTTTGATGTGGAGAAGGAAAGAAAGAAGGGGAAAGAGGTTGCGGGCTTAATCCATTTAGAAATATAGGGGGAGAAGAGGAAGAAATAGAGGCAGCTTACCCAAAAGTGGAAGAAAGAAGGTTTAAGAAGTTAGGGTTGACTCGCTTCAAAATCCCATCTGAAGCATTCACTTAAAGAGAACCAATTTAGCCTTGTATGTACGCTTTAAGCGAATAGTCTTCTGTTTCATTCCCTTAAAGTGAACGGTTCCCTTTGATTTTATTCTCTCTAAGTGAACATGATTCTATTTTGTTAGCTTGAAGCGAACTGTTGTACTATCTTGGTTTGCTTTAAGTGAACCCTCTTCTATTTAATTCGCTTGCACTGAACTCGTTCTCTTGATTTTGTTCGCTCCAAGTGAAAATGGCTCTGTTTTATTCACTTAAAGCGACAGATGATTACAGTGTTGTGATTTACTTTAAGTGAACCCCTATCTTCCAAATCCAATCTCCAATCCAATTTGTGGCCCTGCAACGAAAATTCAATGTCAACTCTAAATTTAAAAATTAAAATTTAAAAAAAATATGAAACACAAACATAAAATTATTCAAAAATGATAAAGTAAAACACAATGCTTGTGTTGCTGCCCTTGAAGCACTCCTTTTAAGTCACTAGCTTGACTTTGATTGTCTCGGCCAAAATTAATCATCAAAGTGGATGCCCTCACGCCGATTACCAATATCGCCTGCACAGTGGAGTTTAAGTTTACCCCAATTAATTTTAAAAATTGAAGAATCTTGCCTTCTCAACCCCACTGCACCATAAGGAAATACACAAACTACTTCATATGGACTACTCTACCTTGACTTCAATTTTTTAGGAAATAGTCAAAGGCAAGAATTGTAGATCAGCATTTTGCCACCCAGTAGAAACTCTTCATAGAAAATATGCTTATCAAGCCACACTTTTCTCTCTTCTTATAAATCCATGCATTTTGATAAGTCTCATCCCTAAACTCTTCCAATTCATAGAGTTCCAACAACCACTTTTCACTGGCAATTTTTCCATCAAAATTCAATGCATTAATTGCCCAGAACGCCTATGTTCTAATTCCATGGTTAATGGCATGTCCTCTCAAAAACCAACCTATATGGGGCATCCTTATAGGGGTTTTAAATATGGTCTGATAAACCCATATTACATCATCAAGCTTACAAGCCCAATCCTTTCATGAAGTGTTCACAGTGTTCTCTGGATTGCGCTTCAACTCTCGGTTTGAAATCTCAACCTATCCTAATGTTTGGGGATGGTAAGGTAAGGAAATTTTATGCTTCACCTATATTTGGACAGTAGAACTTCAAACTGAGAGTTCTTGAAATGTGAGCACCCATCACTTATTATTTCCCGTGGTATGCCAAACCTTCAAAAAATGTTGTGGCAAATGACTTTTGTGACAACTCTTGCATATTCATTTGGTGGCAAGGCTACTGCTTCAACCCACTTGAAAACATAATCCACTACCATCAAAATGTACCTGTTAGAAAAAGAACTTGGGAATGGTGACATAAAATTGATCTCCCTAACATCAAACAACTCAACCACTAGAATATTGTTTAAGGGCATCTCGTTCCTACGAGATATATTTCCTGCTCTTTGGCATATATCGTAGTATTGAACAAACTTCCTGGCTTCTGAAAACAATGACGGCTTGTATAATCCACTATGAAGAACTTTAGTATCAGTTCATTGATCCCTGTGGTGCCTCTCAACTTGTAATTAATGACATATTCGAAGTACATGTTGCATCTCATCCTCGAGCAAACACCTCCAGATCATTTGGTCACTACACCACCTATACAAGTAAGGCTAATCCAGTAGTAAAATTTCAAATATGAGAAAACTTCTTCTGATTATAGTCCATTGACGGTAAAAGAACTCTTGCCACTAAGTAATTGACTATGTCTACATTCCATGGATTTCACACCAATTGCCATAACTTCTCTTCCAAAAACTCCTTTCTTATGGGTGACAACTCTGAACCTTCTTTCTTTGATAATTCAAATCTTGACAAGTAATCTACTACTAAGTTTTCACTTCCTTCCGTGTCAACTGTTTCCCAGTCAAATTCCCACAGCAATAAAATCCAACAAATTAGTCTAGGTTTTGCATCAATTTTATAAAATAAATACTTCAATGTGAAATGATCTGTATGAACTATTATTTTCAAGTCAATCAAATAAGGAACAAAACTTGTCAAAAGCTAACATAACAACTAGTAACTCTTCTTCAGTTGTCAAATAATTTGCCTGAGCTTCACTATGAGTCCTATTAGCATAATAAATGACATAAAAATTTTTGTCAATCTTCTGACAAAGGACTGCACCCATAGCAAAATCACTAGCATCACACATCAGGTCGAAAGGCACAGACCAAATCAAGCTCTACATCTACATGTGCAGAAACTAAGGCTCTTTTCAAAATATTCCTAAATGCATTCAAGTAAATCAATTACCATCAAAATTGAAAGTCACATTTTTTTGCAATAAAGCATAAAAGGGTTTAGATATTAAGGAAAAACTTTAATAAAACGCTTGTAATACCTGGAACTCACTAAAAAGGTCCTTATTCCTTCTATATTATTAGGTGGAGGTAATTTTTCAAAAACTTCAATTTTAGCCATGTCCATCTCAATTCCCTTTGCTGAAACTTTGTGACCTAAAACTATCCCTTTTTGCAACATGAAATGACATTTTTCCCCGTTAAGTGCAAGATTGGTTTCTTCACATCATTCAAGGACTAAGGATAAGTTATGCAAGTAATCATCAAATGTACACCCCAATACAGAAATGTCATCCATGAAACTTTTTATGCATTTTTTGTTCATGTCATGAAAAACTGCAAACATGCATATTTGGAATATGCCTGGTGCATTACATAAACCAAAAGGTATTTTCCAATAAGTGAAGATGCCATATAGACAAGAGAAGGTAGTTTTACAATTGATCCTCCGGGGCTATGTTAATCTTAAAGTAGCCAAAGTAACCATCCAACAAACAATAAATGGCATGACCTTCTAGTCTTTCTAACATTTAATAAATGAATAATAATGGAAAATGGTCCTCACTGGTGGCTTCATTTAATTTCCTATAATCAATGCATACTCTCCATCCTATGACCAACTTAGAAGGAATTAACTCATTGTTCTCATTTGTTATCACTATCACCCCTCCCTTCTTAAGTACCACTCGAGTATGACTAACCCATTCACTATTACTGATCGCATATATATTCCTTGCATCTAGTAATTTTATTACCTCTTTCCTTAGCACCTTTTCCAACGTGGGCTAAGGTTGTCTACAAGCCCTGTAATTTTTAGTATTAAAATTTTAAGCATGCAAATAACATCATGAATATTCCATGCAATTGCACTCTTATGCTTTCTCAAGACATCAAGTAACTCATAATTGCTCATTAGACAAATTAACACTAGCAATAACTGGAAAAGTAGAATGTCTTAGTTTCATCTTTACATAACTGCTCATCAGGCAAATCAACACTAGCAATAACTGGAAAAGTTTCATCTTTACCTAAAAATGCATATTTTAAGTGTACCAGAAGCGGTTTTAATTCTACCTTGGGAAGGGTTCATGTGTCAAAGACCCCCTTACCTAACTCTTGTTAGCGAACTGACTCCTAGACTAGAGGATTTGCCTCTAGCATCTTCAATGTCCTTGCTTCTTCATCATGTTTTTCCACATCTCTCGCATGTATCAAAGCCTTTTCTAGTGGCTGGTATGGAATTTCATACCTACAAAAATCATCCACAAGTTTATCAATAACATCAATCATCATAATATCATCATAAATGGAAGGAAGTTTGAGAAAATTAAAGACAAAAAAATTGACGGTTTGATTATGAACTCTCAATTGTAACTTCCCTTCTTGGACATTTATCAATGCCCTGCCAGTCACCAAAAATTGCTTCCCAAGGATTAGCGGCATGTCCTTTTCCTCTTCCGTGTCTAGCTATATAATGAAATTTGTAGACAAATAGCACCCACTTTTATCAGAATATCTTTAACAATATCCTCATGGTACTTAATGCTTCTATCAGCTAGTTGAAATGGGTTCAAGTTCTTGGCCGTTCAACTTCTTGTAGATTGATAATTGTTAACTCTCTAAAAGAGTTATTTTCATGCATTTATCTTGACTTTAATTGGTTTCTGAGAGTTGCATCTAGCAACTAGGTTATTTTGGTTATTTTAATGGTTTTAGTGTCAAAATATTAGCTTGTGTCTTTTTAAACTTTAAATACACTTACTTATGTGTTTTATGATGTTTTCATAAGTTTGAAGTGCTTCGATAGTCAAACGAGATGAAAATAGGGCAAAAATAGTGAACCAAGTGAGGAAGCTGGGTGAAGTGCTACTACACCTAGGGAGTCTTAGTCGTGCCTGGGCTATGGCTCGAAGTGGGAAAATATGCATTTTAAGTGCTTCGGGTTTCTTTGGGGCATTTTTAACCTACAAACTTGAAGTATAAAATAAAACCCTATTGGGCATTATAAATATGTGTCCTAGGGTATGAGAATAGAATAACTTGATGGTAATATAACATAGTTTAGCATAGTATGGAGTAGAGTAGCCATCACAGAGGAAATCATTAGAAGGATTAGTCATCAACTTATAAGAGGAGATTTATCAAGGCGAAGAAGTGAACACAACTAAGCATAGTTTTTCTTCCTTTTTCTCTCCTTTGTTATTCAATATACTCTATGATGTTTAGGAAACAACCTTCTTCTATATTTATTCCTATGATTATACACTAAACCTTAACTAGGGTTTTATTCAGATTTTACCATAAAGATTGATTGATGAGATTTTGAACATTCGTTTTAATTTCATATGTTTATTTACTTATTTGAAATTTTATTAATGCCTTTAAATAATTGGCCACCTTCTAGAGTGATCTGTAAATCTTAAATGAAAATTGAGAAAGGCGACTCAGGATTAGGACGGGTTGAAATAGTCTTTGTTTAGAACAATTGCCCATATGTTGAACTATTTCATAGGTACACGTAGCAATCATGTTAGACAGTCAGTTAAGGTCACATTATGCTCTAATTAGGTCTTTAATCCACATTGAGATATAGTGGATTGGTCAAGGTTATTAGATGTGCCTGAATTCTAGCCGAAACTTGCAATTACAAAAAGGACCCTAGATTAGTAAGCAAACTATGAAATTTAAGGAATGTTAAATCAAGGCAATTAATTGGATTGGTTATGAATAAACCGTAGGTTTAATATGTATGGTTTTGTGGTTAGTTATCTAGGCTATTAATTCTTTGTTTTCATTTGTGTTTTATTGTTTAGATAGAATTTTACGTGTCATTCTGGTAGTTGTCAACTATGTTAAGCATAGTCCTTATTGGAACGATCTCTACTTATACTGTATTACTTGTTTAATTCGTACACTTGCAGATGCAAATTTGACTCTATACTAGACCGCATACAAGTTTCTGGTATCGTTGATAGGGACTGTGACTTGACATAGTAGTATGTTTTGACAATATCATATTAAGCATACTGACACTAGTTTAAACATTTTCTTGCTTTTTATTGTTTGTTTTGCAGGTTTTTTTACTAGGTTTATGCCCGAAGGTTGAAAGGAACACTACTTTCTTTAGACCTAGACATTGAATGTACTACTAGCCATTTGAGAAGGAAGGCAAGGAGATGTTTACAGCCAATCGTAGTCATGGCTGACAGTTATAATCCTGTAAATCAAGTCATACAAGTACTGTCAAATCCAGTGAACCAAGGTCTCTTAAGGACTTTGTTGTACCTATAGTAGATGGACTTCAGTCGAGTATACTGAAACTGAGAATTCAAGCGAACAACATTGAACTGAAGTTGCAAATCATTTAGATAGTACAATCTTCTGCTATGTTTGATGGGATTCTAGGTGATGATTGAAAAGCTCGCATCTTCAACTTCTTGGAGATTTGTGACACGTTTCAGCATATTGAAGTTTTGGACGATACCATTAGGCTAAGGCTTACTTCCCATTCTCACCAAGGGATAAGGCCAAGCTTGGTTTATTTCTTAACTACTAGGTTCCATCATGACCTGAATGATCTTGACAGATGCTCCTAACCAAGTTCTTTCCACAATCAAAGACAGAAAAGCTAAGGAACGACATCACTTCTTTTGTGCAGCAAAATAATGAGCCACTTCGAAACTTCAAAAATATGTGCAACATGAACCAGTGTATGAAGCTTGGAAAAGATTTAAGGACCTACTGAGGTTGTGTCTATAACGTGGTATTCCAACTTGGCTACAGATTCAAACATTCTAAAAAGTGTTGCAAGGATCAACTAGAACTATAATTGATATAGTAGCTGAGAAGCCATTATGAGCAAATCACTTGATGAAGCATTGAAGATGCTATAGGACATGTCTTCAAACAACTATCAGTAGTCCAATTAGAGAGTCGTAGCAAGGAGAACAATAGGGGTTTATAAAGTTGATGTTTTCAGAGCCTTCATGGTACAGTTAGCCGCACCATAAAACAACAAGATAGACAATATGGGTATGCCGGGTAAACAACTTCAAAGTCTTTTTTATCTCTTGCTAGGTATGCCAGGAGGGACATTCTACGAAGCAGTGCCCAAATAATCAAGAAGCAATTAACTATGTTGGCAACTGTAATAGAAACCAAAGAGATCATCTCTGATACCTACAATTTAAGTTGGAGGAACCACCCAAAATTTTCATGGAATAACAACTAGCAGGTTGGACCATCATCATCTATACGACCACAAGCTCCACCAAGATTTCAAAATCAAATTATGCTACCAAAAAAAGGGTTGGAAAAGAAGAAAAATGTGGAGGATTTGCATAGATAATACATGAAAAGAATGATTTAACACTTCAAAGCATCAATGCATACTGCCAAGCCACACAACATCCATTTAGAATCTAGAGAGTCAAATACGGCAGCTGGCAAATTCTATCAACAATAGGACCCAAGATTCTTTCCCGATGATATTGAGGGAAACCCAAGAAGGGAAGCAAGGGAATAATGCAAAGCATTAACACTCTATAGTGGCAAATAGTTAGGACTTAAGGATAGTAATACTAAAGCACAAAAGTACAAACAAACCAGCAGGGAAGATGATGTCATTCTAGAATCAGTTGCACAAGAAGGTAACTTGAATAATAAAGTGGTACTTCTAAAGATACCATATCCTCAAAGGTAGAAAAAGTAAAATCTAGATGGGCAATTCAAAAAATTCCCTAAAAATTTTCAAGAAACTTCACCTAAAAATTCCATTCGCTAGTATTGGAACAAAGAACTAGTTATGTGAAGTTCAAGAAGGGTATTTTGTTTTGAAAGAAGAGGTTAGATGATTTTGAGACGACTGCTTAACAGAGGAGTGAGCATAGTATTACAGCAGAAGCTACCACCCAAGCTAAAGGATACTAGAAGCTTTATGATATCATGCGCAATTGGAACACAGTTCATAAGTAAGGCTTTATATGATCTTGGTGCTAGTATTAATTTAATGCCTTTTTCACAAGTGTTTTAAAAAATTGAATGGGGGTGAAGTGAAGCCGACATTGGTGACCCTCCATCTAGCAAATCACTGATTAGCAAATTCAAGGGGAATTATTGAAGATGTGTTCGTAAAGTAGATAAGTTTATATTTCCTACAGATTTTATTGTACTTGATTTTGAAGAGGATGAAAAATTCCTATAATTCTTGATAGACCATTCTTACCTACAGGTAGAACCCTTGTTGATGTACAAAATGTTGAACTATGAGAATGAATGAGGATGAGGTAAAATTTAAAGTTTTTAAACCTATGAAAATGCCTAACCAAGATATGGAGTGTTTTGCAGTCAATGCAGTTGAGTGAGGCCACAGCCAAACCTTCTATGAAACAAAAATTGAGTTTAAGTCCAACATGGAAAGAGATGATGTAAAAGGAGGTGTTCAAATGGGTAGATGAAAGTATCATTAACTTAATCCCCGATAGAAATTGGATAAGGCTTTTTTGCTACATACCAAGAAGAGGTAAGAAAGAATTAATAACTGGGTAGAAGAACAAGAAGAACGAGCTGGATCCTACGAGCTGGACCCTATTATGCCCCTTCCACCTCCAAAACACCCCCCAACACTCTTAAACTCTTCTAAACCCTTACTAACACAAAACCCACTAGATTTATACTTGTAATCTTGCAAAAATTTCACAAAGAACTCACTTTTGTTTGTTTTTCAGCACATTAAAAAAGAAGGGAGTTTTTAACGAGAACATCAAGAAAGCTAAACTCTTTGAGGATTCTTTTTACAACTCAAGGAGGCTACATGAAGGAGTTACAAGCGTCTAATTTGGTGATTTCTATTCTATTTAATGCTCTTAATTTTGATTTTTTTCCCTTTAGTTGTGCTTTGATTGGTGAAATTACTTGGTTAGAGTTGAAGTTTTCTAGGATTGTGAGCTTAAATTTGCATAATAAGAACATGATTTTTCTTAATTTGAGTCGATTGGTGTTCTTTATTTTGTTCTTTACCTATACCAAGGTTAATTTAACTTAATGTTAATTTGAAGTTGAAATCATGGCATCTGAAGGGAAGAAAGTTTCTAAGGCAAGTAGTTCTTCAAAGAAAAATTATGCTAAAAATCAATTCCTTTCGCATAAAGCTTATGAAAGATTTGAAGAAAATTACATTAATAAGAAGTTAATTCATGAAAGAGTGTTTAACCTTGATGTTGCTTGGGAACATAATAACCTCTTGAATCAAGTAGAAACTATGATTAAAAAGAAAGGTTGGACAAAATTTTGTATGCATCATGAGTTTGTCATTGAACAAGTTATTAGGTAACTCTACTGAAATGTGCTTGAACATGATAATGGGAATGTTTTGGTTAGAAGGAAGAGAGTTATCTGTACTCATGATTCATTGAATAATTATTTTGGTGTTTCATCTATCGATAGAGATGGATATAAGAAGTACCAAAGGCAATATGATCTGGATTTGGTAAAATGTCTAAATTTCTTTGTGATGGTGTTGATGTATCTTGGTATGTAGCTAAGACTCATGCTATGAGAACAAAAAAATATTTTCCAATTAATTTTTTGTCCCAAATTACAACTGTTTGGTATAATTTTTTCAACACTTCAATATTTCTGGGTTTGCATGCAATAGATGTTACTAAAAATAGAATTGTGTTGCTATATTTCTTACAAAAGGGAAAAGCATTGACATTGGTCTTGTAATTCATACAAAAAATTTTCATATAGCTAGAACAAAAATTATGGGACTTTGGATTCCTTACTTAATCACTCAATTATGTCTTGATGTAGGAGTTTGTAGGGATGAAATGGATAAGAAAATTACTACCAAGAACCCAATTGATATTCAAGAAGTAACAAGGATGCAACCAAGTTCAAAGCAATCATGCAAAGGAATTTTATCAAGCTCAAGAAATCCTTCAACCACCAATCGAAGTGTAGAGAGCTGCTCGTTGAATCTTGAATGACAAACGACGCATCAATATCATTATATGAAGACTATGGGATAGTTAGTTCAGTACATTGGTGACATAAGTGATACCAGCCTCAAATATTGATATTATAAAAGTTCCAACATTCCAGACGACACCCACTTATGAGAAAGAAGAGCAAGAGGAAGATGAATTAAGTGATGAAACCGATGAAGAGTCAACGAGTGATGACGATGAAGAGAAAGATTGATGAAGCCACAACAAATTAGGGGAGTGTTGTTTTTGTCATTTTTTTTCATTATGTTAGTATTTTTATTATTTTTAGTTGTAATTTGAAACATTGAGAGCAATGTTTCGTATTAAGTTGAGAGATGTGTTTGTAATTTTGGTGGTGTCATTGTGATTATGTATTATATGTTGTTTTGGGAGTGTTGTTTTTATTTATGTTCATCTTTGTGGTGAATTTTTGTTAGAGTTTAGGGTTTTCTTTTTGAAATTTGTTCTAAAAACACAAAAAGATTTTTGATTTTTTTGGTAATTTTTATTAGTCTTGAGAATCTGACTTTGTAAAAGATCCTATCTATCGAATGATAGCCTTCTGATGGCTTGTTTTGAAAAACAATATCCTAGTTATTTCATTTATAAACACCTAAATCCTACTACTAACTAGGTGGTAACACAAAAGTATGCAGCTGTTAACTAGTAGTAAAGGGAAGTAGGGATCGTACCTACAAGGATTAGTCGATAATTACTAATTATTTGATTAGGTTACTAGTTGAATTGATTGAATAAAGAGATTTGATTAAAATTAAAAATTGAAACTAAGAAAGCAATTTAAGTAAACATTAAGACTAAAGAAATATTTTTTAATAAAGCATTTAAAGAAAAAAGTAACAGGGAACCATTTTAAGATAACAACTAACTAATCAAAACTATTAATTATCACTTAACATGCTAAATTAAAGAAAGCCAACAAACTATTCTAAGGAAGTATGTAAAAAGAAAGAATTATTAGAAAGCAATTAACTAGTCTAAAATACAAATTAACCCTAAGAAAGCATAATTAAGTAAGCCTATTAGTTAATCTACCAATTAAACTTAGAAAACAATTAAAGAAACCAATTAAATAGAAAAGCCAATAAACTAATGTACCTTAATTAATTAATCCAAACAGCAAATCACCACTCAGAAATCATTTTTTAAGAAAGCCCATGAATTAATCTAACAATTATACTAAGAAATCATGCGAAGGAAGCAATTAGATGAAAGCAATTAAATTAATTAAACCAAGGAAATATGAAATTAAAGATTAACTAAAAGAGTTATTAACATAAACAAAGAACTTACTACTAAAATGCTTCAATCTTTAACTAGCAAATTAAGATTACAAGAAAGAGAAATGAAAAATCTTAATCTAATCTAAGAAAACCTTCCTCAAATGGGGAGGAAAAAGGAAGAGAACTAATATCTACGCTAGCCTATTCTTGCTAGCTTTGTGATGGGTCTTCTATGCCTGAATGAGGCTTAAAAGGGGTATATGTATAGTGCTAGGGTCATGGGGATATGATGCAACAAAATTCAGCCCTGAACTAAAACTTTTTCACCAGCCCAGTCATTCATATCGCAATATAGTTCGTTTTGCACATGAAATTGGTATCTCAAAACGCACTGCAACTTCTACAACACTTCACTATTTTACTTCGAAAATCTTTGTCTTACATTCGATTGATGCGCCGTTGCTTTTCATGTGACCCTAATACATAGAAGAATATTATTATCTATAATAAACACTTGAAATAACTCCTAAACATTTAGATGAAATTCTCACAAAAGAGACAAAAAGTGAAAGACAAAACAAAGATGAATGAAAACTTAAATCCCAACGAAGTTAGATTAAAGACATCCGTACTCTAAACACAAGAACCAAATAAAATATGATAATATTTACCTAAATAAATACTAAAATACCTAATAAACATATACTAAAATATTTTAACACAGAAAAGTAAAAATAGATGAAAACACACATTAAAACACTAAGAACGGTCAAAACTAGTAGCAAATCGTCAAGTTTAGGGTACATAAAGCTCTAGTTTCCAAGAGTTATCACATCTCCAAACTTAAGCTTTTACTCATAGCCAAAGCAAAAATAAAAGACAAGAAAAAGTTCAACAAAAATGACACACTCAAAACACAAGACACAACATGGAAAAAAGTTCAAGAAAAATGACAGACACAAAATACAAGACACAAAACACAACATAGAAGACACCACCAAGAAGACAACACAAAAGGTGAATAGTGGTTGTACTTTAAATAATTAGGAGACCTTTCAAGGGACCTTAAATACCATACAGCAATTGACTCGTCCAAATTAGCCATTCCAAGTTTTTCCACTTTCTCAAGGAAAAATGTTCAATTGTCAATACAAGCTTTCAAATAGCCAGGAATTATCCGTAATCAAAGACATTTTCAAAACAATTACGCTTCATTCATCCAAAACACACTTTTGTTCATTAAAAGGGTTACAAAGCTCTTCAACCATCTCGACAAGGCCACATGGAAATAGAAAGATCATTAGGACTTGACCTATTATGCACATGTGACACACAAATGGAAGAATTACTATAATTTTAGTGATCAATACAATGATATCAAAAATGGGTATTACAAATATTTTCTCCTCAACTTGTTGGTAAACTAAAACGTAAAGGCTCAGTTCGAAGACTGTGCTTCTACTTGCATCATTTAAAGCAATTCTAATAGCCATTTCAGAGAAACAACATTTGTGATGACGGAATCCCGTAATAGCCTAATTTCTATTCTAATGGAAAACTTTCGAGAAACAATTGGTGATGTCGGAATCCATACTCTCTTTATTTCTAATAGAAAAATATTTTTTTTCTTTTTTTCTTTTCATGACCTTAAACCAAGGAAGAGGAATAAAATGTCCCAAGATCATATCGAAATCAATTACTCAAAAGACAGAATAAAACTCCACTATGCAAACACACAAATGGCCTAAATCACTTCCATTCCATTTAAACTATTTTTTCCAAAAGATAAGTCAAGGAAGGTAATACTTCTGAATTGAAAATACATTTCAAATGAAAAAGTTTGAAAATATGATCCTCTTACTCTTTGAATGCCAGTGAAAGTACATAGTTTTTGAAAATTTTTGTTTGAAAAAGAACAATACAACACACACTAAAATCCTTGAAACACCAAAATTAAATATACCAACCATATAATATTGTAAGTCAGTTGTCATCATTCAGTACCTTAATCACTCAATTTTCCATCCAACATTTCACCAAACACATATTTACAATCACATCAAAATACCATTCCAAACACAATAAAGAACACCCCAAACTTATCATTTTATTCAAGTGATGAGTACAACTCATCCTACACTCATCCAAAATAGAACAAAACACATAATATTACTACTAGAAAGCATAAAAACACATGAGACACTGAACAAAACACTAAGCAATGATTTTGAGTTATACTTGAACAATCAAAAAATTAAAATGGACGATGTACAACATATGAACCAAGTATAGGTGAATGCAAACAATTAAGCTCAAATTGAACATAGAAATAAGAATTCTAACTTTTGATTATGGACTTTACCAACAATAAGCAAGAATTCAAGACTAATAAGGCTATGCAATGAGCAATTCCAAGTAAACCATATAAATGCTACATCAATTAAACTCAAGAGTATTAGAAATTGAATTTTCTTCGACAACCAATGATGGCTACACTAAGAAAGGATCGTTGAGTTTTCACGGTGTTCAAACAATTAAAGAAAAAGAAAAACATAAGAATAACTAGGTTTAATACAACAAATAGGTTATCTAAATGCCCAACTCATCCCCACAAACTTAGTTTCACACATAATTAGCTTCAAAGAAACATTCAACCACAAAGACTACTCTATATATTCACACGAATTCCTCAAAATAAGATCAAACATTTAGCAAATAAAGTGTATCATTAATTTGTGTTCCACAACTAAATGTCGAAACCATGTCCAAATTTATTTCATAAAGCATGTATGTTATTCACAACCCATAAGAATTCATACATTGTCATTAACATTTTCATTCACAACAAAATTTGTCCAATAAAGTCAAAAATCAATTACCGAACATCAAAACATAAATTAAACTAATCTAATCACAAGGCTACAAGCCTTTATTACCCACCAGGTTCTTAAAGTAAAGCAAGTAAACTAAATAAAGTATAAATAAATAAAATGAAAAGAAATACTCCCTTAACACCAAGGAGGCTTTCCAAGGATATTGTAATCCATAATGAACTTGCACCATTGTTTCACTCATCCGAATCGCCAAGGATTTGAACTTTGACATAAGTGGCTCTTGCATCCCTGGCCCTCTCTAGAAGGTATCCTTCTTCTTCTATTCCTCCTTGAGCCATCTCTTTTTCCAAAAACTCTCCAAATGAAACCTCTTTTGTTAGAATCGGGACAAATTCATACTTATGTGCGTTAGTGTTGAGCGTTGCGGTTGTTGTCACTGTTGGCCCAAGAGCAACCTAAGAGGGGGGTGAATTAGGTTATCTCTGAAAACAAACCTTTTAATGTGCTTAATGAAAATGCAAACTTTGTGTAACAAATAAACACTAAAGCACAGACGCAATGATCAAAGATAAATATTCAATCAATTGAAGCTCAAAGACAAATAAAGAGATTGAGAAAATCAAACCAAACTCCCAAACTCATCAAGCTCAGAGTACATCCACTAGTAGTGCCTCTTCAAAGAAGGTAAGGTAATAATCTTCTTGTACACAAAGTAGGCTCACCCTTGCACCAACTAAGTCCCTCTAATTGAGCAAAAGGTTTTTACACTAGAACCTCACTTTTGTACACTTGTTATCCCTCCACTCTTACACTTGAAGATCACTCACTAGTCTACTCTTGCTCACACTAATTCCCTCTAGTTGATCCAAGAGAACTATACTACCCAAACCAATACAACCCAAAATATTTTAGCATATTTCTCCCCAAATAGCTCTTACAAGTGTTTGTATTGAATGTGGTAGTTCCTCACTCTTGTTTTTCCATTTACAGACTTGGGGGTATTTATAGATGCCCAAAAACTACCTCCAACAATTCTCTAACGGCTATTTTTTGTTTACTAGAAAATTAGCTGTTAGATTTTTCAGACGGCTGATGCAGTAAGTGTGAGTCCGAACGAACTAGCCGTTGGAACTTACGGACGGCCGCTGCTAAACTTTGCGTCCGACGCTGCATTCGTTCCCTGGATGGTGTCTTATCCTTCGTCTGAACGTGCATCCGTTCGATGGTCAGTGACTACTGCAATTGATCAGACGCTATCCTTTGTTCGAGACTTCAGGTTCTTTGTGTCGGATGACGAGCTCATTTGAGGCTACTTCAGGTACTCTGTGTCGCACGATTATCATCGTCCAAATTGGCTTCCTTTCAGACAATCATCAACGTCCTTAGAGTTCTACTGGTTATTTTCTTGATTGTGTTCGGACGATCATTAATGTCCGAACCTCCATATTTTTCTGCACACTTGTTCTCAAACCGTTAGTACAATTTGGTCATCATCAAAATATGATTATCATAACTGTGGTTCAACAGTCACTTCAAAGTCATGAGGCTCTTGGGAATTAGTTTCCTTCTAACATCAATGTGTATTCCTTATTTTCTTCTTCTTGGCCCGATTTCTCGTCCATTGGTAGCAGTGTGGAGTCTATTGCCCTTCACTATCCATCATTCATTGAACTTTGGCAAGTTGGTCTTGTAACCTTTTATTGAATGTGTTTTGATCTTCGAAGAAGCTAACCATCTCCTCAAAATTGAACTATTTCTTCTCGGAGTTGGGCTAGTTCTTGAAGTGTCATCCTCTTTTTCATTGATCTTGTCTCATCAATTTCTTGGATTGGTAAGTGAAAGAATTAGGATTCCATTGGTTCAAATAAAAGCTCTTAAGGTGGAGGGAAGGAATAGTATTTTTCTTGGTAGCTTTCACGTAGATATGGATGGTTAGAACATCCCATTTGATAATCTAAGGGGTAAGGAGAGTAACCATAACAAGAATCATGCTCATTGGGTACACCTCCATTACCATAAGAATAATAATTTTCTTGATATAAATAGTTCCAATTTGTTCCTTGCATGTTCTTGAAGCAAACAAACAACAAAAATAAAAGCACGAACAAGAACTAAAACAACACAAACAAGAAAATTAGGAAAGGATAGACTACTAGCTAGTCTAAACTATCCATCACAAGGAAAATCTTTTTGCATTTTTCAAATTAAAAACACAACTACAAAATGAAGATATTTTTGGTTTTTCAATTAGATAAAACAACAGTACCAGAAAAAAGAAGAACTTCAATCTAATATTCCAATCAAATTATATTGATATCACCGAAAATTAGTCCCCGACAACGGCGCCAAAAACTTGATGCCTTTTAGAAAAACTCCTAGTTATTTCATTTATGAACACCAAAATCCTAATACTAACTAGGTGGCATGCATCTCATAATTATATGACTGTCAACTAGTAGTAAAGGGAAGTAGGGATTGTGCCCACAAGGATTGGTCAATAATTACCAATTATTTGGTTAGGTTACTAGTTGAAGTGATTGATTAAAAGAGGATTTGATCAAAACTAATTCTTAAAAAGACTAGAGAGAAAGCAATTTAAAGACTAGAAAAATAATTTAAGTAAACATTAAGACTAAAGAAAGAATTTTTAAGAAAGTAAGTAAAAGGTAAGCATTTAACTAATCAACACTAGTACTTGTCACTTAACTTGCAAAGTTAAAGCAAGCTCACAAACTATTCTTAGGAAGCATGCATGTAAAAAGAAAGCATTGTTGGAAAGCAATTAACTAGCCTAAACTACAAATTAACCCCAAGAAATCATAATTAAGGAAGCCCATTAGTTAATCTACAAATTTGATGTTTTCCAAACCTTATTTTGATGATGACATAAACACTTAACTGTGTAAAACAAGCTTTTGCAGGAACAGATCTTTCGGACGCACAGGACCGTCCGAACTGGGTCAAAAACACCTCGGACGCATTGCATCGTCCGAACAAATTGGCAGAAAAGAATGGAACTCTCTGCCTTTTCTTCGGACGCTCAGGACCGTCCGAAACCTATATCGGACGAAGGACCGGACGCAGGCACGGACGTTGTCCGAACGAAGCATCTCAACAAACTGAAAGTAGATCGGACGCTTCCTCGGACGCATACAATCCTTCTCGGACGTCCGAACCCCAACGGCTATTTTTTGTGCATTTATTACTTAGCCGTTAGGAAGTAGTTGAAAGCTCTATTTATTGCTATTATAAATAGGTGCTTTAAGAACCTGAAAAAATCATCTAATACATTGAATACAAGTCTAGAAGAAAGTAATTTGAAGTGCAAATTGACTTTAGAGCCTTGTTGTATTAGTGTGAAATTGTGAGTGTAATTCAACATTGAGTGGAGTGATAATCTTGTATAAAAGTGTGGTTGTAAGTGAGATTCTTGGCTCAACTAAAAGAGTTTTTGTGTCCAGCAAACTAGGATATTGAGTGGATTATAACTGATTTTGTTATAACTGATTTCATCTTGAAAATATCAATATCTCTTAAAGTAATTTTTAAGAAACCTAATTCACCCCCCCTCTTAGGTTGCTTTGGGACCAACAATTGGTATCAGAGCTTGGTCTCATTTTATTGCTTAAACTGCTTTTGAGAAAAGAACTATGGCACCAACAATGCTCTGTTTTTTGAAGGCCAATCTATTACTAGGCCTCCCATGTTTAATGGGACAAATTTTATTAGTTGGAGAGATAGAATGAAAATATTTCTGCAATCTATTGACATTGAATTGTGGTATGTTGTCAATGAAGGTCCATTTGAAGCTTATATCATTGATGATCACACTAATAGAAGAAGAGAAAAGACGAGGATTGAGCTCACTCCACAAGACAAGGCAAATTTGACGTTAAACGCAAAAGCCATGAATGTGCTATACAATGCCTTGGATGCAAATGAATCAACTCGCGTAAAGGGTTGCAATTCTGCTAAGGAAATTTGGTTTGATAAGCTGAAGGAAATTCACGAAGGAAGCGATGATGTTCGTGAGCAAAAGAAATCTCTACTTGTCGCCAAGTATGAGTCCTTCAAAATGGAACCACATGAGAACATAGACAAAATGTACTGCAGGTTCAATGACATTATAAAAGATCTTGAAGCCTTGAGTAAGGAGTACTCTTTGGGTGAGAAAAACAGAAAAATTCTGAATGCTCTATCCAAAGAATG
Source organism: Cinchona pubescens (assembly GCA_025175665.1). NCBI lineage: Eukaryota > Viridiplantae > Streptophyta > Magnoliopsida > Gentianales > Rubiaceae > Cinchona > Cinchona pubescens. The sequence continues at coordinate 6,318,262 of JANKKI010000123.1, read as the reverse complement.
GGATGCCAAAACAATTGCCATAGAGGAAGCTAAGAATTTAAATTTGATGCCTATTGAATCACTAATCAATTCTCTTACCTCTTATGAACTCAAGCTAAAGGCCAAGGTTGTGGATGATGAAGAAGCAAGGCCAAGAAGGAGCGTTGCTCTAAAGACCTCTCAAGATGAAGATGAGAACAGCTCCATCAATCTAGAAGATGAAGATCTTGATGAAGGAGATCTTGCACTCATCACCAAAGGATTCCTCAAACATTACATCAACAAACGAAGAATGAGAAGAGACAATTATGAGGAGCTGCAAACACAAATAATTTCAAAGGGAAGTCAAGACTTGAAATTAAGAAGCAAAATGATAAATGCTTTGAGTGCGGTCAACTCGGGCATTTTGCAAATGAGTGTCCCTCCAAGAAAAAGAAGGAAGGAAGAAAACCAAGATTCAACAACTTTCAAATCACATGGGACGATTGCAACTCCGAAGGAGAAGTTGAAGAAGAAATGGAGTCGGCACAAATGGCCTTTATGGCTATTGGAGATAATGAGGTAAATTCTAACTATGACTCCAATGATGAAAATGATGAAGATGATCTTGAAGCTTTCATTTTGAAATTGCATGATAGCTTAAAAGAATCATATGCTAGAAATAAGGAGTTAGTAAAAAAGTCAAATGCTTTATTGAATGCTAACTCTAAACTTGTGAATGAAAACAATAGGCTATCACAAGAAAATTGTGATTTGATCTAAAGAATGCATGAGAGATCAAAGGTCAAGGAAGAACAAGCCTCCTTGAAGATAAAGAATGGATGATTTAAATACTCTCTTAGCTAGAAAGAAAGAAAATGTTGTTGATATGAAAAGAAATAGAAATGTAGCAATCAACAAAAATTTTGTCATATATAGAAGAGATGACTTATGTATTGTAAAACCAAAATCTTCTTTATATGGAAACCAAAGCATTGTTTGTAGATATTGCCAACAACATGGACATACTAAGAATATGTGTTATGTCAAGAAAAATGAAAAACTTGGAATGAAAGTTGTATGGATAGTAAGCAATCTCACTAACACTCATGGACCCAAAAAAACATGGGTACCAAAAGTTATCAATTGATTTATTGTGTAGGTACTTAACATCGCCAACAATGCTAAGTGATTCATAGATAGTGGATGTTCAAGGCACATGACGGGTGATGCCTCTCTCTTCACAAACCTTACATCCAAAAACAGTGGAAAAGTCGCTTTTGGTGACAACAACAAAGCAAAATCAATCGGCATTGGTGATGTAGGTAAAAATGGATGAAACCTTGATTAAGAATGTACTTTTTGTTGATAATTTAAACTATAATCTATTAAGTGTTAGTCAACTTTGTGACAAAGATTTATATGTTTTCTTTACCAAGCATGAATGTCTTATACTTGACAAAAATCATGTTGTTTTGTTCAAAGGCACTAGGCACAATGACGTTTATGTGATTTATCTTGATAAAATTAGCAATAGCAATGTAAAATGTCTTACCGCTTCTATAGATGATCCTTGGCTTTGGCATAGAAGACTTTGTCATTTTAATATGGATTTGATTGAAAAATTAGCCAAGAAAGATTTGGTAAGAGGCTTGCCAAAACTGAAATTTCTGAAAAATAAAATTTGTGATGCTTGTCAATTTGGTAAACAAGTCAAAGTTTCTTTTAAACCTAAGAATTTTGTGTCTACTCATAAACCTTTAGAATTGTTGCATTTAGACTTATTTGGACCCACTCAATATGCTAGTCTAGGTGGTTGCAAATATGCGTTTGTTAGAATCGTAGATGACTATTCGAGGTTTACTTGGGTATTATTTCTTGTTCACAAAAACGAAGCATTTGAAAAATTTGTAAAATTGTTTTCCAAAATTCAAAATTTATTGGATACAAAAATGTTCATTTAAGAATTGACACTTTTGCGTCATCGTCAAATTATCACTCCAAGCGACTTTTGTGATCACAACGGTATCTTTCATGAGTTCTCGGTTGTTAGAGTTCCTCAACAAAATGGTGTTGTTGAAAGGAAAAATAGGACTCTTCAAGAAACGGCTAGAACTATGATTAGTGAGTGTGACCTACCACAATACTTTTGGGCCGAAGCGGTTAACACGGCCTGTTATGTCATGAATCGAGTTTTATTAAGATCTTCTTTAAATAAAACTCCTTATGAACTCATTTTTTGTAAAAAACCCGTTGTGAGCTACTTCAAAGTTTTTGGTTGCAAATGCTTTATTCTAAAAATCAAAGAGAACCTTGGAAAATTTGACAAAAAATCGGATGAAGGAGGAATTGATTTTTCTAGGATATTCTAGTGACAAGAAAGCATACCGAGTTTACAATAGAAGAACACTTTTAATTGAAGAAGTTGTGCATGTTACATTTGATGAATCTAATGATGTTATCTCAAAGAGTTTGTGTGAAGATGAAGACACAGGTATTCTAAAAGAGCTCGAAAAGCTTGATATTCATAAAGATCATCAAGAGGTTACATCAAGCGTTGATATCAACAACCATCAAGTTGATGATGAAAAGAATGAGGATGCTCAAAACGATCTTCCGAAAGCTTGGAGATTCGTCTCTAATCATCCTCAAGATTTAATTATAGGTGATCTATCCGATGGGGTAACTACTCGCTCTCATAAACCTTTGAATAATAATTGTGCATAACTTTCTCACATTGAACCCAAACATATAGATGTTGCCTTGAGTGATGAATCATGGGTTATTGCTATGCAAGATGAACTTAGTCAATTTGAGAAAAATAATGTATGGACCTTAGTTGAAAGACCTTCTGTTCGTTTCTCATCCCGTTATTGGTACTAAATGGGTGTTTAGAAACAAATTAAATGACAAAGGTGAGATCATAAGAAACAAAGCTAGACTTGTTGCAAAAGGTTACGGTCAAGAAGAAGGCATTGACTTTGATGAAACCTTTGCACCCGTGGCTAGATTAGAATCCATCCGCATGTTTCTTGCATTTGCATGTTTCAATAATTTAAAATTATTTCAAATGGATGTCAAGAGTGCTGTTTAAGAGACAGACGTTGAGGACATTGTTGCTCAAACTGTCATCTTATCCACATCTAATGTCATTGAAAATAAGAATCTTCCAAATTATGTTTTCAAACTTTCCAAAGCTTTATATGGTTTGAAACAAGCTCCAAGAGCTTGGTATGAAAGATTAAGTGGATTCTTGTTAGAAAATGGTTTCAAAAGAGGTATTGTTGACACCACACTTTTTACAAAAACAGATTTAAAAGGATTGCTAATTGTTCAAATTTATGTTGATGATATTATTTTTGGAGCAACTAATAGAATTAGAGAGTTTGTGCAAGGATTTTTCACAACTAATGCAAGAAGAGTTTGAGATGAGCATGATGGGCAAGTTGCAATTTTTCCTCGGACTACAAATTCATCAAACCAAGGAAGGAACATTTATTACACAAATCAAGTACACAAAAGAGCTGCTCAAACGATTTGGCATGGAAGATTGCAAACAAGTTGGTACACCAATGTGTACTTCAACCAAACTTGATAAAGACGAAGAAGGTAATAGTGTTGATGAAAAACACTATAGAGGTATGATCGGAAGTTTACTTTACAGATTTGCTAGTATACCAGATATCATGTTTGCTGTTTGTCTATGTGCTAGATTTCAATCTTGTCCTAAAGAATCACATTTGATTGCAGTTAAAAGAATTTTTAGATATCTAAAAGGAACAACGGATTTTGGTCTGTGGTATCCAAAGTCCTCTACTTTTGATCTAATTAGCTATTCTGATGCTGACTTTGCTGGATGTAAAATTGATAGGAAAAGTACCAGTGGAATGTGTTATTTTCTGGGAAATTGTCTTGTGTCTTGGTTCAGCAAAAAACAAAATTCCATTTCTCTTTCTACGGCTGAAGCCGAATACATTGCTGCCGGAAATTGTTGTGCTCAACTTCTTTGGATGAAACATACTTTAAAAGATTTTGGTGTCATTTTTGATTGTGTTCCAATATTATGTGACAACACTAGTGCAATTAATCTCACAAAAAATCCTGTTTTGCACTCTAGAACTAAACACATTGATGTTAAGCATCATTTCATTAGAGATCTCGTTTGTAAAAAGGAAATTCGTGTTGATTATGTGCCTACTTCCGACCAATTGGCTGATATTTTTACAAAACCCTTAGCTCTAGATCGTTTTGAATCACTCAGAAAATGCTTGGGGATTTTACAGATAAATTGTGCATAAATTCATTGTTCGGACGCACTTATTCGTCCGAACATATTTCCTTTCGGACGCTCTGGATCGTCCGAAAGCATGTGTTCTTTCTCGGAATCGCTCATATTCGTCCGAACAATATTCTATTTTTCCTTAAACTCTCTGGAAATTTTCCGGACGCACTAGCTCGTCCGAAAGAAACTTCGGACGCACTAGCTCATTTTCGGCCGTCCGAGTAAGAGACACATCGCTCTGTCGGACGCATGCCAAACGTTCGGCCGTCCGAACGGTACCCCTGTTCTATTAAAACCATCCAAATTCCCCCTTTCGGACTTAAGAACCACCGAAAACCCTCTGGCGAATTTCTTTTCCCTTCCCTACCAAATCAAAAGATCACACTCTCACTTCCATGAAGATAAGTGTAACCGCTCCGACACCTCTTAATGCTGTCTCTTATAGACATCTAGATGTGTATAAGACGCAACTCCTCAAGTTTCCACCACTCCGACTCTGTCCAAATTCATTGATGCCAAGGCATCGGAGCGGTACACTTCTCTTCTTAGTAAATCCATTATAGTTCAACGTCCTGCTTCGAGTAGTCTTTTCGATGAGTATAATCTTCCTATTATAAAATCCTGTTTTGAAAAACAAAATTGGGGTGAATTAGGGTTCTAAAAAAAATGTGGTTTTCACGATATGGTGCTTCAATTCACGGCCAATCTTCGGAAAGGTCCTACCATTCGCACCCTTATTTCTCATGTTAATAACACTGATATTGAGATTTCATCTAATATAATTAACACCATTTTTGAATGTGAAATCTCCGACCCCTCTGATTTTTCCTACTTCTTTTCCTTGGATAAATGGCCCGCTGAGGATACTCAGTTTGATATCGACGAAGTTTGAGCCATTTTCAATGTCCATTTTAAACAGGCTTCGGAAGCCAAGACTACTCTGCTCAGCCCTGAACTTAACATTATGTATACACTAGATGTCCAATCACATCTGCACCATCTACATCTGCACCATCTTCCTCTGAACCATCTCTTTCACATATTTGTGAACTTCTCACATCTTTGAGCACTCAAGTCGGTTCATTTCAACATCGTACGAATAATGTATGAACTTCAGTCCCAGCACCCACTTGAGTCATCCTCTGACAGTGATGAAACTGAAGATGAACCTACACGCGAAGACAGTGCAGAAGCTGCTCAAGGAGCTGCAAATGACGATAACGATAATGATGACGATGACAATGACGATGAGGATGAAGATATTGATGCTACATTTGATTTCATAATGCAACGTCGCACCGGAGGAGAGGATGACAGTGAAGGCACTGCAGAAGACATTCCATCTAAGCGCCGAAAAACCGAAAAGCGCTCCAAAAAACGCCATGACTCTAATTAGTTCATTTACCTTTGTAGTTGATTTCAGCTACTCTGTAGCTTGGTTATGTATTTGACTTTTGCAATATTGAATTTCTTTTATGAATTATTTCAAATTCTATCAAATTACCTGCATAATCTGAGGGGGAGTCCTTTCTTTTGATTAATGTCTTATGGCTATGCTTTGATATGATTGATTGCCTGATCTAAGGGGGAGTATTTTTGATTGGTGTCAAAAGGGAGTAGTTATATTGATATGCTGCGATATGCTTTGATATGCCTTGACATGTTTGTTGATAATTCGAGATATTGCAAATCAAGTAGTCATATCCAATTGAGGTTTGTCATCATCAAAAAGGGGGAGATTGATGTTTTCAAAACACTCCCTACATCATGACATATTCCCTTCTCTGTGTAAAACAAGCTTTTGCAGGAACAGATACTTCGGACGCACAGACCGTCCGAATGGTCAAAAACACCTCAGACGCATTGCATCGTCCGAACAAATTGGCAGAAAAGAATGGAACTCTCTGCCTTTTCTTCGGACGCTCAGGACCGTCCGAAACCTATGTCGGACGAAGGACCGGACGCAGGCACGGACGTCCGAACGAAGAACCTCAACAAACTGAAAGTAGATCGGACGCTTCCTCGGACGCATACAATCCTCCTCGGATAACGTCCGAACCCCCAACGGCTATTTTTTGTGCATTTATTACTTAGCCGTTAGGAAGTACTTGAAAGCTCTATTTATTGCTATTATAAATAGGTGCTTTAAGAACTTGAAAAAATCATCTAATACATTGAATACAAGTCTAGAAGAAAGTAATTTGAAGTGCAAATTGACTTTAGAGCCTTGTTTTATTAGTGTGAAATTGTGAGTGTAATTCAACATTGAGTGGAGTGATAATCTTGTATAAAAGTGTGGTTGTAAGTGAGATTCTTGGCTCAACTAAAAGAGTTTTAGTGTGAGCAAGAACTTCCTTAAAAAAATTAAGAAACCTAATTCACCCCCCCCCTCTTAGGTTGCTTTGGGACCAACAAAATTAAACTGAGAAAGCAATTAAAGAAATCAACTAAATGAAAAGTCAATAAACTATTCTACCTTAATTACCTAATCTAAACTACAAATCACCACTAAGAAAATTTTTTTAAGAAAGTCCATGAACTAATCTAACAATTACATTAACACATCATGTAAATAAAGAAATTAGATAAAAGATATTAGACTAATTAAACTAAGAAAACATGAAATTAAAGATTAACTAATGGAGTTTTAACATAAACAAAGAACTTACTACTAAAAAACTTCAATCTTTAACTAATAAATTAAGATTACAAGAAAGAGAAAGAAGAATCCTAATATAGTCTAAGAAAACCCTCCCCAAATGGGAAGGAAAAAGGAAGAGAACTAATATATACTCTAGCCTAGTCCTACTAGGTTTCAATGGGTTTTCTATGCCTCAAATGAGGTTAAAAATTGGTATATATAGTACTAGGGTCAGATGAGAGAATGATGCAATAAAAGTCAGCCCCGAACTAAGACTTTTTCACCAGTCCTGCCATCGATATTAAGCTATTGATTTTGTACATGAAATCGATATCATGATATGGAATGCAGTTTCTATACCACTTCACTATTTTGCTTTGAAAAGCTTTGTTCGGCGTCTGGTTGATGCACCATTTTTTTCATGCGACCTAAAATATATGAGAACATTATAAGCTATAATAAATACTTAAAATAACTCTTATACATTTAAATAAAATTCTCACAAAAGAGACTAAAAACAAAAGATAAAACAAAGACGAATGAAAACTTGACTCCCAATAAAGTTAGATTAAAGACAAGCACACTCTAAACACAAGAACATGATAAAATATGATAATTAACACCCAAATAAGTACTTAAAAACTTAATAAACATATAGAAAACATTCTAACACATAAAAGCAAAAATAGACGGAAACACACATTAAAATAGTAAGAATGCTCAAAACTAGCAGCAAAACTGGAAAAATGTCAAGTTTTAGGATGAATATAACTCTTTTTTCCTAGAGTTATCACCTTCAGGATTTCTATACCTTTTTTGCCTGAAGTATTGTAGAGGGTTAATCAAAAAGATTTTTTGTTTCTAGCAGTGTTGTTTGTATTCATTAACTTTTGTTATACGTGAAAGAGTTTAAAGATATTTCATGGGGAAATAGTCTTGATACAGTGCATAGATTGAAAGTGTATATAAGCTTTCTATTGCTTTTTAATCCCTTTGAATTGTGAAAGTATTATCCCTATACACTTAAATATATTCCCTTGAGTGAGGGTGTGGAATTGAGCTAATTTTTAATGAGTGCTAACCATGATTGCCATGCGAGATTTGTTTTGCTGGTGACATTCGTTAGAATTGTGTGCGATTTATATACTTGCGAAGAATGGGTGAATTTTAGACTAAAGAAAATATTTTGGCAATTTCTTTGGACTGTTTGCACCAAAAAGCCTACCAAAATGATATTTTATCCGTTGTGTTCCAACCTTTTTTAGCCTTATAAGCCATAATTTTTTGTTTAATCATTTTATTTTGCAAATTACTCTTATATTTTATCATTCTTTCTACCTATCACTTTGTTAATTATTGTTGGTGGTGCGCAATAGCAATACTATAGGCATAATGTTATGCATGGTTTGGAAGGATATGAATTGTGTTTGTTGGGGAAAAAGTCAAGTTTATGACATTAATATTTGTAATAATCCCCTATGTTAGGTTATGTTGTGAAAAAAGAAAAAAAAAAGATGTTGAGGAAAACAAAAAGAGTAAAAGAAAAGAAGGACAATTCCTTCTAAGTAATATTGTGAATAAAGAAGGACAATTTCTTCTAAGTTGTAAAGAAAAAAAGTTCATTTTGTCCTTCAAAAAGTGGTAGTTGTTAAATACTATGGTTGTGGGGGGATGTTCTATGGTTTATGGTTCGAACATATTCATTAACATATCTAAGGTGATTTGAGCTACTTTTATTCAAATATATATCCTACCTTTATTCCTTAGATATGTGGCCTATGTTACAAGTTTTAAAGACCTATTTGATCCTTGGTTTGAGTTCATTTGTATTAGGAAGTATTGCGTGTTCAAATTTTTCTAACATATTTGTCCATTGCTAAACTTTTTTCAATGGATTTTTTCGTTGATTGGTGAGCAATTGACATCTGCTTTCATGAGTGAAGAGTTAATACTTTTATAATAATGAGTTGGGGTTGATTATCATTTTTCTTTTATATATGTTGAATCCATATCTCTTGTTTAGTTTTTCTTTGTTACGATAATTGACATCTTAAAGAAGATTAATGTGCATTGATGTGTTTAGGTGTTTTATGTGTTTGTTTTACTCAAGATGAGTAAATTTTTGACTTTGGGGGTGTGCTAACTCTCTAAAAGAGAGTTATTTTCATGCATTTTAACTTGGGTTTTAATCGATTTTTGAGAGTTGTGTCTAATAAGTAGGGTATTTTGGTCATTTTAAGGGTTTTAGTATCAAAATATTAGTTTATTAAGGTTTAGTAATACATTTATTTATGCATTTTATGGTATTTTTATTGGATTGAAGTGCTTCTTCAACGGTCAAATGTGACAAAAACTACATAAACAAAGCAAAAATGATGAACTAGGCAAGGGAGTTGAGCACAGTCGCACCTGGAAGGCTCAACCATGCTCTCTGTCATGCCTGGCTGTGGCCAAAAACAGAAAAAAAATGTGCATTAAGTGTTTAGGGTTTCTTAAGTGCTTTTTTACCTATAAACTTATAAAACCCTACTAAGCATGATAAATATGTGTCCTAGGATATCAGAATAGAATGACTTGATGGTTTGTTTAGCGTAGTATAGAGCAGAGTAGCCAATCATTAGAAGGATTGAAGATCAACTTCCAAGAAGAGATTCATCAAGGCGAATGAGTAAAGAACACGGCTAAGCATAGTTTTTCTTTCTTTTTCTCTCCTTTGTGATTTGATACTCTATGATGGTTGTGAAACAATCTTCTAATGTATTTATGTCTATGATTATACACTAAGATGGAATCCTTAAATAAGGTTTTGTTCAGAATTTCCCAGGAAGATTGATTAATGATATTTTACATATTCCTTTTAATTTCATATTTTAATTTATTTATTTGAATTGTTCTTAATGCCTCTAGATGATTGGCCACTCTCAAGAGTGATTTGTAAATTTTAAGTGAAAATCAAGTGAGGCAACTTAGGATTAGGATAGGTTCGAATAGCTTTTGTTTGGAATAATCGCCTATAGGTGGAACCATTTTGTGGGTATAGATAGAGATATACCTATTCACCTTAGGTAGTCAATTAGGGTCACATTTATTCACTAATTAGGGTTTTAATCCCTATAGAGATATAGTAGACTAGTCAAGATTAGTAGATTTGCCTGAATTTTAGCCGAAAGTTGCAATTACAAAAAGAGCCATAGATTAGTAAGCAAACTATGAATGAATATTAAGTCAAGACAATTAATTGGATTGGTAAATGATGAATAAACCCTATGTTTAATAATCTATTTATTTCATTTTAAATTATTTAGTCTATTAGTTCTTTGTTTTCATTACTATTCTTTTATTTTATTTTTTAGATGGAATTTTGCATATGTCACTCCAGTATTGTCAATTGTACTGAGCATAGTTCTCGTGGGAATGATTTCTACTTGCACTCTATTACTTGTTTGATCTGTGTACTTTTAGACATTAATTTGAGCCTATACTAGAATGCAGACAATAGTGGCATTAAGTTGCTATATGCTCTAAAATCATAGAATGCCTTTCCAAATTCCATTCCCCAACTGTGCACGGAATGGAAAATGAACTGGGGTCATTCATCTTGGGAGGTTATTTCTTTTGGATTATAGCAATGCACCCTTCTGTTAACTGTAAAATCTCATCCTAACAACTTACTGTTATTGGTTAGAAATTACTTCATAAGTTTTGCATAGATGGGCATATATTCAAGGGCTTCCATAAAAAGTATGTTGATCTCATCCTTCTTGAAAATCTCTAGAAACCTCTTGAACTTTTTTTGTTCGTACCCTCGCCCTTGAGCTGATTGGGACATGGAATTCTAACAATCGGCTCTATAAGCTGACTTATTCCTGTCTTCCTAGCTAGAATTTTATACTTCTTTGCTTGTAGCACCTCTCCTTTACCTCTTTCTGCAGTTTCAATTTAATTTTCTTTGTCTACTCTAATCTTCTCTTCATCCTCATTCATGTCCTCTTTTCCCTCAACTAAGTTAGGCTCTAATACCTTCCCATTCCTCAAGGTAATAACTTTTGCATACCCCCTTGGGTTAGGAATTGTATCACTACCTGATGCTCCCGGTGGCCGATCAACTAAGCTTCTCGTTATTTGACCCATTTGATTCTTTAAATTTTTTATCACAGCAATATGATTTTTCATCATGTCATCTTGATGTTTCATCCTTTCATCTTAATTTTTCATCTTTTTAGTTGTGAACTGAATGAACTAAGTAAAAGCCTTATCTAATTGACTCTTTTTCTCTGGATGGAGTAGGATGCTTGCACCGACTATCGTGTTGTGGTTGATATTGCTAGAAAGGTGGTCTAGGATTTGAACCACGTAGCCATGCATGAGTCTGATTCTGTTGGTTTTCTCAAGAAAAGTTTCAATGATTTCTCTATCTCAAATTTGAAGTATTGCTATAGGAGTTTTTAGGGTTTAAACTAGTTGTTCTAATTCTTTTTATCTCACTAAGAGAGTTATGTTCATGTATTTTATCTTGAGTTTTAGTCGATTTCTGAGGGGTCTTCTTCAACAAGTAGAGGTATTTCGCTAATTTTAGGGTTTTAGTGTAAAAATATTATCTTATGTGTTTTTAACGTTCAATGCATTTATTTATGTGTTTTATGGTGCTTTTATTGGTTTGGGATCAATCGGTGGCTGAACGGAATGGAACGAAAATGGAGCAAAACAGAGCAAAATTCATAGCTAAAGATTAAGTCCCATGAACGAATACACCTGGGAGCATTAAGTCGTGCCCAGGGACTGTTCCCTAGGCATGGGTGTGCTTGGAGACTTGTAAGTCGTGCCTGGGCTGGAGACTAAAAACGGGAAAACGTGAGTTTTGATCTTTTATGTCTTTGTATGGCCATTTTTTACCTCCAAACAAGTAAAACCCTAGATAGCATCATAAATATGTGTTCTTAGGGTATTATTTAGGGGAGAGAGTAATTTAGAATAGGTTTTTAGTGAGTCATAATGTAGACAAGCAGTCTAGAATAAATCATAAGGAGAGCGAGGACCGCCATTCCAAGAAGGGAATCCACATGGAAAAGGCTAAAGGATTGAGACTAAGCACTATTTTTCTCTCCTTATTCTTTTCTTTTTTTTTTATTCTCTTTTTATGGCTTCAATTCAACCTTGTGATATTTATTTCCATGACCATGCATTGAATTCGTAACTAGGATTTATCGGACTTTACCATGAAGATTGATTAATACGAGTTTATTTGTTCCTTCCAGTTTCACATATGATTTGCTTATTTGAATTGATTTTAATGCTACTAGATGTCTGATCACCTTCTATTTGAATTGTAAACTCTATTTCAATTGACAAAGGATATTTAGGATTAGGTCGGGTTCAAATAACCTTTGTTTGGAACAATTGCCCATAGATTGAACCATTTCATAGGTACGGATATAAATATACCTACACATCTTAGGCAATCAATAAGGGTCACATTTATGTATTAATCAAGGCTTTGATTCACATAGACATATAGTGGATTGGTCAAGGTTAATAGATTCGCAACGAGTCCATAAGGAATTTGCAATTATCACAAAAACCCTAGATTAGTGAGCAAAGTGTGAAAGTGAAAGAATGATAAATCAACTCAATAAATTGGACTGGTAAACAAAGAATAAGTCCTAGGGTTAATATCACTTGATTTCGTGTATAGTTATTTAGTAAGCATTTAATTGTTTTCTTATTACTTCAATTACTCTGTTGTTTATATAGAGTTGAGTTTGTGTCATTCTGGTAACTGTTGTTCGGTAGAATATTAATTACATTTATGAAAACAATGAACAAATAGTAGTAAAAAACCTTAATTATCATAATCAACTCCCACACACTCCCAAGTATACGTAGGATGAGTAAGGATCATTTGCACGAGAACTATTGGAACAATTACTAGATTCACAAGCCTATTTACTAGTTAGACGAAATCATCAAAAGTTTTTGACTAAATTTAAACTAAATTTAAGCACTAGGAATTAAAATAAAGACAAGAATGTAAAATTCTAACCCAACAAAAAGCAATTGAATATAATTAACTAAAACCCTAATTTAATCTACCCTATTTGCAAGAATTTAATTAAGAACGGGAATTTAAATTAGTCTACTCTATAAAAGCAATTAAAAACAATGAAATAAAGCCCTACTAAACTATGGAAGCAATTAAGAATTTAAAGGCAATAAAACAAGAATGATAATTAAAGAATAAGAACACAATGAAAATAAAAAATTGAATTGTATAAAAATAATTCAAACTCAGTAATTGCAAACGACTGTTGATGATTGTCAACTCTAGAATCACTTGAGAAGAGAAAAGAATTCTAGCTTGAAAACTTGAAAAAATCCAACCTACAGTTATATTATCGATCTAACCATTGAACACTAAGAAACAAAGAATGGCTGGTTATGATTCTTGTTTCCTCCCCTTCCCTTGGTGTATTTATAGGTGTTATTAGGATTTTGGGGCTCCAGGATGATAAGTACATGATTCCCCACACAAATGGGTCAATGAGAGGACTTTTCCTGCAAAACAAGCAAACTTGTGAGACCTATTTGACGAGGCGCTCTTGGGCGCTGCATATTTGTCACGCCGGCCACGCTCGACAGAACCAAAGAGTGGAGCTTCTAGTTTTGGCACCTAGGCACTGCAATTTTGCCGCGCTTAGCTGCTCTTGGCAATACTATCTCCAATTTCATCCTCGATTTTGACCACGACGCAGCCGAATTTAAAAAAACTCAAAATATGAAAGTTGTGTCACTGTGTATTATCTTTCCAAACATCTTGAATCACCCCAATTAGAGATTGCAGAAATAGACAAGAAAGTTATGCTCAATCTACCAAATTGTGTCCATATTGCTCCTCGCCAGTGCACTTAAATTCCAATTTTGCAATTCTCCTCCAATTTTGCGATCAATTTCAACTCTTTCTTCACTCAAACCCTACAAAACTCAAAATAAACCATTTTAGCTCATAATTACTCAATTCTTGCTTATTCATCACCAAAAATGAGGTAAACGATGCATAAAATATACAATATTTACAAGCGTATCAACTACCCCACACTTAGTTTTTGATCGTCCTTGAGCAAAACATAAAAATAAATAACAAACATCTCAACACATCTCATCAATTAACCACATAAATAGCCAACAACCAAACCATCATAAGGAAAATAGTCAAATGATAATAGACCCCCATACATGAATTTCAGTGTAGGTATGTACATAGCTATACAAAAATAACTTTTATGACACTTAGATCAAATCATGCAAACCCTTTGAATTTTTCTAAACACTCCATAGCTTACTCTTCTTACAATTTCTTCACTAATGTGGACAATTGACTTGACTTAAATTAGGTATGACTTTTAACTTGTAACGTAGCACTAGGGTCTTGGCTAACAAAGAATAGAAAAAGGATAAACAAATAAGAAAAAGATCTTTCAATTAATGTGCACCTCATTAACATGAAACTTCTTTTTGAACTTTAAAACACCCATCCTTCAAAGAAGTAACCCCACACTTATATGACCAAACACCCATAAAAATTTTGTACAACAAACAAAATAAAATCCTCCTTTTTCAATTTCAATCCTACTTGCCAACACTTCGTAAAAATATCTCCCCTTCTTTCTTTTTTTTTCCTTTTGAATCGGAATGCTACTTCATTTCCCATTTCTTCTTTTTTTTTCCAATTCCCAACAACAGGTACTAGTGGTAGGCCCTACTCGCAAAAAATCTATGCAGATACCAGTGATAGGTACTACCTGCTAACACTCCACTGAAGGTGCCAGTGATGGGCACCACCTGCTATGGTCAACAAAAAATAGACATTTTTTTAAACACCCCTACACCTTAAACTGTACACCATTTATTGTAACATTCTCATACAACTACCTTCTATCCTTATATCCACTTAACAATTAATGTGGCAGTAAAACTCTTAAGAGACATTTAGGATAGCTCACAAAGGCAGATAAAAATTGAGTTAGAAAAAAAAATGAATGGCTCTTCTGTTCATTCAAAACAAATTAAGGCTCAAATAGCGTTCTAGGGATAAATTTTATAGTAGGGTTGGCTTGAAAGGCTCAAATGTCCAAAGAAATTCCCACCCTCATCTTTAAATCAAATCAAATTATCTAAAATTTCTCCTCGAAAATGTAATAAAGCAAGTGTCTAGAGTGCAATATAAGTGAATCTACACAATTAGGGTTATTAGTGCTCAAAAATTAGAAATCGTGCTAGGAAAATATTAACACCGACTACCTTACTCATGACAACTTAGTTCAAAAATTATCTAGTGGAAAATCAAAGAAACATGCTAAGCAATTTGCTAGAACAAAATTTTCAAAAAATTGAAAAGCTCAAGCTCTCAAATCAAAAGCTAAGCTACAAATATGAAAGCAAAAATTGAACAAAATGAACAACAAAACACCAAACCAAACAAAACACCAATAGAAAAAAACTTCTCACCCCACACTTAGAGTATAGCATTTTCCCCAATGCTAAAATAAAGAAGAGAAAGGAAAAAAGGTAAGCTTCTCTTTAGTGCCATGTATGTTGCTAAATACCCTCGAGTCGAGGTCGAAAACATCAATCACTAAAACAAAAACAAAACATAAAAACCCTTAAAATATTAAGAAACAATAAAACCAAGAAACTAAAGTTTACAATAGCGAAGAAAGAAATCATAACCCTTTATGGGTATACATACTAAAGCTACGAGATAAAACATAAAAGAGTATGATCAATTAAGATGCAAGAAAAAAGAAAAAATCAAGACTACGGTCAATCCTCATCATCCAAGGACAACTCTTGAGGAAAAGAAGGAAAAAGTGGAAATCCTATAATGTCCTGGGCTCTCCCCACACTCCCTAGCCATTTGCCGAGCCTCCATTGTTTCTTGCCATGTATGCTGGTACATAATATAAGCATCAAAACGCCGCTGTATACGTTGTTGCTCTACTAAAATCTATTGGAGGATCTCCTCTTGAGTCCTTGGCTCACCTTCACTGGCCGGTTGTTCAGAAGTAAAAGCATGAGAATGTGTCCCACAAATTAATTTAATGCACATATAAACAATACGAAAGCAAGAAAAACAAAACAAAAACTTAAGAACAGAAAAATAAAAAAGGTACATGGGTTGCCTCCCATGTAACGCCCTTGTTTATAGTTTTAGGCTCGACTTTGGCTCGTTTGATCAAATGTTGAGAAAGTGGACGGTTTCCCGCCCCTCATTAATAATCTTACCATAGTAGCGCTTCACCCGTTGGCCACTAACCTTGAAATCGCCTCAACTTCCTTTGAGTTCCACCGCACCATATGGGAATACTTGTACTACTTCAAACAGCCCATGCACCGCTCCATCTTGACTTCAACTTTCCGAAAAACAATTTGGGTCTCGAATTGTATAATAAAACCATGTCCCCTACCTAGAAATTCTTTTCAAGAATATGTTTGTTCAGCCACATCTTAGCTTTCTCCTTGTACAGTCGTGTATTCTCATAGACTTCTCTTCGAAGTTCATCTAACTCGTTTAAATCAAGAAGCCTCTTCTCACCGGCCTCCTTTAGGTCATAATTGAGACTTTCGATCGCCCAATATGCCTTGTGCTCAATCTCGACCGAAAGATGACAAGCTTTACCGTAAACCAGTTGGTAAGGAGACATCCCAATTGGGATCTTGAAAATGGTCCTATATGTCCAAAGTGCATCATCTAGCTTCTTGGACCAATCCTTCCTCGTCAAATTTATAGTCTTTTCACTTATGCATTTCAACTTCTGATTTGAAACTTCTAGTTGCTGAGATGTTTGCGGTTGGTATGGTAGGGAAATTTTGTGGGCAAATCCATATTTAGATAAGTGACAAACTTTTATGGATTCAAACAAAGAATTTTTCCTCACAAAGTTTGTCACCACCCTTACGTCGTTTGTTGGTAGTGCCGTGGTTTCAACCCACTTGGACACATAATCCACTACAACAAGAATGTATTTATTATTGTGTGATGATGGAAAAGGGCCCATAAAATCAATACCCCATACATTAAAGGAAGTCGAGGCGATTTCATCTTTTTTGGACAAATTTCCTGCACATTGACATTGATTGCATTGGGTTGCAAAATCTCTTGCATCACAAAACAATGTTGGCCAAAACAATCCACTTTGCAACACCTTTGTATCTGTCCTTTGGGAACTATGATGTCCCCCGACTTGTGAAGAGTGGCAACGAAACAAGACACTTTGTACCTCATTTTCCAGAAAACACCGTCGGATTACTTGATCCTTACACCGACGATAGAGGTAAGGGTCAACCCGAATATAGTAGTTCATTTTTTAAAGGAATTTCTTTATTTTATTTACATCCATGGTGGACGAAATGTCAGAGATCTTGGCGATTAATAAGTTGACAATATCCACGTACCACGTGCTCCATCCTCCATTCTTATCAAATATTCTTCTGTAAAAGTCTCATTTATGGGCATTTCATTACCATTTCTTTCGATGGGTCCCTCGAGTCGTGAAAGGTGATCTGCCACAGTATTTTTGGCTCCTTTCCTGTCCACCACTTCCCAGTCAAATTCTTGCAATAGTAAAATCCATCGAATAAGTCTTGGTTTAGCATCATTTTAGGTCAATAGGTATTTAAGGGCTGAATGATCAATATGAACTAATACCTTATTGCCTATTAAACACAACCTAAACTTATCAAATGCAAAAGCTATTGCCAAGAATTCCTTTTTGATGGTAGAGTAGTTCATTTGTGCTTCATTAAGAATTCAGCTAGCATAATACACAACATGCAAGACTTTTTCTTTCTTTTGACACAAAGTCAGACCCACAGCATAGTCGCTTGCATCACACATCAATTCAAAAGGTAAATTCCAATTTGGAACTGCGACTATCACGGGTGCAATAATCAAAGCTTCTTTTAACTTATTAAATGCAGAAAAACATTTATCATCAAAAACAAAAGGCACATCTGTTTGCAATAAAGCACATAAAGGGCGAGAAATCAAAGAAATTTTTTAATGAAATACCAGTAAATACTGGCGTGACCAAGAAAACTCCTCACTCCCTTCACATTAGTAGGGGTGGTAAGTTTTCAATGATTTCTACCTTACTTTTATCTACCTCTATGCCCTTAGATGAAATATATTGGCCTAAAACTATCCCCTCCTGAACCATAAAATGACACTTTTCCCAGTTAAGTGCCAAGTTCAAAGACTCATATCTTTCCAATACACATGCAAGATTATTTAAACATGAATAAAAAGAGTCACCGAACACACAAAAATCATCCATAAAAACTTCAATAAACTTTTCAATCATATCATGAAAGATAGCAAACATACATCTCTGAAAGGTACTAGAACATTGCATAAGCCAAAAGGCTATGCACCGATATGCAAATATGCCATATGGACAAGTAAAAGTGGTTTTCTCTTGATCTTTAGGGGCTTGGCAATTTGAAAATACCCTGAATAACCATCCAAAAATTAATAAATGCACGTTCAGATAATCTTTCGAGTATTTGATCAATGAAGGGTAAAGAAAAATGGTCTTTCCTAGTGGCTTCATTAAGTTTTCTATAGTCTATACACATCTGCCACCCCGTCACTAATCTACAGGAAATTAATTCATTCTTTTCATTTATGATTACAGTTATCCCGCCTTTCTTTGGCACTACTTGCATTGGGCTAACCCACTCACTGTCACAAATGGGATATATGATCCTGGCATCTAGCAAATTTAAAACCCCTTTCTTAACTACCTCTTTTAAAGTTGGATTTAACCACCTTTGAGGTTGTCCCATAGGCTTATACATGTCATTAAGGAGTATTTTATGCATGCAAAAAGTGGGACTTATGCCTTTTATCTGCTCAATGCTCCATGCAAGGAGGTGGCTCCACGATGTTTTCTTCAACACAAATATTAATACACAATTCAAGATCAGAAAGAGAAACAGTGACAATGACTAGATATGTCTCATTCTCTCCTAGAAAACCATATTTAAGATGAGAAGGTAGTGCTTTGAGGTCAACCTTGGGGGGTTCGTTGGTCCGATACCCCTCTTTACCTTTATTCCTTAGCTTGCTCTGCTCAATTGCCCTTTTCATCATGACATCCATCATGCTCTCTTTGTTTCTAGCTTCCATCTCTTCTTCATGGATATTGTTCATGTCTTTGGTCTCCTCTTTCATTGATTTCCAATAAAAATCATTAAGAAAATCATCAATAACATCTATACTCATAACATCATCATATTCAGATGGAAATTTAAAAGAACCAAAAACTTAAAAGGAAA
Organism: Cinchona pubescens; assembly: GCA_025175665.1. Taxonomy (NCBI): domain Eukaryota; kingdom Viridiplantae; phylum Streptophyta; class Magnoliopsida; order Gentianales; family Rubiaceae; genus Cinchona; species Cinchona pubescens. The sequence continues at coordinate 6,299,048 of JANKKI010000123.1, read as the reverse complement.
CAATGTCATCATTGACTCTAAATTGCATATTTCTAGCTTGGACATCAATGATGGCTCGACCGGTGGCCAAGAAAGGTCTTCTTAATATGAGTGGGGTCATGATGTCCACATCTTCTTCCATGCCGAGCACTATAAAATCCGCCGGTTAAAATACCTAACCAACTCTGACAATAAGGTCCTCTACTACTCCTACCGGTTGCCTCACACTTCTATCGGCTAATTGGAGAGTGACGTTTGTCGGCTTCAATCCTCCTCCATTCAACCTCTTAAAGGTGGAATGAGGCATAAGGACGATAGAAGTTCCCAAATTACATAGAGCCCAGTGGAATGTCACCTCTCTAATTTCACATGGAATCAAGAACGAGCTGGGGTCCTTGAGCTTAGAGGGAAGATTCTTCTGAATGATGGCACTACACCCTTTGTTCAAGCATAAAATTTTATCCCCCATCAATTTCCTGTTGCTAGATAATATTTTCTTCATGAACTTAGCATAACTGGGCCTATTTTCTATAGCTTCAATAAAAGGAAGGTTAATCTCAATTTTCTTAAAAATTTCCAAAAATTTCCTAAACATTTTCTTCTTTTCATTCTCTTTCAGTCATTGGGGAAAATTGTAATACTTACCTACTTACCTGTAGGTGTCGAATGATCCTCAGGTTTACCTTGTTGGTCAAGAGTTTTAAATGGTTTCTTTTTATCATTTTTGCTCTTTGATATATCTTTCTTTCTCTTTGCACCATTCTCTATCTTACTCGACTTATCATCCTCCCTTTCTTCGACTCCAGTGTTTTTTCAGTGCTTAATGTGACAGCTTAAACATACTCATCTCCCATGGTTATTATCCTGTGAGTTTGGAATCGTATCACTCAGTAATATTCCTACTCGTATCACTCACCTTGCATCTAGGCCTGTCAATGGGTCGGGTCTAGACTCGGACCCGACCCGAGCCGATCCGGACCCGTTTATCCGAGTTCGGATCTATGACAAATTCTGATTGCCCGGATCCGATCCGGACCCGTTTAGCTATTATAATAAACGGGTTGAATCTGGATCTAGGTGTTCTGATCCGATTAAGACCCGGATCCGATTAAGACCCGGATCCGATTAAAATATTTAATATATCCTAATAAAATTATTGTATATTAGTGTTATTTTATATGTATATATACATATATGTTGTGTAAATTGCCCATGCAATTTATATTTAATATAAAATAATGCATAAATATTAATTATGAACTCAATACTTTTGTATAATTAAAAAAAAAATTTTGATAAATTGTAATAGTCTTACATATAATTTTTAAAAAAATTATTAAGACCCGGATCTGGATCCAACAAGACCTGATGGATTCGGATACGGATCTACTTTTGTACACCAGTTCAGATCCGGATCCAGATCAGGATATTAATCAGATTCGGGCCTGGATATGCCGGATCCTACCCGTTTGCAGCCCTACTTGCATCATTGAAGTCTCACAAAAGCCATTTTGGTGATTCCCTCATCAGAAATCACAACTCAAGATCTCTTGGGATATCGAACTAATGGAGTTCACTGAGTTTCTTTCCATATTCTCTACAACCTTTGTCAAGTGTGTAATAGCACTCATCATTATGTTCTGCTGAGATATAAAATTGTCTGGCTATAGCTAGGCATACCTCCTTGTTGGATATTAACTTGATTCACTTCTTGTTGTTGTCTAACTACAGGAGTTATTGCTCCATGATAGTAATGAGTGGATGCCATTCTCTCCAACAACTCTTACGCTTTCTCCAGAGTCTTGTAGGGGAAAGAACCTCCCATACCAGCATCAATTATCAATCTAGTCTCCGAAAACAATCTATTATAGAAGGTTTGGACTTGTAGCTATAGAGGTATAGCATGGTGCGAACCCTTCCTCAATAGCTCCTTGAAGAGGTCCCACGCCTCACCTAAACTCTCTCCAGTGATTTGTCTAAATGATGTAATCTCGTTTCAAAGCTTAATGGTCCTAACCGGTGGAAAGTGTTTGGCTAAGAACTCTTGAGTGAGTTGGTGGTCCCATGTTGTAAAAGTACCTTGTCTATATGACTACAACCACAACCTTGCTCTATCATGTAAAGAAAAAGGGAATGCTCTCATCCAGATACAATCGGGGTGGACTCCACTTTATTGTATTGGAATGTATCAATGACCTCCTCAAACCTGATTAAGTGCTCATAGGGATCTTTAATGGGTGTTTGGAGCATTTGTATCAGTGCAAGCTTAATTTCAAAGTTGTTTGCTTCCACGGGCAGCTGAGTAATGCTAGAACTTGCCCCTTCAAAATTAGGTATGGCATAATCTCCAAAATGTTGGGGGTTAGCATTAGCATCAACCAGGTTTCCATTGCTGCTTGCAACCTCCTCTTGTTCATTCACGACGCGGTTTGGATTCTCCATTAGAAGGTCACCTTGGTTTGAGTCTTGTCATCCGTGGTTTCTACTTATCGTCCGTTCAATGTCCAAAGATCAATTATCAAAGACAAAAATCCAAACAAAATGAGAGAACAAGAAATAATTATAAATAAACAACAAAAGGTATAAAAAGTTTGATCAAGTAAGACTCACTACGCCTAATATTGTTACCAAACAAAAAACTACCCCCGGCAACGGCGTCAAAAACTTGTTCGGTAGAGATATTTATTAGGTTTTTGAAAACAATGAACAAGTAGCAAAAAAACCTTAATTATCCTAATCAACTCCCACACCCTCGCAAGTATACAAGGTGAGTTTGCATATCGGATGAGTAAGGATCGTTCTGACGAGAACTATTGGAACAATTACTAGGTTCACAAGCCTATTTACTAGTTAGAAGAAATAATCAAAGGTTTTTGACTAACTTTAAACTAAATTTAAGCAAAAGGAATTAAAATAAAGATGAGAATGTAAAATTCTAACCCTACAGAAAGAAATTGAATATAATTAACTAAAATCCTATTTTAATCTACCCTACTTGCGAGAAATTAATTAAGAACAAGAATTTAAATTTGTCTATTCTATAAAAGAAATTAAAAATGATGAAATAAAACCCTAACTACTAAACTACGGAAGCAATTAAGAATTTAAAGGCAATAAAACAAGAATGATAATTAAAGAACAAGACCACAATGAAAATAAAAAAATTGAATCTCGTAAAAATAAATCTGGCAAATTCAGTAATTATGGCAAAAATGACTGTCGATGATCGTCAACTCTTGAACCCTTGACAAGAGAATAGAATTCTAGCTTGAAAACTTAAGAAAATCTAACCTACGACTAAATTATCGATCTAACTATTAAAAACTAAGAAACTAAGAATTGTTGATGATGATTCCTGTTTCCTCCCCTTCCCTTGGTGCGTTTATAGGTGTTTTTAGGGTTTCGGGGCTCCAGGATGATAAGTACACGATTTCCCACGCAAATGAGCCCACAGGAGGACTTTTTTTGCAAATTAAGCAAACTTGTGAGACCTATCCGATGAGGCGCACCTGGGCACTGCATATTTTTCATGCTTGGGCACCCTTGGTAGAACCAAAAAGTGGAGCTTTTGGTTTTGGCACCTACGCATTGCATTTTTGTTGTGCCTAGGCACACTTGGCAGGACTAGCTTCAACTTCATCCTCAATATTGACCACGATGCAGCCAAATTTGGAAAAACACAAAACATTAAAGAGTATAGCTTTGTGTCTTAGCTTTCTGAAACATCTTGAATCACCCCAATTAGAGCTCAGACAAGAAAGTTATGCTCAATCAACCATTTTGTGTCCATATTTCTCCTCGCCGGTGCACGTAAATTCTAATTTTGCAATTCTCCTCTAATTTTGTGATCAATTTCAACTCTTTATTTCTCTCAAACCCCACAAAACTCAAAATAAACCATTTTATCTCATAATTACTCAATTCTTGCTTATTCATCACCAAAAATGAGGTAAACGATACATAAAATATACGATATTTACGAGCATATCAACTATCAATTGTGTTAAGCTCAATTCTCATGGGAACAATCTCTTTTTTCATTGTATTACTTGTTCAATCCATAAACTTGTAGATGTGAATTCATGTATTACACCACCTACATCTTGTGGCTAATTAGACTGAGGACAAGTTTTTGGTGCCATTGAAAGGGCCTTGGTCTTAACATTCCTATATTTTGTCAATATCAGGTAAAGCATTGAGTAGCTCTAGTTTAAACATTTTAGCTCTAGTTTAAACATTTTCTTTATTTTATTTTATTTTAGTTTAGTTTCTTGTTGTCAATTCTTCACAGTTTAAACATTTGTGTGGAGGTTTTTATGGATGATTTCTCAGTATTTGATGATTCATTTGAAATTCATTCACTCAATTTAGACAAGATGCTGATACAATATGAGGAAACAAACTTGGTGCTTAATTGGGAAAAGTCCCATTTTATGGTGCAAGCACGGTGTTTATACATAGAGTGTCAAGTAGGGTATAGAGGTAGATAAGGTAAAGATTTCAATAATTAAGGAACTACCTCCACCCATCTCAACAAAAGGCGCATGAAGTTTTTTGGTTCATGCAAGGTTTTATATAAGGTCCATTAAAGATTTTTCTCAAATTCTAAATAGCTATGTACTCTATTAGAAAAAAAATACTCCTTTTATATTCAATGATTCTTGTTTAAAAGCTTTCAATATTCTAAAGAAAAAAATTAATTGAATAGCTTTAAAGGTTTCACGGCACCCACTGTAATAGCCCGTAACTAGGAGTTTCCCTTTAAACTTATGTGTGATTCTGGCGACTTTGCAATTGGTGCTATTTTAGACCAACATAAAGATAAGATATTTCATTATATTAACTCTGCTAATAGGACAATAACTAAAATTCAAATGAATTATACTACTACAGAAAAAGAGCTTACTTGCAGTGGTGTTTGCATTTTACAAGTTTCGAGTATGCTTGTTGGGAAAAAGGTAACTGTGTGCATAGACTATGATGCTATCAAGCACTTGATTGCAAAGAAAAAGGCAAAGCCAAGATTAATACGTTTGGATACGATTGTTGCAAGAGTTTGATCTAGAGATTAAGGACAGGAAAGGCACAAAAAATCAAGTGGTCGATCATCTATAATGCCTACAAGAAAGGGATGAGAAACAATCAACATTTTAGATTCAAGAAGCTTTCCCAGACAAGCAACCATTCACTTTAAATAGTCAGGACCCGTGGTATGCTAATTAATCTTGAATTGTTAATTTCTCAGTTCCTAATGTTCTATCTTCTGATATGACTTTCCAGTAGCGAAAGAGATTCCTATTTGATGCTAGGAAGTACATATAGTGCGAGCCATTCTTGTTTAGAATATGTGCTACAAGAGGACATGAGTTCTATTTTATACTATTGAATGCCTCCAATTATGGTGGACATTTTGGTGGCACAAGATGACACTGAAAGTGCTGCAGTCTGGTTTTTACTGGCCTACTTTGTTCATGGATACTTAGTAGTATGTAGCAAGTTGTGACTGATGGCAAAAGGTAGGGAATATCTCAAGATGGAATGAAATTCCACTCAACATATCCTTGAAGTGGAAATTTTTTATGTTTGGGGTTTTGATTTCATGGGTCCTTTCATCTCTTCATTCAACAACAAATATATCTCGGTAGAGTGGACTAGTTTCAAGGTAGGTAGAAGCAGCTACCTTGCCAACCAATGATTCAAATCCCGAGCTTAAATTCATGAAAAAGAATATTTTTTACTCGACAGTCTTCAGAACTCCAACGGCTATTATTAGTGATAGAGGTTCTTATTTTTGTAATAGGCAATTTGAAAACTTATTACATAAATATGGGGTCGAGCACAAAATTACCTTACCTTACCATCCACAAACGAGTGGTCAAGTAGAAATTTCAAATAAGGGCATCAAAAACATTATGGATAAGATAGTATGTCCTTCAAGGAAGGACTCGGAAAGCCATTTAGATCAAGCTTTATGGGCTTATAGGATAGCGTACAAAACCCCAAATGGTACATCTCCCTATTGGCTTATTTTTGGGAAGCCTGTCACCTCCCGCTTGAGCTTGAACATACAGCATATTGGCCTATCAAAAAGCTCAACATTGATCTTAATGTAGCAAGGAGAAATGCCTTCTTCAACTTAATGTGATGGATGAATTCTGGTTCCAAGCTTATGAGAATGCAAAACTCTATAGGAACGGATGAAAAGGTGGCATGATAAACGTATTCGTCACTGGAACTTGGAAGAAGGACAACAACCATACTATGCAATTCATGATTGAAATTATTCCTAGGATGCTTAAGTCATTTTGGTCTAGTCGATTTGTTACAACACAAGTTTTTACATATGGTGCGGTTGAATTAGTGGATAGTCAAGGTAGTTAGTTTAAAGTAAATGGTCAACGTATCCAAGAATACTTCGGTAGGGGTGTGAATCAAACTGTCAATTCAATTGAACTCCAAGATACAAGACCATTAGCTACGTCTAGCCATAGACATTAAACAAAACACTTCGTGAGAGGCAACCCATGTTTTATAACTTTCTACTATTTAATTTTGGTTAATTTTATGTAATTTTACAATTATAATTTTTAGCTAACTTTTTATTGTCGATATGTTTTAGGTGTTAAAAATGAAATATGCATGGTTGAGCCGCCAGGTGTTGGCGCACCTGTAGGAGCTAACCCGTACCCAGGCACTGCTGGTTAGGTGCGGGTGCACTCCTGGCAATTAAGTCGTGCCCAGTTTGCTTCAAAAATGGCACATACATGGCCAATTTTTTAGTCTTCACATTCAAAATAATGTAAAGTGTCACTATTTTTCCCAAACTCCAAACAAGTGTTTGAAGTACCTTTCAAGTATCTGAGAATCCAATTCACAGGCCCAGCTGTAGATGATGAACCCGATTGGGGAGAAGCTTGTTGATCTTTGAAACCTTTAAATTATAGCTCCAAGTGGCAAAATTCTCTCCTTTTTACTTTTCCCTCAACCTTTAGGATTTTTCTTTTTCCCTTAGGTTTGAGTTATTGTCATAATGCATGTACACACCGGGTGATGACTCCTGGCAAGGTGTCTTAATGAGAAAGAGATAAGTGCAATTTTGCAGCCCATTTAAATCGCTCTCATGATTTCTTTTCACCCTCCAAAACACTCCAAAACTCTTTCAAACTCTTCTAAACCTTTCCCAACACAAAACCTATTTGAATTATACTTGAAATCTTGCATAAATCTAACAAAGAAATTATCTTTGGTTGATTTTTAGCACATCACAAAGGCAAAGAAGAGAGTTTTCAGCAAGATATTCAAGAAGGCTACACCTTTGGAGAATCCTTCGTCCAACTCAAGGATGGTTCAAGAAGGGATTAAAGGCTTCCAAATTGGTGATTTCTATCCTTTATATTACTTTTTAAGCTCAAATTGTTGAATTTAATTGTGCTTAGTTAAATAAAATTGTTTGGTTAGAATTGAAATCTTCTTGTGATTATGGGCTTCAATTTGGCATAACAAAAACTTGATTGTTCTTAAATTACCTTATTTGGTATTCTTAATCATCTATTTACCTAATTCAAGGTTAATTGTTCTTGTTAGTTTAATAATAAAATTGTGGCATCAAAAGTGAAAAATAATACTAAAGCAAGTAGTTCTTCCACACAAAAAAAAAGTACTCAAAAAATCAATTCCCTTCCAATAGAGCTTATAAATGATTTCAAGAGAATTCTAACAAGAAAAAGTTAAGTTTTGAAAAAGGATTTAAATTTGAGAAGCCATGGAAGAATAGACATTAGACCTTCAAAATAAGGTTGAACAAAATTCAAAATAAAAGTTGGTCTAAGTTTTGTATGCACCATGAATTTGCTATACAACCAATTGTGAGAGAATTTTATGCCAATGTCCTTGAAAATGTTAATGGTGAAGTTTTGATTTGAGGAAAGAAAGTAGTTTACACTCGTAAGTCATTGAATGCACTCCCTGGCCTAAATAATATAGATTGGGATAGTTATATTATGTATCAAATATATAACCCGAATATAGACGAAATGGATAAATTTTTGTGTGGTGGTACGAATGTACAATGGAATGAACCAACGAATGCTTCAAGAACTAGGACATCTTTTCCAGTAGAAATTTGTCTCCTCTCTAGCAAAGATTTGGTACAACTTTCTAAACATAGTATTGATGCCGATAACACATTTAACAAGCATCCCAATTGAAAGAAAGGATAATAATGCTTTATTGCTTGGTGAATAAACATCTTATTGATGTTGGCCGTATTCTTTTTCTTCAAAGTCTATTTAAAACAGCTAGGACTGAAAGTAAAGGACTTTGGTTTTCTTGCTTAATCACTTAGTTATATTTGAATGCAGAAGTCATATGAGATGCTAAAGAAGACAATAAGATGAAGTCAAAATAACTATTGATGATAGAGTAGTGTCACAAATGCAACCGAACTCTAAGCAACCATAGAAGAGTAAGGAATCCACTTCAAGCAATCCTCTAAGTATGGAAAGAAATATGTTAAGGCTTGAAGGACAATTGGAGTGCTAATACACTACATGAAATCTATAGGGATTTTAGTTCACTACATGGGTGAAGCATCTCATATAGACATGACAAGAGCTCCAACCACACCGGACATACATACTTTTGAGATAAGGAATATACGAGATGAATCAAATGTTGAGTCAAATGATTAAGAAAACACGAGTGACGCTAACAAAGAAGAAGAAAATGAGGATGATCAAGAGATGTCATTGACGTGCCAAAAATTAAACCAGGGAAGTATTGTTTTTATCTTCTACATTAATCTCTGTGTTAGAATTTTTCTTAATTTTAGTTACCTATTAGAAACATTGGGGACAATGTTTCATTTTAAGTTGGAAGTGTATTTGTGTTTTTGGTGGTGTGTTTGTGATAAAGTGTATGTGTTGTTTTGGGAATGTTAGTTTTATTTGTGTTTGCCTTTGGTGGTGTATTTATTTTAGAATTAAGCTTTCTTTTCAAAATTTTTCTAAAAACACAAAAAGATTTTTGATTTTTTGGTAGTTTGATCAGTCTTGAATATCTAATTGTATAAAAGACTCCCTAGCTACCAAATGGCATCCTTCAGGATTTCTGTGGCCTCTTTACCTGAAGTATTATGGAGGGCTAAACCAAAGAGATTTTTCATTTTAGTAGCTTGTTTGAATTTGTTAATTTTTGTGATACATGCCAAGGGTTTAAAAATGTTCAAATTGGAAATAATCTAGTTATAGTGTATGGATTGAAAATGTATATAATTTTTTCTATTGCTCTGTGAACTCTTTAAAGTTGTGAAGTGTTATAATTACTTCCTTGAATGTATTCCCTTGAGCGAGGGTATGAAAGTGAGATAATTTTCAATAAGTGTTAATCATAATTGCCTTGTGATATTTGTTTTGCTTGTGACATTCGTTAGAATTCTGTGTGATTTATATACTTGTGAAGTATGATTGGATTTTAGACCAAGGAAATGATTTAGCCAAGTAATTTGAACCATTTGAGTCAAAAAGCCTACCTAATCATCATTTTATCCTTAGTGTCCCTTTTTGAGCCTTATGAGCCTTAATTCTTTGTTTGACCATGTTATTTTAGCCAATTTTATACCTTTTACTTTATCTTTCTTTCTACCCATCACCTTAGTAATTAATGTTGGTTCATCTTGTATATCAACACTATGGGTTGTTGATATATTGGTGGATAGATGGAAAGGAAGTGTTTGTTGGGGGGGGAAATGTTAAAGTTACACATCTTGTTTGATGCAAACCTCCTATATGCTGGAAAAAAATAAGAAGAAAAGAAAAGAAAAAGAAGTAAAAGGACAAGTCCTTCTAAGTTTATTTCAAATGTTTTGAATAAAGAAGGACAATTCCTTCTAAGTTGTAACGGAGAAGGTGCATCTTTTCCTTCGAAAGTGTAGTTGGTTAAATGTTATGATTTTTTGGGAATATTATAAGAACATTATGGTGTGAAATTATTCGCAAGCATGTCTAAGGTGATTTAAGCTACTTTTATCCAAATATATCCTACCTTTGTCCCTTAGCTTACTTTACAAGCTTTAAAGACCTACTTCATCTTTGGTTTGAGTTCATTTGTATTAGTGAGTATTTTGTGTGATTAAAAATTTCTTCCAACATGTTTGTCCCTTGCTAAACTTTTGTTCAATACATTTTTCATTAATTAGTAAGTGATTGATATCTGCTTTCATAAGTGGAGAGTTAACACTTTTTTCGGTGATAATTTGGGGTTGATTAGCAATATTCTTTTCTATCCATGTTGAATCTATATCCCTTCTTGAATTGATTTAGTTTTCCCTTTGTTATCACAAAATTGATATGTTGAAGAAAGTTAATGTGTTTAAGTGTTATGTGTTTTGTTCCACTCAGTACCAGTAAAAGTTCAAGTTGAGGAGTGTGTTAACTCTCTAAAAGAGAGTTATTTTCATGCATTTTAGCTTGAGTTTTAGTCGGTTTCCAAGGTGTCTTGTTTAATAGTAGGGGTATTTTGGTAATTTAGGATTTCAGTGTTAAAATATTATCTTATGTGCTTTTAATATTAAATACACTTATGTGTTTTATGGTATTTTTATAGCTTTGGGAACAATTAGTGGCCAAACAGGATGAAAACAGAGCAAAACGAAGCAAACATCATTGCTGGAAAATAAGTCTATGCATGGGAGAATTAAGTCGTGCCCAGGGATTGAGCCTAGGCGCAGGTGCCTGGGGACATTAAGTTGTGCTTGGGTAGCAGACTAAAAATTGGAAAATGCAAGTTTTGATCTTTTACGGCTTCATACGGTCATTTTTTACCTATCCATATATGTAAAACGCTAGCTAGCATTATAAGTATATGTTCTTAGGGTGCTATTTAGGGGATGCAATTTAGCATAGGTTTTTAGTCAGTCATACCGTAGAGAAGCAGTCTAGATAAATCATCATGAAAGCGAGGACCATTATTCAAAGTAGAGAATCCACACGAAGAAGGCAAAGGATTGAGAATAGGCAATAGTTTTCTCTCCTTATTCTTTTCTATGTTGTTTTATGCTCTATATGTGACTGCAATTCAACCTTGCAATGTATTTAATTCTACAACCATGCATTGAATTTGCAAATGTGGTTTATTCAAATTTTACCATGAAAATTGATTAATGCAAGTTTATTTGTTCCTTCCAATTTCATATATTAGTTTGATTATTTGAATTGATTTAAATGCTTCTAAATGACTGATCACCTTCAAGTTGAATTGTAAACCCTATTTTGAATCGACATATCACCTATGGACTGAACCATTTTGTGGGTACAGATAGAAATACACAATTTCCAGTTCATCTTAGGCAATCAATTAGGGTCACACTTATGTACTAATAAGGGCTTTAATCTACATAGACATATTGTCTACCGGTCAAGGTTGATAGATTTGCAATGAATCCAAAAGGAACTTGCAATTATCACAAAGTGTGAAATTGAAGGAATGATAAATCAACTTAATTAATTGAATTAGTAAATGAGAATAAGTTCTAGGGTAAATATCTCTTGATTTCATGTTCAGTTATTTGGTAAGCATTTTATTGCTTTTGTATTAATTCAATTATTCTATTGTTTAAATAAAGCTGAGTTTGTTTTATTTTGGTAATTGTCAATTGTGTTAAGCTTAATCCTCATGGGAACGATCTTTGCTTTCACTATATTACTCGTTCAAACTGTATACTTGCAGACACAATTTTGTACATTACACTACCTGCACCTTGTGCCTATTTAGACCACAAACAATTCTGATTCCCTAGGTAATTCACGTGCTCATTACCTGAAAAATAGGAAGAAGGGAAGAAGTTAGTGTACTGCATTGACTATTATGATAATCACCTAAATAGAAATCGCAAACAAGCAATGTGGAGTGGCCATGACATTTGTTATCATCAATTCCATCCTCTTTGATAACTGCTCTAATTGATTTACTATGAGATCATTTTTTGCCATCATTGCATCCATGGTCCTCAACTCAAGGACTCCTCTCCTTTGTTCCCTTTCTTAAGATGTAGAGGATTGAAATTAATTATTAGACATCTTGTCTAATAGCTCCTGAGCTTTCTCCAGTGCCTTATTTAATGTCAACGATTCTTTTGTTGAAGAATTAATGGCTTCATAGGCCTCTTGGGACAGCCTGTTATAGAAGGTCTGAATCTATAGTCAAAGCGATAAGCAATGGTATTACATTTCTCTGAAGATTAGTGCAACGCTCCCAAGCCTTACTAAGATTCTTCCCATACAGCTGACTGAAGAAAGTAATGTCATTTCTAAGTTTGGCAGTCATAGAAGGTAAGAAGTACAGACTCTTCATTAGTCATGAAAGCTTCGGCTAGTCTATCTCAAGTGGTAAAAGTACCTTGCTTGTACCCTTGCAACCACAGTTTTGCTTTGTCCTACAATAAAAAGGGAAATAACCTTAGATTAAGAGCATCTACCGATACGCCATTTTGTTAGAAGGTATCGTACACCTTCTCAAAATTCATCAAGTGGCGGTTCGAGTCTTTATTCGATAAGCTAGAGAACATTGCATGCTACTGAAACATGGATATAAGACCAGATTTGATCTGGAAATTATTGGTTTGTATAGGTGGTGGAACAATGCTTGCTTGGGATCCCCTAAAAGTAGGTAGGGTATAGTCTCCCAAAGGTCAGTTATTCCAAACAAGTACATCCTAATCATTGTGCCCGACTTTTCCATTATTCCCATTGCTAGCATTGTTTACCATATTTTCTGCATCTTCTAGTGATACCACAAGCTGCCTCAGTTGTCTTTTTGAGCCATATTCACTCCTTCAATGTTGTTGTTGTAATGCTTGTCTCCACCAACTTCTAAAGTTCTTTCAATCTCTAGATCAAAACAATTATATTGCGTGTAGATCGCATAAACTGCACACACTCAAGAAAATAGGGTTACATGCAACATAACAAGCAGATTAAACTGAGGAGAGAGAATATCTAGAAAAACAACATTACACAAGGAAATAATTTTGAAGTAAACAAAAAGAAAAGAAAAATTCTAAACAATAAATCGTCTTGATTCTTAATATTGTCTAAAACAATAGTCCCCCGGTAATGTCGTTAAAAACTTATTGTAGGAAAAGTTAAATTATCCTATTCTTAACTTTCCATTGATTCGAAAGTGCCTAGTATCAATGTAGTACAATAAAAAAGGATCGTTCCCACAGGGACTGCATAGACAAGTACTGAAAATCTTCGACAATTTCTATTTAGATAATCACAAATAAGTATTTTTGGATTCTTAAAAAAAGCTACACTCGAATTATATTGGAATTAAATGAATGCAATTAAACAACACTAAACCTATGAAAAGAGTGTTTTGCAAGCAGTAATAAAACCGTAGGAACAAAAGTTGAGAGTTGAATTCCTAAATTCCATAATTACAGCCTTTTAAATAGAAGAAAATTGCTTGGCCTACATCCTGACCCGTTTGGTTTGTTTTAAGCGAAGAGTTTTGCCTGATCCGTTTGCCTAAAGCGAACGGCCTTCTATTTAGTTCTCTTAAGCGAAAAATATTGCCTTGATGGTTCACTTAAAGCAAACATACTTCTATTTGCTTCACTTAAAACAAACTATCCCTTCATTGTTGTTTGCTTAAAATGAACATGCTAATCCTCCACCTCATCATTCAAATGCAAAATAACCAACTTGGCCCCTGACATCCGCATAATAAACCAAAACAAGATAAATAGCTATCGATCCATATTTAATACAAATTAACTACTAATTACAATAAAACTCTAGGATTAATAATACAACAATTAACCAGCATAAACTTACAAAGATCAGGACTATAATTACACAAATAGTGAATCACATAATTAAACACTATTGAAATATAAAATTTCTCTAATTATAGGGCTATCACCAATCGAATGTATCTTTTGCTGAACCATGGAATTTTAGTATTTAACCATTTTTTACTTATAGGTTACCTCTCTTAATGGCTTCCACAAGCCTCCGTTCCTCCAATAGATCTAGATTCACTACCTTTCCTGGTCATTTGTATTTTTGTCATTGCTTTAAACTCTGGATGTGGGCATTCCAATCTTCGGTGGTATGGTAGCTTTGGTTCCATAAACAAGATAGAATAGAGTTAGCCCATTCACAGTTTGAAAAGTGGTTTGGTATGACCATAGGATGCTGGGACAGTCCTCTACCCATTTTTTCTTAACCCAGCCTGACCGAGCCTTTAAGCCTGTCAAAATTGTTCTATTTAGCACTTTGGTTTGTCCATTTGCTTGTGGATGCTCGACCGAAATGGTATGTATTCGAATATGCAGTTCATCACAAAGGTTTTGAACGGTTCCTCATCGAACTCTATTCCAGACATCACCTTATCTGAAATAAGAATATGAAGTATTACGTATCGACTAATAACATTTGTCCAAAAGAATTTTTGAATGCTTTTTCCTATGATGGATCAAGGGTTCGACCTCTATTCATTTGGAAAAATAATCAATTGCCACAGTTATAAACTGATGTCCACCAATTCTTTTCGATATAGAACCCAATAGATCGATACCCTATTGATAGAAAGGACAAGAACTAGTGATGAGGTTCAGATCAACAGCTAGCTTTCTTGGCATTGGAGCATGAATTTAACATTTGTGGCACTTGTTACCAACTCGTGCACATCATTGTGCATGGTCGGCCAGTAATACCCATCAGCATTACTTTCCTCGCCAAGCTCCAAACTCCCACATGACTTCCATAAATACCCTCATTAATTTCCTAAAGCACATATATTGACTCGTTCGATTTTAAGAACTAAAGGGCATGGAGATGCTGACTTTCAGTACAATTCCCCTAAACCATTACCGAATCGAGCTTGTATTCTCCAAGCTTTCTTCTTTCATTAGGAAATATCCCATCGGCCAAATATTTCCTTATCAGCTTCATCTAGCCAAGATTATCATTGATCTCTATTGTTTCAACCTCGTCGATAATTCTCTATACCTGTACCTCCACAAGAACTTCCTTAGTTAAATGCGAATAAACTGTCGAGGCCAACTTTGCGAGCACATCAACATCGCTATTTTTTTCCTGAGGAATCTTAATGAACTGGACCTCCTTGAATTGTTCATTTAGTAATTTTTGCAAAATTACCCTAGGAGTTTTGAAATTCCTGAGCTATTGGTTTACAATTAGCAAGGAGTAAATGTTGATTAGAAGTACTTCGAAGCCCATTTTTCTTGCTAGCTTCATACCGATGAGCAAGGCATCATATTCTATTTCATTATTTGTTGCCTTAAACTCAAACTGGAATGCGTATGTAAAATGATCTCCTTCTAGAGACCGAAAGACGATCCCTACTCCCAAACCAGACTCACAAGAAGCCTCATTCTATCAACATATAATCCAAGATCGTAGGATCTTTAAACTCTAGTTTGGAAGTTGTTGTAATGACCAATACTTTGTTTGTTAAAGTGGAATCGATTGTACTCTCAATAAGAAAACTGGTTGAAACTTGTGTCTTAACGGTAGGTCAAAGTAGGTATTTGATGTTGAACTCAAGTAGCTCTACTGACCACTTTGGCATCTCCCCGAGACATCAGGCTTTCCGAGAATTGTTATTAGTAGGAAGCTCGTATAGACCACAATTTCATGCCCCTAAAAATAGGGCCTTAGCTTTCTAGCCGTGATGACAAGTAAAAAGGCCATCTTTTCAATCATCGCATAATTTCATTCAAGACCTTGGAGAATCTTACTTACAAAGTAGATCGGCCTTTGTACCCCATTGATTCTTAGAAAAGAACTACTCTGATCGCATTATTTGAAAAAGAAATGTAAGGAAATAAAGTCTTACTAGGCTTCAGAGCAACTAATTGTGGTTAATTTGCTAGATAGATAGTCCTTTAACTGATTGAAAGGCTACTGGCGTTGTTCAATCCATTCAAATTTGTCTACCATTTTCAATGTTTGGAAGAACGGGAGGCCACATTCGCATACTTGGAAAGACATCTATTCAGAGTAGCCATTTTCTTGGTTAGTTTTTGAACTTCTTTGACCAAACTCGGAGGTTTGATATCCAAAATGGCCTAAACTCTTTTGTGTTTGCTTTAATCCCTATTGAAAGACAATGAGCCCAAAAAATTTCCTCGAAGGAAACCCAAAGGTGCACTTTTGAGATATCAGCCTCACATTGACACTTTGCAAAGTGTCAAGTATTTCTCAGAGGTCGATGATGACATTCTCACAAGTTCAGTTTTTCACAACCATTTCATCCATGTAGAACTCAATTTGCCAACCGATATGTTTTTTGAAAAGTTTGCTGACTAGCCGTTGATATGTTGCACCAAAATTCTTTAGTCTGAATGGCATGGTCTGATTGTATTATGTACCCTTGTTAGTTATGAGTGATAACTCTAGTATACTAGAGTTATTCTACACTAAATTGTAGCATTTTGATAGTATAAATCTCAAATTTTGATTAATTAATTGCAGGTTTAAATTAATTCCTTTCATATGCATTTATATTTTTGTTCTTGTTAAATACGTTAAGTTTTTATTAAAAATTTAGCTTAATTAATTGTTTAATTATGTTAATTTTGTGCAGGTCAAATTTAGAAGTTGGAAACTGGATTAAACAAGCTCGAGGGACCAAAGTGCAATTATCAAAGAAAAGAGAGGTTGCTGAGAAGAGAGTCGAGATCGCGATCTCGATTCTCCATATCGTGATCTCGACTCGAAAAAATCACTTAAAACATTAGCGAGTCGAGATCGCAATCTCGACTCGCGAATGGTTAAGTAATAGGGGCAATTTTGTAATAGTCCAGCAACCAGTTTCTGATTTTGCCTTATACTATTTAAACTACTTTTAAGAACAATTGTAGAGGTAAGTCGGATTAGAATTAGATAGTTAGTAAGTGTTAGGATACTTTAGGATATCTTGAACATCAAACTTCTTCTTTAATAGAAATTTCTCTTTAATTGTCTCTTAGATCTTCTTTTCATTTCTTAGCAAGTTTAAATTTTGATTAGATAGTCGTAGTGGGTTAATCCCTAGCCTCAAGTAGATATAATTTTTACTTGCTTTCTAGTTTAAATTATTAAAAATTTCTTTGCTTGCAAATTAGGGTTCTTAGAAAAATTAGGGTTTTTGTTAAATTCTTTCTTTTTAGTTAAGAATCCTCCATTTCTTGCATTAAGGTCTATATAATTTTTAGTAGGCTTTCTTTATTTTTACCAAAAATCTGAAAATATTTTGATTTCAACTTTAGAATTGGTAATTTCTAGCTTTGCAATGTCCTTTTATGGAGATTTTATTGGGTTAATTTACTTGCACTTTAATTTTAGTTCTATTTCAAGTAGTTTAGATTAGAATTAAATGCTTTCTTTACTTGCTTTTACTAGAATAGAGTTAAGTAGTTTCTCATTTTCGTAATTATTTAGTTCACTTACTTGCTTTAGTAGATAATCTAGTTTAAAATTAGGTTTTAATTGCTTGCATTGAATTATGATTTTGAGTAGAGTAATTTCACTATCCATTGTTTGATCTTGCTTAACTATACAAATACCCATAAAACTTGGTAATTGCCTTCCAACAATGCTTGTGGGAATGATACCCACTCATCCAATACTACTACCAACTCCGTATACTTGCAGAAGTGAGGTAGAGTGTAGTGGTTTTGTGTAGTTTCTTATTACTTGTTTGTTTTAAATTGATCTCTACCTAAGGACTAGACAAGTTTTTGGTGCCGTTGTCGAGGATTGTCCTTGGTTTTTGGCAATATCAAGTGCTATACGGGTCATGTAGATTAAGCACTTTAGTTTAATTTAGTTGTTAATTTTGTGTATTTTTATGTTTGTTGGATATCTTGTGGAAGTGACTTAGAATTTCAATTGACTATTTGCCTTGGTTCATGTCTGTGTTGTAGTGCATGGTACGAGGTGATCAATGGCCATTCATTTTCTTAGACAAGGAAAGGGAAAGAGAGCTAAGGAAAATCCGGAGGTTTAGAAGAGTACAACAAGAGCAAGAGATGATAGAAATGGCAAATGCTAATTCTCATCAAAGGAATTTGAACATGCAAAATGAAGAAGAAGAGCTTGTTGGAAATGATAGGATAGGTGGCTATGGGAATTGAAATAGCATAAATGGGAATGGAAGGCCATTAAGGGAATATGCCTTGCTGAATTTTGATGGGGCAAACCCGAGTATTGCACGATGCCCGTGCAAGCTAACAACTTTGAGATTAAGCCCGCATTAATCCAAATGCTCCAAGCTCATGCTGTCACGCCCCAAAAACGGGACCGTAACACGCCGCGCTAATGGCACACCGGTCCAAAGCGCAAGGCACAAAAGAACAGAGCAACAAACTTAACCGCAATGTAATAGAACCATCAAGCCATTTCTCAACTATAAAACCAAGGGTTAATATTTCATTTTACACAAAAATACGAATTACAAAATTCCTTCTTAGTACAAAAGATGCTACAACGAAAATAAAGTTCATCAATACAAAACTTATCTAATATACTACCCCTCTCCAAACAAAAGAGAAGCTTGGAAGATTATCCGCAGAGTCCTACCAGTAATGTGGAGTCTGGGGAAAATCTAAAAGCTGCTAACGCGGTGGAGAATCCAAAAACGAGCACCTAATCTGAAAAATTATAAGTCACGTGGGGTGAGCATAACTAGCTCAGTGGATATCATAAAAGCTCTTCAAATGGGGCCAAGCATTGCGATAAAAAGAAAATATAAAGATAATGACATTTGTGAAAACCATAGTTATGAAGCAGTTTCTAAAATGCCTCATGCCATTTAAAAGTCAATAAACCATAATCATAAGTAGTTTCTAAAATGTTGTTGGTTTATGTACTATAAGGCAACAGTGTTGGAATTAGAAATTATACTAATTGTTTACAATTAGATGAATGGCTTAAAGGGTCACACACTAAGAGTAAGCATTTATTAAGTTAATTGTTGACTAAGTTCGTTGAATAAGAATTTGTGTCTAGATTCAAACAGAACTAGAATTTTTACAAATGTTCTTTATTTTGGATTGTCCAGTTAAATAGTAATTATAATAATTCGTTAGGAACTATATCTGGTTACTATCATACGCGTTTATATACCTAATACGTGTGATAGAAGAATTCTAATCAAAGAAGAGTTCTTTGAATTTAGGTTAACCGCTATATATAGAATATGATTCTTTAGGGTTCGTAGGGTCTGACATGCGACTCATTAGTAACACACATGTCGGACGAAAAACCCTACGAAATAGTTCCGAAACACTGCTCTAGCAAGCAACTATTCTAGATACGCAACGGACCTGTCTCTTATACACATCTAGATGTGTATAAGTAGAGCTATTTCAGACACCACGGCAACTGCCTAGAACCTGTCTCTTATACACATCTAGATGTGTATAAGAGACAGAAGATGCGAATTAAATCCATCAAACAGAACATACACATATCATATATATAAATCATCTCGACATATATATCTAGACAGTATAATGTTTAGATCGGAACGCATGAAGACCATGGTCACTATTTGGATTTGACAGAGTCTCCACTGAACTATTTTTATACACATCTCAGGACCTCCCAACAGTGCTCTCAGATCTGTCTGCTTATACAATCTAGATGTGTATAAGAGACAGATCTAATACCCATGACGAGGAAATGTTGGACATAATCAAGTACATGAACCTGTAGTTACGGCTGAATGTATCTTGAACAAAAATCTCCAAGAATAGAGCGAATGTCAACTTTGGCCTTATTTTTCCTGTCTCTTATACGATAGAAACACTTCATTCGATGATTCTATTTGATAGATTCTGTTGTTGAACTATATGTATATGTGATATACGTATGTTTCTGTTGAATTATGTATATATGATATATGTATGTTTCTGTCGAATTATGCATATATATATATATGTATAAGCTATGCTTCTGTCGAATGATTTACATATATGATATGTGTATGTTCTGTTTGATGAATTTAATTCGCATCATGAAAAATTATGACAGCACACTGCTAAATGAGTTACGATTACTCTTTAGCGTCGGGGGCTGCCCCTGGACCCATACTGGCTCGCCTGGACCCTGAGGCGCTGCCTCGAGAGAATCTGCAATAGCCATATGGGTCCTATAAGCCTGTCTGTTTTGAAGTTGTAATTTGACCCTAGGATTGACCTTGATCTTCATATTGGCTTATGAAGATCACCATAGTTTAAGGGCCATGCTATGACACGTTTATCTTACTGTTATTTGTATATGTTTATGTGATGTTAAATGTTAAATATATGTGGTGCATGAAAACATATGATCAATTAACAAGTTCACATAACATGTTAAGCCCTCAATTAAGAGTGTTGTCTTGTGGATCTTGAAATTCTCTGCCAAAGCTGAGTTAAAGTTAAGTGAAATATGGATCTTAACCCACTAAATACAAACTGTTGTGTATTCATTTATGAGGGTAATTGATTTAGTGGGAGTTTTATATTAATATCGAAATATTGTACTTTGCATAATTGTTGTAGATCGATGGCCGCTAATAACACTTCAACACTATCTTTGCGATCTATCCTTGAGAAGGACAAGCTGAATGGGACCAACTTCCTTGATGGTTCACAGTTTGAGAATTGTTCTCAAACAAGAAAGGAAGTGTATGTTCTGACAATCCTATCCTGAACGACTGCACCAATGCTCCAAGAGCAGAGAGAGATGCTTACAAGAAGCATTCTAAATTTTTGATGTTGGATGCCTTATGCTTGCTACCATGAGCCCAGACCTTCAGAAGGACTTGGAGCACTTGGAAGCTTTCGAGATGGTCAATCATCTCAAGGAAATGTTCCAACAGCAAGCACGGCAGGAAAGGTTTGATACGACCAAAGCTTTACATTCGCAAAATGGCTGAAGGAGCGCCTGTTAGTCCTCATGTCTTGAAGATGAAGGGTCACATAGATCATCTAGAAAGACATGGATCAGGCCATTGCAAGAGTGTATAAGGGACTTGATCCTGAATTCTCTTCCTGAGAGTTATAGCCAGTTTGTTATGAACTTCAACATGAACAACATGGAGAAATCTGTTTCTGAGCTGCATTCGATGCTTAAAACTGCTGAGCATAATATCAAAAAATTGCCTGGCCAAGTTTTAATGGTTCATAAAGGTAAGGGGATAAAAACGAAAGGAAGGTCAAATAAGGCTTATAAGAAAAAGCCCTATACACAAAACAAGCCCAAGAACCAGAACAAGCCTAAGCCTCCAAAGGAAGGAGTTTGTCACTTTTGCAATGAGCCTGGTCATTGGAAAAGAAATTGCAAACTCTATTTGGAAGATCTAATAGAGACAGTTCCAAGACTAATAAGAGTGTGAGATATTCTGCTTCCGACAGCTTTATAACATAAATATCAAT
Source organism: Cinchona pubescens (assembly GCA_025175665.1). Lineage (NCBI taxonomy): Eukaryota > Viridiplantae > Streptophyta > Magnoliopsida > Gentianales > Rubiaceae > Cinchona > Cinchona pubescens. The sequence goes on along the minus strand of JANKKI010000123.1, from coordinate 6,277,636 downwards.
TATTCAAATATTCGTTTTAAAATTAAGAATAAAAATTCTCCATTCACCGTGAAGACGTGTTTTATGGAAATGCTGATTTGCATAATGGTCTTTACGTTCTAAACATTGAAAAGCCCAATCCAGAGATTGTTTATAACATCAATACAAAGAAACCTAGATTGGATGATTCAAATCAAACTTTCCTATGGCATTGTCGTCTTTGTCACATAAATGAGAAGCGCATATCAAAACTCCATAAAGATGGGCTTTTGAATCAATTTGATCTTGAATCTTATGATATCTGCGAATCTATACATATAGTTCAAGACAGAAACAGGCTGTCTCTTATACACATCTAGATGTGTATAAGAGACAGATCTTAAGATTTGGGGCTGTGAGGCTTATGTCAAACGGCAGGTCTCAGATAAGTTAGCTCCCAAGTCGATAAGTGTTTGTTTGTGGGGTATCCTAAAGAAACTAAAGGATACTACTTCTACAATCCCTCCCTTGTTGTTGATTGACGCCAAGTTGCTCCTCTTGCCTTCTTTAAGAGTTTCTTTCCAAAAGAACTAGTGGGAGTAGAGTACATCTTGAAGAATTTCAAGATCCACAAGACAACACTCTCTCTTCTGTGCAATCTCATCAAGAATCACAATTAGTTGTTGGTTCGAATGAGACAACACAATTGGAACATGGGAATGACTCACAATCAGTTGTTGAACCAGAAGCATGCAACGCAATGAGTATCAGAGATGTGTCTAAGAGCATAGAGTGTTGCTTGAAAGATCAGTGCCATTCTATTACATTTGGTAAGAGACAGTTATACACATGGATCACCATGAGCCCACTAGCTACCAAGATGCTATGACTAGTCCAGACTCTGAGGAATGGCAAAGTGCCATGAAATCTGAGATGCAATCCATGTTTGACAATCAAGTTTGGACTTTGATTGATCCACCGGATGGTATAAAAACTATTGGGTGTAAATGGGTTTTCAAGAAGAAAACTGACATGGATGGCAATCTACATACCTTCAAAGCACGATTGGTTGCAAAAGGTTTCAAACAAACTCATGGTATAGACTATGATGAAACTTTTTCACCAGTTGCTATGCTTAAATCCATAAGGATTCTTATTGCCATTGCAGCATACTATGATTATGAGATATGGCAAATGGATGTCAAAACAGCGTTTCTTAATGGAAACTTACTCGAGGATGTGTATATGACACAACCTGAGGGTTTTGTACAAAGAGAATTCTGAAAAGGTATGTAAGCTTCAAAGATCCATTTATGGATTAAAGCAAGCCTCTCGGAGTTGGAATCTTCGTTTTGACGAAGCAGTCAAAGAGTTTGGATTCATCAAAAATGAAGATGAACCTTGTGTTTACAAGAATATTAATGCAAATGCAGTTGTGTTTCTAGTTTTGTATGTTGATGACATACTGCTCATTGGAAATGACATTCCTGATTTATTCTAAAGTGAGGTCTTGGTTAGGAAAGTGTTTCTCAATGAAGGATTTGGGCGAAGCACTAGAATGCTTGGTATCAAGATCTATAGAGATAGATCTCAAAAGCTCATTGGCCTGAGTCAAAGTACTTATATAGATAAAGTACTAAAGAGGTTTAGTATGCAAGATTCTAAAAGAGGATTCTTGCCAATGTCGCATGGCATCAGTCTTGGAAAGGCTCAGTGTCCTGCGACACAAGATGAGCGAAATCGCATGAGTGAGATTCCATATGCATCAGCTATAGGATCCATCATGTATGCGATGTTATGTACTCGACCGGATGTCTCATATGCTTTGAGCATAACGAGTAGATACCAATCGGATCCTGGTGAGAGTCACTGGACAGCAGTCAAGAATATCCTTAAGTACTTGACAAGAACTAAAGATGTTTTCTGCTTCCTTAGCTGCATCTGAGCTTGCTATAAGTGGTTATACAAGATGAAGAAGAGTCTGAGAGACATTTTAGATCACAGTCAGGATATGTGTTCTGTTTATATGGAGGTGTTAGCTGGAAGAGTTCAAAGCAAGCGACCATAGCAGATTCTACAACGGAAGCAGAATATATAGCAGCATCAGATGCAGCTAAGGAAGCAGTTTGGATTAGGAAATTTGTCACTGAATTAGGTGTTGTTCCTAGCATCACTAATCCAGTTGATATCTATTGTGATAATAATGGGGCTATTGCACAAGCCAAAGAGCCTAGATCGCATCAACGATCCAAACACATCCAAAGACGTTATCATCTCATTCGTGAGATCATTGAGAGAGGAGACGTCAAAATATGCAAATATGTACCAACTGATGACAACATTGCTGATCCATTAACTAAACCATACCACAACCAAAACATGATCGCCATGTTCGGTCAATAGGTCTTAGACATATGTATGATTGGACCTAATTGTTTAATTGGAAGACTTTTAATGGATAATTTTAAAACGAATATTGTCATCATGATATTTTATTTATAAAGAGATTTATTATTGCATGTTTTAATATTAGAATCCATGAATAATTTATTATTCTAAATGTCCCTAGTTATTCAATATAGTGGGAACTGTGTTGATTTAAGACTAGTATGATTTTGATTGATAATCATATGATGATTATGGATATATGGATATAATAAAAATGTATAAGATTTGTTGTCAGAAGAAAAATATCAAACGTTGTCTTTAACCGGATGATTATAAAGATTGTGATTGAACATGTAGAAATTATGCGGAGGAAAATGAGTGATTAAGATGGAATTTGTCCCTCTTATTATGAGAGAGATGTCTTTGGGCCCCTCGATTAGTAGGAATGTAAAATGCATGGCCGTGCTCAAATGGATTGATAAGGTGATCAAATTTATTTGTTTTATCATTCTACTTCGAGATCGAGAAATCAAATAGTTGGACACAAATAGAGATGACATTGTCCATGCTCTATGTCCAACTAAGACATCGTGAGACAAAAGGATTAAGACATGGGTTATTTGATCAGGTTATGTCAGATCAATGATCTTCATTTAACTTGGGTGGTCATGATGCCTTGCTAGAGGCCAATCTTGATCTATGAGTATAATCTGTTAATGATAAATTAAAGGTGTTTAATTTATTTAATTCCAAAATTTCCTGGCTAATTGTCTTTAGTCCAAGTGGGAGTATTGTTGGTTTATGTATATTCGTTAGGAACTATATCTGGTTACTATCATACGCGTTTATATACCTAATACGTGTGATAGAAGAATTCTAATCAAAGAAGAGTTCTTTGAATTTAGGTTAACCGCTATATATAGAATATGATTCTTTAGGGTTCGTAGGGTCTGACATGCGACTCATTAGTAACACACAGTCGGACGAAAAACCCTACGAAATAGTTCCGAAACACTGCTCTAGCAAGCAACACCCTAAAATCGGAAAAGCTACTCGTGTGGATACCTGTAGAGGGCGTTCGTTCAATCCAGAGCAGCGCCTAATCTCACGGTCTGACGTGTTCTACGAATAGTTCGTGGTTGCCGTGGTGTCCAAATAGTGACCGTGGTGTTCAGATCGTGAAAGGTTCAGATCGCAACCAGGGTTTTGCTGCTATCGAGCATCAAAGGTATATATATCTAAACCCTAGACGATTTAATCGGAACGCATGGATCCTCTTATAGGGATTTCCGGTGTTTTTCCGCTGCGTTATTTTTATATTAAGGTCAGGAAATCCCAACAGTGGTATCAGAGCAATTTAAACGTCAGGCATGTCCAAAACATAGTCAAAAAGATCCAATCATTTCAAAACATAGTATGCTAAAGCATAGCGAACAAATCCAAGTACAGTTTCAATCCAGAATATAACAAAATAGCATGAGTATCTTTTAGGCTCAACAGTATGACCTACAGTACTAGCCAGATCTAGTAATCTACCACACCTACTAGTCTGACTGGGAGGTCAAGTTATCCCATCACAAGACCCCGTATCAGAGAGTTCATAACATTCACAGAAGTATCACCATGGCGTCCCATGGATGACTATAGAACCGGTGCACCCCAAATCAAACATTTCCAAATACATCCAAAATTATATACCTCGGTCACCTATGAGCCAAAACAGTCATAAAATGCTTTCATATCAAAAGAGTTTGCAAATATATCAATTGATTAACATAAAATAGCTTGGTCCCGATTTCATATATAATAATTCCAAAACTTGGTAAAAGTACAGTTCCAAACATCATACACATTTTAAAATCCATCCAAACATATTTCGAAAGTCGTTAAACAAAATACAAGTGGAAGAGGGTCTATGTTACCCACAAATCCATCCAAACATATTTCGAAAGTTGTTAAACAAAGTGCAAGTGGAAGAGAATCTATGTTACCCACCTATTAAAGCAAAAACTGCACAAAGATCACAGAACGCGATCGCCGGCGGTAGGTGGAGTGGTACCTAAAACAGATATAAGAGGACTCTTAGAAGAGATGTAGAAGTTAAAGAATGACTAGGGAAGCTTGAAAACGACGCGAAACGATAGAAAACGATAGAAAACGACACCAAAAGCTCTTTGGTCAAAAATGACCTTTTCACAAATTCTGACCAACTTCGACAAGCTAAAACCCCAGTCAAAACACTTAGTTAATCCCTCAAATTCGTATTACAGCTAGATTAGGAGATAATAAGCTCGTTTTCCGAAAAACTGAAAAACTTCGCCTCCCTAGGCTATAATTAGGCTATCCTCCCGCCTCCCTTGTAATTCCAAGGTATTCAAGGGACCTTGGTTACAACCCAACTCAAAACAACATATTCAACCAACCAACAAAATCCATTTCCAAGGTATTCAAGGGACCTTGGTTACAACCCAACTCAAAACAACATATTCAACCAACAAAATCCATAAACGGAAAGATTCACCGAGCAATAGCCGGACTATATCAATAGCATTCCAATACAATGGAAAACACCTAAAACCATCAAAAGATCATTAAAGACCCTTTAAACATAACCAATTATCCAAATCTTGGCATTATCCTAGTTGCGCCAAACTTCCGCTTACTTACAAAATGAAGGGAAATCAATTCCACTTGGTTTCAAGTCTCAATTCCTATCCAAACTAACCTTAAAACACTCTTAAAACATCATTACAAGCATAGACATAAGCATTCATAGCATAACATTCTAGGCTCATATGGAAGACAAAACCCTAACTCATAATCTTAAAATTTGTAATCTAACCATGGAAAGTTGTTAAAAATCAACCCCAATCACTTCCCAACCTCCAAAACACTAAAAACAACCCATAACATACATAAATCACAACTTATAATGCTGCAAAGAGGGTTTTCTCAGCCATAAATAATCCTACAAAACTTGAAATTAAAGCTTAAATCATAAAGCCCATAAGCCATAAATGCTAAAATACATAAAATCTTACCTTCCAAGTGATTCCTACTTGAAAACCAAGAAAATTTTTTGGGGAAAATGGAGGAGAGGAGTTCGGCTGCTGCTGGAAGAAAATGAGGAAGAAGCATTAAAAAAAAAAACAAGAAGACTTAAAAAGAAATTCCAAGGTTGACCAAATAGTACCCCATTGACCAAATAGTCTCCAAGTTGACTATTTGACCCAAAAACTAATTTTTGCTACTAAATTAACATTATAAATCAGTCATCAAACAACACTCACACACCACAATGCACTAATTACATTTTGTCTAATTTTTGACCCGTTTACCCGCCGGTACCGAAATCGCGTAAATCGAAAAATTTGCCGAATTGAAGAACGAATAAGTTGAAGTACTTTATGACTAAAAAATAATATGAAAAACATTTTAAACCAATTAAAATCAAAGAACAAGGCTATTAAAATACTGGGTTTCACACATGCCATGTTTGGGGTAGTCCCAATGAAGATCCCTATACACACCTCATGAATTTTGAAGAAGTTTTGGACACTTTGAAGTTTAATGGAGTACATCCGGATTGTGTGCAAATGAGGGTGTTTCGGTTCTCTCTTCGGGATAGGGCAAAGTCATGGTTGCTTGTTTCCATTGTCAATCCGACGCCCAAGGAACATTTACTACTTGGAATCAACTTGCTCAAGAGTTATAGAAAAAGCACTTTCCGCCAGGAATGAAATCACCTCCTTTAAACAAGACGTTGATGAAAGCTTAGGAGAATCTTGGGAGTGGTTCAAGGAGTTGCTAAGGAAATGTCGGCTTCAAATCCAAACTTTCTATAATGGTTTGACTCAAGAGACCAAATCCATAGTGTATGTCTCCACCAATGAATCAATCTCATACAAGACTCTAGAGGAAGCTCAAGAGTTGCTTAATAGGATGGCATACAATCACTATTATCATGGTCCGATGACCTCACCGGTGACTCAACACCAAACTAATCAAGCCAATGCCAATAGTGGAGTGATGAATTTGAACATGTAAGATGCTCTTTTGGCACAACAAAGTATGCCCATGAGTGTGATGAATAATGTTGCAAAGGCGTTGGAGAACTTGGGGAAACCAAGTAGTGTAAATGCCATGTCTTCTTCTCCAACCATAGCCAAGCATGGTATGTGATTTTTGTAGAGGCAGTCATGCTAAAGAACAATGTAAGATTCCGTATGGGTCAAATGAACAATTCAATTATGTGTCTAATCAATCATCATTTCCAAGGAACCCATCCGGAGCTTATGGGAACACATATAATCCTTCTTGGAGGAATCATCCTAATTTTTCTTGGAGCAACACCAACAATTAATCCAATCCTCCTTACCAACCAAATCCCCTACCTCTAAATGTCTGACACACTCAAGCCTCAAGTTCCTTACCTAGACCTTATCAACCGCCACATCAAAGGAACTTCCAACCCAATGGTGTGCGCAAAATACTGCTTTCGAGTTGCAATGACGTCGTAAGCACCCAAAATTAACAACTCTAATGTAGTAGTAGTGAGTCAAGTTCGTCCCACAGAGAACGGGGGTTATTTTCGTGCTAATGGAACAAGGGGAGTTTGGAATGCTTTTTATCTAAAACTAAAACAAGAAAATAACTAAAGAAAATTCAATTAAGAAAAGATCTTGGTTTTGGTCATATCCACCATGGCAATTTCACTAGTCGATCATTGACACACAAGATAATTCAATTTATATCAAGCACTAATTGAAGAATTAACCCGAACGGATACCAAGTCAAAGTTGATTCTTATTTCTTTCTAAAGTTGGTTAATTTTCAACACGCGATCCAATTAGCCCTAACTATTAATTTAACCCAGACAAGCGCCAAAGATTAATTAATAGAAGCATTAAAATCAACAAGAACAATTAGACTAATTAAACATAAACACACGCGGTTATGATAATTAGATGATTAATTTCCCTAAATTCAATAACACAATTCCAGTAATTATCAAACTCAGTCTCTTCATAGATTGAATTAAGCACACGTGGTTAAAACAATCTAGCGGTAGATTAATTCTAATAACTTAGTATTCTGCAACAATAATAAGCTAAAAAGAACAATCATAAATTTAATTACAGAAAAATAATCAATACTTGAGATAAAAATGATGTGAATAATTTAAGCACAAGAAGTCTCACAACTTTTTAGAATTGACCATGGCTTCAATTCCCTCTACCAAGAAATGAGTTTAGGCACAAAGTGCAATGAAATAATAAAGAGGAAAATTTTTTGCTAAAACACTAGCAAACAAGAAAATAAAAATGTCGATCAATTTTTCTCACCCAACTTGGGGTATTTATAATAAATATTTAGGGTTACAAATAATGCCTACTGATAAGAACGTGAAATCCGGTGAAAAAGAGTCCAACCGGCCGAAGAAATCCCTCAAAGACTCAAAAACACGTTGCTGCTACTGGCCTCCGCGCACATGCACAGGCTCCTTTGCGAGCATGTACGCGCGAGGCAGTAAGTTCCAGCCAGTTCTATCCTCCGCGCACATGCGTGGAGATCCTAGCGCTCACGTGCGCGCGAGCTATTTCTGGAAATTAAGTTTCTAGACTCTACGCACATGCGCAGGCCAGCTCCAGCGCATGTGCGCTGACTTCCTCAGTTGTGCTCCACCTTCGGCTTTGATTTTTACCTTTATTATTGCATTATTTGGGAAAACTTAAAACATAAAAGTTTCAGCTCTACGTCTTAGATTTCCAATTCTTCTTAAATCACCTCAATTGGATATTGGGATCAAAAGTTATGCTTGAAATACAAAACAGTGTCTAGAATGACCTCGTATTCATGCATGTTCCGTTCTTAGCATTTTCTTTCATCATTTTGCATCTTTTTCAATTCTTTTTCACTATAACCCTACAAAAAGTAAGAATAACCAAATTAAGCTCAATAATAACTCAAATCTTGCTTTCAACACATAAAAATGTGGTACTTGACACATAAAATATAGTACAATTATGAACTTATCACCCAACTCATATCAATCTTTTCTAATTCTTCATTTCAAAACCAACCACCAAGGCCTCATTTTCAATAGCCAAATTCCTCCCAACCTATGTGTCATGATCAATACACCTCAAGAGAGAATGTGGGAGAAAATGGTTGGAAAAGAGACTACTTATGGCCGAGTACTTGAGAAGAGAGTTGGATAGGAAAAATGAAGAACACTAGAGGGATTATGAGAACTTGAAGGCATCTACAAGGAATTTAGAAATTCAATTGGGCCAATTGGCAAGGATGAATAATGAGAGACCTTTATGGGTGCTCCCAAGTGATATTATTCCAAATCCTAAGAAACAATGCAAGGCCATTACCCTTAGGAGTGGTAAAGAGTTGGAAGAAAGGGTTGGGAAAAATGTGTTGAAAAGTAGAGAAAAATAAGGAGTTGAGGATAAAGAGGAAGAAAAAGATGATCCTTCAAATGGGCAAGATAAAATGATGAATGAGTCTATTAAGCCCAACTCACCAAGCAATGAAGGCAAAGGATCCAATGCATCATTTGCCGAAACATGTTAATGTGCCCTTTCCTCAAAGGCTAAAACATGAAAAAAAAAAAGCAAAGAAATTCAAGAAGTTTCTTGAGATTTTCAAATAGTTTGAAATCAACATTCCTTTCATGGAAGCACATGTGCTTCAGTTGAACACATGCCCGCCTATGCCAAATTCATGAAACAAGTTCTTACTTCAAAAAGGAAGTTGTATGGGGATGAATCTTATGCTTAACAGAGAATTGTAGTGCATTCCTTACAAAAAGGTTGCCACGAAAACTCAATGACCCCGGATCATTTTCTATACCTTGTGAGATTTGGGGTTTACAATATGGGAGAGCATTGTGTGATTTGGGAGCCTCGATAAATCTCATGCCTTTTACAGTGGTCAAGAAGTTAAATGGATGACAATTGAAGCCAACAAGTATCTCATTGCAACTTGCGGACCAGAGCATAAAGTTTCCAAAAGGGATCATTGAAGATGTGATTGTGAAAATTGACAAACTCTACCTTCCGGCCGATTTCATTGTGCTTGAAATGGAAGAGGATGAAGAGATGCCAATCATTCTTGGAAGACCCTTTCTTGCTACCGGTCGTGCACTTATTGATATTCAAGAAGGGAAGTTGGAATTCCAAATAAATGATGAAAATGCATTGAGTTACATTCAATGTTTTTAGTTCATTAAAACTTCCTTCAATTTTTATGATGTCATGAATATAAATGTGGTAGATGACTTAATTGATGATTGTTGTAGGAATGCAATGGAGAATTTCTCAATGGAGGAAGAGGTCTTGGAGTCATATGCGCTAAATCAAGATGACGATGAAGGGATAAGGAATGCGAATCAATTGGAGGATGAGACCCTATTGAAAAATGAAGATAAGAAAAATCAAGAAAAAGGTAAAGGGGGGTCCTCGATCGATGAACCCCCCAAGTTGGGACTTAAACCTCTTCCTACTCACCTAATGTATGCATATCTTGGTGAAAATGAGACCTACCCGGTGATTATGAATGCATCTTTGACAAGTGAACAACTTGATTAGATTGTTGTTGTGCTTAAATTGCATAAAGATGCCATTGCTTAGTCCATTGATGATATTAAGGTAATTAGCCCTTCCTTATGCATGCATAAAATCTTGTTGAATGATAGAATTAAACCGGTATAAGAGACAGGGTATAGCAGTAAGGCAACCTCAAAGGAGATTGAATCCTACTTTAAAAGAGTTTGTAAGGAAGGAGGTTTCCAAACTTTTGAAAGCCGATATTATTTACCCTATTAGCGATAGCGAGTGGGTTAGTCCCACTCAAGTCGTTCAAAAGAATGATGGTTTTACCGTAATCATAAGTGAAACCAATGAGCTCCTCCTCCCTAGAATGGTTACGGGTTGGCGAATGTGCATTGATTTTCGAAAGTTGAATGAAACCCCCCGAAAGGATCATTTTCCTTTACCTTTTATTGATCAAATGCTTGAGAGGTTGGCCGGTTTTGCATATTATTGTTTCCTTGATGGTTATTCCAGTTATCTCCAAATTATGATTTGTCCAGATGATCAAGATAAAACAACTTTTACATGCCCATTTGGTACCTTTGCATGTAGGAGAATGCTCTTTGGGCTTTGCAATGCACCAAGCACATTTCAACGTTGCATATTTTCTATTTTTCATGACATGGTTGAAAAGAGCATAAGAGATCTTCATGGATGATTTTCGTGTATTTGGTGTCTCATTTGATGATTGTCTTGCAAATTTGTCCAAAGTGTTGAAAAGGTGTGTAGAAACTAATAGGTTCTCAATTGAGAAAAGTGTCATTTCATGGTGACGGAAGGAATTGTTTTGGGTCACAAAGTTTCATCAAAGGGGATAGAAATTGATAGGGGAAAGGTGGAGGTGATTGAAAAGTTGCCTCCTCTAATTAATGTTAAGGGGGTATGAAGTTTCTTAGATCATGCGGACTTTTATAGAAGATTCATTAGGAATTTTCATATATCGCTAGACTTTTGTGCTTATTACTTCAAAAAGATTGTCCTTTTCATTTGATGATTCTTGTTTGGAAGCATTCAATGAGTTAAAACATGTTCTTGTGATTGCACCGGTCATTGTAGCGCCAAATTGGTCTCTTCCGTTTGAGCTTATGTGTGATGCTAGTGACTATGCAATAGGTGTCGTTTTATGTCAAAAGGTGAATAAGGTTATGTTGCATGTCATCTACTATGAAAGTAGAACCTTAAATGATGCACAATTTACTTATTCTACAACGGAGAAGGAACTACTTGCTATAGTCTTTGCATTTGATAAGTTTAGATCATATTTGATTGGATCAAAAGTAATTGTTCATACTGATCACTCCGCATTAAAATATTTATTTTCTAAACAAGATGCCAAGCCACATTTATTGAGACGGATATTTTTGTTGCAGGAGTTTGATTGGGAGGTGGTTGACAAGAAGGGTGTGGAAAACATGGTAACCGACCATTTGTCAAGGATTGAAGCATCTAGACTTGTCAATCATGAAAAAGAGCCATCAATGAAGAATCATCAATTGAGAAATTATTTGAGGTGAAGGAAGTGAGTCCATGGTATGTGGATATTGTGAATTATCTTCTGGCAGGGGTAATACCAAAGAGGCTAAATTTCAATGAGAGAATAAAATTCTTTGCGGAAATTAAACATTGCTTTTGGGAAGAGCCATATTTGTAGGTAGAATTCGAAGGTGCAATGATCAAGTTCTTAGGAGATGTGTCCCGGAATATGAAATTACCAATGTGTTGAGACATTGTCATTCATCTCCAGTTGGTGGTCACCATGGAGCTCAACGAATGGCTTTCAAGGTTTTTCAAAGTGGTTTCTATTGGCCAACTGTGTTCAAGGATTCCCGGGAACTTGTGCTCAAGTGTGATGAATGTCAAAGGGTGAAAAATATTTCAAGGAAAAATGAAATGACCCTTCATGGCATTGTTGAGTTGGAAGTATTTGATGCATGGGGAATTGATTTCATGGCTCATTTCCAGTCTCATTTTCCAACAAGTACATTTTGGTTATGGTGAACTATGTGTCAAAGTGGGTTGAAACAATCGTCACCCCAACCAACGAAGGCAAAGTGTTCACCAAATTCCTTAGAAAGATCATATTTTCTCGGTTTGGAGTGCTTCGGGCTATCATTAGTGATGGGGGCTCTCACTTCAAAAATTCACATTTTGAGGCTTTGATTTGAAGACCGACAAAGTATGATGTGAAACACAAAGTTGCTTTAACCTATCATCCCAAAACATCGGGTCAGATTGAGGTTTCAAACCGAGAATTGAAGAGGATCTTAGAGAAGATAGTGAATAAGGCTAGGATGATTGGGCACTTAAGTTAGATGACACATTGTGGGCCTATCGGACGGCATTTAAAAACCCCATAAGCATGTCCCCATATCGTACTGTGTATGGAAAAGCATGTCATTTATCGGTAGAACTTGAGCATAGAGCATATTGGGCAATCAAGAACTTGAATTTTGATTTGAAGGAAGCCTAAGAAAAGATGATACTTGATTTGAATGAGTTGGATGAATTCCGGAAGGAAGCATTTGAAAGCTCTTTGATCTATAAGGAGAAAACTAAGGCATGGCATGACAAGCTCATCCTAAGGAAGGAATTTAAAGTTGCTGATTTGGTGCTACTTTACATAATGGTCATTTGGTTGAGATCGCGATCTCAAATCCAAACTTCTGCAAAGGCAAATGTAATTTTGCACCGAGTCGAGATCGCAAAATGTAGAAACGTTTTAAAACTCTTCTTCTTCTTCTTTTCTCACAAATCTACTCTATTTTCTTCTCCCTACCCGAAAACCCTTCCCCAAATCCCTCAAAATTCTCCCATAATACTCCACTAAAAAATCATTCTAAACTCCACAATCACCACTCACATTATCTCTCCTCCCTATAGGAACATCAAAGCAAGCATCTTGGAGGAGATTTCTTGGAGAAACAAGGAGAATTGATAAACAACAATTTTTTGGGAAATTTCAATCCATAAATGGGTAACATCTTTCCCTAGATTTTTAGTTTCAATTGCCAATTTTTGAAGATAGTTGTTGGGTTTTTGTTGATGATTGTGTAGTGGAATTGTTGATAGCCAATTTGTGATTTTTGGGCAAAAATTTGTCAGAATTTCTTGAAGGAAAAATTTTGATGTTGAATTGCTCAATATTTTGAATTATTGGCTTGATCTTTGAATTGGTTTGAATTTGGGGTTGAATTATTTTGAAGTTTGTTGGAAATTTATGATTTTGATTTTGTGGCTGTGAATCTTGAATTGAGTGAGAATATCTGAATGATTGATTGAATTGGACTGTTATAATGACTCGAGGAGTTTATGCTAGTGTTGAACGTAGGATTATAATGAGGGGAAGAGGAACTGGGTCGAGAAAAAGAAAATCCGGAGAAGGGGGCTTGGAACAACCTTTTGGGTGGAGCCAGCAGGTAAAACCTCAGTTCTCGAGTGATAGAGCTAAACAGTTGTACAAGAATAATGAGAAACATGAGGTGATTAGAGAGAGGATGCTAGAAAAGCCATTGAGGAACAGATTAGGTCGAGGCATTGGGAGGGATTTACCACTCCAGTTGACCCCGAGGCGTCCCAGTTAGTTAAGGAATTCCATTGCAATCTGTGTAAATTGGAGGATGAAAAAGTGCAAATACAGGGGTGTTAGTATCATATTACTTTAGGAACAAAATATAATTAAGCAACTTTAGCACATCATATTCAAAACAAAAAAGTCATCTTCCTTCCTCATCAACCATAACCACCCCTCCTCCTCCCTAACCAACCATTACTACCATCCTGAAGCTCTACTACTACCCCCATTACCCAGATCTTCCCACATCCAGTCCACCCCAGCCCTACCCTACCCTAGATCTACCCCTTACTCCCAACTGCCCTGTAAGACCGCCCCACCCTTCCCCATCTAGACCCCCATTCCTTGATTTGTTGCCCCTACCACCTATCCTCCTTCTCTTTCCCGCCATGCCCACCCAAACCTGATGTTTTGCTCCCCTTTCCCCCTAGTGCCACACCCTACTTACCCCTACCAACTCATTTGCCACCTCTCTTTTCCCATTCAACCCATCCTCCAACCCCTATTTTACCCTAAACCTCTCCTTGTACTGCTGAACCCCCATTCCTACTTACTTGATCACCACCTTTCCTGATTCAACCCCACCCCACCTCGCCTTTCACCACCTAATCCTCTCTCTCCCTGTTCTACAACGACCACCCACCCTCTGTACCCCAAAACCCCTCATCCCCCAACCCTTACCCTACTCCCACTTATTCTGCTCTCCTTTCCTCGATTTTGCTTACCCTTCTTTCTTAATTTTTTTGATTTTTTTTTGTTTTCACAGTTTTTTCTTTCTATTTTCATTTTTATTTTTCATTTTATTACTTTTCATGTATTTTCTCTTTTTTATTTATTGTTTACTTTTTTGATTTGTCTGATTTCTTATTTTTAATATAAGAATATGATATTTAAAAAAGGAACGCACAAAGGCATGATTAACTATTTTAACGGTTTCATTATACAAATCATTTTCCATTAGTTGGACATTTAAGCCAAAACTATAAGGGTGTATTAATGGGTTTTTAAATCATAAGGGATTTATGCAAAAAACTAACAAACTACAGGGAGTATAAGTGGAATTTACCCTAAAAACTCTTTCATTTTCAAAAATAGTAGCCACTAGAAAATTTATAGTTGCATTCAATTGTTCTAATAATAACATTTTTATCTTGTTATGTCAGTTTGTACTCGATAATTTCTAAAATGGACTCTATCCACGACATAGTGCCGAGGACAAGGTCAAATAAGAATGACTCCTAATCCTACACAAATTGGAAAAAATAAATTCCAAAACAATTCAAAAAATGAAATTTGAGGAGTAAATGTCGCTAGTATAATTAAAATTCTTTAGTAGAGAATACTCGTACCACATATAGTGAAAGCATTTGGAAGGGCAATATCATGATTCCAGCGGCTGTTCTAAAACCCAACAAATGAACTAGAAGAAGGAAAATTTGTATCCCAATTTTTGAATTGTTTTGATTTGAGTAGAACAACTAATACAGATTAGCTTTTGGATAGATAAATTTGATGAAAAATTTAAAATCTACTAATTAGCTGGAGGAATTTGTAACACTAAACTAATGAATTTTAAATTTAGAATTCATTTTGAAATTGTTCATTTCATACATTTTACTTTGATAAATTTAAAATTCATTAATTTTACATTTCTAAAAATTACACCAATAAATTTTTAGATTTCAACCTTTCACCGATTCAAATTTGTTATATAGAATGACAAATGTATATTTCATCAAAGATTATATTTTCAAAAAATATTTCAACTTTACAGGTATTATTTGTTACTCCAAAGAATGCCAATTCAAGCTAATATATGCTGCTAGGAAATTCCGTGTACTATTATACGCCATCCAGAAATTTGTTATTGTTAGAGCTCTCTTCCTCGAATGGGGTAATTCTTAGCTTTGTTCATTTCTTCTCTTCTTCTGATTTTGACGCATGGTGTTTTTTCCTTTTCTCCATCCTTTTTCATTTAGCTTGTGGGTGTTTTCAAGTTTTTTGGTAGTGATATTCATAGGTGTTTTTGCTTGATTCCATGAGTTCTGTAGTCGAAAAGGAACACCCTACTAGTAAATCAAATCCAAAGAGTGTCTCCTAAGTTGATTTGTAGTAGGGTTAGTCTGATTGTTGATTTGACTAGGGTTAGCGGCTAACATTTGGATCCTGTTCAATTTCCTTCTCTTGTTTTGAGTGGGGAACAATTTGAGACAAAGAAAGGCTCAGGGGCTGATGTTGTCAAAGGGTCAAACTCATAATTTAGGCAGTGCAATTCCGAATTTGTGGCTCCCCATACTACTGAGTCTCACACAGTGGTTCAAATCTCCTATGATGATGTGAAATTTGACTTGGATAAATGGAGGAATGGAGTTGTGGGATTTGTCCTAGGTAATCTTCTCCCATTCATGTAATGCGTAGGTTTGTTGATTCTGTATGGAAAGAATTTGGGAAAATTAATGTTACGATGTTGAAAAATGGCTATTTTGTATTTCAATTTGAATCTACAGAGATGAAAGAGAAGGTTCTAGATCATGCTCCATGGCACTTCTTTAATAAAATTTTAGATTTGAATCTTGGCAACCTGATTTGATCTTGACTAGGCTGAAATTACTCGTGTCCCAATTTAGGTTTAGTTTTCCTGATTTGAAATTCCGTTCAGAATTACTCTAGTGAAGTGTTGAGTAAATTGGCTAGTTTTATCGGCGCTCCTCTTTACACTGATAGGATGACTGCTACTCAGGAGAGATTATCTTTTGCTAGAGTATGCATTGAGATTGATATAGGTGCTGTTTTACTTAATGCAATCCCTATCATGATTGAGGATGGGAAAAATATGCAGCAAAAAGTAGAATATGAGTCGGTTCCTCCCATCTGTAAAGTGTGTAAGAAGTTCGGTCATGTTGAAAGAAATTGTAAGTTGAAAATGGCTACTCAGAAGATTTAGGTTTAAGAAGGAAAAGATTAAGAAAAATACTGAAGAGGTAGGTGAACATCAATTGTGAGACAATGAAATTGAAGCTCTAGAATATAGTAAAGTATGGGATTATGCAGAGGACATTATTCCGAATAGTGTTATTATTGATGCTATTGAAGAATTGCTAGATGATCCGATAACTACTAGCAATGGTTTTGCTGTGTTAGAAGTGGACACCACTAAAAATAGAGACAGCTTTTTCGATCTATGGATGTTGAAACTGATGTAGTCACTGGTAATGTAGTTCCTGAGGAAAATGAAGCTGTCAAAGTGGACATGGAGATATCTGCAAAGTGTGGGGCTGAAATCTCTGCTAGCTCTGGGATAATTATCCCTGTCAGAAGTACTAGAACCAAAAAGAAGCCCAGTACATATGTAGGGAGAGGTAATCCTAATTTTCCTATTTTTAAATGATTCTAGGTACTTGGAATATTAGAGGTCTTAATGATCCCTTTAAACAAGCTGAAGTTCACTCTTTAATTGGTGAATTGAGGCTTTCTTTATTAGGCAATACTAAAACCAAATTTATAGTGGAGAATATTGATCGCGTGGTTGATCGTAGTTGCCCAAACTATTGTTACTTTCACAATGCCCATTCCTCTGGAGTTAGCAGAATTATATAGTCTATTGGAATCCAAATTTGCTGAGAGTTTTTTTCTTGGTAAATCATCGTCAAGTGATTACTTGCTCTATGGAGGATCTGGAGAACAAATAAGAGTTGTATTGTTAGATTGTTTATGGGTCAAATGGCGATGAGGAAAGGCAAGTTGTTGAGGGATAGTCTTTTTGATTCTCAAACACAGGTTGATAATCAGGCTTGGTTGTTGATATGTGACTTTAACATCATTCAAAAATATGAAGAAATATTTGGCAGAGTTGGTTTTAAACTTGATGCTATGGGTGACTTTAACAACTGTACTGGATGTTGATGACTTACCTGAGCAAGGTTTTTTCCTTACCTGGTGCAATCTATGAGACCATGGAGTTAGATTTTATCAAAAACTTGACAGAATATTGGTAAATAACTTTTAGTATGAAGCCTTTCCACAAGTTGAATCTGGATTACTTCCTCCTGGTATTTTTTTTACCAGTCACCGGCGGTCGTGAAAACCAAACAATTCATAACACTGGCCCCAAACCTTTTAAATTCCACCAATTCATTATGAAGCACCACTGTTATCAGGACACATTAGAGAAATCCTGGGCAAGATCAAGTTGAAAACAATCCTGTTGATAGTTTGTGTATGAAATTGAAAGAGCTGAAGTACAAACTGAAGGATCTTAATCAAAAACATTTTAGTTCTTCAAGTTTGAAGGTAAAGCAGGCCAAAGATGTGTTAGCTCAAACTCAGGTGCTTCTTCAGAATGATCCTTTTAATGATGAGCTGCCGAGGCTTGAGAAGTCCCAACTGTTAATGTATGTAGATTTAAGCAAAGAACAATTTTATAAGAATAAATCCAAAATAAGGTGTATTCAAAAAGGTGACATGAACACTAATTTTTCCACAGAGATGTAAATCAACACCAAGCAAGAAATAGGATTTTATCCATTTCTAATTCTCAAGAGATAAGGTTGACTGAGTATGAATTAGTGAAGAAAGAAGCTCTGAACTACTATGAAACCATCTTCTCCAACCAATTTACTTTCTCAGATACTCACTATGATGAACTTCAACTAATCATCAAAAACCAATTGTTTGATGCGGATAGTCACAGGTACTACTAAACCCAGTAACAAATGAGGAGATTAAGCAGTCTTTATTTAGTATAAAGAGGGGGACTGTCCCTGGTCCAAATAGCTTTACAGTTGATTTTTTTTTTTTTTTTGCCTTAAATTGGAGCACAATTGAAGAGGAATTCATCACAGCTATCAAATACTACTTTGAGGAAAGTTACATCTACAAACCTATGAATTCTACAATCCTAACTCTGATCCCTAAAGTTCAGATCCCTTCCTAAATGAAAGATTTAAACCTATTGCCTGTTGCAGTATTGTGTACAAGTGCTATTCAAAAATCCTGACTAACAGACTAAAAGTTGTCGTACCAGCTCTCATTAGTAACAAGTAGAATGCTTTCGTGAAGGATAGATCTATTGTTGACAATATCTTATTGATGCATCAAATAGAAAGGGGGTATAATAGAGCAAATGGCCAGCCTAGATGTGTCTTGAAGATTGATTTAATGAAGGCATATGACTTAGTAAGGTGGAATTTTCAATCCTATTTGTTGCACAGGAATTAATGGTCTTTCCTCCTGTTTTTTGAGGATGGATCAAAAACTGTTACCACAGCAAGTTTCAATGTGTTTGAATGGCTCCTTAGTTGGGTATTTCAAGAATCGAAAAGGTTTTAAGGCAGGGTGATTCTGTGTCACTAAACCTCTTTTTGATCACTATGGAAGTATTCTCCCTTTTACTTGAGCGCAATATCCAATACAATGGATTTGATTATCCAATGCAGATGTAAGCATTTGAAAATCTTCCACATGATATTTGTTGATGATCTCTTTTTGTTATCCACTGGTTCCTCTTTATCTCTGTAAGTGTTTAAAAATAGTCTTGTTCAATTTGAGGATTTCTTTGGCTTGAAACCAAATCTGCAGAAATGTAATCTTTTTGCCATTGGTGTGTCTGATGAGCTCTTATTGGCTTATTGTGATTTCATGGGGATGGAAAAAGGTGTATTTGGGTGTACCTCTTGTTTCTTCAAATTTGTCTTCATACTCCAGATTGTCAAGTTTTAGTTGAAAAGATGACTAGTAGATTGAAGTGCAAGGCAAATAAAAAAACTTAGCTATGGAGGTAGGTTACAACTAGTTGCTTCTAGCTGGTCAGTATTCAAAATTATTGGGCTTCTATCTTCATCCAGCCTAAAGGGCTCATAAGGAAAATTGATAGAATTCGAGCTACTTTCTTATGGTCTGGAGTGAGCATGAATACTCAAAAAACAAAGGTGGCCTGGCGTGATATTTGCAAACCTTGTAGTAAATGGGGATTGGGCTTAAAAGACTTGGCTATCTGGAATAAGTACTTAGTGATCAGACACATTTGGAACATTTGTCAAAAAAAAAAAAAAACAAAACAAAAAGACCGTCTGGATCCATACTATTTTATTAAAAAGGAATTGGTTCTGGTCTGTTCCAATTCCATCCAATTGTTCTTGGAGTGGGAGGAAAATCCTTCAACTGAGGTCAGTGGCAAGGGACCTGATCAAATATGTGGTGGGAGATCACATGTCTGAGTATTTCTCTTTGGTATGATCCATTGCACCCTTTGGGTATACTTTTGGATAAATTTCCCAACTCTATTCTAATTGATTTTGGAAGTTCTATTAATGCAACTGTTAGTTCAATCATTGATGGTAACAATTGGAAATGGCCATTTTCCAGGAAAAGATCTCCAACGGTTTTGTAACTCATGAGAGCCACTTCTTTATCTTCAAATAGTGGTAAACCTGACAAGGTGGTGTGGTTAGCTTCAAACACTGGTGTGTTCTCTACCAAATCTGCTTATAACAAGATTAGGAGAGCTGGACTGGATATTTGCTGGTCTAATCTGGTCTGGTTTAAAGGACATATTCCTAAGCATGCTTTTATAACATGGCTAGCATGTAAGGGTATATTGTCTACAAAATCAGGACTTAAAGCATGGGGTGTTATTGAGCAAGATGTTTGTGCTTTATGTGGTTGTGCTGTTGAGAATGTTGATCATCTTTTCTTTCAATGCCCTTATAGTTGCCATTGTCGTTTGGAGGAAAATTCTAAATGTGACGATCCGTGGAGTCAAGAACGGACATGGCAATGTCTACAAGGGAAGAAGATTGACTTTGCTTCATACATGGGGAAATTAGCTTTTTCTGCATCTGTTTACTTCATTTGGAGAGCTAGAAGTGAGCTCATCTTTCAACATGCAATGCAAATGCCTGTGCAAATTGTCCAGCAGATAGTGAGTACAATAAGAGCTGAAGCTACAAAGTTGAGGAAGGTGAAAAATTGCAAAACAAACTGGGAACTAAGCCTGTTATAGAATCTGAAGCAATCTATTTTTGGCTGAAGATGTGTTTATCTATTTTAGCTAACTTTCTTTCTTGCATTAGCTTGTTGGTAGCTTCTCTCTGACTTGAGAGTTTGTATAGGAAGCTTTATTTTTCCTCTTGTAAAGTTTAAAAAAATTTCATCTCATTATTAATTCAAAAAGAATCTGATTTACGAAAAAAAAAAAGAATGTTACTCCATTTCAAATAGCTACTTTTTGTAATATTGACAAAATCGGTGCATAAGAATAAGAAGATAAACGGACAATTTTATTTGTGAAGTTAATAATTAATAATCTATTGTATTATGAAAAAATTATGTATTGATGAACAGATTTATATACAGTATTATATTGCTCATATCTCAAATCAATTTATGTGTGTATGAGTAATAACAGAGAACCTTTTCTACACTTACTGTAGAAACTCTTTTACATGGTTAATTACATTTTACTCCTTAAACTTAGCATCACTAATGCTTATTCTCTAACTTAAAGTCTTCATATTAATGATCAACTATAATGGCATCTAAAGTTTGACTAATGGACAAATATACTTATGAGTTAATTGCACATTACACCTTAAATTTTATAGTCACTAACACTTTAGTTTCTTACGTTATTTTTCTAACTTTGTAATATTGAAAAATAGCTTTGTAATATTGACAAAATTGGTACATAAGAATAAGAGGATAAACGAACAATTTTATTTGTAAAGCTATCTATAATAATTAATAATCTATTATATTATGAAAAAATTATGTATTAATGAATAGATTTATATACAGTATTATATTGCTTATATCTCAAATCAATTTATGTGTGTATGAGTAATAACAGTGAATCCTTTCTACACTATTGCTGTAGAAACTCTTTTACAGGAATAATTACATTTTACTCCTTAAACTTAGCATCACTAACGCTTATTCTCTAACTTAAAGTCATTGTATTAATGATCAACTATAATGGCATCTAAACATTTGACTAATGGACAAATATACCTATGAGTTAATTGCACATTACACCTTAAATTTATAGTCACTAACACTTCAGTTTCTTACGTTATTTTTCTAGCACTTTATTTCACTTATGTCAACTCGGTGTTTTAGCTATTCTATTCATATTTTATTCCACCTCAAATGCTCCTCATTCCTCCATTCACCACGGAAAAATCTTAAATGGAATTGGTCCTTGTTACTATTGGTAGATCTTATAGTTAAAATAAGAATACTATACCATCACTTTCTTACGTCATCATATGTACGTGTTCAGTTATAGACATAATTTGCATATGCAAGTGCACGTGTCGAATAGTTAATATTGAATAAGTAGAGATCATTCACACGAGAACTATGATTGATGAGGTTGTCAACTACTAGAATGACACATGCAAAACTCTATTTAAGCAATGCAATGGTGAAACTATAATAAAAATAAAGCAATATTTAACTAAACAAAGAGATAGAAAATCAATCGACATTAAGTCTAGGTTTTTCCTTCATTTACCAATCTAATTGAATGCCTTGATTTATAATTCCCTCAATTTCTCATTTGTGTATTAATCTACGGTTTGATGTAATTGCATGATTTCTGTTGAACTCATAAAAATATACTAATCCCAACTACCCTACTATATGTCTATGTGAATTCGACCAAAGATTAGTACATAGTAGTGAACCCTAACGTGACTGCCTATGGTGAATAGGTATATATCTATCCTTACCCACGACAATTGTTCAATCAATCTACAATGTTCTAAACAAAGGCTATTTAAACCCGTCCTAACCCTAAGTTTCCTTTGTCGAATCGAAATAGAGTTTACGAATCACTTAGAGGGTGATCAATTATCTAGAGCCATTAAAAATATTTAAAATAAGCAAATGCACATGAGAAATTGAAAGGAACACATAAAATCTTAATAATCAATATTCAGGGTAGAACCCTAGTTATGAAATTAATGCTTAATCATAGACATAATACATCAAAGGATTGTTTTACAATCATCATAGAGTATGAAATCACAAAAGAAAGGAAAAAGAAGAAAAACTATGCTTGGTTGCTTTCTTCGTTCCACCCCTTTGATGATTCTCCCACGTAAGAGTCGTTCTTTGTTCTTCTGTGTTTGGCTACTTTCTTTGTTCCACCCCTTTGATGATTCTCCTCGTGAGAGTTGTTCTTCGTTCTTCTGATGATTTTTCCTATGACAGCTATATATAATCTTTTCTACACTATATTGTTTGATATTCTTCGCTATGCTATGTTTCTAACACCCTAAGATAATTATTTATAGTATTCACTCGGGTTTCGCAAGTATGTACGTCAAAATGCCCCTAATAAACCCTAAACTCATAAAACATGTTTCTTTCCCATTTCTGGCATAGCAGGGGCACGATTGAGGCACCCCTAGGTGCTGCCACGCCTAGCAAATAGAGGAAAGCCACGGCTGCACCCAACTTCCTCGTGTAGCCTCACTGCTTTGCTCCATTTTCGTCCTATTTGACCACCAAAGCACTTCAAACCTATAAAACACCATAAAATGCATAAATAAGTATATTTAAACTCTAAAACACATAAGATAACATTTTAACCAAAAATATTAAATTACCAAAATACCCCTACTTTCTAAATACAATGTCTCGAAACTGAATAAAACCCAAGTTAAAATGCATGAAAATAACTCTCTTTTGGAGAGTCCCAAACTTAAAATTTTATTCATCTTGAGTATAACAAAACAAAAAGGCTAACACAATAACAACATTAACTTTCTTCAACATGTCAATTCTAGTAACAAAAAAAAAAAACACTAAACAAATACAGCAATGGGTTTAACATGTATATAAAAGAACATTGCTAATCAACCCCCAATCATAATCATGAAAATGCTAAACTCTCTACTCAAAGAAATATCATTCGCTCACTAATCGATGGAAACCCATTGAACAAAAGCTTAACAAGTGATAACATATTGGAAGACTTTTAAAACACAAGATACTCACTCATATAAATGAACCTAAACCAAGGATCAATTCAGTCTTATAAGCTAGTAACACAGGTTAAGGGACAAGGATAGGATAAATTTGGATAAAAGTAACTTTATTCACCTTAGACACGTCAGTGAAATATTTTGAATCATATCCCACTAGAACATCCCCTAAATACGATACTAAGTAATCAAATACCATTTCCGAAGGCAAAAGCATACCTTCTTTATTACAACTTAGAAAGAATTGTCCTTCTTTATTCACAACACCTAACTAGCTGTACACAACATATTTTCTTTCTTCATTTCTTTTTTTCAATATTTTTTTTTTATTTTTTTTGACATAACATAACATAGTGGATTTCCACAAAAAAACCATATAATTTGACTTTTTCCCCAATCAAAACACTTCATTTCCTTCTAACCACCATTACACCAATATTCCCTTATTATTGATATACAATGCAACCAGCACTAACTATTAAGATGATGGGTAGAAAGAATGATAAATAAAAGGTTAATTGCCTAAATAACATGGTTATTCAATAATTAAGGATTATAAGGTTCAAAAGGGGACACTAAGGATAACATATCAATCGGGTAGACATTTTGACTCAAATGGTCCAAAGAATTTGATTAAATCATTTCCTTGGTCTAAAAATACTTATACTTCGCAAGCATCAAAACACATCCAATTCTAATGAAATCTCACAAGTTAAACAAATGTCACAAAGCAATCAAGATTAATCCACATTGAAAATTATCTCACCTTCACACCCTCATTCTAGGAGAAATTGGCATTGGTTAATATATTTTTATTGTACAGTGATAATGTTCACAACTTAAAGGGATCAAGGAGTAAAGTAAACTTATATAAACTTTACACACTCTCACAAGAATAGTTCCACTTTGAAACATTTTTAAACTCATGATACATAGTCATAAAGTTAATGAACACATACAAAACAACTAAAAATGAAAAATCTTTTCATTTTGGCCCTCTACAATACATCAGGCAAAGACAGCATAGAAATCCTAAAGACCGCCATCCGGCAATTAGGGAGTGTTTTACATAATCAGATACTCAAGATTGATAACAACTATCTAAAAATCAAAATCTTTTTTTGGTTTTTGAAAAATAACCCTAATTTTAAACAAAAACCCTAAGTTTTAACAAATACACCACCACGTTTAAATATAAACAAAATCAACAATTAAGAATATTAGCTAACCTTAGCACATAGCACATAATCACATTCACACCATCAAAACACAACACAATATAAATATAACACAAAACACAAGCACCACCCCCAACTTAGAACAAAACATTGTCCTTAATATTCATACCATAACTAAAAACATGAGAACATTCAAAATAATAAAAAGTAAACAAACAACAAAAACAACACTCCCTTGGTTTTTAGTTGCGTCTTGGTCAATAATCCTCTTCATCATCCTCATTCTCGTCACTTGTGGACTCTTCATCGATTCATCACTATGTCATCCTCCAAATCTTCAACCTTCTCAAAGGTTGGTATAGTAGGTAAAGTTGGAGCTACCGTCATATTAACAATTGCGGCTTCACCAATTTATTACATTAGTTTCTCCAAAGCCCTCATGTATTCATATTGATGGTCCATTTATCTTGACATTCATTAAGCAGCTCTCCATACTTTGATTAGGAGTTGCATGATTGCTTGAGCTTGATGCTTTTTCTTTTCGTGATTGCTTTGAACTTGGTTGCATCCTTGTGACTGCCCTACTAACAATGGGATTCTTTATAGCAATATGCTTGTCTGCTTTTTCATCCCATCGAACTCCTACATCAAGACACAATTGAGTAACTAAGCAAGGAAACCATAATTCCTCAATTTTTGTTCTAGCCGTACAAAAAATTTGCTCATAAATTACATGACCAGTATCAATGCTTTTCCCTTTAAACAAGAAATAAAGATACACAATCCTATCTCTAGTGACATTAGTTGCAAGCAAAATCAGAATTATTGAAATATTGATAAAATTGTACCACACTTTTGTAATTTAGGACAAGAATTTACATGGAAATGATTTCTTAGTTCCCAAACATTCTTAGCTATTTTCCAAGGTATACCAACACCATCACATAAAAATTTAGGCATCATTGATACATCCGGATCATATTGCTTTTGGTACTTAGCATATTGATCTTTGTTAGTGGATCAAACACCAAAATAATCATTTAAAGACTCACAAGTATAAGGAACCTTCTTCCCTCTAACAAAAACATACCCCTATCATGTTCAAGCACATTAGCATATAATTCTCTAACAACTAGTGCTCAATTACAAACTCATGATACATGCACAATTTAGCCAACCTCTCTTTTCAAAGATATGTTCAATTTCGTTCATGAGGTTATCATGTGCCCATGAAACATCAAGTTTGAATCCTCTTTCAAGAATTAACTATATATTATTGGAATTAGCTTTAAAGCTTTCATAAGCTTTGTCCAAAAAGAAGTGATTCTTAACATATTTGTATTTTTAACCACTTTCTCTAGATGTATTTTTCCCTTTAGATGCAATAATTCCAAGCTCAAATTATCCAGCTTAATTAATTCTCAAAATAGGAAAAAAAAAACAAGTAAAAGAACACTAATCAATTCAGTTAAGCACAACAAGGTCTTCCTAAACACAAACAAGCACAAAAATTAAGTAGAGGACTTCAAATTCAATCAAGCAGGTTCACCAATCAAAGCATAATTAAAGGTAACAATCTAACTTTAAAAGTACTAATTAGGATAGAAATCACCCAATTAGTTGTTTACAATCCCTCCTTTTAGAAGCCTCCTTTAACTCTAGGAAGAATCTTCCAAGAATGAGCCTTCTTGATGTTTTTGGTGAGACTTGCCTTCTTTTTCTTTAATGGCTGAAAATCAAACAAAATGTGAGTTCTTTGTGTAATTTGTGCAAGATTTAATGTGTATCTCAAATGAGTTTTGTGTTAGGAAGGATTTGAAAGAGTTTGGAAGAGTTTTGAGGATGTTTTGAAGGTGGAGAAGATCTAAGAAATGCTTAAATCGGCAACAAAATTGTAGCCCTTGCTCTCTTCACGACCGGCCTTGGCGCGGCTACACCCAGCCAATAGTGGCAAGGTGCAGTTGAGCCTCTCGAGCCACAATGCCAAGGCTGGTTAGTCCGTGCTCGATTTTCAATCCATTCTTTGACTATTTTCTATCCATATGCATATTCTGAACCACGAATCACCTCCAAACTTTATTTTTACACCTACAATACATAAACAAGCCCAAGTTTGTCCAAAACAAACACTTGCAAATTGCACTTTAACTAACGAAAAATTAAATAAGTTCATGGTTAGAACTTGATTTACCTCCCAATAAGGACTTTTTTTATGCCTATAGCTAGACTTGGCCAATATTTCATGTATTCAAACTTCCCAAAACTCCATTATAGGAATCTTCAACATAATTTTTTTGTGTCAATTGTAAAGCATTCAAAAAACTCATGAGGGTAGTGATGTTTTCCAAACCTTATTTTGATGATGACATAAACACTTAACTCTGTAAAACAAGCTTTTGCAGGAACAGATCTTTCGGACGCACAGAACCGTCCGAACTAGGTCATACTGTTGATAGCCGGGGGGGTTTCGGAACGAATCGCGAAAGAATGGGATCCTACTGCTTCTCTTTCGGACGCTCAGGACCGTCCGAAACCTCTGTCGGACGAAGGAACGGACGCATGCACGGACGTCCGAACGAAGCTCTTCAACAAATTGAAAGAAGATCGGACGCTGCCTCGGACGCATTCAATACTTCTCGGACGTCCGAAACCCCAACGGCTATTTTTTGTGCATTTATTATTTAGCCGTTAGGAAGTAGTTGAAACCACCATTTATTGCTCTTATAAATAGGTGCTTTAATAACCTGAAAAGATCATCTAATACATTGAATACAAGCCTTAGAAAAGAGTAATTTGAGTGCAAATTGACTATAGTGCTTTGTTGTATTAGTGTGCAATTGTGAGTGTAATTCAACTTTGAGTGGAGTGATAATCTTGTATGAAAGTGTGGTTGTAAGTAAGATTCTTGGCTCAACTAAAAGAGTTTTAGTGTGAGCAAGAACTTCCCAACTTTGTAAAGATTATTGGCTCACCAAGTGTGTGAAGCATTCAAGAGATTTGATACTTCAAGCTTGCTAGCTTGGAAGTATTGATTGTTTAATTTTACTCTACTGTTCTATTGATTTTGTTATATCTGCATTTAATTTAAAAATCTCAATATTTCTCAAAGTATTTTTTTAAGAAACCTAATTCACCCCCCTCTTAGGTTGCTTTGGGACCAACAAGGTAGCTTCTCATTGGCTTAATGGAAAATGCGATTTCCTCATTTTGTGCCCTTAGAATTATTCAACCTTGTATTGAACGATTTATACATGCATACATAAAATATCTAATTATAAAATTTATAAAAACCTATCTCTACTATTAACTAGATAATGCACTACAAGCGTACGGGATCAAGTAGTATATAGCGGAAGTAGGACTAGAATGCTACTTGAAGAATCGACAATGGAGGAGAGTTAACTAAACTAGAATTAAAAACTTTAACTAATAAAAATAATGGATCAGCCAATTCTCAGTTTTGATTAATTCATTCAATTAATTATTCCGATTATAATGCATGAAAGTTCAATTTTCAACTATCAACCGAACTTGGATTCCTCACACAATTGGGTGCTATCAAATTAATTAATTAGGGATAGATTCCTCTATGTCCAGTATTAATCAACTCAATTTTATCTGTAATAATTATCAAGAACTGACTTATTAATCCGGTGACCTTTGGTCGTCTCCGAATCAAATTAATCTAACAATTAACACAGTCTATGACAGGGGATCAACTTCCGTATGATTACCTGGGCCAACCTAACCAAAACAAGAATTAGCTATTTTCTTGATTTGCCAATTTATGCCAATTATTATGCTTATTCCAATTGATGAACAAGTTAATCATCAGCCAATGGGATTGGAATCATCCAACCTTAATCCATACTATTTAGAGCATAAAAGAAAGTAATAACACAAAAGAAAACATTGAAAACGAGTAAATTAGTATAAACATTAATCTGAAAAAGCAAATAAAGAAAGCATTAATTGAAGGAAAATGATAAAGAGAAATTAAATAGCATAACAACAATCTAAAAAGGTTTAAGAAGGCTTCTCTAATGAAGAATCACAAGATTTTGGTCCAAGGTTGTCAATCTTGAATCTCTTATTCAACTCTTTTGGAAAAAAGAAAGAAAACCCTTGTTTAATCTTGCAGCCCCAAAGGAAAGCTGAAAAGAACTTATATTTGGGGTCCGTAAAGACCCTTATTTATAGTTTCTAAAAACTTACAAAGTGTAGGGCTCTGAATAAGGTTTGAAATGCACTAAAATAAACCCAAACAGACACCTGGAACTCTAAATAACATAAAAGTCATGTAGCAGCCCAGTCCAGTTGAATCAATCGCCGAGGGTGATTGACTTCCCTTTGTCCAAGCACTGAGGGAACTTGTCCTTCTGAAAAGATAGCTAACAGTAGTTGAATTGCCTTGTCCAATCACTGAGGGCATTGTCCTTCTGACAACGTTGCGCAGTTTCGCAATTTTGCCTCTAAAATCTTATCTGACGTTCCTACATGACACATTAATATCTATAATATAACTCTAAAATAACACTTAAACATTTACTACAACTATAAACAATAGACAAACAAGAAAGCACAAAGATTCTAATTCCGAGAGGAATTAGGTAAACAATCTAAACACAACCCTAAACACATACACACATAAATATAAGTTAAATAACATTAAATAAACACTAAAACACTATAATGGCACTAAATATGTAAACATATAGAAATGAAAATGCACAAAACACACATATGAAACCTAAAAGTGCCAAAACTAGTGAAACCGTATGAAAAAGAGTAGGAATGACCCTAATTTTTTAAGGTTATCAAAGTGCACGTATTGTTTCAATTAATATAATGATAAGCAGAGATCGTTCTTGTCACGCCCCAAAAACGGGACCATAACACGCCGCGCTAATGGCACACCGGTCCAAAGCGCAAGGCACAAACGAACAGAGCAACAAACTTAACCGCAATTTAATAGAACCATCAAACGATTTCTTAACTATAAAACCGAATAAGTTCATTTTTACACAAAAATACGAATTACAAAATTCCTTCTTAGTACAAAAGATGCTACAACAAAAACAAAGTTCATCAATACAAAACCTATCTAATATACTACCCCTCTCCAAACAAAAGAGAAGCTTGGAAGATTATCCGCAGAGTCCTACCAGTAATGTAGAATCGGAGACAATCTAAAAGTCGCTAACGCGATGGAGAGTCCAAAACGAGCACCTAATCTGAAAAATTATAAGTCACGTGGGGTGAGCATAACTAGCTCAGTGGATATCATCTAAGCTCTTCAAATGGGGCCAAGCATTGCGATAAAAAGAAAACATGCGGATAATAACATTTGTGAAAACCATAGTTATGAAGCAGTTTCTAAAATGTCTCATGCCATTTAAAAGTCAATAAACCATAATCATAAGTAGTTTTAAGTGATGATGCCATTTAAACGTCAGCCATGTCCAAAACATAGTCAAAAAGATCCAATCATTTCAAAACATAGTATGCTAAAGCATAGCGAACAAATCCAAGTACAGTTTCAATCCAGAATATAATAAAATAGCATGAGTATCTTTTAGGCTCAACAGTATGACCTACAGTACTAGCCAGATCTAGTAATCTACCACACCTACTAGTCTGACTGGGAGGTCAAGTTATCCCATCACAAGACCCCGTATCCTCAGTTCATAACATTCACAGAAGTCACCACGGCGTCCCATGGATGACTATAGAACCGGTTCTCCACAAATCAAACATTTCCAAACACATCCAAAATTATATACCTAGGTCACCTATGAGCCAAAACAGTCATAAAATGCTTTCATATCAAAAGAGTTTGCAAACATATCATTTGATTAACATAAAATAGCTTGGTCCCGATTTCATATGTAATAATTCCAAAACTTGGTAAAAGTGCAGTTCCAAACATCCAATACATTTTAAAACTTGATCGAATTTTATTCGAAAGTCGTTAAACAAAATACAAGTGGAAGAGGGTCTATGTTACCCACCTATCAAAGCAAAGACTGCACAATGATCACAGAACGCGATCGCCGGCGGTAGGTGGCGTGGTACCTAAAACAGATATAAGAGGACTCTTAGAAGAGATGTAGAAGTTAAAGAATGACTAGGGAAGCGAAAACGACGCGAAACGATAGAAAACGACACCAAAAGCTCTTTGGTCAAAAATGACCTTTTCACAATTTCCAACTGACCAACTTCGACAAGCTAAAACCCCAGTCAAAACACTTAGTTAATCCCTCAAATTCGTATTACAGCTAGATTAGGAGATAATAAGCTCAGTTTTCCAGAAAAACTGAAAAACTTCGCCTCCCTAGGCTATAATTAGGCTATCCTCCTGCCAATAAAATCCAATTCCAAGGTATTCAAGGGACCTTGGTTACAACCCAACTCAAAACAACATATTCAACCAACCAACAAAATCCATTTCCAAGGTATTCAAGGGACCTTGGTTACAACCCAACTCAAAACAACATATTCAACCAACAAAATCCATAAACGGAAAGATTCACCGGAGCAATAGCCGGGACTATATCAATAGCATTCCACAATAATGGAAAACACCTAAAACCATCAAAAGATCATTAAAGACCCTTTAAACATAACCAATTATCCAAATTATCCTAGTTGCGCCAAACTTCCGCTTACTTACAAAATGAAGGTATTGGTTATGTTTACTTGGTCTTCAATCTCAATTCCTATCCAAACTAACCTTAAAACACTCTTAAAACATCATTATGTGCATAGACATAAGCATTCATAGCATAACACTCTAGGCCACATATGGAAGACAAAACCCTAACTCATAATCTTAAAATTTGTAATCTAACCATGGAAAGTTGTTAAAAATCAACCCCAATCACTTCCCAACCTCCAAAACACTAAGAACAACCCATAACATACATAAATCAACATATATAAGGCTGCAAAGAGGGTTTATTTTCAGCCCTAAGAATCCTACAAACCTTGAAATTAAAGCTTAAATCATAAAGCCCATAAGCCATAAATGCTAAAATACATAAAATCTTACCTTCCAAGTGATTCCTACTTGAAAACCAAGAAAATTTTTGGGGGAAAATGGAGGAGAGGAGTTCGGCTGCTGCTGGAATACACATCTAGATGTGTATAAAGACAGTTTTGTGACTCCACAGCTCCACGCATGTCTCTTATACAAAGATCTAGATAGTACCCCATTGACCAAATAGTCTCCAAGTTGACTATTTGACCCAAAAACTAATTTTTGCTACTAAATTAACATTATAAATCAGTCATCAAACAACACTCACACACCACAATGCACTAATTACATTTTGTCTAATTTTTGACCCGTTTACCCGCCGGTACCGAAATCGCGTAAATCGAAAAATTTGCCGAATTGAAGAACGAATAAGTTGAAGTACCTTATGACTAAAAATAATATGAAAAACATTTTAAACCAATTAAAATCAAAGAACAAGGCTAATAAAATACTGGGTTTCACATTTCTCACGAGAACTTTGTCTAAATTCTAAATAAAATAGACAATTAAAGATTAAATCAAGTAACAAAGTCCTAGGGTTCAATTGTCGCTGGTCAATCAATTTTTATATCTTGTCCTCTTATCTCTTGATTACAATGTTGGATTATTATTCTAGGGTTTAAAATAATCGCGTGCTTTTTGTCGAACTCCATGAAAATCTACTAACTTCAACCAACCCACTATTTTTCTATGTGAATCTAAAGCCATGATTAGTACATAAATAATGAACCCTAATTTGATTTCCAAAGGTGAATAGGTATACTTCTATCCGTACCCACAAAATGGTTCAATCTATGAGCAATTGTTCCAAATAAAGGTTATTCAAACCTGTCCTAACCCTAAGTATCATCTCTTGTATCAAAAAAAGGTTTACAAATCACTCTAGAGCATGATCAATCATCTAGAGACATTAAGAACAATGCAAATGAATAATCCTACCAATCAATTATCAAAGAGAGATGAACAAAACTCAATATCCAAAGTTCATGACAAGTTTCAATTGAAACCCTTGATAACTTGATTAATGAACAAATAAATTGTATAAATGATCAAATGACAGTTTATAATCATCTCCATAGCAAATAACAAGAAGAATAAGGTAGGAGAAGCAAAACTCGTCGTATCAGTAGCCTTGATCTTCCATCATCCTATTGATCTTTGAGACATGATTGGATGACAGCTGGTGGTCTCCATGTAAAACAAAGACCTAATCTAATACTCTCTAATTTATGTTATAAATACCCTAAAACACTTATTTATAGAGTTTCCAGGGTTTGTACAAAGTTTAGGCTGAAATAAGCCCCGCAAAACCTTAAACTCGCCAAACAAAAATTTTCCCATTTTTGGCCGCCATGTGGGTGTGGCTGAGGGCTTCTTGGTATGGCTGCAACCAAAAAATAGTGTCTGGGTATAGCTCATAGTTTTTGGGCACGGCTGCGTCCAACTCTCTACTTGGCTTCACTGTTGCTTCATTTTCGTGCACCAATTGCTCTTTTGATCCCGATTTGTTCCAAACCTACAAAAACACATTTAAACACGTAAATAAATGTATTTAAACATTAAAAATACATAAAATAACATTTTAGAATAAAACCCTAAAATGAATAAAATACCCCTACTTACTAAACAAGACACCAAGAAACTAATTAAGACCCAAACTAAAATGCATGTAAATAACTCTCTTTTGGAGAGTTTACATACCCTTCAACCTACTCGAACTTTTACTCGTCCCATGTAAAAAAAAACACACAAAACATATTAACTCTATTCAGTGAATCAGTGGTCATAAGAAGGAAAACTAAGAAAGTAAAAGAACGTTGCTGATCAATCCCAAATCATCATCATGAAAGTGCTAAGCTCTCCACTCATGAAAGTATATATCATTCACCAATCAATCAACAATCCATTGAACAAAAATTCAAGAAGTAACAAACATGTTGGAATAAATTAGCACACACATTACTCACTAATACGAATTAACATGAACCAAGGATCAAATAAGACTTTTTAAGCATGTAAGGCTAAGGGGCAAATGTTGGATCTATTTGGCTATAAGTAGCTAATATCACCTTAGATATGTCAGTAAATAATTTCAAACCATAATTCTCTATAGCATTCCCCAAGTCTCCCTAACATTTGACCAACTACTAATCTGAAGGCAATGATGTAACTTCTTTATTAAAACTCAAAGGAATTTTCCTTCTTTATTCATAAATACAAATACTTCTATTTCTTTCTTTTTGCGACATTTTTTTCTTTTTTTTTTCCTTTTCAAAACAGAACAATGTAAGGGATTATTACAAATGCTAAAGTCATAAATGTGACTTTTCCCCCAACAAACACAACTCCTGTCTTTCCTAACCATCCATAAAACCATGTCCATATTATTGATGTTGGGCACCACAACGCTAACTAACTAATGTGATGGGTAGAAAGAACGATAAAATTTAAAATAAAAAAAAATGATACATTGGCTAAGTAACATGGCTAAACAAAGAAATTAAGCTAATTAAGCTCAAAAGAGAAAATCATCGAATCATCATAAAAGGGTAGGCAATTTGGCTTAAACGGTCCAAAAAAGGCCTAAATCATATCTAAAGTTCAAGCTTCACTCATCTCTTGTGAGCATAAAATTATGCACAATTCCAATGAATGTCAAAACCTAAACAAATATCGCAAGGTATATCATGATTAACACTCATAGAAAATTATCTCGTTTTCACACCCTTTTGAAACACTTAAGGGGGTATGTGTATAGTGATAACACCTTCACAACTCAAAGGGCTCAAAAAGCAACGAAAGTTTACATACACTTTCAATCCAAAAATTCTAACAAAAATCCTCCCCTTGAAACATATTTAAACTCTTTATGCATAGTCACAAAAGTTAATGAATAAACAATGACTACTAAAAATAGAAAATCCTTTTGGTTAACCCTCTACAATACTTTAAGCAAAGAGGATATAGGAGTCCTTAAGGTTGTCGTCCGATATCTAGGAAGTTTTTTGCATAGTTAGATCCTTAAGAATGATAAAACACAAAGTAAATAAATAAATAAATAAGTACACTACACTACCATAAACCCATAAACAAAACAAAACAAAACAAAACAAAACAACAACACGAATACTCATATGAAAAACACAACCCAAACATTAACAAAAGAAAAGGAAAAAAAATTAAAGATATAGAATACTCCCCTCATGACGCCAAGGTGGTTTCAAAATATTCAAATAATGAATAGATTGGATATTACACCCTTTGCCTACCAGAAAGCTTCACGACAAAGCCAAGATGGCTTTGCTATCTTTATATAGTCATATCCATGCTCAAGTGTTTGTCTAGCATCCCTATGGTATACCTGTGCCGCACTTCCTATAGTATATAAGGGCATCTCCTTGACAAACAGTGGCTTCATGTTGTTCACCTCTACTTCCCTAACATGGATTGTTTCTTGAAGTATAGGTAGAGGTAACATTTCTTCTAATTCGTAACCTACAGGAAATTTGTCTAGAAGAGCTGCATCTACTTCATAAGAGTTATTCTACTAGATCTTAGGGTGTGCTCCTCTCGTTCTTTCCACCACATGAGTTACTACTTTCAATAATCTCTGCGGGTTGTTCCTTGAATGCAATCCTATTTGCTTTACTAGAACATTGTCACTCAATGATGGTATCAATGGGGGCTTTGTAATATTGCAGTAGTGAGTTGTCCTCTAATCCAATCCTATAAACTATGTATTGCCTCATCTTAAACACTACGTATAATGCCTCATTTAAAATTATCAACCTTGTCTCCGTTGATTCAAAATATCTTATTATCATCACCTCAAGGTTGGTCTTTCTTCCACGTGAGAACATTCATCATCTAGATGTGGTAATACTTCATTGAGTGGATTTGAGTAGTACGCTGATATGGGTAGCACGAATAGTTTGAGTACTCTCCCAACTAGGATTGTATGTATCATTATATAAATATGCACACCTATTGAAGGAATTTGAATGGTTAGCATAATCATAGAAGGAAAACCATATGTTTTACCTGTATCATAGCTCCTCTAGTTTGCACCACGAAAGTTACAAGTATTTTGCGCTGGCAATACTTTGTCTAACTTCTTATTTAATGTCTCTAATTGAACTGCCAATCCTCTGTACATATTATTGATATGAGCACAAGCAGTTTCTTAAACTGACCGAGGATGCGAATCTTTATACATAATAAAAAAAATTTGTACCAAAAAAAAAAAAAGAAAACAAATGAAGAACAAGTATTTGAACTAGAATTAGGTTGCTTGGTATTAATATTAGTTGACAATCAAGAACAAAGTCCCTAGCTATGGCACCAAAAACTTGTTGCACAATTTATACATGCAAGTGCACATATCATTACAGTAATACAGTGATCAGTAGAAATAGCTCCACGAGGACTTTGCCTTAATTCTACTTAGTAAATTCTGACAACCTAACTCTATCAAAATAATAATGGTTGATCAAGTTTTAATAAATCTACATAAAAACATGAATATAAATAAACTGAACAATTAAAGATTAAATCTAGTAATGAAAAGTCCTAGGGTTCAATTGTCACTTGTCAATCAATTTGCATATTTTGTCTCTCTTCTCTCTTGATTATGATTTTGGATTATTAATCTAGGGTTTAACGTAATCGTATGCTTTCCATCGAACTCCATGCAAATATACTAACCCCAACCAGCCCACTATATTCTACGTAATTAGAGCCAAGATTAGAGCAAAATTAATGAACCCTATTATGATTGCATAAGGTGAACAAGTATATTTCAATCCATACCCATAAAATGGTTCAATCTATGAGTGATTGTTCCAAACAAAGGCTATTCGAACCCGTCCTAACCCTAAGTATCATCTCTCAAATCGAAATAAGGTTAACAAATCGCTCTAGAGGGCGATCAATCATCTACAGGCATTAAGAACAATTCAAATAAATAATCCTAGCAATCAATAATCAAAGAGATATGAACAAAACTCAATATTCAAACCTCATAACAAGCTTCAATTGAAACCCTAAATAATTAGATTAATGGAAATATTAAACTATATAAATTATCAAATAGGAGTTTACAATCATCTCATAGCAAAGAACAAGAAGAATAAAAACTTACAAAAACAGGTAGACGAATAAAAACTCTTGTCAATAGCTCTAATCTTGAATCTTCCTACTGATCTTGGGACATGGTTGGATGGTGGCTCATATCTATGTAAAACTAGCCTAATACTCTCTAAGTTATATTAAAAAGAATACCCTAGAACACTTATTTATAGAGTTTATTACGGTTGTACAAAGTTTTAGGCCGAACTAATCCCCGAAAAATCCTAAACTAGCAAAACAATGTTATTTCCTGTTTCTGGCTATGTCTAGAAAATAGTGACTGGGTTCAGCTCACAACCCATAGGCGTGGCTGTGCACAGCTCTCAACTTGGCTCCGCCGTTTCGTGCATCAATCGCTCGTTTCATCCCTGATTTGTTCCAAACATACAAAAACACATTTATACACATAAATAAATGTATTTAAACATTAAAAACAAAAAGTAATATTTTAGAATAAAAACTCTAAAATGACCACATATCCCTACTTACTAAA
Source organism: Cinchona pubescens (assembly GCA_025175665.1). Classification (NCBI taxonomy): domain Eukaryota; kingdom Viridiplantae; phylum Streptophyta; class Magnoliopsida; order Gentianales; family Rubiaceae; genus Cinchona; species Cinchona pubescens. Next base: position 6,240,289 of record JANKKI010000123.1, on the reverse strand, counting down.
CAAGATACCTCACAAACCAATTAAAACCAAGCTAAAATGCATGTAAGTAACTCTCTTTTGAAAAGTTAACACCTTGGTTCATATCATGTAAAGCTATTGCATTGGCTAAGAACGGTCATTCCAAGAACAAGGGATTATTGTCAATATCCTCTTTCCTCGTATCTAGACATAACAAAATCCGCTAGGAAGGTGAATTTCTCCACTTTGACCAGCGTATTCTCTATCATTCTTTATGATTCCCTTAAACTTCCATCTGCAAGTTGATTGATCTTATCAATCTTTTTAGTAACTTTCAAGCCTAACTTCAAGCAAAAAGATTGAGACATTAAATTTATACTTTCTTTGAATCACATATGGCTCTGTCAAATAAATTTACTCCAATGGTGCAAGTTATCATAAAACTCCTAGGATCTCCTATTTTTTGGGAAAGTTGTCTATTGAGCATCGTACAATCTCTTCATGAGCTCATCTAATGCTTCTTCCTTCCATTTTTTCTTACTTTCTTCCTTCTAATTTGACTCCTTGACAACCTCATTATTGTTGATATTCACCTCATCGGATTCTTGGGTTTAATTTTCTTGCCCATATGTTCATTGCTTCTTTTCAATTTTCCGCATTTGCATTTACTACAAGATATTCCTTTTCTTGGTCAAACATTCTCATAACATTATAGAAAACATTATACTTAACTGCTTCATCATGCACTCTCATTGTTAATTCACCTTTGAGAACATTGATAAGGGTTCTTCCTATTGCTAAGAATGGTCTAGCAAGAATTATAGGAATGTTTACATCTTTTTCAAAGTGTAATACAATGAAATTTGCAAGAAATATAAACTTAATCTATTTTTACCAACACATCTTCAATGATTTCCCTTGGATGTGCCAATGAACGGTATGCAAGATAAAGGGTTACTTATGTTGGTTTCACTTCTTGTACATCTAATTTTCCAGAAACAAAAAGAGGCATCAAATTAATAATAGCACAAGATCACAAAGAGCCAAATCTATAAGTTGTGTTCTAATCATGCAAGGAATTGTAAAGTTTCCTGGATCCTTTAGCTTTGGTGGTAGTTTTTACGATTGAATTGCAAATGCACTCTTCTGTAAGGGAAATGGTTTCTAAATCATCCAATCTCCTCTTTCTTGATAAAAAGTATATTTCATAAACTTCACCTAAGGGATAGCTTAGAATTCGTTGCAATGCTTCACCAAACAGAATGTTTATATGAAGTTTCTTGAAGACTTCCACAAATTTCCTAAATTGTGTATCTAACTTCTACTTTTTCAATCTTTAGGGATACAGTACCTATGGAAATATCAATTCATTGTTTTGCTTCTTTTCCTATGTACTTCTGTCTCGACTATCATCTTCTTCCCCACTAGTTATTTTTTATTCATGTTTCTTCATCTATTTGTCATTCTCCACTAGTTGCTTCCCACTCCTAAATGTAACTTCTTTGATCTGCTCCTTACCCTCTCTCTACGGATTTACTTCTATGTCACTCGGGAGATTACCTTGGGGCTTATTATTGATGTTATTGGCTATCTACCCCTTGGAGTGTTGCATCATTTTAGTTGTGTACTGTTTCAGTATCTCCTCTGTACTATCCTTCTTTTGCGGCTTTAGTTGTGGTGGTATTTGTTGATTCTGGAAACTCGGTAAAACTAGTTTTCTCATGGTTAGAGATTAGTTGATGCCCTATTCTACTAATTGTTGCTCCAAAAAAAGTTTGTGTGGTTCTTCCAACTTAGATTGGAGGTGTTGGAGTATGGATTGTTCTGATTCCTATTGTAGTTGCTCAAGTAATTTACTGTCTGCTGATTGTTTGGAAACTACTTTTTAGAATATCCTTCATAGTATACATTATAGGTTACAAACAAAATCTATACATGTGCTATCAATGCTGTAAGAGCATCAATCTTATAAACTTTTGTTATTCTTCTTAGTGCGACTCTCTCGTTTGACCATTGATAGTTGTTTGATGACATGTCTTCCAGTATATGCACTAGCTCATCACAAGACTCACTCATAATGGCTTGCCTACAATTGCATCAACGATGGTTCTCATTAGCCCTTACAACCTATTGTAGAATATCTGAATTTGCAACCAATCTGGAAGATAGTGATATAAATACTACCGGAGTAGGTCCTTGAATCGTTCCAATGCTACAAATAATGACTCATTATCATGTTATGCACAAAAAAAGTGATATCGTTCCTCAGCTTCACCGTCTTTGATGTTGGAAAGAATTTAGTCAGGAAATTCTGTTCGAGATCGTTCTAGGTAGTAATGGATCTGGAGGTTGAGAAATTAACCAGGCCTTGACTTTATCCCATAGTGAGAATGGAAATCATTAGATACTCCATTGTACCAAAAAAGTATCACAAATCTCCAAGATATTGTAGATGCAAACATTAGGGTCATTACTCAGCAACTCACCAAACATAGTTGATAACTGCACTATTTGAATGATCTGCAGCTTCAACTCAAAGTTGTTCACCTGAATTGGCAGCTTCAATATGCTCAATTGAAGACCATCCAAAGTTGGTATGATAAAGTCCCTCGGAGACCTCGGCTCAGCTTGGTTTGGCAGTACTTGTATGACTAGATTAATAGGATTATTATCATTCATCATTTGTATGATTGGTTGAAAAACAAGTCTGGCTTCTCTCCTTAGTCGGTTAGATGTTCACTCGATTTCTAAGGTCTCAAGGAAAGAGTTGTCCACTTGACTTCCTTGGCATACAACAGTAAATAACCCTGCAAAACACAAAATAATTAAAAAGAAAAAAAATTTAAGAGTCAATTACATTTACATCCCTTGAGATTGGACCATATTACCAAACCAACCCTGTGGTTTGGCCAAATAACAATTACCCCTTTATCTGTTAGATCAGTTAAACATCTCAAACGAAATAAGAAAAATGACCAAATTGCCCACAATTTAACATTACCTTCACCAAATTGCCTTTTAACTAAACCACATACACTAAACCTTTGCCACCAACCCTCTCCCAACATCCTCCGCTACAAACAGAGAAAATCATCATTTAATTGCCGATTAGAGAAAGCCCCGAACCTATCATGTCCCCCTTTGGCTGCAGCTTCCCCATTCCCACTGCAATTAAATACTTGCTACTTACTCCTACAGCTTATTCTATTTTTCTTGATTTATTTCACTACTACAATCAAATATCTAGATAGGGCTCTTTTTTTATTTTTTTGAAATATATCCCAAATAATTGATCATCCATTCTCTGCTTGTGCCATGGTGCTTATTTTCTAATTAAATTCTTTTGAGATCCTCTGATCTTTGCATTCTTAACACACATGTACATTGGAACCACCACCATACTACTTACAATCGTGGCCCACCATTTTTGTCACTGGAACTACCATCATTATCAACTCCAGCGTGCCTCCTTATAAATCTCCAATCAGGTAGTACATATTACTACTATGCTACCTCCAAGAAAAAAAAACATATTGCCACTGTGATTCCAGTGAGGTAGTCCATTGCCAGTGATGTTGTGGTACTGCTGAATTCTCAAGTTTGGGACCGAATTTTAATTGGCTACGACTATTGCCAGCTAACATTAGAAGTTGTCTAACGTGGCTGGTGGTGGACCATGAGGCTGTGGACCATGAGGCTGATGAAGGTTTGCTCGGTCACTGATGGTAATGGGGGATTTAGAGCATTTTGGTTTGGGGGATGGATCGGCAACGTCATCTTTATTGATTGGTAGTGGTGGCGGTGACTAGGTTGGTCATCTCCAACAATGTCATTCTATAAACCACCATTCAAGTTAGCCCAATTGGGTGACCTGCCATCAGATGATAGGGAGATGATCAGATGGTATGACTAAGATGGGCGGGTATCGCCTCCAACAAGGTGTTTTATGGTTTAGATTTAGAAGTTGATGAGTTAGGGCCAGGGCATTTTAGGAATTTTATCATCATATTTTGGTGGGATAACTAACAGATAGAGGGTCCACTTGAGTTAACTAAAGGTAAGGGGGCGTTTGTTATAGATTTATTAGAAGCAAGAGGGTATATGTTATTTTGTCAAACCTCAGGGTTTGTTTCATAATTTGGCCAAACCTCAAAAGAGGTAAATGTAATTAACCCAAAATTTAAACTAGAATTTGAATACTTAGTTTGATATTATTAAAATATATAACATCAAGAACAAAGTTCAAATCAATGGTGCTAAAAACTTTTTCATATTCAATTATAGACATGATTCGCGTATGCAAGTACACGTATCGAACAAATAATACGAAATAAGTAAAAATCGTCCACACGAGAACTATGGTTGACTAGGTTTCCAACTACCAGAATGACACATGCAATACTTTATTTAAACAATGCAATAGTGAAATTGTAGTAAAAATAAAGAAATAGTTAATTAAACAAAGAGATAGAAAATCAATTGATATTAAGCCTAGAGTTTATTATTCATTTACCAATCCAATTGCATTCCTTGATTTATCATTTTCTCAATTTCTAATTTTGTCTACTAATCTAGGGTTGATTTAATTGCATGATTTCGATTTCTATCAAATTCATGCAAATCTGCTAATCCCTAGCAACCCACTATATGTCCATGTGAATTTGGCAAAGATTAATGCATATTAATGAACCCTAAATTTATTACCTAAGGTGAATAGGTATGTATCTATCCTTACCCATGAAATGGTTCAATTAATTATACAATGTTATAAATGTAATTCAAATAGTGTCTTTGAACCCGTCCTAACCCCAAATTTTTTTTGTCGAATTGAAATTGGGTTTATGAATCATTCTAGAGGATGATCAATCATTTAGAACCATTAAGAACAATTCAAATAAGCAAACACACATGAAAAATTGAAAGGATACATAAAATCTTAACAATCAATCTTTATGGTAGATATCAATAAAACACTAGTTATGAAATTAATGCATAATTATAGACATAAATACATCAAAAGATTGTTTTATAATAATCATACTATAGAGTATGAAATCACAAAGGAAAGGGAAAAGAAGAAAAACTACGACATCTATTTCAAATAACTACGACTTCTATTTCAAAAATTAAAATATTAGTGTCTTGATATAAGAAATATACTTATCTTTAAAAAGAAATTAAAAATATAAATTAGCAAAACCATATTATTATATTTTTTTAAAATAACAAAGTACTCCCCAAAACATTATAGTGTTAAAATTTTATGAACAAAACATATTATTAAAAATATCTAAAAAAAAATATATGTAAATATAATATTATGAAAAAGAAACCATCTAAGAAATAATGAGAATATCATTTTTTAGGTATTTGTTTATAATATTTTTTTAAAAATAAAGGTCGGGATGAGCACTCATTTTATTAATAAAAATCAAGCAGTACAATCAAGTTTTGAGAAGTCAAGTTTTGTTTACAATAAAATTAAACATACAAGAATTTAAAATTAACTACTATATAAATATATTTAAGAGAAAAACATACCAATGGTCACCAAACTATTAAGTTGCTGCATACAAGGTAACTAAAGTAAACATTTTGCAAATTTGATCACTGAACTACCTTAAGTATGTGTCTGAAGTCATTCCTTCTAGTTTCATGATGACTTTAGACACAGTCTTAAGGAAATTTAATGACTAAATTAATAGATGGAGTGACTCTAGATACTTAAGGTAGTTCATGACCAAATTTGTAAACCAAACAGTTAATGATTTTGTGTGCAACAACCTAATAGTTTGATTTGACTGTTGGTGCATTTTCCTCTATATTTAATTGTAACTTTTAGCTTAATTCTTACATGATCTATTTACATATAACTAAAATAAATGTCCTTAAAATTTCCTTGAGAGATTTGTAGTTTTGGCCCCTTATAGTTGGATGGTGTGCAAAACTAGTTCCCATTGTATTAAAAATGTAGTTTTCGTCACCAAAATTTTAGTTTTTACATAGAAAGTCAACAAACAGAAAAGTATAACATCATTTTTGTACTACATGTGGCCATTAACAATGGTTTGGCAGTTCAAGACAATTTTTTTTTTTTATAAAAAAAACACAAAGGGAAAACATTAAGTTAGGGAAGAAGAGAAGAGAAGAGACGGGAAGAGAAAATACGGGATTATAATGTTGTTTTGGTGTTTGGAAAGAAAATGAAATAGTTTGGGATATATGTATCAATAAAATTTTTCTTTTATAGCTTTAGGGGGCAAAGATGGTATTTTGAAAAAGTTATTATAGCCTGCCCCACCATTATTTCCTTCCCTTTCCATATATTTTTGGCATAGCTGCAAATATTGGGAAAACGAACAAAATGGTCCGTAATTTTTGTTTTCATAAAACAGCATTGGTCTCTAACTTTAATTTGTGTCGCTTTAGTCCCTAAACTTTTTCCTTTGTGCCAAATTGATCCCTGGACAATGGCTTAGACCAAAACTTCAATAGCCTCCAACTTTACTAATAAGAACAAGGGCAAAAAATGAAATTTTTAGAAATGTGTTTGTGATTCTTAAAATTTTGAAAAAAAATACAAAAAAGTTAGAAAAAAATAAAAAAGGTTTTTAAAAATTCTCCATCCCTACTATACCTCTACCTCTACCTCTACCTACCACCTCCTTCCTCTACCTTCACAGCCATCATCTCTCTACCTCTACAACCACCACTTCTTCACCTCCCTACCTCCACCCCAGTCTCCTCTCCCTACACCATCCACTACCTCTCTCCTCCAACCTTCTTTCCCTACACCAGCCACAACCCCTTCCCCTCCTCCCCATACTCTACCACTTCTCCCTTCCAGCCCCTTCCTCCTTCTCTCCCATCCCGTTACCCCTTCCCCTCCTCGCTCGCTTTTCCTTCGCTAGCATCCTCTACTCCACCCCCTCTTCTGACAAAATTCTAGCAAACCTTTCCTCCAACACACAGAACATAGCTGAAACATAAACAACGATAAGAAACATAAAGGTGCACTCAATGCAAATCCCCCACCTCCATAATCTATATAAAACAAAAACTGCTAATTTTTCTTGTAACTTTCTGAGCCAAACCCAATGTAAAACATTATGATCATATTTAGACCAAACAAGAGCCAAATTACGAGGAAAAATACAGTATCATCATCACCAAAAATAGACCATTTGATAAGGGAAGGGGGATTGAGGAGGTTGAAAGTATCTTAATTGTATAAGCAATCATAATGGCAGAAGGGTTTCCTCTTGGAAAGGTGTAGGAAAAGTGGGAGGTGTCGGAGGAGAGAAAAATTAGAGGGAAAGAAAGGGATGTTGATGGTTTTTTGGGTGAAATGGGATGGCTGTTTTTCATCTAGGAAAAGCTATTGTGAGGAGTGGATTCTAGGGAAAACCAGAGGGTGATGTATGGGGTATGGTAGGAGAAGGATGAGGAGGAAGAGGACATGGAGAAGATGAGGTTGGAAAGGGAACAGAAAGTGGTGGTTGGTAGTAGTGGTGGTGGTGATGGAATAATGATGGGTGGTAGTGATGGAGGGCGAGGATGAGGTGCAATATGAGGAGAGTGGAGCTTAGTAAAAAGAGGTTTTTGATTCTTGAAATAATGACCATCTCATTCACAGAGATTGAATGAAAGATTTTGGAGAATTTTCAAGCTACAACATATTAAGGGGGAATGAAAGGGAAAAAACACACTAATAAAGGACAATGCCTATGATCTGAAGGGGGTAGAGTAGAGAATGGTGGTGAGGGGAGAGGTAGCGACGTTAGGAAAGGGGGTGGAAAGGGGCTGGAAGAGAGAGTGGGGGAACAAGGGGAGGGGAACAGGTTGTGGATGGATATGATTATTTGTAAGGGGGGAGGTTGGAGGAAGAGGGGTAGTGGATGGTATAGGGAGAGGAGGCTGGGTGAAGAAAGGGAGGTGGAGTGGTGGTGCTATAAAAGTAAAGGAGTGAGGTAGTGGGTAGCGATAGAGATATGGTGGGGAATTGCTTAAAGTTTTTTGAATTTGTTTTAATTTTCTAAATTTTTTTGTATTTCGTTTCAAATTTTAAGAATAACAAACACATTTATAAAATTTCCATTTTGCCCCTGCTCTTATCAGTAAAAGTTGGATGCTGCTGAAGTTTTAGGTTGAGCCACCGTTCAGGAACCATTTTGGAGCAAAGAGATAAGTTTAGGGATTGAAGCAGCGTAAATTAAAATTTAAAGACCAACGCTATTTTATGAAAAAGTTCAGGGACCATTTTGGTTATTCTCCCGCAGACATTTCTGCCCAACTCAGTCTAATTCCATTCTCCCTTCTTAGCTAAAACTGCCAAATAATGAAAAATTGATCTGTCCTCCCTTTCTTTTCTTTTTGGAGATAGTCCAAATTCAAGACTCCCAAACGAAACCTAAGGACCAAAACTGCAAATCTCCCAAATTTCCTTTGCTTTTTTTTTTTTTTATAATTTATTTTTATAAAACATATATAGAAATAACTAAAAAATCATTGCCAATCCAAAAAGAATCTTTAAAGCCCCTGAAACCCTGAGCTCAGTGTTCACATTCATTTGAAGAAGTACTTATAAAACTTCGAAAAGGAAAAGTAAAAGAATTCTACTTTTGAGCCTCTTCAATTTCTCTCCTTGAACTGTAAGCTTCAATTTACACTATCTTGATATCATCAATTTTCCAATTTTATGGAGTCATTCTTTTTCTTTAGTTGTATTCATATTTGTTTATTTCAGGAGAAAACAGAATAAGCTGAAAATCATGCCTGACATACATGCCCAGGTATTTATTTTCTAATCAAGCTCAAAAAGCGGTACTGAATTTTATTGAATATTTTCGCCCTTTTTAAAGCTAATATTTTGTATCAGTTTAATACCGTCTTTCTTACTATATATATTTTTTCTCTATTTACTATTTCTTGCTGTGCGTTTAACTAGTAAAATTGAAGGCTCAAAGGCAACGGCGAAGGTAACGGTGGAAGTTCTGCGGTCCTTCATTTCGCAGCTGAGGCTTCCTCACACAAACCAGGCGGGAGCGCTCATTGACGCTGTTAAATCTGTTGGGGAGCAGCTAATAGCCGCTAATCCTGTTGGTATGGGAATTTTTATTTATTTATTTTATTTACAAAGGATATTTTATAGTAATTCTTATCTATTTATTGTGTTTTCTTAACCTGTGATATTTTGCTAATTAAATTTGGTAATTTTTCAATTTTGTTTTAATATATTCGTTAGCTTTTTTTTTTTTTTTTTTGGGAAATGCGAGCTGCTGTTTGACACTTGGTTTTACTTTTTTTCAGCATCTTTTTCTTGTGTTTTACAGTTAAGTTTTTCTAAGTTCAGTTTTATTGTAGGATTCTGAAGAGGTGATGTAGGGGTAGATATCCTTCTCTTTTTTCTTCCCATTAATTTTGATTGTGAAATAATACAATTCGTGGACCTCTTAGACCTCCATGCTTAGCTGAAAAACAATTGTCTGGTTTAATAATGAATATGTTGGGATGATGTTGTTCATTGGCTAAAACCTATCAGTCATTCTGTCGTTTGTGAAAAGTTTCTCCGGAGCCAATGAGAGATAGAATGCATGTATCGGTGTTGATGAATGACATGGCAGAATATTTATTGCCCGGAAATGATTATGGATAAGGAAATTGTGCTAAAGGTTTGCTGTCATAGAAAAGATATGTACATAGAAGTTCGATTCTAGTAAAACATTTCCAAATTATGTCTAGGTTCAGTATGTGTTAAGATTTTTTGAGTTTCCCTTAGTTTAGCTCTACTTAATACCATTTTCTCCATTCAACTTACTTGCAATTGACATGTAGAATTCAGATTTCCTTTGCTAAAACAAACAACTAGAACAAATAAGTGGGCAATATCTAGAGATGTGAGTCAACTTTGTTTCAAAATTTATCCAATGCTACTTTGGAAAAAAAAAAAAAGAAAAAGAAAGTAAGGCTTCTTGAAGCATATAAATTTTCCATGTAAATGTAAAGTATAAATATCATCAAAGTAAAGAAAATTTGCGTTAAAAAAAAGTAAAGACAACTTCAAATAATCCATTAATGAAACATTGTGAAACGACTCTACAAACCTGATATTAAGGCTGATTAGAAGTAGAAAAGCAATAGATTATTTCCTGCTTAATTGGGCTCTTTTGTGTGATTTACTGCAGTTATTTATTGTTTAGTTTCTAAAATGTTGCATAAAACTTCATTTCAGAGCTTGCCGTTGGTAATGTTGTAAGGCGTGTTTTACATATCATTAGGGAGGAAGATCTCTCTCTTGCTTCAGCTGCTATAGGGGGGCTGAATCTATCAGCTGGAAGTGATGACGAAGATAATGTTGAGTATGATGAACGCCCAGTTTTATCAGCAGCTGCCGTTGCTGCTGCCTAGCCAGAAGCACTCTGAGGCCTCCCTCCTTGCAAACACTCCTTGAGGATGTACCTCATACGGTAGCTGTTCCTCGTGCATCTTCTTCTGGAGGAGATTCTGAAGGAAAAAGCAAATGTAAGCATTCTGGTGGAGCTGCGTCCAATTAAATAATTTTATCATTAGTTTCATGGAGGTTGATTTTGATTTTTTGGTTCCAGAGTTCTGCAACCACTGTTTCTTTGTGCTAGATATGGCTAATGATATCTGCAATATGCTGATATTGATCACTTTTTGCTATTGATGTATGATCAAAATCCACTATGTGTATGTTAGTGTTACATCAGGATTTGATTTATGCTGCTGATTTTTATTCTCAGCTGCTGATAAGAATTCAAGCACTCGGAAGCTAAAGCATAACGTTATTGAGGCAGTTAATGAACTGATTCAAGATATAGCCACTTGCCATGAACAGATTGCTGAGCAAGCTGTGGAGCATATACATCAAAAGTACTTTTCTTCTGTCAAATGCTTCTGTAAAATTTTATTTTGTTTCTCTGCATTATTAAATTGCTTTTCTTGTTTTATCATTAGATGTGGAAATAAGAATAATATGCTCATGTTTTATTTACTGTGATTTCAACCGAGTCAGTACTATCATTTGAAGTTATCCTTGGCATGCCAGTTAATTTATTTTGGGTGGTTGTGGCACTAAATTTTAATACATGCTTACCCCACATCTCTTTCCATTTATGGAGTTTGGAAGCATCAGGCTGAAGTATTGTCTTCAAGTTATTGAGCTATTTTCAGTGATGTATATCTACTAACTAATTTAAAATTATGTAACTTTGGCCAGTCTCGCCTTCACTACTTATCAGGCTGTTCTTCACCCTTGTATATCTTTTTTTTTTTCATTTGGAGTTCTCTCTGTGTCCATTTCAGATCCATCCCCACTAAGATGACAATCTATGGCTATTCTACAAAATTATGGTTTGGAAAGTTTTCTGTAGGGAATCAATATGCAATTTAATACACTTGTATGAAAGTGAATGTTCAAACTTATGTACAAAGGGAAGAGGATTGTATTAGTTGACTGTTTTGCAGCCTGAGCTCTACTTGAAATATTACAATAGTAGCTTGAGCTTAAGCTCAACTCATAAAAGCCCGTTAAGTAAAGATTTGGATTAAGCTCAAGTAGTTCATGGGTACTGTTTAGCACTTGACATGATTTCTGCTCTCCTATACATCAAAGTTTTATATAGTCTTTCCCTTTTCACATTTTAGTGAGTCGGTTGTTCTAATGCATTGTATATGATGCTCTACTAATTAACTTGAATCTGATTATTTGTGGTCATTTTGGATCTTGTTTCAGTGAGGTAATATTGACTTTGGGCAGTTCAAGAACGGTGGTGGAATTTCTATATGCTGCAAAGGAGAAAAAAAGATCATTCCGTGTCTTTGTTGCAGAGGGTGGCCCAAGGTGAGATAAGAGGCTAGTTGCTTTGTCAGAGGCAAAGTACAGCTGCTAGCTTTTTAAAGTTTCAAGGATTTTCCCCTTCTTTTTGTGACTCGTCTTCTTTGTATTGCCTTGCTAAAATCAGATATCAGGGGCATACCCTTGCAAAAGAGTTGGTGACAAGAGGGCTTCAGACCACAGTAATTACTGATTCTGCAGTCTTTGCAATGATTTCCCGTGTAAATATGGTATGCAATGATTGTGGCTTACGAATTGATTTGGCTGTTGATTCCTTTCTGCTTTTCATCTCTGATCTGATATTCCATTTTATAGGTTATTGTTGGAGCTCATGCCGTTATGGCGAACGGTGGGGTTATAGCACCTGTGGGATTGAATATGGTGGCATTAGCTGCTCAAAGGCATGCAGTCCCTTTTGTTGTACTTGCTGGAATTCATAAGGTATGTTGGTGTTAAAACTCTGTTTAATCAAGATATACTGAGATCAATCTGAATTAGTTCCAGAGATTGAAACAAGTACCTACAGTTTTCAGTTTGTTCGGCCCTAATGAACTTGAAGTTGACGGTATTATTTTCAATACCTGAAATAAGAGAACGAAAAGCTTATTAGATATTTCTTGTGATAGATACCACTTAGGGGATGGATCTGAAACACTAAAAAAGAATTGAGCTATAATATGTAAAGAATATGGGTTCACAGCTAATTGGAAGACATAAGAAAGAATAGTGCAAATGCTGCAGCAATATCTTTTTTGTGACTCCTGAGAAGGCTAACTTTTTACTGATCATAAGAGATAGAAAAGATGAAAAAGCAAATAACCTTGATAAATATTTTTGAATGATTATGTATCCATGATATTTCCAACAGTTCACTTTTGAAATATTTTCAATGAAGCTTGTTCAAATGAATATATAGGTTGCAAGTTGCTATTCCTGAAATCTAATGGCTTCAAGTTTAGTCCTTATATCCATATTGCTTGATTTGATTGTAAGAACTCTATAATCAATGATTATATGATCTTTTGGTCACGATTTATTGCTTAGACTGGTTGTAGGTGCTCCGTCAATTTCTAGTTTATTTTGTAGCAAAAGTTTTCCTAAAATATGGTTTTTGATTTCTGATGGATTTCTGGTGCAATTATGTGTAAGTTCATATGCAGTGTAATTTTCAGGATTGTTCTTCCCTGACCTGAATTTCACATTCTATTCTTGTGATTCATGATATGATTTGATGAAAATACGTGTAAATTCATCTGCAGCTTGCATTCGCTTGCAGTTTAATTTTCTGAATATCTGTATCTGACCTGAATCATGAAAACATTATATTCTTGTGATCCTGTATGGGATTCAACTGAAATCATGTGTTGGTCCATCTTCAGTTAACATGCTCGTGCATTGATCTTATAAATACTGTTTTTCTTCACAGCATCATATCTATCTATATCTACCCATATTTTTTTCTACGTTCATCTATACTATGAAATATATGCGAGTTAGTCTTTCTTTCCTTTTTTGTATTGCCTAAAGCCCTTCATAACAATAAAGTCCTAAAGCCCTTCAACTACTATAAACTCTTTATGAAGCATAATAAAACAAGAGCACTATTAGATATTTCATTAAAGACTAAAAACAAGGAAGAGTTACACTACAAAAATTACTGTCAAGTGAAAAACATCTTGATGATAGCTAGGAGCCTAGGACTACTCAATTAAATGTATTTGCGATATGGAAATAGGAGAACTTTGTACGACGTTTTAGTACTGACATCAAGCAACAAGTATTAGCACAAAAAATTTAATAATAGGCGTACACTCTAGTACCTTTAAGTATACCTCTAAGTCTTATACTGGAGGATCCACATATGCCCTTCAGAAATAACCTGAAAGAATTTGTAAGAGCTTTGAAACTAAGTATACTATAGTTTCACACTTTCCATTTTGGTTGGAGTCATTAGGATTGCTGATACTAATAAATATGTCTAAGCTGAAATCGGGACCAATTTTGGTGATGTATTCTGTATGATTTTGGTTTTTTCTTCCTTTTGCCATGGCTGTCTTTTATTTCGCCTTTGTATTTGACTTTCAATATTTGAAGTTTTGCAATCTGTTTTCCGCAGTTAGGCTGCTTTAGATGGCTTGTGTTTTCAGTTGCTAATGGTGCCAATATGCTAATGAATTTGTAATAGAATTTGTATACTTTATGCGTTGAATTGTTGGATTTAAGCAGCTTTATGATTCTTGATTGCTGAATTTTGTGATTATGTAGTGGCCTTGTTGGAGTTACTTTATATTTGTGATTAATTGATGGAGAAATTATTGCTTGTGTTATTGGCTTTGGTAATTGGTATTTTGTTTGTACAAGTTGTTATCAAATATAATAAGCTTTATTAATTATGAAACAATGTTACCCCACTAGAGAAGTTCCACGTTATTTTTAATCCAATTGCCTCTGTCCTAAATTCTTTGATATCCCCAAGACCTCCCAACTTAAAATCTGAAAGCACTTAAAGAAAGAGAACAAGATAGTACGCGTACTCAAAATTACATATACTTGATCATACTACAGAATATTGCAAGAGCATAATTCTCTGATTTTAGTATATCTGATAATTTCAATGTGAAAAAATTGTATCTACATCTATGATAAGTTTTCTTCTCACAAAAATTTGAAGATCCTTCTTAAAAGAAATATTACTCCAATATATTTTTTATTTAATCCTTTTCTGAAGCATATGATATCTACATAAATAAAATTTATGGATAAAATCATAGCAATATTTAGCTAAAAAATTATCCATATAACTATAATGTTACCTTACTAAAATTAGTTTAAGATAAATACTTAAATGGTAGTGTGAGGTAGCTATAAAAATCACTACGTATTTAAATTTATATTTCATAAAGTAGTTGTGATTGATGCATGTACTAAAGATCAGCATTCAATTGCCTATCCTCACCCATTATATGCGCACAACTATATGGTGTCAAACCCATTGATACTTCCACATTTCTAAGGAATGATCACTTAATCTTTTTATCAATGTTGCAGCTTATTTAAAAAAATTAAAATATCTGTTTGAACTAATTTAGTGACTTATGAATTGTAAAACTTTTTGATTGATAAAAAATATATATTAGCGTTGTACAACTTACTAGTAGCATCAACAAGAACACCTAAAATTCTTCAACTCTGAAGTTTTAACTATATCTACGTATAATATTCCCGAAACCATTCTCCATTTCGTCCAACCCGCTTGTATCTGATGTGTAACATCTTGATCTATACCACCATCACTCTAAAGAACTAACCTAAATATTTAAAAATTTTCACTTATGAGTGTGTCTTGATCTCTGATTCTAACCCCTATTCTATGCCTACTTGCATTCGTGCTAAACTTAAATTCCTATTTGACCTACTAAGTCTAAAACCTTTTGACTCAATTGCCTCTCTCCAATAATCATAATTATAAAATAAAAAAATTGTTTTCAGAAAAATCTAATAAAAATTCCCTATTAATTTAGTCTCCAAAATCTTAGACCTTCTTATGATTGTAACTATAAATAGGAAAAAATATTTTGTTGTTGAAAAAAATTCTAATAAAGATAAACTCCCTGTTAATTTAGGCCCAAAATTCTGGGCCTTATTATAGTTGTAATAATAATTATAAAAAAAACATTTGTTGTTAATCAATCAAAAAGCTTAGCACCCAAAATTTTAGGCCTTTTAAAGAGATTTTTTTCTGAGAAAAAATTTAATTAAGACTCCATATTAATTAAACAACTACCACTTAACAACTTTCCAATTTGTGACATAGCTAACTTGTACTAAAGCTATATCATTTCTTGGAGTACTACAGCATATATATATTCACTATTTTCTTTTTCTACTAAATGTTGGAAATTTTAAAAGATAATTTACTTAATCTACCTCTCAAATTATTGTCACATACATATCACTTAAAAGTTGTATTAGAAGTGTTAAAGCAATAAGATTTCAAACTCCACAAATAAGAGATGCTTTGTGGAAATTAAAAGTTAGTGAAGATCCAAAAATTAAAAATGGAGCCAATTATTTAGCAATATATGGTTTTAAAATTTAGAAGTGATATGCTTCGTATTGATGTTGCTATAGATCCACTAACAAGTCTTCTTTCATTTTATTAAAAGAAAAAAAACATAGATCTGGAAGACAGATTTGCAGCTGTTATGATATTTGCTAAAGAAATTGCATTTGAAATGAATATAAAGGCTAAATTTCATGAGAAGCATGTGATTCGTGGACTGAAATAATTTGATGAAGATATTGATAATGAAATTTAACAAGGTCTCACGAAGAATCATTTAGAATTGATTATTTCTTATACATAGTAAACAAAGCAATTTCTTCACTTCAACGTAGATTTGGACAAATTCAAAATATATGAAAATATTTTTTATTTTATATTGAAAAATTGAGATCATAAGATAACAAACAAACATTGCAAGACTGTTGCCTTAATATTAAAAAAATTCTTAAAATATAATAATCGTTCTAATATTGACAGTTTAGATTTATTTTCGGAGGCAAAAGTTTCAAGAGAAATTGTACAAGTAGAAGATAATACATCCAATTAACATGCTGATGCTTAATAATACAAAAAGACTTGATTATTTTCCTAATACATATATCACTTGTAGAATAATGTTAATGGTTCCTGTTTCTGTTACTACTACACAAAGAAGTTTTTTAAAATTAAATGTAATAAATCTTATCTAAGATCAACAATGTCTGAAGAAAGATTAAATGAGTTAGCTACATTACCAGTTGAAAAAGAATTATTAGAAGAAATTGATTATAAAAGTTTAATTAGTAATTTGTATATAAAAAATTTAGAAAAATAAATTTTGCATGAGATTTATATTTATTTTATTAAGAAAATTGCAAAAGATCTCATGTTGAAATTGGCTTTAGGCTCCCAAATCCATTAAGCTGCCCCTGTGTCTGACTACCCTTTTACTTACGTGACAGCTGTGCCCTCTCTATCCTCACAATCCTGAGGTCCTACTGAATGAACTGAGATCCCCATCTGAGCTTTTGGACTTTGGAGAATTTTCAGATTGCTTAGATTTCGGAAGCGGCTCTGGTATCCCCTATCCTGCACGTCGTCAATCCTGCATTTGATTATGTGCCTCCAAATCTTGTTAGTTTATTTATTACTGACACGTAAGTCGTCCTATTTCATCTGCTTTTTAACATGTTTTACATGGTTCTGGATGATACCTATTTTTCTATAATGGTTTTGCTAGTGTGTAGTGCTTTTGATTGCACGGACATATGTTTATTTTTGCTTAGTAGGTTATATACACAAGTGACGTATGTTATAGTCATTTTAGTACTTATTATAGATTTCTTCATACCTGGGCAACTTTTATGAAGAGTTGTTTATCTCCTAACAGTGGAGGGCATAATCCATCTTATATGTACCGACTTATTGCTGATTATTACTCCGCTGATGACTTGGTTCTACAACGGAGATCAGCATCTTGAAAATTGTTTTAGCTACCTCAGTTTCTGCATAGCATCAGGTAAGCATCTTTTTATAATTTGGTGAATGAATGTAATGGATTGATAAAAATATGTTTTTGTCGCTCTTTTTTCCAATTTCACAACCAGAATGTATCAAGGCTAAAACAACAGCAGCTCACTTGCGACTGTTATGAACCGTTTGACTGGCAGTTTGAATTCATTTAAGCCAATTTGTTTGCAGTTTTCGACTTACTAATAAAAGAATACAGATATATCATTCTAAATCTTGTTTCATAATTGAGCCTCATATTTTGTAGCATTGTGTCATTTATGGTTGGACTAGTTTGAGCCAAAGAGTTGATTTTATGTTCATTTAAGTGTAAGAGCTTATGGAAGCACTTATCTTGTACATCATTTGCCAAATAGTGTTCTAGCATGTGGAAGCATGTACAATTTGTTTGGAATATCAGCTTGACTAAATAAGTTAATCGGAGAAATAATGATTATCAACTGAAAAGGAAGCTGCTGTTTTTAGATATTAATATGTATGATCTTGTTTACTACCTAGTAAGTTTGGTCTGCAGGTAGGTAAACCTTAGCAAGTTACTAATAGTAAATCTGGCAAGATGACTGTTTGTCCAGAATCAGGAGGTTAGTTTACATGTACGAGGCACTACAATAGTTTTGTTTAAACCAGGGGTATATTGTTTGAAACTGTCTGAAAACGGAAGCCATATTATAGGGAAGAACAATCCTGTTTAGACCGTTGTCCCCTATCTGCTTGGTTTTGATCATTGGCAACATACAATTCAGCCTTCTCTGGAAACAAGAAAAGAAAGACCATGAGCAAATAGCTGGATGATAAGTCCTTGATTCCATTTAGTCCACCACAAACCAACCATGTAACTTTGACTACATGTTTGAGCAGAGAATTCAACTCTTTTATAGATGTTCCTGATGTCATCTTCTGATCACAATCTTTTACATTCTGGGGCATTGTATGTTTGACTACTCAATAGTTGAGAAAACTTTTTCATTCTCAATGAAATCAACTGTTACACATAGATCATTCTTGTATTTCAACATTACACATAGATCATTCTTGTATTTCAACAAGTACTTTTTCCATACGTACTGATACATAGATATAGCATATGCTGAGTTATGGTGAAAGAAAATTTTAGCTGCAATTACTCCAAAGTTATCAGTATATGATGTACATCATCTACCAAAACCTTGTATGCAGCAATAAATATCTTCTCATATGTTGAAATCTTTCGAATCTTTTGGCTTCCTGAAGTATGAAAATAGGGCAAATGGCTTAATTAATCCCTTACTTTTTTCTTAAAACATCAATAGTCCTTCAACTTTTTTTTAGTCAATTTAGTCCTTAAACTAAATTTTTGTGGCAGATTTGGTCCTTCACTCATACCTCCGCCGCTCCTCCACAACGAACCACCATCTCATGTGCCAACCCCTCCACCTTCCACCCCTACCTGCACCATCCTCATCTGAATCTGTTGCACCAAAGCTCCATCCCTTCTAGTTCTTTTAACCTTTCCAGGCCATTTCAAAACTACTAGTAACTTTATAACCAGGAAGAATCACCATCTCCAACTATACCTTTTTATTCCGTGATGTTCTAACATCATTCCCGTAGCAATAGTACTACAATCTAATAATTTTTTTCCCTGCTCACCTGACTCTATTTACCTCCTAGTTACATGCACCTTAGTTTTCATTCTCCACCAAATCCAAATACAAATCCTTGCAAATTCATGTACTTTCATGCACAAATGTAAAAATGTTATTATCAGCACAATCTTATCGAGTTTAGTCGAGTAATATTGCAACAAAGATCCCGAATCCACGGCCCTGTAGCTTCGCATCACTTTTCTTCTTTTAGAGGACAGACTTGTGCTTTGTACGGGATGGATTGATGTTGCACTGTAAATTTTGGATCTTGAATTGGTGGATTGACATGAAATAAGTGACTATTATACAGCTCACCTACTATTCGATGAAATGCTGCAATAAACTTCTTGTACCCAAATGATGAATTTTGATTTTCTGATGTATTTTTTATAGTTTTTCTGACCCGTCAACGATCTCAGTAATGTTCTAGATGTGGCTATATTGATTACAAACAATTCCGTATATCTGAGAATTTGTGCCCGAAAAAATGGATGAACTTGGCTACCAAATTAACCTCTTACACTTTTGTTGCTTTCTAGACAATTTTGATGTTGATTCGTGTTCTACACGAAAAATGGAGTCCGGGCATATAATTTTTGTTCTAGGAAGCTTGCTGGAAGCATTTGCCGGGGGCAGTGAAGGCAGGGGTGGAGGGAGGGTTGGCAGAGAAGATGGTAGTTCGTGGTAGAGGAGTGGTGGAGGCATGAGTGAAGGACCAAAACTGCCACAAAATTTTAGTTCAAGGACTAAATTGGCCAAAAAAATGTTGGAATATTGATGTTTTAAGAAAAAAGTTCAGCGACTAATTAAACCATTTGCCCTATGAAAATATCATTGAAATTGATTAGATTTGTAAGTTTCCAGAAAACTATCATTTACATAATCTTCACCTGGAATTTTTTTGTATGTTCTCCTGGATCAGGCTTCGATTTTGTTTTATATGTTCTCTTGGAGTTGACTGAGATTATTCGTTAACTTGGAAACCCCCTATTTGCCAATAGAAATGGTGGCATACTTCCACACTGTATACCTTGTATAACCCTTTTAGTGTGTTTGCTAGAACATTCATATTGCCCTCTGGAAAAAATTAAACTTCAAACAAAATTATTTTGATTCAACCATATCGTTGCCCACTTGAATCGGATTTTTGAATACCAACTAATATTTTGAATATTAACTAATCACCTAATATCCCCAGTTATTTTTATATCTTTTTTGAAATTCAGAAATAGAAGTGGATTCCATAAATCTATAGAATTTTCAAAGTCAGTTATATGCATATAATATTGGATGAACTTCTTTTCTGAACTTGAGCTATACATGTATACATTGTGTTTATGGGATTACCATTGAGTAATCGTCTTATTTTAGTTATCAAAAACAAAATCTTCATTTTTAAATCCCTGTAAGATCCATTGACACTTTCAGGCCTCAGTTAATGCACTATGTTGCTATGTGTGGTACGACAGTGTAGTTTACAACCTCCAATTTCTTCGTGACCATCATTTCTCTCTTTATATATGAATTGCAATATGCCATATTAGAGGATAAATTCAAATCTTCTTGCTTCAAAATACAAATCAACATAACTTGGGCGTGAAATTATCTTCCTAATTGAATTCTCTTTTATTTGATTTATATTGTTACTCGGATAGTATGCATATTTTCAATTATACATTTTAATGGCGATGTGGTTTATGGTGATTTTTTTTTTTTTTGGGGTCTTAGGTAGTTCAATCACGTGCTCAAGGTTGTCAGTTAACACGAATACATATCAGTAGGAAGTCAAACAGATGATGGGAAGAATGCAGGATATGCATAGATAAAATGCAGGGCGGAGTTTTATTACAAGTTTTTCAGGAGCTAGTTGTTCAGAAGACTGTCAACAAAGGAAAAGAGATCTGTAATTTTAGTGCAGTGGTCTACTCTTACTGAAACAACTTAAGAGGCTTTCAGTTTTGACCATTTTGGGAATATAATAGTAGTGTTTTTTACTACTACTTGTATTGTTATTAGTGAGATTTAAACTTTCTACGCAATTTTAGGATGAACGCGGAATTGTATGCTTTTGTTAAGCTTAAGAGTTGATTCTTTAAAGGTGGTTTATCACACCTCATTTTAGCATTAGCTCCACACGCTTGACTGAATGATTTCCATACCAGAACTGGTCTGATTCTTCCGTCTAAATGCCCGGCCATTCAATGCATTCTTTTTATCTTGTAACTGCGAAGTGGTATATTAAACACACACAAAAATCTCGACTTTTCAAAGCACAAATTAGTAGATCTTTAACGGCCTCTATCCGTGATATTTACGGCTGCTTGATCTAATGCCAGAAAGGGACAATTTGCAAATTTCGAGTTGTCAATTATATCTTTTTGGAAACGGCTAACCAATTTCCCGGGATTCCGGATACAAGTAATGTAATAGTTTGTACTTGTTTAGTACTGAATTGGGACCAAGACATAAAACAAAGGTTTTTTTTAATTTTTTGAGAGAAGCCTGCGTTTCTTTTGTTGAAACAAGGACAAATCGTTTGATTCAGCTTTGGTAAAATCTCCTATTAGTAGGCCAGTTGGCAAAGGGAATCTCATTAGCTAGATAACGCTTGTGCTGGGGGAAGAAGGGCACCGGGAAGAAAGTGTAACATTTACCCCTTCATCGAAAATGAACTTGATTTGAAGGTTTATAGCATTTGGGTAAACACATCTTTTCATTAAAAGATCTTCCAAAAACAAATTCCATCAAGTCCCCAGTGTATCTTATAATATTCTCATTCACTGGAAACCGGGTTCTAACTTTGAGGTACAGAACATCTGTTTTTTCGGGTTCTAACTTTGAGGCACAGAACATCTGTTTTTTCTAGCACAGTGTATGCACCTAAAATTACTGATTTTTAAACCACAGAACCAAAAAGTGAGCCGCAATATCTGTGTTTTTTTTCTTTTTGGCGGGGCGGGGGTGGGGGATGGGGGTTACTGGAGCAACTGTTGCTAGAACAGAAACAAACTTTTAAAAAACGAAAAAAAATCTCTACATACCTGAAATTTAAAGTTCTCTACAAGCAATTAAACTACAGTATAAGATTACTTTCTCCGATCTTAGTCTGAAGACATTCACTCGCATTAATTTTTCTGATTCATCAGGGCCCTCCTGAAAGCATGATGCTAAATAAGAGACAGAATAAATCTTGGAGTGCAAAGCAACCAAGAAAGAATTAACAAAAAAGGGTCCTCCAGAAAGCACAATGCTAAAATTACAACGAGAATACAGGAGTAAATCTTGGGGTGCAAGGCAACCTAGAAAGAATAATAACACTAATGATACATGGGAATAAATTGGAAAAAAAGAAGTGGGGAACTACCAAAATCACCATCACCACCTCCAGGAGCAAGAACTTGATAAAATATTCATGATCCAACTACTTTACTTGCATACGAGGTTAAAGTCCATTACCGTGGTTGCTCCACATCAAACCAGAAAAAGACTGAAGTTCGAGAATAGTTTTCATAATTACACGAACTTGTTGTAATGAAAGTGCCCCACTGGTCAAAACTGCCTTAGCGCCTCCTTCAATTCTAGTCCGAGAAACAGCCACACTATCCCCACTAGTCTTTAGAGCAGATGGCAATACCTCATACTCACTGGAACTGGCAGTGCTGACAATTGCATATGAGAGATGGTCCAATGGGTTTGACTCACACTGAAGGATACAGCCATCAATTGTTAGCCTCCCACTCCTATGAAGCAAGCAGCAACCAAGCTCTACACGGACTGTCAAATTGGCCAGTTTACAGGTGGATGAAAACTCCATTGCACTGCATAAGCATTATAAACCACACATTCGACAATTTTTTTGCAAATTGGAAACAATTTCAAAATCAATTACCAAATAGCTGGATGTGTTACATGGATCTTGGTACAATTTGGTATGCAGAACAGATACGGGTATGCGTTACAAGATTTTTCTTGGTACGTGGTACGAGGGGGTAGGCTTAGATGGTTAACTATGTTTGGATCGAAATTCATTGCTTAGGATCCACAATTTATGCTTAGTATTAAATAGTTAATATATATATATGAAGCACAAGTTAACTGCACAAGTCAAAACACGAAGAGCAATATGATAATTTAAAAAAAATAAATAATTACGATACTTTAAAAAAAAGGAGAATTGATAAGTAATCAGCTTAACTACAACTTCCTAACCTCATTGGGTAACTGTATGCATATTGGAAAAAAGAAGTTGACAACTAGTTTACTACAATACAACTTCCTGAACTTCTTTCTCTTCCTCTTTCCCATCTCTGCCTCACGACTCTTATACTCCCTATCTTACAATGAACGTCCCAAACGTGGATCGCAAGAGGTAGTAAAACTAAGCTGGACAGCTGTTTTCCAAGGTGAATAGCTTGAAAACAGCTACATACATTTAAAAAAAAAAAAGAAGGAAAGAATTGTCCAACAAAATTATATAAATCTGTATCTCAAATATTTATAACCAAAACACAAGAAATAATCTATCCGTAAGAGATACAATCACTAGGCTACTCATTGTCAGATACTAAACCACCTTGATGATTGTATCTTCCCAAAATCAGGCCTCACCCTCTTGACCTAGACGAATACCATTCTAAAAAATGAATTAAAGACCCCGTGAAACCATTGGATTCTAACAATTTTCAAGTATGTAAAAACACATCCAAACTGCTTAATTTGAAAACTGTTATGGAGACATAGGCATAAGATATATCACAAATTCACAATGGCCAAGATACTGATGTCAAAAATCACAATTCTAAGATTAGATGTTGTAAAGAAAATGGAGGCAAGATTGCTGTTGTTAATAAATATACGAGACGAACTGTAGTAATTCATATTCTGTTGTCAGAAAATGATGCAGGTGCACTATATTTTGAACGGAAAGCATGGAAAGCCCCCTATAACTGGATATCACCTTGAGGAAGATTAAAGTATTTACCTCTAGAGCACAAAACAATTTAGTCGTGTTCCATAAACTACCAGTCCGGAAACAAATTTCTCACAAAGATTGGAATGATTCAGTATAAGAAAAACTTTCAGTTAAATGTAAATTTGGCATGCACTGGATATTATGTTAAGAAACTACTCTTCCACTGACCATCTATACAAAAGCTTTCTTAAAAGACCTTTCAAGCAATCTCTATACGAGTTAAAAATCTGTAACAATTCGCCGAACAATTAAAAGACAGACTTGGAAAAAAGTTTAAGCTAATGTTCTGATTTGAGTTCGTAATTGATTCTGCAACTAAATTCTGAGTCTTACACCGACTGTCACCCTTTTTTTTCCTCTCATTACCAAAAGTGTATTTACAAAAACCCTTTGTTATCTCATCAATCAAGAGTTAAGTATTTAGCACGTCACCAGCTAAATGGTGGTACCATGTGTATGTAGCAATCTCCACAGTATCACCTCCAGATGAAAAGAAAAGAAAGGAGTAGAAACAAAGATCAAAGGACTAAAGTTTGCAAACCTGTCAGAACCACGTGAGCAGCGACAAGTGTTGTATCTTCAGGAAGCTCACCAGCTCCAATCTGTACAAGAAAGCTGAGTAGAAAACAACATTGCAAATCTTCCCCTCCCCCCCTTCCTCTAACAAAGTAATTCATACAGCAAATTGACTACAGAAATAAGAAAACTTGACAACTTCAGGAAGATAACTAAAATTAAATTTTCTTTTTTTTTTTGGATTTTCGAGCCTCGTGATTTACCATCTCTAAATGCATAACTAGCAATAAACACTTCTGTGAAGAATGTAAAGTCTGATAAGGTCATCTGCACCTCACTGATCTCAAGCAGCCGGAAAAATCTACTATTTCTCCCATCCTTTTTGACATTGTGAATCCAGGTGAGAAGCCCTTGAGAAGGAGCTCGTGACACTACCATGTTCATAACATCAACTACATAGCCATTGTAGCCAATCTTCCCAAATAACAGCAAACGGACACAAACTGTTGTAAACTTTTTTTAGAAAAAGGGTTTTTTTTTTTTTTTTTTTGGGCGGAGGGAGGACAAAAATAATAATAATAATAAACCAAAATATTATGACACAGATCAATCATGTAATAGGTAACTTCTGACCCTCATGCCTCCTGCATCTTAATATATTCAACTCAGGAGTACAATATGACCTTCTAAGAGAGATCAGCAACTCTTTGGATGAATATCTACTTATACTTAGAGATCCAAAAGGAATCCAAAGATAAACTTCATTTTCAATGGCTTGTAAAGGAGGACAATGGCTTGTGAAGGAGTTCAAGGTTCAAGTGAATGGATAAGAGCAGCAGGTACCCTAAAATAGACATAAATTGGCACAAATCTGCTGCCTCCATACTACACTAATGCACCAACCTTCAGAAGCGGAGAAAGTGGAATTTTGAGAAAACCATAGAGGTCCTCAATCTTAAGATATAGTCTCAGTCTAAGCAAACTCGTGAACTTACCAGGCAAAGTGGCTTGTTTATCTGAATGTTGGATGCAACGTGACTTCCACCTGATGCAATCAGTTAATAGTATCTCCAGGCCTGAACTCATTGAGGCCCAAGTCCCGGTCAATTTTCAAAATTTAGGACAGGACTTGGGAAACATGTATGATCAAATGTAGTTTCTACTAACCGTGCTGCAGCAACAGCTGTTTCAATGCTAGGGAAGACACCAGGTTTAGATAAATCTTTCACGGAACGATCGACTCGAAGCCAATGCCTTGGATGACAAGCAAGGAAACGCCATCTGTGGCAAACGAGGGCGGTGTTATACCGATCTGCAAGCTCAACAGCAACTTGTAACAGAAATCACATAAAAAAACATTACACATGCATCTATGGCATTTATTTTAGATCACATCAATTTTATTAAATCTAAGAAAGACTCTTCCATATAAGTTCTTCATTTTTTCTTTTCCACAACTGTTTCTGTACTTAAATCCCCTCAATACTTTCTTCCCATAAAGATTTCAAGACAGTTAAAATGACACCTGTTACTTTCCTAACCATTCAGTAACAGAGCATGGAATAAAACTATATACACAAGTGATGGTATCTAACTGTTTAGCAAGAAATTTCACTTCTTCAAATATTGTCTAAATTACTTCAAATTACATTCCAGAATAACATATTTAATGGAGAAACCAAAAAGAAGAAGAAAAAAAAAAAAAACTGAAGTCTTTGTGAAACACAGTTGATGCTGCAAAGAGCAATTTCAAGTGCAAATGCCTAATATGGACTATTTGATAACAATACAACCAGTTACAAAACAAATATTATAACTGTGCATTAAAAAAATAATTAGCAAAAGATACAACAATGATTAGAAACAATTAAGATCCACTGCAGAAATTTACATCAAAGATATAAATTTAATCTCAACATATTAGCTTAAAGGAACTATGAGCAAAAATGAAAATCGTATTTCTGATAATTTTCATATAAAACTTAAAATTTAATCATTAAAAAAAACTGGAAATCACAAAATTATGTTCGTATAGTACACAATTACAGAAAAAGAAACAAAATTAAGAGATGGGTCTCAAGAAATTAACATGCAAAGACATAAATTGAGCTTAAAAGAACGGGATTAGGGTTTTTGAAGTATAAATATATATTATACCTGGTATGGGGGAAAGAAAACTGAAGATATGCATAAGGCAGCCGTCGTCGAGATTGTTGATATTTGAAGAAGCCTTCGTGTGTTTCCCCAATCGCTTGCACTTTCGCGTTTGTGCCTCCATCATCCACTATCGAACGACGTCGTTAAGACGGACACTGGTTCCTTCTTCCCTGTCTAATATTTGTACCCTATCTCTGCTTTACTATTTGACCGAGGGGATAATTATTGTAGGTTGGTAAAGATTTAAGTAAACCTGATTTTTTATTTCACTTGTAAATCTTGTGGTGTGGATTAAATGTTATGGAATCTATTACATAAGTTGATGTAAACAAAATTTTATAAGATTTAATCTTGACCGCAGAGTTTACAGGTGGGGTTAAAAATCGGATCTATGTATGAAAAATACTTAAGTAGATCTATCCCAACTTCCTGTGATGTGGATTAAATTTTAGAGAATTTATGACATTAACTAATGTAAGTAAAATATTTTAAAATTTAATTTTGACTATAAGTTTAATTTGATTAATTTGATTACAGGTGAAATCAAAAATCAAATATATTTAAACATTTTCTATTATTGTATTTTGTTATAAAACTATTTAGTAGTAATTTGTGCTATATTACTAACTAGTCATTGCACCGTACTTTAGCACGGGAATCTTTTACCCAAAAACAAATATCATATTATAGGTAATTTAGTTTTTTTTTTTAAAAACAAATATCATATTATAGGTAATTTAGTTTTTTTTTTTTTTTTTAAAAAGTTAATAATAAGATTAAATTTATTGATATGTATATAAAAATTGGTCAAATATAATAAGAAGTAAATTATTAGAAGATATCAATTCTTATTTTATATGTATAGATATGGTGCAAAAGTGGATTAAACTTCCATACAAAATTTTAATACACCCATCAAATATCTCAAAAAAAAATTTATATTTGTTAACTCAGGATAAAGTATTTTTTTAAAAATTTTTAATTGAATTGTTAGAATAGAATTTTTTTTACATCAATAGATATAAATGAAATTTTTTTTACATCAATAACAGTAAATATAGCCTGATATATATAATTGAATGATGATAAGGATAAGTACAAAGAAATATAATTCGGATTTGATGTAACATGGAACTCCTTCTGCTAATATTTTGTAGAGGTATAGTTTTGGTGAATTTTTTTTTTTTTTTGGGTTTGCTAGGTCTACCACTTAACATGCTCGCAATGAGCCGATCTGAAAAAAATTAAAAAACGAATTCAATATTAGAGCATTATAAGTGCCTCTCGTTTGAAAAAGGCACCTAATGCGGGATTCAAGCTCAATAGAGAAAACAATTCCACATAGAGTTGTTGCACTAATTGCAGCCATTTTAAAAAATTCTATGTCTCATGACTTATTAAAAGGTTAAAGTTTAACATGATTCCCTGCAGCTAATTTGAATAAATCAAGCTAAAATTTAACTTAATTCATGCTATATATATACTCACAATTAAACTTAATAATTAATCAAAATTCAAAATACACAAAATTTCATGAACACGTTCATAATTTAAACATGAAAAATAACACCACAAACAATAATTCATGTAAAATATATTTCAAAAACTTACCAATAAAGAACATAAAATCGCTCCGTGCATATGATTGAGCGAGTAAGAGTGTGTTACGGGTACACATTCAGGAAACATATCATAGATATAAAGAAAGGAAACTATAACAGAGAGGGAATCATAGATTGCGAGTATCAATTTGCACTGAATTTGTCTTGCTTGGATAATGATTGACGAAGGTTAGTTCCGGTGGTGGGTTTGTCGTCTCCTTTGTTGGGGTAGTTCACGGCCATATGGAATCTGGATTTATCTTATTATTGTATTTGGTAATTAGTGGCCATATGTAATCGTAGCTACAAAATCTTGGTTTATGTCTTGACTTTGTAACCAAACACAGGCCAATAGATGGGAAAACAATTATTTTCCAGAAATTATTTTTGGTAGGAAAAAATCTTCCTATGAAAAATATTTTACTGCCAACCAAGCGGACTTGATTTTCTGAACTGAAAATTGTGGTGAGGGGGATGATTATGAACGCAGTGATAGGAGAAGAATTATTTAAACATTCATAGCCTATTCTATTGAGATAGATGGATTGACATTATTTTTGAAATTGAAAACAAAGAGATTGAGATTAGCTTTTTCGAATTAAAAAGATTGGAAGGGGAGAACCCAATGATAGGAGACGAGAGAGGGGATGGTATGTCATTAATTGGAAGAGGGGAGATAGTGCGTTTGAGGAGCGTGAATATACTACGCACTTCTAACTTTTGCCACGTAAGAAAGACAATGTAGAGTGGATAACTACAAAGCATTAACTTTATTATATTTATTTATGATTATTAAACTAGAAAATAATGGATAATATTATTAAATTATAAAGCAATATAATGTGAAGTAGAGAGTAACCTAAGAGATTTTTTTTTTTCATTCTTTTTACTTAATCTTCTATTTATAGGACGTTGAACCCGATGAGTTATTGATTCGCGGTTTAACCAGTTCACATAGTGAAATATTTTTTTTTTCCGTACTATAAATTTATCAGGTGTTGTAAACACAAATACTAATAACAACTCAAGAATTGTCTAGTGGCTAAGTTTTGTTTTTGTCCTCACTTGGTGTGCAAGGTTCAAATCCCAATTCCAACATGCCCAGCACTCTCTCCTTCCCAATTCATCCTCTGCAACTCCACCCCATTTCCCAACCACATTTTTTTGGGGTCAAAACTTAGCCACGTTTCTTGCTTTCCTGCCTACCACCCTCGTCCCGCTTCCCAATCCCACCTCCCTTGCACGCTTCTTCCTTCCCTCCTCCAATACCACCACCACCATATCCATCTCCTCATCTTCTTCCTCCTCTCCCACCCATATCCGGCTCACCACTGGCATAGGCTGTCACGCCCCAAAAACGGGACCGTAAACACGCCGCGCTAATGGTACACCGGACCAAAGCGCAAGGCACAAACGAACAGAGTAACAAACATAACCGTAATGTAATAGACAGCCATGGCTTGATGGTTCTATTAGATGAGGTTAATTTGTTTCCTGTCTCTTATACACATCTAGATGTGTTACAAGCCATGAACTTAGTAGATAAGATGAGGACAACGAGCATAAAGTTTTTTCAGTAGAAATGGTCTTATTTGGTTTTATTACCCCTCTCCAAACAAATTGAAGCTTGGATACTTTATCTAATGTCTACCAGTTAATGTGGAATCTGGAGATTTTTAAGCTTAACGTTTTTTCGAGTACCAAAAACTATGCCAGTGGTGAGCCGGATATGGGTGGGAGAGGAGGAAGAAGATGAGGAGATGGATATGGTCTGTCTCTTATACACATCTAGATGTGTATAAGAGACAGATTTCTCACGAATTGCTAATAGCTTCTCTTTTGTTTCCAGTTTCTGGTAGTGTCTGTGCCTTATAAACATCTAGCATGTCTATAAGAGACAGTCTCTTATACACATCTAGATGTGTATAAGACATAGTATGCTAAAGCATAGCGAATAAATCCAAGTACAGTTTCAAATCCAGAATATAATAAAATAGCATGAGTATCTTTTAGGTTCAAAAGTATGTCCAAAACATAGCCAAACAGATCAAATCATTTCAAAACATAGTATGCTAAAGCATAGCTAATTCAAATCCAAGTATAGTTGGATTTGTTAGCTAATGCTTTAGCATGACTATGTTTTGAAATGATTTGATCTGTTTGGCTATGTTACTGGACATACTTTTGAACCTGTCTCTTATACACATCTAGACTGTGAGGTAAGAGACAGCCTTTAAGACCCCTTATATACCTCGGTCACCTATGAGCCAAAACAGTCATAAAATACTTTCATATCAAAAGAGTTTGCAAATATATCAATTGATTAACATAAAATAGCTTGGTCCCGATTTCATATATAATAATTCCAAAACTTGGTAAAAGTGCAGTTCCAAACATCATACACATTTTAAAATCCATTAACAAGTTAGGAGATAATAAGCTCGGTTTTCCGAAAAACCGAAAAACTTCGCCTCCCTAGGCTATAATTAGGCTATCCTCCCGCCAATAAAATCCAATTCCAAGGTATTCAAGGGACCTTGGTTACAACCCAACTCAAAACAACATATTCAACCAACCAACAAAATCCATTTCCAAGGTATTCAAGGGACCTTGGTTACAACCCAACTCAAAACAACATATTCAACCAACAAAATCCATAAACGGAAAGATTCACCGGAGCAATAGCCGGGACTATATCAATAGCATTCCACAACAATGGAAAACACCTAAAACCATCAAAAGATCATTAAAGACCCTTTAAACATAACCAATTATCCAAATTATCCTAATTGCGCCAAACTTCCGCTTACTTACAAAATGAAGGAAATCAATTCTACTTGGTTTCAAGTCTCAATTCCTATCCAAACTAACCTTAAAACACTCTTAAAACATCATTATGTGCATAGACATAAGCATTCATAGCATAACATTCTAGGCTCATATGGAAGACAAAACCCTAACTCATAATCTTAAAATTTGTAATCTAACCATGGAAAGTTGTTAAAAATCAACCCCAATCACTTCCCAACCTCCAAAACACTAAAAACAACCCATAACATACATAAATCACAACTTATAAGGCTGCAAAGAGGGTTTTCTCAGCCATAAATAATCCTACAAAACTTGAAATTAAAGCTTAAATCATAAAGCCCATAAGCTATAAATGCTAAAATACAAAAAAAATCTTACCTTCCAAGTGATTTCTACTTGAAATCCAAGAAAATTTTTTCTAATGGAGGAAGAATTTTCGGCCAGCAGCTGGAGAAAATGGAGAAGAAATAACAAGAAGAAGACTTAAAAAGAATTCCAAAGTTGACTCAAATAGTACCCATTGACCAAATAGTCTCCAAGTTGACTATTTAACCCAAAAACTAATTTTTTGCTACTAAATTAACATTATAAATCAGCCATCTTACAACACTCACAAGTCACCACAATGCACTAATTACACTTAATCCAACTTTTGACCCGTTTACCCGCCAATACCGAAATCGCGTAAATCGAAAAATTTGCCGAATTGAAAACGAATAAGTTGAAGTACCTTATGACTAAAAATAATATGAAAAACATTTTAAATCAATTAAAATCAAAGAACAAGGCTATTAAAATACTGGGTTTCACATTCTACCCCCCTTAAACAAAGTTTCGTCCTCGAAACTTACGAAATCACGAAGCAAACAAAGCTGGATACTTCGATCTCACGAGGCTCTCAAGCTCCCAGGTAGCTTCTCGCTCAGAATGATTAGACCATAAAACCTTCACGTAGGGGATAACTTTATTCCTCAATGTCTTATCTTGTCGACCCAAGATCTTCTCCGGAACCTCCTCGTATGTCGTGTCCTCCCTATCTACTAAAGGTTCATGGCTCAACACATGAGAGGGATCAGGGATATACCTCCTCAACTGAGAGACATGGAAGGTATTATGAACTCTTCCCTGGGCTTCTTAGACAACTCCGGAGGCAAAGCCAATTGGTATGCCAAATCACCAACCTTGTTCAACACTGGAGCTGTCACCAACCTATGCTTAAGCTTTTGAAAGCTTGCCTCACACTTATCTGACCATTCAAACTTGGTTCTCTTCTGGGTAAGCCGCGTCAAAGGGGAAGCAATTCGTTAGAAATGTTCACCAGGTGCTGTGTTTAAGAGACACGAGCCTGGGGATGATGAGATATTTGAAACTCTTGTGATACAGTTTATTGATGATTACTAGTTCTGGCTCATACATTTCAGAGGTGCTTCATGATAGGTGGGCTATTTGAAAATGTTCCACTTATATTTTGTTTAAGGCGGAGTATCGAATATGGGCTTGGCCCCCATGGTGACTCTACTCCATAAAGGCTGCAGGGGCGTTAGTTAAACCAAAAGGCATAATCAAGAACTCGTAGTGGCCATAGCGAGTCCGAAAAGCTGTCTTAGGTACATCCTCTTCCTTCACCCTCAATTGATAATATCCGGACCGCAAATCAATCTTAGAGAAGCACCTCGCACCCTTAAGCTGATCAAACAAGTCATCAATCCGTGGCAAAGGGTATTTATTCTTCACAGTTAAACTAGGATATCCTCAATGCACGGCTCTACTTTATCGAGTCTATCACATAAGCCTAAGAGCATTATTTCTAATCGCGATCTAAGGCCTTAAACGCCTTCACTACTGATATAATCGGAATCCTACTCTTGGGCTTCTTTTCATTCCCACGAAAAATCACCGTATCTAAACCAGGCATCTGAAACATCACATACCTCTCTTTACAATCAATCGTCGCACCATTAGCCGCCAACCAATCCATACCCAAAATTAAATCAAAGTCGGTTATCGAATTTTATTAAGGTCAGCCTCAAAACTCCTATCACAAAACTCTAATTGACATACCTTCCAAAATAAACCTAGACTCTATAACCTTCCCATCTGGGGTCCCCACTCTATAAGGATCCTCTAACCATCTAGGTTTATCGGACAGACATCTAAGATGTGTATAAGAGACAGCTACAAATGAATGGGATGCCCCACAATCAAATAAAGCATAAGCAGGTATGGAATTCACTAAGATCGTGCCTAAGAGACTATTGAATCGGGACTGATCGGCTGCTGCTGACTCAACGCATGCACCCTCGCCTGAGTCCTCCGCCTCTTGTCCTCAGGCGGACCACCCTGCACTCCACTAGTCTGTCCTCGATTTGGTGCGACCTTAGGACAATCTCTGATCAAATGGCCGCGCTCGCCACATTAAAGCAAGCTCCAGTCCTTCAATAACACTCCCCAGAGTGTAGTCGACCACAAGACCGGCATGGCGGCGACGGCTGCTGAACTCACCGACTGAGATCTCTGAGGCTGGCTCCAAACTGAAGAAGAAATAGAAGAACCTGTCGACGGACCCCTCCTAGGGAAACCACCCTGTCGACCACGACTCCTACTCCCAGCTGGAGGTGCTAAAGTCCCCACATTAGATCTGTCCACGCGACTGAGACTGAGGCTGAGACTGAAATGGTCGGCTAGTCTGGCCGGTCTGTCGGAGCAGAGCTGATAGTGTCTCTTAGTATCCCGATCTCTCCTCACGCCTCGCTCTGAATCTAGCTGGAAGTGGCTAGATTATACATCTCCTCATAAGTCTGGGGACGACCCACTATCAGCTCTCTCCGAAGCTCAGCTCTAAGACCCTTCCGGAAATGATACATACGCTGCTGCTCGTCACGCCAGACAGCGGGAACATACTCCCCAAGCCTCTAGAAGTTTGGCGCAACTAGGATAATTTTGGTGGTGGCTGTGGTGGAGCAACGGGAGGTCGTTCAGCGTCCAACTGTCGAATAACCTGTGCCACAACCGCCGCAATGGCGCCATAATCAACCACTGGTGGTCCAGTCGGAGGAGGAGGTGCTGACGGCCCTGCCTCGTCCCTAAGGTAGACCGCAGGCCTAGTAACACTCTCTGAAGCTGACTCGACTACAGTTGTGTCTAAGAGACCGGATCCCATACACATCTCTTTCCCCAGGCTGAGGGTCTGCTGTGCGAGCCTCTACCGCGACCTCTAGAACCAAAACGCATCCTAGACGGCATACTAGCTGATAAGAGTCAAAGGCAGAATCATAAGCAAAGAATAACTCTTCAAGAATCAACAAAAGAGGTACAACAAAGATGCTTTAGCATATTATGTTTTGAAATGATTGGATCTTTTTGGCTATGTTTTGGACCTGTCAAAGAATTCCACAGATCCCTGTAATGTCGCGAGCAAAACAGAATCTTATATAATTCTAAGCGAGCACATCGATTTAAACCTCGAAAGACTCATCGAATACCTATTCTGGACTTAGGATTCAAACCTATGCGGTCTTATTTGTTCGGAAGAAAGATGGTAGTTTGAGACGCCGCATTGACTACCGTGAGCCTGACCAAATGCGCAAGGCACAAACGAACAGAGCAACAAACTTAACCGTAATGTAATAGAACCATCAAGCCATTTCTCAACTATAAAACCAAATATTTCATTTTACACAAAAATACGAATTACAAAATTCCTTCTTAGTACAAAAGATGCTACAACGAAAATATTGAGGAATACAACAGGCCTCTCATGTGGTGCATATGTGTATAAGAGACAGTTCAAAAGCTTAAGCATAGGTTGGTGAGGATGCTCCAAACCTGAACAAGGTCCATGCAATGTCTTCTGTAGATCCCAAGAAGATTGATGGCCCTTCGTCCGAGATTCCTAGGCCTTAACAACATGCCTGTCTCTTAAATCATTTCAAAACATAGTATGCTAAAGCATAGCTAACAAATCCAAGTATAGTTTCAATCTAGATTTGTAAAATAGCATGAGTATCTTTTAGGCTCAACAGTATGACCTACAGTACTAGCCAGATCTAGTAATCTACCACAGCTACTAGTCTAGAGTTCATAACATTCACAGAAGTCACCATGGCGTCCCATGGATGACTATAGAACCGGTGCACCCCAAATCAAACATTTCCAAATACATCCAAAATTATATACCTCGGTCACCTATGAGCCAAAACAGTCATAAAATACTTTCATATCAAAAGAGTTTGCAAATATATCAATTGATTAACATAAAATAGCTTGGTCCCGATTTCATATATAATAATTCCAAAACTTGGTAAAAGTGCAGTTCCAAACATCATACACATTTTAAAATCCATCCAAACATATTTCGAAAGTCGTTAAACAAAATACAAGTGGAAGAGGGTCTATGTTACCCATCTATCAAAGCAAAACTGTACAATGATCACTGAACGCGATCGCCGGCGGTAGGTGGCGTGGTACCTAAAACAGATATAAGAGGACTCTTAGAAGAGATGTAGAAGTTAAAGAATGACTAGGGAAGCGAAAACGACGCGAAACGATAGAAAACGACACCAAAAGCTCTTTGGTCAAAGCAAATGACCTTTTCACAATTTCTGACCAACTTCGACAAGCTAAAACCCCAGTCAAAACACTTAGTTAATCCCTCAAATTCTTATTACAGCTAGATTAGATGATATTAAGCTCGTTTTCGAGAAAAACCGAAAAACTTCGCCTCTCCTAGGCTATAATTAGGCTATCCTCCCCGCAATAAAATCCAATTCCAAGGTATTCAAGGGACCTTGGTTACAACCCAACTCAAAACAACATATTCAACCAACCAACAAAATCCATTTCCAAGGTATTCAAGGGACCTTGGTTACAACCCAACTCAAAACAACATATTCAACCAACAAAATCCATAAACGGAAAGATTCAAGAGCATTAGGCGGAGCTAATATCAATAGCATTCCACAACAATGGAAAACACCTAAAACCATCAAAAGATCATTAAAGACCCTTTAAACATAACCAATTATCCAAATTATCCTAATTGCGCCAAACTTCCGCTTACTTACAAAATGAAGGGAAATCAAGTGATTCTACTTGGTTTCAAGTCTCAATTCCTATCCAAACTAACCTTAAAACACTCTTAAAACATCATTATGTGCATAGACATAAGCATTCATAGCATAACATTCTAGGCTCATATGGAAGACAAAACCCTAACTCATAATCTTAAAATTTGTAATCTAACCATGGAAAGTTGTTAAAAATCAACCCCAATCACTTCCCAACCTCCAAAACACTAAAAACAACCCATAACATACATAAATCACAACTTATAAGGCTGCAAAGAGGGTTTTCTCAGCCATAAATAATCCTACAAAACTTGAAATTAAAGCTTAAATCATAAAGCCCATAAGCTATAAATGCTAAAATACAAAAAATCTTACCTTCCAAGTGATTTCTACTTGAAATCCAAGAAAATTTTTTGGGGGAAAATGGAGGAAGAATTTTCGGCCAGCAGCTGGAGAAAATGGAGAAGAAATAACAAGAAGAAGACTTAAAAAGAATTCCAAAGTTGACTCAAATAGTACCCTATTTAATTGACCAAATAGTCTCCAAGTTGACTATTTAACCCAAAAACTAATTTTTTTGCTACTAAATTAACATTATAAATCAGCCATCTTACAACACTCACACACCACAATGCACTAATTACACTTAATCCAACTTTTGACCCGTTTACCCGCCAATACCGAAATCGCGTAAATCGAAAAATTTGCCGAATTGAAAAACGAATAAGTTGAAGTACCTTATGACTAAAAATAATATGAAAAACATTTTAAATCAATTAAAATCAAAGAACAAGGCTATTAAAATACTGGGTTTCACATAGGCCACTTTTCTTTCCCCACTTCTACCTCCCACTCTGCCACCATCACCATCCATCTCCTCCCTATCCTTTTCTTTTCAATAGAGAAATTGTAGTGCTATGAATCCTCTAACGACTTAACTAGAATAGAATGATGGATTTTAACTTTGATGAATAATTTGTTGGATGTATGTTGTCGATTTGATTTGGGAGTTTGTTGGTTTTTGGATCTGGTCGAGGTGAAATTGGTGGATTTGGTGGGAAGACCAAAACCCGATCTTGTTCGAGTCAACTGATTTTTACCGGTTCACTGGTTTTGACCGAGTCCTACTGGTTTTTCTCCTTTCTGGTTATAGCATAGACTCGAACCGGAACTCGAAACCCTTGCCAGTTCGCTGTTAAATTGGTCAAACCAGTCAATCCGGTCCGATTTTCAAAACACTAGTTTAAGATTCACCCATTCTCATAATATCATTTGGACATTACATGAGAAAATGTAGGTTACATGAGTTACATAGAGTAGTGGGAGTTACATGAAATAATGTAGAAAATCATCGAGTGAACATGAGGATAGTGGGAGTTATGTGAATTGATGTGTAGATCATAGAATAGATTATGGAGAATAAGGGTGAACATCTACTAAATGATTCATAACACTCCCCTTTGGATGTCCATCTTTAAGAAAAATGGCTCACTAAAACCTTATTAGGAAAAACTTACTGGGATAAAAACCTAGTGAAGTATACAAATGAAAAAGAGTACATTTTTCCCAATATGACACTGTCTCATTAAAAACCTTACCAAGAAAAACCTAATGGGGAAAAAAAATCTTGGTTAAGGAAAAAGAGTACATTGTATAATTACTCCCTCTCTTGAGGATATATTATGACATCTTTTAGTCGGCGCATTCTAATCTTATGAACTAGCTTTTCAAATGTTGAAGTCGGTAGTTACTTTGTCAATAAATCTGTCAGATTGTCACTTGAGCAAATTTATTGAACGCTAATCTCACCATTTTTCTAAAAATCATTAGTGAAAAAATAATTTTGGTGAAATGTGTTTCGTTCTATCATTTTTTATGTATCCTTCCTTCAGTTAAGCAAGGCACACAGTATTATCCTCGAACAAAATGATGGAAACTCCCTTGTCTTAGCAAACCACCTGTTTCTCGAATATGATGTCTTAACCAAAAACACTCTCGACTTGGTTATAAATTGCTAATATCTCAGTATGATTAGAACATGTGGCAGTTATGATTTATAAGGTTGTGTTTCATTAAGCGCCAAGAAATAGTAGTACCACCACATATGAATACATAAACCGTTTGTGACCGGGCATTATGCATATCAAATAAATATCCAGCATTTGCATAACCTTGCTAATAAATTCATGGAAAATAATATGTCAGGGCGTGTATGACTAGCAAGATACATTAATGCCCCAATGACACTAAGATATGGTACTTCTGGACCAAATAGTTCATCATTTTCACGAGGTCAAGGATCTTTATGTACATCAACTGATCTTATAATCATAGGTGTGCTCAACGGATGTGATTTATCCATATAAAATCGTTTTAAGCACTATAGCAGTATAAACCGACTAGTGTAAAAAGATACTATTATTAGCACGAATCTCTAAGCCAATTTTTAACACTTCTATTAGGTAAGTTGGGTACGTCAATTATCATTATGGCTAACCTTGCAACACTTGAGTTTGTGACTCTTGATATCACTAGAAAGAATTACTTATCATGGGTACTAGATACTGAAATTCATCTAAATGTAAATGGTTTTGGAGAAACCACCAAAGAACGAAGTAAAGTCACAAATCAAGAAAAGAACTGAGCAATGATCTTTCTCTATCACCACCTTGATGAAGGGCTGAAAACTAAGTACGTAACGGTAAAGGATCACTTTGGTTTGTGAACTAGTTTGAAGTAGAGGTATGAATACCAAAAGACGGTTATTCTTCCAAAAGCTCGTTATGATTGGATGCACTTGCATTTACAAGATTTCAAAACTGTAAATGAGTATAATTTAGCAATTTTTCGAATTAGTTCTCAATTGAAATTATGTAGAGAAAATGTAATTGACGAGGAATTTTTGGAGAAAACATTCTTTATTTTTCTTGCATCTAATGTGCTCCTCCGACAGCAATATTGTGAAAAAGGTTTTAAGAAATATTCTGAACTGATTTCTTGTCTCTTTGTTACTGAACAAAATAATGAGATTTTGTTGAAAAATCATGAGACCCATTCAACTAGTGCTTGCTCTATCATTTCCTGAAGCAAATGCGACGACCATGCAATTTAATAATAGACAAAATCGAGGTCATGGCCGTGGTTGTGGCCTTGGATGTAGTCGAAACATTTCTAATAATCCTAGTGGTCATGCTAAAAACACAACTCACTACTAGAAGTGAGAGAATCGTAATGAGAAAGATGAAGACCATAATAAAAGAAAAGTGGATAATAAGTGCTACTGTGTGGCATGAAAGGCCATTGGTCTCCTACCTATCATACGCCAAATTAAACATCTTACTAATCTCTATTAAGAATAATTGAAGAAAAAAGAGAAAAAGATATAGACCAATTTTATTAATAATGATGTTGACTATGGTTTTGGTGGCAATGACTTTACTAATTTACTTCTTTTGATGTTGCCAATTTTATTGTCAATCAACCTGACGGTAATACTAGTCACTTGTTTAGTGATAGAAATGTCCAAGAATAGGTCATTTTAATTAACTACTCTAATGTAATGAATTTTCATTTGATATCTTGTTTTTTAATCAAATATTTATTGTTGATATTTGTTTTTCAATATTTCTTATATTTTATAAATATTTATTTAAGAAAAAAAATCTCATTTGGAATTTTTAATTTTGGTGAAGAGTAAAAACATTTCAATGAGCAATGACAAAGAATTGTGTCCGGTAGACAATGCAACAACACATTCCATATTTATAGATAAGAAATATTTTTCTTATCTAATAATGAAAGAAACCTATGTTAGTACTATATCTGGTAGTATAAAATTGATTGAAGGTTATGGAAGAGCAACTATAAGTTTTCCACTTTGAAGATGCATTATTTTCTTCAAAGTCTCAAAGGAACTTATTGAGTTTTAAAGATATTCGTCGAAATGGATATTATATTGAGATTACATGTGAAGGTAATATTGAATACTTGTATATTACAAGTATTATTTTTGGAAATAAAGTTATGTTAGAAAAATTACTTTCTTATTTGTTCGGATTATACTACACCCATATTTGTATAGTTGAAGCTCATATGTAACTGTAAACAAAAATTTACAAATCATGATAAATTTGTTATTTGGTATAACTAGTTGGGCCATCCCGGTTCTATAATGATGCGAAAAATTCTTGAGAATTCATATGGTCATTCTTTAAGAGGTTGAAAAGTATTACGATCTAATGAATTATCATGTACCGCTTGTTCTCAAAGCAAGTTGACTTTAGGCCGTTTCCATTAAAAATTAAAACTAAATCTCTTGTATTTTTGGAATGCATATATGGGGATATTTGTGGGCCTATTCACCCATCTTATGGACCATTTTGATATTTTATGGTTTTAATTGATGCATCAATAAGATGATAATGTATATGCTTATTATTAACTCGCAAATTGGCGTTTGTGAGATTATTAGGAGAATTAATTCATTTGCGTTCTCATTTTCCTAATTGTCCCATTAAGATGATTCGTCTTGATAATGCTAGTGAATTTAGTTCACAAGCTTTTAATTATTATTGTATGTCTGTTGGGATAAACAGTATTGAACATCCTGGAGCTTATGTTCATACACAAAACAGTCTAGCAGAATCATTTATAAAGCACTTGGAATTAATTGTTAGGCCATTACTTATGAGAACAAAACTCCCAGTTTTTGCTTGGGGGCATGCTATTTTGCATGTGGTAGCGTTAATGCCCATAAGGCCAACAAATTATCATTAGGTCAATTGGTTCATGGTCAAGAACCAAAGATTTCTCATCTAAGAGTTTTTGAAAGTGCGATTTATGTTCCTATTGCTCCATCACAACACACTAAGATGGGTCCTCAAAGGAGTTTGGATATATATGTTGGGTATGAATTTTCATCTGTAATTAAATATCTTGAGCCAATGACTGGAGATTTATTTACTGTTGGATTTGCTAATTGTCATTTTGATGAATTATTTTTCCCAACAATAAGGAGAGATATAATAAAGGCAGATAAGAAAATTAGTTGGAATGAATTATCATTGTCTCGTTTTGATCCTCGTACAAAAGAATGTGACAGCTAAAAATTCAAAAGATAATTCATTTGTAAAATTTAGAAAATCAATTGCCAGATGTTTTTACTGACCCAAAGAGAGTTACTAAAATGTACCGACTATAAATACTCCTATTAGAATTGATATCCCTGAAAGACATGCGACCACTGTTAATGAGCTTAAAGCATGTATGAAACATGATAGACCAATCATTTCCAAGGATAAAATTTCTCGTAAAAGAAAATGAGCAAATAATCAAGATGGTCAAAACGAAGAATTTAAGACTCCTGAAGAGTCCCCGGACATGATTGATGATAAATTTCTACAAGAAATTCAAGTACCTGAAAATAGTAATAATTATGAGATCTCAATAAATTATATCATGACTAGAAAGAGGTGGAATCAAAATGAAATAAATACTGATGATATTTTTGCATATGTAGTGGCAAATACTATTATGGATAATAATGAGAATTTTGAACCTGGGTTTGTAAATGAATATAAACTTAGAGATGATTGGCCAAATATAGAAAGAGATAATTCAAGCTAGAATTCACTAACTAAACGGAAATTTTTTAGACTGGTGATACACACACCTAAAAATGTGCAACCTATTAGATATAAATGAGTTTTTGTATGCAAGAGAAATGAAATAAATAATCGTGCTGATAATATGTTATAAAATATATTACTAATGATTAAACTAGAAAGTAGTGGACAATACTACTAAAGTATAAAGCAATATAATGCAAAATCGAGATCAAGAGATGCTCTCTCTCTTCCATTTCATTCCTTTCACCTAAACCTCTATTTATAGGCTGAAGATTCACCCATTCTCAAATATCGTTTGGACATTACATGAGTAAACATAGGTTACGTGAGTAACATAGGGTAGTGGGAGTTACATGGAGTGATGTAGAAGATCATAGGGTGAAGATGGGGATAATGGGAATTACACGAATTGATGTGCAAGATATACAGATCATGGAGAACATGGGTGGACATCCATTAAATGATTCATAATATAATAAACTTTTATTTAATACAAATTGCCCTATCAATTTTTCTTGGATTGTATCCTGCTCCTTTTACTTCTAATTGTCTCGAATTGGTCCTTTGGGTATTTATATGAACAGAATTGAAAATGGTATTAAAACTTGTATAAGGCTTTGGTTATTGCGAGAGCAATTAATTTCCAGCCAAAGTAATTTGCTGTTATTGTAAAGTTCCGCCCAAATGTCAACATATTTACATTCCCATCTAATGTGTGCCGGGGCCCCCACTCTAGAAATCCAATCGGATGCCCGCCTATCTTATGCCAGAGCTAAAATATACTTACAATATAGGAATTCAATTTTGAAGTAGATATAGAACTTCATCTACAGTATTTCGAATATAAATTACAACTTATACGAAGCAAATCTATAATATAAACTATCTTAGTTATAAAACTATAAAACAAAGTACAATCTACAAAGAAATGAACGTTCTGGAAGTTCCTTTTGATACTGATCCTTAAGCTCTTAGTCCTTTTCACCTTAAGGAATACGTGAACTAATGCTCAGTGAGATTTTAAGTTGTGAAAAATATTTTACAGAAAGAGTCCAATAATCTTCGATAATGAAAATTAAACTCAATATTCGGTCAATCGATATTCAATTAGTTGTAGCATTCAACGCAACTACGAAATAGTACACAAATTTAAGCATAAATAAAAAAACATACGAGTAGATACAGAGAGTTCAACTTGAGCCAGCAATATTTAGATTTTTCTCCAAAAATAGTGAGGCACAACTCCATCTTCAGATAAATGACCCTGAAATATATAACAATCTCCAACTCTAGATCTCCATCAGTTATGTTATCAAACTCTAAGTGGCCACAACAATGGAGGGAAATCTCGAGACTTACAAAATTATGATTACACACTCACAAATTGACGATCATCCCGTCCAAAACAAGTTGGTTGCATAGCCATGGTAGCTAGACCATTTTTACCATGTCCAAGACCTACCCAGCGTATATAATCTACACACAACAGGGGTTTCAGTTCTTCCAAGTATGATAAAGTACATAACTTGATTTACAAACATGCACAGGTAATTTATGAACATAATATCAAATTCTCTACAATCAATGTAGCATGAGATTTGTTAGCTTCAATAACATAGAGAACATTTCACTTGTGATACAATATATAAACTGTGTAATATCCATAAACAAGTCTAAACAACTAAAACAAGGGATATGAATGTGCAATATAACACCACTATGATTTACTGAAAATTCCAATGCAAGAATTTTATTATTTCAGTTACCTAATTAAAAGTTACTTGATAAAAGATAAAGATGCCAAGAGATGGTAAACTTACAAATCCAGGTTTGATAATGTCATAAAATAAAAGTTTCATAATATGTATATAAGTTTGAAAAGTACAAGATCAATACTACTGAGAACTATGTTCAAAATTCTATAAGTTTCATGTAGAAATGATTATTGAATTATTGCTCAATTTGGCTTAGAAAATGCCTCAAAGTACATAATCATCTTCCTGTAAGTCCATAAACTAATTTCCAGATTAGGAGTTCACTAAAATCTTTTTATCTAATGTTGCACAACTCCAAAAATCATGTTCTTGGTGAAAAAGACGTGAGAATTTGGTCCTAGCTAGTGGAGCGTTAGAAACTTAACATGATATACTAAAACTCTTATAAGGAACCTTACTTAGATTCTGATTCGATGCTGGATAGGCTAAGGATGTGTCAAGTTGAGAAGATGAAAGGTAGAGCAAGTTTGGACTCGAGCATGCCAAGATTCAGCACATTCGTGGCATTTTGATAAAGTTGTATAGGACTATCCTCAATTTATCAATACAAGAAGTCTAATTCTTCAAAGTAAACCAT
Organism: Cinchona pubescens; assembly: GCA_025175665.1. Taxonomy (NCBI): domain Eukaryota; kingdom Viridiplantae; phylum Streptophyta; class Magnoliopsida; order Gentianales; family Rubiaceae; genus Cinchona; species Cinchona pubescens. The sequence continues at coordinate 6,196,172 of JANKKI010000123.1, read as the reverse complement.
AAGTGGCCAGATCCTTTAAGCAGAAGAAGGCCAAATTCAAATTTATTTTTAGTTTGGTCTTTATTTTGTAAGCCCAAATTAATTTGATTAAGTGTTGTAAATTGGGTTGGTTTAAATGTTGGTTTAATTCCTAGTTTTAGACTCAATTATCTTAGTCTTTAATAAGGCCTATTTAGCCATATTTGGAGCCTTGGCTAAACCTTTAGTTAGTACTATTAGGGTTTTTTCTTACTTGTTTAGCAAGAAACACTTAGGGTGTGTTTGGTTTCTTGGAATTGGAGCCATAGAATTGGAATTTGAGGCCTCAATTCCAATTATGCTGTTTGTGTACCACATTTTTCAAGTGATTTGGAATTGAATCCAATTCTAGAATGGTCCAATTCGATAGATTGAATATTTGGTTGGGGCTAAAATTTCTAATTCTAATTCTGCACCTACTCATTATTCGGGTTAGTACGCGGGTTTTTTCCTCGGTTGAACTAAAAAATGGGTTTCGTATATAGCTTGTAAATTTCTCTCTCTTCTACTTCTTTCTCTCATATGTGCCAACTTTCTTCATCATTTCCTTCTCCTCCGCCACCTTAACCAAGCCTTTATCTCCGCCTCCGTCTCTCCACTCTGTTCGTCACTTCCTTTATCGCCTAAAATAACTGAAAAATTCATTGGAAATGTAACTCAAATCTCTAGTCTCCATTAAATAAATCTCTAAAACTCAATTGTCTCCTCAATCTAGGGTTGTAAAAGCTCATCTTCAACTAGCAAGGGTTCCGAAACCTTTTCATATGTTTGCAGATCATAAGCAATCGCTAGAAATTGTGGAAGTTTGTTTGATGATATAGTTTAAATAATTATGCAAATCGACAAAAAATTTCTACTTTTTTCTATATTACCAACCATCAGTCTCTCGGTATAACACAATTTTTTTTGTTGTTTTTCTATAAGTATTGAATAATTTGTGGGGGAAAATATATTTTTTGGTTGTTTTACTTTTTTTTATTCTATTTTTTGGATTTTTAGCCTTTTTAACGTTGTGGGATACGCCTAGATAAGAATGTTTATAGAATAAATATGATCTTTTTCCTGTAATTTGCTGAAAATTTGATTGGAAGTTGTGTTTGTTGTTTATAAGATTTAGAAAGAGTAGGCTGAAATTTAGGTTTTTGGTTTAGTCAGTTAATGAAAGAGAGCATCATGAAAATTATGGTGAAGGCTCAATTTTTAAAATTTTGCGCAGTATCACATAATTCATAACTAGAGGTGCAAAAAATTTAGTAGTGGAATCTGATTTGGTTTGGGTTTCAATTGGATTCAAGAGTTTATGGTAAAGGGTCATGGTTTTGACTTGAATTTTGTTATGTTCTGCTTTTGAATTTTGTGTTTGTATTAGTGAAATTTTGGGTGTGTATTGAAGTAGTGAAATGATCTAAAGAACATGGAAATTTTAAGGAGAAATGGTAGTGTTCAGTTGTAAAAATTCCAAACACGACAATGAGCTGCTTGGACCCATCAAGAAGAAAGTTTTTTTCATGCACTTTGACAAGTTGGCTAGGAAATCTACTATTATCTATAATGTCTATACTCCAATGCATTATATATGTGTCTGTAGAAATTGTAAGCCTAACTACCCAAATGATGTTATTCTTTGACAGAACTTTTGAAAAAATCATTTGGGATACATGTTCAAAGCATAAACAAGGATTAGGTGAACTTATTACAGCTGATCTTTAAGTTTCTAATTTTTAATACCTTGATTCTCTTATAGTAACTTTTTTTTTTTTTTTTTTTTTTAATTTTCTTTGTTCTCTTGTAATTGGATTTTTAGATTAGACATTATTATTAGCGCCTTGTAAGGCACATGAACAAATAGCTGGGTTCAGAACTTTCCCTTGATGCAAAAAACTCTAAAGAGACTAATGTTGCAATGCTTCGATGGAAATCATCTGTTCAATTTCAATATTTAATTCTTTTTGTATTTTTTTTTGTCAACAACTTTTTTTTTCTAACTTAATTTACTTTAATTTGGTGGGCCCTAGATTCTTCTATTCTACAAGTCAAAAAGTCAGAATAATCATACACTTAGATTTGAAATGATATACCCAGAAGTTAAAAAGGTGGATACTTTCATGGCCTTATGTGTGGATTCAAAATTAAATAAGACTTTAATAACAAACTTAAGAGAGTTTTGAGTTGTCATCCTACCTCATGAATGAAATTGGACCAAGGAATCTCTTGAAAACTTTATTTGAGAAGATAGAACATCATTAGCATGGGGGCTATTATCGACTCTTATTTCTTGGTCATCAATGCCATTGTTACAGTATGGAAATTTGTTTATCTTTTTTGTAGAGGCAATGCACAATCGTGTCTATTTTTGTGGGTGGGTTATCAATTATTCCTTTTTATAATCACGACCCTTTTGATATTTGATAAAGTTACTGACTTTACTGGTAAGATTTCTACCCATTTAAATTCATGGAAATGTCGTATGTTTTCAAGGCATTCAAATTAAGCAATACAAGAGTACTCAAAGTTAGCCATGGACTTGTACTTTATTTCAGCCTATTCTTGTCTTCCCTTTCCCTCTCGGGTACTAGTTGTCAAGTTCTATGATCCAATCTTTAAATATCCATTAACCTTTTAGTTATTTAATTTGTATCTTCCATTTTATTCAGGATAGTATATTGCTGTGTGCCAACATTTCTCACTATCCTATTTTTGCTTACTACAGTATATAATTTGGTTCTAATACTTGTGCAGTACTTCATGTACTAATTTCTTTGTAGACTGTATAGAGATATAAACTAGCTAACATGAGAAATGAGAACCAAAAGGCATATTTCTCTTTCCTAGCTTTCCTTCCTGATTACCTGATAATTTGGACGGGGGCCAAGACTTGGTATGGTCTACGTTGTATTAGACCATTAGTAGACTAGTGGTGAATCCATTTGGCTGATTTTGTTAGGCTATATGGTTTTAGGTTAAGCTATAGGTAGATGCTACATACAGTTATTTGTCCAATAATGAAAGACAATAATAGTAAAGATGGGGAAATCTAGAATCTGAAGAAGAAACAGTAGATCAATGAAATGTTACTATGGATAAAGATTATCCCAACATTTTGCAAAATATTCATTCAAATTTTGGTCTTTAGCGTGACATATCCTCTAAGTGATATCCGAGGTTATGAACATTGATTCATTGTTTCTTGTATTTATTTAAGCATTCTTCGATTTTTCTTTGCACTTTTGTTTTGTGGAGGTGGAATGAGTTCTATTCCAGACTTGCGTGAAGTGAAGTGGCTAGTGCATCAAAGAAGAAAAATTCTAGACTTAAAATGAAATGTACTTCGTCTTAATATTTGTTTCATTTTTTATTGCAAGATATGAGTCAAAATTAAGAGGAGTTAAGGGCAAAAAAACAAAAAGTAGTTGTGGAATATCATCTAAGATTAGCAGTTTGATGGCACGATAAGCATATGGTGAAGGAAACTAGTTTTGATTTTGATAGTAGAAGTTTTTTTCCTAAAAAAAAAGAAGAAGCTTGTGTATTAATACATTTGATTTTTAGGGCTATAAAGAATTATAGTAAAAACAATAAAAATAAAATAATGGAATCTAGAATATTGTAATTTTGTTATAGATTTTAGTTGTGGAAGCTTCAACATATTTATTTTAGTAATTAAAATGTTTGTCTCTTCCTGTGTCAAGTTTTTCTTAGCATAGCTTGAATCGGTCTTAATCTCGGGTAAAAGAGTAGGGTTGTGTTAGGTCGACAACCAACGTAAAACTTTGTCAATCGTATGAGATGAACCCAATTCGAATGTTTGTCAAATTTTGGGTAGTTTTAATTTTATCCAAAAAATTTAGCAATTAATATATATATATATATTTAATTTTAATGGGAAGTAACAATTCCTAACATAAGCAATTCTAATTCTTAAATAAAATTTTCTCCATTCAAACAAAAAATTGGAATTCTAAATCAATTTCATGTCAATTTTTCACTTTTGCCAAACAAATGAATTCCAATCTTTTGGAATTACAATTCATAGATTCAAAATGCTATAAGATTGTGATTCGAATTCAATTCCAATGTTAAAGAACCAAATGCAGCCTTAGGGTTTTTGGGGGTTGCTTTGGCCGAACCCTTGCCCTAATTTTTAGGGGTTTTTATCTAGTTTTTAGGACTCTTTTAAGCCTATAAATAACCCTCATTATTATGACCTGGACAGTGAGATCCCTTTGATAATAAAATCTTGAGTTTTGTTAGTTTAAAAACTCTTCTTTTAGGCTTTGAATAGACTATTTGTTGGGATCTAAGTTTGAGCAACTTGTGAGTGTGTTAACCAACACAAATATTGGTTCCTGCTAATTCTTAGTATCGGGTCAATATTTGGCATGAAATGCTAGTTGGTTCTTGCTTGGTTAATGGTAAGTGTTGACTAAACCATCCAGTCGATTGTATACTTGTCTATGTTGTCAATATTTGTTCATTCATAATTGTTGGACTTATTGTTCAATATTCGTGACCAATTTTAGCGATCCTTGGCTTGGTGCCCCTTAGACTGTTGGGTTGCATGGCATCAATCTTGATTGCGCACATGGTTCACATCAGATTCAGAGTATAAAGTTTTCTAAAATGATCACGAAGGTTTAGGAAATATTGACAACAACATCACTATGAATTTCTAGATACATAGTTTCACTAACATCAGCCTATTCTAAGATAGGAAATTCCAATATTCAACTGTAATTCTTGAGGATTTAGAAACTATACTCATTGTCCTAAAACTTTCATGAAAAGACATTCTCAAAATATTTCTATAACTGCCCAACATCGACCACAAAATAAGACATAATATAGAATTACACAACAAACTCTAGATTTGGGCAGTTGTCCTTGAATAATCATAACTTGAGATGTGGAACTCCAATAACCATGATTCTTCAATATTTATAAACTACATTAAAAAATTAAAACTTCTATAAAGTGATTAACCCTGATCAAATCATAACCTAATAAAAAATAACTACAAAATCTGAAAAATATCAAACTAAATCTGGTCATCACATGCAAAACTAATTTTTTGCCAATTTCAAATATTCACTAAACTCAGTACATAAATAATTGAACCATGAGATCAATTTGGAATTTTGTACCACAAGTTACAGCCTATAAAAAATCACAGCACAAAATTGTCTAAAATTCTGCAGTTTCGAGGATTTTGATTTCAAAGATATTTCATGTATCCATTAGTCACCTCCAAATCATGCTTATTTCTTGAAATCTCTTATATTAATATCCTTCTCCTTGGAAGACTAACTTATGTTGGTTGAAAATCCCACTTCCTTGACCTACAACTTTGGGAGGGTAACACCATTCAGTAGTGCAGACATTGACGTAAATATAGGATAAAAAAAAAGAAGGAAATTTTGGATGATTAAGCAAGTTGGTAAACTATGAACAAGTTAGTTGGCGTGAATAAGTTAGTTGGTGAATATGAATAAGCTAGCTGGTCAGTCCAGTCCATCCTTGAAATTCATCATTTTGGAGCTCAAACAACATGTCAAAAGCTCAATAAGCAAGGTTAAATCAAGTACAAACAAGTGCGGAATGGTCTAGGCCTGGAAAAAAGATTAAACACAAAAAATGCTAACTAGAAACTCTAGGAATCATGCACGAACAAGTTAGTAGCTCACACCCCCAACTAAAACCCTTCAAATTAGATGTTTAGAAAGTGTTTTCAACTAGGAATCACAAGGCTTGAAAAGGTCAAGAACAATTTGACAACAAGAATTAAGCAAGAACAAAAGAGTTAAATAATTATGAATTCTAGGCAAAACATGAAAACCCTAACTCAAATTAATGATTGTTAATTCACAAATAACTTACAAGCTGAAATATTGGATTTGGAAAACTTTTGAAACTTCAATTCACTTCAAACAACAAATTTGTTCGCCAAAAATTAAAGAAAAGGGAAAGAGAAGTTTGATAGAAAAGTTTAGAAGAACTTGTTTTTTGTTTGCTAAGAATGATAATTAGAGAGGTGTAAGGTGCCTACTAAAGGTTTTAGGTAGAATTTTCAAAATTTCACTCTGGTATCTATTTAAGCATATCTTACCCCAAAACTAAAGTGAAAACTATGAAGGGTAAAATGGTCATTAAGAATCAAGAATAGACATTTAGGTATAGTTTTAGAAATGTCAACTGATGGAAATGATATGGTGTTACATCTAACCACTTTATCTTTCCCCAAGCTGTTTCTATCTTCACAAATAAAACTTTCAGTCCTCCCCTCTGTCAAAATTTCCTTCACAGCAGCAGCATATCCGATGGCTGACTAGATCTGAATCACTAAGATCTTTAAGGCCGATGGACACCTCCATGAGTTACAGAAGTCTTCGTATTTCCATTCCTGTCCATTAGTTAACTTGATTGATCCATTTTGATTTGATTAAGATACGTCAAATTTGTTGATCAAAATTATTTGGGCCATAAGATGAGTAATCGGATCGCTTTCTTTAAACTTGTTATGTCTCCTAGATTTAATTTGTTCTTTGTTGTTGAACTCCTAGCTATTTGCATGTGGGAGTGAAGTATTTGATAGGGGAAAACACTTTTTTGCTTTTTCAATGGGGGGCCAATGAAGATTTTTTTTTGTCAAACAATGAAAGAATTTAAGAAATATTAATTTTTCATCCATCAAGGGTAAATTTGGCATTTAGAGAAATTATTTCTGGCAGGAAATTAATTGCTTTGGTTATAACCATATCCCTTGTAAAAAGAAAACACAAAACAAAAACCCTTCAGTTATAGATAAGTAAACATTGCTTCCTTAAATGTTTAATTGTTTAAATTAACTCCTTCAAGTTTTAATTTGTATCAAATTAGTCTAAGGAGGTGTTTGGATCACATTTAGGAATCAGAATCCGCATAAGAATCAGAACCCCAACGTAGGTATGTGTTTGTATTATTATGCCTCACTTCTTTGGTTTAAAAGTAGACTGGGATTCATTGCGTTAATGCATTAATAAATTTGAACCCTAAGGCACAAAAGGGAAATGAATATTTCCTTACACTTTTAAAGTTAATTAGATTCCTATAGTAATTAACCAAATAGCATGTATGAGTATTATTAACTTTGATTCCTATTCTTGATCATCTTATCCATAAGCCAAATATCCCCTAAATTTTAAGAATCTATTCAATTCGGGCATGACAAATGAAAACAAAAATTGCTAGACTAAATTAGCCACAAATTTTTTGGTGGAGAAACACAGTTCAAAATTTAAATTTTTGTCTCCTATTTTCTTGTTAAATAAACATATACAAGAAACTTAGTTTTCTTTTACTTTAAAGTTTTCTTTTAATTTACCTATCTTCTCTCCATTTTTCTTGCAACAACTACTGCTATTATTCAAAACAGATAAAAGTCCAATTTCATTAATTTCATTGATCAGCATTTAATTTTCATTCACATTCATGAAGTCACCATAGTCGACCCTAGATGAATGTTAAATTGAACATCTCAACAACATATATGATACTCAAAAAAAAAAAAAAAGAAGAAGAAAAGACTAGACAACCGTAATGAAAACTAAAAGAAAATTCAAAATTGTGGTTATTCAAGTTTTGGTTTGATTTGTTGTAAATAATTTTTCATTAAACCATGAATTTGTTTTAGAAAAGTAGAAATCAAAACCAATTAAGTTATATAATAAAACCAAAAGTTTAGTTTACATTCGATTTGAATTGCTTTAACATTTTGTTGGTTCATTTTTTTTCTGTCTCTTCCTATTCTTTTGTGAAAAATAATGTAGTCATGCTTGTTGAACAATTTTCGTCAACTAAACCATCTGAGTAGCATGCATGATACTCCACTAAAAGGACTAGACTTCAGTTATTAAAAATAAGAAAACCTTATGCTAGATGTATCACGGTTCGATTTCATTTCTTTTTAATAATTGTTTGAATGAAACTGTGAATTTGTTTAGAAAATTAGAAATCAAACCAATCTAATTAAAGAATAAAATCAAAATTTCAATTTACATTCTATTTGAATTGGTTTAATGTTTTGTCATTTCATGTTGTGTTTTTATTCTTTCTATTTTTTCATATAAAAAGTAAGAACTCTTTGAGATATAAAAGTGATTTTTTTCATCAAATAATACATTTCATTATGACAGTGAGAAATTAGGGAAGCAAAAAGAATGGATGAGGAAAGGTAGTGGCTGGAGGGAAGTGTTCTGGTTGTTTAGGAGGTTGAATAATGGGCAACGATAAAGTAGATGTCTTGCTACTAATAATGGAAAATGGGCTGCAGAAAGATGAGAACTTAAGTTTCAAAGAACATTACATTTGTGATTGATGATGCCAAAATGTTATCCCCAATAGAAGATGTACACTTGCCCTAGTGTCACAAAGGAATTTTGGTCATTTTTAACCTAAAGTCAAGCAGGTAATCACCAGAAGTCAATTGAGACTTTAATGGATTAGATAATTATTGTTAAGTCTATTAACTACTGAAACCCATCTATAGCTTTATAAATAAGTCACATTCAATATCAGTAGATTCATAACACTAGACATTTATTACTTCTAACTCTCAATTCTCTAGTTTATTCTCTTGTCTAAAGAAACTCACTTAAGCTTTGAGACTTTCCCCGGAGATATAAGCCCCGCCTTCTTCTTAGGTGTTCTAAATGTTGATACAATGCAATAAATATAACCCTAGCTTTGGAGGACTATTGCTTGGACATTGCTACATTGGACCTTGGACTTAGTTAAAAAATTATGGAACATTGAACTAAAAGCTATCCTAACTTATGGCACTGAGCACGTGCAACACTCAGCAGAGAAACTAGATAAGCAAACATATCACATTCCAATACTAGTCAAACCAATCCACCAGGGTGATGGATCAGCTTGGGGGGTTTTGTAGGGGATCCTAATCCCTAGGCTGTCAATAGTAGTTGTAGAAGAATTCAAGGAAAGGTCAAAGGTTAACGACCTTGGTTCAAATTCTTGGCATTTTTTTGATTAGGGAACCAATCTTTAACTCTTAATTATTCACTTTTTATTAAGTTCTTTACTTCAAGTTTTATTGTTATTTAATATTTAATCATATTTTTGTTGTAGAAGTTAGGGTTAGACAAAACCCTAATTGTTAAAGTATGAGATCCTAATTTCTTATTGATTGATGATTGCTTTTTTTCTTATGATTGATTGCTCATTATATTCTTAGAACTTTTGAATTGTAGCCAATTCTCAAACTGATTTCATAAATTTGTTATGAGACCAAAAGACATGGAGGGATCGTGATTTAAAATATAATAATAAACATTATGAATTGAGTAACACTATGAGAATAGGTTATAGCAATTCGTATGATCTTTGTGAATTTCACTTATCAAATAAAATATTTTATCTACATTGATTCCGAGTGAGAGACTACGCAATAGAAAGGGTAAAAAAGATATTGCGTGAAAGTAAGTTTAAGAAATTCTATCTTAATCATATAAGGTAATTTAGATTAAAATGATTTTAGAATTCATGGGTGTTCATAGACCAGATATCCTGTTCGTATTGTTAGTGGACGACTCGACTTGGTCACACCAGGTTAACAAAAGATCACCCAGTACTGATCCATATACATATAGTACCCAATCATTCAAGTGCCTGCTAAAAACAAGTCAGATATACCCGGTCCGTTTATGATATTTTTTAGCTTCTAAAAGAAAAACAAATAAAAACTGACTGCTAATTACACAAATACCATTTCAATGGAAAGGAGAGGAGTAAATACCCATTACTATAGTAATGAATTATGGGTTCCATTATGTAAGATTACACAATTAACTTTTTGTATGGACCGGATTGAGTATCCATCGAGTTGTAAATCCTCAACCCACTACCCGACCCGCTAATCTTAATACCTAACTAGCTATCTGACTCTGTCATGCCCTAAAACCAAAACGATGACACGCCGCACCTCATGATCATCCAATGTGCAAGGCACGATACTTTGACCAACTAATCTCCATAGCCACAATAATTACTTTTAGACATCAAAACAATCCAATAATATAAAACTTAAGAACCAGAGTACCCAAACTTCTATATAAAGATGAAACACACTTATAACAACTATCAAACCAAGGGAGTTAAGACATTAAACAAGCTACAAAGAAACTGAACAAAACCCTAACTAGCTCCACTAGCATGCAAGCCAAAACAAAATGGTAAAACCTCACACTAAGAAAACAACCGCACTCTAACTCCATTATCTAGAGTCCATACCAAGATTTCTTTCCAGCTCAGGTCCACTCTCAGCAAGATCAACAAATACTTCTAGCGAGCCTTAAGCTGCAAAACAATAGCAACAACATGGGTGAGTAAATAATTACCCAGTAAATAGTACTTACACTGGAGTATTGAATGTAAGGCAAAAACCAATATACACACACAAACATATATCTATTTGTAAACATTATAACTATAGTTAGAGCAAGAACTATGTGCGAACAAGAGTTCATAATAAACATTAAGCATTTGCAACCAAGTCCGGTGCATAATACTCTGAGAAGCATATACACATGAATGTTACTCGATTTGGATACTTAGTACCCTAACATGAATATTACTCGGGTTGGGTACTTAGTCCTCTAAACATACTTATTACACAGGTATGCTGGTATTCGAGTATTCAGGTATTCAAATGTTCGGCATTTGAATATTTGAGTTTAGTAAGCAGTACCCTAAATTTAAATGTCAATCAAGTGGTCACTCAAGTTAGGTACTAATACCCTAGACATGCGTATCACACGAGTTGAGTACTCATGATGTAGTACCCTAAACGTAAATAATAAACATATTTATGTGTTTTTCATGACAAAAGTAACTGACACCAACTAGGTGAACCCATGAGTTTGTGCAAAAGGAATACTAATGCAATGCTTTACTTGCCTGATGCATTTTTTCATGTCTTCTATCCATATTGTTTATACTTATATTGGTTGAATAATGCTTTAGATTGCAATGCAAATACATGAACAATCCTAAATGCTATATTTCATACAATGCATACATATTCCTAATAGTTTAGCATATAATGAGATTGAGTCCATTCATACAAACCACTGAGCTTACCTTGACCATTCATCAAAACAAAGTGAAACATAAACCACATTAGACATTAAACATGATAACATTGAACATATCTTGCATAACACACAAATAAATCTTCATAAAATCAGTTGAACTTATCTTTATTCCACTTTAAACATACTTGTAACACTAGTAATATACAATACTATCAATAAAAAAGTTCAAGAAAAACTTACCTTAATGACATACATTTGCAATTTCCCCTTTCGAACCCTAACTTCTCTTATCCGGAAACCTTACCTCCTTAACCCTAAACCGTAGGAGTGAAAAACCAATCAATAGAGTATACGGTTATATTAGCCTAAAAACAAATAAAATGAAAACAAAATTCTAGAATAGGGGTCAAACACCACGGCACACCTATTTCTGGTAGGCTTGATAAATTGGCTAGTCAATCCAGCTGGCATATTCTCTCAAAGTTTGGTAAAGTTTAGGATGTCAAACATGTAATATTAAAATCCTTCAAAACTTAACCAACACCTTCACTTTTCCAGGTATACGGATAGGTTTGTAGGTTAGTGGTAAGTGAGTATTGTTCTCACAAGGATTGAGTTGGCAAATACTAGGCTTAGAAAGTTATTGTGCTATTTAGATATCACAATCAAGTAGTTTGTCACTAACTACAAGATTAAACCAAGGAAGCAATTAAGTGAGACTAAGTTACCCAATTGAACTAAGAAAGCAATTAAATGAGCTTTAAAGTAAACTAGGAAAGCAAAAAACAATTATCAGCAAGTACCATACTAAATGCATAATAAGACCATGGAAGCCATTAATATTAGTTTAGAAAGTGCGTAACTTAGTCTAGGAAGGTTAATAAAATCTACTTTAAGAAAGCAAGTAAAACTAAATTAGGAAAGCAAATAAATTCTAGTCTTAGAAAGCAATTGAACTATGTAAAAATGCAAGTAATAAGTAGACGAAGAAATCTTGAATAAACTCATTAAGACTAAACTTAATTAAGAAAGCATTAAAAATACTAGGGGATTGAGTAATTTTCATTTTTACTAAAATAGAAAATTCTAGGAAATGGAAGTAAATATAGAACTAAAGACTAAGGGTTTTTAGTTTAAAAAGAAATTTTAGTGAAAGCCCATCTAATGGATAGAAACAAGAATTTAAAGTTTAGACTAAGAAACCATGTGAGTACTAAGATTACTAAGAACTTTACCAAGAAAGACTAGAATTCTAAGTACTTAAGTTGTAGACAAGAAATTTAGAGGAAATAGAGTCAAATATTTTATCTACTTAAAGCGAATAAAAAGCCCACTAAATTAAGATTAAAAAAATTAAAGCTTGCAAGAAATTAAACAAGAAATCTTAGCTTAATTGAAAGAGAAGTTGTATTCAAAGTAAAACTAAAGACTAAGAAGCTAAAAAGTACACTACTCCTAAAGATAAGGCTACTATCTACTACAACACCTACAACTGTGATTAAACTTCCAAGGAGGAAGGTTTGCCTGGTAATCGCGGTCACTAGATTGGTAACTGCGGTTACCAGTACTTAGGCAAAATTTTCCTTTTTCAACTTTTCTCCAACTTTCTCCTGTGACTTCCCAATCACCTGCAATCACAAAAACATCATTTTAGAGATCATCTCCAATTGCAATACCACTAAAACACATACAAATGAGCAATTGACCAAATGAAACCTAATTTTAAGCTAATTAAGCCTACTAAAAACCTAATCAAACTAGATAATCTACAAATCATCAAATTAAAAGGGACAAAGCATAAATAGATGAATGTCAAGCTTGGGTTTCCTCCCAAGAAGCACTGGTTTATAGTCGTTGGCTTGACTATGTCATGGATGACTTAGGTGTCAACATACATGACGGTTGTATGCCTTTTCTCCTTCAGATTGCCATGATAAAGCTTCAAGCTATGCCCATTGACCTTTGAAATTAGATTGCATACCTTTCAACTCCACGGCACCATGTGGGAATACTTGAATCACCTTGTATGAGCACTTCCGTCTAGACTTGAGCTTCCCGGGAAATAATTTTGAGTCTAGAGTTGTAGACTAAAGCATGAGTGAAATCTTTCCTCAAGATTTGCTTGTAATGCCAAGACTTGATTCTTTCCTTATAAATCATGGAGTTTTCAAAGACATCCATTCTAAACTCATCCAATTCATTCAAGTCCAAGAGTCATTCTCACAATCTTCCTTCTAACCAAAGTTCAAACTTTTGATGGCCCAATATGCCCGGTGCTCTAGCTCCATCAGGGCTAGGTGACGAGATTTACCATACTCCATCGGATATGGTGACATTTCAATTGGAGTCTTGAATGTGGTGCATACCTATGCCCAAAGTGTATCACCTAGCTTCCGTGACCAATCCTTCCTTAAGTTGTTGACCTTATTCTCCAAGATCCTCTTTAATTCCCTATTTGATACTTCCACTTGACCGATGTTTGGGGGTGATTTGCTAGTACAACTTTGTGTTTAATCCCGTACTTGGATATCAAGGTCTCAAATTGAGAATTCTTGAAATGATATTCACCATCACTTATAATTGTGTGTGGCAACCGAATGTAGGAGAAAATGTTCTTTCTAAGGAATTTCGTGATCATGGCATCATTGGTCGATGTAGCATCGCTTCTACCCATTTGGACACATTGTCGATGGAAACCAATATGTACTTGTTAGAGTACAAAGTTGGAAAAGACCCCTTAAAATCTATGCCCCAAATATTAAAGACTTCTACATCAACAATTCCAATTAAATGCACATTTCTTGCTGTCTTGAAATGTTACCAACTCTTTGGCACTCGTCGCACTTAAGCACAAAGTTCCTCAAATCCTTGAAGATATTTGGCTAATATAATTCACTTTGCAAGGCTTTCGAGACAGGTCTTTGGGCCCCATGATGGCCTCTAACGGGTGAAGAATGGAAATGTCTTAAAACATCTTCTACTTCTTCCTCTAGAATGCATTTTCTAAGAACTTGATTGCTACACCACCGAAAAAGGTAAGGCTCATCCCAATAAAAAAGCTTGATCTCCAAGAAGAACTTTTTCCTTTGGTAAACATGCAAGGAACTTGGCACCACCCTTGCAACTAGATAGTTTACCACATCTGCTTACCAAGGATGTGCGTCCTAAACCAGCAACTTCTCTATTGGAGACTCTTCTTGAATGGGGATTACTTCTTGAGTTACTAGCCTTGATCCTTCTATTCTCGAAAGATGGTTCGCAACCACATTCTCGCACCCTTTCTTAACTACAACCTCCCAATCAACAAATTCTTTCAAAAGAAGTATCAATCTTAGTAATATTTTCTTTTTGCATCTTGTTTAGAGAACAAATACTTCAATATGGAATGATCGGTATGCACAATAACCTTGGAGCCAATCAAATATGAAAGAAATTTGTCAACTACAAGTACTACAGCAAACAATTCCTTTTCCATAGTCGAATAATTCTTTTGAGCCTCATTTAAAGTTCTACTTGCATAATGGATGACATGCAAAACTATATCCACTTTCTAACACAACACCGCCCCTATAGCATAATCACTGGTGTCATACATCAATTCAAATGGTAGTGACCAATTAGGTACAAAAATTATGGGTGTGGTGACAAAAGCATGATTCAATTCATTAAAGGCATTCAAGTATGCATCATAAAAATTACACAACAAATCTTTTTGAAGCAAAGCACATAGAGGTCTAGTGATATGGGAAATTTTTTTAATGAATCTACAGTAAAAACCCACATATCCAAGGAAACTTCTAACTCCACCTAACATTAGTGGGCAGAGGTAAATTTTTCAATCACCTCAACCTTTTCTCTATCCATCTCTATTCCTTTTGATGAAACTCTATTCCCCAACACAATGTCCTCTTGCACCATAAAATGGCATTTCTCCTAATTAAGGCCCTTGTTGATCTTCTCATATCTTTGCAAAACATTTGGGAAATTGGACAAGTAATCATCAAAGGATATACCAAAAATACTAAAATCATCCATGAATATCGAAATACATTTCTCAACGATGTCATGAAAGATGGCAAAAATGTACCTTTGGATAGTACTAAGAGCATTACAAAGCCCGAATGGCATCTTCCTATATGCAAATATATCGTAAAGGCATGTGAATGTGGTTTTCTCTTGATCTTTCAAGCATATAGCTATTTACAAACACCCCAAGTAGCCATCGAGAAAACAATAATATGCAAACCTGGCCAATCTATCTAACATTTGGTTAATGAAGAGCAATGGAAAATGGTCTTTTTTGGTGGCTTGATGTTGCTCTTTCAATTTCCTAAAATCAATAAAAACTCTCCACCCCGTGACCAATTTAGAAGGAAGAAGCTCATTAGTATCACTAAACACTATGTCATACCACCTTCTTAGGGCGACTTGGGTTAGACTAACCTATTTGCTATCACAAATTAGTTAGAAGATACTAGCATCAAGTCGTTTCATGACTTCCTTCCTAATGACCTCTTTCAAGGTAGGTTCAACCTCCTTTGAGGTTTCCTAACCGGCCTATGGCCCTCATTCATGAGAATTTTATGCATGCAAATAGTTGGACTAATTCCTTTGATGTCATCAATGGTCTACGTAATGGCATTTTTATGAAATTTGAGCACAACAATTAGTCTATCAAGTTGCTCACAAGTCAAGAAAGCATTTACAATACAATGGGAAAAGTTTCATTCTCACCAAGGTAAACGTATTGTAAATGCGAAGGAAGAGGTTTATGTTTAATCTTAGGGGGTTCGTTGGTCAGAGACCTTTATCTATATGAACCTTCACCACTTTCTTCCTATTACAATTGACTATTTTAATCTACAAGATTCAAGCACTCAATTGTGTCTTCATCATCTTGGCTCAATTCGGTTGGGTTAATCATTGCCTTTTCCCATGGAGATTTTTCCCACTTGTACCTGCAAAAATCATGCACTAAATCATCAATCATATTAATGCTCATTAGGTCATCATAAGTAGATAGGAGTTTTAATGAATCAAAAGCGTTAAAAGTAACGATTTTATTATTAATTCTAAACTCCAACTTCCCCTTTGGACATCTATGATAGCAAGTTTGGTGGCTAGAAAATGTCTCCTTGTATGATCATGTCTTTGTCTTCCGCCGTATCCAAAACTAATTCTGGTTCGTCTCCATTTTTGTGAAACTATTCCTCATCTACCCGAAGATAGACTTTATCCACCTTGATGACAACATCCTCGACTATCCCTCTTGGAAACTTGATACTTTGATCATCAAGTTGCAAAGTAACACAGTGGGTTTCATTTAAGAAAATCCCCACCATTGAGTTTCTTGTAGACTAAAAAAGGCACGAGGTTAATCGAAACCCCTAAGTCGCATAGTGCCCTTTCAAATTGGATACCTCATATTTCACAAGGTATTGAGAATGAATTAAGATCTTAGAGCTTTGGAGGTAGCTTCCTTGTGATCAATGCACCGCAACCTTCTGTTAGACAAAGAATCCTATCCCATAGAGTCTCCTCTTTGAAGTTGGCACTTGCTTCATGAACATAGACTAGGCATATTTTCTAGGGCCTCTATGAATGCCATGTTAATCTCTATTTTCTTGAACACCTCTAGAAATTTTTTGAACTTCTTGGCATTTTCATCTTCTTTCAACCTTTGAGGAAGTGGAATCCTCACTTGCTTGGTCAATTCTAATTGTAGATCCTTGCCTTCATTTTGTTGGTTAAGGGGCTTTGTAGTTTCTTCAATCATTTTACCTTTGTCCATTGAAGACTCCCCTTCTTCTACATCATTATTCACGAGCTTTCCAGAGTAGAACCCATCTTTACCCTTTGAAATTTAACTCTCTCCAACCTTGTCATCCAAAGTTTTACCACTCCTAAGTGTGATGGCTTGAACTTGTTCTCTTCTATCGTGGTCTCTTGGATTTTGATCCCTTTGGTTGGGAATTGTATCACTTGGAAGAGCTCATATTGGCCTCTTATTTGTTTACCTAGCTACTCGGCCCGATTGGATTTCCAAGTTCCTTGTTGATGCCCCTTGATTCCTCACAAATCCTTCATGCTCTCTCTTAAAGCTTCATCCTCTATACTCAAATTCTCAAATTGAGCTAGTAAATTATCCCCATCCTTAGTGAAATGTTGACCATTGTTCATGGGTGGTGGTGGGTTAGGATGTTGATATGAATGCTTGATTGAGTACTTTGATATGAGGAGCTCGGTTAAGAGTATTGGAAGTTGGGTTGAGAATGGTGGAAATTTGATGAAGAATTTCTTTGGCATGGAGGTGAGGTTGGTATGCTCTTGGAGATAAGGTTTGGTTCAAACAATTTTGTGGAGGGGCATTTGAGCTAGAAGATTGATTGCTCCATGAAAAGTTTGGGTGATTTCTCCAAGAATAGTTGTAAGTATTGGCATACATATTAGGATGATTCCTCGAGGGCTTTGTTGGACACATAGTTCATTTGCTCACTACCTCTCATGGTTGCTTCACATTGTCCATTCAAATGGTTCCTGGAGCAAAAGTCACATACTAATGGCCCTTGAGAATAAGATGGTACGGCATTGCTTTCCCTTCCAGGATTCTCAATAGCTCTTGTCAAATTAGCTATTATATTAACCATATCTCATTTTGTGCCAAAAGAGCATCATTGTGATTCAATTGAAGTACACCTCCTTGAGCTCGATGTTGTTGTGCCTGAACTTGTTCCATATTATGTTGAGCATTATGTTAAGCTATGAGGTCATGTTGGTAATAATTCGAGGCCATCATGCTGAGAAGTCTTTGGACCTCCTTTAGTGTCTTGAATGATAAGAATCCTCCCCCTAGCCAAAGCATCTGCAATGGACTTTGTCTCTTGACAGAGTCCATTATATAATGTTTGTATTTGGAGCCACAAAGGAACGGTATGGTGGGGGACACCTTCTAAGAAGCTCTGTAAACCATTCCCATGCTTCACTTAATCCTTTTCCTGCATCTTGTTTAAAGAATATTATCTCATTCCTTAGTCTTACAGTCCTAGATGGTAGAAAATACTTGGATAGAAATTCTTAGGTAAGGCCATCCAAGTTGTAAAGGTGCTTTGCTCATGTGATTGAAGCTACCACTTTGCTCGTTCTCTCAAAGAAAATGGGAACACCCTTATTCGCACATAATCGGGATGCATACTGTTAAATTTAAAGGTATCTAAGACCATTCAAAATTCATAAGATAAGTGTAAGGGTCTTCGTTTGGACCTCCCACAAACATGGCATGTGATTGTAGCTTTTAGATTAGCACCATCTTAATCTCAAAGTTATTGGCTTGGACCAACATCCTAACAATACAAAATCAAGTTGTCTCTCTTGAAGTTGGGCATAGCATAATCCCAGATATGTGATGCCCCAACTAGAACCCCCTACTTCAGAGACCCAATTGAACGTCCGCCTAGCTTTCGCCAGGGCTTAAATACTTTTATAAAATAAGAATTCAAACTTACTCTCAAATAATCAAATAATACACTAATGCAGAAATATAATTCAAACCAAAATATGTCAATTACTAGTTACAACTTATAAGGACCAAATCCAAGATACAAAACTATCTCATCTATAAACTATAACCCATGTACAAAAACTACAATTTACAAAACAATGAACGTTCTGAAATCTCTTCTTGTATCAATCCTTATGCTCTTAATCCTTCTCACCTAAGGAAAACAAATTTAAAAAAAAAAAAAAACATGAGCTAATGCTCAGTGAGGTTTTGAATGGTCAAATACATTTTACAGAAAGTATAATCATTGACAATGTATATTAAACTCAATTTACACAAATTTAAACACAAATAAGAAGGACACGAATGTGTGGATACAAAAGAGAGAGAGAGAGAGAGAGGCCAATATAAGCTAGCAATATTTGAATTTTATCCAAAATAATGAGGCACAACTCCATCTTGAGATAATGATGCCAAAATATATAACAATCTCCAACTTTAAATCTCCGCCAATTACATTTTGAAACTCCAAGTAGCCACAACAACAGGGGGAAATCTCGAGACACCCAAAATAATAATCACACGCCCAGAAGCTGACAATCTTCCTGTCCAAAGCAGGTGGATTACAAAGCCATGGTAGATAGACTATTTCGGCGAAGTCCAATACCGGCCCGGCATATCCATTCTACCCACAGCAAGGCCCAGCTCTTCCCGGTTTGATAAAGTACACAACCACATTTACAAACATGCACAAGTTCATGAATATATCATCAAGTTATCCATAATAAAATGTAGCACGAGATTCATTTGGCTTAGTTCTCCCCATTGCAATAAAGTACACGATCAGGTGAACAAACATGCACAAATAACTTTACAAAGTGCTATGTAAATGAATCATTTTCATGGATTTTGAAGTAAATTGATCACTCTAACATTGAGATATTACATTGCTTGCATCATTTAGTTATCTGAACAATACAATAAAGGTCACTTAGTATTTCAATAGCAACATGAAATTCACCATAAAAGTCTTTGTTAAACCAAGAGTTAAGAACACTCACAATTTAGATTAAAACCTCAAAATACCTAATCATCATAGGTCCATAAACAAATTTCCAGATTAGAAAGAGTTCGCTAAAATATTTATATCTTGTGTTATACAACTCCAACAGTCATGTATTTGGTGCCGTTGGAAAGTTAACATAATATGCTAAAACTCTTATGAAGGAACCTTGCTCAGTTTCCTAGCGTAAAGTCTTCCAAAATGATCATAAGCGCATAATACCATCACAATATTACAATAATTTCCAGATTACGTAGTTTCACTAAAATCAATATATATTAAGATATATAACTCTAATAATAGTAATTCTTAAAGATTTATAGATGTAGGAAACTAGACTCAATTTTCTAAAACTTTCATGAGAAATATTCCTCAAAATAATTCAACAACCGGCCAAAATTTGGCCATAAGTTAAGGCTATTATGTAGAACAACACTGCAAAATGTCATATTTGGGCAGTCATAATAATTGACCATAAAATGAGATCTATAACTTCAATAACTATGATTCTTGAACATTTGGAAACTAGATTCAAAATACTAGAACTTTTATGCAGTCATCATCCCCTGAGTCAAATTATAACCTAATTGAAAATAGCTCCAAAATCAGAACAATACCAACCTAGATCCAATCGTTACCGGTAGGGCTGATTTTCCACAAAATTAAAAGATTTGTTGAGGGAAATAAATAAATAAATCTTATAACATCTAACTTATAAGAGAAATTAAATATCTATAAGTCTAGTTTCTAGAACAAGAAACAGAGTCAATTTGGATTTTTCTACAGTAAGTTACAGCCTATGAAAAATCAGTACCCAAAACTGTCTAAAATTTAATGCAGTTTCGGGAATTTGATTCAATCTGATTCCATGCATCCAAATCACCTCCAAATCATGTTTAATTCATCACAAACTCTTATATTCACATTGTTAAGCCTAGATATATCATTTATTTCAGAAAATAGTAAGAAAATTCTCACCTAAATTTAAAGAGAATGGTAACAGCAAGATGTCCACTTTTCCTTCTCTTCTTCCTCCTATTCTTGGTCTTCTTCACTTTCTTTCCGAACTGCAGCAACTTCACTAAAGAGGAGAAGAAGAAGCTGATTTACTTCTCTCAAAATCACTCTCTCGACCCATCTCTCTTTCTTCCTTTCTCCCTAATTCCTTCTCTCTGTCTCTTGCTCTTCTCTTCACTTTTTTTTTTTATTTACCTTTTGATGGAATTCTTTTAGTTGCTATCGAAGTAGTAATGCTTGTAAACATTAACTATCAGAAAACTAATTTAGATTGCTTAGTTGATTTGGAGGCTTGGTTTAGAGGGTTTAGAAAATGACACCTCTCATGCTAGACACCTCCTACTTTGCGAACAACACCTCATGCTTCAAAATCCAAGGACACCTCCTTCTTGCTAAGGACACCTAATGCTTGCTAAGGACACCTCATGCTTCTTCATCCAAGGACACCTCCTTCTTGCTAATGACACATCGTGCTTCATAGTCTAACTAATAGAAATTATATTTTGCTCCACAAACTTTTAAGAAAACACTTATTAAGACCTCAATAAATTTTAAATATGTGAATCAATCCCATAAATGGGTTTAAACTTGCATTCAAGTAAAATTTTTATAATAGCAATATCCCTAACCATACACCCTAAGTTAACTTCAAATCAATCACTAACAATCAAATTCGTATAATTTAAAGCCTTAAACTAGAGGTCATTACAGGATGTCACTCCCATTAGCATGAAGTCCATTGCCATTACTGTTCCCTTCTCCATTACCATTAGCCCTTACTTAGTTACCAAGACCACCAAACCTATTGTTTCCTACACCTTGATGTATTATCATCCATCCTTAGATTTTCATTGGCTAATCTAGCATTGTTTTGAAGATTTGCCATTTTGGCTCTTTGTTGTTCTTGTTGAAATCTCTTCTCTTTTTCTAATTTCCCTTAGTCTCCTTTCAAGTTCCGAATCAAGACTAATAAATAGTTCCTCTCCAACAACCACATATTACAAAAGAAAATCAATACAAGTCAATTTAAGTGGTAAATCTTCCAAAAGCAAAAATTGACATAAATTAGAAAGCAACAATAAATGTAAACTACAATTAACTACTAAACAAAGTAAAACTTCCAATCTAGATGACCTCATGTATCTAATATTGCCAATACACAAACTATTCCCAGTAATGGCGCAAAAACTTGTTCACTCAAAGTTTGGTAAGGTTTAGGATGAAAAACAAGTAATAATAAAATACTTCAAGACTTAACTAACACCTTTACTCTCCCAAGTATACGAGATAGCTTTGTAGGCTAGTGGTGAATGAGTATCGTTCCTATACCGGGATTGAGTTGGCAATTATTAGGGTTAGAAAGTCATTGTGCTTTTTAGACAACACAATCAAATAGTTTGTAACTAACTACAGGATTAAACTAAGGAAGCAATTAAGTGATGACTAAGTTACCCAACTAAACCAAGAAAGCAATGAAATGAGCTAAACTAGGAAAGCAAATAACAATTGTCATTAAGTACCACACTAGAAAGAATAATAAGATCATAGGAAGCCATTAATATTACTCTAGAAAGCAAGCAAATAACTAAGTCTGGAGGGCTGTTAAAAGCTAATTTAAGAAAGCAAGTAAAACAAAATTAGGAAAGCAAATAAATTCTAGTCTATGAAAGCAACTGAACTATGTAAAAATGCAAGTAATAACTACACTAAGAAAGCTTGAATAAACTCATTAAGACTAAACTTAGCTAAGAAAGCATTAAATATACTAGAGAATTGAGAAATTTTCATTTTCACTAAAATAGGGAATTCTTTGAAATGGCAGTAAATATAGATCTTATTAAAGACTAAGGGTTTTTAGTTTAGAAATAAATTTTAGTAAAAGCCCACTAATGGATAAAAATAAGAATTTAAAGTTTAGAGTAAGAAACCATGTGAGTAATAAGATTACTAAGAACTTTACCAAGAAAGACTAGAATTCTAAGTACTTAAGTTGCAAGAAATTTAGAGAAAACATTGGCAAATATAATGTCTATTTAAAGTTAATAAAAAGCCCACTAAATTAAGATAAAAAAGATTAAAGCTTGCAAGAAATTAAAGAAGAAATCTTAGAATAATTGAAAGAATAGTTGCATTCAAAGTAAAACTAAATGCAAAGAAGCTTAAAAGTACACTACTCGTAAAGATAAGGCTACTATCTGTTACTATACCTACAACTTTTTGTTTTAGGGGTACAAGGTAGGGTTACTTAAAAAATCTGATAGTCAATTTGTTGACTTTGCCTCCATAACTGCAGTTACTAGATTTCCTCCTTAGATTTGGTAATCGTGATTGCCAACTAAATTCACTATATTGACTAAACCCTTCCTTCAGTTAGTGACTGCAGTGTCTAGTTTAGCTTCTGAATTCTGGTCACTGTGGTGTTGGGCATTTGAAGGCTAGAATAGCTCGGAGACTGCAGCATTTAGAATGCCTTCTTAATAATGGTTGCCGCGGTTATTTAAACTCTAGAAGCCTTGGACTTGGTTTTCAATTTTTTTCTAATTGTTTCTTTGGTCCTTGGCTCCTTCAAATCTTCAAATTGCTACCCATTTTCAAAATAATCTGTATAAATACACCAACAATCACTTAGTTAATATGCACATAAAATCACTAAACTCCAATTAAGTCCAATTCAGTGCATAAACACTACCAAAAGTCCTAATATTATTCTAAGACTACTAAAACTACTAGAAGACATGAATTTCAAATAAAAACATGTAAAAGCAATTAGAATGGGGCTAACATGGTCAAAATTGCATGGTATTTTGAGGTAAAATAACACTATTTACTGGCGATATCGCAGTGACAAGTAGTATGATTATCTAGCTAAACTAAACTAAAAATAAAGCAATTAAACAAACAAAAGCATAAATAAGACGGGAGAACACGAACCAGGGATGCTAGAAAATTAACTTCACCTAACTAACATAACCATGAGAGTATAATGAAATAAGAATCAATAAGGAAGTATATAAGATGGCAGAGTTCCCTAAGTTGTATTAGACTTTCACAAGGTTTTAATTATTCCATTTAGGTTTACTGTCGTAAAAGTACTCTCAGAGTTAATCTAGGCAAATAATGTCCTCTCAGAGTTAATCTAGGCAAATAATCAGAACATTAGGATATTTGGAATTCATTGTTGCTGGCACTCTTTCAAGGCACTAAATGGACCACACAATTAATTTATGACCAGTCTCTCATTGTGAACGTAAACAAATTATGCTATGCATTATCTTTGACTAATATTCAAATATCAATTTCAAAATATGATTGGAAGTCAAGTCATATAAAGAAAAAGCATTACAAACATAAATCATACTCTTTACGAACAAACAATATGAAAAGATTGAATCATTATTCAAATCAAATATTCATGAATATGTAATTGGGCTACATCAACCCCTAACACAAAACTATAAAAATAAAATGAATAAAAGAAAAAAAATTCTAGAAGGCATGAAAAATTATCCAGGAAGAACCCTTCTAGGGTTATAAAACTAAACTAAGCTATCCTACTCCTACTCCTACGACATGTTAATCTAACCTATTACATGTTAAAACAGGTCTTCAAGGGTCCTATTTAGAGATACAATGTGTCTTGGAGTTTAGGTTAGGTTTTAGGTCGAGTTAGGACAATGTGGGTCCAAAATTAGACTCAAACATTGTAACATTCTCAAAGTCCATCGTCCAGGTCATCGTTGCAATGCCACGGTTTTGGCTTTTGCCTTGGACAGAGCATTGCGGTGCACTGCTCTAAATGTTCTAACTTTTTACATGAACACCACGATGCTGGAAATAAACGTATTCCAAAGTGTTGCAGTGTTGTTGGTCTAGGCACTAGAATGTCTTCTCGATCTTCATTTTGCTTCGCGTTCTCTTTATCCATTTTGGCATCAAACAATCCACCTACCTAAAAAACATATACAAAACATATAAACACTACAAAAACATAACTAAACATTAAATCTCAAAAGTATGAAAATAGGAGTAAAACCCTAAAAAGTACTCAAGTTATAACATGAATCTAGAGTGAAACAAATAAAAAATAACTCTACTATATAGAGTTATCACATCCCCAACCTAAACTTTTGCTAGTCCTAAGAAAAACAAGACAACAAACACAATCACAAATAATACATACAAGACTTTGTATAGATCACAATGGTAGTAAAAATTGATGACAAATTAAAGGAAGAAAAGAACCATTCAAATCCATAGAACAATTGAATCAAATATCCCATATCAACGTGAAAGTGCCAACACTCAAATCAGTCTACAAAGAATAAAACAACAAAAACTCACAATAAATATTCACTCAACAAACTTATTTGAATATATAGACCATAGTGATTACAAGGCTTAACAAGGAACATCACAGTCCAAAGCAATGCTTCACCCCTACATTCACTAATACAAACTAGATCAAATTAAGGATCGTTTAGGACTTTATAAGCTTAGAATATATGGCCAAGGTAAGAATGGGTAAGATAGATGGATAAGCAGCTTATAATCACCTTAGACAAAAACATCAAACCACGAACTCATAGCATCCCAAAATCACATTATGCACTATATACACGAAGGCAATAACCAACATTTTTTTATTCCACACTTAAAAATTTTTTTATTCATTTTATTCTTTTTTTTTTCCTTTGTGCATTAGTTTTCTTCTTTTGATTTTCTTTTGAGGGCAATAACCACTTCACATTAACTAACTGCAATGTGGGCAAAATATGTACACAAAATTTGAATTTATTTGACCTCTTTATCAAACATCTTGTCTTTATATTATGAAACATCATCTCAAAAACATCCTATTATCATGGTATTAAAAAACTTCATAAGGAGATCAACAATGTCCAAGGTAACAAGTAGAAAAAGATGATAATAGAAACAAAGGAAATAAAGCTAAACTATGTGGTTTATACAAGAGAATCCAAGGCTAACAAGCTCAAATTGGGATACTAGAGATAAAACTTCACGAATGTTTGTAATTTAGCTCAAACGGTCCAAAGAAGGCCTAGATCATTCCAAAATTCAAGTTTGTAATTCTTTCGATTTAGTGAAAGATCCACACAACCCCAACAAATGTCACAAGTTAAATCAAATTGCAACTCTATGTCAGGCAAGTACTCAACACTCAAAAAAAAAATAAATCACTACTCAGTAAGACACTCATAAAATGCATACACAAAACACTAAAAAAGAATAATGGTAAATCATAAATGAATGGGATCGATAGCCAAAGCATTCTATACACCTTACCTATTCTTTACTCCAAAACAAAGCACCAACTGAAACATGTTTAAACCATTGCAAAGAATAATAAAGACAACACAAGACACTAATGTCAAGACGCAACCCAACCACCGTTAACCATGCTAAAAAGAAACAAAAACTAAAAACCTAACTAATGTTTTTGTAACTGTCTATAATACTTTATCCTAAGAGGGTATATAAAATCATGAAGGTTGCTGACCGATCATTAGGAGCCTTTTAAAACAATCAGATCCTCAAGACTAATAAACACAAATAAACATAAAACAAAAGGAAAACAAATATGACATTCCACATACCCATGAACAAAACTTAAACAAAACTAAAACTACCACAAATACTCATGGTACAACACAACCCAAACATATACAAAAGACAAAAATTTAAATACAAAGAATACTTCCCTTATGAAGACAAGGTGGATTTGGAATTGTTAGGTTGTTCTCACCCATTGCCATTGGGAAGCTTCATGGTAAATTCAATAAAGCTTTGCTATCATTAGATGGCGAGCCCCTGCCCTTGGAGAAGTATCATCACAAAACCTATGCAGTTTTGTACTCTTTAAGTAGTCATGGCCGCATATGTACTTGTTGTCCTCCCCGTCATTGCTTTTTAAGCATTTCCTGGTAATACCCTCAACCGAGCACCATACTAGAAATCTTTAGTTCTTAGATCCTACTCTTGCACCCGTTCTTCACACTCTTTTCCATGACCGATACGCCAATAAAAATTTTGTAAGCCTTTCAAACTTAAAATAGACAGTGCAATGGTTCCCATTAAACTGAATTTTCATGAATCTCTAGAGGGGTTTTTTGATGTCCATCTTGACTCTTACCCTGACAAATTCTGCTATACCAAATCCTCACTATCGGTATCCACTATATGCATTGCCCCTATCTCTCCCCAGTCAGGATGCCTAACTCTCTATCCATTCTTTCGGTTGGTAAGCCACAAACACGACACAAAAAGGATAGAGATCAAAACTAACCTTTGTTGGTTGACATTCATTAGAGTATTCTGTTAGACCTAAAACATTCTTATCAAAGGACCAAGGTGAACCATTTATATCCCTCTGTAAATCAAAGATCTTAGAACTGGAAAAAAACTAAAATTTCCCCTATGATAGTACATTGCATACCTTTAGGGGTTTCCACAGAGATCTCATAGTACTTATAAGGGCCTCTATGTTGGCCTATTTTGAAGAGTAAACCACACCTAACAAAGCATAGCTCCCATTTTTCACAGACCATGGATTAATTGGCCTGGTTATGAGATATAATCTTCATTCTCGACATCTATAATCTTTAAATTCATGCACAACATTTTTAGTTCCTACGTCATTCCTCTTGGCCACTACTGCGGTATTAAAAATAAATGACCTCTCTGATTGTTGAGATGAACAAGATTGAAGCAAGACAATAAGAACCAAGACAAACAAAAACAAGCAAAAATAGAAGAAACCAAAGGCACAAAATCACAGAAAAGAAAAAAAAGGGGCACCAGCAAAAAAGAGAAACCTAAAGCAATAAATAGACCTAAAAAAAGACAAAAGAACTATGAAACAAATAAAAGAAGAAAAGAATTGAATGAAGCGTACCAAAAGAATCACCAATGACAGTGAGGGAAAGGAACAGGACACCAAACAAGATCCCATGAAACAAACTCCTACTAGAGCCAATACTAGAAGAGACAAAACTTGCACAGGCAAGAAGGGTATATAGAGAGAAATCCTCTTAGAGAAAAAACTGTCATGATACTGTCGCACCCCCCCCCACAACCCGCGGTCTGGCCGGCACCTTTGGCACCGGCACCGTCGCCAATGTGGTGCTCGTGAAATAGGTGATTAAATGCAAAAGTCTTATTTACTATTACAAACATAAATTACCTGTCTACTATTACAGGTTTAAATGAATCACCTATTTACTATTACATAACGGGGCTTTAAATGCGACTATAAATTGTACAAAAATAATCTAAGTTAGGGAACACAGGATTGGAGTCGCCACCCGGTGTGTTGGTGCGCCGGGACAGAAAAATACATCAAAATTTAAAGAAAAAATAAACCCTAGTCTAGATTGACTCCTAGTCCACGTAATTCAAAAAACATGAGTTCGGGAATCCTGTTGTAAAATGGGAAGGTTTGGGATATATTTGAATTTTCCTCGGCACCCACTTTACCCGGCGTTGGACCGGTTGCATGATTTTATCGCGTTTCCCTTTTCAATTTTAGTATTCATTATTGCCGACTTTGTAGCGTACGTGTGCTTAAGATAGTTTAAAAGTAATAAAATGTGTACATATTAATGAGGAAATGAAAATAAATGGTAAATAAAAATATTGACAGGTAAATTTAGCCCGGGGTCCAATTTAAAGTTCTACACATTTAGCTTGTAGTGCCCTTTAACTCCCAAAGGGCAAAACAGTCGTTTGTCATGCACGCCAGAGTTTACTTCTAGTCCGATTTTATATTATTGATACAGTTAATAAGTCATAGACTAAATTGAGTTTGATTCAAATATTTAATGTCTAGTCGTGCAACTAAACAAAATTTGAGGACAGAAGAGTAAATTCACATCATTTAACAAGTAAGAAAAAGCATAAATATTATATCGAGACCCAACAAACATTTGAAATAAAGTACAATTATCACAAAAGAAACATGAATCAAATGTTTATGTGCAAAATCAGATTATTTACAATTTGATGCTCATAAGGGCAAAACGGTAATTTCACAATCAAAGGGTAATTAAACATATTAAAATGTCAAACAAAAATCAAATTAAAGCTTGGTGGTTATTGTCATTAAAAATGTAACTTAGAAGAAATTTGAAAAGAAAAAAAAAATTAAGTCATAAATAATGTAAAAATAGTAAGATAAGCATTTTGTCACCAAAACAATCGATTCAAAAGCCCATTTAACTCACCTCAACCTCAGGAATGTGGTGGAATTGGTTATGCTTGGCTTGGAGTACGTTTGAGCCGAATTTGCTTTCGGCACCTCCAAGCTTCCGGTTGATGAACCAGCCTTCTTCCACCACGTTTTTCACCCACCAAATGAACGATTTTCTTGATCTTTACAAAGAGAAGTTGTAGTCCCAGGTACCCTCTACAACTTTTACTCTTTTTAAAATGAGTTTAGTCTAATTCTTCTTATATCGCTTGGTATCTTGGCTCAAAGTT
Source organism: Cinchona pubescens (assembly GCA_025175665.1). Classification (NCBI taxonomy): domain Eukaryota; kingdom Viridiplantae; phylum Streptophyta; class Magnoliopsida; order Gentianales; family Rubiaceae; genus Cinchona; species Cinchona pubescens. The sequence continues at coordinate 6,166,996 of JANKKI010000123.1, read as the reverse complement.
GGCTGTCTGGGAAATTTTCCAGACTTGGAAAAATTTCTCTTTTTTTCTGCAGATTTTCTTGGCCACCAGCCTGATTCTACCACGTTTTTTACCCTCCAAATGAATGATTTTGCTTAAGCTTTACAAAGAGAAGTTGTAGTTCCAGGTACTCTCTACAACTTTTCTTCTTTGAGTTTAGTCTAATTACTTTTCGATCGTTTGGAATTTTCACTCAAATTTGGCTGTCTGGAAAATTTTCCAGACTTGAAAAATTTCTCTCTTTTCTTTTCTGCAGAAATTTCGTCCCCCCACATTAGACTGATTTTTTTTGCTTTATAAAGAGGTGGATTGAGTGTAAAAATGGTCAAAGACCATTCCTTGTCATGTTGGGATATGGGGCATCTGAAATTTGGTGAGAATGGGTGAAAAAACGCAGAGAAAAACATGGCCAAAACATATCTGTCGAGTTGATGCGCATCTGTTCATAAGAGACAGGGCTTTTTTAATATTTATTTTTTTTTGGAAAAATCTAAAAACTTAAAAATATTAAAACTCATTCTTTGTATTTGAAAAATGCATGAAACACATAATAATTAAACACCATAAGACAAATTAAGAGGGAATTAAAGGATAAATTAAGAGGAAATCAAAGAGCAGGTTAAAAAGAAATTAAAAGTGAAATTAAAAAGAAAATTGAGAGTCAAATTAAAAAGAAAATAGGGGAGAACTTAAGGGACAAAAATAAGTGTCTACAGCTTGCCCCTCTTTGCCAGAGTGTCGAAGAGGATCGAAGAAACTCTAGGCAAAGATTGTAGACACCGCATGACTGGATGATTCCAATCATGCAACAAAATTTGCCACATGACAACATTAAGCTCATGAGGTCATGAAAGAGGAAATTCACCATCTTTGACAAACACACCGGGAAGATTAGGTCTATCTATTCATCCAGAGCGCAAAAGTCTTCATTGGGGGAAATTGCGAAGTGAACAAAAAACAAAAAACAAAAATGCCCAGTTTAATGAACCATAAAAGACATAAATGAAACTTGGAAACAAGAATGAAATCCCGATCTGGTGTTTATCGGGAGTACAGTGACTTAGAATGAAACGTAGCTGTGAATGACAAAGAAAACTAACTTGACATAACATGCAAACGCCACTGGTAATGAAACTCAACAAGCAATGTGAATTAAAAGCTCGACTTTGTATCATCAAGGCAAGGGTATGTAAATACGAATGAAAACCCAATTTTATGTCATCGGGGTAAAGACATGTAAGTTAAAATGAAAACCCGACTTTGTGTCATCGAGGTAACAAGAGTAAAATGAAAACCCGAACGGTGAGTTTGTTGGGTAATGCAAACTTGAAATGAAAGCCGAAATTCGTTTATCGGTTGATGCAGAAATGCAAACCTGAAATTCGTTTATCAGGTTAATAGAACAGGTTAATAGAATGGAAACCCGAAATTCGTTTATCGGGGATGAAAAATGCAAACCTGAAATTCGTTTATCAGGTTATGAAAATGGAAATGAGAAACCGAAATTCGTTTATCGGGTGATGCAGAAATGTAAACTGAAATTCGTTTATCAGGTTAATGAAAATGGAAATGAGAACCAGAAACGTTTATCGGGTGAAAATAAAAACCTGAAATGTCGTTTATCAGGTTATGAAAATGAAAATGAGAACCCGAAATTTGTTTATTGGGTGATGCAGAAATGCAAACTGAAATTCGTTTATCAGGTTAATGAAGATGGAAATGAGAACCCGAAATTTGTTTATCGGGTGAAAATACAAACCTGAAATTCGTTTATCAGGTTATGAAAATGGAAATGAGAACCCAAAATTCGTTTATCGGGTGATGCAGAAATGCAAACCTGAAATTTGTTTATCAGGTTAATGAAGATGGAAATGCGAACCCGAAATTCGTTTATCGGATGAAAATACAAACCTAAAATTCGTTTATCAGGTTAATGGAGATGGAAATGAGAACCATTTCAACGAAATTCGTTTATCGGGTTAATGAAGATGGAAATGAGAACCCAAAATTCGTTTATCGGGTGATGCAGAAATGCTAACCTAAAATTCGTTTATCAAGTTAATGACAATGGAAATGAGAACCTGAAATTCATTTATCGGGAGTGCAAACGCAAACCTGAAATTCGTTTATCAGGTTAACGGAGATGGAAATGAGAATTCGAAATTCGTTTATCGGGTGAAAATGCAAACCTGAAATTCGTTTATCAGGTTAATAGAATGGAAACCCGAAATTCGTTTATTGGGGATGAAAATGCAAACCTAAAATTCGTTTATCAGGTTAATGAAAATGGAAATGAGAACCCGAAATTCGTTTATCGGGTGAAAATGCAAACCTGAAATTCGTTTATCAGGTTAATGAAAAATGAAAATGAGAACCCGAAATTCGTTTATCGGGTGAAAATGCAATGAGTATGATACATACACGGAGCCATATCATTGGGCTTACCCATGAAATGAAGTGTAAAAGACTGTACTGGCAACTAGTAATTAACCCTAATCATGACTGGATTGCAACTGGGACATTAAGCCCTAAACGATAAATGACAGCATTATTTAAACTGAGAGGTTTGACTACAACTCAGTGTACCATCTCCCAAGTGGTGATCACCTGTGAGGTTGATTGCTTCATTAGGGGTTGGCGTGAATCACCCCTTTCAAAATGCGAAGAAAGACCTTTGGGTATCAAGACAGCTCTCAGGATTAGTGTATCCCTTGTTGTTTATAAAGGATATCCAATCAATAAAAATTTGCCCCAGTGTCGTGGATTTTAGCGTCCACTTTATTTTCATGTACCTGCAAGTACTCAAAACAATGCGATATCAAGCAAAGAAAACTCGAATTGGTCAATGCCAAAACATACAAAATATCAATCTTAGCAAACATTACTATAAGCAAGGTGACCGAGCTCGCTAAGAGCTGCCTACGTATCCCACCACAGGAATCAGGTCGAACGTAGTTCAATCAAACAGATGGTTTTCACTTCATGATGGCATATATTTGACAACTAAAACATCAACAACAAGAAGAACAACTGCAAACAAACTAAATGACAGCATGTGAGTTTGATAGAAGTACATGAATAAATAATACAGGCACATGGGAGCAATTTTAGTAAAATCGTGCCATCACCGTATTAACACCGCTTTGACTTTCATTCCAAGTGATTTGGACCCGATCAGGCAATGCTTTGGATCCATCGGATACGTGCCTTTTAAAGGCCAATGACTGTGTTGAGAGAATGACATAGAGGCAACAAATAAGCCTAACTTCGGTCAACAAATTTCAGTTGAACACTTTCCCAGACTTGGACCCAGAGAAGTCGTCAACCAGACTTTGACCATTTGCTCAGTTTACCTCTTCCTCAACGCCTCTTAGGTTTTCACTAAGGTTTCCCTCCCTTTTATTTTTATTTTTTTTTTGCATTTTTTTTTCGCACACTCTCCTTTTGCCTTGGCCGCCCCGTAGGGTTTTCAACCAAGCCTTTCTTTTGCTCTTTTTTTTTTAATTTTTTTTAACAAAGGTGCCCTTTTCAAGTTTTCACCTATGAGGTCCAAGTAAACGGCAAGGTGTGGGAGTAAACGGAAGACGTCTGGCTAAGTAATCGCCTTTCCCAATGCATGTGAACTTTAGTTTTCAAAGTTTTTTGGCATCAGTAAGGCTGCCTTCCCTATAATTGGGATAGACATGTTAACATCAACTGCCGAGACCGCACAAACTGCTCCATTTAAGCCTATGCAGAACTTAGGATAGTTAGGGTCAAAATGGGTTAAGTTGTGTGACTGGTAAAGATTGGGATTATCTTAACAAAAACTTGCCTCAGTTTAAGATGGGCATTTTGGTTGGAAAGAACATAGCTACAAGGGATGGAAGAGCGGGTTTGTGATCTGAGAAAAAATGGTTATGTCCTTTATCTAAAAGAATTGCCCTAGTTTTGGGCTGAGAGTCTTACTTAAAGGCAACTGACTGAACTGGGGAAATAGATTTGAAAAAATTGCCCCAGTTTTATTATAACAAAGCTGAGTTTTGTTGGGCATTTGTTTTGGTCAGCCTCTCAAACTTTTTTTTTTTTTTGTTTTTTTGTTTTTTTTTTGTTTTTTGTTTTTTTTTTGCCAACCAAAAGCAAAAATTTTCCCCAACATTGCAAATGAGTTCAGTTCCAATTTGTTTTTACAGCAAAGGATAGGGACAAAGCACAATTGAAACGAAAGATAGGCAAATAAAGAGGAGAGATATAAAAGGATTTAGTCCGGATGTGGGTGAAAAGGGAAAGAAAACAACAGGTGGAATTCTATCCGACGTTCTGCAATGACTTAAAGGTTCACAGTCTGCCAAATCAGATGAAAAACTTTTTGACCATGTCCGCATTTATCGATTGGGGGAAAACCTGTCCATCCATCTCCGTAAGGATAAGAGCTACTCCTGATAATACTTTGTGTACAATGAATGGACCCTGCCAGTTAGGAGCAAACTTGCCCTTTGCTTCGTCCTGTATTGGCAATATGCGTTTCAAGACTAGATCGCCAGCCTGAAAATGTAACTGGGCTTGACTTTCTTGTTGTAAGCTCGGGCCATCCTCCGTTGATAACATTGGCCATGACACACAGCTATTAGCCGTCTTTCATCAATGAGTGCAAGTTGTTCATGTCTGAGCCGCACTCATTCTGCATCTTCTAACTCAGTCTCCATAAGAATGCGTAGAGAAGGGATCTCTGCTTTCACAGGCAAAACAGCTTCCATTTCGTACATGAGGGAGTAAGGTGTTGCCCCAGTAGATGTCCTGATGGCAGTCCGATAACCCAGCAATGCATATGGCAGCTTTTCATGCCAATCACGCTGACTGTCAACCATCTTTCGAATAATTCTCTTAAGATTCTTGTTAGCTGCTTCAACCGCCCTATTCATTTTTGGCTTGTAGATGGTGGAATTCTGATGCTTAATCTTGAATTAGGCACGAAGACCATCTACTATGTCATTGTTCAGGTTTTTGGCATTGTCGGTAACCAATGTATCCGGGATCCCAAAGCGGCAAATGATGTTCTTTCGAATGATGAACTCCGCCACTACCTTTTTTGTTACGTGCTTATAGGATTCAGTCTCGACTCACTTAGTGAAATATTCAATCGCTACCAGAATGAAGTGATGACCATTAGAAGCTGGCGGCTCGATCAATCCAATGACGTCCATTCCCCAAATTGAACAGGGCCATGGAGTAGTGATGTTGTGCAATTCAGTTGGTGCTGCCCTTATCTCATCCCTGTGCATTTGGCACTTAACACACCTGCGGACAAATTTGATGCAATCATGCTCCATAGTAAGCCAGAAATAGCCTGCTCTCATTATCTTCTTAGCTAATAAGTGCTCGTTCATGTGTGGCCCACAAACTCTCCTATGAACATCCTCCATAATGTAAGCGGCCACTTTCTTATCAACGCACCTCAGAAGACCCAGATCTATCGTCCTTCGATAAAGTACATTGCCATTTAAAAAGAACTTGATTGACATTCGGCGTAGGAACTTCTTATCCGAAGTACTAGCCCTTAGAGGATTGCTACCTTTATCCAGAAACTCCTTGATATCATGAAACCAAGGAAATCCATCAGATTCTGCCTCAAGAGTGCAACAGTACCCTGGCTTTTCCCGCACCTGAATGGTAATGGGTTCTATCACTGTGACGTCTGGATGGCTGATCATTGAAGATAAGGTAGCCAGAGCATCGGCAAATACATTCCTAGATCGGGGTATGTGAGTGAATTCCAAAGCATCAAATTGTCGACCTAGTTTGAGAATACTACAGTGATATGGCATGATTTTAGAATCCCTGGTTACCCAGTGCCCTAGTGTCTGATGGACGAGCAAATCTGAATCACTAAACACAGCTAACTCTTTAATACCCATGTCCAATGCCATTTTCAGACCAAGTATGCAAGCCTCATACTCTGCCATGTTGTTCGTACACGGAAACTGTAACTTGGCTGTTGCTGGGAAGTGTCTGCCATCTGGTGATATCAAAACTGCTCCTATGCCCTCACCGAAAGTGTTGGATGCACCATCAAAGAATAGCCTCCATAGAATGTGGACATTCATCTTTCATGTCTTCAGCAGTGCAAATGAATAAGATGTCTTCGTCCGGAAAGTATGTGTGCAAGGGTTGATAATCATTCTCCCTTGGGTCCTCAACAAGATGATCTGCTATCGCTTGTCCTTTGACAACCTTTTGAGTAGTGAAGATGATATCGAATTCTGCTAACAACATCTGCCATCTAGCCAAGCGTCCAGTCGGCATAGGCTTCTCTAACAGATAGCGAAGGGGATCACACCTGGAAATGAGATAAGTGGTATGACCCAGTAGATAATGCCTTAGCCGTTGGGAGGTCCAAACCAATGCACATCATGTTCACTCCAAAAAAGAATAATTGGCTTCATGGACTATAAACTTCTTGCTTAGATAATAGATAGCCTGTTCTTTTCTGCCCGAATTGTCGTGCTGCCCCAAGACACAACCCATGGATCCGTCCAAAATTAACAGATACATGATTAATGGCTTCCCTGGCTTTGGGGGTGACCAACACAGGAAGGTTCAAACCAATTAAAGATAATCTTTGATTTTGTCAAAAGCCTATTGACAGTCATCATTCCAGTACATCGGTGCATTTTTTCTCAACAGTTTGAACAAAGGTTCACAAGCAGCTGTCAGCTGAGCAATGAAGCGACCAATGAAATTGATTTTTTCCAAGAAGCTTTTTACGTCTTTCTGAGTCTTTGGCGCAGACATATCACGGATAGCTTTGATCTTTGCTGGGTCTATCTCAATTCCCCGCTTACTGACAATGAAACCTAATAACTTTTCAGAAGGAGCTCCAAAGGCGCACTTTGCTGGGTTCAACTTCAGATTATATCTCCTCATCCTCTCAAATACCTTCTTAAGATTAGTCAAGTGATCCTCGGCCTTCTTGGATTTGATAATGATGTCATCGACATAGACCTCCATTTCTTCGTGTATCATGTCATGAAACAAGGTGGTCATAGTGCGTTGATATGTTGCACCAGCATTCTTGAGTCCAAATGGTATAACTCTGTAGCAGAATGTCCCCCAAGGAGTAAATCCAACTGAATGCTGTCTTTTCCCTGTCTTCCTCGTCCACTAGGATTTGGTGATACCCAGCAAAACAATCGACAAAAGTCTCCATCTCATGGCAGGCAGCACTGTCTAGACATGATGTGAATGTTAAGGACAGGGGAAAATCATCCTTGAGACTGGCCTTGTTTAAGTCTCGATAGTCGACACAAACTCTGACCTCCCGGTCTTCTTGATTGGCACCATATTGGAAAGCCAAATAGGATACCGGGATACAATGATGATTGTGGCATTAAACTGCTTGATGATTTGTTCTTTGATCTTTAAGCTCATTTCCGGCTTAAACTTCCTTGGCTTCTGCTTTACAGGCGGGCATTTAGGATTGGTGGGGAGTTTGTGAACCACGACATCTGTTGAAATGCTGGGCATATCGTCATAAGACCAGGCAAAGACGTCTAGGAACAAAATCAAAAATTCTATCATCTCTTTCTTCTACCCTCTGGTCAAGTGTATGCTGATTTTAACCTCTCTTACGTCCGTGTCTATGTCCCAATGTTTACTGTTTCTATTTCTTCCAAGTTAGGCTTTGGTTTTTCCTTGTGTCGCTCGAATTCATTTTCAATATCACACTCGTCCTCACCACTCTCAGACTGTGTAAAATCAGGGTCGGGTGTGATATCGAAATTGCACTCATCGACCTCATAAACTGTAGTATCTGAAGGATCAAAAGCATTGATTTTGGGCCATCTGGGAGAAAATAAAGCATGAAATGAAAGAAAACAAAATGAGCTAAAACATCTTAAAAAAAAAAAGTTCTCTTTAATCGAAGATTTGTATAAGTGATCCTAGAGAACATAAACTTGACATTCATTGGCCATCCTATAAAAATCAATTGTCTTCAAAATTCACCTCCAAAATAGATGAATAAGATGAATGAGGAAGGCAATATCATGATTGCACTTGCTTTACTAATCAAATTGTTTTCAAGATTCATCTCCAAAACAGATGAATGAGATGAATCATGAATACAATGATGTGAATGCACCTACTTCTATGACTAGATGGCATAAACAAAAAGACTTAAGAAGTAAAAAACATACATACAAAGATGAAATTAAAAGGAGCAAAACTAAAATCAATATCCTTTCAAATTTACCGAAACTCCCTATGACTGGGGAGATCATCAGATGTCCAGTTGTGAAGTTGGTCGATCTCAGCAAATGGCAGCTCAGTGTCATCCTTCTCCGTCTGCTCTTGAATAATTACCCCCGCAAAAAATTCGGCTACCACTTAGATAAGATCCTCATTTTCAGCCTCATCTGCATCAAGAGCCATAATGGCTGCAGAATGTGGAAAAGTAATCTTAAGAGGTGGAATGACCATAGGCAATGCTCGACCTTCTTTTTCAGCTCTCTTCAGCTTCTTAATCTCCCTCAGCTGCCTGGCATTCAGGCGAAAACCGACCCCAAATGTATTCATCTGCGTTGGTAGCTCAATAGGGTGTATTATGCCTTGCAAATTCATCCCCAAACTTTGGCTGATGCGATATCCTCCACGCAGCATTTCCTTTGCAATCATTACACTCGCCTTATCCTAGACAGCTTTCATTGATGACTGCTCTCCAGGCTCTCGGCTGACAGAGACCACATCATAAGCTAAGAAAGGCACTGGAGTGTCACTGCTCTCCCCAACTTCCTCCTTGACCATCATGGCGTGGTCATCTTCGATAAATACAGTAATCAGCTTAAACTTGTAAATGAATTTAACCCTTTGATGCAAAGATGGCGGAATAGCCCCAGCAGAATGGATCCAGGGACGTCCCAGCAGCAAATTATATACTCCAACACATTGGAAGAACCTGGTATAGTGATCTGATGAGCAGTTGGCCCCACTTCTAAAATAAGGTTTATCTGATAAGTGGCTTAGATGTGAGGGGCGGCAAATTTTCCTAGGGTCATGGTTGATTGCAATCCTGTACCATGAGAGATTTCCAGTTTATCCAATGTCTTCAAAGGACAAATATTTAAAGCTGACCCATTATCAACCATGACCCTAGGAAAATGCCGCCCCTCACATCTCAACCGAGATGAATAGAGCCTTGTTGTGATCGCTCCCTTCAGAAGTTAAGTCATCATCAGAAAAACAAATTTGGTTTGATGCCAGCACACTGCCCACTAACCCAGCAAGTTTGTCAGTGGTAATGTCACGAGGCACATGAGCCTCACTCAAAATCTTCAATACTGCCTCCCTGCGTAGCTCGGATGTTAACAATAAGCTGAGCATAGAAATTTGTGAGGGTATCTTATTCATTGCTCAACTACGAATATTCACTTTTTTGATCAATCTTATAAAGTCCTCCACATCTTTGTGCCTTTCTGACCTTAGGGGCTGCATGGGCTCTTTACCTTTGTTGGATTGTCCAGCCTCAAAACTGTTGTCATTTGTGATTCGGCCTGACCTTGTGACAGCGACACTTCCTCCTCAGAAATTGGCCTTCCACCGACTATCACAGCTGAGGGTTGATAATTCCACGGCACTGCATGTGTGCTCTCAATTGGCAATTGTATTGGCAGTTCAATCACAACGGGCTCCTGCCTGGATTCTACCTCAAACGGATCCATGTCTATGATAAAAGGCTCAGATGACTCCAAATCCAAATAAAACGGTTTGGTCTGAGTCATTGTCACTTCTTTGACTGCTCCTTCTTCCTCTTCCGTCTCTGCTTCTATACAAACCATCCCAACATGAGGCTCATGCAGTGGCAGCGGATTAGTGTTTACTTCAGGAGCCCTTTGTTCTGGCCTCCTAATGACAATCTTACGTGCATCGATCATATCCTGCACCTTGTTCTTCAACGTCCAATAATTAGCCGTGGAATGCCCTGGGGCTCCAGAATGATAGGCACAGTGGGCATTGGCGTCAAACCTATCCGAAACTCCCCCCGGATACTGAGGAGGAGCTATGGGATTCAATCTCCCTGCTGATCTCAACTGCTTATATAGTTGCTTAATGGGCCGTCTCAAGTTGGTAAAATTGTGGGGTGGTCTGCCATGTGATCTGGCTTGGTTGGAGTTTGGTGGAGGGAATTTGTTTGGCTGGTTGGGTGACAATTTTCTTTGATTGTTTGGGGATTGTGGTCTTGGATTATAATATGGGAGCTGCGGATTAGGCACGGGCATTTGTACTTGTGTTTGGTATACGGGTTGAAGGTAGTATTGAGGTGGTAGCGGAGGTGGTGCATAAAAAGGTTGTGGGTTAGGTCTTTGGTATTGATGGAAATTGCGTGGTGGTTGGCGGTTGGGTTGGTTGAAAATAAAAGTCACTTCATCTTCCTTCTTGTCAGCCTTCTTGCTCGGGGGTTTCTTAGCCACAGACGTGCTCCCCTGCATGGACTATATCTGAAGTCATGTCAATAATTTTTTTGCTTTTCAAGCCCCTTTCAACAGCCTCTGCTTGCTGGATGATTTCTGAAAAGGATTTGCCAATAGACCCAGTCAATTTTTCATAGTAAGGAGGTTCTTGCGCATCAATAAAAAGTTTGACCATCTCAGTCTCAGTCATAGGTGGGCTCACTCTAGCAGCTAATGCCCTCCATCTTTTCACATACTCACGGTAATCCTCTTATTTTACAGAGGGCTTCTTCTTTAAGTTCATCAGAGCAAAACGGTCCGGCTCTAGGTCACGGTTAAACTCATACTGTTTCACAAAAGCATTTGCCAAGTCCGTCCAATCCTGCAATTTTTTGGGATCAAGCATTAAATACCATGATAACGCATCTCCCTCCAAGCTTCTGGCAAATACCCTCATTGCTATCCGAGGGTCGCTTGTCGGATTCCCCAGCAAGTTGCAGAACATTTTAAGGTGAGCTACCGGATCTCCAGTGCCATTGTACTTTAGAAATTTTGGGACCTTAAATTTTGGCGGTAATTACATTCGTGGAATAGACATAGATCTTGGTAGTCAATAGCTCCAAATTTATCTGTCCCCTATTGTTGCTTCATGAAAATATCGAACCGCTCCATTCTTTTCAATAGGGCATCATTGACAGCCGGGGCGGTGGTGGCATTAATTCAGCTTTCCCTCCTGGGGTATACTCCAACTCAAGAGGAGGTGGTGGTGGTGGAACTCGATCTGTCAGTGGTCTGGCACTGGAATTGGAAGAGGTTGATTCTGTGGTGGTGGGGGTAGCGGCATTCCCATGCCAGGATTAGGCATATGAGGAGGCAGCATCTCCTGATTGGCGGGGTGAGGCCCATAAGTTTGCCTGTACCATTGTATTTCTTGGTTCATACTGGCCATAGCAGCCATCATAGATTTTAAACTATCTTAAGCAACTCGCCATCTCGGGTTTTTTTCGCCTGAATGCCAGGCAGCTCTTTTGCTGGTACGGTGCTCATACTGTCTTCAAATCAGAGTTTACGTGCACGCGAGCGGGTATAAATAGGGCTGAGTTGGGCAACTATTTTGACACTTAGTACCTTCATATTAAAACATAATAATAAAAAAAAAGAAAATTTAGATATATATAAACAAACATAATCATAAGTTTACAGCATAAAACGTGGTTCCTTCCCCAGGAACCCTAAAAAAAAATAAAAATAAAAAAAGCTCTAAAAGAGACGAAGCTCGTTTGAACTTATTCGGCGAGCTCCTTTAGCTCGCTTAGTTATGGTCTCGTATCTTCATCATTTGCTCCTCGTACCGTAGAAGCTTGCTACGTGCCCGATTCAGCAGCCCCATTGTGCATTAGGCGTCCCAGATCATCGGCCATCTCGGTGCATGCCCTCTTTCAGGTTGTATTCCTGCTCTCGAATACAGGATTGCTGTTCTTGAAGTCTTTTGTAAGCTTGCCTGTGCTTATCTAGAGCTATCTTCGTTCTCACTCATGTAGTAAATAGGGCACTTTGGTCGCCTTTCCAATTACTCGAGCAGAACTCATCTGCATGAAATACATGTTAGCCTTACCTGAGGCCTGTACCCCTTCAGAGCCTTTATAAAATGAACACGCAAGCTTGCAAATCCCATTGTAGGTTATGTACCTAGGGATAGGTATGCAATTCTATACACAGGGTATCCGACAGGGTATCCCTTCTACGGCTAATGATATGCAATAAGTAGCCTACGGTGGCCCTACAACGCTGGGGTTAGCCTAAATGCACACAAGGGATAATAAAAAACTTTGGAAACATGTCGCGGGGGTGGGTCTCCTATTTGGGTCTGGCAACCATATGCCTTTGACCCTACCTAAGGCTTATGCAATGCAAAAATCAAAATTTACTCTTTCTTGCGGGAAGTAGATACAAATTACATGGCCAAAGTAAATCATACGAATCAGAAAAACTAATTACTATTACATAACAAAATTGTAAAGCTATTTACTATTATAAGCCAGATAAATGGGTGGGTTCTACCGCCTCGTGTCTAGTGTCCTAAACAAGGTCCACACAGTTCTGCCCTATGGTTTAAGCTATATGACTATGAGGCTTGGCTTACTAATGCAATTTAGATGGGCTTGGTTCCCGAACCTTCAGACTTTGGGCCCAAAAAAAAATCAGTCAATTTCGATGGGCCTTATCGTCGGTGGTCAGGTGATCGCCACAGATACCGTTGCGTGCACATTGTGTCACGGCCGCATATCTGGGTAGATCATCTTAATTCCTACAGGGAATGTGGGAAGGACACCTAGTGCACAAAAATAGGACATGCAATAAATGAGACATGTGTTATGCTGTGTTTACTTGGAGGCGATAAGATTCACACATTTTAGCGCGTTTGGCTCTAAAGGTTTGATGCACCCCAACACCCCAAAAATTGCCCCCAAATTAACCACAAACAGGTATAATAGCAAAATATATTAAAACATGTACAATAAAGCAAGAACATGTACAATCGAGCAAACGGGTACTCCAGACAGCAAACATAGTGAAATATAGTAAAATAATTTGAAAAGAACAAATAAAGTAACACATAGCATGTGGCACATAAAACGAGACCCAAAATCCGTAAACCAGCACACAAGACAGCAAAAATGGTGAAATACGGTAAAAATAAGTGTAAAGTAATTGAAACAGAACAAATAAAGTAACACATAGTATGTGGCACGTAAAACGAGACACAAAAATCTGTAAACCAGCACACAAGATAGCAAAAATGGTGAAATACGGTAAAACAAGTGTAAAGTAATTGAAAAAGGAACAATTAAAGTAACACGTAGCATGTGGCACGTAAAACGAGACACAAAAATCCGTAAACCAGCACACAAGACAGCAAAAAATGGTGAAATACAGTAAAACAAGTGTAAAGTAATTGAAAAAGAACAATTAAAGTAACACTTTACACATGGCACGCAAAACGAGGCATAGAGTCGGTAACATCGCACACAAAATCGATAAAAATTAGTCGATTTATAATGAACGGGGTAAAATTGAGAGAAACGCGTTAAAATCATGTGCCCGAATTCTCAAAGTCCCCAGTGGAGTCGCCACGCTGTCGCACCTTCCCACAACCCGTGGTCTGGCCGGCACCTTTGGGACTTATTTTTACCATCTGTGGTGCTCGTGAAATAGGTGATTAAATGCAAAAGTCTTATTTACTATTACAAACATAAATTACCTACTTACTATTACCAATTTAAATGAATCACCTATTTACTATTACATAATGGGGCTTTAAATGCGACTATGAATTGTACAAAAATAAAGTCTAAGCTAGGGAATACAGGATTGGAGTCGGCACCCGGTGTGTTGGTGCCCCGGGACACAAAAATACATCAAAATTTAAAGAAAAAATAAACCCTAGTCTAGATTGACTCCTGGTCCACGTAATTCAAAAAACATGAGTTCGGGAATCCTGTTGTAAAATGGGAAGGTTTGGGATATATTTGAATTTTCCTCGGCACCTACTTTACCCGGCGTTGGACCGGTTGCATGATTTTATCGCGTTTCCCTTTTCAATTTTAGTATTCATTATTGCCGACTTTGTAGCGTACGTGTGCTTAAGATAGTTTAAAAGTAATAAAATGTGTACATATTAATGAGGAAATGAAAATAAATGGTAAATAAAAATATTGACAGGTAAATTTAGCCCGGGGTCCAATTTAAAGTTGCACACATTTAGCTTGTAGTGCCCTTTAACTCCCAAAGGGCAAAACAGTCGTTTGTCATGCACGCCATAGTTTACTTCTAGTCCGATTTCATATTATTGATACAGAATTAATAAGTCATAGACTAAATTGAGTTTGATTCAAATATTTAATGTCTAGTCGTGCAACTAAACAAATTTGAGGACAGAAGAGTAAATTCACATCATTTAACAAGTAAGAAAAAGCATAAATATTATATCGAGACCAACAAACATAAAAAATAAAGCACAATCATCACAAAAGAAACTAATCGAAAAATATGTGCAAAATCAGAGACTATTTACAATTTGATGCTCATAAGGGCAAAATGGTAATTTCACAATCAAAGGGTAATTAAACATATTAAAATGTCAAACAAAAATCAAATTAAAGCTTGGTGGTTATTGTCATTAAAAATGTAACTTAGAAGAAATTTGAAAAGAAAAAAAAAATTAAGTCATAAATAATGTAAAAATAGTAAGATAAGCATTTTGTCACCAAAACAATCGATTCAAAAGCCCATTTAACTCACCTCAACCTCAGGAATGTGGTGGAATTGGTTATGCTTGGCTTGGAGTACGTTTGAGCCGAATTAATTCCATGCTTTCGGCACCTCCAAGCTTCCGGTTGATGAACCAGCCTTCTTCCACCACGTTTTTCACCCACCAAATGAACGATTTTCTTGATCTTTACAAAGAGAAGTTGTAGTCCCAGGTACCCTCTACAACTTTTACTCTTTGAGTTTAGTCTAATTCTTCTTATATCGCTTGGTATCTTGGCTCAAAGTTGGCTGTCTGGTAAATTTTCCAGACTTGGAAAAATTTCTCTTTTTTTCTGCAGATTTTCTTGGCCACCAGCCTGATTCTACCACGTTTTTGACCCTCCAAATGAATGATTTTGCTTAAGCTTTACAAAGAGAAGTTGTAGTTCCAGGTACTCTCTACAACTTTTCTTCTTTGAGTTTAGTCTAATTACTTTTCGATCGTTTGGAATTTTCACTCAAATTTGGCTGTCTGGAAAATTTTCCAGACTTGAAAAATTTCTCTCTTTTCTTTTCTGCAGAAATTTCGTCCCCCCACATAAGACTGATTTTTTTTGCTTTATAAAGAGGGGTATGTTTGGATTGAGTGTAAAAATGGTCAAAGACCATTCCTTGTCATGTTGGGATATGGGGCATCTGAAATTTGGTGAGAATGGGTGAAAAAACGCAGAGAAAAACATGGCCAAAACAGATCTGTCGAGTTGACTGTCCGGCGCGTGAACAGTACGCGCGGTACTGTTCACGCGCTGATTTTTTTTTTTTTAATATTTATTTTTTTTTTTTTTTGGAAAAATCTAAAAACTTAAAAATATTAAAACTCATTCTTTGTATTTGAAAAATGCATGAAACACATAATAATTAAACACCATAAGACAAATTAAGAGGGAATTAAAGGATAAATTAAGAGGAAATCAAAGAGCAGGTTAAAAAGAAATTAAAAGTGAAATTAAAAAAATTGAGAGTCAAATTAAAAAGAAAATAGGGGAGAACTTAAGGGGCAAAAATAAGTGTCTACAGCTTGCCCCTCTTTGCCAGAGTGTCGAAGAGGATCGAAGAAACTCTAGGCAAAGATTGTAGACACCGCATGACTGGATCTTGCCTAATTCCAATCATGCAACAAAATTTGCCACATGACAACATTAAGCTCATGAGGTCATGAAAGAGGAAATTCACCATCTTGACAAACACACTGGGAAGATTAGGTCTATCTATTCATCCAGAGCGCAAAAGTCTTCATTGGGGGAAAGAAGTGAACAAAAAACAAAAAACAAAAACGCCCAGTTTAATGAACCATAAAAGACATAAATGAAACTTGGAAACAAGAATGAAATCCCGATCTGGTGTTTATCGGGAGTACAGTGACTTAGAATGAAACGTAGCTGTGAATGACAAAGAAAACTAACTTGACATAACATGCAAATGCCACTGGTAATGAAACTCAACAAGCAATGTGAATTAAAAGCTCGACTTTGTATCATCAAGGCAAGGTTATGTAAATACGAATGAAAACCCAACTTTATGTCATCGGGGTAAAGACATGTAAGTTAAAATGAAAACCCGACTTTGTGTCATCGAGGTAACAAGAGTGAAATGAAAACCCAAACGGTGAGTTTGTCGGGTAATGCAAACTTGAAATGAAAGCCGAAATTCGTTTATCGGTTGATACAGAAATGCAAACCTCAAATTCGTTTATCAGGTTAATAGAATGGAAACCCGAAATTCGTTTATCGGAGATGAAAATGCAAACCTGAAATTCGTTTATCAGGTTATGAAAATGAAAATGAGAACCCGAAATTCGTTTATCGAGTGATGCAGAAATGCAAACTGAAATTCATTTATCAGGTTAGTGAAGATGGAAATGAGAACCCGAAATTCGTTTATCGGGTGAAAATGCAAACCTGAAATTCGTTTATCAGGTTATGAAAATGGAAATGAGAACCCGAAATTTGTTTATCGGGTGATGTAGAAATACAAACCTGAAATTCGCTTATCAGGTTAATGAAGACGGAAATGAGAACCCGAAATTCATTTATCGGGTGAAAATGCAAACCTAAAATTCGTTTATCAGGTTAATGGAATGGAAATGAGAACCCGAAATTCGTTTATCATGGTTAATGAAGATGGAAATGAGAACCCGAAATTCGTTTATCGGGTGATGCAGAAATGCAAACCTGAAATTCGTTTATCAGGTTAATGAAAATGGAAATGAGAACCCGAAATTCGTTTATCGGGTGATGCAGATATGCAAACCTGAAATTCATTTATCAGGTTAATGAAGATGGAAATGAGAACCCGAAATTCGTTTATCGGGAGTGCAAACGCAAATCTGAAATTCATTTATCAGGTTAATGTAGATGAAAATGAGAACCCGAAATTCATTTATCGGGTGAAAATGCAAACCTGAAATTCGTTTATCAGGTTAATAGAATGGAAACCCGAAATTCGTTTATCGGGGATGAAAATGCAAACCTGAAATTCGTTTATCAGGTTAATGAAAATGGAAACTCGAAATTCGTTTATCGGGGATGAAAATGCAAACCTAAAGTTCATTTATCAGGTTAATGAAAATAGAAATGAGAACTCGAAATTCGTTTATCGGGTGAAAATGCAAACCTGTAATTCGTTTATCAGGTTAATGAAAAATGGAAATGAAAATCCGAAATTTGTTTATCGGGTGAAAATGCAAACCTGAAATTCGTTTATTAGGTTAATGAAAAATGGAAATGAGAACCCAAAATTCATTTATCGGGTGAAAATGCAATAAGTATGATACATACACAGAGCCATGTCATTGGGCTTACCCATTTAATGAAGTGTAAAAGGCAACTAGTAATTAACCCTAATCATGACTGGATTGTAAACTGGGACATTAAGCCCTAAACGGTAAATGACAGCATTATTTAAACTGAGAGCTTTGACTGGGAACGCGCTGAATTTTTTATTTTTTATTTTAATTAATTTTTTTTTTTAATATTTTTTTTTTTGAAAAATCTAAAAACTTAATAATATTAAAACTCATTCTTTTTATTTCAAAAATGCATAAAACACATAATAATTAAACACCGTAAGACAAATTAAGAGGGAATTAAAGGATAAATTAAGAGGAAATCAAGGAACAGGTTAAAAAGAAATTAAATTAAAAGGGAAATTAAAAAGAAAATTGAGAGTCAAATTAAAAGGAAAATAGGGGAGAACTTAAGGGACAAAAATAAGTGTCTACAGATACCTGTAACTATAACGATGCATAATAATTACTCAAGGATGAGTTGATAGTTTAAGAAGGCCTTGTAATAATTTGGGGACTAAATAATTGTTTTTGAAAATGTTTATGGACTTTTGTGGTAAATAACCCAATTAGGTACCATAGATAGGGTTAAGAAAGATGAGCTCGGAATCATATCTTTGTTATGAAGGAGCTAAAAATCAAATTTTTGTTTTTAATTACACAACAGATTATGATACTAAAATTCTTAAAATATCTTCAACAAAGACAAGGAAAAAAAATCTTGATGTAAATGTTAAAGATATTTTCCATTACAACATCTTACATCCAATTAGAAGGTCCAACCAAAACGGGGTCAACAAAATAATAAGGATGTTGCAATATTTAAAAATTTTTAATTACACTTTCCCCTTTATAAATTTCTAGACTGTGTTTTAATTTTTCCCTATAAGAATTTATATATTTTGCCCTTCCTAACTATCAGTCAAACCCAACAGTTAATGAAGCATTATAGATTGACACAGATTACTAAATTACTTTCAAATAGTTTTTTGGTCAATTATAGTTTACCTCTTGTAATTGCACAAAATTACATGTTGACTAATTTGATTTGATAAGTTAGACTTTTAGGATCTTTGACTAATCTGTTTGATTTAATTCGGTAGATTTTTAGGACCTTAATTATATAGATTAATCTTATCTATATATTTAGAGATTAGCATTATTGCCTAGTTAAGCTATATCTTTTGTGTATATATATTGCTTTGTACATTCTATAAACAGATAAGAGAGAAGAAATAAAATCTCCTTCTCTAAAATTCTTCATGGTATCAAAGCTAGTGCTATGTTTCTAGAGGTGAGTTTCTTCTTTCCTAGCACTAGGTTTGATTTTTTTAGTAAAGGAAACTAAGGGCTAGGTCAAAGGTTGACACACCCAATTTTGTCACTGAAAACCACTGCGCGTGTCACCTCTTCCAATCACTATTTTTTGGCGATTCTTTTTTAGGTCATCTTGGTAGTCAATTCCAACTCTAGCTAGTAGTGTCCTGGCCTTTTTCTCCTTCTCTTGCTTCTATGATGGATAACGCAAACAACCAATTGAAATGAAAAACAGCCTGGTGGATGAGAGTTCCTCACTTCAAATTTATCCTGTGAAGCTAGAAGGAACTAGTTATCTTGCTTGGTCAAGATCCTATCTTCTGTTCATTAAAGCTAGAAGATTTCAAGGGTATATTACAGGATATCAATGTATAGTAGAGGCAACTGATTCCACCTATAATCAGTGGGAATATGAAAACTCTCTTATTATGTCGTGGCTTATCAATTCTATGTAGCCTTAGATTGCTCAGAGGTACTTATTGCTTAATAGTGCTCTAAAGATCTGGAATTCAGCATGTCACACTTATTCTTAAGTGGGAAATGATGCACAAGCTTATTTAGAATTATGGAATAAGATGCACGGAACCAAACAAGGTGAGATGACTATTGCTCAGTACTTTGCGAATTGAGTGGATTGTGACAAGAGCTTGATTATTAGCAAGATTTTCAAGCATCTTGAACTACGGATGTTGTAAGTTTCAAAAACATATAGAAAAAGAATGAATATATGATTTTTTGTGTTGGTTTGAATATTGAATATGATCAAATATATTCAAGTCCTTGGTAAAGACCCTTTGCCGTCTTTATGACAAACATATTCTCATGTACAACAAGAAGAAAGTAGGAGAAGTGCTATGATTTACACAGCACGAGTAGAAAAGTTAGGAATGGTTGCAAATACTTCCAATGAGCAAGCTAAGGCCAATAGTCATAACCCATCAGATAAAGATCATTTGCAGTATGACTATTGTGGAAAGCTACGACACACTAAGGAGACTTTCTAGAAGTTGCTTGATTGACCAACTTGAGGTCGTGGAGGAAAAAAAGTGAGCTCAACAAGTCTCTGAAAGCAAATCTGACTGAGGTAGCAGAATCATCTAGGGAGACAACTACCACTAGGGTTGTCTCTAATGAAGAAAAATAGAAGCTAAGGTGTCTTTTGTCGTAGATTGACTCCTCATCCACTGTGGCCTCCTTTAACTTTTGTGAGATAGTGCTTTTCTTACAAATAGTGATACTTGTTAATGGATTATAGACTCTAGAGCAAAATATACATATGACAGGCTCTTCAAAAGAATTTTTTACTTATTCTCCATTTCAAAAAGGAGACAATATCTGAATAGCCTATAGCTCTTTTACTCTTATATCTAAAACAGGTTCTATTAATTGTGCTCCTAATATTAGACTATCTTCTGTCCTTCATGTATCTTAGTTTCCTATTAATCTTTTGTCTGCCACTTCTATTACCAAAGCTCTTAAATGTAAAATTGAATTTTTTTCTACTCATGGTGTCATTCAGGAACTACAAATAGGAAAGAGGATTGGCATTCGTAGATTGCATGATGGCTAATAATTTTTTTTTGGAAGGATGTCATAACCTTGTTCCTGGCACAAACAAGCTTTTTGGGGTGAAAATAAGGATGTCAACCAACTGAAAATTCAATGGTAGGCGGTTAGGACATCCATCTTTTTTTGTCTTGAAGAAGTTATTTCCCAATTTTTTAAAGAAAACTAAGTTTGATTCTTTGGTTTTGTTTTGCTTGTGAGTTTGCTAAACATTCAAGGAACTCTTATCCTTTGAGTAAAAATAAAAGTATAGTTCCTTGTATGACCATTCACTCTTCTCTATGGGGACCTACTCAAACTATTTCATTACCTAGTCATACATGGTTTTTTACTTTTATTGATTGTTGTACTAGATTAACTAGGGTATATTTGATGAAAACAAAGAGTTCAGTGGTTTCTTGTTTTCAATTCTTTCACAAAATGATCTGTGCATAGTTTGATGCCAATGCTAAAATTTTAAGAGCAAATAATGGCACAGAGTACATGGATCATGGGTTTTGTGCTTAATTAGAGTCTAAATGGGATAATACACTAAACTAGTTGTGTTTACACTAGTACACAAATGGTGTTGTAGAAACAAAAACCAAGCACCTATTAGAAGTTGCTCAATCTCTCATGTTTACCATGAATCTTCCAAAAACCTATTGCGGAGATGCAATTCTTTCAGCTGCATATCTTATTAATAGGATGCCTCTCAAAGCTCTTAACTTTAGGAGTCCTTCAGAAGTTCTACAAGGTAAAGCTTTCTATACTGTTCCTCTGTAAGTTTTTGGATGTGTCTGTTTTGTGCATACTAGAAATGCTGGGCTGTTAGAACTTAGATCTCTTAAATGTGTGTTTGTTGGCTACTTTCCAACTCAAAAAGAATACAAGTGTTTACATCCTTCTTTTAGGAAACACATTGTGAGTATGGATGTTACTTTCAAGGAATCTAAGTTGTATTTCAGTCCACCCTAATCAGCTCTTCAGGGGGAGAATGAGAAAGAAGAGATAACATCTGGACCTATAATCCTTAATAGTCCTATTTAGACCAGGGAGTTCTATTCAGGGAGAGACTCTTGTTAAAAATACTGGGCATTTGGATAGACCAAATTTAAAGAGGTACCCAAGAAAAGACAAGATAGATAAAGCCATTATGCAGCCTATACCTTGTCAAGAATCAATCCTAAATCTAGAACCTTCCACTACTGACTTTTTTAATCCTGGTTCCACTAATAATTTGGATAAGCCTATAACTCTCAGGAAAGGAGTCAGGTCTTGTATTAAACACTCCATATCTAACTTTGTTTCCTATTATTCCTTCTTTTTTTTTTTCTTATAAAGCCATTATCTTGTCTATTCTTTTGTGTCTATTCCACAGGATTGGAAAGAGACTTATCATGAATCTAGGTAGAAAGAAGCAATAATTGAAGAAATGAAAGCCTTGAAAATAATGAGACTTGGGAACTTGTCACTCCTCCAGTAGGAAAGAAATTGGTTGGTTGTAAATGAGTATTCATTGTGAAACATAAGGCTAATAGTTCAATTGGAATATACGAATTTTGTTAGGTTGGTGGCCAAGGGATTCACTCAAACTTATGGGGTAGACTACCAGGAGACATTTGCCCCTATTGCTAAAATGAACACAATCAAAATTCTATTATATTGTGCTACCAACCTTGATTTGGATTTACAGCAGTTCGATTCAAAAACTATCTCCTTGTCTGGAGATTGAAAAGAAGAGGTGTAAAGGGAGATTCCTCAAGGTTTTGGTGATGAAAGAGAACAAAAAGAAAAGTGTGTAGATTGAAAAAGACCTTGTACGATCTAAAGTAGTTCCCTAGAGCATAGTTTGATAAATTAAGTAAGACTATGATCTCCTTTGAATATCAACAGAGTAATGCTGATTATACCTTGTTCATAAAGCACTATAGAGGTAAGGTCATACTACTTATAGTTTTATGTTTATGATATTGTGGTGATTAGAGATGATAAAGAAGAAATGACTCAATTAAAAAAGCTCCTAGCTCAAGAGCTTGAAATCAAGGATTAGGAAACTTGTAATATTTTAGTTGGGAATTGAAGTTGCCAAAGAAAAGGGAATCTTTATTTCTCAAAGAAAAATATATGCTGGATCTCTTAGAAGAAACCGTTATGTTATGTTGCAAGCCGCAGAATCTCCTATTGAAAGCAGTCATGACCTACAAGCAGGAAATGGTGTATCAGTTGATCTAGGGAGATATTAGAGATCGGTAAGAAGACTGATTTGTCTCTCGCGTACCAAACCAAACACAGCATATGCGGTCAGCTTGGTAAGCCAATATATATATGATCCTCGTGAATCTCATTTGTAGACTGTTTTTCACATTTTGCAGTATATGAAGTCTACACTAGGAAAAGGACTTCTTTTCTCCAAACATGACCACCTCTAGATAGAAGCCTTTACAGATACTGATTAGGCGGTATCTCCAAATGATAGGAGATCAACATCTAGATATTGCATGCTTATGGGAAGAAACTTTGTCACTTGAAGAACCAAGAAGTAAAGTGTGGTTGCTCAGTCAATTACTGAAGCAGATAGAGTATAGAGCTATGGAACAAGGAGTTTGAGAACTAGTGTGGCTACAAAAATTAATAGAAGAGCTAAAGTTGTTGAGAAAGGATAATATATCTTTATTTTGTAACAACAAAGTTGCCATCAGTATAGCACATAATCTAGTTCAACATGACCGCATAAAGCACAGAGATTGATCATCATTTCATAAAAGAGAAATTGACAGACGGTTCCCTGAGTATATTTCTTGTGACATCAAATAAATATCTGGCTGATGTGTTTAATAAAGGGTTTAACAAGTCCTTCCACACTTTGGTCTGGAAGTTGGGCATGTGCGATATCTGTGCACCAACTTGAAAGGGGGTGTTGACTAATTTGATTTGATTAGGCAGATTTTTAGGACCTTTAACTATTTGTTTGATTTAGTTAGGCAAATATTTAGGACCTCATATGTGTTGTTAGAGATTACCCTTATCTCTATTTTTTTTGTGTATAAATACAGCCTTGGACATTCTATAAACAGATAAGAAAGATAGAAATAAAATCTCCTTCTATAAAATTTTTCATTATATTTTGATAACCTTAGAATTAAGGTTATTTTATACTTAGTTATGGTATTTTTGAGTCTTATTTATTGTATTTTTGTGACGTTATTGTGTAAGTTTGGTTTTTAGGTGTTAGTCATGTTTTTAGTATTGATCTATGTTTAGATTAGACACTTATTATGGCTTAATCTTGACATGCAGGTCGACAGTAGGATTGTGTTAGGAAGGAGCCAGTAGCGTGGAGAAGGCAAGATGCAAAGGCTGGAAAAAATGATTAGACAGATAGTTCCCTGCGACGAAGAATTCCAAGGTCAAGTGATCCGCGCAGTGAACCAACTGAATTGGGAAACAGTCAACTTGTTTGCCATGGCGAATATCCCGGCAGCAGTTTGGGAAGCTTCAATCTTCGCTTGTTTTTAGTTTTCTATTCATGTTAGGACTTTAGTTAACAGTTGTTTTGATTAGGAATGACTCCTAATTTTTAGAAGTTCAGTAAGGTGGAAACAATTACGTATATTTTTTGGAAGCAAAGGACACAATTCTCTTCTTAGTTTTTTTATCGCTTTCTCTGTCTAGTTAAAGTTTATACTTTTCTATTGTTCTAGCTTCATATTTGATAATTTTAGAGACGAAGTTCAATTTTAATTCAAGAATTCTTAGTTCGAATATTTCATAGAAATTTCTTTCCTTTCTGTTATTTTAATTCTTGAAGTTATTATTTATTTTATGCAATTTGTAGTAGTAAACCCTAGTTTCACGGTATATTCAATCTCTTGCGATCTTTCCAATTCTTGTGTTTTTTATTTCAATAACTATTCACTAAATTCACTAGAGTTGAGTATGAGCAATGTGATTTTCTATGAATTAATTCAAATAACCATCAATCGACCAATTTCACTTTTGGATAGTAATTTGTACAAATTTGACTACTTTAGAGATTAACTAACTCTGCTTTTCGTTTGGTTAGTCGGAGTAACACGGAAGTCGATCCCTCATCATAGTCTTGTGTGAATAGATTAATTCGTGATCATGACTGATATGAGTATATAATTAGTTCATCATAATTCCTTATGCCAAAAGACTCTATCAAATTAGGACTAGGTCTAAGAAAAATCTTTCCCTAGACCAGTTAAATTGATAGATCCTAATTACGCGAAGAATTGGGCTTGAATTGATAGTTTGGAATTTAGCTTTCATTTAGTATAGTTGAGCCGATTTGTTGGAGTCTTGAAAGAATTCTGAGAAATTGCTAGCCTAGTACTTAACCTGCCTTTTTAATATTTGAAAACACGTTTCTCCATTCAGTTTTTCAATTAAATTCTGTTTTATTGCTAATTTAGTTTAGTAAAAAAATCCAAAAATACTCTTTCCACTCGTCTAGATGGAAATTGTCAAGTATTTTTGGTACTTTTGTATACAATTTTGTGGAAACGATCCCTATTCATCCTACTACATTGATATCGTATACTTGCGGAAATAAGTGAAAAATTTTGGATAGCATAATAATCTTGACTTTGTCCTACATCACATTTATCTACTATAATTGCTAAATTGAGCTAAATGACAACATTTCATGAAGTTTATTAGATGGATTCAATAGCAGATTTCACTAACAACACCATCCTAGCCATAGCCGCAAAAATTTGTTAATGATCAAATCTGAATTCAAATTTTCACTAGGATTATGATTATAATTACAAAACTAGTTGAAAATGACTAGATAGCTGCAGAATGGGAGGACACTTGTGATGACTCTTTCCACTTATACATGCTTTAAACATGTATAGATCCTGCACAAAATTGCATCAATATGATTTTCGGTGATTATAGAATAAAAATATAATTACAATATGACAAATAAAATAAGAGAATATACGTTAATTAGGCTAAATTTGGTAACTACTTTAAAACCCATATTATGTTAATTTCAATCCTCAAATTATTAAATGGTCCATTGGAAATCATATAAGGATGATGAAAAATAGATTAATATGTTAATTAACAAGCAAAAACTCTTGACAACAAAAACCCCTTAGAGTAAGAAATTTCTCATCAAGCTTTTTATTTGACTTTATAGGGGTAACTTGAAATTTTGGACATTATAGGGTTAAAATGTAATTTTGTACCATTAATAGGGGGTAAACTCTAATCCTAAAATTATATGAGGGAAATTTAGTAATTTTGCACCTCTATAATGGTTTGATTAAAATTTGGCTTTGACCATTAGTAAGAGAACACTAAGTATCTCTCTCTCTCTCTATCTATATATATATATATATTAGGGGACAAATTGAGACAGATAAGATTATAGAGGGGAAAATGACACTAATCCTAATTAAAAAGCCAAATGATATCCGCATATCCTATTAGCCTCTTACACACTTCTACTCCATTTTATCAAGTAAAAAAACTAAAAAATCCTTTATTCACAATACCCTATTTTTCTATATCTAAAACACCCTTGTCCTTAGCCTACCAAACACCGATACATCTTCTTCTAATTACGTCTCAAAATACTTCCATTAAAGTCTCCATTCATTCTCCTCTTCTTTAGGTTAATTTTCCTATTTTCCTTTCATTTATTGCATAAAAAGTGGATGAACTGGTAAAAATCAAAAAGTTTGAAAATACTTTATATATTTCATAGATGCAGAAAAATTATTAAGATTTTGAGCAATAACAATTTGTGAAAATGAATCAAATGGTCCCTGGACTTTTTCACTAAAACATAAATGGTACTTGAACTTTAATATGCACTTTTATAGAGCTCGAACTTTTTGTTTTATACAAATATGATCTCTAGGTGGTAGCTCTACCCAAAACTTGAACTTGTACCACCACTGACTTGTTAAACCAAGAACAAAATGGGTAATTCATTAAGGTTGACCAATTAGGAAAAAAACTAAAAAGAAAAAACCCAAAAGATAAAAAATCCATATTTCTTCACCGTCTCTGAGTTTGGCTTCCTCCATTTTCCCCCAAATCAAGCTAGGTGTCTATGCACACTTCTTTTCTTTTTCTCTTATAAACTTGGTTGAGTAAAATGTCAAAAATGTCACTGTACTTTAAACATGTATGGGTTTTGGTAATCAAACTAATATTATGGCCGAAAGGGTCACTGGACTTGTTAAACAATCATTTTTTGGACTTGTAAAACAGTCAT
Source organism: Cinchona pubescens (assembly GCA_025175665.1). Lineage (NCBI taxonomy): Eukaryota > Viridiplantae > Streptophyta > Magnoliopsida > Gentianales > Rubiaceae > Cinchona > Cinchona pubescens. Next base: position 6,140,334 of record JANKKI010000123.1, on the reverse strand, counting down.
TTTTTGCCCCTTCTGTCAAATTTCTCTGTTAACTACTTCGATTGTGTTAGTCATATGCCTCTATCGTGACTCAAACAAGGACAAAATTGTTCAAAAAAAAAGCCGCCTTCATCCTACTTCATGATCTGATCAGCTAGAACAATTTCCATAAACTTTTCAACTCAAATATCACAAATAGGGTTGGGGTGGTAGATCTGGTGTAGGGATGGTTGCTTTGGTGGAGGTCACGAGGAGAAGGGGATGGAGATTGTAGATCTAGGGCCAGTGGGAGGGGATGGCAATCTGGGGCCCAAGAGAGATCATGAGAGAGAGGGAGGAGTTGGGAAAGGTGGCGGGTATGGTGGATCTGGAGATGCATGGAAGGTGAACGGATGGTGATTCAAGGTCTGTCGAGTTTGGTGGATCTAAGGACGGGGTTGATGGATCTAATAGGTCGGGGAAGTGGCAGGGAAGGGCTAGGGGTGGTGAAGATGGCGAGAAAAGTGGCAAGATAGGGGTGGGATACTGATTGGACTTGGGAAGGAGGGGGTATGGATCGTATGGTGCTAAGAGTGGTGGTGGGAAGAGAGGGGGTGAGAGAGGTGGCAGGGGTGGGAGTTGGGGGAGCAGGAGTGGGGAAGTAGAGATGGCTTGGGAAAAGTGGGGGTTGGCAGGTAGGGGAAAGGGGTAGAGGTGGTGGTGGATCAGAGGTTGTAACATAGGTGCAGGTGTCTTGAGGGAAGTAGGAGTAGGAGAGGTATCTGATCATAAAGGTGAAGCAGGCTTTTTTTTTTGGACAATTTTATCCCTATTGAGTCAAGATAGAGACGCGTGACTAACATAAAGGAAAAGTTAACAGAGAAATTTGATAGAAAGGGCAAAAAAAATTTTGCGAGTTCAGTGACTTTTTCATCCACAATACAGAAATTAGTTTGATGAGTAAAACTCGTATAAGTTAAAAGTATGGTGACCTTTTTTGCACTTTGCTCTCTAAACTTTATCGTTCAATATTTTGCTTAGCAGTTAATATATTGTGTTAATCAGTTCGTAGAAAAGTGAATATTATTGGGAGTCTTGTTTATCTTCTTATAGATTGGTGTGCTGTGAACTTGATTTTTACAGCAAAGTTAGCTATGGATTTTGACAATACAAAAAAATAACACGCTCGAATTCAGCACAAAAGGAGTTCGACACTAATAGCTAGACACAAATAACGCGGCATAAGTAGTTCAACACAAGTAGCTCACCAGATCAGGAGGTTGAACATTATAACCTCATGGACTCCAGTTTTAAGGACCCTACTGTACAAATCCCTATAAATAGGGTATTTATCCCCCATTTGTAATCAAACAACAGCAAGCCAATTTGGCGACAAATAATAAAAATACATCACTCTCTCCCCAAAAATTCTCTCTCTCAATTTACTCTTGTCAGTAAATTGTTCATTTTTTCCTACCTGTGACAATTTTTGTTTTGTCAAATGGCGCCTTCTATGAGAATGGACACGAAAAGTGTGTTGCTTTCTACCATTTGATAGATCATTTCGTTGAAAATAGAATCAATTAAAAACCTAGATCGATTATATTTGCCTCTAATCCAAAATCGAACTGCCAATTCGCTATGTTTAGCCTAAACTTTGAAGTTTCACTTCATTGCAAAAGATTATTGCAATATCCATATTTGGACACATGCACATGATTAATTATACACCTGCATGGTTGTCTTGGTATTTTTGCAAGGCAGTAGATTTATGGGCAAGAGTTGTTCCTAAGCCATCCACACGTGGACTTGTTGGCATTTTATATAAAACAAATGTCAATAAGGATGACCGGAAAATAAAAATAAGAAAAATAGTTCTTGCATCTAACTTTCTGCCAAAGAGAGTGGTTTTGGTGGAAACTGGGCAGAAACTTTGTACCAACAACAAAGTCACTTGCAAAGTTCAAATTTGGACTACCAAAGGCATGTTATAGTCGAGTTTCATAGATGACAAGATAAAGCTAAAGCTGTTATGGCACTAGAATAAAGGAACAAAACAAATATCCTCTGCATCACTGATCTTCAAACTTTGCACTACTGAGGGAAAAATTACAAAGTTCCAGCAAGAAATTCCTATATCTGGTCGAGCAAGTCAACGTATTACAATAAGTTCTTGGAGCAAAAATAAGTATCCAATTCATTCCTTTGGTATATTTGGCCTAAGAGCCTTATTCTTTGAAATGCATCTCAGGCTTTGGCCTAAGGGTCGAACAATTTTGTGCATAACAGGTTGCGTAAGAGTATCGAATGTATTTGCTCAGTTCAAAAGCACTTATTTTGTTTTGTTTTGTTTTTTGTGTAAGGCTCAGAGAAGACCCAAAGTAAAACAACTATGGCTGAATGACCGAAATAGCCGATCAACTTGATCCACATCGATCAAAGTAATTGTCGAGAAAGACATTCAAGCTCTATTTTGCTAAGCATCATTAGCAAGTTTGAAACCAAAAGAGGAAGTCTTCAGTGAGCACGAACGAAAGTGGGGGATTCATTCCACGATCTAAACATTTATTTGAAAACAGGATCTTCATGTGGCCATCATTCTATGCAAATGCAACAGCACAATTTATATATTTTACGGCGAGGAGATTGGTCACTTCAAACAAATTGTTCATCTGATCTACAGATTTGATCTCGATTTTCAATCACCAACCAACCGACCAACAAATCGAATGATCAGCCGATTAACAATTCTACAGTGGCTGAACTGGTTGAGAATTGCTCTCGACCTCCTGATGTTCGATTTCCATTCAGCTGATCAACACGTTGACTGATCATGCAGCTCAAATACATAGCAAGAACCGTGCAATAAAACATAACCGAGATTGGAGTATGATGATACCAAAAATAACCAAGCTCAGACAAGAGACACGTAGCATCATTTGCACCTCTATACATGAAATTGTTTGGATAGATCGGGCTTCGGCTCCTGGCAAATGTCCAATAGATGGGTTGGATAAGTACCGACCTCAATGATATCATTTGGCATAGGCCGAACAAGAATAGCTCAGTATTTGGCTACCGAACTACTTAAATACATAAGCAAACCTCTTGTACAAACACATGTATTGGATAAACACTATAAATATAAGACATACATACATTCATGAAAAAAAGTGAAAATTACTTCGCAAAACAGGCTAAGAAATTCCTTCTAAGCCTTACAATCCTATTGTACTACAAATTGTCATCATCAATAAAATTGAGAATTCCCTTAGCATTTCTTAATTTGTTCTTCTCTTATCTAAATAAAAAACTGTTTCGTCAAGTGGCGCCATCTGTGAGAAACTGATACAAAAAGCCTAATTTGTGCTCATATTTTAAATAGCATGGCTAAACGTTCATGCAAAAGGAGAAACTGAAATAGAAATCCAAATCAGGAAGTGAGATCCACATCATCTGAACCTTTAAATCAAGAAATTGCAAATTTTTCCCAAATCATTTGTCCACTCCTTAAAGAAAGAAATTCTTGAATTCCTTGCCAATAATTTTGAAGCCATAAAAACTTTTATTGAAAATCAACAAAGTCAATGATTTACTGGCGAGGAAACAACGAGCAGTTCTCATCGCCTTCAAACAGCTTTATCTCATGTCCCAAGGCGTGAGGGATCTGTTTTTGAATGAGTAGGTCCCAACTCCAAAAGGATAGGAGACTCAGTTATTGATTCTGATGGCCATTTGAATAAGAAGGAGGATGATTTGATGGCTAAAATGGATCAATGAGTGCAAGAGCTTTTAGGGGAAAAAACTACCCCAACTCTTGAGTTACTTGCTATTAATAAAGATCCCTTTACACCAGCCATACAAGATGAACAAATACCCCTTCATTTTAAACAGCCCGATTTGGATACATACAAAGGCACCACCGATCCCACTGATCATATTGCTCACGTTTCTTCTGTGTCTAGACTCTTTGGATACTCGAATGATATAACTTGCAAATTATTTGCAGATCCAAGCACTCTAAGTGAATCAGCTCAAAAATGGTTTAAAGAATTACCTCCCAGATCGGTAGACTCTTTTACTGATCTTGCAAAAAAATTCTTATGCCATTTTATGAGCCGAAAGACAATCCAAGAGAAGCATCGCATCTGCTGAATCTCAGACAGCGATAAGATGAGACCTTAAAGCAATATATTGGTCATTTTAATGAGGAAGTCGTGCACATTCACAGCACCGACGAAATTGCACTTATCACTACCTTCATGAGTGGAATCCGGGCAGGAATGTTTAATGCAGATCTTGCCTCTTCTGTTCCCAAAACATTCAAAGAACTCTTGCAAAAGGCTGTTGATTATATCCAAGGGGAGGAGTCTAATCGAGCAAAAAGGAAATTGCAGGAACCTCAAGAAAAAGCGTTCTGAGGGACCTAGTACCCAAGCTGTTTGGTCAACAATTCCTACAAGTCGGGTGATAGAAGCACCATATTTCAGATGAACTACCATCTTACCTGACGAAGATGATTTATCCCTCTTAATACTTCAAGAAAAGAAATCTTGTATCAGGTTCGTCACACTGGGATTATTCAACCCCCAACTCCTATTAGGTCAGAATTCCATTGAAGAGATCGGTCAAAGTATTATGCGCACCATGGTGATCACGGGCACGACACCGAGGAATGCAATGATCTTCAAATTGAGATCGAACGAGCTATCAAAGGTGGACATTTATAGGAGTATATTCTCCAAGCTGGTGATCAATTTCAGAGAAACGACAAAAGGCCTATTCGAGATGATAGACCACCTCAACGACCAAATTACCGACCTCAAAATGTTTGACCAAATGAAAAGCGAGGATTGCCTCGTGATAATGATGATGTTGCTGGAATCATCACAAATATAGCTGGAGGAAACACTGTAAGGAACTCTTCAAATGCCAAGAAAAGATATGCTAGAAGTACTCCCTGGGGAGAAAAAGTTCCAAAAAAGCCTCGTTCTGATTTGAACATTAGTTTCACCGACAGAGATCCGACAGTGTTCCCAATCGATATCCTTATGTAGACCTGATTATCGTACACGTAAAAATTGGGGATTATCAAGTTCATAAAGCTTTTATTGATAATGGAAGTTCAGTAGATGTTTTTACTGGCATGCTTGGGAGAAGATGAGGATAGATCTGAAACATATTTGACCAATAGAACACCTTTGGTTAGATTTATAGGAGATTCAATTAATGCAGAGGGATCCATCACATTGCCATTAACTTTTGGAAAAGTACCAGTTTCCCAAATAGAAATGATAAACTTCATATTGGTCAAAAAAATTTCGGCCTACAATATGATTTTGGGCCGACCATCCCTATACACATTCATCATTCTTCTATCCGTCTACCACTTGCGTATTAAATTTACCCTCAGAAACGGGACTGAATGACAGGTATGGGAAGACCAACGAGAAGCTAAGGAATGTTATATGATGTCCCTCCAAAAAAAGGCATTGAAAAGCCATCTAATCAAAGTTCCCATGAAAATCCAAAGTGTTCAGAGACAAGTCCTCCTTGGAAGTCACAGAGTCTCGGGAGGTTGGGGAATCAAAACTATTCATCGAGGAGATCGCCTTTGATGCTGAATTTCTCGAAAGAAAGCTAAGAATATATTATGACTTGCCACTTACTTTCAAAGAAACTTTTTTAAAACCTTTGTATGAATTTAGAGATATTTTTTCTTGGTTTCCCAAGGACATGCCAGGAATTCCTCGAGAGATCATAGAGCACAAGCTCGGCATCGATCCATATCATAAACCGGTGAAACAAAAGAAAAAGCTCTTCGGGCCATAACATAGCTAGGTTATTGAGAATGAGGTTTCAATTTGCTTGTTGCTCGGATAATTAGAGAAGCGTTCTATCCGACCAGGCTTTCGAATCCTGTACTAGTGCCTAAGCTAGACTCCAACTAGCAAATGTGTATCGATTACATTGATCTGAATAAAGTTTGTCTAAAAGACAGTTATCCTTTGTCTTGGATCGATACAGTAGTAGATTCATTGGTCGGCTTTAAAATAGAATATTTCTTAGACGCATACAAAGGGTATCATCAAATATACCTCAGCAAAGAAGATGAGGAAAAAACCTCCTTTATTACAGATAAGGGCACCTCCTGTTATCAAACCATGCCCTTAGATCTTAAGAATAGAGGAGCAACTTATCAACGTCTATTCAACAAGTTGTTCAAAAACCAAATCAGACGCAACGTCTAGTCAACAAGTTGTTCAAAAACTAGATCGGATGAAACACAGAGGTTTATGTTGATGATATGGTTGTCAAAAGTTGAACATATGAAAATACCCTCTCAGATCTTCGAGAAGTTTTTACAATAATGAGATCAGTTAATCTTCAACTAAACCCCCTCAAATGAACTTTTGAAGTCCTATCTAGAAAATTCCTCGATTTCATTGTTTCACAACGAGGAATTGAGGCATATCCAAAGAAGGTATAAGCAATTATAGACATGAAACCTCCTCAGTCAATAACAGAGGTGCAATGTTTGACTGGACGAAAGAATGGCTGCACTTAATCGATTTCTATCCAAATCGACAAAGCGAGGACTTCCTTTCTTTCAGTTAATTAGGAAAGCCAAAAATTTTGAATGGACTGAACAATGTTAGCACGCTTTCGAAGAACTGAAACAATATTTGGCTAATATACCTTGTTTATGGGCTCCGATCAAGAACAAAGTCTTGGCCTTATATTTGTCAGCAACCCATTCTGCTGTCAGTGCAGTCCTTGTATCAGAACGAGACAAAGTACAACAACCGATCTACTTTGTCAGTAAACATCTGTAAGAACCCGAGCAGAATTATACAAGCATAAAAAAAATGGCTTTCGCTCTGGTGGTTGCTGCTCAAAAATTAAGACTTTATTTTTAGAGTCACACGATTCTGGTCAATACTAATTTCCCCCTCAAACGGTCCTAGCCGAGCCTGATGTTTCAGGACGTATGCTCAAATGGTGCGTTGAACTCCTTGAATATGATTGCAAGTTTCAACCTCGTACAACAATCAAAGCAAGAGCTATTGTTAGGCTCTCACTGACTTTCTTATTGAAAGTCCTTGCCTGACGATCTAGTCTTAAATATAAACAAGAAGCTCGGCGAAGAATACTCGATCTGGGAGATGCATGTTGATCGATCATCCAACAAAATCGGCTCTGGAGCAGGGATTGTCATCAAAACCCCAAAAGGAGATCAACTAACATTTGCAATCCAATTTGAGTTTCAACCGACTAATAATGAAGCTGAATATAAAGCAGTTATGGCAAGAATGAAACTTGCACAAGAATTGAGGGCTCAAGGCCTTCGAATAAATAGTTATTCTTCATTAGTTGTCAATCAGATTCTTGGCAATTTTGAAGTTCGAGGAGTCAGACTTCAAAATTATCTTGAGAGGGTAAAACAATTTAAGCAGTTCTTTCAAGATAGAGTTTGTTAAATTCCTCGGACAAAAAATATATATATGCCGATGCCTAGTCAAAACTTTCTATGGATCTTTACGACTGCATAATAAAAGAGGTATTGGTCGAAGTGTATGCCGAAGCCTAAGCGAGCTATAGATGTGGAAGAAATAACTCAAATTGATGATGGGCCGAATTGGATAACCCCCATTATTGAATATTTAACCCAAGGAAAACTCCTAGAAGATCGTGTTCAAGCAAGAACACTGTGTATCAGAGCGATGAGATATGAAATACATCAGGGAATATTATATCATCGCTCATATTTGACTCATATACTGAGATGTTTGTCGCCAGTGGAGGCGACTTATGTATTACAAGAAATTCATGAAGGGATCTATGGAAGTCATATAGGAGATTGAAGTTTAGTCCAAAAAGCAATACTTATGGGATATTACTAACCTACAATGAATCATGATGCTTGTTAGATTGTTAAACATTGCCATAAGTGTCAGATACATGCTCTTCTAATCTGAAAGCCAGTAGTAAAAATGACTTTTATCCTCGGATCCTGGCCTTTTCAATAATGGGGGCTTGATATACTAGGACCTTTCCCAAAAGGCGCTGGAAATTTCAAGTTCTTGATCGTTGGCTGTTGATATTTCTCCAAGTGGATCGAGGCCGAACCACTTCGATCGATGACGGGAACTAATGTTAAAAAATTCTTTTGGAAGAACATTGTCTACATCTATGGGATACCTCGAGATGTAATCACAGACCTCGGTGGCTCATCCTCAAGCTAATGGTAAAGTTGAAGTCTCTAATTGAATATTGTTAGTCGGATTCAAAACCCGATTAGACCGAGCTAATGGAGCATGGATAGAAGAACTGCTAAGTGTCTTGTGGTCCCACCGAACTACTCCTCGAACATCTCATGGAGAAACACCTTTCAGTTTGATGTATGGTGCCGAAGCTGTTATTCCTCCAAAAATAGGGGTACGTTCAGCCAGGACTGGAAGCTCGTCCTGAACTAACAATGAAGAAATCAAAAGAGTTGATTTGGACCTCTTAAAGGAATAAAGACCAATTTTAGCTGTCCGAGAAGCTACCTATAAGCAGCGTCTTAAAAAATATTATGATTCTATTGTTCGGCTGAGAATATTTCCGACCTGGAGATTTGGTGCAAATTGGGAAGGTTCATATCAAATAATTGAGGCTCATTCATATGAGTATTACAAGTTAACTTATCAGTTTGGGCAAGTTATTCCTCGTATGTGGAACGTTGCTAACTTGAAAAATAGTACAAAAGAATATAAAAGCAACGAGCCAGTCCTTGTAAAAATTTCATAAATTTTATTCGTCCTCATTTTTCACCAATACTTTTTTGAATACATTATCCTCTGTTCGAGGTTCTACAAAAATATCACCTAACTCAATTATAAAAGCCCGACTACACTTTCACTATAGTCGGGAAAAGAACTAAAATCTAAGGAAAGGTTGGGGAAGCTCTTCTTGACTTCTTCTATGGCTTCTCTAAAGCCTAAAGTGCAGGTCTATTGACAAAACGTCATTAGGTCATTTTTTAGCGCCTTTGAACCTAAATACTGGTTGATGTGATCAACCAATGAAGAAGAAGATGAAGCCTAGCTAGACCTCAATTGCTTGGCCTCTAACTTGTACTTATTAGCCTTTTCTTGCTTCGAGCTCAGATTTTTAGCCATTTGCTTTACCTGATCCCTTAGGCCATTTAGTTCTTCTTCATATTTGCTCTACAACTCATTTGCTTTACCTGATCCCTTAAGCCTTTTAGTTCTTCTTCATATTTGCTCTACAGCTCATTTGCTTTACTTGATCCCTTAGGCCTTTTAGTTCTTCTTCATATTTTGTCTACAGCTCAGACATAGAAGAAGATAGATCAGTTGAGCTCTTGCTACCGGCCGATAAGGATGATTGTTCTAACTGTTGCTTCAAGGTTTCCTCATTAGCAGTTGATTTTTGTTGTTGATCCTTCAGTTCATCAACTTACTTCTCGAACCTCAAGCAACGCCGATAACCCTCGCTCATAGCATTTCTGAGCTGCAAGAAGAAACAAGTTAAAAAAAATATTGATTATTATACCGCATAAAATGATTGAGCAGCCTCAGTTTGCAGCTGAACAGTAGGAAGATCGGCTATGTGACACTTGGTCTTGATAACTGAAAGCAATGTCGAGCCAATTATTTGCAACAAGACCATGCTGTCCTCGATTGTTTACATTCAAGGACCATAAAGGACTAAAAGGAGCATTCTCTATCTCACCATCTAGGTTTCTAATTGACTGGACCAATCTAGCCATTTAAGGAAGATTCTGAGAGCCATTAGAGACCCATTCTTCCTCTGGTATCCAATCCTGAGCTCCTAGAGCTGTATGCCAGGTAATCACTTCGTTATTCCCGGGAATACAAAATGCTCTAGGCTTGTATGATCAAGGACAAAATGACCCATCTGGAACTGGAAGAATAAAATATGGAGTTCGGATCAGGGGTATCATAGTAGGGTAAAATAAGAAATAGAGGGATCTCCTCTCTTACGCTGGCGAGCAGCCAAAGGAGGAACTCCAAGATCCTGCTCTTTAGTTTTTCCACTGAGGTTAAAGTTAACCTCTTTCTCTTCGGAGCAATAGCAATAGGAGCTTTACTCTTCTGCGCAATCGATTATTAAGCTCAAACTACTCCCTGTCCCTCGGTTACTCGGAGGGAAGTGATCCATTATTTGAACCAGCTCGAGAATCGTCGAGCTAGATCCTTTTGCTAAAGAGCTAGCTAGCATTTATTTTACCAAAGTCTCTGGTCAAAAACAATAATAAAGTATCTCTGTATGTAGCAAAATAGATCAGAAACATACAAAAAGTCAAGTACCACTACTTGCGTCCGTAAAAATTCTGCAGAAGAGATGTTCTCTCAATCATCTCGGCCCAGATCAGTAGATTATGATCTACTTTGAGTTCTAGCCTTCAAAAAGAATGGTAGAGCTGGACTGATCGATCCTATTTATTCACAAGAAAGCCTCTGGGTCTAAGTCTCTCAAGGGGTCAGAGTTTAGAATGAGGTCACGATTATAAAAGAACCATCTCAACTTGATCTTTCCCATGACAGCCTGAGCAGCAAAGTAAAAATTAGATTTCTAATTTTTGATGCAGCTCGGCATGTCAGCAGCTCCACTGGCTCTTTCTGATCTGCCAACAAAATAATAAAAAAAACCAAATTCTTTGCCCTGCACCACCTTGTAAAAACATCTGAAGTTGTGTGCAATAGCCCTCACATTCTAGTATTTGCAAATTAGGGCATAGGCAATGAGAATTCGAAAGGAATTTGGTTTTAGTTGAGACAAGCAGATGTCGAAAAACTAATAGAGAGAGAACAAAATCTCATAGATCAGAAATCGAAGACCTGCACGAAGTTGGTCTTCAAAGATCGTGATAAATCCCTCGGGAAGATTGTGGGCTCTGTCTTCTTCATCCAGAATTTGAATTGCTATTGTATTAGGAATATGATAAGCAGCTTTGAGATGAGCGATATCCCCAACTTGTAAAGTGGATTTGATATCCACAGTAGTAGGGGGCTGCTTAGGAGGAGGAGTTTGAATAGAATCCTCAGTCATTGGAATCGAGCAAATAGGATGAGCGTTGATAACAACAGTGTTAGAGGAAGAAGCCATCAAAAATTCAAGATCTCTGAAAGGAATTTTGAAAATCGCAAAATGCAAGAAGAAATTGCTAGGAAGTGTAAACAATTTTTGAAAGAGATGAAATGGAAAAATTTGAATTGGAGTATTTATAACTTAATATCAAAAAAGGGGCTGACTTTTTGAATTCTTGGAAACTGAAATGATTTGTCCTGGCAATAACTTTTCTTATTAAAGAATGTGCCTAAAAAGTAGGCACGTCTTTTCATAAAAAAAGAGTTAGAGGTCACAAAAAAATTAGTGGTGGTTTAATTCCTGCTTGAATTACAATTTCTACATTAGGCTTCTCACGAACAAAATAGTAAAGGTCGACCTGCCGAAGTTTTCCAAATGGTTCAGCCAAATGAGGATGGGTCGCCGAAGTGCTTTAAGTGGCTTACGTCCCTAATTTGATGACATCAATTAAATGTTAGGCTTGCCGACATGCAAAAGTAGTCATTTATAATATGGACATGCTCGATCACGATAGATGATCCCAAAGAAAGTCATTCTTCAGGAAAATCATCTTAGTGATTTATTAAAAAGAAGTTACGATTAGATGACCTCGAAGTTCACAATAGATTCGAATGAGATCAGACAATATTCAAATTAGTCAATTCTAACTAAAATTATATTGGGAAAAATTCTGAGTACAAATATTTATACAAATCCAAACAAAGAGATCAAATTTATTATTTCATGTAGATTGCTCTACAATGAAGAAATTGCAAGAATAAATACAGTGCTTATTCCAAGAAAAAACACAAATGAAGAATACTAAAATTGAGATATTTTATTACATATTCTGAAAAAAAAAAGTTACAAGACCCTAATCTACTTCCGTTGATCTCCTTTAACTTGTTTTACTAAAGGGTTTTCAACCGAGGTAGGAGTTCTTGTTACATTCTGATTGTCAAAATTAAAAAGAATTAGAGGATCCTTTTCTATATCAAAAAGATCTACATCAAAAGAAAAGCAAGGTTGACTACCCATACAAGCTAATAACCCTAAGATATTTACCTCTTCTTCGGGTAGATATTGCCTCGACCTTTGCCCCTTCCTCTTCCTCAACTTCTTCAACTACCCCGACAACTTCCTTAGGAAGAACACTCTAAGTCAGAGAAGAATTAGTTCAAGGTTTTTTGAACTCTTTTCCCAAAATCAGACATTTTTTTAAAGTGGCTACAGGATCAAAATAATCAAAATTATTATTATCAAAAACTAAATCAGGAAATTGAGTTCTTATGTCATCCAAAGCCTTGTTGAATCCTGCTTTAGTACTCATTGTGCAGAACTTTCCCAAATCTTCAACTAGAGCTTCAGACATCAGAAAATAATTGATACTTTGAAGAGGAAAGTGATCTTTCAAATTTTAAATTGAAGCCTGATGCTAAGAAATCTTGGATTGAAGTCTTTGAATCTCAAACTGAGCAATATTCAGCTCGGTAGACTTAGAAGAAAGGTTTTGCGAAATCAATTCAAACTCCTCTTTCATTTTCAACATCTCTGTAGAATGAGAAGACTGGAGTTCTTGGTATTTTTAGGATTCAACCTTTCTTCTAGATTGGCCAAGGCATCACTATGTTTTTTCTGCTCAGCCATTTTAATTTCTTCTATCTCAGCGGCTTTTTTGTTGTTCACCCTTTCTAAAGATTTCTAGCAATTCGGAGATCTTATCCTTATCTTCTAACCAAGATAGCATAATGCTACATAAGTAGCAACCGGACGAAAACCAACTGGAAGCTGCTCGAATTGCTTATAATCTGTTTGGACAAGCTTCAAATTCTAATTTATCCCCCTTTGGGAAAATGGCGAATAAGTGATCAACACTTTTGGCCGATCCACTGACTTGATCACCTTCAAAAATTGGCCAATCGGGGATAAAGCGTTGTGCTTCGAAAGTGGAAGATTCCATTGGTTCTTTCCCACTTCTAGAATCATGTATAAATTCCAGTGTATCTTCATTGTGTTTAGGGCTGTACAACAAAACAATTAAAGTTCAACAGTCACTGGGGCTTCAACTTCAAGAGGTGGAATGTCAACTCTCTCAAGAGACAGAGAAGCTTTTCGCTTCTTGGTTGACACTTCTTGTTCATTCTGAGGAACAGGTTCAGATTCTATTGTAATTTGAGAATCTGGAATCCGAAACTCTAAGTTTCCAGAAGTCACCCTACCTTCCAGGGATGATGGATCCACTGGGGTTGTCTTCTTACGGACCCTCCTAATTACTTTCTTAGATGCTTTGCCACCTAGCATAATAGCACCTAAATCGAATTTGTCTTCACTTGGGGCATTATCCATGGAGCCTTCTCTTGATTCTGAAGCCATGGAATCTTCTTTGAGAGAAAAGAGTAAAATAAAAGTTGTAAAAGGAACAAATTACAGAAGAAAGATTTTCAAAAAAAATTTGTTGAAAATTGCAAAGTGAAGATATATTGAAAAGATGCTTTGGATATAAAATATTCAAAAAACATAAAATGAAGTCAGAACTATATGAAACGAATCCACGTGTATTTAATGGGGAATTCTCAAAAGGTGTGACAATTAAATAAATGTCCAGCTAAAGGATCGATTGTCGATGAAGTACGACCTACAATTCAAACTCCATCGAGCAGGCTCATGATGATACCAAAAATAACCAAGCTTAGACAGGAGACACGTGGCATCATTTGCCGACCTCAGTACATGAAGTTGTTCGGGTGGATCAGAAATGTCATCCAATAGATCGGTTGGATAAGTACTGACCTCAATGATATCATTTGGCACAAGCCGAACAAGAATATCTCAGTATCTTAGCTACCGAACTACTTAAATACATAAGCAAACCTCTTGTACAAACACATGTATTGGATAAACACTATAAATATTAGACATACATACATTCATGAAAAAATTGAAAATTAATTCGCAAAACAGGCTAAGAAATTCCATCTAAGCCTTACAATCCCATTGTACTACAAATTGTCATCATCAATAAAATTGAGAATTCCCTTAGTATTTCTTAAGTTTATCTAAATCAAAAACTGTTTCGTTAGGGTACGAAGAAGGTTATGTTCGGGTCGGCAAGACAGGCTTCTTGAGATCAGAGTTATATAAAGATACTGCTATCGATCTTCACAAGTATCTGCTTGTGACTTTCTAATTGAGAATGCCGAAGGTCAACATTAAACCAGGAGACCAAAGAAGGAACTCTGATTTCAACATAGGCTGAAGCTCACCATGTTGAACAACTTCTTGGCATCAAATTAACATGGTTCGTAGACGAAAATCGGCATAATCAACCACAAGCTGAGCTCAACTGGAAAAAAACAAAGCTTCTGATAAAATTTTTGAAAAAGAAATGGCCTTCAACGACTTTCCAATTGGAATTTTTCCAAGAGCTTCAGCAGTCAATCAACAGTCGACTGAAAGACCTGTCATGACAAAGAACAATCAAAACACGCACATGGTATTTTATTTGCAATTCTCCCTAATGATTGAGAAATTTGAAGGCTAGCCCTGTTCTTAAGGGTCGAAAGAACTCAGCATTTGACTTGAAAATTGACAAATCAGTCGAGATTGACGTAGTTCAAAGACAAAACAAAGTTGACTCAAAAATGGAATTTAAGCAACAAAAATTCAATAGCAAACCGAACTGTTCATAATTCAGAAAATGCAAATCTCCAAAGCGAACACAAGAAAATATGAAATTGCAACAAGAAAATTCATATATTATTCCTCGAGAACGAAAAATAATCTCCGATCAATCCTCGACTAGCTCAACCAAAAATAAGTGTTTCTTTTGGATTGAGCTATTGAGGGATTTTTGTTGCAATGTTACCTGTAGATTCAACTTTGCAGGTCTTTATTCTATCGGCAATGTCTTTTTCTTGAGGTCTTCTTTGCAAAAAATGATATGTTGTGGAGCAAGCATGAAAAAAAAGATTCATTATCAACTTCACAACAACTATCAGTTGGACAATATGAAGCAGGTTCATTATTTTGGAGCTTGTCGACCTCTGTTATCAACTTGAAGTTGATCAGAGGAGGAAATTCATATTAGACTCTTCAGTTCCAAGTCAAGTTCCTTCAGAAAGACTAAGCTAAGGAGCTGATTAAGCATCAGCAGTGGTTGATCAATGAACTCCAGCTTGTTCAATGAAATAGGTCGATCAACAGTGATCCGATGAAACAACAAAGATATTCAAGATGCCATTAGAAAATGGTTCAATACCCTAACCTCAGATCGCCAAAAGGAGTTCTTATTGAACTATTTTATCGTCCTCACAGGGGTTCGTTGTTAAAATCAATAAAGAAGATCAAACCACCAAAGGATAAGATTTGTCGATCTGCAAGTACCTATGCCGACCTCATCTGAAGTGCATATTGTCTTCTTAAAATGGAGATCACACTTTGTCGATCAGCTCTCCAAGGCCCATCTCATATCTATCAACCTTCACTGGTACTCAAAATTTGCTGACATACAGGAGGTTGGGTCGAACTCCAATCTCCACAAATTTCATCAAGCCGAACTAAAATGGCTCATCCTTAAAGATGGCTTGGCTGAAGTGAAGTAACAAGTATCGATCGGACCCAAGAAATTAATTATTCTGATCTCCAACTTCATCCATCTAGCTTCAAATTCAATATTGCCAAAGCAAAAATTCGTCTTTGGTGAGCCTATCCATGCTAAGTTCCCTTTTTATTCGATAATGTCGAACTATGAATTGGTTGCTTGTCAAAATCAAAATCGAACAAGGTCAAGTTCATCAAAACATCTATGGTCATTCGAAGTAAAGTTTGGCGTCCGACTTGACGACACTTAAATTAGCTCAGCCCGGATTAAAGGATAGTTCAGCTCGGATCAGAGAATACGTGAGCTAGGGTTACAAGTTGGAGATCGGCCATGAATGGAAGCTTCTCGAAAGAAATAATTTGATTAAGAAGCAATCCCAATCTAAATGAGTAGATCAGAAGATCGGATAACCAAGTTCTAGTAGCTTGGTAGTTCGGAATATTAAAATATTGTAACTATCAGGAACTGTTCATTGTAGACCATCTGTACCCCAAAAAATGTATAAATAGCTTACTCATTACCATTTGGAAGGGGAAAAAAAAAAAGGAAAAATCAGCTCAAGAGAAGAAAAAAGACCATCTTACTTGTAAAAACATACATCAATAAAAGTGTCTTGATTATTGCCCCAAAAATCTTTTAAAGTTTTCACAATTGTTCATCTCTTTTTCAATCTTATTACACTGTTGAACGATACCGAATAATTTTTGTATCGTCAATTGGCGCCGTCTGTGGGAACCTTTTGATCAAAAAGTTGTTAGCTCTATCTATAATCATGACTAGACGCAACAAAAAGAATCGAAGCCAAAACACCATCCAGGATGGTACAGCCAATATGGCCACGGGCAATTCTGTTCCTTCTCATACGCCCATTCCTCTTCAAGAAGAAATGTTTGAATTCTTTGCAAAAAACTTTCAAGTCATAAAGGATTTTGTTAATACACAACAACAACGGCAAGCGACTAGGGATGATACTGCCTCTAGCTCTCATCGCCTTCATACGATTTTATCTCATGTACCTCACAGGGAAGGGTCTGTCTTTGACAGAATAGGCCCTAACCCAGTGAAGATGAGGTAGAATAATAATGTGGAAGTTGAGGATGAGACTATGAAGGAGGATCAAATACTTGCTAAAGTGGATCAACGCGTGCAGGAGCTCATAGGCAAAAGAACCATTCCTACTTATGAGATGCTGGCCAGACGAGGATCCATTTGCTCTTGCTATTCGGGAAGAGCTCATCCTTCCTCATTTCAAGCAGCCGGATTTAGACACTTATAAAGGGATCACTAATCCTGCTGACCACATTGCTCATGTTTCATCCGTATCTAGGCTTTTTGGATACTCATATGCTATTACTTGCAAAATTTTTGCCACAACGCTCAGAGAATCGGCTCAGAAGTGGTTTAAAGAATTACCTCCAAGATCAATCGATTCCTTTTCTGATCTGGCGAAGAAGTTTTTACGCCACTTTATGAGCTGAAAAATCATTCAAAGAGAAGCTTCTCATCTCTTGAGTGTACGACAAAAGCCAGATGAAACCTTGAAGCAAAACATCAGACGCTTCAATGATGAAGTAGTACATATCCGCTCTAAATGCTGAGGAAACAGTTCTTATTGCCGCATTCATGGGAGGAGTTCGACCAAGCATGTTCAATGCTGACCTTGCATCCTCTATCCCTAAAAATTTTGGGGAATTACTGCAATGAGTAGATGACTATATCAGAGAAGAAGAGTCTAATCAAGCTAAGAGATCGCTATAGGAATCGCGGGAAAAAACTCAGAAGAGTTCAAAAAAGCCCAGCGAGCCAAACAAAAGAAGGAGAACTGAACAGAATGCTTCCACAAGCTCTCTGCGCCCTCTTGCCCAACGACCACCTATATCTGTGAACAGGATATCCGAAGTTCTACCCTTTCGTAGAACAACTGTCCTTCCAGATGAAGATTTCACGCCTTTAAACACTCCGAGAAAGGAGATACTATATCAAGTCTGACATACTGGAATTATTGCTCCTCCTGCTGCCATTCGATCTCAATTCCATCGAATGGATCGTTCTAAATATTGTGCACATCATGGAGATTGTGGCCATGACACTAAAGAATGCTAATGATCTTAAAATAGATATCGAAAGAGCAATAAAAGGTGGCCATCTGCAGGAATACATATTACGGGTAGCTGATCTATTCAGAAAAAATAAAAAGAAGCCAGTGGAAGGGACTTCAAGATCTAATTATCGTCTCTCAAATAATTCAAACACTTTTTCCTGAGGACCACCCGAGAATAATGATGATGTAGCAGGAGTCATAGCTACTATTGACGGAGGAATGACAGGAGGAGACTCTTCCAATGCTCGGAAGAGATACACTCGAAGTCAATCTGAGAGTGGCTTGAAGAGGCCTAAGTTCGGACTTGATATCTGTTTCACTGAAAATGATCCTGTGCCTGATAGAGTACCACATGCAGATCCCATTATCATTCATGCCAAAGTTTGTGACTTTCGTGTACACAAAGTCTTTATTGACAGTGGGAACTCAGTAGATGTGATATACTGGCATGCTTGGAAGAAAATGGGAATTGACTCAACTCACATCCGACCAATTAAAACTCCTTATAGTCGGATTTACCGAAGACACCATTGAGGCAGAAGGGTCCATAATGCTGCCCCTGACTCTAGGTGAGCCTCCACGTTTTCGAACAGAATTGATCAACTTTACGTTGGTCAAAAAGAGCTCGGCTTACAACATGATTCTTGCCCGGCCTTCTTTATACACCTTTATCTATCTTCCCGGCATAAAGTTTGCCCTTCGAGATGGGACAGCAGGTGAAATAAGGAGAGATCAGCAAGAAGCTCGAGAATGTTACATGTTGTTCCTCTGGCGAAACAAAGCCATTCAGAACACCGAAATCATATCCTCATGACAGAAGAAAGAATCAGAATCCGATAACGGATGTACTCAGGGCCACGATTCAGTTGAGAACGAAGGGTTCAACATTGAAGAAGTTTCCTTTGACACCCATTTTCCTGACAGAAGGCTCAGATTACATGCTCATTTACCGCCAGAGTTTCGAAGAGATCTTTTCAAATTGCTATATGAGTACAGAGACCTTTTTGCTTGGTCTCCAGAAGAATACATGCCTGGAATACCTAGGGAAATCATCAAGCACAAGCTCGGGATTGACCCTTCACTAAAGCCTGTGCGACAAAAGAAAAGGCTTTTAGGCCCTGAACGCAGCAAAGTCATAGAAAATGAGGTCGATAAGCTATTAATAGCTAGAATAATTAGGGAAGTGTTTTACCCGACTTGGCTGTCAAACCCTGTACTTGTACCAAAGCCAAACGCAAATTGGGGAATATGCATAGATTACTCTGATCTAAATAAGGCTTGTCCTAAAGACAGTTATCCTTTGCCTCGGATTGATAGACTGGTAGATTCTTTAGTAGGGTTTAAAATTGAACACTTTTTAGACGCCTACAAAGGATATCATCAGATCTTACTCAATGAAGAGAATGAGGAAAAAATGGCATTTATTACCAACAGAGGAACGTATTGTTATCGAACCATGCCATTCGGTTTAAAAAATACGGGAGCAACATATCAAAGATTGGTCAACAAACTTTTCAAGCAATAGATCGGTCGAAACATGAAAGTTTATGTCGACGACATGGTTGTGAAGAGCCGAACTTATCAAAACTCCCTCATGGATCTTTGAGAGGTTTTTAACATAATGACGTCGGTCAGTCTCCGGCTAAATCTTTTGAAGTGTACTTTTGGAGTTCCCTCTGAAAAATTCCTCGAATTCATAATCTCTGAAAGAGGAATTGAGGCAAATCTGAAAAAAGTACAAGCCATTTTGGACATGAATCCACCTCGGACAAAAAAAGAAGTACAGTGCTTAACAGGACGGATGGCAGCCTCAATAGGTTCCTGTCCAGGTCGGCTAAACGGGGGCTTCCTTTCTTCTGAGTTATTACCAAATCTAAAGATTTTCAATGGACCGAGCAATGTCAAAAGACATTAGATGATCTAAAGCTGTACTTGACTTTGTTGCCATGTTTGACTGCTCCAGTCAAAAATGAAGTTCTTGGTCTTTACTTATCCGCCACACAAGCAGCTGTGAGCGCTGTACCGATTTTTGAGAGAGACAAAGTTCAAATTCCAGACCAATCTATTTTGTCAGCAAAATACTACAAGGGCCTGAGCTAAACTACTCTAATGCTGAAAAAATGGCATATGCCCTAGTAGTTGCTGCTCGAAAGTTAAGTCCTTACTTTCAGGGGCATACTGTCATTATTTATACCAATTTTCCCCTTAAACCTATATTGACCAAACCTGATGTATCCGGACGAACGATTAAATGGTGCATAGAGCTCCTCGAGTATGATCTCCAGTTTCGTCCCAGAACTACCATTAAAGCGCAAGCCCTAGCAGATTTTATTGTGGAAAATACCTTTACGGATGATTCAGTTCAGATGATAGAAGACACAGATGATTCCTTTTGGGAATTATATGTCGATGGATCTTCAAATGAGCTAGGATCCGGAGCAGGTATCCTTATCAAAACTCTCGAGGGATATCAACTCACATATGCCATTCGATTTGAATTCCAAGCTACCGACAATGAAGTCGAGTATGAAGCATTGATTATCGGGATGAAACTTGCTCCTGAGAAGCTTGGAGCCCGGAACCTTCGGATACACAGTGACTCACTAATTGCCATCAAACAAATTCTTGGTGATTTTGAAACCCGAGGAGAGCTTCTTCAAAAATATCTCCAAGAAGTTCAAAAGATGGTAAAAGTCTTCCAGCGAACAGAATTTGTCAAAGTTCCTCGATCCAAAAATATGCATGCTGATGCCTTGTCCAAACTAGCCACCGCTTTATACTCACATTTGACTAAGGAAGTTTTAGTTGAAGTTAAAGCGTGGCGAGTACGAGGTACATTATATTGAGGACCAATCAAACAGGATGACTCCCATCATTAACTATCTGACAAATGGTAGACTCCCTAAAGATAGAGTTCAGGCAAGAAGGTTGTGTGTTCGGGCTCTGAAATATCGGATGCATGAAGGAACTTTATACCGGCATTCATACCTGTGTCCTTTGCTCAGATGTCTTGCACCCCAAGATGCTAATTACGTCCTTCGGGAAATTCATGGAGGAATATGTGGAAGTCTTCACATATTGGAGCTCGGAGCTTAGTAAGAAAAGGAATAATTGTAGGATATTATTAGCCAACAATACACCATGATGCTGCGCAGCTCACCAAGTCATGTCATAAATGCCAAATATATGCTCCTATTATTCGAAAAAATGCTACCGAAATGAATTTTATTCTAGGAGCATGGCCTTTTCAGCAATGGGAGCTTGACATTTTAGGACCTTTTCCCCGAGGAACCGGCGGCTATAAATTCTTGATTGTAGCCGTTGACTATTTCTCGAAATGGATAGAGGCTGAACCATTGAGGTCGATTTTCGGTGAGAATATCAAAAAATTCTTCTGAAAAAATATTATATGTCGATATGGTATTCCCAAAGACATTGTAACCGATAATGGAACACAATTTGTTGGGAAACCATTCAGACCCTTCTACTCGGAATTGGGGATTCAAACACACACGACCTCAGTATCCCATCCCCAAGCCAATGGACAGGCAGAACTCTCAAATTGAGTACTGCTTATTGGGCTTAACTAGATTCTAAACACGGTTCAACCGAGCCAAAGGAGTTTGGGTTGAAGAACTCCCAAGTGTTCTATGGTCTTGCCGAACTGTTGGTCCCAAAGAGTAACCTAAGAGGGGGGTGAATTAGGTTGTACCTAAAACAAACCTTTTTATGTGCTTAATAGAAATTCAAACTTTATGCACCAAATAAAAACTTAAGCACAAATGAATACAATAGATATTCAACTATTTAAGTTTAAAGAACAAATAAGAATATTGAGATTAAGAGAATCAAACCAAACTCCCAAGCTTCTCAAGCTTGGAGCTTACAACTGCAAAGAGCTTCTTACAAGGCAACTACCAAGTTCACAACTTAAAGTTTAGCCACTAAAAGTCTCTTCAAAGTAGGTGAGACAATAACCTCTTGTACACAAATGAGGATCACTCTTGCTCACACTAATTTCCTTTAGTTGAGCCAAGAGTTTTACACTCACAACCTCCCTTTGTTACAATTGTTATCTCTCCACTATTACACTTGAAATTCTGAACTCTTACACTTCTAAGCTCTTTTCACAAAACTACCTACACTTTTACAACACTTGTACCCACTATTTCTCCCAAATAGCTCAAGTATTATTTGTAATCAATGTAGAAGTCTCATTTTAATTAATTTAGGCTTAGGGGTATTTATAGTTGCCAAATATCTGCTTCCAACAACTTCCCAATGGCTATTTTCTATTTACTGAAAAACTAGCCATTGGACTTTCGGACGGCCGATGCAACAAGTGTGCGTCCGAACGAACTAGCCGTTGGACAGTTCGGACGGCCGCTGCTAAACCTTGCGTCCGACGCTGCATCCGTTCTCTGAGGGTATTCATTCGGACGTCCGAGGATGCATCCGAACATGTGTCTGATCGAAGCAAAGTCTTCTAGAAATATGATCGGACGCTGTTCTTCATCCGAGACTTGCTTCAAATTCTTTGTGCCGGACGATTACCATCGTTCGAAGCTTTGTCTTTCGGACAGTCATTTGCGTCTGTGGAGTCTTCTGGTGTGTTTTGTTTTTCTGCACACTTTTCAAACCATTAGTGCGATTTGGTCATCATCAAAACATGATTATAATAACTGGGGTTCAACACGAACTTTACCCCGAACTTCCCATCAAGAAACACCTTTCAACCTAGTTTATGGATCAAAAGCTGTTATCCCTCCCAAAATAAGGATGAGGACTGCCAGAACACAAACATCATTTCACCAAGATAATGATGAGGCTCGGCGAGAAGAATTAGACATGGTAGAAGAACGGAGACTGATGGCGGTCATTCGAGAAGCTACTTATAAACAGCGCCTCAAAAAGTACTATGATTCATCTGTTCGGCGAAGATACTTTCAACCTGGGGATCTTGTTTTGCGAAAGAATGAATTTTGCCTAACTGAAGGAGGCCATAAGTTGGATGAAAATTGGGAAGGTCCTCATAAAATTATTGAAGCTCATCCGACCGGATACTATAAGCTAGCAAATCAATTTGATCGTCCCATTCCCCGAACATGGAATACAGTAACTATTTAAAGAAATATTATTCAGGAAATTGAAGAGAAATAAATTTCATTTATCTTCTGTTAAAATAGTCTTCAAAACATTATCCTCATCACGAGGTTCAACAAACATATTGCCTAGGTCAGTAAGCAAGGACCTATCTACATCTCTATTATAATCTACAAATTAAGAAAAATCTAAAGGCATATCTGGGAACCTCTCCTTCACTTCTTCTAAAGCTTCTCGATACCCTAAAGAGCAGGCCTGCTGACAAAATGTCATTAAGTCTTGCTTTAAAGCAGAAGAACTTAAATACTGGTTGACATGAATGACCAATGGGGTAGCCGAAGAAGATGGTTCAGATCGATCAAACTTTAGTTGCTCGATATTCAACTTTAGCTAGTCAACCTCAAGCTTCAGTTTTGTATTTTCTTCATCTTTGGAGTTGAGCTCAGCATTAAGACCTGCAACTTGCCCTCTTAGGTCTCCCAGGTCTTCTTGTTCCTCATCTTCTGAAGAAGAAGAAGAAATTCCCATTATCAATACCTTGAGCTTGAAGTTTCTTCTTTAGAATTTCTTCATTGGTGAGAGATCTCTGAAGTCTTTCATTCAGCTATTCGACTTGCTTCTCCAACCTCAGGCTGGGACGATGATCTTCACTCGATGCATTTTCAAGCTACAAAACAAAATATCATTATTAAAAAAAAATGAATAAAGTATACCGTATAAAAAGATTGAGCAGCCTCAGAGCGAAGTTGAGAGTATGAGAGATCAGCTGAGTAAGACTGATCTCGTTCCATAAAAGCATTGTTAAGCCACTCCTTAGCCACTCGAGGATGTTGACCTCTGTTGTTTACAGACAAGGTCCACAAGGGGCTAAAAGGGGTAGTGTCGAGATCGCCCTCGATTGTTCGGATCGGCTAAGCTGTTCTAGCCATCCAGGGAAGACTTTGGGATCCACTTGATACCCATTCCTCTTCAAGTGTCCAGTCTCGAGCTCCTGAAACTGCATACCAAGAGGTTAGTATAACATTCCCTGGAATACAAAAGGATGCGTAGGCTCGAGACTTATATGACCAGGGACAGAAGGACCCACTTGAAATTGGGAGAACAGTAGAAGGAGTTCGGATTAAAGGAACCGAAGGAAGAATAAAAGAAGAATCGGGATCAGATCTTCTCTTAAGTTGTCGGGCGATGAGAGGAGGGATCACGGGTTCATCCTCCTCTGACTCTTAAACCAAAGGCTGTTTTGATCTCTTTTTCCTCAGGGTAGCAGCCACTGGTTATTTTTCCACCTCCTCTATTACAGGTTGCTTGGACCTTTTTCTTCTAGGAACAGGAGCAACAGCCTGTGAATCATTTTGCTTTCGGGCAGTTTAGGAGGTCGGAGCAAATCGATCCACTATTTGCACACGCTCGGGAACAGCGGATTGATCACCCCCTCGGTCAGAAGAAATAATATAGTTTTTGTCAAGGCACCTAAGAATTGAATTATTAGATAAAGGTCGAATAAAAATAAAAAGGTACATATAAAGGAGGAAGAATATGCTTACGTCCATCAAAATCCGAAGGATCCAGAATAGCTTCGGGAACGACGTCTGCCCAAATCAATAGGTTATGGTCCATCATGGAATTTTTTCTGCCAAAAAGGATGGACATACCCATTTGGTCAATCTTCGTCACTCCAATAAAAGATTCTGGATCTAATTCACCCAAAGGATCCGAATTCAGGATAAGATCTCGATAAGAAAAAGCCCACTTTGTTCTGACTTTGGACATATCCGATTGAGCAGCATAAAAGAAGTTTGATTTCCAATTTTTTTATCGAACTCGGCATGTCAGAAGACATGCTTGATCTCTTGGACCGACCGGAAAAATAGAAGAAGCCAAATTCCTTGCACTAAACAACCTTATAAAAGCACCTGAAGCCATGAGCAGAAGCTCTGATGCTTGTTTGCATATCAGTGCATAGGCGATGAGAAGACGAAAGAAATTAGGCATCAATTGGGATAAACAAATCCCGAAAAAAGAACAAAGGGACAACAGGATTTCGCTTAAAGGAAAATGAAGCCTAGCCCTAAGTTGAATCTTCAAAACAATGACAAATCCTTCCGGAGGTTCATGTGCTCTATCTCTCTCCTCTGGAATTTGGATTGCCACTGTGTCTGGAATATGGTAAGTGGCTCTAAGATGAGGTAGGTCCTCGGATCGAAGCATAGACACGACTCCTGTTGTGGTCGGATTATGTCGAGGACGAGGACGAGGAGAAGGAGAAGCCGATTACTCAGTATGAGGAACAATAGAAATAGGCTCGGCTCGAATAACAATGTTCAAAGAAGAAGCCATAATAGATTTTAAAAAGTAATGAACAACTAGGGTGGAAGCCAGGAAGGTTTTTTACGAAAGAAGAGTTTCAATACTTGGAGAAAAAATGAAAGGATATTTAAATTCTTGGAAGTTGAAAAGTTAGTGGTTTGAATTTATTACCCACAAACTAGCCCAATAAATAGGGCACGACTCTTCAATAACCGCCATAAAGGCTAAAAATGCCATTAAGGCTGAAAATGCCAGTTAAGGCTGAAATTAATTTAATTCAAAAATGAAGCGTGACGAATTTTACAAGGATCAATTCTTCCCTGATCATAAAGAGTAAAGGCTGATCTACGCAGATTAATTAAAATAGCAGATCGGCTGAATAAGGGATGGCCCGCCGAAGTGCTACAAGTAGCCTGAAGTCCCTAATTTTATGACATAAATTAAATGTCAGGCTCGCCGAAGTGCACAAGTAGCCATTATAAAGACGAACATGCTCGATCAAGGAAAAAGAAAAGCTGGACGAACAAGAAAGTTTGCAACAAAAAATGATAACAATCACAGATCTGAATAGATGGATCGCAGAAGAAAGTTATTCTTATTGAAGAAAGATCGACTTAAAAAGGATTATTACAGTTCAAGTAGCTGGAAAATAAAGAAGAATATAATTGAAAAGAAATTTTTTAAGCAAAACAGTTCTTTTATTACAGGTCATACAAAGTCCTATTCTATGTTCTGTTGATCTCCCTGATCTTGTTCTACTGAAGGATTCTCAACCGAAATGGAGGGATGAGTTTTGCTACATCCTGACCATCAAAATAAAATAAAGTTAGAGGATCTACACCAAAAACATCTGTACTAAAAGAAAAGCAGGGTATGCTGTTCATACTATCTAACAGGTCTGATATGTTTACCTCTTGATCAGGTACTCCTACTTCCTCTTCTTTCTTATCCACAACTTCAGAAGGATCCTCTAGGTGCACACTTTGGTTTAAAGTGGATGCAGTTCGTGGTCTCCTAAAAGTTCTACCTAGTTCAGTCATTAAGCCAAATGAAGCTAAAAGGTCATAGAAATCAAAATCCTCCTCGTCAAAGGATAGCTCGGGAAATTGTGTTTCGATGTCAGCCAAGGCTTTATTAAAACCTGCCTTAGCACTCATAGTACAAAACTTCCTGAGATTTCCTTCCAAAGCACTAGACATCATATATGAGTTTATGCTTTGGAGAGGAAGGCTTTTCTTTAAATCTTCCATGGATAATGACTGAAGAGATGTTGCAGCTTGGAGTTTTTCAATTTCTGATTGATAATGCAGATATTAACTCTATGGACTTGGCAAACAAGTTCTGAGAAACCTGATGATACTCATTCCTCAGTCTTGTCAGTTCGGCTAGGTGGATAGATTGAAGCTCTTTCTGCCTGAGAAGAAATTGTGCTTCCAAATCGGACCGTTCCTTGAGAAGTCTTTCTTCCTCGGACTTCTTAGCTTCTTCTAAAAGCATACTCTTTTCCAGAGTTGAGCGGCACAGAGACTCTTCAAGCCTTGAAATTTTATCCTGATCATTCGACCAAAACAACATGATGTTACGCATATAACATCCAACCGTATACCATCCATTAGCTACTCGGATTACTTTGTCTTTATCCGAACAAGCATTAGCTCTGGCATTATCCATAAAACAGATGGTCGAAGGTCTTTGATGATCCTGCTACAAGCTCATCTAATAAGATTGGCCAATCGGGTATGAAGCGCACAGAATTTGAAGATGAAGAAATTGGAGGTTCTTTTCTCCATTGGAAATCCGGAATTAAAGATTTTATTTGGTTCTGATAAAACCGGAATAGATAGTTCAAAATCTGAAACTGGATCCAAATCAACAGGACCCGAAGTTTTCTCAGGAGACTGAGAGGCCTTCCTCTTTCTAGTAGATATTACCTTCTGAGGAGAGGGTTCAGCTCTGCTCTCGGCTTGAATTTCCGGAGCCCTAACCACAGAATCATCAGATTTCCCTTCTTCCTTAGATATGGGCACAGAAAGATTTATTTTGGGTCTTCTCAAAACCGTCGTTGTACCTCGACCGCCTAGCATCACTGATCCTAAATCAAATTCATCCTGTGATGGGGTGATTTCAGTGGAACCTTGTCTCAACTTAGTGGCCATGGATATTGCAGAACGGAAAAAGATTTCTTTGTTAAAGAAGAAAATGATGAAAAGTTAAAGAATAAATCCTAATTGATAAAGGGAAATGTTAAAAAGAAATTCCCCACACTAGTAATGAAGTGACGTTTAGGGAAAAGATACAACTACTCGCATTAAATGAAGGTACCTTAAAGGTGAGATCCTTCTGTAAAAAGAAAAGTAATAATAAAAATATTTTTAAAAAACAAAATCAATATAAATTCAGTCTTTAAATTGAAAATATATCGAGGGGGCTTATGACGACACTTAAATTAGCTCAGCTCGGATCAGAGAATACATGAGTTGGGGTTACAAGTTGGAGATCGGCCATGAAGGCAAGCTTCTCGGAAGAAATAATTTGATTAAGAAGCCATCCCGGTCTGAACGAGTAGATCAGAAGATCAGATAACCAAGTTCTAGTAGCTTGGTAGTTCGGAATATTAAAATATTGTAACTATCAGGAACTATTCATTGTAGACCTTTTGTACCCCGAAAAATGTATAAATAGCTTACTCATTACCATTTGGAAGGGGGGAAAAAAGAAAAATCAGCTCAAGAAAAAAGACCATCTTACTTGTAAAAACATACATCAATAAAAGTGTCTTGATTATTGCCCCAAAAATCTTTTGAAGTTTTCACAATTGTTCATCTCTTTTTCAATCTTATTACACTGTTGAACGATCTTCTACTGAACAATTTTTGTATCGTCACGACTAATTTGATTGAAGTATTCGGCGTTTGGCCATCAATTAAGATCGTGGTGGAGTTTGGCATTCGATTAACATATTTTGAACTGAAGATCAACCATATTGACCTTTAAGTTCAGTTGTTTGATCAGCTTTTCATCAAAAAACCAAATAGTCTGTTCCAATACAATAGTACCATCTAGACGAGGTAACTGGTTGCTTAGGTGGCTAAACTTCAAAGATTGTTTAGCAGTAGCAAACCAACTAGAAGGTATAGTACAATTCGACCTCATTGAATTGTCCTCTGAGGGATGACTTCTACGTCATAAGGCATGCTGAGCTCCAATGAATGAAAAGTCTATTCAAAGTTCTGACCGAGCATCATGCAGAAGGCTGTTATCCAATAATTCTATGCAGATTGATTGTCAACCAATCAACCTTGACCGACGTCATCAAAACAGATTGCCAAGTTTATCTTATTGAAACATGAAGGCTGGGGTTCAGTTACCTCGGTCAGTGCAAAACTGAAGTAAATTCAGCTGCAAATCTCAAAGTCGACGGAGGAAGAAGCTAACTCTCCATACAAGATCAGAAACTAAACTTAAGGCCGTCTAGCTCTTTCCTCTATTGATCCAAAACTGGCAAACAATTATTCTCGAGCTCTACCAAATGATTCTGGCGATGCTCAGCTTAATTTAAGAATTTCGTTAACAGAGCTCAGCTTCTTATATTTATTTGTATAGTTCATCTTTTGATCTTCTGGTTTGCAATATTTGGTTCGGCACTATCTTGATTCCTCTCAAGCATTTATTGCTCGGCCATTTACTGTGCGGCTTGCTTTCTTATCCAATTTGAGCTTTGACAGATCTATGTTAGCCGAAGCTTCGTCACCAAACTTCAATAGCACTATGGAGTTGAAAAGTCGTACAATGATGATAAGCATCGATTGAGCTCGGCAAAACATGGTTCGGGCCGCCAAAGTGATTGAAATAAATGAGCTCTAATCACAATCTCAGTATTGAAGCTCTAAATACAAGAGTAATTGTAATAAAGTCAAGCCAATCAATAGACAGATCTTCAAGACAAAGTTGGTTGATGGCTGATCAGCAAGTTATTACAGGCAGTTGAGCATTGCTCCCGAGACCTCTGATATCCGATCAACCAATCAACATATCGGATGACCAGCCGATCAGTCAATCAACATTCCCAAAATGGCTGAAATTGGTAGAGTATTGTTCCCATCTCTGATCTCCGATCAAATGATCAACATATTGGATGATCTGCTGATTTGCCGATCAACATTCTAAAGTGAATGAATTTGATTGAGCATTGCTCCCAACCTTCAATTAGCTGACCAACAAATCAAACGATCTGCCAATCAATAAAAGTGATCGATCTCTAACGGTTGACCTCCTCAATAAAAGTGGCCGAACTCCGATGGCCTATCTATCAGTAAAAGTGGCTGACATCTGATGGTCGATCTATTCAATAAAAGCAGTTGACCTCTGACGGCCAATCTACTTGTCAGTAAAAGGCCAATCACCGACGGCCAATCCATTCAACAAAGATGGCTGATCTATTCAGTAGATGGGCTACAAGGCCGAAAATTATCTCAAAGGGCTACAAGCCCGAAAATTATCACAAAAAGCTATAAGCCAGAAAAATATTTCAAAAAGGCTCCATGTGATCAAAAGAGTAAAGGTCAATCTATTGATTTTCCACACTATCAAATGGTTCAACCGAATGAGGGTTGGCTCGCCAAAGTGCTTTAAGTGGCTTTAAATCCCTAAATTGATGACACCAATTAAGTGTCAGACTCGCCGACGTATTCAAATAGTCATTTATAATACGGACATGATCGATCATGATGGATGATCATAAAATAAAGGCAGACCCGCCAAAATGGCTTAAGTGGTCAAAAAGCCAAAAAATAAGGTAAAACATCAATTAATCTCGGTGGCCCGAAAAAATGAAGATGAGACCAAAAGACCTATCGATGTGCACTAGGTGGTCTAGTCTCCAAAATCAACAGCAAAAATAAAGGCTTTAAGCCTAAAAATACCAAAATATATAAAGATGAGCCTAAAAACAAGCAATGAATCCAAAAAAACAAAAGATAAAAATAAAGAGAGAGAAAGCGATGTACAACGGGTCGAATTCGAACCTGAGCAGCAAGCTTATCGGCTAAGCCGATCAAAGAAGCTGCTAAATCAAATACAAAAGTTAGATCAACTGAACAAAATTCAACAAACTAGGGTCTAAAAAGCATATCATGGGAACAAACAAAGTACAAAAATAGAAACATCAATTCAATAGCTTGGGGGCTATCGAGCAAAAAAAACAGGGTCAGCTGAGTCCGATCTATGATACAGACCCAACTGGGGGGTTCTAACAATATAAAATTATAACACGCTCGAGCTCGGCACAAAAGTAGCTCAGCACAAATAACTTGGCATAAGTGGTTCAGCACAAGTAGTTCGGCAGATCGATAGGTCGGATATGTATAAACTCATGGACCCCAGTGTCAGACTCCACTGTACAAATCTCTATATAAAATAGGGTATTTATCCCCCATTTATAATCAAGTAACAATAAGCCAATTTAACCACAAATAATAAAAAAACATCATTTCCTCCCCCCAAAATTTTCTCTCTATTTACTCTTGCAAATTGTTCCATTTTTCCTACCTGGGACAATTTTTGTTTCGTCAGATTTATTGATGAAATTATGGTTTTCTTTAATCCCATTCTGTACAATACAACATATACTTCTGTTGGAACACACAAAAAAGTGTAAATTCTATAATGGATGCAACGTTTAACGAAGGAGTAAAGAAACCATGTTCAACTAAATGCTGTATACTTCTTTGGAAACAGATAGTGTCAAGTGTTGTTGCTGATCCCTTCTTGGCATTTTATTTTGAACTTCAGTTATGTCATTCCTTGCATTTGACGAATTCGCTGGATTTAGTGGTATTTGAAGTAATTAATTAGAAAACTTGTGACCAAATTCTATGGGAATTTTGAACCTCTGATGTTAGACTAACAAACTACCTTGATCTTGTACTTGGAGATATGAATAACATTGTGGTGCACGAAAAGGCTATGAACAGGTGTCAAGTCTTGGTTTAAACTACAAATCTATCTTTTCTTAATCTGGCGGATGATGCTTTCCTAATGATTACCAGGACCAAAGTTTTGATTTTAGGAAATTTCCATCGGGTTGTTTGCAAGAAGTAGAAGAAGACCTTTATCTGGGTCAAAGCATTGATGATTTCCGCCTTTCAGAAGAAATCCTAGTTCACCCTAATATGTTGTTGTCCAGTGATTACGTTTAGAATTTGTGTTCTTCCCTGGACCAACTTCATTTTGTTCGATATATCCAC
Source organism: Cinchona pubescens (assembly GCA_025175665.1). NCBI lineage: Eukaryota > Viridiplantae > Streptophyta > Magnoliopsida > Gentianales > Rubiaceae > Cinchona > Cinchona pubescens. The sequence continues at coordinate 6,108,920 of JANKKI010000123.1, read as the reverse complement.
TGGAGCACAGCAAGCAGCCAAGCACCTTCATCCAATGTGAGTTTGATTTTATTATTATTATTTTTTTTTTTTTTTTTCTGGGGGGAGGGGTAGGGTAATTGGCAGCCTTAGTCACTTACCCATTTGCCCTAGGTCAAACCAGTCAATGGGCCAAAGATCCAGTTTTGGATGAAACCGCCACATCGATACAAAGATTATATTCGTATAAAATAAAAAGTTCGAGGACTACAAAAAAGCAAATTAAAGTTCGACAACCATTTACATTTTAGTAAAAAAATTCAAGTATCATGTGAGTCGTTTTCCAAACAATTTTCTATTTTATTTTATAATTAAAAGTATTTAATAATCATGCATATGAAATATGAGAGATTATTCTAGTAATTAAACCTTGAAACAAAGACACTTTAAGTATATAAAATTAAGTGGTGTGAATTTAGTCTGTGTTTGTTAAAAAATGATAAAAATGTGTGAGAGACTATTAGGACATGCAAATATCATTTGCCACTAAAATACACTAAACATTTTTTTACAAACATTAAACAAAGTATGGTAGGAATATTGTACAGACTACAAATTCAGTAACTCTCAACAGCTTTTGTGGGTAAAACCACAACTCCACAGACGCAACAAAGTCAATTTCGAAAACAGAAATTGAAACTTTCCCAAGCCACCCTGCTAGTGCATCCACCCTCATCTTCAATTGCAACTAAAACCCTGTTCAAATGTGGATATTCGGCCTTTCGCAACTTTTGCCAGAGAACTCATGTCTGGCCACACTTGCTTAAACAAGCAACTCCCTCTTCTAAATAATCTTGTTTACTGATCCAAAACTCGGGTGCATCCTGCAGGAAAGTAAGATAAGTTGCCAAAAAATCGTCGCATTTCACTTGAGATTTCTGAATATATCCACCATTGAAAACTACATTTCATAGTTCGGTGCTGTTTCTCAGGCCTTCTTTGTCCCCTCCTTTTCACTTTCTCAAGTACACATAATCCAATGATTTACCATTTAGTGACCATCTAATTCTTATGAGCAGGAAAAATAAAAATCCTGAACCCAAGAGAGGACTAAGAAGGTTCCATCCTCGAGTATATACTAGTAATTAAACCAATACATGGATGTCATGCATAGTAGTGGAAACAAAGACATGAATGTCATGCATAGAAGTGAAAAACTGTGTATTGACATGCTTTCTACCTAAATAACTTGATAACAAAACCCATATACCCATTTCATCAGTGGTATATAGAACTCAAGGAGATATATTAGATATTCAAAAGGACAGGTTGGTAACATAGTCAACAAAGAAATATCAACAAATTTATATCCTTGTTTTCATATTTGAAGTATAATAACCGCCATTCCTTGAAAACACATGCACATCTGGCATCCAAAAAGCTGTTAAGGAAACTTTCCACTTTAGACCAGTCCATCCCATCTTTTGGTAAATTATATTTACAGGGAAGGAAGACGAGACTATCACAAGATATGCAAGAGGTTGGAAGGTTGGGGAGCATGCAAATAAGCCAGCTGCCTCAGCAACTCAACTTGCTTCCACACAACAATGGGAGAAGACTTGAGAGAGAGAGAAGAGGGAGAGAGAAGATTTGTGTTGGAACGTTGTGGGACTTGAGGTATACCTTCATAATTCCTGCAAGAACTGCTCCACCAAGGTACACCATATGCTTTCTTCGCGGGCGGATCCTCTATCCGCAACCGCAATTTCTACAGGGGAACCGGGCAGAAAGATGACCTCATGCAATGTGAAGGAGGAAATAGATAATGCAGCATGGAAAGAAGAATACTGATACGTATGCTATCCACACAAGACCAGTCAAAAGATAGAAAAAAGATGCATGTAACAGCGCAAGAGGTTTATGTGACTGCTGGGGCATGCATGACATTAACTTTTAGTTTAATCTTGTGCCAACAACATAGGATCAAAGGTCTCCAAAAAGAAAACACGCTTGTTGCTTGGAAAGTAGTTAATTTAAAGAATCTATAAAGATAGAGATGTAAGAAAGACTTCTAAGAATACCCTATATATCTTATATATGGTCATAAGCATATCATGTGAATACTTTCTACATCCATTTAAGAAATCAAAGCCTTGACTTAATTATACTTAAAAGGAAAGGACTAAGCAATGGTGGAGCTGTTGCAGATTATCATCGTACACAACTTCAGTTGACAAAAGTTGTGTCCTTAACACTGCATTTGAGTAGGAGTAGATTCATAATCTCACTTATATTCATTATCGTACACAACTTCAGTTGACAAAAGTTATCCTTGACACTGCATTTGAGTAGGAGTAGATTCATAATCTCACTTATATTCATTTCATTTTCTCTCTCTAATTCACTCTCTCTTTCCTGACCATAATTCTCCAGTCTTTATGGCAGCTAGAATGCTGCCAGCGATTGGAGTGAAAGTCTCACGCCAGCAAATCTAACCAGTGTCCAAATTCATTAAATTTGAGTGGTGAAATCATACAGCTCCAACCAAACCACTAAAGATGACCATCACCATTAATGGCCATAGCTAGACTCAAGTCTACACATAAAATCATACACAGACAACATCAAAAAATTTTGGAAGCCAACCCAAAAGCAGGGAGGCGGCATCATATACGGTTGTTTCTCGCCAGTGAGCAGCAGTCCTTTTCCTTGTTGAAACTTTGAATATATTCTGTCTATCTAATGGCATCTCTTACTCATGACCTTATGCTTATTTATCCAAAAAGTGGAAGTACAATGCCAATCTATGACAAAGATGTTGGAGGTCAGCAACTTTCATATTAAATTATTACATATAAAAAATTTTAACTCTACTTATGGCTAATTTCCAGGGCTCACTTTGAATTTTACCAAGTATCATTCACCTCCTAAAAGTACTTTTCTTCCACTAACCACCTTTGACTAAGGTAAACGATTTTGGCACCCCAAAAAAAGCTTCAGGCACTCCAGTCTTGCATATTTAGTTTGCGTATTTTGGAGTGCAATAATGGTCAAAGATACAGGAAGCATAGAATGAACAAATTATCCTCATAAGAAGCTCCTCAAATTCAGAACAACTTCAGTTTACCCCCTAAAGATCATCTTTATGCACTGAACCTTTTATCAGGAAGCATGTGTAGCCTATCTACAAAAATCTGCACTTTATATTATCTGGCTTTAAAAGTGTTAAATATAAAAATATTCCACATTGATATCCTTCTGAGAGGGGGTGTCAATAATGGTCAGAGGCCACACCACTCATCGCTAATTGGTTTTGAGATGGAAGTCCATGTTCTTTAACATGGTATCAGAGCTAGTCTCAAGTTTTCTCTTATCAACACGTGCCTTGGGTTCCCTCTAGCCCAGTCCAACAGTCTTGTTCAATTCCTCGGGAGTTCAACTAACCCAAGTCATGAGTGATTCTCTTTAGCCCCGGGCACTCAATTCTCCAGGAGTTCAACCAACCCAAGTCACGGGTTTTCTCTCTAGCCTTGGGCGCTCAACCAACTCAAGTCGTGTGAGAAGGGGTGTTAAATATAAAATATCCCTAAGAGGGGGTGTTAATAAGGTCATAGGCCACACTACTCATTGCCAATTGGTTTTGAGATGGAAACCCAAGTTCTTTAACAAAAAGTATTAAAGTAGAACTTGGCATAACCATTGTAAGTAGTGCAAAAAGAAAGTCCAAAACAACTATGTACTTATAACCACTAACAACCATATATTATAGTTACAACTAAATTTTAGCACTTTTCATTGCTCAATCATGTAAATTCCTCTCCTTTCTAGAATATTTCAAGACTCAAGTCATTTCAAAATCATTTCGGATCATTTTTTAATAAATTATCTAGCTTCAACTACCAATTGAGTACGTCTTTCGTGGCACCTGTAATCCATGCTATTAATAATCTACTACAATTATGAACGGACATCTTAAGCATCCCCAAAGTAGTTTTGCATGACCTATGCAGCATAAATGTATTTTTGCAATAAGGCTTGCAAACATTACTAACAGAGGGTGTTTTAGGTGCAATAAACATAGTATCAGTGTGTGAAGTGATCAATCTTCTAACTTAAAAGAGGTTTATTTTAACTTTTTGTACAGATAATTTGTCAGGTTGATATTTTTGCGTTCTTTTCTTTTTAACAAGTCTGATATTTCTTCATTAACCATTGGTCAGAGGGATGACAAAAACATAATGTTAGGCGGCAAAGTGAGATACAAATAAGATTTTGAAACATTTTAATGTGATTAATCTGTTTCTTTTTTTGGGATAGGTTAAAAACTTGACTTACTAACAAGATATCAACTGTTAGTTCTGACCCAATCCTAAGAAAAAATTATAAACTTAACAAAAGGATGCTTAGACAACATTAAAAGCAGCTAAAAGCTTACCTTTAACCCATCTTTGTTTCCCTTAAGTACAAATTCAAGATAACGATCTAAGATTTCTTTCTCCAAGCTGAAAAAAATTGAACATAAAACGTACATGAAAAGTATCAGCTTGGTAAAGTAAGATTTCCAAAGCAAAGAAATCCTTGGGAATCTGCAAGTACACCCATCATGCATTTAAGCAAAAACAACATGTCAGAACCAGATAAAAACAACTAGAATGTGGTGAATAAAATAATTTATGCAACAGAGAATATCCCTCCATAAAAATAATTTACACTTGCGTCTAGTAAGCAGACTATACATAAAGGGTTAGTTAAACTTTATCCCCATAAACTTTCATGGGTATTATACAGCGTTGCTAACACTTTAGTCCATAACAGTATTTTTTTATCACTAAAGTCCTTGGATTAATAATGGTCAATTGTAATGGTCACACATTTCTTGACTAAGTTTTGGCTACATTAATACCCATGAGTCAAGAAATTTTGAATTAATTTTCATTCTTTAAAATGATTTGGGCCAACCATAATAAAATAAATTTTTTTTTTTTTTAAATTGGTGACCGTGGCTGGTGGAAGGATGGAGAGCAATGAAGGTAAGAGAGAGAGAGAGGAGATAAGGGGAGAATGGTCACAATGCTAAGCTAGCATAATGGAAGGGGGTTGCTTAACAAGTAACATTAGGAATTGAAGTTAACATTAGGAATTGAAGTGTTAGTGACGCTAAGTTTTTAAGGATAAAGTTTAATTAACCCTTACATAAAAAGGCTATGCCTTTCAAGCATCAAAATTAGACATAGGCAAGCTACATGGGATATGCAGCAACACACACAGAAAAACTTCTCTCATCACCTTGAGGGTAAAAAAGTTTTATGTTTGAAAACCTTGCCACCATTATCACATTATGAGATATGAGACCTATAATGAGCAATACCGTAATAGATGTCAAGATTTTTGAGTTATAACACCTACAGCTAGGCAACAGGTATTTTGTATAGATTGACACATCCTCTTCTCTCTTTTTGGCAAGTCAATGAATGTGAGATTGGGGCCAATGACATGCAAGGACCACAAGAAACCATTTATGCATTGGAACAACTCTATCTCTACACTACGTAGATTAAAAGGGAAATTAAGACACCTAATATAGATTAAATGTTTAAATTAACCAGAGGGTTCAAATGAAGCCTAAAACACTATCAACCATATTTAACAGGAAAATTATGTACACCTGAAAACAAACCATAGAGCTGATTAGTAAAAATTAATCAAGGATTGATATGTGCGATGGTTCACACAAAGGAAAAAATTTACTTGGAAGAAAAACAAGAAGAAAGGAATAAGAAACTTCTCTAAATAGTTAGAAAAGGATTCCTGTAATAAAAGAAACTATTATACAAACAATATATTATTGAAAATTCAAGAAGACATAAACAAAGTACAACACCAAGCTGGACAAAGACCAAATATTTGCAAATAATTCAAAAGAAGTCAAGGTTGTCACAGCTTAACTTAAGGAAAAGAGGACTTGAAAGTATTACCGACTAGGTAATCCAGGATACATTGTACTCCCTCCACTCAAGACAATATGTTGGTATAGCTGCCAAAAAAAAAAAAATCAAACATTTTGTTAGATCATAATAACTTGGCCATGTCATGCGACAGCAACACTAAACTATTACTTGTAATGTAGTTATTAATTATACCATCATGCGGTTGTCAATATCCATTTCCTGAATGCAGCGAAACACCATATCTGCCATCCCATCACCTTCAACATCAATGAGTTCCTGTAATTCAAATTCAATATATATTTGTTCTTTTAATTTATATTGGATCATTCAAATTCAATTTTTATTTAGAGAGATAGAACACAATAAAAATACCTTGCAATTGCATCATAACTAAGAGGACGTGTGAAGTAAAGTGGCATTTTAGTTTCTGGACAACTATAGATGCTTTGCAGAAATTTTTAGCGATAGACGCTTATAATTGTCCTTAATAACAGAAGGTCAAAATATTAAGCAGAAAGATAGTTCTTTGGCATAGTCCAAAGTTTTCTATTTCTGTCCTACATGAATTTGCACAACTTGCCCTTTTCGCATACTTACAACTGAGCATTAAAACGATCAGTGAGAAAACAGTGAAATGTTTTAGCAAGAAATGTACTGTGGAGAAGAGGTGCCTCTTGCAATAAACCATGGAAGAGTAGAAGGTTCAAAAGGAAAGGAGAACTAATTTTCCACTCATTTCTTCTTTGTTTCAATTGCGGGGTACAGATGATAATATATATATATAGTTGGCTAGACTAAAGATCCTGGACTAATTAACAAGGCTCATTGGCCACACCACTCATTGCCAATTGGTTTTAACAGATGGAAGCCCATGTTCTTTAACATAGTATCAAAGCTAGCCTCAAGTTTTCCCCCATCCACACGTGTCTTGTGTTCTCCCCAACCCATTTCAACGGGCTCTCTCTAACCCCGAGAGCTCAACCAAACCCAACTTACAGGTTCTCTCTCTAGCCCCAGGCAGTCAACTCCCCGGGAGCTCAACCAAACTCAAGTCATGGGTTCTCTCTAGCCGCGGGTGTCAACTTCCCAGGAGTTCAACCAACCCAAGCCACGGGTTCTCTCTAGCCCTGGGCCCTCAACCAACCCAAGTCACGTGTAAGAGGAGTGTTAAATATACATATATCTCACATTGGTTAACCTAAAGATCCTGGGCAAATTAATAACGTTCATGGGCCACACCACTCATTGCCAATTGGTTTGAGGTGGAAGCCCATGTTCTTTAACAATAATGGATATGCGTGTAAACATAATATACAATAATTGCAATCTGCGGTTAAAAGGAACCATGAGACAGAAAAATTAAGGGAGCCATTTACCGGAGTGAAAAGAGCCTCGGGTGCCTGGAATCTCTCAGTCCCAACTTTAATCACCCTTCCATCTGGGAGCTGTTAGATTAAAACTCCGCAACTTATTAGCAGACCAAAGAAGCAAATTCCATCCAGGGTAAGAGAACCGGAGGGCAAGCATGTCCACTTTAGCGCACATTTTCTTTTCAAAAACGAAAAGTTCTAAACTTGAAATACCAATATCAGAAAATTGCCAAACAGATGCATAAATCTTCAAATAATACTAAATTGTCCACTAAACTATGGTCTCGTTGCAAACAAGGATGAAAAGTGTTTGTCAGGATCTCTGACAACAATGTCATCAATAAAAAGTTACTGTACAAAACAAATAAACTCACACTATAACTATTAACAAGGATAGTTGTCTCAAGTCCCAATTGATACTCCCGTTTATAATCATAACTGCAACCATATAAACCACAAATTAAAACTTCTGAAAATAAAATAAAAAACGAAAAGCACAAGTTATTGATGCGACTCTTCACCTTATGTAGCAGAGTTTCTCTTTGATATCCCTGACTGTCTCAAAGTCAGCACTTCTATTCATTGCATACCTTGAAAACCAAAGTTTGTTCTTCCAATTAGAAGCACCAAGGAAAAGTAATAATAGCATAAATCATTATACTCATTACAGATAAATGATGGCACTCACCCTCTCCGTTGAAGCAAATCTACAAGATATGAAGTGATGTGGCGTCCGGCTACATTCATTCTTTTAGTGAGATGAGGGAATGAGTATCCATCAACAACTGGAACCTGGAAAAAGTTTAACTTGTCAGAATCACCAAGAGGAAATTCATTTCTAAATCCATACAACTTGACCAAAGAAAATCATTCCACATCTTCAATCAAATGCAGAACAAGCTATCTGGATGACCTCATAATTAGGTATTATTTTAACCAATAGATATAACAAGTAGTTCGGATCCAAGATGAACTTCGACCATTTGGAAGTCATCGTAATTCATCGACTTACTAATAGCATCAGCATTCAAAAGTATAGATGAAATACATATTAGAGTAGTTTGTAAAAAAGGACAAAAAGTCCTGAAGATTCTTTGTATTATAAGTTAATTTTCCCATTTAAACTGTCAAGGGCTTTGAAGGTTAAGACAAAAAGAACTCGATTTGCTTGCTGAAGAAGCTAGAATTAGATTCTAGGAGGAGAGAGAAAGTGGAAGAGCTGAATGTCAGAAGTGTATTTGATTATCTGAGTTTCGATCCTCTTTTAGTAGCACCCAAGCCCCTTATTTATAGAATTTCATAAGGAGGCATAAGGCTATCTCTATGCTAGTCCAGCTGAAGCTGAATTACATAATTGCCCTTAATGAGGCTGCCACGTAGGCACTTCTAGAACAATCTAGGTAGTATGCTATGTGTCACTAATCCACATCATCAATAGTCCCCTCAGCTTAGTGCCGAGCCTCACGGATAGGGGCCGAGCCGACAACGACTGTTCACAGTCCCCAACCGATGGCAACCAAGACTTTTATATTGAGTCAAGGTGAAGACCTTCGGAGCACTTTCGTACCCCCATTGCCGACCCGAGGTCGTAACGACCCTTGGCTCCTCGGCGGGTCGTAACTGCAGCATTGACTCTCAAGGGTGACGTTTTCGTTGAGTCCCCATGCACTGAATTCGCATTTATTGCACTGTATTATTTGCCCCGATTTTGCTGCAAAACGCCTCGTTTTATGCATCGTAATGCCGGTACCACGTCTCGATTTTCACGCCATATCCCGTTTATCACGCCGTAACGCCTCGCTTTTCACGCCATAACGCCTCGCATTTCCCGCCTAAACTCCTTTTTCCATTTCGAAACTGTCAATTTTTTCCCCCAGAACCATAGAACATTCTGGAAGAAAACCCTCCTATTTATACCCCCTTCACCCCCAAATCATTTTTCTTTCCCTTACTCACCTTACTCCATTTCCCCCAACCTATTTTTCTTTCCCTTACTCTTTTTACCCCATTACTCCCCAGAGACTCGCACCCTTTCCCTTCTTTGAAGGCACTCTCATCCCCCAGTCCCTTTTCTTCCGTCGTCTGCCGTTCTACCGTTGCCGATTTCCGACCGCTGCTCCATGCCACCACCGGACACCACTAGGAGTTCCACCAAAAATTCCCACATGCCCTCAAAACAGAAGACCATGGCCGGTACGTTCACTCCCACTTCTCTTATTAGTACGCCGGTTCCCCTTTCCCCTGTAGACGCCGTTGACAGGATGTTAAATCCTTTCGACGAAGCCCTTCTGGCAGCAGTGCCATTAAACTTTCCTCCCGATCCTCTCTTTACCGAACCTCCACAAAACGACCACCCTAACCTCCAAACACAAAATGTATCAAACTCCCTTGACCCCGAGGATATCAAAATCCTTAGGGATAGGTGCCGTTTTTCCAAGAACGTGCACATCAAACTCCCGACCCCCGAGGACCAAGGCCACTTGCCACCACCTGGTTACCTAACAGTCTACCAGGAACAACTCGAGGCAGGGCTGAGGCTCCCCATAGTGCCTCTCCTCGTCAACCTCACTATCCAACCATTGGGATATCAGCATATCCCAACTGACCCCAAACGCACTTCGGATCATAGCCGGCTTCACCTTCTTATGTAAATTACACGACATTCCCCTCTCCTTAGACACCTTTAGGATGATGCTGAAATTATCCCCTACAAGGGATTTTTTTACATCTCTCCTCGAACTGCGGGCAAACAGCTCACTTCGGGTAACCCCTCATCTATTCATGACTGGAAAAAGTCATTTTTCTTCGTCCGGTACCTCGACCCTCCAATGCCTCGGGGTCCATGGAACCTTATAAAAGAAAACCTAAAAACCAAAAATGCCTCTCCCCCGGACTCCCTCCACGCCCGGAGGCTCGTCGAATCCAACCTCCGGATAAACTTCAATAACCAACCTGCCATCTTATCGAACAACATTCTGGTCTGGGCAGGACTATTTCCTACCCACGATATCCACCCGAGGTACGACCCTCAACAAGGTCACCATCATCATTTCTTACTTGTCTCCCTCTTTTTTTTATAATTATTGAGACAGTTATTTTTTTTCTGACCTTTCATCTTTTGCAGAGCTCGGAGCATTTCTCAGGGGGTTAGTGTCCATTACACCTGCCACCGGTGCGGGCACTTCAAACTAGCCCTCTCCATCAGCAAGCGTATCCTAATCCGCCACCATCAACACGCCATCAAGGAGTGCCGAGGCTACACCTTCAACCTCTGCAACCCCTGAATCAAACTGAGGCAGTGTGTCCATGGGGAGATTTAGGAGGTAACTCTGGCTCTTCGGCCTACAGAACCCGAGCCGACTTGGTTAGGTGAAGAGGATAGGGAGGCTGCTGGCCTCAGAGAGAGTCCTTCAGCCATGACCCTCTCTTCCTCGTCATCACCCCCGAGGTCCATGGTTCCAGTAGCGAGAGTTCGGACCCCAGGGACAGGCTCGGGAAACGTCCCTCTATCCAAGCAACTCATCACTTCGTATGGTAAGGACCGCCAAACCTCACTCGTTTCCACTTCTTACTCCTTTATTTTAAAGAGCTAACACTTTACTCTTTGGTTTTTTTTTTAGGTGATAAAAGGTACACTCCCTAGGAGGAGAGAAAATCTGCAAAATCGCAGGATTTGCCCTGAGGTCGATTATCTGTCGACGCTCTCCCGGTGCCTTCCATCTCGGGGAGCTCTGATCTCCGACCCATCCCACCGATTGATGTGAACGACTGGGCTCAATTCCCGAGGGTAGCCGGGGAACAGGCAAAAATGGTGGCATTGCCTCGGGATGTAGCCTATGTCAAAAGGCTCATCCCTCAACAAAGGCTGGACGAACTTCACGTCAGCTTGATGAACGTAAGTCTATCTAACCTTTTTTTTTTTTTTTTTTTGCACCTCGAACATCAACTAATCATTTGGCCTTTTTTGCAGGCCATCACCATTTTACCCGCCATGGCAGAACGAGAGACCTCTTTCAATACTGCATTTAACTCTGAAGCAAGAGTTGGCCCACGCGAAATCCAGCGTGGACCAAGCAGTGAAGGAGGCTGTGAATGCCAATGAGATGAAATGCAATATCGAGGCGGGCAAAAAATGTAACGGGACAAGCTTCGGCAATCCGAGATGGAGAAGAAGACCCTTGAAGTGGATGTTGGCGATCGAGACAAGAAGCTCGCAGATCTAGAGCAAAGGGTTCTTCAACTTCAAGAAGAAGCTCAGCTGGTCGAGGCCAAGTTCGCTTCTCGGGAGGTGGAGTTACAGATCGAAGGCAGGAATCAATTCGTGGCCTCGGTTGAAGCGGATGAAATGCTGAGGGAGTTTACAAAGAGGTCTTCTCCATGGGGTTCGCATTGGCCTGTGACCACTTGGTGAAGAACCCTGATTTGTACGAGGGGCTGCCATACGATGCTTCTGTTACCGAGGAGGTCATCAATGGCCTACAAGCTCAATTCAAAGCCCCTCTTCAATTCCCGGAATCATCGTAAGAGATGATCCGAGGTTCTTATCCGAGGACCGAAGTTATCTAAGAACCAAGCATCCACTTCCACTGATCGAGCCTTCCACTTTCGGTGCTCAGGCTGATGTAATTTTGTTGTAATAATTGAGAACTCCTTTTGTAAATAGTTAGGAACTTCTTTTGTAATAGGTAGGATCTCTTAATGAAATTCTCAAGTTTTGATAACTTTTGTCCTTTTGATAAGAGCCTCGGCTTTCTTTGCTTCTGGCCTTTTACTTGCTTTTCAATTTTTTCATTTCCTGCACTAAAAACAGAAGTTTTATGATATAAGCAGGTAACAAAACTTCACATACTTAAGCACTCCAATCATAAAAGATTGTCGAAGACTTCCTTTTATTCTGTACTTGGGATTTGTTACCCTTCCGAACTGAGGCAAAATGATTAAGATTGGTTCTTTATGTTTGCCTTAGCCATTTAATTTGAGTCATACTCTCTACATTTCAAAGGATGATGCTTTGTTTAAACAAGGCAATCAAGCCTTTTTGAGGATAGGATCCTCTTCAATTTCATTTTGCTTGGAAAGGGCTGCTTAGTTTCTACCCTTGCGGGGAAACTGTCTGGCCTCGGCTTCCAATGTTTGCTTTTTGTATTGAACTATGTCTGAATCTCTAGGATTCTGAGAGATGGAACAACTCGAAGTTGCGTTGTGCTTGAACCTTATCTCGGAGGGTTGGTGCACTTTTGTTTTTGCTTGGGGGACTACTAAACCTCGACCCTTGAAGGGGGACTGCTAAGCCTCGGCCCTCAATAATTTTCTTTTTTGTTGAACTGGATCCAAAACTCTTAGAGTTGGAGCAGCTCGAACATTTGACATTGCCTTGTCTGAACCTCTGAGGGTTGGCGCGGCTTTGTTTTTGCTTGGGGGCTACTAAGTCTCGGCCCTTGAGGGGGGATTGCTAAGTCTCGGCCCTCAATCATTTTCTTTTTTGTTTAACATCTGAAACTCTTATAGTTGGAGCAGCTCGAACATCTAACATTGCCTTGTCCGAACCTCTGAGGTTGGATCGGCTTTGTTTTTGGTTGGGGGGCTGCTAAGCCTCGGCCCTTGAGGGGGACTGCTAAGCCTCGGCCCTCAATCATTTTCTTTTTTGTTGAACTGGATCCGAAACTCTTAGAGTTGGAGCAGCTAGGAATTCGAACATCCGATATTTAAAAAGGGACTTTCATTATATTTTTTGATAATATTTCTTCAAATTTATAATGTTCCACATTCTGGGAATAGGATCCCCTCTCATGTCAACCAACTTGTAATAGCCTGAGGTGTGAGCTTCTATTACAAGATAGAGTCCTTCCCAGTTTGGATCTAACTTTTTAGTCCCCTCTATACGGCTTGCTTCATTTTTTCGAAGCACCAAGTCTCCAGGCCGCAGATACCGATGCTTGACCCTGGCGTTGTAGTGTTTAGCCATGACCTGCTTGTACTTGGCTTCTCGGATGGATGCATCTAATCTCTTTTCCTCAAGTAAATCTAGGTTAGTTCGCAGGGCTTCATCATTGGATTCCAAATCACACAAGGATACCCGAGCCGAGGGTAGCCCGATCTCCGCAGGACTCTATCTTGTAATAGAGTACAAGCAGGTCATGTATTTCCATTAGCTGTTCGAGGTGTGGTCCTGTATGCCCATAGGACACTAGGCAATTCCTCAACGGGTACCCAAGCACCCTTGGCTCTTTCAAGTCGGATCTTGAGTCCTGTCAGCAGGGTTCGGTTACACACTTCAGTCTGTCCATTTGCTTGCGGGTGGGCTACCGAGGTGAAGTGTTGTTTAATTTCGAGATTGGCGCAGAAGCTCTTGAAAGGCTCTCCTTCAAATTGCTTCCCATTAACAGAAACGAGTACAGCGGGGATGCCGAACCGGCAAACAATGCTTTTCCAAAAGAACTTTTCTGTTGCCTTTCCCGAAATTGTAGCCAGGGGCTCGGCCTCAATCCACTTGGTGAAGTAGTCAACTGCAACTATTAAGAACTCAAGCTTGCCAACTCCTCTGGGAAGTGGGCCCAAGATGTCGATTCCCCACTGAACAAATGGCCATGGGCTCTAAATAGGAACCATATCCGAGCCAGGTCTTCGGGATATTGGCGCATGTATTTGACACTGATGACACCCTCGCACCAAAGTGTTTGCGTCAGAATGTAAAGTTGGCCAGTAGTACCCAGTCATCAAGACTTTGTGACATGCAGCTAAACTTCGGGGACCGATGTGACTTCCGCATATGCCCTCATGCACCCCTCACAAAACATAGTTAGCTTCAGACGGTGTGAGGCATCTCAACAGGGGCACAAGTATGCTTTTTTATTCAAGATTCCGTCGGTAAGGGTATACTTTGCGGCTATGTATTTGATCTTTCTAGCTTCGGCATGATCCTCGGGAAGCTTGTCGTTATTCAAGTAATTTATTATGGGTCCCATCCAATCGAGGTCTGTTTGGACACAGGAGACTCTTTCAGAGAAGTCAACAGACCTGCGTTCTCGCAGTTCTACCAAAATCTCTTTCGTTAAATGCGAGTATATTGCCGAGGCTAGTTTTGACAGGGCATCGGCGTGCGTGTTTCTGATTCGGGCAATCTTAATGATATCCACTTTTTTGAATTTTCCAATCCAGCATTTGACCTCGGTTAGGTATCTTTTCAAAATCACGCCCCGAGCCTCGTAATTTCCCAAGCTTTGATTTCCAACTAGCTGAGAACATCTAAATATATCTTTAAGGTTCGGGCACCCATCTGGTGGGCAATTTTCATCCAACAGATGAGGGCCTCATACTCAGCTTCGCTATTTGTTGCCTTGAATCCGAACCTGTGGGCGTAAGTGAGATAGTCCCCTTCTGAAGATCGGATTATTATCCCTGCCCCGGCTCCGGACTCACACGAAGCTTCGTCAACATGAAGCTCCCATGGGAGATCTTCTCTCATTTTCTGTTCTTTTGCTGGATCAGTCACCGTGATGAGGTAATCCTCTCGATGCCACAGTTTTCTGCAATGAAATCTGCCAAAGCCTGAGCTTTTATTGCGGTCTGAGGACTGAATTCTACGTCAAATTCAAATAGCTCTACAGACCACTTTAGCATTCGGCTTGAAACATCTGGTTTGCTCAAGATATTTTTAAAAGAAAGGTTGGTCAAAATTATTATCTTGTGACCATGAACATAGGGCCTTAGTTTCCGAGCCGACACCACCAACGAGAAGGCTGCCTTTTCAATAGGGGTGTAGTTTCCTTTCTGGACCTTGAACCACTTTGCTTACAAAATATACAGGACATTGGTTGCCTTGCTCATCCTACCTCAAAAGAACCGAGCTGATAGCCGGTTCGGCAATCGAGACATACAGATATAGCGGTTCTCCTTTTTGTGGAGATGCAAGCTTCGGCAAGGTGCCCAAGTATTCTTTAAAGCTCTTCAAAGGCTTTACAAGCTTCTTCGGTCCATTGAAAGTCTTCAGTCTTCTTTATGAGCCGGAAGAACGGCAGGCCCCTTTCTGCAGATTTGGACAGGAATTGATTTAGGGCCGCCATTCTACCGGTGAGTCTCTAAACCTCCTTCACCGAGGTGGGAGTTTTCATATTAATTATGGCTTGCACCTTTTCAGGGTTCGCCTCGATTCCCCTGTGAGAGACAATGAATCCCAAGAATTTTTCTAAGGGAACCCCAAATGTACATTTTTTGGGATTCAGCCTCATTTGGATGGATCTTAATGTCTCGAATGTCTCCCTTAGATCTTCCAAGGTTTCTCTCATAAGTTCGGCTCTTGACCACCATGTCATCAATATATATTTCAATGTTTCGTCCTATTTGGGACTTGAAGATTTTATTGACGAGACGATACGTGGCTCCAGCGTTTTTGAGCCCGAAGGGCATAGTACTGTAGCAGTACATGCCTCGGTCAGTAATGAAAGAGGTTTTCTCTTCATCTTCTCTGGCCATATATATTTGATGGTAACCCTTGAATGCATCTAAAAAGTATAAAATGTAAAATCCAACAAATGAATCTACTATTGTATCGATTCGGGGGTACGGATAACTATCTTTTGGACAGGCTTTATTAAGATCAGAAAAATCTTGGCACATTCGCCAAGAATCTGGTTTTGTTACAAGGACTGGATTACAAAGCCAAGTGGGATACAATACTTCTCTAATCAATCTGGCCATTAAGAGCTTATCCACCTGGGCTTCGATTATCAAGCTGCGCTCTGGACCGAAGAGGCGCTTCCTCTGCTTCACTGGTTTACATGCCGGGTCTACTCCGGAGTTTATGCTCAATAATTACCCGAGGGACGCATGGCATGTCTTCAACGGTCCAGGAGAACACGTCCTTGTATTCGGCTACAAGCCTGAAGATAAGGCCTTTAAACTCTGCTGGGAGGGTAGCACGGATCTTGATTTTTTGATCAGGGAGGCTCGGATCTAGTGACACCTCTATTTGAACCTCGTCTTGGGGGCTCAATTTTTGTTTTGCCCTTTCCCTTGGGCTCTGGAGGTTCGGGGATCTCGGTAACTGCGAGCCGGGGCTACACCTTCTCTTCTCCCTCCCTCTGACTTGTCAAAGGTTCTTCAAAGCCATCCCAGATGGATGAGGCATCAAAGGTTTCCAAGTAAGCCTTGTCAGCAATGGACATCTTTTGCAATTGGGACCGCAAGGAGATCATATAATAGACTCGGGCCTCCTGTTGGCTGCTAATGACTGTTCCCTCAGATCCATCCCTCAACATAAATTTTATCCCAATATGGAACACAGAGGGAAGGATCCTGTAGGTGTATTAGTGTGGGTCGGCCCAGGATCATATTGTAAGAGCTGTGCCTTTTGACGACGACGAAGTTGGTCATCTCAATTCTGTGCTTCGGGGGAGCTCCAAGACACAATGGGAGAATTAGTCTCCGGTAAAGCCAACTAATGAGGTCTTGAAAGGTTTTATCAGAGAATCGTCCATATGCATTTTGACCCAAGAGTCCCAAAAGATTATATCCGCCGAATTTCCAGTGTCGACGAACACAGTGCATTTCATATCCAGCCACATTTACGTGAATTACCACGGGATCATTATGTGGCATTCGGCTGGGAACAGGGTTTTCGGAGGTGTATTCGAGGGACATAAGTGGCTTCAGTCCTACTCCCGATCCTCACCCGAGGAAATGTTTTTTTCGGGCATTGTTTGAGTCCCCGATCACCAGGCCTCCGGCAATGGTATTTATCACCCCGGCGACACGGATCTGTTCGTCTTGGTTTGCCGGGGGATTGTTCCTGTTTTGGCCGCCTCGATTTTGTTGACGAGGTGGCGGGGCGAGGTTGCTCTGGATTCCTTTGATTGGCTGTGTTCCTCTGGAACTCTGCCGCAATTCGAGAGATGAATTCCTGCAAATGTCCTTCTTGGATGGCCTTCTCGATTTCGACCTTCAAGTGGTTGCATGCCTCGGTATCATGGCCGTGTTGACCATGAAAAGCGCAGTATTTTGCCCGGTCTCTTTTGTCCGAGGCTGACATCATTCGAGGGGTGGCTCTAAAAGGCCCAGGTGTTGTACTTGGAATAAAATTTCCCCCCTCGATGCATTGAGAGGTGTAAAGTCAGACTCGGCATGGCTCCTTGTTCGTGGGGATCGGTTCCCGATATTGTTGCCCGGAAAGACCACCCGGTTCGCCAAAGGTGTGGCCCTGGAATAGGTCAGCCTATCAGCGACCCTCAGCTTTTTGGATGATGAGGGGTTCGGAGTCTTGATGACTTTCTCTTTGTGTATCGTAAAGTTCTCTTTTTGTCCTGTTCGACTCTTCACCCCGTGTGAACTCCGATGCTCTTTCGATAGGTTCAAGAATAGGAGCTCGGCATCCTTTTGGCCAGCTCGGCGTTGAAATTGCCTGGTTATACCATCTGATGTGTAAAGAGACAGGTTGTTGGACATCTAGAGACTGTGTATTTGGACCACCTCATCATTGAAGTGGAAAGAAATTTACTGACTCCTCAAACCTCTGCCGGATGTTCATGAGGTGTGAGGTGTCCTTTTGCAATATTGATTTACTCCTGAAGTGACCCAGGAAAGACTTCGCCAAGTCGTGGAAAGTGGCGATTGAGTTCATCTGCAGCTCCTGGAACCATTTTTGTGCCGGACCTCGAACAGTTGTTGCAAACAACTTGCATCTGGTCGCGTCACTATAGCCATATAGGCTAGTGATCGCCACCACGTCGGTGAAGGAGGTTTAGAGCTGTCTCTTATACACATCTAGATGTGTAGAAGAGAATTGCATTGGAAGAGGTTCAACTTTGACAGAGACGTGAATGGATCTCTATCAATCTCTGCCGTAGCAGGAGCATTCAGAAGTAAATTATTTTTTCTCAAATCTCTTGGATCTTATTTTCGAGGCTCTGCTCCTCGAGCTGTTTTAAAACAACCGAAGAGGGTTTTCTTGATTCCAATTTTTTTGAGGAATGTGCAGCGAGTCTCTCGCGCATCGGTAATTTTTCACTTGTCGATGAGTGTGACTCATCAGCTTGTTCATTCGAGCGCGACTTTGTTAATTTGTGTCGTAGATCGGTTGGGCTCATGGCATCAACCGGCTCTTTTCCAGGTCGGCCGGGGTCACGCTTCTGTTCGGCTTGTGAAGTGGCTACTCGGTTCGAGCGCTCAGACGGAATTTTGCTCTCGCGCTGTTCCACGAACGCTCGGAAAGACTCGAAGTGGTCAGCAATGTACTTCAGGACATCACCATGCTTTTGTTGAGCCTCGGTCGGTGTACCGACGTTTTCTAGTTCATCGGTATGCACCATGAGGTGCTAATTGCTCGTCTCGGCGTCCTTGCTGGCAGTTCGGCGTGTTCCACGGTTCTTCATCCTCCTCAAAGCAAAATTCCTACAAACAATTCAGATGGTTGAGAATTGATTGAAAGTGATGGAAATCTGTCGATTCCCACAGACGACGCCAATTGAAGAAGCTAGAATTAGATTCTAGGAGGAGAGAGAAAGTGGAAGAGCTGAGTGTCAGAAGTGTATTTGATTATCTGAGTTTCGATCCTCTTTTAGTAGCACCCAATCCCCTTATTTATAGAATTACATAAGGAGACATAAGGCTATCTCTATGCTAGTCCAGCTGAAGCTGAATTACATAATTGCCCTTAATGAGGCTGCCACGTAGGCACTTCTAGAACAATCTAGGTAGTATGCTATGTGTCACTAATCCACATCATCACTTGCAGACAACAGGAACAAGCAATGTAAGACTATTGCCAATCAAAAAATTTGTAAGTGCTTAAAATCAAATAAATGCATGACTAAATATCACACTCTGTTGCCAGCTTGATCAAACTTAAACGTACAGGGTAACACTGTAAATAGGAATCATATATCTTTTATTGACTTTGAATAGGTGTCTGCAAGCAAAGCTTTAAAAATATACCCAACTTAACTACAAAGGAAAAGAGGAAATATAATAACACTGCTAAAGCAAAGCGAATGTGAAGAATCAGCAGTTTACCACATGAGTAACACCATCACCAGAGTCAATAACTAATCCTGTAAGCAAACCTGTGGATTCAAAGTAAAATTGGATCTCATATCAATCACAAGTTCGATAGAATCTTGAAATACAAATATTTCATTGCTACAGTCTCATGATAGCTTGTCTTGAGATAAAGAATGCTTCATCTCCAAAACTAAAATTTGAATATTCAACCTTTATCCATCTCTATAAGCACCTTGAGCATACAATGTTAAAACAGCTTGAATTTGTATGAAGACACCAGCAAAGTTATACTTCTCAAACATGGTTTCAACCTGAAATTTACACAAGACTCCCAAAGAATATGAGTGATGAAAGTGCAACAGTTTGAACCATTAAACATGATCATTCAGAAGATAAACACAAACTACTACCATCTTTTCGCGATTTTTGGATGGATTCAGAGGGGGGTCAGTGAGCAAGATTTTACATTCTGTTGGGTCTACCTTCAGTAAAAGAAATAGAACAACTCAATTTCATTAAAAAGTAGAAATCAAAACTGATCAACATATTAAAAAACTTGTTGGAAACTTAACACATGAATTAGTTCCAAAGATTAGAACAAGCAGCAGTAGTTTACCTTCAGTTCATTAAAAAACGCATGATCCCACACATGGCTCATATCATCCCAATTTTGCACTATTCCATTGTTGACGGGATAAGACATATCCAGCTGGTGCCTCAATCTCAAACAAGCATCACCAACAACAATATCCTGTTAAAAAAAAAGGATAAAAATACATACCAAGATCCTTTAGGATCGCAAAATAAATAGACCTGCAGCTTAATGAATGAAAATACAAGTAACTCATTTTAAAACGGGACCACAAAATACGAATTAATGCGGACAAAATTAGTTTAAAAATTGACACCAGGCATAGGGTGGGATCAATTAAAGTATTGATAATAGTAATTGAAATTCACCTGTACAATACCCACTGATCGTTTACACTAATCTGTACATCAGATTTTCGAAGAAAACACAAATTTTCCTTAAAAAATATAACCAGTCAAAACTTAAAATAGGGATTATTACAAATATATTTGCCAAGAAAGCATTATCAGGCAACAAATCTGGCTAGCTGAACAAGCAATTAAATTAACAATATCCACCTTATTACAAGTTTTTAATTTCTTTGGAGAAATTGTTAAAAGTAATAGTAAGAAAAGCAAACCTTAATCTGTTGTTCCATGAGGGACTCCTCGTATCTTAGCATTGGCCTAAGATACGACATAAGAATTAATTGAAGAAATAAGCAAACAATACAGAGTACCCCAGTGCCATTGTCGCAGACGACGACGTTCCTGCTGTCCATTTCTCCGTTTTACTCTGGCTCTCCGAGTTCTGGAGGCAGGCTACAGTTGAGATTCAGGACAAGACTTCTTTCATCTCAATGAAGGCTTGTATTGATAACAAAATGGTCTTTGCTTGTAAAAATAGTCAAGTCACTGTTAGAGTTAGCTCAAGTGGTATGGGTCAAAATCTATTCTGGTTGTAGCCAGTTTGGATGGATTTCTGGTTGTAGCCAGTTTGGATGGATTTGGAGAGAAATGAAGAAAAGAAAGAGAATAATTGTAGCCTTTGTATTATTTGAAATATTATTTTGGTATATTATTTTAGTAATTATTTAAGTGATGTGGTAAATAATAAAAAAATGTGAATAATTTAATAAATGTTTGAATTGTAAATAATGCAAATAATTTTTGTAAACAAATGTTTGGATAGTATTTTTTGTGTACTATAAAGACAAAAAACGTACGTGAAAGTCGAACGAAATTACTAATATCAAAATATATAATCCCGTTCACTTTTTTTTTTCACACCATCAAATCAAGTATTAAAAACCACACACAAACGTAGTTGCCTTCTCGTCGTTTGAAATTCAAATTTTAAAAAATAAGATATACTCATACATGTATGCTAATATGTATTTATTTAATATAAAATAAAAAATACAATTTAAAAATTACTTAGTATTTTGTGCACTAAAAGACAAAATACGTAGACAAAATTTAAATAAAATTATTAATATCAAAATATATAATTTCGTTCACTTTTTTTATACCATCAAATCAAGTATTAAAACCACATGCAAAGGTAGTTAGCTGTTCGTCGTTTGAATTTCGAATTTTAAAAATGAAATATGTCTATATGTGTATGTTAAACATGTATTTATTTAATACAAAATAAAAATATAATTTAAAATTTACACTTTTCTGTCCATAGTTCGAATTCTCTAACTCAGGTTCGAAAGTCTCTCGTAACCTTATATACTATTTTAAACTCTATTTTTCCGCCTAGATTTCGAACTCCCGAACCTAAGTTTGAAAGTTCGAACCTTATATACTATTTTAAACTCTATTTTCTCACCTAAACTTTGGACTTCAAAACCTAGGTTCGAAAGTTCGAACTTATATTTTCATTTTTTCTTTGCCCAAAAAAAATTTAGACCAATGAATAGTAATGGATAATATAAAAAAAATTTAATGCTAATATATGTGAATAGTATAATATGCGTATAGACGAATAGTAAAATAATTGATTGAATAGTAATGGATAGAGAAAGAAAAATTTGAATTGTATAAGTAATGAATAGTTAAAGAAAAATTTGAATTGTATAAATAATGAATAGTATTTTTGAAAAAAAATAAAAGAAGTTGACCAAAAAAATTTTTGTTGACCAAACAAATATTTTATAAAAGTATAAATAGTAAAGTAAAAAATGATAAAAAATGAACAAAAAAACAATCCATACAGGGCTTTGTTTGTAGCCCAACGCCACACGGTGGAGTTGGTCCCAGCTGTGAGTTTTGGATGTATCTAATAATTAGATAAAAAGTTTAAAATCTTCATTCATTGTCATTTGGCATTGATTGTTGATGTGACTGCTTATGTAGAGGAGAGACATGTGCAAAATGACTCATCTTGCCCGTTATTCCTCCCTTATTTGTTAGGTGAGTTTGAGGCTATACTTGTCAAATTTTCCCCCTTACTCTATGTCAATACAACCTTATCAGCTTTCCAATGCATATAATGACCAAATATACCATTTCCTACTAAATATTATCACACTGTTTAGGGATAGCTTAGGCATTATGTCTTCCACATGGCTTGGACACAGCAATTTCTACTTGGCTTATAGGCTTCATTATAGGCTACAAAATAGCTAACCCATACAATCCCTTATTTAGCCTTTTTAGGCTAGCCTATCTTTCAAGCTCTTTGATGCTCTATTTGTGGTTTGATTTAAATACAAACGATGCTAACCTTTGAATTCTTGCAATTTTAAGATTAGATTAACTCCCCATAATGAATCCTAATCTCCTATTTTTGCCTTCTGTTCCTTTTTCTTCTTCTCGATTCTCCAAAAACATCGGGCTTCAGCTTTCAAAATTTCTTGTTGACTTTACCATGCCTCAACAACCACTATTGTACTCCTTTACCCAGTTCTTCCTACCATTCCTCCCAGAATTGGTGCATTTTTATTACCTTTTTTTTTAAACAAATAAGAACTAATTTTTCATTCAAGGGCAAAAAACACTAAGCATCTTCAAATCACTGGTTCTTATTTCTATTGGGTGAGTCTAAGCATCTTCAAATCGCTGGTTCTTATTTCTATTGGGTGAGTCTTTTTCCCTATTTTTTCCTTTCTCAATTGTGCATGCACAACAGTCCTTTACAACCTCAAGTCTATGAATTTATGATGAATTAATGCATACGTACTCTGTAGTTCTGAAATTTTTTTATGAAATTTTAATGTTTTGCCTTTTTCCCCTATACATCTTTTGAGACTCTATTTTTGCTATTTACTGAGTTATGCTTTAAACATATCTTGTACGATTTAGATGCTACAAACCTTTACCTTCTTTGTCTCTAACCAAGGTATGTCAATCATTAGAAAATTCTTTGTTTTTTAGGGTTCAATTCCATGCATGTTTGGTAATATGCCAACTGTTTTTTTCTTTGAGTGAATGCTACCTTTATATGATTTTCTATTTCAATAGTCATGATAATACTTAATTTTTAAGAAAGTTGTGTTACTTTTGGTTTTTTATAGTTGTTAACTGTTCTTGTTTTGTATGAATGTTCATTACACTTGCTTTTGTTTTGCTACAATCATCATAATCTCTGGCTTTAATATAATGTCTATTACTTTAAGCTCATTCCACATATTCTTTACATTTGCTTTTCAATTGTTGACTTTGCTAAAGAGTTTGATGAAAACTTTAATTTACTTTCCAATGAGTTTCTTTTTCTCCTCATACTCAGCATAATAAAGACAAACAAAAAACATAACTTAAGAACGAAAAAAAGAAAAATAGTTCAAAGCTGAACACTAAGTTAGAGAATCTTACTTGCTACATGGTAACATGTCCTGTTCTGGCTTGCTGACAAAATGCAGCAGTGATCAAAGTTCTACGTCTACTCCAACCTCATGTAAGGGTATAGGAAAAACTCAAAATGATAAAGGTCTTTTAACAAACTATTGTTCCTCTATAGTAGTTTTAAATGTTCAACAATCGACTATAATGTCTCAAACTTTCGAGCTATTAGTTGATGCTCATATATTACAGAGACAACCTTATGCACTCAATTATGTTATTAATTGTGCTACATACATGAGACATTCTGATTACTTGCCTTTTGGAGAAAGCTCTTCGCAATCTCTTAGGAACTCTTATGTAACTTCACCAAACCTTCCCATATCTGTTTTGCGTAACTTTAACACTCAAAGCAAATCACAATATAGAAAAGAGGCTATACTAAGGCGAAAGGAAAAAAAATTAAGAACAAACTTCATGTATAAGAAAAAAAGGGACAGTCCAACCCCAGCTACAAAGATCAATGGTTCTTCTGCCATCAAAAGAGGAAGGGAATTGCTAGATTCAATCCCTGACACACCTACTATTCTTCCCTGCCAAACTGATTGCCTACATTGTGGTGCAAAAAAATTTACTTATGAAACACCAAACTTTTGTTGTTCAAATGGTGACATAACATTAGCTACCAATGAAATACCAGACATTATCAAGGAATTATTAACATCATCATCAAAGGAGGCTAAAGCATTTAGAGGAATAATAAGAACATATGACAACTATCTTGCATTTAGCTCCTTAGGTATTAAGTGTGATAAAAATTTAGCAAACAGAAATAAGGGAATCTATACATTTAGAGTTTAGGGGCAAGTCTATCATTTCATAAATGATTTGGAACCAAAAAAAAATTACTATAATAATCTACAATTCTATTTTCATGATACTAATCATGAGCTATTTAATCTTTTGCATGCCTGTCCTAGATTGGTAGAATATAAACTGTTCTTTCTAAAATCATGAAAGTCTTTGAACAAAATCCTTATGCCAAATTTTTTTAAAACTTAGGTACTGTCCGGAATTTGGACAACTACCAAATTTTCCTTCGTACTAAACTAAGAATTGATCAAAAAGTATATAACAAGCCTACTGTGTCACAAATAGCCGCTTTATGGTTTGAAAGGGAAGACAATGGAGAAACTAGCTGTAGAAATATTCAAGTTTATACTCATGGTGGTCACTCTAAACAAGTTCAATATTACTATGGCTATTATGATCCTTTTTAATAACCTTTGATATTCCCTCATGATGAACTTGGATAGAACCAAGGCATATTGAAAAATGGAATTAAATATCCTAACAGTAGAGGGAAGAGAAAGAGAAATATAGAAGCTTTAATATCCCCTAGTAGTGTTTCCAACGCTGATCAACTACTTCAGAGAGAACATGATGGCCAATTTATTATATAAGGACATTTGTTTATTTTGTACTATAATATATTTAATAAATAATCTTATTTAATATTATTAAATCATTTGCCTTTTATGTGCAAATAGCCATGGTTAAACTGGATGATGATCCAAATTTTGTCTCCCATAGAGAATACCATGCTTATAAACTTCAAATTAGAGATAATGATCGTTCTTTTATATTACATTTTGCTCGCTTAATCCAAAACTATATAGTAGACATGTGTGTCAAACTTGAAACACAAAGACTGGATTTCTTTAGATCACAACAAGAAGACATAAGAAATGAATTTCTACAAGGAATTGTTTACGCAATAGCTTTAGGAGAAATCGAGAGATCAAAAGTAGGACATAGAATTATATTACCTAAGAGCTTCATTGGGGGACCAAGAAATACGAAGAATAAATATATAGATGCCATGACATTAGTGTAGAAATACGAAAAACCTGATATCTTTTTAAGTATGACATGTAATCCTAATTGGCCAGAGATCAGGAACATTTAACAAATAAATAAGAAGTACAGAATAGACTAGATTTAATTGAATTAAGAGTTTTCCATGCTAAACTAGAGGAATTGAAATTTGAGCTATACAAGAATAATATATTTGGTGAGGTAGCAGCTTAAACTTATGTTTCAGAATTCCAAAAAAGGGGCCTTCCACATGCTCACTTTCTTCTAATTTTGAAACCACAATATAAGATGTTTAGGCCAAAAGAATATGACAAAATAGTTTTAGCTGAGCTACCAGATAAAAACAGATATCCCCATTTATACATGACGGTTGTTAAACATATGTTACATGGTCCATGTGGTAAGATTGATCCATCTAGTGTTTGTCTGAAAAAAAAAATGGTAGATGCTCATATTTAAAAAAATTTTGTCCAGAAACTCGACAAACAACTAATGCATATCCAATATATAGAAGGAGAAACAATGATGCTAACGTGAAAGTTAAAAATTGTTGGTTAGATAACAGATGGGTTGTTCCTTATAATGCTTACTTGATTACAAAATTTGACTGCCATATAAAAGCTGAGATTTGCTCCACAACATTTCTAAAATCAGATAAGTATATATACAAGTATATTTGTAAGGAACTGATAAGTTCATAATTGTACTATATTTGATGTGTCAATTACCACGTTTTTATGTGTTGTAAGCAAGATTTGAGTTATTATTGAGCTTAATTTGGTTATTCTCAGTTTTTGTAGGGTTACAGTGAAAAAGAGTTGAAAAGGATGCAAAATGATGAAAGAAAATGTTTGGTACGAGACATGCACGAGTACGAAGTCATTCCAGATACTATTTTGAATTTCAAGCATAACTTTTGATCCCGAGCTTCAATTGAGGTGATTCAAGATGAATTGGAAAGATAAGGGGTAGTTCTACAACTTTTGCGTTTTACATATTTCCAAATAAAGGAAGAATCAAGGTGAAAATCAAAGCCGAAGGCGGAGCATAGTGGAGGAAGCCAGCGCACATGCCCTGGAGCTGTGCAGCTCATGTGCGCTGCGTCCAGAAACTTCAATTCCAAAAGTAACTCGCACGCACATTGTCACGCCCCAAAAACTAGGAGCCGTAACACGCCGCGCTAATGGTACACCGGCCCAAAGCGCAAGGCACAAACGAACAGAGCAACAAACTTAACCGCAATGTAATAGAACCATCAAACCATTTCTTAACTATAAAACCGAATATTTCATTTTACACAAAAAATACGAATTACAAAATTTCTTCTTAGTACAAAAGATGTTACAACAAAAACAAAGTTCATCAATACAAAACCTATCTAAGTACACTACCCCTCTCCAAACAAAAGAGAAGCTTGGAAGGTTATCCGCAGAGTCCTACCAGTAATGTGGAATCTGGAGAAAATCTAAAAGCTGCTAACGCGGTGATAAGTAAAAAATTGGTTAGGTTTCTGAAAAATTTTAATGATCTTTTGATGGGGTGAGCATAACTAGCTCAGTGGATAACATAAAAGCTCTTCAAATGGGGCTCAGTGGATAACATAAAAGCTCTTCAAATGGGGCCAAGCATTTCGATATAAAAAAAACATAAAGATAATAACATTTGTGAAAACCTATAGTCATGAAGCAGTTTCTAAAATGTATCATGCCATTTAAACGTCAGGCATGTCCAAAACATAGCCAAAAAGATCCAATCATTTCAAAACATAGTATGCCAAAGCATAGCGAACAAATCCAAGTACAGGTTCAATCCGGAATCTTATACACATCTAGATGTGTATAAGAGACAGGTGTAGATCAGATACTAGCCGAGATCTAGTAATCTACCACACCTACTAGTCGACACGGAGGTCAAGTTATCCCATCACAAGACCCCGATCAAATAGTTCATAATCATAGCATCACCATGGCGTCCCATGGATGACTATAGAACCGGTTCTCCCCAAATCAAACATTTCCAAACACATCCAAAATTATATACCTAGGTCACCTATGAGCCAAAACAGTCATAAAATGCTTTCATATCAAAAGAGTTTGCAAACATATCAATTGATTAACATAAAATAGCTTGGTCCCGATTTCATATGTAATAGTTCCAAAACTTGGTAAAATAGTGCAGTTCCAAACATCATACACATTCTAAAATCCATCCAAACATATTTCGAAAGTTTTAAACAAAATACAAGTGGAAGAGGGTCTATGTTACCCACCTATCAAAGCAAAAACTGCATAAATGATCACAGAACGCGATCGCCGGCGGTAGGTGGCGTGGTACCTAAAACAGGTATAAGAGGACTCTTAGAAGAGATGTAGAAGTTAAAGAATGACTAGGGAAGCGAAAACGACGCTAATCAGATAGAAAACGACACGCTTCCCTAGTCATTCTTTAACTTCTACATCTCTTCTAAGAGTCCTCTTATACCTGTTTTAGGTACTTTGACACCTAAAACCCCAGTCAAAACACTTAGTTAACCCCTCAAATTCGTATTACAGCTAGATTAGGAGATAATAAGCTCAGTTTTCCTCAAAAACCGAAAAAGATCTCGGAGGCAACTCAACCAGATTCTAAATGGGAGCATAGTACTATGGATTTTGTAGTCAATAGTTACCATTCCTTGTGGAGGTATGACAGTTTGGGTACTATTGCTGTCCCTTATACACATCTAGATGTGTATAAGAGACAGGTAGAGCAACAACCTATGGGTGGAATTCCTCTTTACTACCAAATGATTTTTAATTTGCGATTAGCCACACGCATGATTCAAACATGCTTCCTATCCAAACTAACCTTAAAACACTCTTAAAACATCATTATATGCATAGACATAAGCATTCATAGCATAACACTCTAGGGCCACATATGGAAGACAAAACCCCAACTCATAATCTTAAAATATGTAATCTAACCGTGGAAAGTTGTTAAAAATCAACCCCAATCACTTCCCAACCTCCAAAACACTAAAAACAACCCATAACATACATAAATCATAACATATAAGGCTGCAAAGAGGGTTTTATTTTCAGCCATAAAGAATCCTACAAAACTTGAAATTAAAGCTTGGATGTCTAGTACATAAAGCCCATAAGCCATAAAGTGCTAAAATACATAAAATCTTACCTTCCAAGTGATTTATACTTGATATCCAAGAAAATTTTGGGGGAAAATGGGGAAGAGAGTTTCGGCCAGCAGCTAGGAGAAATGAGGAAGAAACAAAGCAAGAAGAAGACTAAAAAGATTCCAAGGTTGACCCAAATAGTTCCCCATTTGACCAAATAGTCTCCAAGTTGACTATTTAACCCAAAAACTAATTTTTGCTACTAAATTAACATTTTTTTTGAATGATTCAGCCATCATACAACACTTACACACCACTAGATGTGTATAATTACACTTAGTCCAATTTTTGACCCGTTTACCGAAAAATCGCGTAAACCGAAAAATTTGCCGAATTGAAAAACGAATAAGTTGAAGTACTTTATGACTAAAAATAATATGAAAAACATTTTAAACCAGTTAAAAAATCAAAGAACAAGGCTAGTAAAATACTGGGTTTCACATTCTACCCCCCTTAAACCATAAAGTTTCGTCCTCGAAATTTACGAAATCACGAAGCAAATAAAGCTGGATACTTCGATCTCATGAGGCTCTCAAGCTCCCAGGTACTTCTCGTTTTTATGATCTAGATCATAAAACCTTCACGTAGGGGATAACTTTATTCCTCAATGTCTTATCTTGTCGATCCAAGATCCTCTCCGAACCTCCTCGTATGTCGTGTCCTCCCGATCTACTAAAGGTTCATGGCTCAACACATGAGAGGGATCAGGGATATACCTCCTCAACTGAGAGACATGGAAGGTATTATGAACTCTAGACAACTCCGGAGGCAAAGCCAATTGGTATGCCAAATCACCAACCTTGTTCAACACCTCATAGGGGCCTATATAGCGTGGACTCAACTTTCCACCTTTCCCAAACCTAGCTACCCCTTTAGTCGGCGATACTTTCACATACACTTTATATGAAACCGCAAACTCCATTGGCTTTCTCTTGCGATCATCTAGATGTGTATAAGAGACAGCCGCTTTCAAATTCGCGAACAATAGCAATCTTATCAATCATTGCTGAATCAAATCTGGGCCCTCCAAGGATCTCTCACCAACTTCATCCCAATCTTTAAATGTGTATAAGAGAGTGTAGAACTTTTGACATCATAAGTGAAGACTCACTATAACCATATGATATGGGTTGTGAGAGCTTTTGGCTTATGTGAAATGCTCTGATAAATTTGAGCCGGGCTTTTATGATATCCACTGAGCTGGTTATGCTCACAACATATCCTCCAATGTCCGAATAGTACGCTCAGTTGGCCATCGTCTGAGGATGATAAGCGATACTAAGACTCAAAGTTGTGCCACAAGCTCTCTGGTAGGTTGTCCAGAACCTAGATACAAACCTGGGATCGCGATCAGAAATAATGCTCTTAGGCACACCGTGCAAACGGACAATCAGAGATCATATAACTTCACTAATGGCTCCAAAGTAGCGGTCACCTTCATCGGTAAGAAATGGGCGGACTTTGTTAGGCGGTCAACAATCACCCATATACTGTCATTACCTCGCCTAGATCGTGGTAACCCATGTACAAAATCCATAGTAATATGCTCCCATTTCCACTCTGGTATCTCCAATGATCGTAGTAAACCGCTGGGCCTTTGGTGTTCAGCCTTAACCTGCTGACACACCAAACATCTCGCCACAAACTCAGCTATCTCTCTTTTCATTCCAAGCCACCAAAATCTCATTTTCAAGTCCCTATACATCTTCGTATCCCAGGATGAATAGATAAGCGCGAAGAGTGAGCTTCTTTCATCGATTCTCTTTTCAATTGAGTCGTTCGGCACACATAAACGTCTGTCTCGCCACAAGCTACCATCGGCTCTAACTCGAAACTCGAGGTCTCACCATTCTCGTACTTTCAACATTACTTTCCGTAGCTCGGGGTCATCTAACTGGGACACCTTAATGCGATCCACCGGTGTAGATTGAACAACCAATCTGCCAAAGTCTGCTCAGAGACTCAACAACCTCCAAATTCAAAGCCTCAAACCGACAAATCAAAAGAGCCATACTAGGGCCGGTTTTAAGTATTAGCTGTCTCTTATACACATCTAGATGTGTATAAGAGACAGCTTAAGCATAGGTTGGTGACAGCTCCAGTGTTGACTTTACCTTAATATGAGGCAAAGGCCTGTCTCTTATACACATCTTCAGCTTCAGAGAGTGTTACTAGGTGTAATTGCTCCAGTGTTGACTTTACCTTTGGTTCTGGTGAATCTTTCCGTTTATGTGATTATCGCAGTTGGTTCCAGGTCATGTGTAGGATCTTATTCTGCTCGTACGGCTTAAGTTGCCTCGACGCATAAGCTATCACCTTATCTCCTTGCATCAAAACACAACCCAAACCACTCTGAGAAGCATCACTATAAACTACAAATCCTCCAGAACCAAAGGTAAAGTCAACACTGGAGCTGTCACCAACCTATGCTTAAGCTCTTGAAAGCTTGCCTCACACTGATCTGACCATTCAAACTTGGTTCTCTTCTGGGTAAGCCGCGTGTCTTTGGTTCAAGGTCCCTTGAATTCCAGTCCTGTCTTATGGCCAACTAGATGGGTATACCCCCAACCCCTTCCTCTGACACCACATGACCCAAAAATGCAACACTCCGAAGCCAAAACTCGCAATTGCTAAACTTACCATACAACTGCTCTTTCCTCAACAAGCTCAAAACTGCTCGCAAATGCTCAACATGAGCCTCCTCGCTCGGAGAATAGACCAGGATATCATCGATGAAGACCACTACACATACATCAAGATAGTCCTTGAACACCCTATTCATCAATTCCATAAAGGCTGCAGGGGCGTTAGTTAAACCAAAAGGCATAACCAAGAACTCGTAGTGGCCATAGCGAGTCCGAAAAGCTGTCTTAGGTACATCCTCTTCCTTCACCCTCAATTGATAATATCCGGACCGCAAATCAATCTTAGAGAAGTAGGTACCCCGCACCCTTAAGATGATCAAACAAGCCATCAATCCGTGGCAAAGGTTATTTATTCTTCACAGTTACCTTATTACAGCTCACGGTAGTCAATTAAAGTCTTGACTACCATGGTGTCTCTTATACAATTCTAGATGTGTATAAGAGACAGAGGTGAAACACTTGGACGAATGAATTTCTTGTCCAAGAGAGCAGCTTGAAGCTGCTCCTTCAAATTCATTCGTCCAAGTGCTTTCACCTTGAACCAGGCATCTGAAACATCACATACCTCTCTTTAGATCAATCGTTGCACCATTAGCCGCCAACCAATCCATGGTTGATAAAGGAAATCAAAATCGGTTTCGGTAACTGAATAAGGTCAGCCTCAAACTTCCTATCACAAAACTCTAACCGACAACCTTCCAAAACAAACCTAGACTCCATAACCTTCCCATCCGGGGTCCCCACTCTATAAGGATCCTCTAACCATCTAGGTTTATCGGACAGACATCTAAGAAAACATCTAACTACAAATGAATGTGATGCCCCACAATCAAATAAAGCATAAGCAGGTATGGAATTCACTAAGATAGTGCTGCAACTCGAATCGGTCCGATCGGCTCTTGACTCAACGCATGCACCTCGCCCGAGTCCTCCGCCTCTTGTCCTCGGGCGGACCACCCGCACTCCACCGGTGCGCCTCAATTTGGTGTGACCTTAGGACAATCTCTGATCAAATGGCCGCGCTCGCCACAATTAAAGCAAGCTCCAGTCCTCCAATAACACTCCCCAGAGTGTAGTCGACCACAAGACCGGCATAGCGGCGACGGCTGCTGAACTGTCACCGACTGAGATCTCTGAGGCTGGCTCCCAACTGAAAAAGAAACAGAAGAACCTGTCGACGGACCCCTCCTAGGAAAACCACCTTGTCGACCACGACTCCTACTCCCAGCTGGAGGTGCTAAAGTCCCTGTCCGGGCCGACTGTCCACGCGACTGAGACTGAGGCTGAGATTGAAATGGTCGGCTAGTCTGGCCTGTCTGTGCTGGCGTAGAGCTCTGACCCCTCTGAAAGGTATCCCGATCTCTCCTCACGCCTCGCTCCGAATCCAGCTAGATGGCTAGATTATACATCTCCTCATAAGTCTGGGGACTACCCACTATCAGCTCTCTCCGAAGCTCAGCTCTAAGACCCTTCCAGAAATGATACATACGCTGCTGCTCGCACGCCAGACAGCGGGAACAGTATGGAGCAGACTTTGGCAGCATTGGTTGTTCAATCTAGCACTGGTGGACGCACTGTCTCTAATGAGCTAGAAACTGCTCCCAGAATATCTCCTGTCTCACAGGCTGTCTCGGTGTGGGTAACGTAGCCTCAACGGTCTGCCACCACTTGGCCGCCTCAGCAACCAAGAAAGGAATAGCCAAAGAGGTCCGTTATACGCGGCCGGAATCAGAAAGAACTCAAAATCCCTGAGTCTATCTCGCCCATACTATGACTCCGCTCTTATACGGATCTAGATGTGTATCAGACGTAGGTAGCCCAGCCTTCTTGAGCTTCTGAAACAGGGATGGAATGTCGGTACGCGGTGGTGGAGGTGGTGGAGCAACGGGAGGTCGCTCAGCGTCCAACTATCGAATAACCTGTGCCACAACCGCCGCAATGGCGTCATAATCAACCACTGGCGGTCCAGTCGGAGGAGGAGGTCCGACGGCCCTGCCTCGTCCCTAGGGTAGACCGCGGGCCTACTAACACTCTCTGAAGGCCGAGGGGTCTGTCTCTTATACACATCTAGATGTGTATCAAAGACGGAATCATGAGCAAAGGTAACTCTTCAAGATTCAACAAAAGAGGTACAACAAAGATTAAATAAGTAAGGACCTCTCAAAACCCCCCCAAAACAAGTCAATCAATAACTCCAGGTCAAAGAATTCCACAGATCCTGTAATGTCGCGAACAAAATAGAATCTTATATAATTCTAAGCCCGAGCACATCGATTTAAACCTCGAAAGACTCATCGAATACCTATTACTGGACTTAGGATTCAAACCTATGCTCTGATACCACTTAAAGTCACGCCCCAAAAACGGAGCCGTAACACGCCGCGCTAATGGTACACCGGCCCAAAGCGCAAGGCACAAACGAACAGAGCAACAAACTTAACCGCAATGTAATAATAAGAACCATCAAACCATTTCTTAACTATAAAACCGAATATTTCATTTTACACAAAAAATACGAATTACAAAATTTCTTCTTAGTACAAAAGATGCTACAACAAAAACAAAGTTCATCAATACAAAACCTATCTAATACACTACCCCTCTCCAAACTCTTATACACATCTAGATGTGTATAAGAGACAGGTTACTTAATATTCTGCAGCAAGAAAATCTAAAAGCTGCTAACGCGGTGGAGAGTAAAAAACGAGCACCTAATCTGAAAAATTATAAATCACATGGGGTGAGCATAACTAGCTCAGTGGATAACATAAAAGCTCTTCAAATGGGGCTCAGTGGATAACATAAAAGCTCTTCAAATGGGGCCAAGCATTTCGATATAAAAAAAACATAAAGATAATAACATTTGTGAAAACCATAGTCATGAAGCAGTTTCTAAAATGTATCATGCCATTTAAACGTCAGGCATGTCCAAAACATAGCCAAAAAGATCCAATCATTTCAAAGTTATGAACTATTTGACTGCGGGGTCTTGTGCCTGTCTCTTAATCAAACATTTCCAAACACATCCAAAATTATATACCTAGGTCACCTATGAGCCAAAACAGTCATAAAATGCTTTCATATCAAAAGAGTTTGCAAACATATCAATTGATTAACATAAAATAGCTTGGTCCCGATTTCATATGTAATAGTTCCAAAACTTGGTAAAAGTGCAGTTCCAAACATCATACACATTCTAAAATCCATAATATAGAGTCCTAAAGTCGTTAAACAAAATACAAGTGGAAGAGGGTCTATAGTTACCCACCTATCAAAGCAAAAACTGCATAAATGATCACAGAACGCGATCGCCGGCGGTAGGTGGCGTGGTACCTAAAACAGGTATAAGAGGACTCTTAGAAGAGATGTAGAAGTTAAAGAATGACTAGGGAAGCGAAACGACGCGAAACGATAGAAAACGACACCAACAGCTCTTTGGTCAAAAATGACCTATTCACAAATTCCGACCAACTTTGACAAGCTAAAACCCCAGTCAAAACACTTAGTTAACCCCTCAAATTCGTATTACAGCTAGATTAGGAGATAATAAGCTCAGTTTTCCAGAAAAACCGAAAAAACTTCGCCTCTCCCTAGGCTATAAGTAGGTTATCCTCCCTGCCAACAAAATCCAATTCCAAGGTATTCAAGGGACCTTGGTTACAACTCAACTCAAAACAACATATTCTAACCAACCAATGCATAAACGGAAAGATTCACCGGAGCAATAGCCGGACTATATCAATAGTACCCCACAACAATCCAGTATACCCCATAACCACTACAATTAACTCTATTACAACATTAGAGCAACAACCTATGGGTGGAATTCCCTCTTTACTACCAAACTGAAACTTTTACCGATTAGCCACACGCATGATTCAAACATGCTTCCTATCCAAACTAACCTTAAAACACTCTTAAAACATCATTATATGCATAGACATAAGCATTCATAGCATAACACTCTAGGGCCACATATGGAAGACAAAACCCCAACTCATAATCTTAAAATATGTAATCTAACCGTGGAAAGTTGTTAAAAATCAACCCCAATCACTTCCCAACCTCCAAAACACTAAAAACAACCCATAACATACATAAATCATAACATATAAGGCTGCAAAGAGGGTTTTATTTTCAGCCATAAAGAATCCTACAAAACTTGAAATTAAAGCTTGGATCATAAAGCCCATAAGCCATAAAGTGCTAAAATACATAAAATCTTACCTTCCAAGTGATTTATACTTGATATCCAAGAAAATTTTGGGGGGAAAATGGGGAAGAGAGTTTCGGCCAGCAGCTAGGAGAAATGAGGAAGAAACAAAGCAAGAAGAAGACTAAAAAGATTCCAAGGTTGACCCAAATAGTTCCCCATTTGACACAAATAGTCTCAAAGTTAACTTATTCTGCTCTCCGAGGACATACTATTTGGTCCTAAATTAACATTTTTTTTTGAATGATTCAGCCATCATACAACACTCAGACACCACAATGCACTAATTACACTTAGTCCAATTTTTGACCCGTTTACCCGCCGGAACCGAAATCGCGTAAACCGAAAAATTTGCCGAATTGAAAAACGAATAAGTTGAAGTACTTTATGACTAAAAATAATATGAAAAACATTTTAAACCAGTTAAAAAAATCAAAGAACAAGGCTAGTAAAATACTGGGTTTCACACACATGCATGCTAGGATCTCTGCGCATGTGTGTAGCATACAAAACATGCCTGGAACTTACTGCCTCGTGCGCACAGGCGCTCTAGGACCTCAGCGCATGTGCCATCGGAGAGCAGCAATAACGTTTATTTGAGTTTTGTGATAGATTTCTTCGGCTGGTTGGACTCTTTTTCACCCGATTTCATGTTATTATCTGTAGGCATTATTTGTAACCCTAAATACTCATTATAAATACCCCAAGTAGGGTGAGAAAAAGGGATCGACACTTTTATTTTCTTTTGGCTAGGGTTTTTAGCAGTAGAAATTCCTCCTTATTCTTTCATGGCACTTTGTGCCTAAACTCTTTTCTTGGTAGAGGGATTTGAAGCCATGGTCAATTGTACAAAGTTGTGAGACTTCTTGTGCTTGAATTATTCACTTTTATCTCAAGTATTGATTATTTTTCTGCGATTAAATTTATGGTTGTTCTTTTTAACTTGTTATTGCTGCAGAATATTAAGTTATTAGGATTAATCTACTGCTAGATGGTTTTAACCGCGTGTGTTTAATTCAATCTGTGAAGCAACTGAATTTGATAATTACTGGATTTGTGTTATTGAATTTAGGGAATTATTAATTATCTAATTAGCATAACCGCATGTGTTTATGTTTAATTAGCCTAATTGTTATTGTTGATTTTAATGCTTCTATTAATTGATCTTTGGCGCGTGTCTGGGTTAAATTAATAGTTAGGGTTAATTGGATAGCGTGTTGAAAATTAACCAACTTTAGAAAGAAATAAGAATAAACTTTGAATTGGTATTCGTTCGGGTTAATTCTTCAATTAGTGCTTGATATAAAATTGAATTATCTTGTGTGTCAAGGATCGACTAGTGAAATTTCCATGGTGGATATGACCAAAACCAAGACTTTTCTTAATTGAATTCTCTTCAGTTATTTTCTTATTTTAATTTTTAGTTAAAAAGCATTCAAAACCCCCCTTGTTCCATTAGCACGGAGATAAACCCCCGTTCTCTGTGGGACGAACTCAACTAACCACTAATACATTAGAGTTGTTAATTTTGGGTGCTTACAACGGCATTGCAACTCGAAAGCAGCATCACATTGCAATCACACACACCGCAAAATTTTGGCGCCTTTGCCGGGGAACAGTTTGAATTATTTTTGTGCTAATTATTTTAGTTTTTCTTTTTCTTTCTTTTTATTATTATTCTACCACTAATTGTGTATGCCTGTGACCCGGTCTGCTGGACAAGTTGAATTCTAATTTGATCTGGAAATACAGAGAACTTTATGCAGATTGGGAAAAGAAATACGAGAATGACAATTAGGGGAAGAAAGTTTGTTTAATTATATCTTTGCAGGTGAGCAGGAATAGGAAGAGCCTAACATGGTGCAACGCACTTTGAGAGAATTAGCCGCACCCACTTTGAACCAACAACCCTTATGCATTACTTATCCAGATTTAGATGCTAATGTTACATTTGAATTAAAATCTGGACTAATCCATTTATTACCTTCTTTTCATGGATTGCCAGGTAAAGATCCAAACAAGCATCTTAAGGAGTTCCATGTGATTTGCACGAGTATGAGACCCACCGGGGTGTCAGAGGAGAATGTCAAGTTAAAAGTGATGCATTTCTGTTCTCACTCAAGGATGAGGCGAAGGATTGGCTATTCGATTTGACTTCGGGTAGTATCACAACTTGGGAGCAAATGAATAGGCTATTCTTGGCTAAGTACTTTCTAGCTTCTCGAACTACAAATATTCGCAAGGAAATTTGTGGAATAAGGCAGTTCAATGAAGAATCTTTGTACGAGTATTGGGAGCGCTTCAAAAAATTGTGTGCAAGTTGTCCGCACCATCAGATAAGTGACTCTTTACTAATTCAATATTTTTATGAAGGGTTGTTGCCTAATGAAAGGAACATGGTCGACGCTGCAAGTGGAGGGGCGTTAGACAATTTGACCATAGACGCTGCGCGTGAACTTATATCGAATATGGCCGCTCGCTCTCAAAAGTTTGGGACACGATGTGATCAACCTCTCAAGCGTGTAAATGAGGTAGATGTTTCTTTATTAGAACAACAAATGGCTAGTTTAACCACTTTTGTTCGACAGTTAGCTTCAGGTACTACACACGACTGCACAATCACGTGGTATTTGCTCAAATGAGGGACACTTAACAGAAATGTGTCCCACATTACAAGATGAAGGTCAAGAGAAAGTAAATGCAGCCGGAGGATTCCCAGGGTATCCATGACAAAGTTATAATCCCTACTTAAACACTTACAATCCTGGATGGAGGGATCATCCTAACTAGAGATACGGGAACCAAGCCCAAAATCAGCCTCAACAAAATTGGCAGAACTTCCAACCATACAGGCCACCATTCGCTTAGAGACAACAAGCAAATTTGAATAATCAATCTGGTAAGTCTATAGAGGGACGGCTGAGTATTTTAATCGATAATACTATTCAATTTTAGCAGGACACCAAAGCCAGTATTCAGCAGTTGCAACATCAAGTGGGACAAATGGCTACTGTAATTAGCTAGTTGGAAGAGCAGAGCTCGGGAAAACTTCCTTCTCAAACAGTCATTAACCCTAAGGAGAATGCAAGTGCAATTATGTTGAGAAGCGGCAAGGTACTTCAGGTTGAAGTGCCAACCAAATTAGTTCCTGAACAGAACAAGGCTAAGGAGAGGGAAATTGAAGTGGAGAAAGAAAGTTATCAAGTTCAAAAAGAAGAAGAAAAAATTGGTAAGTCAAATCAGTGGCCAGAATACACACCTGAACCACCATTTCTTGATGCATTTAAGGAATTTACGAAGGAGGACCCCAATAAAGACTTGTATGAAACTTTTCGCAAATGTGAGGTAAATATTCCATTGTTAGATGCTATTAAACAAATTTCTCGCTATGCTAACTTTTTTAAAGAATTATGTACACACAAAAAGAAGCAAAAACAAAAGAAGGCTGAGAAGATCATGTTGGGTAAAATGTATCAGCCATGCTTACACAGCAGAATCTTCCAATGAAATGCAAAGATCCAGGTATGTGTACCATTTCGTGTGCAATAAACAATAATAGAATTAAGGAGGCCATTGTTGGATTTAGGAGCTTCTATAAATGTTATGCCTTATTCAGGTTACAAATCCTTGCACCTAGGGCCTTTACTTGAAACTCGTGTTGTTATCTAGTTAGTAGATAGATCAGTGGCTTATCCTAAGGGTATAGTTGAGGATGTTTTAGTCCAAGTCAATGAATTAATTTTTCCAGCTGATATTTATGTACTTGACATGGAGAACAATGATGAGTCTGCACCCATTTTGTTAGGTAGACCATTGTTGAAAACATCCAAAACTAAAATATATGTGGGTACAGGAATTTTGACGATTGAATTTGATGGAAAAATATTTCAACATAATATTTATGCAGCCATGAAGTATCCAGCCGAGAACAGTTCAATTTACTTTGTTGATGTTATTGATTCAATAGTACAGGATGTTTTCGAAGATGTGTATGACAGAATTGGGGATGAGCAAGTAGGAAGAGAGGCTGAACAACTACAATTTGGTAAGTTATCTTATGACATTTCGATGAATTTTAATGACACACCCTTGTTTTTGGTTTTGCAGGCGGTTGAGTCAGAATTGAAGCCTCTCCCATATTAGTCACCTCAAATATATGTTTTTAGGTGATGAGAAAACTCATCCGGTTGTAATTGCTAATGACTTAACCATTGACCAAGAAGAAAGGCTGCTAAAAGTCCTAAGGGAGCATAAAAGAGCGATTGGCTGGACCATTGCAGATATAAAGGGAATTAGCCCATCAACATGCATGCATCGTATACTACTTGAAGATGGAGCTAAGCCTACCCGTCAACCTCAGAGGAGGCTAAACCCAACGCTAACGGAAGTGGTTAAAACGGAAATACTCAAACTTCTTGAAGTGGGGATAATTTACCCGAATTTAGATAGCGAATGGGTTAGTCCGATGCAATTAGTCCCTAAGAAGACAGGGATTACTGTGATGAAGAATCAAGAAAACGAATTGGTTCCCACCCGTATACAAAACGGGTGGCGGGTTTGTATAGATTACAGAAAGCTTAATTCTCTTACTCGCAAAGATCACTTTCCTTTGCTTTTCATTGATCAAATGCTTGAAAGGTTAGCTTTCGGTCGTTCTTATTATTGTTTTCTTGATGGCTACTCAGGTTATTTCCAAATCGCTATTGCCCCCGAAGATCAGGAGAAGACAACATTTACATGCCCATTTGGAACATTTGCCTACCGTCGTATGCCATTTGGGTTGTGTAATGCTCCTGCTACTTTTCAGAGGTGTATGGTTAGCATATTTTTTGATTTTTAGAACATTTTATTAAGGTATTTATGGATGATTTCACCGTTTATGGAGATTTTTTTGACCAATGTTTGCATAATCTCACATTAATATTACGATGGTGCATTGAAACTAACCTTGTTCTAATACCAATTGTTGGTCCCAAAGCAACCTGAGACAGGGGGTGAATTAGGTTGTTTCAAAAAACAAACCTTTTAATGTGTTTAATGAAAATGTAAACTTTATGCAACAAATAAACACTTAAGCACAAATGATCAAAGATAAATATTTAACAATTAAAGCTTAAGGAACAAATGTAAAGATTGAGATAGAGAATATCAAACCAAATATCTTCCAAACATCTCAAGCTAGGAGTATATCTACTAGTAGTGCCTCTTCAAAGAAGGTGAGGCAATAATCTTCTTGTACACAAATTAGGTTCACACTTGCACCAACTAAATTCTTCTAGTTGAGTCAAAGGGTTTTACATTACAATCTCACTTTTGTACACTTGTTATCCCTCTACTCTTACACTTGAAGATCACTTACTAGTCTACTCTTGTTCATACTAATTCTTTCTAGTTGAGCCAAGAGAACTACACTACCCAAACCAATACAATCCACAATATTTTAGTCTATTTCTTCCCAAATAGCTCTTACAAGTGTTTGTATTGAATGCAATAGCAGTCGGATTTTCGAAGAGGAATAATTAAAGGTTCTATGCGCGCTCAGACATTTCTGGAACACCTCTAACAGAGGGACAAATAGTCAATTTTGAAAGTTCTACTCTCTATCTTTTGCATTTACAGATTTGGAGGTATTTATAAATGCCCAAAAAACTGCCTCCAACAATTCTAAGAGTCTAACAGCTATTTTCTGTTTACTGAAAAACTAGCTGTTAGAGCTTTCGGATGGCCGAGTGTGTCCGAAGGAACTATCCGTTGGACCTTTCAGACGGCCCCTGCTAAACCCTGCATCCGACATTGCGTTCGTTCTCTAGAGGGTGTTTGTCTTCCTTCGTTCGGACATCCGAGGCTGCGTCTGAACTTGCATCCAGTCAATGTCAATTCTTCTGGAATATTGATCGGACGCTATTTTTCATCCGAGGCTGCTTTAGGTTCCCTGTGTTAGAGGTTTAATATCATCCTAACTGTCTTTCTTTCGGACAGTCATCAACGTCCGAATTGTCTTCTAGTTGTTTCTTAATAGTGTTCGGACGATCATTTACGTCTGAATCTTCCTGTTTATCTGCACACTTGTTTTCAAACCGTTAGAATGATTTGGTCATCATCAAAACATGATTATCACAACTGGGGTTCAATGGTGGCAATATCATTACCCATTTCTTTAACTTCTACAGGGAAAAAATAATATATATATTTAGTAGTGCTTAGCTTTCGTACCAAAACTTGATGGATGTGGTATATAATTAGACTTAAGTTTTGACTTTAATGGAATCATTAATCTATATTATTCTACTTTAACATATAAAATGGTAGCAAAAAAGTATAGCAATAATCCATAAAATTTGAGCTTTACTAGACGTTTGAACAGAAGGCAATTGTTTAGGACCTTTTTTAATAGCTAGTTTTCCCTTCCAAAAAATAGCCTGGTGATATGTGTCAAACTCTAATTTCAAAATTAATTATGTACTGACACACATGTCATCGCAAGTGCACGGGTCTTATAGTAGTATATAGGAATAAGGATCGTTCCCACGAGGATCAAATTGGGTCAATTACCGAATACCTAATATCGATTACTATTTAGACAATCACAAATTGAAAAGAATTATTTTTGGATTTTTTATAACAATAAATTAAATAACAAATTAACCCTATTTAACTAAGAATTAATTGAAAATTATTGAAACCCTAAGGTGTACTAAAATTATTTAAAGATATAATGAAAGAAAAATAAAATAAATAATTAAAGGGCGAAATTAAAGTAAAAATAATTAACTAATAAATTTTGAAGCATACTCGAATCCTTCGAAGATTGTCACAAATTCCCAAGAGAATGCCTGAATCCAAAATCATGAATTATAAACAAATTCTTGAAATCGAAATTCAAAAATTGCTAAAGAAATTAATTCAAAAAGTATAAAATTGTCAAGAGAGAAAACCCTAGCGGTTATTCTGAAAAATACCTAAAACGCTCTTTCTAACTTATGAGGAAAAAAGGTTTTATAGAGGCATGTAGGCTTTTTATTAATAAATAATTTGTGGCCCACAATTGCTTTTCTTCACACACCTTGATGGCCCACAATTGCTCCCTTGCACATATGCATGTTGAACTCCTTCCCACAAGCCTTACTGCTGCATGAATATCCTTGTTGAAGCAAGGAACGTTTCTACCAAAGTGATTTTGGCCAGGTTCGCTTTCCTTTTTCATATTTTTTCATTATTTAAGATTGCAAATCTCTACTTTTAGACTTCTAAAATTACAATTTATTGCATAACACAAACAAATGAACATTATTAACATAATTTTAACACAAATTAATACTAAAAATTACTGAAACACATTAAAACATAAAACCTAATTTTAACCTAATAACCCTAAATCACAGACAAAACACCTAAAATTAGGGTTACAAAATATCAAATTAGGGTTTATAATAAATAAATTATCCCCAAATTTCCAGCGTTATCAACTCCCCCAACTTAATGTTTTGCACGTCCCGGGAAAAAATAAAAGAAAATGACTAACACAAAAATATGACTACTAACAGAAAGAAAATCCATACAAAACTAACTCTTCCCATGTATCAATAATAAAAAATTTTAACGAAAAATTCAATTGAATTCCATACACACATAATAAAATTTGATCTATAATCCTACATTCATATGACAATGCTACCACTCCACTCACAAATAAAAAGTATGGAAAGCAGACACATCACTCCCTAACCCATCTTGACAAGACTTATATTAACCACATTTTAACAAATGACAACCTAGTCAGACATTCAAAAGAATGTTTCCATCCCATAATCACTAATACGAATTAATTTAGACCAAAGATCAAATAGGACTTTTCGGCTTGTAATGTAAGCTAAGGGACAAGGGTATGATAAATTTAGGTAAAGTAGCTCAAATCACCTTAGTTATATCACTTGACGACATTGAATTGAAATCCCAAATACATGTTCGAACCACTACATCATTTAACCATCATCATTACCCAACTACGTAAAGGCTACAACATGCCCTATTATTCACACAAGAGAACAAAACTTGAACTTGAATAGCAAACAAAATTTTTTTCTTTTCTTTTTCTATTTTTTTTTTCTTCCATCAAACTTTTTTTTTCTTTTTTCACTTTTTTTTAATAACCACAATAATAACAATACCAATTAACATTCACAATACTTTATAACAAACAGAAACTTCAACTAATCAAAATATATTCTCTTGAATTTCCACTCCCAATAAATAACATATCTCAACTTTTCACCAAAAACAACTTAATAGTATCGATGTCATCAACACTAACTAAGGTGTTGGGTAGAAAGATCGGAAAACAAAATAAAAGGATAATGTGGCTAAATAATGTGGTTATCAATGAAGAATAGGCTTATAAGATAAAAAAAGGACATTAGGGATAATTATAAAAAATGTAGGCTTTTTG
Organism: Cinchona pubescens; assembly: GCA_025175665.1. Taxonomy (NCBI): domain Eukaryota; kingdom Viridiplantae; phylum Streptophyta; class Magnoliopsida; order Gentianales; family Rubiaceae; genus Cinchona; species Cinchona pubescens. The sequence goes on along the minus strand of JANKKI010000123.1, from coordinate 6,064,934 downwards.
GCTCAAACGGTCCAAAGAAATTGCCTAAATCATCTCTTTAGTCCAAACTTTATTCATACTTTGCAAATATGAAATGACCCCAACTAATATGTCACAAGTTAAATCCAAGTCATAATAAGTGGCCAAGGACATCACTCATTTAAACATTAACAAAACTACACCACATACTTATACATTGTCACACATTGTCATATAAGGATGATGTCACGTTCCATGAATCAATGGAGTTAAAGAACAAAAATTCCCATACACATATAGATTCAACAAAAAAAATTTCCAAATTTTGAATTATTGATACAAAAAAGAGTCAATTAAGTATAGAAATGCTCCTGAGACACACTTAAACAAACAAACAAACAAACATATAACACAAAATATCTAAAACAACCCAAAACAACCTAGACAACAAAACACACACACTATAGCATACACCTCTCCCCCTAACTTGAGTGAAACATTATCCCCAATGTTTTCACAAAAGTGGGAAAAGAAACAAAAAAAAAAAACACACAAATAGCACCATGACACAACAACCAATGTAAGCAGTACAAAAATCATAACAAATGGCAACAAAATAAATACTTAAAATTAAGGGCAAAAACTTTATAATTAAAATTAATTGCCCAAAATCTAAGCACTGGTTAAGAATCAAAATAATAATTAACAAGAAAATGTTGATTCTTACTCAAACCATCAATTGCAAAAAAATTAATAGTGGAAAGATCTTACTTGAACCAATGGAAAAAAGAATTGGTAGAGAAAAACTCCGTTGGTGAAGTAGAATAACCTTTCTCCCAATTTGATTGGAAACCCTTGACTTAACGGAGTAGAATCCATACAAAGGATAGAATTTTGTGGTGAAGGAAAAGAAAAAACTATGGTGGGGGTGGGAAAAATTAAAGAGAAAAAGTAAAGATGAAAAACAATAGAAGGAGAAAATGGTGGTGGTTGTGATGGGTTTGAAGGTGGAGTAGTGGGAGAAATCTATGAGAGAGAAGAATGGAGTGAGGATGGAGAATATAATTGTGATGGTGGAGTAGAAAAAAAGTATGGAGAAGAAGAATTGAAGGTGGATTTTTAGAGGAAGAAGGGAAGTGAAGAAGAAGCAGGAAGATGAAGAAGATAAGAAAAGGGGGGAAGGGAAATGATTTTATTTATTTATTTTTTTTGTATTATTAAAGAAGCAAATTGGCTCGCTGCAACAAGCTTATTCATTATTTATTTATTTTTGTTTCAATTTTTTTTTTTTTTGGGATTACACTTCCACTTCTACTTCCACTTTCAACCTGTAAAATAACAATTTAGTCCACTTGATTAATATCATACAACTTAATAAAATTAAAACATTAATATCAAACTAAATACTAAGGTCTAAAGCAGAAAAATAAATAAACTTGGGTTGCCTCCCAAGAAACTCCATTTATAGTCTTAGCTAGACTTATGAATGAGATGATTATAGTGTTAAGGAAGCAAACAGTTTCCCGTCCGTCATCAATTGATCCACCATAATAGAGTTTAAGTCTATGGCCATTGACTCTAAAATTTCCTTCCGCTCTTATTATTTCCACAACTCCATACGGAAATACCTCAATGACTTCAAATGGACCACTTCATCGGGATTTAAGCTTTCCAGGAAATTACTTGATCCTTGAATTGTAAAGAAGTACCAAATCACCAACTTTGAATTCCTTCTGTAAGATATGCTTATCGTGCCAAGCCTTTCTTTTCTCTTTATAAATTCGGGCACTTTCATAAGCTTCTCTTTGGAATTCATCTAATTCATTTATATCCAAAAGCCTCTTTTCAGTCCCTCCTCTTTCCAATCAAAGTTCAACTTTTACACCGCCCAATATGCCTTGTGTTCCAATTCAACCGGAAGGTGACATGATTTACCAAAGGTCATCTGCAATGGAGACATCCAATAGGAGTTTTATACGCAGTGCGATAAGCCCACAAAGCATCATCAAGTTCTTGGACCAATTTTTCCTAGATGCATTAACCATCTTTTCCAAAATTTGCTTAAGTTCACAATTAGACACTTCAACTTGTCCTGAGGTTTGAGGATGATACACAAGTGAAACCTTGTGTTCACCCCGTATTTGGACAAGAGTGCTTCAAACTTGGCATTTGTAAAGTGACTCCCACTATTACTAATTCTAGCTCTTGGGACACTAAAGTGCGAAAATATATTTTTCTTGACAAAATTTACCACCACACGAGCATTATTAGTGGGCAAGGCCATGGCTTCGACCCATTTTGAACATAGTCCACCACTACAAGGATGAATTTATTGGAAGAAGAAATAGGAAATGGGCACCCATATAATCCAAAGCCCATACATCAAAGGCTTCACAGACTAATATGCTGGTCAATGGCATTTCATTCTTTCTTGATATATTTCTAGTTTTTTTTTGCATTCATTGCACTGCGTCACAAAATCCCTTACATCTTTGAATAGACTGGGCCAATAAAAACCACATTGTAGGACCTTGGCAACTATCCGTTGACCGCCATGATGACCACCTACCGGTGAGGCATGACAATGGTTTAGAATATCAAGTATCTTCTCTTTTGGAATGTATCGACGTATCACTTGATCACTACATCGGCGGTAAAAAAATAGTTCCTTACAAAAATGATATTTGAACTCAGGAAAGAAATTTTTCTTTTGATTGATATCCATTTGAGGATGGTACCACCTTGGCTACTAAATAGTTTACTATATCTTCACACCAAGGGTTTGTATCTCCCAAGGCCATCAATTATTCAGTGGAAAATTGGTAATTAATTTGCACCTCTTCTTGAGCCAACAGTTTTGGTCTTATCTTGGCTTCTAGCCGGGAAAGATGGTCGGCAACAGTATTTTCAATGCCCTTCTTGTCAATGACCTCGTAGTCAAATTCTTGCAATAAAAGTACCCACCAAATTAATTGAGGTTTTGCATCATGTTTAGAAAGCAAATATTTCAAAGTTGAATGGTCAGTATGCAAAATCACTTTGCTTCCTATAAGATATAATCTAAATTTATCAAATGTAAAAACCACAGCAAATAATTCCTTTTCGGTGGTGGAATAGTTGACTTGTGCATCATTTAGTGCGCGACCGGCATAATAGATGACATGCAAAACTTTGTTCACTTTTTGGCATAAAGTTGTGCCTACCGTATAATCACTTGCATCATGATGTTTCCCAAACCTTATTTTGATGATGACATAAACACTTAACTCTGTAAAACAAGCTTTTACAGGAACAGATCTTTCGGACGCACAGGACCGTCTGAACTAGGACAAAACTCCTCGGACGCATTTCATCGTCTGAACAAACTGGCAAAAAGAATGTGTGCGGATCCTACTGCCTTTCTTTCGGACGCTTAGGACCGTCCGAAGCCTCTGTCGGACGAAGGACCGGACGCATGCTCGGAGGTCCGAACGAAGCCTCTCAACAACACTGAAAGAAGATCGGACGCTTCCTCGGACGTATTCAATCCCTCTCGGACGTCCGAAACCCCAACGACTATTTTTTGTGCATTTATTACTTAGCCGTTAGGAAGTAGTTGAAACCACTATTTATTGCTCTTATAAATAGGGGCTTTAATAACCTGAACAGATCATCTAATACATTGAATACAAGCCTAAGACAAGAGTAATTTGAGTGCAAATTGACTATAGTGGTTTGTTGTATTAGTGTGAAGTTGTGAGTGCAATTCAACTTTGAGTGGAGTGATAATCTTGTATGAAAGTGTGGTTGTAAGTAAGAATCTTGGCTCAACTAAAAGAGTTTTAGTGTGAGCAAGAACTTACCAACTTTGTAAAGATTATTGGCTCACCAAGTGTGTGAAGCATTCAAGATTGGTTTCAAGTATGAAAATTGATACTTCAAGCTCGCTAGCTTGGAAGTATTGTTTGTTCAATTTTTCTCTCTTTACTTTACTGTTCTAGTAAATTTATTATATCTGCATTTGAATTTAAAAAGGTTACTATTTTCTGAAAGCATAATTTTTAGAAACCTAATTCACCCCTCCTCTTAGGTTGCTTTGGGACCAACACATCACACATAAGTTCAAACAGTAAAGACCAATTTGGAGCGATTATAATTGGAGTAGTAGTTAATGCCTTTTTCAACAATTCAAATGCATGCACACATTTCTCATCAAAATTAAACACAATCTCCTTTTGTAATAATGCACACAATGGCCTAGAAATCTGTGAGAAATTTTTAATGAAATGTCGATACAAACTGGCATGTCCTAAAAAACTTCTAACACCTTTTACATTGCTAGGAAGGGGCAACTTCTCAATTACCTCTACATTGGCCTTATGAATCTCAATTCCTCTTTCATAAATTTTATGACCCAAAACAATAACTTGGGCCTTGACCATAAAATGACAAATTTCCTAATTCAAGGATAGGTTTGTTTCTTCACAAAGTTTCAAAACAAGGGTCAAATTATGTAAGCACGTGTAAAAAGAATCACCAAAGACACTGAAATCATCCATAAAAATTTCCATACAGTGCTCAACTAAATCATCAAATATGGCAAACATAGACCGTTGGAATGTACTTGGAGCAATGCAAAGACTAAAGGGCATACGTCTATAAGAAAATGTACCATAAGGGTAAGTCAAAGTGGTTTTCTATTGGTCTTCTGGTGCTATAACTATTTGAAAATAGCCAGAGTACCCATCAAGGAAACAATAGAAAGCATGCCCTGCAAGTCTCTCTAACATTTGATCAATAAAGGGAAGGAGAAAGTGATCTTTCCCAGGGGCCTCATTTAATTTTCTATAATCAATGCACATGCGCCACTGGGTGATTAGTCTAGATGGAATGAGTTCATTATTTTCATTAGCTACCACTGTGATCCCCTATTTCTTTAGGCACTACTTGAGTGGGGCTGATCAACTCACTGTCACTAATGGGATAGATAATAAATGGATCTAATAATCTCAACACTTCCTTCCTAACCACCTCCTTCAAAGTAGAGTTCAATCTACGTTAAGGTTACCTACATGGTTTAAAATTTTCTTTGAAAAGAATCTTATGCAGGAAAATTGTAGGACTTATGCTTTTAATGTCCTCTAGGCTCCAAGTAATTGCTTTACAATTCAATATCAAGACATTAAGCAATTTAGATAGTTGATCACGAGTAAGATAAGAACTGACAATAATAGGGTGTCTATTATCCTCATCTAAGAATCCATAACGAAGATTTGATTTTAGAGATTTGAGTTCAAGTGCGAGGAGTTAGTTAGTCGGAGACCCCCTTTACCTATTTCATCTTCTTGTTGATTATCCCCCTACAATAATTGTTGTTTCCAATGGAAGTCTCTTAAGGTTTGCCCTTCAAAATTCATCACAAATTTCATCAATTATGTATGTCAATTTTCATTACGTCATCATAATAAGAAGGAAATTTCAATGCATCAAAAACATTAAAAGAAATAGTATGCTCATCAATATGAAATTGGAGTTTGCCAGCTTGAACATCAATTAGAGCTCTTCTAGTAGCAAGAAATGGCCTCTCAAGAATGATAAGCATGTTCTTGTCCTTTTCCATCACTAAAATAATAAAATCTGCTGGCAAAAATACTTTGTCACCCTTGACTAGCACATCCTCGATAATGCCCGATGGATATTTAATACTCTTATCCACAAGTTGAAGGGACACATGGTAGGCTTTAATTCTCCTCCTTTCAACTTTTTGTAAACGGAAAGAGGCATTAAATTGATTGAGGCCCCCAAGTCACACAGAGCTCTTTCAAAGAATAATCCTCAAATTTCACATGGAATGGAGAATGACTCTGGATCTTTCAATTTAGGAGGTAATTTCTTTTGAATTAAAGTACTACACTCCTCAGTCAAGCACAAGATCTCATCCCCTAGGGAAGTTTCCTCTTTCCCGTGAGCATTTGTTTCATAAATTTTGCATAGCTCGGCATGCTTTCTAAGGCTTCAATTAACGGAATATTTATCTCCAATTTTTTGAAGATTTCCAAAAATCTCTTAAACTTCCTTTTCTTGTCCTCAATTTTAAGCCTTTGTGGGAATGGAATTTGAACTTGCTTTGATGGCTCAGGAGGTATAACTTTCTCTTTATTTTTTCTCCTGGCAGGGATTTGATATTTGTCCAGCTTACATTGTTGCTTGGGTTCCTCCTTTGATGACGATCCTACTTCCTTTTATTGAATTTTCTTACCCTTTGTTTGCACCTTCTTTTCTGTACCATTATCTCCATTCTCATTCAGCTCATTGTGATTAAATGAGATGACAGCTTTGGCATGTTCCTTGTGGTTACGATCCCATGGGTTTGGGATAGTATTACTTGGCATGGTACCTTGAGGTCTCTCAGTCAATTGTCTAGTTATTTATCCCATATGGTTCTCCAAGTTTAACCGATTGATGATTCATGATTTGCCATTGATGTTTCATAAGTCCTCATGAATTGAGCAAACATATCTTCTATACTCCAGAAACCTTGACCTTGATTTGGTTGTAGGGGTTGGTTAAAAGGTTGGTATGGATGTTGATTTGGGTATTGATTTTGAGCTTGATTTTGAGGTGGCCGAAATGTTTGGTATAGTTAATTTTGAGGGTTAATATTAGCGGGTGGTCTAGGTTGTGAGATCTGGGCTTGTGGATGATTAGGTTGAAAAGAAAAGTTCTTTTGCTGATGGTTGGGTTGATTGTTGTTACCGCTCCAAGAAAAATTAGGATGATCCCTCCATACTAGATTGTAGGTGTTAGAATATGGATTATTTTGAGGCCTTGGATTGAATTGCTAGTTTTTGACAAATTGGACTTGTTCTTGGCATAATGACTCTTCAAATCCACACTAATTAGTCTCATGATTTTCTCCATGTAGTTCACAAGTATTATGATGAAGAGCATGAAGCTCACTGAATTGACATTCAAATTTCCAAGAGTTTTTGTCAAGTTTGCCAACAAGAATGTCAACATTTTGTTTGGAACTAAGATGGCATCAGTTTGGTCAAGATTTAGGACTCTCCCGTTATCTTGTTGAATTGGTTGAACCGCTGCTACCTGATAGTAATTAGAGGCCATCATATTCAACATTCTTTAGGTCTCCTCGGGTGTTTTGTAGGATAAAGATCCTCCTGTGGCAGTATCCACCATTGTTTTGGTTTCAAGATATAGCCCATTGTAGAAGGTTTTCACTTGCATCCACAATGGAAGGCCATGATGTGGGCAACGTCTCAATAGGTCCCCATATCTTTCCCAAGCTTCGCCGAGGCCTTCTCCAATATCCTGTTTGAATGATGTAATTTTATTACTCAACTTTGCAGTTTTGGAGGGAAGAAAGAATTTAGTTATTAAACCTTGAGCAAGTTCCTCCCAGGTTGTCACGCCCCAAAAACGGGACCGTAACACGCCGCGCTAATGGCATTAAACACACCGGTCCAAAACGCAAGGCACAAACGAACAGAGCAACAAACTTAACCGCAATTTAATAGAACCATCAAACGATTTCTTAACTATAAAACCGAATAAGTTCATTTTTACACAAAAATACGAATTACAAAATTCCTTCTTAGTACAAAAGATGCTACAACAAAAACAAAGTTCATCAATACAAAACCTATCTAATATACTACCCCTCTCCAAACAAAAGAGAAGCTTGGAAGATTATTCATATTATTTTTAATCATAAGTAGTTTCTAAAATGTATCATGCCATTTAAACGTCAGGCATGTCCAAAACATAGTCAAAAAGATCCAATCATTTCAAAACATAGTATGCTAAAGCATAGCGTAGCCAAAAAGATCCAATCATTTCAAAACATAGTATGCTAAAGCATAGCGAACAAATCCAAGTACAGTTTCAATCCTCTTATGAAAGTAAATAGCTTGGTCCCGATTTCATATGTAATAGTTCCAAAACTTGGTAAAAGTGCAGTTCCAAACATCATACACATTTTAAAATCCATCCAAACATATTTCGAAAGTCATTAAACAAAATACAAGTGGAAGAGGGTCTATGTTACCCACCTATCAAAGCAAAAACTGCACAAATGATCACAGAACGCGATCGCTGGCGGTAGGTGGCATGGTACCTAAAACAGATAAAAGAGGACTCTTAGAAGAGATGTAGAAGTTAAAGAATGACTAGGGAAACGAAAACGACGCGAAACGATAGAAAACGACACCAAAAGCTCTTTGGTCAAAAATGACCTTTTCACAATTTCTGACCAACTTCGACAAGCTAAAACCCCAGTCAAAACACTTAGTTAATCCCTCAAATTCTTATTACAGCTAGATTAGGAGATAATAAGCTTAGTTTTCCAGAAAAACCGAAAAACTTCCTCTCTTAGGCTATAATTAGGCTATCCTCCCTGCCAATAAAATCTCACAATTCCAAGGTATTCAAGGGACCTTGGTTACAACCCAACTAAAAACAACATATTCAACCAACCAACAAAATCCATTTCCAAGGTATTCAAGGGACCTTGGTTACAACCCAACTCAAAGCAACATATTCAACCAACAAAATTCATAAACGGAAAGATTCACCGGAGCAATAGCCGGGACTATATCAATAGCATTCCACAACAATGGAAAACACCTAAAACCATCAAAAGATCATTAAAGACCCTTTAAACATAACCAATTATCCAAATTATCCTAGTTGCGCCAAACTTCCGCTTACTTACAAAATGAAGGGAAATCAATTCCACTTGGTTTCAAGTCTCAATTCCTATCCAAACTAACCTTAAAACACTCTTAAAACATCATTATGTGCATAGACATAAGCATTCATAGCATAACATTCTAGGGCACATATGGAAGACAAAACCCTAACTCATAATCTTAAAATTTGTAATCTAACCATGGAAAGTTGTTAAAAATCAAATTGCGGCCCCAATCACTTCCCAACCTCCAAAACACTAAAAACAACCCATAACATACATAAATCAACACATATAAGGCTGCAAAGAGGGTTTATTTTCAGCCCTAAGAATCCTACAAAACTTGAAATTAAAGCTTGGATCATAAAGCCCATAAGCTATAAATGCTAAAATACATAAAATCTTACCTTCTAAGTGATTCCTACTTGAAATCCAAGAAAATTTTTGGGGAAAATAGAGGAAGAAGTTCGGCTGCTGCAGGGAAAAAAAATGAGGAAGAAACAAGCAAGAAGAAGACTTAAAACAAATTCCAAAGTTGACCCAAATAGTACCCATTGACCAAATAGTCTCCAAGTTGACTATTTAACCCAAAAACTAATTTTTTGCTACTAAATACACATTATAATTCAGTATTGCAGACAGGATATTAATGCACATTGCACTAATTAGACTTAGTCCAATTTTTGACCCCGTTTTGGACTCGCTGAAATCGCGTAAATCGAAAAATTTGCCGAACAGATTGAAAAATGAATAAGTTGAAGTATTTTATGACTAAAAATAATATGAAAAACATTTTAAACCAATTAAAATCAAAGAACAACGCTATTAAAATACTGGGTTTCACACAGGTCGCGAATGTTTCTTCATCGTAGCTTTCTAACCACCATTTGGGTTTATCCCTTAAAGAGAAAGGAAAAGCCATAATTCGTACTGCATCTGGTGAAACCCCATTATATCTGAAAGTGCTGACAATCGCTTCAAAATTTCTCAAATGGGCGTGGGGATCTTCGGTTGCTCCACCTCCAAACACGGCATGAGTCTGAACCATCTGAATTAGAGATGGCCTAATTTCAAAATCATTTGCTTGGATAGCGGGTCTGGTAATACTAGAATTAGCCCCATCAAAGGTGGGTCTAGTATAATCTGTCAACAATCGCTGTCTATTACCGTTCCCATTCATAGTTGCCTGCTCATCTTTATTCCTGGGAATATTTGTCATTTCCTTGGTGCATTCAAATTGATTGCACGATGGCAAATTTTTCTTGGTCCTCTTGTTGTTTCTTTTGTTTCCTTAACCCCCCGTAGACTTATTTCTATTTCTGAATCAAATGAAAGTAGCTTTTTATTACCAAGGGTCATAAACTATAAAACAACACTAGAACACAAGTTAAACATACCATTGAGAAAAATTTAAATGAACAAAGAATAAAATAAAATCATAGAAAGAACTGAGAAGAAGTTAAACAGAAATAAAAAGTAAAATTTAAATTAGCAATGATACTAAGCGGCTTGATATTGCCTAGATATTTGATCCCCGGCAACGGCACCAAAAACTTGATATGTGTCAAATCCTAATTTTAAAATTAACTACGTATTGACACACACATCTCTGCAAGTGAACGGGTCACGTAGGATTATATACGTAATAAGAATCGTTCCCACGTGGATCAAATTAGATCAACTACCGAATACCTAGTATCGATTACTATTTAGACAATCACAAATTGAAAAGAATTATTTTTGGATTATTTTTGGTTTTTATAAAAATAAATTAAATAACAAACTCATCCTATTTAACTAAGAATTAATTGAAAATTATTGAAACCCTAACTAAAATTAATTAAAGATCTAACGAAAGCAAAATAAAATAAATAACGAAATCAAACTATGAATTAATCCTAAATTAAAATTAACAAAACTAGGTAGAAAATAATGAAATAATTAAACGGAAAAATTAAAGTAAAAATAATTAACTAATAAATTTTGAAGCGTATTCGAACCCTCTGAAGATTGTCACAGGTTCTCCGGAGAATCCACAAATCCAAAGTCACGAATTATAATAAATCTATGAACAAATTCTTGAAATCAAAATTCGAAAACTGCTAAAGAAATTAATGCGAAAAGAATAACATTATCAAGAGAGAAAACCCTTGTGGCTACTCTAAAAAATACCTAAAACACCCTCTCTAACTTATAAGGAAAAAGGACTATTATAGAGGTACGTGGACTTTTATTAATAAATAATTGTGGCCTACTAACAATTGCTTTTCTTCACAATCCTTGATGGCCCACAATTGCTCCCTTACACAGATGCACATTGAACTCCTTCCCACAAGCGTTCGTATAGCATGAATATCCTTGCTGCAGCAAGGAATGTTTCTACCAAAGTGAATTTGGCTAGGTTCAAATGAGCATAGCTTTCCTTTTTTTTTTTTTTCTTTCATTATTCAAGATTGCAAATCTCCACTTTTGGACTTCCAAAATTACCCTTTCTTGCATAACACAAACAAACGAACATTACTAACATAATTTTAACACAAATTAATACTAAATATTACCAAAACACATTAAAAAACACACAAAAACTAATTTTAACCTAATAACCCTAAAGCACACACAAAACACCTAAAAATAGGGTAACAAAATATCAAATTAGGGTTTATCATAAATAAATTATCCTCAAATTTCTAGAGTTATCACTTGGGCAACCAAGTGGGCACGACCAGCCTCAACTAGTGGGTTTAAATATGAGGCTTTGCAAAAAACTCTAAACAGGGGTTAAAACACTCTTACTTGGTCTAGAGGGTTATCTCTCCCTCTAATTCCTTAATTGCACTCAATTGGGTCTCCTTTTGTAATGTGGGCTAGGTTAGAATGTTGTCGATTTGACAATGTATATATATTGTTTGGAAGTTTTTGGTCAGAAAATATTATTTGAATGTATTATGTAAGTTTACATGTTTATTCTTTTATTTTGAAGTTTTGATATATATTTGACAGTCAAAATTGAGACTCAAATAAATTTTTATAAATAACTTTAACTTCCTCTCTATTTCAAAAGTTTATTAAACAATCTATCATCTCTTTTTCTCTTTTTTTTTTTTTTTTTCTCTCTACTTAAAAATCTCAAACATCATAAACTTTCACTTTCCTCTTCTTCTTTCTTCTTTTCCGATCATTCCATCAAACTAATTCCCTCATTTAGCTTTTTAGTTTACTTAGTTAAAAAATTTAAGAGTTCATTTATATAAAGTGACAAAATAAATAATATGTTTCACTAGATCTACCAAAAAAGGAACAAAATCTGACCAAGCATGTAAAATCAGAATTGGTTATTGAATATGATTTTACCTCGTGAATTGACTTTAACAAGTAATTTTGAATTTGTGATTTTGTAAATCATTTTCCAAAATTTAAAACTCATACATAACTACTAAAAAAATTAGAGCTTATGCATAACTACTCATGAATATGAATAAATAAATAAAAAACTACTCATTTAATAGTTTTGATTTTAAAAATAGAATTAATTACACTTTACACTTTAAATTTTAGCGTCACTATCACTTTAATTTCTAAAGTTATGTTTTGAGCATTGAGGTCCCTTGACTAATAGTCAACCCAAACAGGAAGTTAAAAATTCGCTAAATGGACAAATATACCCTTGGATTATTTGCACTTTACCTGCTTAAACTTTAAAGTCTCTAACACTTTAGTTCTTAATATTAATTTTTGAGAATTAAACCCCTTCTCGTGTACCAATTCAGTATTTTGACCATTTATATGATAGTCCTTATTTTATTCTATGCTTTTTATATTTTTGCCTCAATTTACCCTAAATTTCTCTATTAACGATAAAAAAATATTATTTGGTCTCGGCCCACTGTCTTACTTGTAGACATTTTGGTTAAATTAATAGTCACACATCATTTTTTATATTAACATACGTGTGTCCTATTTAAATCTCAATATCCACTAGTGAAGCCAAGGATTAGGTCCAGGTAAGAGTATCCCACTAATCACTACTAGCACAACATTATCAAACCAATGCCCTCTCTTTTCTTTCTTCTTTTAAATTATAGTTTTTATATTCTAATTGAACAATATAAATTTAAAGAATAAAAATTATTTTAAAATTCTAGATTCATTGATATATATGTTCATTTAGTCGAAATTCCAGCCTAAGAAAACCATTTTATTCGACAAACATGACCAGGTTATAAATGAAAATTAATCTCAGGGTTTCAGTGCCTAAAAAATCACCTTGGTTATGTTATGTCACATTTTCTAACTAATTCACGGGAAAAAAAGATTAATCAGAAAATACACAAAGTTCAACTTACAAGCATCTCTTTTAATGAAATTGTACAAAAAAAATTTCTTGTTGAAAAATAAATTCATGAAACTAAAACAAACAAAAAATATAAATAAGACTAGAATTGTCAAAATATAGAACTGTCTAAATCAAAGGACTTTACGGCCCAAAAAATAAAATTATAGACTACAGTGTTAGCCGCACTAAAGTTTAAGGGGTAAAGTGTACAAAAAAAGAATAAAATGAAATAGGGGTAGAATGGTCAAAATATCCAATTGGCATAACGGAAGATGTGAAGTACTCAGAAGATAACGTAAGGATTTAAGTATTAGTGACACAAAGTTTAAGGGGGTAAAGTGTAATTAACCCTTAAAAATAACATAAAAACATTCCTTTTTATTTGTTAAACTAACGGTATTTTGGTAGTTGTATGACACCCATTTTATTAAATTTGAGTAAAAAATGTACAGGGAGGGGATTAGGTCAAAACCTCTTTGAGGATGAGTTACTCGAATTATAGGCAAACCTATTAAATCTATACGGATTAAGCCAACATTAAATTAGAAAGAGAAACTAATTCAAAAGACAAATTTCAATCAACTACATTACTTCCTAATTTAACTAATGAATCAACTACTGAGTTTGTGTTCGGTGGAATATTGATTAGGTTTTGAAGACAATGAACAAGTAATAATAAAAGAAAACCTTAATTATCCTAATCAACTCCTGCACGCTCACAAGTATACGAGGTGAGTTTGTATGTAGGATGAGTAATGATCATTTCCATGAGGACTATTGGAACAATTACTAGATTCACAAGCCTATTTACTAGTAAGACAAAATAATTAAGGGTTTTAAACTAAATTTAAACTAAATTTAATCATTCAAATAAAGACAAGAACGTAAAATTCTAACCCTAAGAAAAGCAATTAAAGATAATTAACTAAAAATCCTAATTCAATCTATCCTACTTGCGAGAATTTAATCAAGAACGAGAATTATTCTTAAATTAATCTATTTTATGAAAGCGATTAAAAATAATAAAATAAAACCCTAACAACTAAACTTATGGAAGCAACTAAGAATTAAAAGCAATAAAACAAATGACAATTGAAAAAAAAGAAAGCAATAAGAATGAAGATTAAATTGCATAAAATTAAATCAAACTCAGTAATTGAAGCAAGAACGAATATTAATGATCGTCAAATCTTGAATTCTTGACAAGAGAATGAAATCCTTGTGCTGACAATTGAAAAATCTACTCTACTGCTAAATTATGGACCGAACTATTGAAAAACCTAAAAACTAATGATGGCTGATGATGATCGATGATTTTCTCCCATTTTCTTGGTGTATTTATTGATATTTTTAGGGTTTTGGGGCTCCGGGATGATAAATACACGTTTTTTCATGTAATCGGGCCTACGGGAGGACTTTTCTTACAAAATAAGTCAACTTGCATGATCTGTCCATCGACCGATGCCTGGGTGCCTGCTTCCAGTGAGCAAAAGCCGAACCTTTCTGGACTTGGCGCCTGGGCGCTGGGTCCAGTAAGATGGTTCCACTTCATCTTCATTTTCCTCCATGATTTCGGTAGAATTTAGGAAATCTCAAAATATGAAAGTTTTAGATCTATGCCTTAGATTTTCAAAACATCTTTAATCACCCCAATTGGAGCTCGGACACGAAAGGTATGCTCAATCTACCAAACTGTATCAGAATCCCTTCTCGCCGGTGTATATTTTCCAACTTTTATATTTTGAACAAGATGGTTATAGAATCCTAGAAAACTCAAAATATGAAAGTTGTAGAACTATTCCTTATATTTGTAAATCATCCAAAATCACAGAAATCGGAGCTTGAACAAGAGAGTTATGCTTGATCTTACAAACTATATCCGATTTGCACCACGCTAGTGAATGTTTTCCTCCAATATTGTGATCCATTTTAACTCATTCTTTACTCAAACCTAAAAAACTCAATATAAACTATTTTAGCTCTTAATTACTCAATTCTTGTCTCAAATTACTATAAAATAGAGGTAAACGACACATAAAATATACTATATTTATAAGCTTATCAAATACCCCAAACTTAGTTTTTGATCATCCTCGAGCAAAACATAGAAATGAATCACAAACATATTTAATACATCTCATCAATCATCCACATGAATAACCAAGAACCAAACTATAATAAGAAAAATAATCAAGTGATAATAAACTTGAATTCCAGTGAAGGTGTGTGCATAGCCATATAAAAATAACTTTAAGACACTTAGATCAAATCATGCAAAACCTTGTAATTTTTCTAAACACTCCATGTCTTACTCTTCTTACATTTCTTCACTAATGTAGACAATTGATTCGATTTAAATTAGGTAGGACTTTTAGCTTGTAACGTAAGGCTAGGGTCTTGCCTAACAAAGAAGGGAAAAAGGATAAACAAATAAGAAAAAGAGCTTTAAATTAATGTGCGTTTCATTAACATAAAACTTCTTTTTGAACATCGAAACACCCAATGTGATTCTTCAATTAAATAACCCCACACTTAATTGACCAAACACCCATAAAAATTTTGTGCAACAAGCAAAGTAGAATCATACTTTTTTTCAATTTCAATCCTTCTCGCCAACATCTTGTAAAAATATCCCCATACTTTATTATTTTTTTTCTTTTCTCCCAAAATGGGTACCAGTGATAGGCACTATCTGTTAACACTCCAATGCAGTTGCCACTGATGGGCACTACCTGCAATGGTGAACAAAAAACTTTCTAACACCCCTACACCTTAATTGTGGACCATTCATTCTAACACTCTCATACAACTACCTCCCATCCTTATATCCCCTTAATAATTAATGCGGCATTAAAGCTCTTAAGGGACATTGAGGATATCTCACAAAGGTAGATAAAAACTGAGTTAGAAAAAAAATTAAGTGGTGCTTGTATCCATTCAAAACAAATTAAGGCTCAAATAGGTTTCTAGGGATAAATTTTATTGTAATGGTTGGCTTGAAAGGCTCACACATGTCCAAAGAAATGCCTACCCTCATATTTAAATCAAATCAAATTATCTAAAATTTTGCCTAAAAAATGTAATAACGCAAGTGGTTGAAGTGCAATATAAGTGAATCTACACAATTATCTCTTAGTGACAAAAAGCTATAACATTGTAGGGCTATTAGTGCTCAAAATTTAGAAATCATGCTAGGAAAATATTAACACCGATTACCCTATTCATAAAAACTTAGCTAAAAAATTATCAAGTAGAAAATCAAAGAAACATGCCAAGCAATTCGTGAACAAAATTTTCAAAAATTCGAAAAGCTCTTAAATCAAAAGTTAAGATACAAATATAAAAATAAAAATTGAACAAAATGAACTAATAAAACACCAAACCATTAGAAATTAAGAAAACTCCCCACCCCACACTTAAAGTATAGCGTTGTCCCCAATGCAAAAATAAAGAGTAAAAAGGGTTAAAGGGAAGCTTCTCTGTCAATGAAGAACATTTGGTGCCATTTACCTTGAAATAAATTCACCGGGATTGAGGTGGAGAACATCAATCATTAAAACCAAAAACACAACATAAAAATATTTAAAATGATATGAAACAAATAAACCAAGAAATCAAATTCTCCTAACCAAGTAAGATATCCTAACCCCTTCTGGGTATACAAACTAAAGCAATAAAAGAAAATAAAAAAGTACGATTAAAATAAAATACAGGAAATAGGAAAAATTAAAATTATGATCAATCTTCATCGTCTGGAGCCAATCCTTGTGGAAAAGGGGGAAACGGTGGAAATGTTGATGGACACTATCCATGCTTCCTAGCCAATTGTATAGCCTCCATTGTTTGTTGTCATGTATGTTGGTACATAATATAGGCATCAAACCTTTGCCGCATAAGTTGTTGTTCGTGTAAAATCTGCAGGAGGAGCTCCTCTTGAGTCCTTGACTCGTCTGCACTAGCGTGTGGTTCAGAAGTAGAAACCTTGGAGTGCGTTATTCTGGTAGGTGGCTTAACAACCCCCTCCATAACGAAGTTCTTTCCCAGCCTTCAATCGTTCCTTCACCGGATCCATAGGCACCCCTGCTCATAAGCACAAAGCTGTTATCAAATGTGGATACCATAACCCAGACTGCTTTATAGTCGCTGAATGGCAGATTTCATTATGGATTAACTGGCCAACATCAATGGGTTTCCCAGTCGCAATGCAATATAACAATTTAGCACGTTCCAAAGTAACATCAGAGAGATGACTCACTAGTAAAAGTCGGGAACATATAAATTTGAACCAGACCTGCCATTCAGGTTTAAGTCTATTAAAAGCAAAATGCCGAACTACGTCACCAGCAGTTGTTAAAGTCCATTCTATTTCCCCATCGCATAAGACACTGGCAATAGTGTTACGCTCTAGATTGGCATCCCAAATCTCAGGCCACTCATTTTGTCGGACCCGATTTAGTTTCAAAGTCTGAGTGATCGCGTCTGCCGATATTTCCACATTTTACCCTAGCACATATACCCGTTGGTCACTATAATGAGCACAAATTGTAGTAGAATTCTCTAACCACAAGTTAAACAACATCGATAAGGGTAGTGACGGATTGATTCCATCCATGTTGCCTCAGACTTGGCGAAGCGCCAGTACTCCACGGGGTGGTATATATATACCTTTTTCCTTGATGGCCGCCCACTTTGTTATATCATTCTCGTATTTGCTATAGGTAGCGGCATTTAAAAACTGCGCAGGTGCTACTGGTTGCTGAGGCTGTTCTTCTTCTTGCGGTGGATTTGTAGACGATGATGAAAGAGCCTTACTGTTTGCTAGGTCATGGGTATGCCCCATACCTACAAAAAGTACTTGTTAGAATAACCATAATCCCACACTTACGCAATTTTTATAATTACATTTAATAACTCAACCTATGCACGCAAAATTAAATCACAAGATTAGTGGTTGTTCTAAGTAACACAAAATTAATGAAGTTATCCCAAGTCTGAACAATCAAAATATGAACAAAGTCCCCTTACGATGAAAATTTATGCAATTCATATACCAAGCGTTTTAACATATTCATTCATTGAGACTTTTTGACAGACACTTGGTATGCGTAATTTAATAACTCCATAATTTGAAAAAATAATGATCTAATTACCTAGTAACAACCACTAGATACCACAATGGAAATTCAAAATGCAATTCATAATTATAATTATGCAACAAAACCATGTATTTTATGCTTGAATATAAATGCAAGCACGTAAACCCTTACAATTATAAAATAACAAAATCACAAGGTAAAATAGGTGAAAAATATCACAAAAAATCCTTATGTCATATTATTCCATAATTGAAGTAATCCTAACGATAGGAATAAAAATCCCTATATAAAATCAATTCAAACCTTTTGTCGAACACATGGCGTGCACAAAAATAATTCCAATTGTTGAACAAAAATTTACATAAAAAATTACTCCACACAACATAGAAACACAATTTCATGCATAAGATATACAAATTAAACAACTTAGAATCAAATAAGCATGAAAAAATGCTTCGATCTTTATTGATTTGTAAGAAAAACCCATAAAAGGAACAAATTTAAAAAAATTCATACCTTTGATGTTGTAGAAGTTGTGTGGATATGCAATTTGACTAATAGATGACGTTGAATTTAATTGGGAAGTGTGGAATTTGGGGGTAGAAGAAGGTTTTTAGGAAGAGTTTTGGAAAAGGAATTGAAAAAGAGAAGAAAAAATATGATAGTGAAGAAGGCTACCCGAAGGCTTAAATAACCCTTCTGGGCTTCGCGCTTGGGCGCTGCAAATTTGGAGCTCCTGGACGTGAAGACCAGTAGGGTTAATTAACCTTTCTGGTTGTCGTGCCCAGGTGCTGTCTCTTGTAGCACCCAATGTGAGATGACCAAAATGGTCAATCGGTCCAGGTGCTCTCTTTTTTCTTTTTTTTTTTCAATTCCAAAATTTTAAAATACTCTCCTTTGACCCTAAGACTCATTTTTCTTGAATATTCACCCACAAATTAATTTAATGCACACATAAACGAAACTAAAGCAAGGCAAAAACAAAACAAAAACATAAAAACAAAAACAAAAAAGGAACATGGGTTGCCTCCCATGTAGCGCCCTTGTTTATAGTTTTAGGCTCGACTTTGGCTCATTTGATCAATGGTTGGCAAGGTGGACGGTTTCCCGCCCCTCGTGAATAATCCCACCGTAGTAATGCTATACCCGTTGGCCATTCACCTTGAAATTTCCATGACTTCCTTTGAGTTCTACTGCACCATACAGGAATATTTGCACTACTTCAAATGGGCCACACTATCTTGATTTCAATTTCTCGGGAAACAACTCAAGCCTTGAATTATATAATAAAACCATGTCCCTGACTTTCAAATTTCTCCAAAATGTGTTTGTCATGCCACAATTTAGTCCTTTCCTTGTAGAGTCATGTATTTTCATACGCTTCTCTTCAGAGCTCATGTAATTCATTTAAATCGAGAAACCTCTTCTCACCGGCCTCCTTCAAATCATAATTGAGAGTTTTGATTGCCTAATATACCTTGTAGATAGTTCAATTTCAATTGGAAGATGACAAGCATTACTATAAACCAATCAGTATAGAGACATCCCAATTGGAGTCTTGAAGGTGGTCCTATATGCCCAAAATGCATCTTCTAGCTTTTTGGACCAATCCTTTCTCGATGAGTTTACGGTCTTTTCAAGTATGCGTTTCAATTCCCGATTTGAAACTTCTACTTGCCCAGAAGTTTGCAGGTGATATGGTAGGGCAATTTTGTGGGTGACTCCATATTTAGATAAGACAGATTCGAAGAAAATGTGATCCTCCATCACTTACAATAGCCTGCAGAACCCCAAATTATGAAAAAATATTTTTCCTCACAAAATTTGTTACTACTCTTGCATCATTTGTTAGCACTGCCATAGCTTCAACCCTTTTGGACACATAATCCACCGCCACAAGAATATATTTATTATTATATGACGATGGAAAAGGGCCCATGAAATCAATACCGCACATGTCAAAAATCTCATAAATTAGAATGTTTTGCAATGTTCAAGCATTTCACATTTTTTGGAAAAATTTCCTGCTCGTTAAAATTGGTCACATTGGGTCACAAAATCTCTTGCATCACGGAACAATGTTGGCCAAAACAAGCCGCTTTGCAACACTTTTGTAGCCATCTTTTGTGAGCCGTGATTTCCCCCTACTTGTGAAGAGTGGCAATGAAATAAAACACTTTGCACCTCACTCTCCAGAATGCACCACCGGATTACTTGATCCTTGCACCGACAATAGAGGTAAGGGTCATCCCAAATATAATACTTTATTTCTATAAAAAAAAAATTCTTTGATTTACATCCGTGGTGGACAGGATGATCTTGGCAGCTAAGAAATTGACAATATCCACATACCAAGGTGCCCCGTCCTCCATTCTCATCAAATGTTCTTTCTGAAATGTCTCATTTATGGGCACTTCATCACTTTTTCTTGGCATGGGTCCTTCAAGTCATGAAAGGTGATCTGCCACAGTATTTTTGGCTCCTTTCTTGTCCACCACCTCTCAGTGCTGCAAATTCCTGCAATAGTAAAATCCATCGAATAAGTCTAGGTTTGGCAACATTTTTGGTCAATAGATATTTAAGTGTTGAATGATCAGTATGAACTATCACCTTATTACCTATCAAATATGACCCAAACTAATCCAATGCAAAAACTATTACCAACAATTCCTTTTCCGTGGAAGAATAATTTATTTGTGTTTCATTAAGGATTTGGCTGTCATAATACACAACATGCAAGACCTTTTCTTTCTTTTGACACAATGTCGTACCCACGGCATAGCCGCTTGCATCACACATTAATTCGAAAGGTAAATTCCAATTTGGTGCGACTATCACAGGTGTTGTAATCAAAGCTTTTTTTTTAATTTATTAAAAGCAGACAAACATTTATCATCAAAAACAAAAGGCACATCTTTTTGCAATAAAGCACATAAAAGACCAGAAATCAAAGAAAAATTCTTAATCAAATGCCGGTAAAAACTGGCATGACCAAGAAAACTTCTCATTCCCTTATGGGTACACATTCGTGGGGGTGGTAATTTTTCAATGATCTCTATTTTGCTTTTATCTACTTCTATTCCCTTAGATGAAATACGATAGCCTAAAACAATTCCCTCCTGAACTATAAAATGACACTTTTCCCAGTTAGTTGCCAATTTTGAAGATTCGCATCTTTCTAACACACATGCAAGATTATTTAAACAAGAATCAAAAGAATCACCAAACACACAGAAATCATCCATAAATATTTCAATAAATTTCTCAATCATAAAATGAAAGATAGCAAACATACATCTTTGAAAAGTACTAGGAGCATTACATAAACCAAAAGGCATGCGCCTATATGCAAATGTGCCATATGGACAAGTAAAGGTGGTTTTTTCTTGATCTTCAGGGGCTATTGCAATTTGAAAATACCTCGAATACCCATCGAGAAAGCAGTAAAATGCATGCCCAAACAATCTTTCAAGCATTTGATCAATGAAGGGCAAAGGAAAATGGTCTTTCCTAGTAGATTCATTAAGTTTTCTATAATCAATACACATCTGCCACCCCATCACTAATCTAGAAGGAATCAATTCATTCTTTTCATTTACGACCACAATCATTCCCCCTTTCTTTGGCAATACTTGCGTTGAGCTAACCCACTCACTATCACTGATGGGATATATGATCCCGGCATCTAACAATTTTAAAACCTCTTTCTTAACTACCTCTTTTAAAGTTGGATTTAACAGCCTTTGAGGTTGTCTAATAGGCGTATAAGTATCATTAAGGAGTATTTTATGCATACAAATAGTGGGAATTATGCCTTTTATATGATCAATACTCCATGCTATGGCTCCTCGATGCTCTTCTTCAACACAAAGATTAATTTTCTCATTTCTATTTCAGAAAGATAAGCATTTACAATAACTGGATATGTATCATTCTCTCCTAGAAAAACATATTTAAGATGAGAGGGCAATGGTTTGAGCTCAACCTTGGGGGGTTCGTTGGTCGGATACCCCTCTTTACCTTTATTCCTCAGGTATTACGTGCTCTCCTCAATTGCCTTTTCCATCTTATCCTCCATCACGCTTTCTTTATTGCCAGCTTCCATCTCTTCATTATGGATGTTATTCAAGTCTTTAGTCTCCTCTTTTAGGGATTCCCTACAAAATTTATAAGTAATAGTTAGGTTATAAATATTCGGGGTTTCACATTCTACCCTTTTTTCAAAAAATTTCATTCTCAAAACTTCACTATTATTTTAAAGAGTCACTTGAAAGCAATAAAGAAAATAAAAGCCATTTATTCTCAGCAGTATAGCAAAGCAAGGGACAAGACAACCACCATTTAATACATACAAACTATATTACATGATTATATACCTAAACTAATTTATAACCTCGAGTTGTGTACAAGATAGAATTAATAAAATTAACATCACGGGTAAATATTATATAAAATGCAATTAAGAAAATACTCCATCAATTATCAAAAGTTCAACAAGGAAAATGGAAAAAAATAACAAGATTAATAATCAACATTATTTTTTCTGTCTTGACCATTATTGGAAAATTAAGATAGTACTTTAACTAACAACAACTGAAAGTAAGACTACAATTAAACCCCTAATAGTGTGATCTATTAACTTAATTAATTTGTAAAATGTAGAACATTTTTTAAATTCATCCTTTTAAGATAAAAGTTCAAACATAACCTAAATGGAAAAACATATCTGAATATTTCCTTAAATTTCATCCATCCAACAACAATTGGGATTTCTTTAAATAGAACTAAATTGCAAAAATTGAGAGAATTCTGTTACAAAATAACAATTTTATTTATTTATTTTTAACTTCATAGTAACATAATCTATAAGTACTTTTTTAATCATAAATAGTTAAAGGATGTATCATCTCAATTGTAAAACTTTTTCTTTTAAATCTATAGACATTTTTTTTTAATTACCTAACCACCGGGACCAAATCTATAGACATTCATTTCACATTCATGTACATGTAAGTACATATAATGAAAATTTTAAAGTCAAAATATTTATCATGATTAACAACAAGTGACATTTCATTTAAACTATACCAACACAATAAAATTGATTCCATAATGCATATCAGATTTACACTTTATATTCATTCACAATTACTCAAAAATCAAGATTCACTAAATTATATTCAGTTATCTTATATTCATTCACAATTACTCAAAATTCAAGATTCACTAAATTCTATTGAGTTATCTTGGGTATATGTTAATTATTTACTCATATTTTTTATTAAGCATGATTCTTACATTAAATAAATTATTAGGATTTATAAATAATAATTATCCACACAAAATCAATCAATATCGAAATGAGTAATCAATTGGACAGTAAATTAATATGCATAAAAAATATTAGTCAATTTTATATGTATATATATATATATATATATATATATATATATTCATTTATCATCAATTAAAGCAAGAAATCTATTCACCGATACATTAGAGAGAATAATTGATTAAGCCTCTATTCTCCAATACTTTGAAGCAGGTAATCAATCAGAAGTGATGCATTATTATAAATTGAAATAAATAATTTATATATGCACTTAATAAACATCAAAGGAACAAAGAATTTGTCTAGTAATTAACATACATCCAAGAAAATACAAATTAAATATACAATTATATAAATCTAAACTAGAAATCTATGTATAGTCGACAAACATCAAAACGAATAACTGGACATAAAAATAACACATAGATACTAGATAGATACCAATAATCAACTAAATATAAAATTGATGAATTATTTTAGACATAGATGTATCATACATTGTAATCACAAAGTTTTGCGGCCAAATTTTTTCATGCACAAAATTTGGCTATGGTTAGCCATAAAACCCCAACTTTAAACAATTATTGCCTGTAGACTGCCTTTACTAAGGCAAATTTTTGAGTTGCGGCCGTCATCCTCTTCCTATCCAAATTCAAGTTTTAACCACCTTAAACCACAAGTTGACATACTAGAGTTTAAAATCCTACAACTGGACAACCCTAATACCCAAGAAGACCTTAATTTCAACCCTCTCATTAAAACCCTAAACCGTAAGTTCATACCTAAACCTAAAACCTTATCTTATGGCCTTGAAACCTAAAGTCCACTTCCTTGGTTTCAAAAACCTAAAACCCTACAACTTTAGAAATCCTTTATCCTTAAACCTTAATTTCCTAAAATCTAGAAACTTGAAACCGTAAACCTTAGAATCATAAACACTGTTACCTGTCAATCAATACCCTACTTTTGAAAATTCCTACTATAAGACCCTAGTTTAGTTCTACTTTTTCCCAACTTACACTATTCTTAGCTTTCAAAAGCCAAAGTTTTCTTTTAAGTCCTTCCCATTCCAAAAACCATTCGGAGCTTTAATTTGAAAACCATGGACAAGGAGCTAACAATTCTTCAAGGATAGTCGAGGTAAATAGGAGTAACTACTTTTCAACCAATTTATTTTGAACTCTTTCAGGTATGTTGTTCCAACTTTACTTTTTAACATGAAGGTAATTGATTTGTATATGATCTTGATTAAGTACGATTGGATAATTAATTGGAAAATTCATGATGTTGTATTGCTTTGGTTGAATTTGTAGTTATTTGGCTTTGTTTATGATTAATTTGTATAGATTATTGGGCTTTCATTGTTCGATTAGTTGTTTGTATAGAAAATGCGATCTTTGATAGATGCTAAGCATATTAGGGTTTTTAAGTGTAATGCTTAAAATGGAACGTCCCCTACATTGATATATGTTAATTTCTATCATTTAACATTTCTACTTTCAATTTTGATTTTGTTTTGGTTTATTAGTTAATTAGTCTAGCCTTATGACATTCTATCATTGAGTTGTTTTTGTTTTGGGATTTGGTGAGTAGTTGGATGAGTTGGTAACTAATAATTAAAATAAATTTGGTTTCATTGGTGGTGTGCTTATGTTTTGTGTTTTTGGAATGGTAACTTTTGTTTTATCTGAATAAATGTTGTGTTTGGTTAGGAATTGACAATGGAAGGTGTAAGTTTACCTTCACAATGATGTTTTCACTTTGTCAAAAATGAATTTAACCCTTCAAACTCAACCATTTTCAAATACATGTTGAGAAAATTACTTTCTTGTTTAATTTTATCTTAAACAACTATTTTACATTAAACATTATTCAATGCCAATTTCAAATAAAGTGTTTAATTTAATCCACATAGTTCTAAATTTTCAAAATGATTTTGAATTTAACCAATGTCATTGATAACCCTAAGAAAATAGGGTTACTCATACTCAAATTTAGTTGGTTTTAACCAAGTTTAGGCAGAGTAAGAGTTTTGAGCATTTTCACTTGTTTTTGTGCATTTTCACTTTCTAGTGTTTGTGATAGTTTTATTTAGTGTTTAAGTGTTTAATATGTGAACATGTGGATTCTGTGAAAAAAAAGTGTTTAATAAGTTTTATTTAACATATATTAATGTTTTTTAGTTTTGTGTAGGGTTTTGGTTAGAAAAAGTCACACTAGAAGCGGCAAAATGCAGAAACAGAACAATACGGCTAAAATGGTTGCAAGGCTGTTAGGGAAAGTTGGCCGTCAGTGAACGAACCAAATACAAAACATTGTCGAAGGCGAACCAAGGCAGAACAAGGTTCACCATTGGCGAACTTCTTCAAGCAAAAATCATTGTCGTTGGCAAAGGCTTCTAAATGGGTGGTTTTTTTTTTTTTTTTGGCATATTTTTCAAGAGGAAAATTGTTTAATGATCTCCAAACACTATAAAATTATATATAGGTCTCTTAGGGTTGATTCTCAGCAATTACCGACCCTAGTTTTCCCTTCTTTTCTCCTTCTCACTTGGGAAGGATTTTTAGTCTTAGGTTATCTTTTCCGTGTCTTTCATTGATTATTTTGGGTTTCATGTTTAAGCTTGGATTCTTTGATTTTTAAGTATTCATTCAAAGTTCAATTTACTAGTTTTAGCAGTTAATTACATGCTAGTTAAGGTTTACAAGCTGTCTTCCAAACTTTCAATTCAGTGCTTTTCCTAATTGCTTTCTAAGATTATTTATTCTATGAGTAGTGTTGTTTATTTTGTTTTATTGATTTACTTATTAACTTTAATTATGCTCTATTTTATTATGGGTTAAAGTTGGATGATGCCAATTTTATGTGGGTAATGATTAACTTGGTTGATTGGATGGCAAAATTGAACTATTAGACACTGATAATGGACTTTAATAGGTAATTAAAGAAGAAATAGGTTTTGAATATAATTGATTGGTTATTTGAGGTGAGAACGAGAGTTAACCCTCCATTGAGACCTAATTACTAATTGGACTAGGGTTAATTTATTATCTTGGCAAACTTAAATTAACTAGTTGGTCATTTAGAATTCAAGTGGTGAATAATCAAATTTGATTGGTTCTAAGTAGTGAAGAGATCCAAATTTAGGCTAATTGGACAAATCTAATTGACACAAGGGACCAGGATCAGGTTAACATTAGGAATTGACCTCAAATTTGGATAATTGAACCAATTGATTGAATGAATTAATCAAAACCGTAGAATAGGCTAATAATCTAACCCCTAATCCACTATTCTTTCTACTTCTAGTCTTATATTTTTAATTAAACTCATTTAGTTAAACTCGAATCTTCTCATTGTTTACCTCTTCGAATAGTATTTAAAATAAAGAATGGACACTTGCTAAACAAGTCCTTGTATTCAGCCTCTATTTCCACTATATGCTATTTGACTCTCATACACTTGTTGTGCTTGTTCTAGTTAATAGTAGGATTTGGTGATTATATATGTTAAACTAAATATTTATATCAGCCACTCATTAGAAATGAGCAATTCTAAGTTGGGATTTGAAATGAGTTAGGTCATCTTTTGATCATTGTGATTGAAATTGCATTTTTAGTTATTAATTCTTCTTATGTTGGTATAATTTTAATAAAGGTTTTTTGAATGCATTTCATTCCATCCCTTGGTTTATTGCTTCTAGATAATAAGGAAAGTAGAAGGCTTGATATCAACAATTTGATAACTTCGAAACCTGCCATCTAAGGAAAAAAACCTGTGCCAACAAGTATGCAAATGAGTTGTCGCGTACTATTTGGAAGTGATTTGAATTAAACCATCTTAATTTTTATTAATAGCAATTTTGTGTTCATTTTCACAATTTTTTGCTTAATTTAAATTCTAATGATTCTTCTTTTACTATGGAATATAAGTAGGGAATGACTGGGTCATATTTTGAAAAAAAAAAATTAAAAGCGATTTGTTTTTGTTAAATTAACCTGAATTTTACAGTTGGCATTGCTTTGACTTTTAACTAGTCAAAGTTATGTTTGTGATAAAAACAAATGTTTACTTTTGATGGATTATTGGAAATGGGAGAAAATTATGAGTTCATTCAATCAAATCACCATTTACTTTTAAAGAAGTTGCACTAATGTTCAAGATTCCCACTTTTGTTCCAAAAAAAATGATTCTCGCTTTTGTTTTGTTTGGTGGTATTATATATTATTTATTCTTATGCGTTTGATATTTTGGTTTGTTCTTAGCTTTTTTTATTTTATTTTGCTCTTGATACTAGCAAAACGCTAAGTTTTTCAGTGTGATAACACTTTCAAATAGACTTATTCTACTAGCAAAACCCTTGTGTTTTGTTAGGAATATTGTGCAATTTTAGGATTTTTACACACCAGTTTGTGTTCTATGTCTGTGTTTGTGTAACTTTAGGGTTTTTTGTGTTTTTTATCCGTGTTTTATTGTCTTTAGTACTTAGTGTGTTTATTTTCTTTTGTAGGTCAAAGATCAAGGTAGGGTTTGCATGAGAAGCGGTGATAACTCTATGAAATAGAGTTATTTTGCCACTTATTAGACTTTGTCTTATTGCTTTTAGTCTCATTTTATTTATTTAATCAGCTTTATTTAATTATTCTAGTATAAATTAGGATTTAGGTGTTTATTGTATTTTATCTTTAAACTAATTAGGAAAATAGCTACAATTAAGGCAAACCACAAGAAAGTTAGCTGATGGCAATGGTAGGTTGAACATAATTAGCTGCCAGTAGTTTCTGAAGAACAAAATGCATGTCACTTTGCGAATGGCGAAGTGGTCAAAAGCCTAATAGTCAAAACCTTTACCGCCAGCGAAGTTCGAAGCAAATTCTCCTTCACTGCCGACGAAGGGCCTTGACGAGAAACTTGATATAAATAGATTTCTACAGCCCTTTGGAAGGGGATAGCATATTGTTAGATAGAGTAGTTTAGCCTGTGGTTTTTAGTAGTTTCTCTCTCTAGTATTGTTTTGTCATTTCAATAGTATTGTTTACACTCCAAATTTCGTAAGTCTCCCATCTTTCATTTCTTAACCAGTAGTTAATGCTTGTAGTTTTTGTTTTATTGTACCTTGGAGCTCAATGAAGACTTTATTTCTAGTTTTTCAATCTAATGTCTATTTCCTTTATTGCTTTATTACTTTATATTTATGGTTCTTTGTGCTTTCGTTAGCTTTTATTCAACTTGTAATCTCATTTCCTAACTAAAGATTTCCATTGCCTAAACTTGCTAGCCATGTTAAATATTATTATGACCATTTTACCTCTATTTTTTTCTTGCAATTATGAACAAATTTAACATGGATTGAGTTTATATTATGCTAATTCTAATGGGTAACATTTAAAGAAAAACTATGTGGAAAATATTTAATCCTTAGGCAATACTAGTGGACTTTTCAGAAAATTAGTAAATTGGCCACTTACTTGATTGATTAGGTTAATGGAGCGAAAATGGGAATTGAACCTTCATAGAAACCTAGACTAGTTTTGGGTTGGGTATAATAGTGTCTGTACCAGTTCATTTGTGCCTAGTTGGTTGGTGAGTAATTCCAAACTTTGATAATCAAAGCTAAGTGTCCTTTCTTGGGTTTTGAGTAGATTGAAAGACTTATTTAACAATGGATTGGGGGCCAAGTGTTAATTGGAATTAGACCCCTAAATGGCAAAATTGGAGTTAACAATTCAATTCAAGTGGAACTCAAAAATTAGCTAATCGAACACCTAACCACTTTTACAAAATTGACAACTTTATTTGCCATTGAAAACAACTCTTTTCTTAGTAATTTAGTTTAATTAGTCTTTAATTTATTTCTTTATTTGAATTATACCAAACCTAAAAATCCTTTTTATTCTTATCGAGATAGTGATTAGTGCACGGCAAAGTATTTGATTCTATTATAAATGTTTAAGTCCTATAAGTGCGCACAACTCATTTTCCATGGCCAGTTCCTCGTGCTCTTATGTAGTCCAATGAGCTTAAAAGAAAAAATGGCTTGCTTTACATAAAATGCATGAGCATGGTAAAAATGAAAATGAAAAAGCGTAGATTACATGAAAAGGCATATTGCATTTTCCAAATAAAGAAAAAATGAGCCAAATAAAGGTGGTTATATGGGAATTATGAAAGGTTATATTGTTGTTTTGACTAAATAATTTTAATAGCTCTTTAACATCTTGCCTTTGTATGACATTTGTTTGTTTATCATTATAAGGTTTTACTGATTTTTTCTGATTTATTGATGGTTACAAAGTTTTGACATTGACATTGAGATTAATCTTCAAGTTGGTTGTGGTAAGTCAAAGTATTTTGTGTGAAGTGGTCAATGTTGGTTAATTTGAGTTATTGGCTTTATATTTTGGAAGGTTTGATTGACATACATTCACGTGGCATTTTGTTCTATGTACCTGCACGATGTGAGTTTCATATGGTTGATTGGATTTTGTATTGGATTTATAAGCCAATTATTTCAATCCAATATTAGTGTGACCATTCCTTGTTCATGTCTAGTCATGTTCATTTTTCATGTTTATCTTATGTTAGTTGTTTTTGTCCTAGTTTGCTCGGGACTAGAAAAATGTTAAGTTGGGGGAATTGATAACTCTATATCTAGAGTTATTTTTATGCTTCATTTGGTGTATTTATGAGTAAGTTAGTCCCAGTTATTTGGTATTCTGTGTTATAAGTTGGTGTTTAATAGTTTGTAAGGTTTTGTATTAGTTTGGCAGTTAATTGTGTGTTTGAGGTATAAATTGCTATTTATTGTGTTCTTGTTGTGTGTCGGGACATTGGAGGGGCAAGATAGTCTTTTCACAAGTGCGGACTAGAAGAAGGAGTGCTAAGCTTAAAGATGTCAAGTGTAGTCTACGCTTAACCTAAAGGAGACCTAGGACAGTCTGTGGTTGGATTATTAGCACTATCACATACTGCGATAGCAAGCATAGTCTTCATTTCACCTAAAGGAAACCTAGTACAGGCTGTGATTGGATCATTAGCACTATCACAGACTGCGATGGCAAGCATAGTCTTCATTTTCATTAGAACTGCTATCGTATACTATTGTAGACTAGCGCAGTCTGTGATAGACTAGAGAAGCCAAACACAGTGATTGCTTGGCCAAGCCAAATCAACCATAGTTTGTAGTTGATCTGCTAGGTCGTGAGCCTTATATATTATTTTATAAATAGAGAATTGTAATGATCGGATAAGGGAGTCAAACTCATGGCTTTTATTCAAGGGTTTTTATTATTTCTTTCTAGCCCATAAAACTTCGTACTCTTCATTAAAATTCACAAGATTTCATAGCATTATCAACTTTGGATTAAAGATTCTTCAATTCAAGTTTTGATTAGTCCTCAAGTTATTTTTTAGGTAATTTTGTTCTTTTAATTATTCTTGTTTAATTTCAATTGGTTTATATTTATTCTTCAATTCAATTATGAGTTACTGCAATCAAATCGACTTTTATTCATTTACACAAACCATAAATCTCCAAATTCATTAGGGTTTGGGTGTGGGTGATGCAATTTCTCATGGGTTAATTGACATGATGGTCACTTGGAAGATTATATTAATTGGTAATAATTAACACTATTTGACAATTTTAGAGAGTAACTAACTCTAGATTTCATTAGGTTGACCGAGGTGAAACGGTCCATTGATCCTTCATCATAAACCCATATTGATTATTAGATTAATCTAATTGAGACCAAAGTAGTAGGATTAGTTAATTAGTTCACAATAATTCCATATAGATAGAACTCAAATTTATTAATCTAGGACATAGAGGCACCGACCCATAGATCATTCATTTGATAGGGTTCAATTACCGAATGTTTCAAGCTTGAATTGACAAATTGGAATTGAACTTTTATGCATTATAATTAGACCAATAATTGATTGAATTAATCATGACTAGGAAGTGGCTAGTCTAACCCTAATCCATTTTTCTCATTAGGTAAAATGTTTAGTTTTAGTTTAGTTAACTCTCTCTTTCATTTTTTATTCTTCAAATAGCGTTTAAGCTAAATAACTGCTACTTGTTAAACCAATCCTTGTGAGTTCGACCCCTACTTCCACCATATACAATTTGACCTCATACACTTGTGGTGCATTATCTAATTAATAGTAGAGTTAGACGATTATAAATTTTATAACTAGATATTTTACGTATCAAGTTTTTGGCACCATCTATGGGGATTAGGTCTTTGGCAATATCGGTATAATTTGGAAATATTACTACTTTGAAGTGTAAATTGTGTTTTATTTGTCTTAATTTTATTGTGTGTTCTCAATATTTGCGGAAAAACAAAAAGATTTTTGTTTTTCGTAGTTTGTGTTCCTTTATTGAAATAACCCAAAAGATTTTCTCTTTTTAGTTGATAGTTTGTGAGTGCCTGTTTTTGTGTTTTATTTTTGTGTTAGTCTTATAAGAACATACAAGGATATTATCATCCTTTTGGTTATGGAGGCATGACTAATGAGCATGGTTCTTATGATGTTTTGGATGCACTCAGAATTGGTTATCGTAATATTTCTATCCAATCAGCAGCTTTAGTTGAAAAATGAGTAATCTTTGTGCTAATTCAATTCCTTATAATTGTTTATTTTTTGATTCTTTTGCGGGTAACCATGCTAATAGAGAATGTGCATACCAATACGATCCCATCCTTACAAATATCAAACGGGCTGGTCTGACCATTTAAATTCTTATTCAAGCTATCAATATTGTCTTTACTCTTTTCCTACACCTCAAAAGCCTATGTATGAACCAACAGAGCCACATAGTATGAGTGAATACATATTCTGGTCCACAATGATGAATGCAACCCAAGGGAACTTTCATGACCAACCAAATATCACGGATGGGTATGGTAAAGAAGCTTACATGAACAATTACTACACACCATCCTCTATGGGACAATGCTAGTTTGGGAAGAATGAGATTCATGGAGACATTTATGATTGCTATAGTTATGACTACACTCAACCACTACCAATCCTACCAATCCAAGAAAAAGATGCTATTGCAAGATTAGGAAGAAAGATGATTGCCTTTATGCAGGAGTACTGAGCACCTTTGAGTGCTAAGATGAATCGTTAAAGTGATCTATAAGGAGATTATTTGACCAACTTTCTAAACTCGAAAATAAGTTAGTACTTGCAACCCAAGAGACTCTAACACCAATCACGGATAAAGATGAGGATGGTCACCTTGAGGGTAATTTGAGATGACCGAGTTATGGAGCATAAGCAATAAAAATGAACCAAAGATTGCTTGCATTACATTATCACACATTCTATAGAGGTTTAGATGTCATCTGATGTGTTGATAAAGTTGGCTCAGGTAGTGGAAGATGCAGGGTATCTACTAGAAGATATTAGGGATATGATAACTAAATATGCTGGAGTTTCATCTGTCTTTGGGAACTTCAAATGTGCTATGCAATGTAGACAGCAGAGCAAAGACTACAACAATCTCGGCAAGCCTTCCCGCCTTTTCTATGGGAGTGTTTCTTTTAATTTTGCTTTTATTTATGTTTTAATTATGTATGTACTTTAGTTTTAAGAACCCGATGGGGTAATAAAAGAATGAAGCCTCATGATTAGTTAGGTTTATGTGTTTTATGTTGTGAACTATTTTTGATTATGCTTGGATAATGTGTTTTTACAAGATGAAAATTTGTCTAATTTAGCTAATGATGATGGTTATATGCTTACTTGATGAATTGTGGTTGTCATGGAATTCTCAATTGAACTTGAATTTAGTTGTTGCTGCTAGATTATGGACCTTCTTGTATTTAATACATTATATTTGAACTAGTTGAGTAATTTGATGAGAATATTATGTGAATGCTTGTTATAGATTTGGATTAGTCTCAGTTGTTGAGAACCTTTTAAGGCTGCTTAATGTTGCTAAACTAAGTTGGGGATATGAATTGGGAATTTGTTGCCTTTAGTTTGTGATAAACCTTGTTACCCACGGTTAATGATTTTTAGATTTATTTGAATTATTTAGTTTGCATTTATATAATTCACTTATAATTACTCATCTGCTTAGTAGTTTTTGGAGTGCATTGTTGATGATTTCCATGATTGAAAGCGAAATCCTAGTTTTGAGTTGAATTTTGATTATTTGATTTTTTTCACATTCATCTTTTATGCATATTATTCCTCATCTCATAGATTTGATTGTCCAAGTATGTTAGAAGTCGTTCACTAGTGTTGTGTTTAGCTATATTTATGTGTTTATGTGATGTTTTGTGTTTTAGAGTTAGTTTGTGTTTAAAAAAAATAGAAAATTTTCTAAAAATTCAAAAATAATTTTATGTTTTGAGTGTGTTTTTTATTAGTTTTGAGGATCTGACTATTTAAAAGACTCCCTAGCTACTGGACAACATCCTTTAGGATTTTATGCCCTCTTTGCTTAAAGTAT
This sequence comes from Cinchona pubescens, assembly GCA_025175665.1. Classification (NCBI taxonomy): domain Eukaryota; kingdom Viridiplantae; phylum Streptophyta; class Magnoliopsida; order Gentianales; family Rubiaceae; genus Cinchona; species Cinchona pubescens. The sequence continues at coordinate 6,031,052 of JANKKI010000123.1, read as the reverse complement.
TATAGAGGGTTAAATAAAAAGATTTTTCTGTTATTTTTGTTAGGTTTTCGTCTGTGATAATTGTTTTGTGATGTTTTGATGGAATGGCATATTATTATCTGGTTTGATATTAATTATCAATGATATAGTAAGCTGGTATTTTTGAATCACGTGATTCCATGTCACATATTTTTCCTTAGATGGGTGAAGATTCGAATTTGTGCCAAATTGTGCTTTCTTGAATATAAATTTTTTAACTCAATGATATTAGAGAAAAATTGTGTAAACTCATTTTGATTGATAATACCTATTTGAAATTTGTTGAGATCATTTCCATATGATTTATCAATAGGGCTAGAGTTTGATATGTAGTCCTTTGCCTATTCATGTGTGTTAGTGCATGTAAAAGTATTTATAATCCTGGTTCTATTATAGTTGTTTAAGTCTTACAAGGTGCTACAACCCATTTTTCTATGGCTAGTTCCATGTGCTCCTATGTGTCCAATGAGCTTAAAAAAATGGCTTGCTTTACATAAAATGTGTAAGCATGGTAAAAATGAGAATGAAAACCACCTTACGTGAAAACGCGTATTGTGTTTGTCAAACAAAGTAAATGATGAGTCGAATAAAAGGTGGTCGTGAAGGAATAACGAAAGGTTATGTAGCCGTTTCAAGTTAAATAATTTTAATAGTTACGTAATGCTTTGTCGTTGTGTGACATTTGCTTGCTTATCATTATAAGGATCATTATAATAGTTATGAGCTTTGATCTCGAGAATTTTCATCTTGGATATGGGAAGTCATAGTATTTTGCATGATGTGGCCCGTATTAATTTAGTTGAGTTCTTGAATTTGTCTTTTTAGAAGGTCCACATGACGTGGATCTGTGTGACTGTTTTCTCGTGTACTTATGTGATGTGGGTTCCTCATGTGTTTGGTTAGATTTTAGACTGGGTTTATAAGCCAATTACTTCAATCTAATTTTAGTATAGGCATTCCTTTGTTCGTGGGTAATCATGTTTGTCTTTTGTCTTTTGTTTTGTTTGTTTTATTTTTCTCAAGTCTAGCAAAAGTTTAAGTTGGGGAGTGTTAATAACCCGAAGAAATTAGGATTATTCTTACTCATTTTTATACGGTTCTTGTACTAGTTTTGATGCTTTTAGGTTTTATCTATGTGTTTTCATGCATTTCTATTTGTTTGTGTTAATATATGTTTACTGTAGTATTTTAGTATTTATTTAATGTTATTTAACTTATATTTATTTTTATATTGTTTACCTAATTCCTTTTAGAATTAGTGTTCTTCGTGTATTCTTGTTTGTCTTTTTTTTAATTTTAGTCAGTGTTCAAGTATTATTTTAGAGTTAAATTATATATATATATTAGTGTGCGTTTTTGTTCTACAGCCGTATAGGAACAAACAGTACCTATTTGTCAATCAGATGTCGAATGAAGGTTTTAGAGGTAAAATGGTGAAATCACGCGAAACTGTTAAATGCCAATTGCAGTATGCAATTGTGCAAGGAAAAATCAAGTGCAAACTAAGCTTGGATCACAACCATAAGCATTGACTGTGATAGACTAGCGCAAACTACACTTGATTCGACTAGAGCAAGTTGTTACTTAATTTTGATAATTTTTAAAATTTCAGGTGTCCATTTTGAGCCCTTGATAGTGCATTTCAAAACCTATTCAGAGCCCTACATTAGTAACTTTTAGAAACTATAAATAATGGTCTTTAAAACCTTAAAATCATGTTCTTTTTCAACTTCTCTTCGTGGGCTACAAGATTGGAATATATTTTCTTTCTTTTTCAAGAAGAGTTGAAGAAGAGATTCAAGTTTGATAACCCTGGATCAAGAGCTTATGATTCTTCATTAGAGAACCTTTCTTAAACTTTTTAAGATATTTTTTATGTTATTTAATTCTAATTTTATTATAAAGGTCTTTAATTGTTGGCCTTAAATCACCACTTTCTTTAATTACTTTCCTAGATTAATGTTTAGATTTGTTTACATTTTTCAATGTTTCATTTTGTGTTTATGTTCTCAATTATATTCTGATCTGTCATAGATTAAGGTCGGATAATGCCAATTCTATTGGGTAGTCATTAATTTGATCATCAATTAGAATAATTATAACAATTGGATAATAATTAGCAATATGACAATTTTATAGAGTAGTTAACTCTAGACTTGGTTACGTTGGCTGAGGTGATACAGTGCACTGATCCTCTGTCATGGACCTGTATTGATTGTTAGATTAATCAAATTTGAGACTAAGGTGGCGGGATTAGTTAATTAATTCATAATAATTCCATATGGATAGAACTCAAATTTATTAATTTAAGATATAAAGGCATCTATCCCTAGATCATTAATTTGATTGGATTCAATCACTGAATGTTTTGGGGCGGAATTGATAGATGAGAATTGAACTTTCATGTATTATGAATTGGACCAATTAATTAATTGAATCAATCAAAATCAGGAATTGGCTAGTCTAATCCTAATCCATTGTTCTCATTAGCTAAAGTCTTTAGATTTAGTTTAGTTAACTCTCTCTCTCATTTCTGATTCTTCAAATATTGTTCAAGCCAAATAACTAGCACTTGTTAAACCAATCCTTGTGGGTTCGACATCTCCTTCCACTATATACCATTTGGCTCCGTACATTTGCGTCGTGTTATCTAGTTAATAGTAGGATTATGTGATTATAAATTTTATAATTAGATATTTTATGTATTGTAGTGCCCCATTTTTCGGTGGAAAAATAAAATGATAAGTATAGAAATAGACAATAGCTATAAGAATAGTATACAAACAGAGTCTAAAATGAGATTTTCAAAAGCGACGTTAGAAGACCCCAAAAATAATTGGAATAGGGTTTCTTGAAAAATAAATAAATGAATAATGGAGTTGCCACCCAGTATGTGAAGTGCATCGGGTCACTCTAACTCGAATTTAAGGGAAAAGAAAATTCCTAGAGGTTGAGGAAAAAGATCTTAAAACACCAAAAATTAGTAAAAATAGACAAATAAAAATAAGTAAAAATAAGTTGAAAAACCCTAAACTAGATGACTCATAGTCTATGAAAACAAAAGAAAAAGGTTCGGGAGTCCTATTGAAGAAAGGGAAGACTAGACTACTATAAATGCAACCTAGGCACCCTTTCACCCCCGGTAAAGCCGGTTGCAAGATTTAATTCATGTTTTCTTAAAATTAACCCCAATTTACATTAATTTTGAATAGAACAAAGTGAAAACCAATCAAAGATAAACACATGCATGAAAAATACGGGAGAAAGGGAGCTCGCAATGCTAATGTTGGACTAACACAGGAGGAAAAATTTTCAATAATAGCATGTGCAGAAAATATTTACAAAAGTAAACATACTAGAATAGAATGAGAAACATATAAGCACATAAAACACATAAGAACATAAAACATAATATTCTTATGCCAACATGCGAATCCTACCAAAAGCGACTAACACAGCACGTACCCTATCTATTACAATAGGCGTAAACCTCTTCTATAAAAAGTTGCCCCATCTATGGGATCGGCACCTATGAGTACCTACATAAGGCATATTACCGTATGTAAATACTCTAAAAAAAAGGGTAACTGAACAAAAATTACATAAAGCAACATAAACAATTAGCAAGAAAAAATACATATTGCACATAAGAAAGGTAAAAAACGTACCTCTGGAGCACAAAAGTGTTTGTGATTCTAACCCTAACTAAAGATGAACAAATGGTTAAAAGTACCCTCTCTCTTCTATCCCAACACTAACAATGCTAAGAAAACTAAAGATAAATAATCATGATTCAAACAAGAATAAGGATAGTAAAAGCAACATAAACAACAACTAAGCAATTATGTCAAAATATCAAAAAAAGTAACTAAATGATTGAAAAGGAAATAACTTAATTGAAACAAAATCTAAACTCTAGAAACCAACTCGTTTAAGGAAGTTTCTAAACAAATAAAAGGGCAAAATTATAAGAAATCATAAAATTATAACGCTACGATGACAGTCAATAAAAAAAAAGAAGCTCAATTAGAACCAATCTAAACATCTAAGGACTTAATTGAAAAACCTACAAAGTTATAGGGTCAAAAGTACACTTAACAAATTTTAAGAATTAAATGCAATTATAGCAAAGCTAAGTGACCAAAATGTAATTTCAGTAAAGTTAGGGAATAAAACTACAATTTTAGCAAAGTTTGGTGCCAAAATGTAATTTTAGCAAAGTCTAGGGACTAAAATGCAATTTTAGCAAAGTTTAGGGACCAAAAATGCAATTTCAGCAATGTCTAGGGACTAAAATACAATTTCAGCAAAGTTTAGGGACTAAAATGTAATTATAGAAAGTTTTGAGGGACTAAAATGCAAATATAGAAAGTTCTAAGGGCTAAAATATAATTTTAGATAGTTTAGGGGCTAAAATGTATTCATAGAAAGCTCTAAGGGCGCTAAAATGTAATTACTGAAAAATTTGCAATAATGGGCTTGAGATAATTTTAAAGGAAAATTAATTAAACTTTGCCCAACCCATTTTCTATTAAACTAGCCCAAACCAAATAATCCAACATATAAATAACTATCAAGACCCACAAAAATTAATTGGACCACTAATAAATACACAATAAGCCGATCAGAAAATTAAAAGGCCCAAAGAACTCCAAAATCTATTTAAATTAAACAAAGTCTACTAAACAAAAACCCAAACCCAAGCCCAAGCCCAAACTAAACATCCTAAAAAAATAAACCCACACAAATTAAAACCCAACTAAATATTAACCAAAAGCCCATCTTCTTTATTTAAAAAAAAAACCTACCCCTAAATAATGAACAACCAACCATGACTGCTCAAAGGCAGCCACCACTGGCAGTCCAGTGGTGGCACCACCGTCGGCGGTCACCGAAATTTTTTTTCCGGTGTTAGATCGAAGTGAACTTTGCACCCTCCACTCAATTTTTTGCGTAGACTGCGATTTTGATCTCGAATTTGACCGAAAGTGAATGAAAAGTGATAAAAAAATGCCCGAACAATCGGGCCTCTCTCTTTTCACACATCCAAAATTTCAACAAAAATAACGTAAATCAAACACAACATTTGTCACAACATATAGCCATAAATAAACTACAAATTTAACCAAAATAAGAATACTTGCGCTTATTAAAATCAAGATTCAAAATTTCATAAAAATAAACATGATGCCAATTGGGAACAAAATAATATAGCAATGAAATCACACTTACCTTATACAAAAATGAAGCAAAGGTGGTGGGAAATCCTCAATATAGGCTTGAATCCCCTATTGTCAAAAAAAATTTTCCAAATTTTGGTGTTGTGCGTGTATGCTTGTGTGTGGGTGCGTGGTGTGTGTGTAGTGTGTAGAAAATGGTGTTTTGTGTGTGAAATGTATGTTGTGCATATGGTTGTTTGAAGTAGTAAAGGTGTATATGTTGTGTGCTCGAGTAGATTATAAAACAAAAAAATGGAAGAAAAAATGAAAGAGTTTTTTTCTTTGAGATGAATTGATTGTGGGGTTAGGTGTTATGGCCTCTGTGAATGTTTCTGCACGAGTAGTATATTAATAGTAAAAAAAAAAACAGAGAGAGGGAGTTGTGGAGTTAGTATGAGGGAGAGTAAAGTGATTGGAATAAAGAGAGAAATGGATGGAAAAGGGAGGAAAATAAGTATAGATGTTGATAATTGTTATCCTAGTGCAGAGTTCTAAGGAAAATAAAAAGGAAAAGGGGTGTTAGGTTACATCTAATGGTGTGGGTTTTAGTGGAAAGAGTTGGATTAGGTGTAGTTGGTCTGTAGACCATGAGGTGATAGTGTCGGTATGATGTGATTAATACTCAAAACCAAAAAGACCATCCAATCCCTAACTAAAAAAAATTATTTTATCCAAAAATGTGATTTTTTATGAGATTGGGACTTTGTCTTGAAAATTTTTAAAAAACTTCAAAATTTTCCCCAATTTGAGATTCCCTTAACGGTAAAAACGCGTCAAAATTTGGTGTTTATATGTATCATCTTCAAAAAAAAAGGAGACAGAAGGTTTGTTTCACTGCGACCCCTTCCAAGGTAAATTCATTCGTCATGGCGAACGCCCACATCAGGACCCCATTTTTAAAATTAGTAAAATACTTACATAGACCCGGTCTTTGACCCTACCTGTAGACCTTGTGGTCAAAATTAAATCTTATAGAATCTTTCTTACATCAGCTAATGTCATAAATTTCATAACATTTAATCTACATACAAGATCTACAAGTGAGATAAAAACCCAGGTCTACCGAAGTATATTTCCCTTAAAATTATCCTATCCGCACATCAAGCCCCTTATTTCTCCTTCCTACCCAAAAATTTCCCCTTCTTCTGTAAAAGACTTCTTCATGTTTCTTCATCCTTCCCATAAACCCAACAAAAAACCCTTCTTAATCCACCACCATTCATCATAAATCTTCCATCTACACCACAAATCACCACAAATTCTTTAGTCCCAAAATCCCATTACCTACAAGCAAAAGTAACTTCATCCATCAACATCTAAGGATTTGCAAAGCAATAGTGGTAGATTTTTCAAACTTCAAGGGAAGTAATCTCGCTTCTCAAATTCATATTTTTAGTAATCCTTTGGACAAGTAAGGTTACACTCTTTTGGGTTGAATATTCATTATAGTTGCACTTTTTTAGTACATTTATTTATTTGGACTATTTTTCTGCGAATACTTTGGTGCTTATTATGGTTATTCATCTTGGTTATTTTGGTGTTTTGTGTGAAATTTGCCTAGAAATTTTTTGCATTGTTTTGCTGCTCATTGAAATTGCTATGGCTAAAAGGCAAAAAACATCTTCCACTGCCGAAGCTAGTGGATTGACTGCACCCTCAAATGTGTCCCCGTTAAATTCGATTGTAATAGATTTGTTAGTCCAAAAGTCAAAAGAATGCATGATGAAAATTTGGTTGGGATTAATAAACCTTGTTTGGAAGGCGGTTTCGAGTTCACATCTTTCTTTGTCAATCCAGATAATAATCTAGACTAGAATAGAGAGGCATAGGATGAACGAAAATATTTGCTTGATGAATTGACTGAAAGGCGATTTGCCAGATAATGAGGATAACAAATTCCTTGTAAGGGAATTTATTGCTAATTCTTTCAAGGTGTTTGGTACGGTTGTTATGGTTAGGAAAAAGCTTATGGACTTTAGACATGAAATCATCAATGCACACTATCAATTTCCCACAATTGAAAATAGTAACTTTTCTCAGTTCTTGTGTACTGAAATTGAGTATGATATGGTTTTGAGGGAATTATGTGATGAAAAGATTCCAATAAGGATGACTAAATAGGAATTCTACCCTGGGCATAAGCATAGGCAATTTAATTGGACTTTTCTTTCTATTCTTGCATTTGTGTAAGATTATTTTGTCACTTATCGCATTAATGGCTATCACTAATTTAAGTAAGGTCACTAAAGATTATGCATTGTTGGTGTATGTCCTTGTCAATGGGATATGTCAATTGATGTTGGTTTTGAGATCCAATAGGAAATCATTCGTAATGGGATTAAGGATAACATTGGCTTGATTTTTCCTAACCTTATCACAGATCTATGTTCTAGTGTAGGTGTTTCCCTCAAAAATAGTTACAACATTTTCCCAAACAAACCCATTATAGGTTTATGGATCACTCAAAAAGCACAACTAAGCAATTCGAGATGGGCTAGTCGTGCAACAAAAACAATTCCAAGAAGTGCAAGACAACGAACAGAACTTCTGGGTTTCACCTCCACTAGATAACCTTGACTTTACTGGCAACCTCAAACTCAGACAAGAGTCAAGAAACTCCTAGTTTACCATGGTAAAGTTCGCATGTATCATCTAAACTTGATTTTCTTGCTCATAGGATGAATAGTTTATGACCATTTAACATAAGTAGCTTGCCAGAGGAGCCACAAGCTGAATGTTGGCATTTCTGTCTGCCAGACGAGATGTGGCAACTGATGAAGAAGAAGCGGAACATAGGTGTAAGATGCTGATGTGGGGTCTGGTGATGAGGAAGAGGAGAAGGATGATGGTCCATCTGGGGTTTCTAGAGGGATTTTTTTTTTCTGTTGCTCTTTCTTTTTCTGCAATTAACAATCAAACACTTCTATTTCTTTTATTCTACATTTGTATTTTTAAAATTTTGGCAAACATTGAGGACAATGTTTTTTTCAAGTTGGAGGGATTGGAGGTGGTGTTTTTTGTTAATTGTTATTTTGGTGGTGTTTTTATGTTATGTTTTGGGTTGTGTTATGTATTTTTATTTATTGCATTTAATTTTACTATGGATAATTTAGTGATGTTTAGTCTTTAATTAGTGTTTATGTATCTAATTGTGTTATTTGTGTCTTTTGTTTGTGTTTTAAGACTCTTTGTGTAGTAGTGCACTTGCTAACTCTATGAATTTTGTACCTTTAATAGTAAATGATGAATTGATTAATATGAGTAGGTAAATTTTATATGTATAGAAGTTTTTGTATTGTGACACCCCCCCCATTGATTCATGAAAATGCTATCACTATCTATATACATACCCAAGTGTGACGTAAATAAGTGGGGAGTCTAGATAAATTTTTGGCTGATAATCTTGACGGCTTATGGAAACTTGGATTTGCTTGAGACATGGGTTGAGGAGCCCTATAAATGACAAATATGGGCAACATTTGGATCTTGGAGATGATTTAGGCTTTTTCTTTGGACTTTTTGAGACAAGTTGCCTATATCATTAAGTGATATTTCTAGTGTCCTCTTTTAAGCCTTATTAGCCTATTTTCATTGTGTTAGCTACGCAATTAGCCAACATTTTCGTATTTTTAACTTCTCTTTTACTCATCACCTTGGTTGGTATTGATGTTATATTGGCATTAGGATGTCGATTTGGTATGGTGGATAACTGAGGAGATTTGTGGCGGTATTATATAACCGTTCTATCAAAAATACAAAAAAAATCAATTTGACAATATTGTTATTTGTGTTGTTGGAATTATAATTAAAATTGAGGATCCTTACCTCTTGAGTTAATAATGTAGCTATTACAACACTAACTACTTTATCTAAGTGTTATTTATTGTAATTTGTGAATTTGTGGTTTGGTTAGTTATGGTGGTACCTATTGTGGACATGTGAATGTGGTGCAAAGTTGAATTGTAATGTGACTAAAGTGATTTTAGCTACTTTACCTATATTTATCCTATGTTGGCCCTTAGCCTACATTATAGACTTTAAAATCCTATTTGATCCTAGGTCCGGATTAGTTCGTATTAATGATTACACTTTGTGTCCAATAGTGTTATCGTATAACTTAACTTTGTTAATATAAGTTGTCAAGATTAGTAAGTTGAGCGATTCTACTTCCTTCTCTTTCTTATGAGCGTGAGAGTACGACATTTTTATGATGACTGTGGGATTGTGGGTCAAATTCTTTTATGCTTTTAACTAACCTAACTTGTGATTTTAATGAATTCACAATTGTTGATACAGTTCTATTATAGGTTGTCTGTATTCGTTATTTGTTTTGTCTATTTTATTGCCTCTTTTGCTCAGGACGAACAAAAAATGAAGTTGGGGGAGTTTGATAATTTTAGAATTAAGTTTATTGTTGTATTCTTTTAGCCTTAGTTTATAGCGTTTTGGGTCATTATTATTGTTTTTTCGTGATGTTTTGTGCCGAAAGTCTAATTAAGTTAATTTGTGTGTTTTAAAGTAATTTTAGTGTTAAATTGAGTCCAAATTAGTTATTTATGTTTATTTTAAATTTCCAAGCTTAAATGGTCGTCACAGCGAACCACTCAAAATCAGGAACAAAAGCTTTATTCACTGCAGCGAACTTCTCCAGAGGAAAATTGTTCAGCGTAGTGAACCAAGACAAGGAGACTATATTTGAAATTTTCCATTATGGCAGGATTCTAGCCTTTCTTTTGGTAGTTTTATCTAATTAGGAAATCACCTAACTTGTAGGAGTTGAATAAGAAATAAATTGTGAACTTGAAGACTTATTAGGATATGATTATCATTAATAGTAGGAGGAGATCATGAGTTTGTCTTTTAGAAGTTGTTAGCAGTATTATGACTATTATTCAGTTCTTTTAGTTTTATTCCGTCACACTATTTTTAAAGTTTTGTTTTCGTAGAAAACAAATTCAAGTTAATTCAAACTTTCTAGTTTAGAATAATTATTGGTATTTTCTTTTACTTGCTTGGTTAATTTTTGTTTTTACTTTCATTATTGATTATTTTTTTGCAATTCATATTACAAAACCTAGTTTAATGGCTAATTCATTTCCTTGCATTATTGTTAATTTCTATGTTTTTATTTCATGAACATGAACTAATTTCATTAGGGTTAGGAACGGGTGAAGCGATTTTCTAATAAATCTACTTAATCAACCATCAATTTTATCAATTGCACTTATGGGTAATAATCATCATAAATGAGACAATTTTAGAGAGTAGCTAACTCTAATTTTGGGTAGATTGATTGAGATAACACAAGAGTTGACCCCGTAACAGAGATCAGTGATAATTATTAGTAATTTGTAGTCATGTCTGATATAAATTTCTAATTAATTCATGATAATTATCTATAGTAAATTAATTGATTTCTTGAATTTAAGTCTAAAGAAATTAATTTAATGCTTTAATTTTTATTTTTATTTTTTGCAAATTTGACAAAAACTATCAAAACTAACAGATTTTGACTTACACACACTAATTCAACATGTGAAATTATTTTTAAAAAATTTTAACATTAAAATAATACATAAATTGATAAATTTACCCCTAAAAATCCTTACCATTCTTATCCCTTCCATACCACCTCCTCCACTCTTCCACCCCAGCCACCACCACCAATATGTGAACACCACCACTACCCAATTAGCAAACCACACTCCCAGATCTAGCACATTCCTTCCCTTTCCTCCCTAGGCCTATCACCTTTTTTCCTGATGTTTCTGAAACTTTATTTTGATGATGACATAAGTACTAAACTCTGAAAACAAGCTGTGTAGTCTGTTATACTCTTTTTTTGTTGGAAACAGGCCGTTCGGACGCAGTACACCTTCCTAACTGTGCCACTTTTCTCGGATGAACAGGAGCGTCCGATACAGATTCACTCGGACGCATTTCACCTTCCGAATGGACAAGCAGAAAGCAAACTTCTTCATGCACCTGCAACGGACGCACAGGCGCGTCCGAGGAAATATCCGTTGGACACATTTTTCTATCCGATTGATAAGAATCAAGAATCCTAAACTCCTCAACGGACGCATACAACTGTCCGAATAAAGCTTGCTTAGACGAACAGGACCGTCCGAAACCCAGTCCGGATGATGAAACGGACGCATGCACGGCCGTCCGAATGACATCCTTCACCAACTATACTGAGATCAAACGCTGTGTCAGACGCACCATTTTTATCTCGAACATCTGAAACCCTTAACAACTAGTTTTTGTGCATTTATTATCGAGTCATTGGGAAGTAGTTACAACCATAATTTATTGCTCCTATAAATACCTGCTTTATTGTTCTGTAAGCTAGAACGAGCATCAGTACATTGAATACAAGCCATAGAAAAGAGCAATTTGAGTACAAATTGGCTATAGTGCTATATTGTATTAGTGTGTAGCTTTGAGTGCAATTTAAAATATTGAGTGGAGTGATAATCTTGTACTAAAGTGAGGTTAAGAGTGAAATCCTTGGCTCAACTAATGTTGTAAATGAAGGTCCCTTTGAAGCTACCATCATTGATGATCATACAAGTAGAAGAAGAAAAAAGACAAGGGATGAGCTCACTCCACAAGACAAGGCAAACTTGACTTTAAATGTAAAAGCTATGAATGTGCTATACAATGCCTGGGCTGCTAAAGAATCAACTCGTGTCAAGGGATGCATTTTCGCTAAAGAAATTTGGGATAAATTGAAGGAAATCCATGAAGGGAGCGATGATGTTCGAGAACAAAAGAAATCCTTACTTGTTGCCAAGTATGAGTCCTTCAAGATGGAACCACATTAAAATATTGACAAAATGTATTGTAGGTTCAGTGACATCATTAAGGATCTTGAAGCCTTGGGAAAGGAGTATTCTTTGGGTGAAAATAATAAAAAAATCTTGAATGCTCTATCCAAAGAATGGGAGGCCAAAACAATTGCTATAGAGGAGGCCAAGAATTTAAATTTTATGCCTATTGAATCACTAATCAACTCTCTTATTTCTTATGGATTGAAGTTAAAGGCCAAAGTGGTGGATGATGAAGAAGCAAGACCAAAAAGGAGCATTGCATTAAAGACCTCTCAAGAAGAGGATGGAAATAGCTCCATCAATTTAGAAGACGAAGATCTTGATGAAGGAGATCTTGCACTCATCACCAAAGGATTTCTTAAACATTACATCAACAAACGGAGAATGAGAAGAGGTGGAGCTACCAATTCAAATAATTTCAAAGAGAAGACGAAGCTAGAATTGAAGAAGCAAAATGAAAAGTGCTTTGAATGCGGTCAACCCAGACACTTTGCAAATGAGTGTCCTTCCAAGAAAAAGAAGGAAGGTAAGAAAGTCCCATTTCAACAACTTTCAAATCACGTGGGATGATTGCAATTTCGAAGGAAAAGTTGAAGAGCAAATAGAGTCGGCATAATTGGCCTTTATCTAGCCATTGGAGATGATGAGTTAAAATCTAACTATGACTCCAATGATGATAATGAACTTGAAGCTTTCATTTTAAAATTGCATGATAGCCTAAAGGAATCATATGCTAGAAATAAGGAGTTAGTAAAGAAATCAAATGCCTTATTGAATGCTAACTCTAAACTTGTGAATGAAAATAATAGGTTATCACAAGAAAATAGTGACTTGAAGAAAAGAATGCATGTGAAATCAAGGGTCAAGGAAGAACAAGCCGCCTTGAAGAAAAGATTGGATGATTTGGATGTTCTCTTGACTAGAAAAAGAGAAAATGCTGTTGATTTAAAAAGAAATAGAAATGTATTGATCAACAAAAATTTTGTCGTGTTTAGAAGGGATGACTTATGCTTTGTAAAATCAAAATCCTCATTTATATGGAAATAAAAATATTATTTGTAAGTATTGCCAACAACATGGACATGTCAAGAAAATGTGCAATGTGTAGAAAAATGAGAAACTTGGAATGAAAACCGTATGGATTAATAGCAATTTCACTAACACTAATGGACCCAAGAAAATATGGGTACAAAAAGTTATCAATTAATTTGTTGTGTAGGTACTAAACATCACCAACAATGCTAAGTGGTTCATAGATAATTGATGCTCAAGACACATGACGGGTGATGCTTCTCTCTTCACAAATCTCAAATCTAAAAACAATGGAAAAGTAACATTTGGGGATAACAATAAAGCAAAATCAATTGGCATTGGTGATGTTGATGTTGGTAAAAATGGTGAAACCTTGATTAAGAATGTACTTTTTGTTGATAATTTGAACTACAATTTATTGAGTGTAAGTCAACTTTGTGATAAAAATTTATATGTGTTATTTACCAAGCACGAATGTCTTATTCTTGATAAAAATCATGTTCTGTTTTATTTAAGGGTGCTAGGCACAATGATGTTTATGTGATTCACCTTGACAAAATTAGTAATGGCAATGTAAAATGTCTTACCGCTTCCATAGATGATCCTTGGCTTTGGCATAGAAGACTTTGTCATTTTAATATGGATTTAATTGAAAAACTTGCTAAGAAGGAATTGGTAAGAGGTTTGCCAAAACTAAAGTTTTTGAGAAATAAAATTTGTGACGCATGCCAATTTGGTAAACAAGTTAAAGTTTCCTTTAAACCAAAGAATTGTGTGTCTACTTCTAAACCTTTAGAATTATTGCACTTAGACTTGTTTGGACCAACTCAACATGCTAGTCTTGGTGGTTGTAAATATGTTTTTGTGATTGTAGATGACTATTCTAGGTATACTTGGGTATTATTTCTTGTTCACAAAAATGAAGCTTTTGAAAAATTTGTAAAATTGTTTTCTAAAATTCAAAATTTGTTGAATTTAAAGATCATTCGATTAAGAGTGACAATGGTGAGTGCCGAATTTAATTTTGGAGGCTTTCCCGAATTTTGTGATCACAACGGTATTTCACATGAATTTTCGGTTGTTAGAGTTCCTCAACAAAATTGTGTTGTTGAAAGGAAAAATAGAACATTTCAAGAAACCGCTAAAACTATGATTAGTGAATGTGATTTACCACAATTTTTTTGGGCCGAAGCCGTTAACCATGGCTTGTTATGTCATGAATCGAGTTTTGTTGAGATCTATTTTAAACAAAACTCCTTATGAACTCTTGTTTTGTAAAAAACCCATTGTGAGCTATTTTAAAGTTTTTGGTTGTAAATGTTTTATTTTAAAGATCAAAGAAAATCTTGGTAAATTTGACAAAAAATTGGATGAAGGAATTTTTCTAGGATATTCTAGTGACAAGAAAGCATACAGAGTATACAATAGAAGAACGCTTTTGATTGAAAAAGTTGTACATGTTACATTTGATGAAGCTAATTATGTTATCTCAAAGAATATATGTGAAGATAAAGATGCTGTAGGTATTCAAAAGGAGCTTGAGAAGCTCACTATCCATGAAAATCATCAAGAGATCACATCAAGCAATGATGTCAACAACCATCAAGTACATAAAGAAGAAGAAAAGAACAAGGATATTCCAAAAGATCTTCCAAAAGTATGTAGATTTGTCTCTAGTCACCCTCAAGATTTGATCATAGGTGATCCATCCGATGAGGTAAAAACTCGATCTCATAAATCTTTGAATAGTAATTGTGCATTACTTTCTCACATTGAACCCAAGCATATAGATGATGCATTAAATGATGAATCTTGGGTCATTTCCATGCAAGATGAACTTAGTCAATTTGAGAAAAATAACGTATGGACTTTAGTTGAAAGACCATCAATTCATCCTTTAATTAGAACAAAATGGGTTTTTAGAAACAAATTAAATGATAAAGGTGAAATCATAAGGAACAAAGCTAGACTTGTTGCAAAAGGTTACGCTCATTTGAAGAAGGTATTGACTTTGATGAAACTTTTGCACCCGTTGCTAGATTAGAATCCATTTGCATGTTTCTTGCATATGCATGTTTTAATGATTTCAAATTTTTTCAAATGGATGTCAAAAGTTCTTTTTTAAATGGTTTTATTGATCAAGAAATTTTCGTTGAACAATTTCCCGGTTTTGAAAATAAAAATTTTTCAAATCATGTTTTCAAACTCTCTAAAACCTTATTGGTTTGAAACAAGCTCCAAGAGCTTCGTATGAAGGACTAAGTGGATTTTTTTTATTGAAAAATGGTTTTAAAAGAGGTGTCGTTGACACCCGTCTCTTTACCAAAAAAAATTCCAATGGTTTGTTAATTGTTCAAATTTACGTTGATGACATTATTTTTGGAGCAACTAATGAAAGCTTGTGCTTGGATTTCTCACACTTGATGTAAAAAGAGTTTGAAATGAGTATGATGGGAGAGTTATAATTTTTCCTTGGACTACAAGTTCACCAAACAAAGGAAGGGACGTTTATTACACAAATCAAGTCAAAACACAAAGGAGCTACTCAAACGATTCGGAATGGAAGATTGCAAACAAGTTGGTACCCCTATATGCACCTCAACCAAACTTGATAAAGATGAAGAAAGTAATTGTGCTGATGAAAAATACTATAGAGGTATGATCGAAAGCCTACATTGTTTAACGGCTAGCAGACCAGATATTATGTTTGCTGTGTGTTTATGTGCTAGATTCAATCTTGCCCTAAAGAATCGCACTTAATGGCTGTAAAAAGGATTTTTAGATACTTAAAGGGTACAATGGATTTTGGTCTATGGTACCCAAAATCCTCTACTTTTGATTTTATTAGTTATTATGATGCTGACTTTGCTGGGTGTAAAATTGATAGAAAAAGTACTAGTGGTATGTGTCATCTCCTGGGTAATTGTCTTGTGTCTTGGTTTAGCAAAAAACAAATTTCTATTTCTATTTCTACGGCTGAAGCCGAATACATTGCTGCTGGAAATTCTTGTGCCCAACTTCTGTGGATGAAACATCTCAACTTTAAAAGATTTTGCCGTTGTTTTTGATTGTGTGCCTAATAGGTGTGACAACACTAGTACAATTAATCTCACAAAAAATCCTGTAGTGCACTCTAGAACTAAACACATTGATGTTAAACACCATTTTATTAGAGATTTTGTTTGCAAAAAGGAAATATGTGTTGAATTTGTCTCTACACTAGATCAACTGACTGACATTTTTACTGAACCCTTGGCTTTAGATCGTTTCGAATCTCTCAGAAATCGTTTGGGGATTTCAAAGTTTACATCAGCATAAACTCTTTGTTCGGACGCACATGCTCGTCCGAACAACACTCTCTGTCGGATGCTCTCACTCGTCCGAAAACATCCTCTCTGCCTCGGACGCTTATGATCGTCCGAATTCTCCTCACTTTCTTCATTTTCTCACTGGAATCCTACCGGACGCTCCTCATGGTCCGACACAATATCGGACGCACTAGTCTTGAGTTTCGTCCATCCGTTCATCAGCTTTCGGAAGCACGTTCGTCGTGACGCATACAAATCGTTCGAACTTCCGAACGATCACTCTGCTTGCTTAAAACCGTTCATTTTCCCATTTTCGGACTCACCCAAATCCCCGAACCCTCCTCTGGCGAAAAATCTTCTCCCTCAAAATTCTTACAATTTCTTCCTTCTCTTGCCAAATTGTTTGAGAAATCTTCATTCCCAAATTGTTCAGTACCCTTATTGCACTCCATTTCACCAATCTACCATCAAATTTCTTCAAATCTCTACCAACTTCCCAAAAATCACACTTTTTTCTTCTTTTATATATACTTTCAATTCACAATGGCTCGATCTCATGGAGGCTCTTCAATAGCAACTCGTGGACGTAAATCAAAAGGAAAAGCTCCAGTGCAAAGGTGTCACGCCCCAAAAACGGGACCGTAACACGCCGCGCTAATGGCACACCGGTCCAAAGCGCAAGGCACAAACGAACAGAGCAACAAACTTAACCGCAATGTAATAGAACCATCAAACCATTTCTTAACTATAACCCGAACCGAATAAGTTCATTTTACACAAAATACGAATTACAAAATTCCTTCTTAGTACAAAAGATGCTACAACAAAAACAAAGTTCATCAATGCAAAACTTATCTAATACACTACCCCTCACCAAACAAAAGAGAAGCTTGGAAGATTATCCGCAGAGTCCTACCAGTAATGTGGAATCTGGAGAAAATCTAAAAGCTGCTAACGCGGTGGAGAGTCAAAAACGAGCACCTAATCTGAAAATTATAATCACGTGGGGTGAGCATAACTAGCTCAGTGGACATCATAAAAGCTCTTCAAATGGGGCCAAGCATTTCGATAAAAAGAAAACATAAGGATAATAACATTTGTGAAAACCATAGTCATGAAGCAGTTTCTAAAATGTCTCATGCCATTTAAACGTCAATAATGTCCAAAACATAGCCAAAAAGATCCAATCATTTCAAAACATAGTATGCTAAAGCATAGCGTAGCCAAAAAGATCCAATCATTAAAAAACATATTATGCTAACTTCTTTAGCATAGCGTAGCCAAAAAGATCCAATCATTTCAAAACATAGTATGCCAAAGCATGTGCGAAGAAATTTTGGTACTGTTTCAAAGAATATAATAAAATAGCATGAGTATCTTTTAGGCTCGAAGGTATGACCTACAGTACTAGTCAGATCTAGTAATCTACCACACCTACTAGTCTGACCGGGAGGTCAAGTTATCCCATCACAAGACCCCGCAGTCAATTAGTTCAAAACATTCACAGCAGTCACCATGGCGTCCCATGGATGACTATAGAACCGGTTCTCCACAATTCACACATTTCTAAACACATCCAAAATTATATACCTCGGTCACCTATGAGCCAAAACAGTCATAAAATGCTTTCATATCAAAAGAGTTTGCAAAAATATCAATTGATTAACATAAAATAGCTTGGTCCCGATTTCATATGTAATAATTCCAAAACATTGTAAAAGTGCAGTTCCAAACATCATACACATTTTAAAATCCATCCAAACATATTTGAACTAGGTGGCGTGGTACCTAAAACAGATATAAGAGGACTCTTAGAAGAGATGTAGAAGTTAAAGAATGACTAGGGAAACGAAAACGACGCGAAACGATAGAAAACGACACCAAAAGCTCTTTGGTCAAAAATGACCTATTCACAAATTCTGACCAACTTCGACAAGCTAAAACCCCAGTCAAAACACTTAGTTAATCCCTCAAATTCGTATTACAGCTAGATTAGGAGATAATAAGCTCAGTTTTCCAGAAAAAACCGAAAAACTTCGCTCTCCCTAGGCTATAAGTAGGTTATCCTCCCTGCCAACAAAATCCAATTCCAAGGTATTCAAGGGACCTTGGTCATAACCCAACTCAAAACAACATATACAACCAACCAACAAAATCCATTTCCAAGGTATTCAAGGGACCTAGTGCTGGTTACAACCCAACTCAAAACAACATATTCAACCAACAAAATCCATAAACGGAAAGATTCACCGGAGCAATAGTCGGGACTATATCAATAGCATTCCACAACAATGGAAAACACCTAAAACCATCAAAAGATCATTAAAGACCCTTTAAACATAACCAATTAACCAAATTATCCTAGTTGGGCCAAACTTCCGCTTACTTACAAAATGAAGGGAAATCAATTCCACTTGGTTTCAAGTCTCAATTCCTATCCAAACTAACCTTAAAACACTCTTAAAACATCATTATGTGCATAGACATAAGCATTCATAGCATAACACTCTAGGCCACATATGGAAGACAAAACCCCAACTCATAATCTTAAAATTTGTAATCTAACCATGGAAAGTTGTTAAAAATCAACCCCAATCACTTCCCAACCTCCAAAACACTAAAAACAACCCATAACATACATAAATCATAACTTATAAGGCTGCAAAGAGGGTTTTCTCAGCCATAAATGATATTGTCGAATCCTACAAAACTTGAAATTAAAGCTTGGATCATAAAGCCCATAAGCCAAAAGGTGCTAAAATACAAAAATCTTACCTTCCAAGTGATTTCTACTTGATATTTTTCTAAATTTTTGGGGGAAAATGGGGAAGAGGAGTTCAGCTGCTGCTAGGAAGAAATGAAGAAGAAACAACAAGAAGAAGACTTAAAAAAACTTCCAAAGTTGACCCAAATAGTACCCAAGTTGACCAAATAGTCTCCAAGTTGACTATTTGACCCAGAAACAGGAGTGTCTGAATTTTTGTCTCTTATACACATCTAGATGTGTATAAGAGAGCAGGAGCTTATACACATTCAGATGTGTATAAGAGACAGATGCTAGATTTTTAAGTAGAGATGGATTCGTTGAAGCACCGAAATCGCGTAAATCGAAAAATTTGCCGAATTGAAAAACGAATAAGTTGAAGTACTTTATGACTAAAAATAATATGAAAAATATTTTAAACCAGTTAAAATCAAAGAACAAGGCTATTAAAATACTTGGGTTTCACAAAAGGGAATCATCAGCTAATCCTCAAACTTCAACAAATCCATCCCTACCAAAATTCATAGATGCCAAGGCATCTGAATGGTATACATCTCTTCTTAGAAAATCTATAATCATTCAAAGACCTGTTTCTCAAGGTCTTTTTGATGAATTTAATCTTCTAATTGTCAAATTTTGTTTTAAAAAACAAAATTAGGGTCACCTAGTTCACATTGACTTACCTGTTTATCATGACATGGTGCGCCAATTCACAGCCAACCTTAGAAAATGACCCACTATTCGTACATTAGTTTCTCGTGTGAACAACACAAATCTCAAAATTTCTTCCAACATCATAAATACTATTTTTGAATGTGAAGTCTCATCCCCGAATGAATTTCCTTATTTCTTTTCTTTAGATAAATGGCCCGCTCTGGACACTAGATTTGATATTGGCGAGGTCAGAGCAATTTTTAACATCAATTTCAAACAAGCCTCGGAAGCCAAGACTACTTTTCTCACATCTTGAAATGAATATTTTATACACTCTTGTCACAAATTTATTGTTACCAACTAACGAGCATCGCACCGAACCCGAAAAAATGCAGCTTTGCTTATTTTACTGTGTTTTCAAAGGGATTTCTCTCGATTTTGGGTACATTTTCTGTTCCTTGTGGGAACTATTTCTCACCGATACTCCGCTGAAACATTCCCTTCGGCAAATTTCCCACAAAAGTGTTTGTTATCTTGAAGTACCTTTTAGCGGCAACAAACAATTCCCTCCCTACTTCAACAAAGCCTACATTGAGCGAAAGGGCTTACGTTATTTTAATAATCAATGGTTAACTAAAGCTGCTTTTGAAATTGAAAGATCAAAAACTCAAGCCTCTACCTCTGGTCTGGCACTTTCCCATTCCCCTCCTTCCTAAACACCTCCACCAGTCCATGATCCTCGCCGTTCTTCCTCCGAACCTTCCCTTTCACACATTTGCGGCCTTCTCAATTCCTTGAGCACTCAGGTGAGCTCCTTCAAGCAACATCGCACTAATCATAAGTTAAAGCGACTTGAAACTCGTCAGAAGATCCCACAAGAGGCACTCAGCTTGGGCATGTCTGCTTTAGCTCAAGTTCAATTTACAAATATTCAATCACATTACCCCCTTGACTCCTCTACCGAAAGTGATGACAATGACAATGCCAAAGAAGATGATGATCGTGAGGGCGACGACGAGGACATTGATGATCATGGTGCTGCTGATGCTGATGAGGGTGACGACGAGGATATTGATGATACATTTTATTTTATCATGCAACGACGCGACGATGGAGATGATGATAGTGAAGCTATTGGCAATGATGCCCCTACCAAAAAGCGCAAGATCGAAAAATGCTCTAAGAAGAAAAAATGACTCGACTTATATTCTTTGTTCCTCCTTGAATCATTAATTTGTATTTTGGTTTTGGAATTATTTTGGATTTATTTTGAAATAGATGTTGGAATTCAAATTATTTTGGTTTTATGAATTATTGTTGGTTTGGAATTGAAATAGATGTTATTATCATGTAATGGTCAAATTTTGATGATGTTGATGTTGTTGGTTATTTTAGTGCACTTTCTCAGGGAGAGCTTTTTTTGATGATGTCAAAAGGGGGAGTAGGAATATGCAAAATTGTTGGTTGTGCTATTAATCATATATGTTGATTTTTGATATACATGATTGGATATGTTTGGTTATTCAATGACTGTTTGTCATCATCAAAAAGGGGGAGATTGATGTTTTCCAAACCTTATTTTGATGATGACATAAGCACTAAACTCTGAAAACAAGCTGTACAGGTCTGCTATCATTTCGGCTGGAAACAGTTTGTTCAGACACAGTACACCATATGAATTATGCCACTTTTCTCAGACGAACAGGAGCGTCTGATACAGATTCACTCTGACACATTTCACTGTCCGAACGGACAGGCAGAAAGCAAACTTCTTCATGCACCTGCAACGGATGCACAAGTGCGTTCGAGGAAATATCCCTCAGACATATTTCCGTCCGATTGATTATAAGAATCAAGAATCCTAAGCTCCTCAACGGACGCATACAACTGTCCGAATAAAGCTTGCTTCGGACGAACAGGACCGTCAGAAACCCAGTCCGGATGATGAAACGAACGCATGCTCGGTCGTCCGAACGATATCGTTCACCAACTATACTGAGGTCAGAAGCTGTGTCGGACGCACCATCTTTATCTCGGACATCGAAAACCATTAACAGCTAGTTTTTGTGCATTTATTATTGAGCCGTTGGGAAGTAGTTACAACCACAATTTATTGCTCCTATAAATACCTGCTTTATTGTTTTGTAAGGAGCATCTAGTACATTGAATACAAGCCTTAGAAAAGAGCAATTTGAGTGCAAATTGGCTATAGTACTATATTGTATTAGTGTGTAGCTTTGAGTGCAATTCAAAATATTTAGTGGAGAGATAATCTTGTACTAAAGTGAGGTTAGAAGTGAAATCCTTGGCTCAACTAAAGTGAATTAGTGTGAGCAAGAATTGTCCTACTTTGACGTGTACATTAGAATATTATTGACTCACCAAATTTTGTGTAGCATTCTAGTGGATTAACACTTCAATCTTGGTAGCTTGGAAGTATTGCTTGTTTAATTTCTCTCTTTACCTTTTTATATTTCATAAGCTTCTTTTTCTTTCTATCTTTTATGCATTTGATAGTTTAAAAGATTTTATTGGTGATTATTTTGCTATATAATTTTTAAGAAACCTAATTCACCCTCCCCCCCCTTCTTAGGTTGCTTTGGGGCCAACATTTCCTTCCCGAGCCCCTAGCCTAGTGGTGTCTCTATTGCTATTGCACTTTAGATTTGGTATTGGAGAAAAAGGAAGAGGAGAGAGAGAGTCAGGAAGGAGGGAGAGAAACATTGAAAAAGAAGGGATGGAAGGCAGGAAATTCAGGGAGGACGAGGGTGGGAGACAAATCGGGTGGATGCCATATTTTTTCATCGAAGACAGAGTGTTTTCCCTTTTTTCAAGTTAGAGGGAATTGAGTTTCTATTGGCTTTGATTGGAGATGCCATTTGTAGGATTCAGCGACGGAGGAAATAATAATGAAATTTAATTCTAGCAATTTTATACTAGTTGTTAAGCTAATTTCTTTGATGGGTTATCCTTTCGTTTCGGAAAAAAAAAATTCTTTGATGGGTTCTTTTTCTTTTCTTGTTCCAATTGGTAATTGAAATTTTCTATGCTTTGGGTATTACGTTTTGTGCTTGGGTTGAGATTAATAGACCTTTTGGGTTTTTCATTCTTAAAGTTTACGACTTTTCTGCTGGTAGTGTTGGGCTAAGGGTGGAGGAGTGGTAGTTGGGATAAGGAAGAAGGAGAAGGTTAGGGTTGAATTTTTTTAATTTTCACTTTCACGTCGTTTTATTTTTAATTTGACTCCAAAATTTTTTGATTCTTTTTTATTTTTAATTTGATCCAAAACTTTATAGGACACTTTAATGGTTAGGAGCATTTATGACATTTCAAAAATTGATGCTAGTTTTTACAACTTTCATCTATTTTGTAAAAAAAAATAAAAAATTTGAAACACAAGGGAATTAAACGCATATTTAATAACCACAAATGGGTAAAGTGCATATTTACTTAACTATAGGGGGTTATTTGCATTTTATAATTTCTTTTCAAATTCTGGTTATCTTCTGTGGAATAGATGAAATAAGAAAGCAAATTATGATCGGTATCCTCCTTCAAGTTTTTAACAAGGAAAGCTTGGATAGGATGATTTTGGTGCTACAGAGCATGATGAATTCCTATGTTAAAAAATTGGCTGATGAGTACCAAGTCAAAATTGAGATATTTCAAGTAAAGTTGTTACCTCAAGAGCTAGTGTTTAGAATACATACAAGTCCATGCCTATTCATAATCTATAGTGTCAGTGGCGTTTACTAGCATCTTCAATATTTACTTCACTTCATTTACTGGTATGATATTTGGTAAGAACAAGTAGGGCAGATAATAAGGGTAGGGAGGGACGGCCGTCTCTCAAGATATTCAAAATTATATATATATTTTAAAATTCTTTAAATTATTATTACATTATTATAAAAATTAAATTTTGTCTCCTGAAACATTTTAAAGAATATACAAATTATTCCATATGTATATATTTATTTAGTTTTATTCTTGGAAAGTTTCGACAATATAATATTTTTCTTGATATTTTTTGTAAAAATTTCAATAACGTCCTTAAAAAAATTAAACTTATCCCGTCAAATTTTGCAAAAATTATAAAATTGATTTTCTAAGAATATGTACATGTAATTTTTGCCCTCGATAGATTTTCTTTGTATACTACCTATATTACACAGCTCTAGTAATGTCCAATCGGCTTGCTGTATCTTCCTCTCAGATCATTACTCTGACAATCTCAATAAGCATTATGTAATCATCAAGCTTTCTGGAGTCTTGATGCATCTCTTTGTGCATGTTGGCAACATATAGTGTCAACTGCAACTAGATGAATGAGACAAATTATGAATATGTCATCCATAGTTACAAAAAATGAGTTACAGAAGGTCTTTCATTACACTTATTTTGTGAGTTGTTGAACTGTTTATATGATTTAAAATATCAAAAGCTGCTGCCTTAAGTAGAGTCCTGAACCTGTTAGCAGTACAGGTGTGACAAGACTGAGTTGCCTCTTAGCTTAGTTTATAACCATTGCATCATAATTCGGCAAATACTTATGTAGACCCGATCTTTGACTCTACTTATATATTCTATGGTGTGGATTAAACCTTAAAAAGTCTATGACATCAGCTGATGTAAGTAAGATTTTTTAAGGTTTAATCCTAACTACAGGATCTACAGATGGAGTCAAAGACCGGGTCTACCTAAGTATTTTCCTCGTAATTAACCTCAACTAAGGCCCATTTGGGGTTGTGATAATTTATTACAAAATATTTTATCTAGTATAACTTTTAAAGAAAGTGTTTAAGAAATACTTTAATTTCTTGTTTGGAATTAAACTTGAATAAGTACTTTTTTATGTTTAATAACTTTTGATTTGAATGTTTAAAATGTATTTATATTTTAGATTTATTCATTTTTAAATTTATGATAAAATAGTTATCTTTAATTGTTTAAAAAATAAAATATATTTCAAAAGCACCAATTTTGAACTTGTGATAAAAGTACTTTTCAGACTAAAAACTTTACCCTTCAATTTAAGGAAGTGTACATTTACCAAGCACTCTAATAGTACTTAAATTACTCAGAAGTACGTTTTTTGTCAAAAGCAAAACAACTCCAAACGAGACCCAATTTACTCTTTATCCAGAAATGACTATGTTATTTAGTATATCAGAAACTTGCATCAATGTTTTTGTGCATATAAAAAAGGGTTAAATACATTAAACTGCCTTAAGGTTTAGTTACTTTTGCACTAAACCCCTAACGTTATCTTTTTCTCAGTTTACCCCCTAGACTAACAGTCAACCCTAACTTTGTATAACGGAAAGGCCGCTTAATGTTAAAAGGGCTAATCTAAGCCTGTCTTGCCAATGAAAAGACGAAAATACCCACGAATTTGGGTCCACTAACTCCGTGTGTTTCCAAAATTTTAGGGGTCAAAGACAGAAAATCAAAAAAATTTTAGTTGCTAAACTATAATTTTAGAAATTGTGGTTTAATCTTCAACATCAAAAGGTGCAATATAGGTTCCTCTATATTTTTCTTATAGGTTCAGAGACTCCACTGACTGGAATCCTCATATTTTTCCATCTCTTAGCATAGCCACTGCCACCTCCACTTATCCTTCCACCTCCGACTCCCCATCCCTCTTCTTATCTCCTTCCCCCGCCACCACCATTTTCACTTCTCCTTCCACGTCAAACTCCCCCGCCCTATTCTTATCTCCTTGCACCACCACCACCACCACTACCACCTCCCTCTTCCCTGGACCGTCGCCATGAAAACCTCACCTTTTCGTACATTCTCCTCACCCATTGATCCTCTTCCTGGTCCACCACCCTCTGCATCACGACCACTTCCCCATTCCCCTCCTGATTCTCTTTCCATTCCCTTTCATCTTGTGCCACCATCATATCTACTTTACCCTCCGCTCCTCTTCCTTATCCCCCTACCTCCCATCCTCCTCCATAACTGGTTTTTAGACATTAACTTATTTCTAATTTTGTTGGATAATTTTGTTGTGATTTTTTTTTTGTGTGTATTTACTTGGGGTTTGAAATTTTTGTCATTTTTGGGATTTGATGGCATGCGATTTTGGATAAGTATGTGTGTTTGAATTGAATTTAGGAATTTTGGAAGAAATCTAGAATGTATCTCCAATATTTTGCTTTGAAAATTAAGAGCGATTCTCAACAGTTGGATTTGGGGATCGATTTTTACTGGCAAGCGGGTTTGACTCGCTTTGAGCAGGGTAATTTAGACATTTACAATTTGCCACTGCCATTTTGATGAGTTGAACTAACGGAAGGGGCAAACTGAGAAAAAAATAACGTTTGGAGGTTTAGTGTAAAATTGACCAAACCTTAAGGGGGTTTAATGTATTTAACCTTATAAAAATTTTCACTTTGCTATGTGAAGGGACCAAATGAGCATGTCGGCAGCATCCATTGACATTAGAAATTCTTTCCTTATCAAGTGGGATTTAGCCTCATTTAAAACTTCTATCTAGTGTTAGAAATTTTGAATTAGATCATGTTAGGTTTATTGAGGTAATTGAATTACACTAAAGCTACCACTTAGTTTCTTCACTGATTATAGTAATCAGTGAAGCCAAGAAAATTCAGAAAATAAATGAGGTGAAAAAAGAAAGAGTAGGAGTAAAATGTTTACACTCATCTATGTTGACAACATAGACATCAAAGGTTGGTCATGTTTCTCTAAACATTCCATGATAGCATTATCAATAGTCAAATTCAAAATTCAGTGTCAACTCAAAAATAGCATTGTATATAAATAGATTCTAGTTTTATTCCTTTAAATTTAAAATATGTAAACACATAAGGCTTTCAGGTAGAGATTCATTGTGGATAGTTGGATGGTTGCCACATTAGAGGGTTAATCACGGTAGTGATCTTGCATTGCTATGTTGGCATAGCATATTTGAAATCTCCATTTGGTTTTCTTCCTCTTTGCTTGTTCTTTTTCATTTACGTTGTCCTTCTTCATTTTCTTTGTTTTTCTTGAGTGACCATTCTAGTTACCAGCTTACTCTGGTACGAATTTGTGTTTTTTAACTTAAACTAGTATATTTTCATCCTTAATATTATAATTACTAATTTCCAATAGTTAACTGACTTGCTGGTCAATTTAACAAAGCATGTATTGGTCCCAAAGCATGAGGTATTGAATGCAGAGGAGAAGCGAAAGCTTCTAGAAAAGCATAATGTGGAAGTGTAACAGGTCAGTATTGTTGTTCTGAAAGTTATTCTCACTTGAAATGGAAGTCTTCGTCATGTGTGGAACTGTAGATTTACAATTTATTTTCTGGTGATTGATATGAAGATATTTTTTTAATTTGTGTTCTTACTAATAAAATAACTATGTTAATTATAGATAAGATTTGAGGAGATGTTTGGTTTATGGGTATGAAGGAAAGGAATAATCGGGAATTAAGATTAATGATACTTATAGATGTTGTTTGATTAATCATTATGAAATCATTCTACGGGAATAAAAGTGTTAGAAAATGTTCACTTTCATTCTTCACTCGTGACATGAGTTTCAAATTTGTGAATTTGTCAATATAATGAAACCCATTGTTTATTTAAACCAAACAAGTAAAGGAGAATAATGTAAACCTATGCCGATAATAGAGTTTACGATTCCTATTTCGTTTCTAACTCTCAAATACGAACCAAACACCTCCTGAGTATAGTTATTTAAAGCGATATCTCTTTTCATCAAGTAGATATGGAGTTTATTTTGTTTAGAGGATACTAATCTGCATGTTAAATTGCAATTTGGATCTAAATCTCAGTAAAAGTAGCTTATGTCTTACCGTTTTAGTAGGAACGAATTCCACCCATTCTATTACATAATAGAATTTTGATTAACCAAGAAACCTACATTTGTGAAAGAATTTGAAGGCCTAGAAGGGGGAGGGGGGTAGACCGTGAAATTTCTCTTGGTCTGGAAGAGCTAAAAGCTACGTGCATTGGTAATGGGATGCTATCAGGACAATCGCACAAAGACATTCGTCAAAATCTCTTATGGCTTGCATTATCTGTTTCTTTTAGGGTCAATTACATTTACCACCCCTAAGGTTTGACCATATTACCAAATAAATCCTGTAGTTAAATAAAATTATGAATACCTCCCTAACAATAACTTCCGTTAGTCAAGACAAAACGGGCATAATAAAAAGTCAAAATTACCATTCTCTTTCTTCTCCCCTAAACAACTCATTCCTTCCTTCCCTGGAGATCTTCCATCTCGATTGGCAATGGAGTATCTACTACAACATCAAAATTTAATTCCACAAATAAAACTGAACTCTCAATTTTTTAATGGTAGCAAATTTGAAGAACTTCTTGAATTTTTATCCCAATTTCTCAGTAAACCCAAACAATACATCCCTCTTCTTATGCACTGCAATGCCATCTCAGACAATCCCAGTATCTCACTCTTCTGCATAATTACTAGCTACACACACAAACAATCCAAACTCTTTTGAGAAATTTCTGAAATTGTGCTTGTTTTGAAAATCATTTTTTTTCGATGCTGATTTGAAATCATATATCCGTTTGGGAGGAACTCGCATTTAGCAAATGCGAGTTCAGTTAGCTCGCATTTTTTGAATGCGAGCTCTGCGAAAAATAAAATTATGAAAATTAAAAAAAATAAATTCATGACCTCGCATTCAGTGAATGCGAGGTCAAAGCCATTTAAAAAAAAATCAACTGACCTCGCATTCACAGAATGAGAGGTCAAAGCAATTTGTTAAAAAATTTTTACTAACCTCGCATTCACTGAATGCAAGGTCAGTCGGCAATTTATTTTGCCAGAACCGGGCAGAATAAAAAAGAGCCTTTATTTTCTTATTCTTCATCTTCCTCGCGATTGGAGTCACAACCACCACCATCTTCGTTTTGATGTTTTTCAAACCTTATTTTGATGATGACATAAACACTTAACTCTGTAAAACAAGCTTTTGCAGGAACAGATCTTTCGGACGCACAGAACCGTCCGAACTAGGTCAAAACTCCTCGGCACGCACTATCATCGTCCAAACGAACTGGCAGAAAGAATGGAATCCTCGCCTCTCTTTCGGACGCTCAGGACCGTCCGAAACATCTGTCGGTGTATAAGGACCGGACGGATGCACGGACGTCCGAACGAAGCCTCTCAACAAAACTGAAAGAAGATCGGACGCTGCCTCGGAAGCATTCATTCCTTCTCGGACGTCCGAAACCCCAACGGCTATTTTTTGTGCATTTATTACTTAGCCGTTAGGAAGTAGTTGAAACCACTATTTATTGCTCTTATAAATAGGTGCTTTAATAACCTGAAAAAGGCATCTAATACATTATATACAAGCCTTAGAAAAGAGTAATTTGAGTGCAAATTGACTATAGTGCTTTGTTGTATTGGTGTGCAATTGTGAGTATAATTCAACTTTGAGTGGAGTGATAATCTTGTATGAGACGAAAGTGTGGTTGTAAGTAAGATTCTTGGCTCAACTAAAAGAGTTTTAGTGTGAGCAAGAACTTCCCAACTTTGTAAAGATTATTGGCTCACCAAGTGTGTGAAGCATTCAAGAGATTTGATACTTCAAGCTTGATAGCTTGGAAGTATTGATTGTTTAATTTTTCTCTCTTTACTTTACTGTTCTATTGATTTTGTTATATCTGCATTTAATTTGAAAATCTCAATATTTCTCAAAGTAATTTTTAGAAACCTAATTCACCCCCCCTCTTAGGTTGCTTTGGGGCCAACAATTGGTATCAGAGCTTGGTCTCATTATATTGCTTAAATTGCTTTTGAGTAAAGAAATATGGCAACCAACAATGCTCTATGTTTTAAGAGACAGACCTAAAGCTTCTATCATTGATGATCACACAAATAGAAGAAGAGAAAAGACAAGGAATGAACTCACTCCACAAGACAAGGCAAACTTGACATTGAATCCAAAAGCCATGAATGTGTTATACAATGCCTTGGATGCAAATGAATCAACTCGCGTGAAGGGTTGCATTTCTGCTAAAGAAATATGGGATAAGTTGAAGGAAATTCATGAAGGGAGCGATGATGTTCGTGAGCAAAGAAATCCCTACTTGTTGCCAAGTATGAATCCTTCAAGATGGAACCACATGAGAACATAGACAAAATGTACTGCAGGTTCAATGACATTATAAAGGATCTTGAAGCCTTGAGTAAGGAGTACTCTTTGGGTGAAAAAAATACAAAAATCCTAAATGCTCTATCCAAAGAATGGGATGCCAAAACAATTGCTATAGAGGAAGCCAAGAATTTAAATTTAATGCCTATTGAATCAATAATCAATTCTCTTACACTCAAGTTAAAGGCTAAGGTTGTGAAGATGATGAAGAAGCAAGGCCAAGAAGGAGCATTGCTCTAAAGACCTCTCAAGAGGAAGATAAAAGTAGCTCCATCAATCTAGAATATGAAGATCTTGATGAAGGAGATCTTGCACTCATCACCAAAGGATTTCTTAAACATTACATCAACAAGCGAAGAATGAGAAGAGGCGGAGCTACAAATTCAAATAATTTCAAAGGGAAGTCTAGGCTTGAAATGAAGAAGCAAAATGAAAAATGCTTTGAATGCGGTCAACTCGGGCATTTTGCAAATGAGTGTCCTTCCAAGAAAAAGA
Organism: Cinchona pubescens; assembly: GCA_025175665.1. Classification (NCBI taxonomy): domain Eukaryota; kingdom Viridiplantae; phylum Streptophyta; class Magnoliopsida; order Gentianales; family Rubiaceae; genus Cinchona; species Cinchona pubescens. The sequence goes on along the minus strand of JANKKI010000123.1, from coordinate 6,000,549 downwards.
AGGAAGGAAGAAAACCAAGATTCAACAACTTTCAAATCACATGGGATGATTGCAACTCCGAAGGAGAAGTTGAAGAAGAAATGGAGTAGGCAAAAATGGCCTTCATGGCCATTGGAGATGATGAGGTAAATTCTAACTATTACTCTAATGATGAAAATGCTGAAGATGATCTTGAAGCTTTCATTTTTAAATTACATGATAGCTTAAAAGGAATCATATGCTAGAAATAAGGAGTTAGCTAAAAAGTCAAATGCTTTATTGAATGCTAACTCTAAACTTGTGAATGAAAACAATAGGCTATCGCAAGAAAATCGTGATTTGAAGAAAAGAATGCATGTGAGATCAAAGGTCAAGGAAGAACAAGCCTCCTTGAAGAAAAGAATGGATGATTTGAATACTCTTCTATCTATAAAGAAAGAAAATATTTTTGATATGAAAAGAAATAGAAATGTAGCAATCAACAAAAATCTTGTCATGTTTAAAAGGGATGACTTATCTATTGTAAAACCAAAATCTTCTTTATATGGTAATAAAAGCATTATTTGTAGATATTGCCAACAACATGGACATGCTAAGAATAGGTGCTATGTCAAGAGGAATGAAAAACTTGGAATGAAAGTTGCATAGATCGAAAGCAATTTCACTAACTCAAATGGACCCAAGAAAATATGGGTACCAAAAGTTATCAATTGAACTATTGTGTAGGTACTTAACATCGCCAACAATGCTAATTGGTTCATAGATAGTGGATGCTCAAGGCACATGACGGGTGATGCCTCTCTCTTCACAAATCTTACATCCAAAAACAGTGGAAAAGTCACCTTTGGAGACAACAACAAAGCAAAATTAATCGGCATTGGTAATGTAGGTAAAAATGGTGAAACCTTGATTAAGAATGTACTTCTTGTTGATAATTTGAACTATAATTTATTAAGTGTTAGTCAACTTTGTGACAAAAATTTATATGTTTTCTTTACCAAGCATGAATGTCTTATCCTTGATAAAAATCATGTTGTGTTATTCAAGGGCACTAGGCACAATGATGTTTATGTGATTTATCTTGATAAAATTAGCAATAGCAATGTAAAATGTCTTACCGCATCCATAGATGATCCTTGGCTTTGGCATAGAAGACTTTGTCATTTTAATATGGATTTGATTGAAAAACTCGCCAAGAAAGATTTGGTAAGAGGTTTACCAAAACTGAAATTTTTGAAAAATAAAATTTGTGATGCTTGCCAATTTGGTAAACAAGTCAAAGTTTCTTTTAAACCAAAGAATTTTGTGTCTACTCATAAACCTTTAGAATTGTTGCATTTAGACTTATTTGGACCTACTCAATATGCTAGTCTAGGTGGTTGCAAATATGCATTTGTTATCGTAGATGACTATTCTAGGTTTACTTGGGTATTATTTCTTGTTCACAAAAATGAAACATTTGAAAAATTTGTAAAATTTTTTTCCAAAATTCAAAATTTTTTGGATACAAAAATTGTTCGTCTAAGGAGTGACAATGGTGCCGAATTTAAATTTGGGGATTTTCCCGACTTTTGTGATCACAATGATATCTTTCATGAGTTTTCGGTTGTTAGAGTCCCTCAACAAAATGGTGTTGTTGAAAGGAAAAATAGGACTCTTCAAGAAACGGCTAGACATCACATGATTAGTGAATCTCTTGACAATCTTTAGAGAACGAGCTTGTAGTTAACAGACAGTTGTTATGTTATGAATCGAGTTTTATTAAGATCCTCTTTAAATAAAACTCCTTATGAACTCCTTTTTTGTAGAAAACCCGTTGTGAGCTATTTCAAAATTTTTGGTTGCAAATGCTTTATTTTAAAAATCAAAGAAAACCTTGGAAAATTTGACAAAAAATCGGATGTAGGAATCTTTCTAGGATATTCTAGTGATAAGAAAGCATACCGAGTTTACAATAGAAGAACGCTTTTAATTGAAGAAGTTGTGCATGTTACATTTGATGAAACTAATGATGTTATCTCAAAGAATTTATGTGAAGATGAAGATGTAGGTATTTTAAAGGAGCTCGAAAAGCTCGTTATTCATGAAGATCATCAAGAGATTACCTCAAGCGTTGATGTCAACAACCATCAAATTGATGATGAAAAGAATAAGGATGCTCAAAATGATCTTCCGAAAGCTTGGAGATTCGTCTCTAGTCATCCTCAAGATTTAATCATAGGTGATCTATCCGATGGTGGTAACTACTCGTTCTCATAAACCTTTGAATAATAATTGTGCATTACTCCCTCACATTGAACCTAAACATATAGATGTTGCTTTGAGTGATGAATCTTGGGTTAATGCTATGCAAGATGAACTTAGTCAATTTGAGAAAAATAATGTATGGATCTTAGTTGAAAGACCTTCTTCTCATCCCGTTATTGGTACTAAATGGGTTTTTAGAAAAAACTTAAATGACAAAGGTGAAATCATAAGAAACAAAGCTAGACTTGTTGCAAAAGGTTACGCTCAAGAAGAGGGCATTGACTTTGATGAAACCTTTGCACCCGTGGCTAGGTTAGAATCCATTCGCATGTTTCTAGCATTTGCATGTTTCAATAATTTCAAATTATTTCAAATGGATGTCAAAAGTGCCTTTTTAAATGGTTTTATCGACCAAGAAATTTTCGTCGAACAACCTCCGGGCTTTGAAAATAAAAATCTTCCAAATTATGTTTTCAAACTCTCCAAAGCTTTAGATATGGTTTAAAACAAGCTCCAAGAGCTTGGTATGAAAGATTAAGTGGGTTCTTGAGAAAAAATGGATTCAAAAGAGGTGTAGTTGACACCACTCTTTTACAAAAACGGATTCAAATGGTTTGTTAATCGTTCAAATTTATGTTGATGATATTATTTTTGGAGCAACTAATGAAAATTTGTGTAAGGATTTTTCACATTTAATGTAAGAAGAGTTTGACATGAGTATGATGGGTAAGTTGCAATTTTTCCTCGGATTACAAGTTCATCAAACTAAGGAAGGAACGTTTATTACACAAATCAAGTACACAAAGGAGCTACTCAAACGATTTGGAATGGAAGATTGCAAACAGGTTGGCACGCCAATGTCCACTTCAACCAAACTTACAAAAGACGAAGGAGGTAATAGTGTTGATGAAAAACACTATAGAGGTATGATCGGAAGTCTACTTTACTTAACTGCTAGTAGACCAGATATCATGTTTGCTGTTTGTTTATGTGCTAGAGACATTTCAATTTTGCCCTAAAGAATCACATTTGATAGCTGTTAAAAGGATTTTTAGATATCTGAAGGGTTCAATGGATTTTGGTCTGTGGTATCCAAGGTCCTCTACATTTGACTTGATTAGTTATTCTGATGCCGACTTTGCTGGATGTCAAATTGATAGAAAAAGTACCAGTGGTATATGTTATTTTCTGGGAAATTGTCTTGTGTCTTGGTTTAGCAAAAAACAAAATTCTATTTCTCTTTGGAACAAGTTTCAAAACCCTTAGCTCTAGATCGCTTTGAATTGCTGAGAAAATGTTTGGGGATTTTACAAATAAATCTGGCATAGGTTCATAGTTCGGACGCACTTATTCGTCCGAACAACTCTCCTTTCGGACGCTCTGGATCGTCCGAAAGATGATGTTACTTCTCGAACGCTCATAATTGTCCAAACATTATTCTCTTTTTTACCAAACTCTCTGGAAATTTTCCGGACGCGCACCATCGTCCGAAAGAACTTTGGACGCACTGGCTCCTCCTTCGGCCGTCCGTTCTTCGGCTTTCGGACGCTTCGTCGGACGCATATCAAAAGTTCTGACGTCCGAAAGGTGCCCCTGTTTGATTAAAACCGTCGAACTTCCCCATTTCAGACTCACCACCTCCCCCGAAAACCCTCTGGCAAAATTTGTCTCTCCACTACCCCCTCCAAATTCTCACTCTCTCTTCTAAAATTGATTGGAAAATCATCCTACCCAAAGCCCTTATCACCTAAATCACATCTAATTTTTCCCCCCATCCACCATCTCATTTCCTCAAAATCTCACCAATCCTCAAAATTTTTCAATTTTCTCTTCTTTTATCACAATGGTGAAATCTCGCGGAGGTTCCTCTACAGCAAATCGGGGTCGAAAAACTAAAGGGAAGGCTCCAGTACGAGGAGAATCATCAGCTAATTCTCAAGTCTCCACCAATCCAATTTTATCAAAATTTATCGATGCCAAGGCATCCGAACGGTATACTTCACTTTTAAGTAAATCGATAATCGTTCAACGTCCTGCTTCTTCTAGTCTATTTGATGAATATAATCTTCCCATTATCAAATCTTGTTTTGAAAAACAAAACTGGGGTCATCTTGTGCATCTTGATTTACCTGTTTATCATGACATGGTGCTTCAGTTCACGGCCAATCTTCAGAAATGTCCTACTATTCGCACTCTCATTTCTCATGTTAACAACACCGATCTTGAGATTTCATCAAACATCATTAACACCATTTTTGAATGTGAAGTCTCCAACACCACTGATTTTTCCTATTTCTTTTCATTAGACAAATGGCCCGCTGATGATACTCAGTTTGATATCGATGAAGTTAGAGCAATTTTTAACATCCATTTTAAACAGGCCTCGGAAGCCAATACTACATTGCTTGCTCCTGAACTCAATATTCTGTACACCCTTGTCACAAATCTGTTATTGCCAACTGAAGGGTATCGTACTGAGCCCGGAAAAATGCAACTTTACTTATTCTTTTGTGTTTTCAAGGGTATTCCTCTTGACTTTGGGTATCTTTTTTGTTCCCTATGGGAACTCTTTCTTACTGATACCCGAAGAAACATTCCTTTTGGCAAATTTCTCACCAAAATTTTTGATTTCCTCAACATTCCTTTCAGCGGAAACAAACAATATCCTCCCTATTTTAACAAATTCTACATTGAACGCAGAGGCCTCCATTTTTTCTACGATCAATGGCTAACTAAGGCAGTCTTTGATATTGCACAGTCACAATCCCATGCCTCCACCCAGAATCTGATTTTGCTATCCCTCATTCTCCTACTCCTCAACCACCTCCACTTACATCTGAACCATCTACATCTGAACCATCTCTTTCACATATCTGTGGACTTCTCACCTCTCTAAGCACTCAAGTCAGTTCATTTCAACGTCGCACAAATCGAAAGTTAAAGCGACTTGAAACTCGTCAAATGATTCTCCAAGAGGCACTCAGCCTTGGCATGTCTGTTTCGGCTCAAGTTCAATTTGCTAATCTTCAGTCCCAATATCCACTTGAGTCATCTTCCGACAGTGATGAACCTGAAGATGAACATACCCATGAAGACAATGCAGAAGCTGCTCAAGGAGCTGCCGATGACGATGACGATGACGATGACGATGACGACGATGATGAGGATGTTGACGACACGTTTGACTTCATCATGCAACGTTGCACCGGAGAGGAGGATGACAGTGAAGCCACCGCTGAAGATATTCCATCCAAACGCCAAAAGACTGAAAAGCGCTCCAGAGAAGCGCATAAGAGATGACTCACATTAGTTCTTTTCACATTTGTACTTTGTTTTCAGCATTTCTTTTGGTTTTCAGCACTTCTGTGCCTTGGTTGTGTATTTCCTTGACTATAGCACCATTACACTTTTCAGTTGGATGTATTAAACTTGTTTCATTTCTGTCAAACTATTTGCATGTTCTAAGGGAGAGTCTTTTTGATTGATGTCAAAAGGGGGAGTAGTCTTCTTTATATTATTATGCTTTGATGACTGATATGTTGATGATTGATATCCAATTGTGATATATTGCAAATTGATTAGTCATATCCAATTGCTTTTACATAAAGGTTTGTCATCATCAAAAAGGCGGAGATTGATGTTTTCCAAACCTTATTTTGATGATGACATAAACACTTAACTCTGTAAAACAAGCTTTTGCAGGAACAGATCTTTCGGACGCACAGAACCGTCCGAACTAGGTCAAAACTCCTCGGACGATTGCATCGTCCGACACGGGAACTGGCAGATCATTTATGGAATAAAGAAGATTCTCTTTTTACAATCAGGACCGTCCGAAACCTCTGTCGGACGAAGGACCGGACGGATGCACGGACGTCTTCTTATGCCTCTCAACAGCAACGAAAAAGATCGGACGCCTCGGACGCATTCATTCCTTCTCGGACGTCCGAAACCCCAACGGCTATTTTTTGTGCATTTATTATTTAGCCGTTAGGAAGTAGTTGAAACCACTATTTATTGCTCTTATAAATAGGTGCTTTAATAACCTGAAAAAGGCATCTAATACATTATATACAAGCCTTAGAAAAGAGTAATTTGAGTGCCAATTGACTATAGTGCTTTGTTGTATTAGTGTGCAATTGTGAGTATAATTCAACTTTGAGTGGAGTGATAATCTTGTATGAAAGTGTGGTTGTAAGTAAGATTCTTGGCTCAACTAAAAGAGTTTTAGTGTGAGCAAGAACTTCCCAACTTTGTAAAGATTATTGGCTCACCAAGTGTGTGAAGCATTCAAGAGATTTGATACTTGTCAAGCTTGATAGCTTGGAAGTATTGATTGTTTAATTTTTCTCTCTTTACTTTACTGTTCTATTGATTTTGTTATATCTGCATTTAATTTGAAAATCTCAATATTTCTCAAAGTAATTTTTAGAAACCTAATTCACCCCCCTCTTAGGTTGCTTTGGGGCCAACACTTTTCCTCCTCCTCTACAACCACCACCATCTCCTTTTCCTCCTTCTCTACAACAACCACCACCTCCATTCCTCCTTCTCCACAACCACCACCACCTCCACAACTCCTCCTTTTGTACAACCACTACCGCCACCTCCTCCCGTACGAACAGCATCACCACCACCACCATATTACTCCTCCTCAACAAACACCACCACCTATAAAGGTAGATTATTTTTTTTTGAATTTCAATTATTATAATTAATTTATTTTTTTGATTTTCTTTTTTTTTGAGTTAATTAATTTTTTTAATGTAAATATTTAGAAAATTATTTGTGATGGTAGCTTAGCTTTTTGCTCTTTTTGTGATTGTGAATATAAATGTGTTGGTATATGGGGTGAGGGGGCTGTCAATAATTACTGTTTGTAAACGGAGATGTTGAAATTTCTTATTATTTGGGACTTTTTGTTGTTATTGGGTCACCAATTCTCTAAATTAGATATTGTGAAGTAATTGTATTTGGTTATATTTAAATTGTATTTGTGAAAGTGGTTTATGAAAGTAGTTATATTTGGTTATATTTTGATTAATTTTGTCTGTATCCTTTGTCGGCCATGTATTACTTGTAACCCTTGCCGGGTTATTGCGTTGTTTGTAATCCTTGTCAGGCATGTATTACTTGTAACCGTTGCCGAGTTATTGCGTTGTTTGTAGCCCTTATCAGGCATGACTGGCGTAAGAGAGAATCCTCAAGAAATAGAAGAAACTCTGGCAAATTTTTTTTTTTTAAAAAAACATATTCCATATCCAAAATTAGGGTCTAAACATGTTACATCCTTACAAGGAAATGACATTTGATAGATCCCATCACATCCGGTCCTTTATTGGGGAGAAAAAATAACTTATGAAGGCGGTACTATATCTTACCAGCCAATGGTGTGCAAGAAACTATACCGAATAAAGCAACGGGTTAGGTTTCTTGAGTTGGTTGACAAGGTATACGAGTTCATGGAGGTTGATAGAGAGTAGTTCAAATTGAATATTTTGTACAGGCATATAGTTAGTCGTGGTGTTTACTCTAGCATTCTATTGACAGATGATAATGGTATGATGGTATGGCCTACTATCTATGGGGTTATATTTTCACTCTTTCCATATCACTTTGTTAGGTATGGATGATCAGTCGAGGGAGCTTGTTCATCCTGGACCATTTATAAATGATATTATATCACCTACGACGCCGCATAGGGCTAGATTTATTTTTGATGGTCTTATCGATGATTCCACACTATAGGTTAAGCGTTGTAATGGGGCTTTTTGGGATCATAAACCCATACCAGATCGGGTATGGCATTATATTTGTTTGGCAGGTTTCGAGGGTATATAACGCACTTTGTCTTCGTCATATTTTGTTAATTTACTTACCTTTTGTCGAATTGTCTGGTATTAGTTTATATGACAATCATTCCCTGATGAGGTACTTGATATGCTTCCCAATTATTACACTGCTGTTATGACATATGGCGTGCAGTTACTTATTAAATATGTTGGGAGATCGTGGAATGTTACCTACCTCATCGAGTTATGCGATAGTTCAGGTTGCACCAACCTATACCAGATCAGAGATTGATTGAGAATCAAGTTACACTCCATTTGATAGACCGCCATGGTCGGGCAAACAATGATTGGGAATTGACCCACCGAGCTTATATAGATATTTGGGGGGCAAGAAGGGATGCAGTTGAGGTTGGTCTCCCATGTGCTGATACTACACATGCATCACATGATTATATGCAATGGTACCAATCGAGAACGGTGGTCTATATATCCAATCTGAGTCACCGCCCTACTTTTTCAGAGGGGTACCACGGCGATAGTGCGCATGCAGATTATATTATTTCTAGTAAGTAATTATTTATTTTTTGTTACTCTTTTTCTTTTTCAAATGGCTTTAGTAATACTAATTTTAACTTTTATGGTAGATGGACTCCATGGCTAGATTGTACTACATGTCGTTGGACCACCAACTGAGGACGATGATCCGGATACCAGTACTTGGGCACAGATCAGACACTTCGGTTCTAAGTCACTACATGCAGTAGGCGAATTAAGTCATCTTGATTTTCGGCCTACTGTCAGTTCCCGACTTCCTGGTTACGTTCGACATCCACACCAGACACAAGATCCACATAGAGTAGATCGAGCTTCGCGACGAGGGGGGCAACACGGTGGTGGTCGTCGCTGCCGTCGAGTTCCATCCCCTCGGCCCCATGTAGATGTTGGATCCCCTTATGTCAATATGCAATTCGAGGGTGACACTTCACACATACTTTCGCCAATGTGCACTCCGGTGGGACCATCATCTTTTGGACCGTCGTCCAGTGGTCCAAATCCGCTCATACTGGTCATAGTGTCAGATTCAAATAAAGAACATGAACATGAACAAAACATAGCTTCGCAGCCGCAAATTGTTCACCCTACTCAAGAGCGAGCTACATCACAATTTTATGTCCGTCAGTCAAAAAGGGTTCCTAAACCTAGAGAGTGTGATACGGGGGGAGATTTAGAGATAATGGACATTGACATATTTTATTACTTTTGGCAATCATATGTGATTGATGTCTATTATTTGTATATCATTATTTGCCCTTGTTGGGTATTTTTATATTATTGTTAGGTTTTTATTTTTATTTTTAGCCCTTGTCGGGCTTTTATGGATGTTTGTTGCCCTTGTTGGGTATGATTGTTAGTAGGGAGAATGTTCGTAAAATAGGGGAGATTATGTCAAAATTTTATCAAAAAATATGATAAATTAATAAATTTGCTTTCTTACAAGATTTCATTCGTGTAATATTTCCTTAATGTTAGATTTTATGGTTTAAAGATATCAGTTTAGTATTCCTATATATCGTATTAAAATAAATCTGTTCACAATTTACCGTTTAAGCTATGTTTGTCTTAGGGCCAAATCATTTTTTAACTAACAAAAACATCAAACATTTTTTTGTAATTGTGCAAAAAAAAAAATTTCCCATGATTTCACATTTGTTAAATACAAAGTTACATGCAAATATTTTTTATAAAAATAAAATTAAAAAAAATTCGTTTGACCTCGCAATAAAATAAAATATTTTTTTTAGTGGATTTTTTTTTAAAAAAATTGCTTTGACTTAATGCTAGGTCAGTCGATTTTTTTTTTAATTTATTTTTAAAAAAATGACTTTGACCTTGCATTCACTGAACGCGAGGTCGTGAATTTCTTTTTCTTTTTTTTTTTAATTTTTACAATTTTATTTTTCGCAGAGCTCGCATTCAATAAATGCGAGCTCACTGTTGCGAATTCCTCCGTAACGAATATATAATTTCAAATCAACATAGAAAAAAAATAATTTTCAAAACAAGTACAATTTCAAAAAAATTTCAAAGTCTTTTTCACTTTTCACCACCTTCCTTAATCTTCCCGTCATCAGACACTCTGCCCATCCCAACACCCCCATCTGTCCTCCTTCCCTTCATCAATTCCACCAACTACGCACTGCCGCCACCACCTCTTTCTCTCCCCCTTCCATTCATCATCTTCCATTCATCACCTTCACCCACTATGCACTGCCCCCTCCCCACCATACCATCTCTCTCTTTCCCCTTCATCAACTCCGCACACTGCCCTATCCACCACACTTCCCCCTCTTGCTCATCCTCCAATAGATATACCTCACCCCGACCCTATTGCTTTCCCTTTCCCAGCCAACCCACCCAATCTTCTCCTCAGTCTCTAGCTCCATTCCCCGCACCTCCCCTCCCTTCTTCTCGGCCTTAATCTCCCAATCTCCCCCTTACTTGTACCACCCAATAAATTTCGTTTGATGTTAGGATTTTGTAAGAGATCAAAAGCAAAACGGTGATGCCTTTTTTGAACTAATTGGTTGTATCAAGAAATTTCAGGCCATGGTATAAACAAATTATTGAACAAGAACAAGTGTTCTCAAAGTGCACCCCACCTATTTGTAAAATTTCTGAAATAAAATTCATAGTAGTGTGTGAACAAGCATCGTGGACTAGTCATATAAAATTATTTGCTAGGCTAACATCCTTTTCAATGAATGAATTATCTAGATTCAATGAGAAAAAAAGTCGCTACCATTGCAGATGATAACCCAAGACTAGACACTGTTCACCCTTTTCATCCGTGCTTGCTTCTTTAAATTTTTTACCTAGTTTTATTTGTAGGTTTCTATGTTCACCCTTTTCATTCATGCTTGGTTCTTTAAATTTTTTACCTAGTTTTATTTGTAGGTTTCTGTGTCCATGTAAGAGTGTATGCACGTAGGAGTGAGAGAAGAGAGAGCTAATGCCGGCAGTATTGGTAGTCCATGGACGGCCTTCTATCTTACCAACCATTGTTGGCTGCATTATTAAAAGGAATCTCCAAATGGGTGGAGAAGAAATGGAAAACAAATGGGTATGAAGTATAGGATATTTTAGGAAAGATAAAATTAATTTTTGTTGATGTCAGCATCTTTTTTAATAGCAACTAACGGCAACTAACGCCGGGGAGCTGAATGTTAAAGGTCTAGTTATTCATGGCTGTTCAAGGGGATTGATTATAATTTTGTCGAATTATAAGGTTTGTTTGATAATATAGTTAAATCTCAGGAGAAGTAAATGCAATTAACCTTTGTTTTATGGAACATAAAACAAACTGATGTATGTCTTTCCAAGAAGTATAGATGACAAATTAACTTTCCATTTGTGAACTGAAAGTTAAATCTGAAAGTTAAATCTTACAGCTAAATAAGAAAGAGTTAACTCATGCAGTTCATTGTTGATGAAAGGAGACAAGTCTATTTAAAAGAATTTGTATTCCTTGATTTATCTCTCTGAGCGCTAAAATTTTCTTCCAGCACTTTTTCATAAAAGATATGATCTTCGTACAAGAAGCTGAACAGACAAAAAGAATACCGTATTCATTTTCATCAACACTTATCATTATTTCCATGCTTATTGTGACTATGAAAGCACGTATACAGTTCTCAAGCTGGAACTTTTGTAACATTACATTACTGATCGCATCAATTCTAAATTTTCATTATAATTAAGAAGGCCTACAGATGGGAATTGAAAGAGCGGAGAATAGAACTAAAGTGTAGAAGCCATTACCTGATGTTGCACAAAAGGACAAGCAGAGACATGAGTATTCACCTACATGATCTTGATTTTATAATTGATTGTGTTACGAGTTCTTTGGGATGAGTTGCCCAATGACTAATATGGATCTAATTTCTCTACAGTATGATATTGCTTGTCACTGCCTCGGCGTGAAGAATCATTTACATTAGAGTTGTAGATTTGTAATAATATCACAGGCTGTGGTTTTGAAACTCGAAACATTCAAATAAACTCTAATTATAACTTGTATGAATTCTAAATTTAATGAGAGTGTCTAAAAATAAAAGGAGAATTTAAGGGACAAAAGCATTGAATATAACCTACAGACATGTAAGTAATATTATAGTAAGTTATATATTAATTTTCCTTTGCATTAAGTATTAATATGTGTAGTACATACGTTCGCTATTATTACATACAAACTCTCTTCTTACTTTCTGGCATACAAACTTTCTTCTTACTTTCTGGGAAGTTTCATTTGTCTTATTCAGATTCCTCGAATGCGGGAAAATGATGCAATTACCAGGTACTATGGACTTGTTAAGGGACAGGTTGTGACGTTAGTGGCCTGACAGATTCACTTGCTAGCCATGGCTGTGTGAGGTGATACCAGACCGTGTATTCACGAATTGCCTAGGCAAAAATGCAAAAGTGTATTTGACGTGGTACAGTAAAAGAATATTTCAGTTAGTTTGTTTACCAAAATACTGAAACTCCTGTTAATGACTCTTTTTAGTTTCTTTACCTATTTACTGAAACTCCTGTAAATGACTCTTCTTGTTGCTTTCGTAGTAGTAATTTGCGTCTCCTCCAGTCTAAAGGCGTAAGAAAAATCTAGCTGAAGGCTTCGTGTATATATATATATATACTAGGTTATAATCCCATGCTGAGCACGAAACATAATCAGAAAAATTAATATAATAATAAATTATCATAGCACTAACAAATAACTATTAAATAATCTAATCGACAGAATAGAAATTGAATATGAAAAACCAAAGAATTTAATAAGATTAAAAAGGGTTCAGCAAAAAAAAATTTTTTTTTTTGGTTTTTTGGTAAGCATTATTATTGTTTGATTAAATTAAGAAAATACTCTAATTATTAACAACTGACCAATAACAACGTTTCATAATGCAATCAGTTAATTCAATAGATTTGTAACACATAATCCATCTCCAAAATTCAATTTTAAAATAGAAGTGCAAACAAAAATCCCAAATTAAAAAAATATACATCTAATATTTTTTAAGAATCCATTCGATTTCCCTTTAAATTGAAAGAAGCAAAACTAAAGAAAATGATTTTCTGTTTCATAGAGTAAATGGAAATAACTGAATCTTTAAGTTAATAGATCAATTGAGGCTATTGATTTTATTTGAGTAGGAGATAATGAAAATATGGATTATCTTAATTCTAAAACCAATTTTGTGAACCAATAAAATTTTGTTTAAAAATCTAGATGAACTTAGGAAAAATGCAAAATGGAATCAATAATAATGCAAATTTTTTAAAAAAAAAAAAAATTTTTAATACATAAATAGATATTTTGTCTACCAAATAGATCGATACCAAAAAAATAGACAACTTTGTTGTTTGCATTAGATACGTTAATATGGTCCATGAAAATTCAAAATATCTAATGAGTATTTAAATTAAACACTTCTTAGGTCTCAAATTCTCCAATCTCCTTGTGATATAAAACAAAACTTAATTTCCAAAATATATTAAAAACCATACGTAAAATTGCTTGTTAATTCTTTATATAATCAATATTCAATTGTGTATATATAACCACTATATACTCGTAGCTTTACAAATCCCAAATGTTGCCTCTCTTACCATCGGGTATGAATTGTATTTATCTTTTGGTTCTTTTATGACTTTTATTATGAACGTATCACAGTTTACAAATATTCGCAACGGTTGAAAGATAGAATTCTGCCTAAGAAAAACTTCTAAACAACTAAAACCGTTTTTCTTTCACATCCCTCCCTAAAATTCAGCCTTTAGTTTATTAGATGCCACGTGGAAGTCTCCCCATGTTGGAGGCTTCCGTTTTAGTCATAGTTAATGGATATATATATATATATATATATATTAGGAGAATTTTATCGTCTCTTTTAGGGAACCAATCCTTTGGCTTTAAAAACTTGTACAGTATAAATTTTTTAAGCACATGGTATTGTACTGTACAAACATTTAAAGTAAGAGGGAATGGTTCCCTAAAAGGGACCGTATTACTATTATACTTTAAATACTTATACAGGACAAAATTATATTCTTTAAATACTTGTACGGTACAAGTTTTAAAGTACAATAATATAATACCCTAACGAAACTATAGTAATTCTCTTCTTTCTTTTCGTTAGTCTGCACTTCATACTTCAATTGATAAAAATGGCAAAGAAAGGATTTACAAAGGAGAGAAACTCCGACAACATTAATGGTGGTTACTAAGTAATTAGTGTCATTTTAGTAATTACTCAATAACCTAGGGAAGTAATCCATTTGACATGAGTGGCCCATTTTATTAAAATTAAGGGTCATATTTCTCTAAATAGAAACCTCATATTAATTGTTGAATAAATATTAGAATGTCTAATAGTTACTCAATAATCAAAATAAATTTTACCAATACATTCCCAATCTTAACCATCACTGTATTTCACTATGAAATCACGCATTTTCACACACACACACACACACACACACATATATATATATATAATGAATGATAATTAAGGAATTTTAATTTGATTGTAATTACATCACAATATTTATTAGACAAACCAAATCTTTGTTGCCGAAAGATTTCCTATTGATACTGAACTTTTTAATTTAGGGAGCCTGTGTTCGTTTGGACTGAAACCTTGGAAAATATTTTTCATGAAAAAATCCATTTTCCATATAATTTTTCGGTGTTCGATTGACAAAATGAAAATATTTTGAAATAAAAAATTTTAACGGCTTTATCTTTAATTTTATGAATACAGGTTAAAAAAAACTTATAACAATGGTAATAAATACCTTACAAGTAATTGTGATTAACAAAAAATTGATTTTGTTCAAAATTAAATGATAGTACAATATAGTAATAAAATATGCATAATGATAGTTATATTAGTGTGGGACCCATGATTGAGAGAACAACAAATGAAAAAGAATTGAAAATGAAAATAAGTTTAGCAAACGAATTTCTAAAAGTAAGTATTTGAAAGTTTAATGTCACTCTTGAATTATCCGAAAAATAACTGATAACTCTAGTAAACTAGAGTTATTTTCCTCTAAATTATAGCATTTTGATAGTTTAAATTCCGAAATTAGATAAGTAATTGAAGATTTTAGTTAATTTCTTTCTATTGATATGTATTTGTACTTTTTGATGTTTTTCAAACCTTATTTTGATGATGACATAAACACTCAACTCTGTAAAACAAGCTTTTGTAGGAACAGATCTTTCGGACGCACAGAACCGTCCGAACTAGGTCAAAACTCCTCGGACGCATTGCATCGTCCGAAGATTATTAAAGCATCTATTTATTAGTGTGCAATTGTGAGTGTAATTCAACTTTGAGTGGAGTGATAATCTTGTACACAAAGTGTGGTTGTAAGTAAGATTCTTGGCTCAACTAAAAGGTTTTAGTGTGAGCAAGAACTTCCCAACTTTGTAAAGATTATTGGCTCACCAAGTGTGTGAAGCATTCAAGAGATTTGATACTTCAAGCTTGCTAGCTTGGAAGTATTGATTGTTTAATTTATTCTCTCTTTACTTTACTGTTCTATTGATTTTGTTATATCTGCATTTAATTTGAAAATCTCAATATTTCTCAAAGTAATTTTTAAGAAACCTAATTCACCCCCCCCTCTTAGGTTGCTTTGGGACCAACACTTTTGTTTTTGAATTAATTATGATAATTTTTGTGTTAAATTTTTAGTTTAATTAAATGCTTAATGGTGTTAATATTATGCAGGTTAAAAATTAAAGATTAGAAGCTGGAAGGAACAAAGCTCAAGGGACTAAATTGCAAAATGGAGGAAATGAGGTATTGCTGGAAGAGAGCCGAGATCGCGGTCTCGACTATTCCAGACCGTAATCTCGACTCGGGAATTAGTGTTACTATTTTAGAGTCGAGATCGCGGTCTCAAAACTTCCAGACCGCGATCTCGACTCGCTTAATGCTAAGTTGTAAGGGCAATTTTGTAAACTTCCAGCCCAAAAACCTTGATTTTTGCCTTGTATAATGCTGCACTATTTAAGCTAAGTAGAATTAGTTTTAAGGGAGAGAAGAAAGTAGAGTAAGAGTAGATAGTTTAGAATAGAGAGATTTAGATAGTTCTAGAGAGATTAGGATAGTTTAGACTACAAGTTACTTCTTCTAATAGAATTTTCTCTTAACTTTCATCTTAGATCTTCTTTAAATTTCTTGTCAAGTTTACATTTTTATTAGATAATCGTAGTGGGTTTTTCACAAGTTTTAAGTAGATATAATTTTTATTTGCTTTCCTTTTTATTTTAGTAAAAAAATCTCTTTACTTTCAAATTATGGTTCTAGCTAAATTTTAGGAAATTTAGGGTTCTTATCAATCTTTTGCTTTCTATTTAAGAATTTTCAATTCCTAACATTAATTTTTAGTTAATTCTTAGTGGGTTTCCTTAATTCCAATTGAAAAATCAAAAAAAATTTAATTTCCTAGTTTATCTTTATCTAATTTTTACCTTAGAAATGAATGCTCTTAGTATTAAATTTTTTCTTTCTTCTTTAGTCTTTTTAGTAGATTTATTCTCTTGTTCTAAATTTTAGTTTAAATTAGACTAAATTAGGATAGAATTAAAATTATAGCTTTCATTAGAATAGTTCTATCATCTACTTATTGATTTAGCTTAACTACACATTTACCTTTAAACCCTTGGTAAATGCAATCGACAATCCTCGTGGGAACGATCCCTACTTCCCTTGCTACTAGTTGACAACCGTATACTTGCGGGATGCCACCTAGTTAGTGATAGGATTTAGGTGTTTTCATTGATTTAAAACTAGGGTGTTAAAAGAGGCATCAATAACTTATGCTCAAACATTCCGTAAGTTATTTTCAGCCAGAGGAAGGTAAATTGGAAAATATTTTACACCGGAAAATATTTTCCGGTGTTTGGCACCAAAAAAATTTCTGGAAAATATTTTCAATCCAAACGAACACACCCAGTCTTGTTTTATTTCCCAAAAACCATTTCGTACTCCAAATATGAATTTTTTCAGTTAGTTAGAATGTCTCAATTACAGTACAATTTATGGAGAATATAGCTAGCTTTGGGGATAAGAGTTCGGGAATTTTTTTTTCTTACAAAAAAAAACTTTTATATTCATTTTTTTTTCAACAATTTTTTCCTATACCCTATTTCGCAACAAAAATGTACATCACTCACTTCTCACAAACTTCCACCCTTATATCCCCTTAATAAATAATATGCACCATATGCTCTTAAAGGGAAAACTTAGGATAAAACAATGAATAGAACATTAAGCTCAATAAGGGTAGGTAAATTGACTTTAAGTGAAATAAGGAGAATGATGTTTCTTCCGGCTTCACAAGAATAAGACTCAAATAAGGTATTTAGAAATAAATTGTTAACGTGGTTGGCTAGAAAGGCTCAACAAACGAAAAAGACACAACCCTCATTTGTAAACTAAATCGGGTCGTCTAAAAATTAGTTTCGAAAATGTAATAAAGTAAATTTTTGGGATGCAACATAATTGAGTCTACATAAATTTCTCTAAATATGACAAATCAAAAATTAAAGTATGGCTTAGTGCTCAAATATTTTGAAAATCATGAATGGAAAATATTAACACTGACTCATTCATGCATGGTTCAATTAATGATTTATTATGCAGAAAAATAAAAAAATACGTTAAGCAAAAATTTTCAAAAATTTCTAAAAATGGTCAATTAATCCACAAAAATTTTCAAAAATTTCGACAAACTCTCAAATTAAAGGAAAAGTTAAAATATTGCAGGAAAATCGAGTAAAATACACCAAACAACTTAAATTATCCAAATAACTTTCCCACCCCACACTTAAAAATAAGCATTGTCCTCAATGCAAAAATAAAAGCAGAAAATGGGAAAAAGAAAAGCTTCTCTAGATTTAATTCGCGTTTGGAGCAGTATCCGTTATAAATAACCCCTTGTTGCGAAGGAAAGCTGGAGAACACTAAACAAAAAAAATAAATAATTCCCTTGAGACAATAAGAAAAACAAGAAAATTGTAGAAAAGAATCCTACAATAATCAAGAAAAACTTACTCCTTTAAGGGTATACAGAACTAAAAATAAACGAAACACACGATTACGAAAATAAACCTAACTAAAAGGAAATTAACCACCTAAAATGAAACCTAACAAACGAAAATGACTAATATTGTCTGGGAAATCAATTACGACAAATATCAAACAAAGAAAACGACCCAACACATAGGGCATAAAAACTCAAGGAGCCTAGGTCCCCAAATCTTGTGGAAAATGAGGAAATGTAGAAGGGTCCTCTGCCCGATCTCTGGCCATTTGACGAGTCTCCATGGTCTGCTGCCACGTAGACAGAAACTGATATTGCATAAATGAATCAAAACGTTGGCCCATCTGCTGTTGTTCTACCAAAATTTGATGCAGAAACTCCTCCTGCGATTGCTGTGGAGCAGGTACTAGCTCATCATCAGAATCATCAGCTTCTTCTACGTGTGACGTAGAAGTTTGGGACCGAGTGGGTTTAACTGGAGCTCGTATACCCTCCATTGTAATCATCTGGTTTGGCCTCAATTTTTCTTCAGAAGGCTCAATCACCACACCACTTTCCAAATATAGAGTTGTAATCAGATGGGGAAACCATAATCCTGATTGCCTACTGGTAGCGGAGTAGCAGATTTGTTGACGTATGAGCTGACCGACATCTATGGCTTTCCCGGTAGCAATACAATACATCAATTTGACCCTTTCCATAGTGACATAGGTGAGATGGTTTACCGGTAGAAGGTGGCCACAAAGGAATTTAAACCAGACAAACCATGCTGGCTTAAGTTTATTCGCGTGGAAATGCTGAGCCGTCATGCCATCTGCCCCTGCCCAAATTGTAAAAGTCCAGTCCACGTCTCCGTCACAAAGAACTCTTGTGATATGTTGAAACTCTACGTTGGCATTACGGGTGTCGGGACATTCATCATTACGAACACAAGTGACCTTCAAAACCCTGTTAATTTCATTAGCAGAGACATCCACTTCTTTTCCCTATACATATATCCTGGTGGAGCTATAATGATCAAAATTAGAATAAAACTCACGTACCACCAGAAGGACGGCATCTATGGGGGTTGAAGTGAAAAGCTCCCATCCACGATTGCGAATGGCTAACTTGATTTCTGGCACCCCTGCCAATGGCACTTGTATGCCCCTTTCCTTAATTGTAGCCCGTTTTGAGATATCATTGTCATATTTCTGTTTGGCTGCCGCAGTTAAAAACCGTAACCCGCCACCAACTCTTGGTTGTGGAGCCCCGGATGATAAGGATTCTCCGGTACCCTTGCCTGTGGCTATTTTCTTTGCTATTCTTTCCATTCCTATAAAACATAAACATGCATATCATGACCCCCAAACAAACAATTACAACAACCCACACTTGAATAAAAAACCCATTCCCCCAAATCATAAGCCTTAGATTATACATAAAAATCCAAGCAAAATAATGCCTAAAACTAAGGCTTATATACAATGCATGAACATTCCTATGCATGAAAACTAATTAGAAAGAATTCACATGACATAATCAATGGCCTAGGAATTAAATTCGTGCATCAATGTCTTGTGTTTGAACATTTTTATTCATTGAGACATTTTATCGAACACATGGCATGCATAAAGAAAGAGGAACTTTTTGGGTATATTATGAACATGCAATCCATCCTCAATCAATAATCCATACAATAATCACACCAAATTTACGGTTGAAATTCAATCCATATGAGTTTCATCAATCAAAGCATAAAAAGACTCAACATATTCTTGAAAATTAATTGAAACCCATAAGGAAAAATTGAAGAAAGGGAGAGAAATTCATACCTTGATTTGATTTTCCCTTAAAGACGCAAGAAATTTGGGTGTAATATTGATGAAAGTGGGGTGAGTTTTGGAAAACTTGGAATGGGGGATTTGAGGGTTTGAGAGGAAGTTGAAGGAGAAGAGGAATGTGAAGAAATAATGGGATTTGGTACGGTTAAGTTCCTTTATTCCTATCGCGCGCACGTGCGCTACTTCCTTAGCATGCATGTGTGCGCGAGACAGTGTGTCTGTGTGATAGTCGGCCCCGTGCACATGCGCTGGGATTTTAGTGCACATGTGCGCGCGAGGCAGAAGCCAAATTGTAAGGGGTCTCAGCGCACATGCACTGGGATTTTAGCGTGCATGTGCGCTGAAGACAGAACAAAAATTACCTAATTTTTTTTTTCAACACATAAACATGCCTATATCACCCTCATAACACATAAACCTCTCAAAGATCTATTTTATCATTTTAGCCTTTTAATGCAATCGATTTCCCAATTAACTACGAAATTAAAATATGTTGTCTTTTAAACTAAAACAAGCAAAAATAAAGTTGTCAAAATTAAATAACAGAATAAAATTGAAATGAACATGGGTTGCCTCCCATGCAGCACCTTTGTTTACTTTCGTTGGCTCGACGTGATACTCTTTCACCAATCAATCAAGTAACTCCCATGCGGAGGAGTCCAAGGATCTTCCGCTTCACTGTTTTCACAAATGATGGATTCAATCTCCTTTGCTCTTTCAGAACCCGAACAAGTTGCTCTTCTTGCGAATTGCTAAGTTGACTTGAGATTATCAGCCTCTCCTTATCCTTCAAACATATGTATTTAAGATGACCAGGAACGATTGTAATTCAGAATTGTTCCCTACACAACAAATAACTTCAATTTCTCGTTAGAAAGTGGTACAACATTAGGACGTCCATTACTTGTTTCCTGAAAAAAGTCCTTATTCTTTTCCTCGAGATGTTCTTCACGGTTCGTGTCCACCTCGTGATTATTGGTATGTTCATGAATTTCCTGTATTGGAGGCTTACACACATTAATTACAGAAACAAATTTAAGTGAAGTATGGTCAGTCGATTCAACATCATCATAAATGCTAAATTTAACACTTGTATCACCAAATTCCATACTAAGAGTGCTATTAAAAATATCTATCTTTGTCTGAAAAGTAGCTAAAAATGGTCTTTCTAACAAAATAGGAGCATTAGAATCACCTTGTTCCATTTCTAGAACATAAAAATCAGCAGGAAAAACTAGACTTCCCACTTGAACTAAGATATCCTCTACAATTCTCTTAGGATAGGCTAAAGATCTATCAGCCAGCTGAATTATCACACCAGTTTTGTTCAATGGTCCTATTTTCAATGCATCATACACAGAAGATAGCATTACATTAATAGATGCACCTAAATCCAACATGGCCTTTTCCAAGTGTGTATTTCCTATCTTACAAGGAACAGAGAAAATACTTGGGTCCTTATGCTTTTTAGGTAGGGATTTTTGAATAATAGACGAGACATTCCTCCCAACCTCTACCTTTATAACTTTCTTCTCCTTTTGCTTTCGTTTATATAAGCGAACACAATTCCTTCAAAAACTTAGCATATCGAGGTATTTGTTTAGTAGCATCTAATAAGGGAATATTTACCTCGCACTTAACAAAAGTCTCGTATAGCTCTTTGTCGGGATCCTCTTTCGAAAACTCTTTCAATGCTTCGGGAAATGGGGGTTCAGGCTTAACTTCAGGCCATACAGGAACAGCTTTATCTTCATTGTTGCCGCCTTTCTTGTCGCATGGTTCAATCTCTTTTTTGACTGTGGTCTTCTTCTTTTCAGCCTCAATATGTTCAGGAACTAATTTTTGCTGCACATCAACCTCTTTACCACTTCTCAGCACAATTACACTCACATTCTCCTTGGGGTGGATGACAGTTTGAGACGGTAACTTCCCGGAGCTCTGCGCTTCCGACCTGCTAATTGCATTCGCCATTTGTCCCATTTGATGTTGCAACTGCTAAATACTGACCTTTGTATCATGCTAGAATTGAATCGTATTTTTAGTTAAAATATCCAGCCGTTCCTCCACGGCTAAAGACTTACTGGACTGATTATTCATATTTGCTTGGTATCTTTGAGCACATGGCGGCCAATATGGTTGGAAGTTCTGTCGATTTTGTTGAGGCTGATTTTGGGCTAGGTTCCCGTATCATAAGTTAGGATGAATCCTCCATCTAGGATTGTACGTGTTTGAGTAGGGATCGTAACTTTGTTGTGGCTGCCCTGGGAATCCTTTGGCTGCATTTACGTGCTCTTGGCTTTCGTCTAGTATTGTGGGGCACATATCTGTCGAGTGTCCCTCATTTGAACAGATACCACAAGGTTGTGTTGCTGTTACTGTTCCTGAAGCCAACTGTCAAACAAAAGAAGTCAAACTAGCCATTTTTTGTTCTAAAGATGAAACATTTACCTCATTCACACGTTTGAGAGGTTGATCGCGTTGTGTCCCGAATTTTTGAGAACGCGCGGCCATATTTGATATAAGCTCACGAGCAGCGTCTATGGTCAAATTATCTAACGCCCCTCCACTTGCGGCGTCGATCAGATGTTCCTTTCATTCGGCAACAATCCTTCATAAAAATATTGAATTAACACTGAGTCACTTATCTGATGATGTGGACAGCTTGCACACAATTTCTTGAATCGCTCCCAATACACATACAAGGATTCTTCATTGAATTGCCTTATGCCACAAATTTTCTTGCAAATATTTGCAGTTCGAGATGCAGGAAAATATTTAGCCAAGAATAGTCTATTTTATGCCCATCAAGTTGTGATACTACCCGAAGGTAAATCGAACAGCCAATCCTTTGCTTCATCCTTGAGTGAGAATGGAAATGCTTTCAACTTGATATGTTCCTCCGACACCCCAGTGGGTCTCATACTTGTGCAAATCACATGGAACTCCTTAAAATGCTTATTTGGATCTTCACCTGGCAATCCATGAAAAGAAGGTAATAAATGGATTAGTCCAGATTTTAATTCAAATGTAACATTGGCATCTAATTCTGGATATGTAATGCATAAAGGTTGTTGATTTAGTGTGGGCGCGGCTATCAAATTCTCTCAAATTCTGTTGTACCATGTTCGTCTGCCCTTGATCTTCCTGTTCTTCCTGATCACCTGCAAAGATATAGTTGAACAATTGTTCTTCCCCTAACTGTCGTTCTCTTATCTTTTTTCCCAATCTGCGTAATGTTCTCTATATTTCCAGATCAAATTGGAATTCAATTTGTCCAGCAGACCGGGTCACAGGCATACACAATAAGCAGAAGAATAATAATAAAAAGAAAGAAAAGAAAAGCTGAAAAAACTAGCACAAAACTAATTCAAACCGTTCCCCGGCAACGGCGCCAAAATTTTGGTGTGCAATAATATGATGCGGAGTTGTAATGCTGTCGTAGGCACCCAAAATTAACAACTCTCAGTATGTAGTAGCGGTGAGTACAAGTCGTCCCGCAGAGAACGGAGCTTATTCTTGTACTAAATGGAAAAGGGGGTTTTGAATGCTTTTAAACTAAAACTAAAACAAGAAAATAATTGAAAAAAATTCGATATAAGAAAAGTCTTTATGATTTTGGTCATATCCACCATGGAAATTTCACTAGTCGATCCTTGACACACAAGATAATTCAATTCTATATCAAGCACTAATTGAAGAATTAACCCGAATGAATACAATTCAAAGTTGATTCTTATTTCTTTCTAAAGTTGGTTAATTTTTAACACGCAATCCAATTAACCCTAACTATTAATTTAACCCAGACACGCGCCAAAGATTAATTTAATAGAAGGTTTAAAATCAACAAGAACAATTAGACTAATTAAACATAAACACACGCGGTTATGCCAATTAGATGATTAATTCCCTAAATTCAATAACACTATTCTAGTAATTATCAAAGTCAGTTGCTTCACAGATTGAATTAAGCACACGCGGTTAAAACAATCTTGCAGTAGATTAATTCTAATAACTTAATATTCTGCAGCAATAACAAGTTAAAAAGAACAATCATAAAATTAATCATAGAAAAATAATCAGTACTTGACATATAATTGAATAAATTCAAGTACAACTCATAGAAGTTTTACAACTTTGTAGAATTGACCAGGGCTTCAAATCCCTCTACCAAGAAAAGGGTTTAGGCACAAAGTGCCATGAAAGAATAAAAAAGAATTTTTACTGCTAAAAACCCTAGCCAAAAGAAAATAAAAGTGTCGATCTATTTTTCTCACCCTACTTGGGGTATTTATATTGAGTATTTAGGGTTACAATTAATGCCTACAGATAAGAATGTGAAATCGGGAGAAAAAGAGTCCAACCGGGCGAAGAAACCTGTTGGAAATCCACTTCACGCCTCCCTGCTGCCTTCTGCACACATGCGTTGGGGTCTTTACGCGCATGCGCAGGGACCCGCTGGAATAGGTCCTGGCCTATTCCGTCCTCTGCGCACATGCGCAGGGACCTTAGCGTGCATGTGCGCACGAGCCACTTCTGGGAATCTGCTTCTGGACGCAGCGTACATTCGCTACATAGCTCCAGCGCATGTGCACTGGCTTCCTCAACTGTGCTTTGCCTTCGGCTTTGATTTTCACCTTGATTCTTGCATAATTTGAAAAAGTGTAAAACACCAAAGTTGTAGCTCTTTGCCTTGGCTTCCCAATGCATCTTAAATCACCTCAATCGGAACTCAGATAAGAAAGTTATACTTGAAATACAAAACACCATCCGAAATGACTTCATACTCGTGCATGTTCCGCCCTTAGCATTTTTTTTCATCTTTTCCCATTTTTTCGGCCCTTTTTCACTTTAACCCTACAAAAATTGAGAATAACCAAATTAAGCTCAATAAAAACTCAAATCTTGCTTACAACACATAAAAACACGGTAATTGACACATAAAATATAGCACAATTATGATCTTATCATCTTTTCCTTTCCCTTAATAGTAGATATAATTACATAGGAATAGGTTAAACTGTTATCGTTTAAAAAAATTACAAAATAACCCTAACCCTATACCCCTCTACTGCCCAAAAACCCCCACCACAAGAAGGGAAGGATTGTGTTTTATATTAAAATACATAATTAACCTTCGCGATTAGGGATTTTAAATGTCTAAAATTACCCTTTAAATAAAAAAATTTCAGCCTCCTAACATTGACCTAGTGAAATATCATTTTAATTCAAATCATAAGGGGGTAGATTGTAAGTTTAAAAACTATAAGAAAGTAATGTGAATATTAATCAAACCAAAAAGAGGTTCCTTGTAATTTATCAAAAAAAAAAAAAAAAAGGAATTTGTGACTTCTAGGAGTACTTAGTACATAAATAGAAACAGTTTTGAATCATCATTTCTTTGGCTGAAAATCTTGGAAAAGTTGTAAAAGAGAGAAATCATTCGAGAGACTAGGCGGATTTCTTGCGTTACTGAATTTTTATTTTTGTACAATCACGTTTGTTGCATTATAGAATTTAGAATTTCTATTGTTGTATAATCAATATATCTATACAAAACATCACTAACATGATTCGTGAAAGAAACAACAAAATCTATTTAGTTGTCTAAAATCATAGATTAATAATTTATTAGATTTTTGTCACAGAGTGTTGTGGACTAATTTTGACAAGTAGTCTTGAATTGCGGTTTTGTAAATAATTAATATTCTTGTATACTAGAATATTCTTGTGTGATAGATTATCATGCCTAAAATTTTTTGGTTCTTATTGATCATGAAAAATCATAGAGTTTAGAAAGATAAATATCTGTTTATAATTCAAAAATATTTTCAAAAAATAAAAGTAATTTTTGAACACGAGTTTTGGAAAAAAAAAAAAGGAGAAGAAAAAAGGTTTTTGAAAAAAAATTATTTTATTTTATGTTTGATTGCATATTGTTTCAAAGCTAAGCTTGATGAAAATTCTTTGGTTTATTGAGTTAATAAATTAAGGTTTTATGTAAAACTTTTTGGAACAAACAATTAACATTTTCAAAAATTATAGTTTTGGTAAAAAGTAAAAATGATAATTTTGGAGTTTTTGACGTAAATAAAAGAAGCTCTTGAAAACTTTATTTTTCTGTACTATTGAAAGGTCACCTTCATGAATATTTTTGGAATAACTATTGTTGAGAAATAGTCAAAGAATACTTTTGCCAAATAAATTAACTAAGTTTCGAATAAGTAATTAGTTGGACATGATTCTAGGCATATTCGAAGGACTAATTTTTGGACAAGTTATGTGACCGTTAATACGTGTTCTAGTTTTATATTTATAATTACCTAATCCTATCACTAACTAGATAACACACAACAAAGATATAGGGTTAGGTAGTAGCAACTGAAAATAGGCGTGATTCCACAAAGATTAGTTGGCAAGTACCAATTATTTGGTTGGATTACTATTTGAAGGGTTGAAGGAAAGTAATTTAAGTGAAACTAAACTTAAAAGATTATAAATGAGTAAAAAGCTGGATTAGCATTTAGATTAGTTAATTCCCAAACTTTGGTCAATTGGATTAGTTAGCCAAATTAGAAGTTAATTCTCTTAGTTAACCTAATCCTAATTCCTCATGTAAATTTAGTTTATTAATCTAATTAATCTAAATGTAAATTCCACCTACGTACATAGAATTAACCAAATTTGATTATATCTCCATTGAATTTATGCAACCAACTAGATAAAAAGTTTGTCCAAATCAATTTCAACCCTAATATAAACACTAGTCTAGGTTCAAATGGAGGTCTAACTTCCATTCTCATCTCGATTAACCAATTAATTAAGTAAAACATTCGTTCTCCCCTAATTTTCCTTACGACTCATTTCATTTTTCCAATAAGTCTATTTCACCACTCAAACATTCAAATAAACATTCACCCATATGAAACTCGTATGGAATTGGCACCATCCAACCTCAGCTATATTTATTTAAAGTATAATTAAAGACATTAAAGTCAATAAAACATGTATATGAAAGCTAGTAAATGAAAATACTTAAATAAATCATTTAAACTAAAATACACATGAAAACTAAACAAAATATATCCGACATAAATAAAACATTTACAAACTAGAAGATTCAGCACTACAAACAATAACACGCAATAACACGATTAACGACAGTTTTAGTGATGGAATTTTAAGTGGTTTACATTGCAAATGTATTGCAGTGACAACCTTTTGTGACGAAAAAAGTTAACATCACTTTTTTGACCATTGCAAAGTACTTAGCGATGAAAATGCAACAATCACTGCAAACTTTGCAACTTAAAAGGATCGTTGATGTTCGTAGAAAAGTAGAACTGTACTTAGCGACAACCACACGTTGACAAGTTCATAAAACTTGGCCACAAGAAAAATGTGTTGTTGAATTAGCAACGACAATAGCAACATCGTTTCCAATGACCGTTTGCATGGAATTTAGCAACATACTTTGTATCGTATTTTAGCAATGGTTCTCGAGACAAACGTATTTCATGGATAATTAGGGACAACTTTAGTGACCAAAACAAGTGAATTTTTAAAAAAAAATTGTTTTACAATATAAAAACGACGAATTTCGTTTCCTATTAAACTTCAGCGAGGGATTTAGCAACGATATTTGCTATAGGAAAAAAAAAAGAGTAATTTACAAGGCAACGAATTTATTTCTATTTTCATTAAAACTAATCTATTAAGAAATTTTATTATTAAAAATAGAAATATATGGAAAATTTAATGCAATTGCAATTTATTCATAGTACATGAAATATTAAAAAAAAAAATCTAAATCTATAAAGTCATACCACTACCAGATGATCTGGACTAATTTTGTAGACACAATGTAGTGGCCTCCTCCCGAAAAAGGTTGATAATTCTAGGAAACTAGATTTATTTCTTCTTTACTGTAGTATTTTGTTGGTAGTATCCGGATTTTAGAGTCTATTTGTGTATTTTTGTCTAGCTTTATTTTTATAGATAATTATAATATAATCTTGTTACTTATTAAGTTCATGGTAATTTATAGGTTTTGATTAAAAGGATTTGAGTTTAAAGAATGAAGAATTCAAGGAGCAAAGTGGAAAGGAAGAAATCAAGACTTTGCTAGAAAAGGCTCCATACCGCAGTATCGAAAGTGTTGGTCCAAAAGCAATCTACAGAGGGGGGTTGAATTAGGTTGTTTAAAAACTAATTGCAACTATTAAGTGATAAAAACTTAAATGAGATGGAAGCAATATAATTGAAGATCAAAGAAATAAATAGACAAGTAAAAAGATAGATGAATAATGAGATTTAGAAAAATCAAACCAAACTCCCAAGTTTCACAAGTTTGGATGCAATTTCACTACTTTGTCTCTTCAATGTAAGTGAGACAATAATGTTTTTGTACACCAAGTAGGATCACTCTTGATCACACTAATTATCTTTAGTTGAGCCAAAAGTTTTACACACAACCTTACTTTTATAGAAAAATTTCTAAAATTGTGCTCCTTTTCAAAATTGTTCTTTTTTTATGCCAATTTCAAATGTTGTTTCCGGGTGAGCGGAACTCGCATTCAGAGAATGCGAGTTCCCAGACCTCGCATTCACCGAATGCGAGGTCAGTCGGGCCTTTTATTCTGCGAGGCCAGCTTTGGCCTCGCAGAATAATTCCAACTCCCTCAAATTTTCTGCACAAACCCCTCCTCCTCAAAATTTCTGCAGAAATTTCTCCTCCTCCTCCTCTTCCTCCGCCTCCTACTTGTCCTTCATTCCACCACCATCTATTTTTCCTCCCCTCTACAACAATCACCACCTCCATTCCACCACTACCACCACCACCACCACCACCACCACCACCACCACAACCACTGCCACCGCTACCCACCACCAACATATTTTAGGTAAATTAAAGTTTTTTATGGAGTCCAATAATTTTAATTTATTTATTTTTTTAATTTTGTTTAAATAATTAATTTTGTTAATATAAATGTTTTAGAAATATATTTTGTGTTGGTAGCTTATATTTTTTATGTTTTTGTATTTTAGTTTAATAATATGCTGCTTTGATTATATCTCCTTTTTTGTTTGAATATTTAGAGAGAATGGTCTTTGGCTCAGGATATATGTTGTAGGTTTGGTTTCTGTTGATTGCGGTGAAATTTGTGGTTATGTTGTTTGT
The DNA here is from genome assembly GCA_025175665.1 of Cinchona pubescens. Taxonomy (NCBI): domain Eukaryota; kingdom Viridiplantae; phylum Streptophyta; class Magnoliopsida; order Gentianales; family Rubiaceae; genus Cinchona; species Cinchona pubescens. The sequence continues at coordinate 5,971,408 of JANKKI010000123.1, read as the reverse complement.
TATACTGTCCAAATTGTGGGATGTTATTGCATTTTTTGTAGTCCTTGTCGGGCATATATTACTCGTAACCCTTGCCGGATTATTGCATTGGTTGTAATCCTTGTCGGGCATGTATTACTTGTAAGTGTTGCCGATTTGTTGTGTTGTTTGTAACCCTTATCGGTATGACCGGCAGCAGAGGGAATCTTGAAGATATAGAGGAACTCTGTCAAATTTTTTTTTAAAAAAAAAACATATTCCGTATCCAAAAATGGGGTCTAAACATGTTCCATCCTTACAGGAAAATGACATTTGATAGACCTCGTCACATTCTCCTTTATTGGGGAGGAGAAATAACCTATGAAGGCGGTACTATGTCCTACCGGCCAATGGTGAGCAAGAAACTATTCCGAATAAAGCAACGGATTAGGTTTGTTGAGTTAGTTGACAAGATATACGAATTCATAGAGGTTGATAGGGAGCAACTGAAATTGAATATTTTGTACAGGCATATAGTTAGTCGTGGTGTTTACTCTGGCATTCCATTGACAGATGATGATGGTATGGATGGTATTTTTTATTTGTTTGATGCCGATCCTACTTTTTGTGCTGAGTTGTTTATCGAGACAGAGGAAATTCCCCACGTACATGTAAGCAACAATGTAGGGGTGTATGGTATGGGGCCAATGATGTCTCTCATGCATTCGACCATGGACGACCAGCCGCTACAGTCCAATGCGCAGAGTCTCTGTGAACATCCGTGGTCGTTTGAGTTTTACAACCCAACTTGTTCATTTTCAATGTCAAACTCAATGCAATCTGATCAAGCTATTGGCGAGCAGTGTAATAGAGACACCACAGCAGGTGAAGGCCCAAGTACCATGCAATATCAACATATGGAGAAAGGTCTCGTAGATTAGCTGCCGGAGATTGCGATTGGAGTATTCGGGTACGTGGAAATGAATCTCTTACTGTGTGGAAGGTCACAAAATGGGTAAAAGATCACGTATGTCTCGGTGAAATATTCGGTAACAACAACAGAAATCTTACAATAATATCTACAGTCATTGCTAACTAAATTATGCACTTAATTGAAAATGATCCTGGGCACAAGGTCAAACAAATTCAGGCATATGTTAAGAACAGTTTCAAGGTTGACATCACTTACAAGAAAGCTTGGTATGCTCGCAGGAAAACAATTGTGCTTGCATATGGAAGTTGGGCATCTAATTTTCAACAATTACCCCAATACGTTGCAGAAGTACTACGCTCCAATCCCCAAACTGTGGTGCAATGGCTACATCATCCCAACAGTAGCGAGGTTGTGAAAATTTTCAAATACATCTTTTGGGCATTTCGACCATCGATTGATGCATTCCATATGTGTAGACCTGTCCTATGTGTTGATGGCACGCATCTACGAGGGGAGTATCGAGGTAAATTACTTATTGCCGTTGCTTTGGATGCTAACAATCAGATTTTACCTGTTGCTTATGCAATTGTTGATGAGGAAACAATACAAAGTTGGGGTTGGTTCATGGAGCAGTTGAGACACCATGTTTCGTACGTGACTTGGAGACTGTTTGCATAATATCTGACCGGCATCGTGGCATTGTGCATGCTATGAGTGAGTCCCCTTTATGGCAGGAACCATTTGCATATCATAGATTCTGTCTGCTCCACGTTCGGAGTAATTTGATGACCAAATACAAGAATGTAGAAGTGAAGAAGTTGTGTTGGTCTCTTGGTGTCAAGTTACAGAGGCGGAAATGGAATAAGCACCAACAAACGATACAGCTGCAACATCCAGAGGCTTGGAGATATCTGGCAGATATTGGGCTTGACCGTTGGTGCCTTGCTCACGATGGAAATCGTAGGTGGGGAATACATGGTACAAATTCTTCTGAGAGCTACAACAACGTGTTGCACGGAGTTAGACTACTTTCGATAAAGGCTATAATTGATAGTAAGTTCCATCGTTGCGTAAAACTATTTGTTGATAATATTACACGGGGTGCACACTGTCGCACATCAATTACACCAAAGAATTGGAAAAGGTTGTTGTCTGTGACAACGCAGACAAAAAAGGTGCAGGACACACAGTCATGGTTTTTGATCAGTCTACTGGTGTGTATCGAATTAAACACCTCGTCGTGTGACTGGTCGTGGTGGCAATGTACAAATTGTCAATTATGTACAGCAGACATGTACCTGTGGTAAGTGGCAAATGTATAGGTTTCCATGTTCGCATGCTTTGGCAGTTTGCAAGCATAAGGGTGATGAACCAACCCGACTGCTTGCAGACCATTACACCACTCGCATATATTGAGACCAGTACAGCATCCACAATCTAATCCAGATGAGTTGCCTCATATTCATTGGCAGTTATGTGGTGATGACAATATGTTCCTTGAACACCAGGCAGGTCGTGTACGTGCGAGGCGCATACGAAACGAGATGGATATTAGGGATCGCCGTGAAGCTAGAAAATGTACGAATTGTCTTGAACCGGGACATAATCGCAGGGGTTGCCCTTCGCTACAACAATGATTTGTCTTTGTATTGTGTTGTCTACGTACTCACGTATTGTATTCTATGAATGTAGTTTGTTTTTAATGTATTCGTTTATCAAAAAATATTGTATTATCAAAAAATGTTTGTCTGATCATTGATCACTATCAAAACATATTGTACAATCATTCATTCTTTTCATGATTATTTGTTTAGGTATGGAAGATCAGTCGCGAGAGCTTGTTCATCCTGGACCATATATAGATGATATTATATCACCTACGATGCCGCATAGGGCTAGATCTATTTTTGATGGTCTTATCGATGATTCCACACTACAGGTTAAGCGTTGTGATGGGACTTTTTGGGATCACATGCCTATACCGGTGCGGGTATGGCATTATATTTGTTTGGCAGGTTCGAGGGCATCGCATCTTTAGGACGTATTTCAGTGGATCATGCTTTGATCACCAGTCTTGTGGAGCGATGGTGACCTGAGACACATTCTTTTTATCTGCCCATTGGAGAGGCCACCATCACGTTACAGGATGTAGAGGTACTGTGGGGTTTACACATTGACGGTCTCCCCGCTCATGAAGGGTAGAGACACTACTCATTCTACAGATGCTTGGAGCCAATTATGCATGGAGTTATTGGGTTTCATGCCTGCCAGATCAGACATTGACGGTGGTCATTTGAAAGTTGGATGTTTGTCCGCTGTATTAGATCGTCCGCTTCCCGATGATGAGACTGATGACATGTGTCGGCAGATGGCACGTACATACTTACTTGTACTTATTGGAGGCATTTTATTTCCACACAATTCAGGCAATAAAGTGCCACTACTGTATCTTCAGTTGCTTAGGGACTTGGAGACTATGGGCCGTTATAGTTGGGGATCAGCAGTTTTAGGCACACTGTATCACAGTTTGTGTGATGCCACTTCACCCACAGCTAGAAATATTTGCGGACCAGTACTATTAGTACAGGTATATTTCAGTACTTTATATTCATATATTTTATATTTGAGTACTTTATATTCATTTATTTGTATACAGTTATGGGCTTAGGAACGCATGCCGACACTGCGTAGGATGGCCTATCCGGTTAGAGCCCGCACAGGAGCATCACGGAGCATATGGATCTCGGTACATATGTTTTGTTGAACTGTTTAATTAAACATGTTAACATTAGATTTGATATTTATTAATTTTTTTTGCAGGTGGGATGTTGGATTTGATCTGCGCAATGCTCCTCGTCATGTTTTATCTATTTTTTGAGATCAGTTACATACTTTGCGACCCAATGAGGTACATCCGTCGATTACATTTCTTTGGCACATTGTCATCCTCGAATTTCATTTATTTACTAACTTTTTGTTGACTTCTTTGGTATTAGTTTATATGGCAGCCATTTTCTGATGAGCTACTTGATATGCTTCCCCATTACTGCACTACTGGTCGTGACATATGGCGTGCAGTTACTTATTTGATATGTTGGGAGATCGTGGAATGTTATCTCCCTCATCGGGTTATGCGACAGTTCGGTTTGCACCAACCCATACCAGATCAGAGATTGATTGGTAATCAAGGTGCACTTCATTTCAGATAGACCGCCGTGGTCGGGCGAACAATGATTGGGAGTTGACCCACCGGCAATATATAGATATTTGGGGCGCAAGAACGGATACAGATGAGGTTGGTCTCCCATGTGTTGATACTACACATGCATCGGGTGATTACATGCAATGGTACCGAGCGAGGACGGTGATGTACATATCCAATCCTAGTCAACGCCCTACTTTTGCAGAAGACTACCTCGGCGATGGTGCACGTGCAGATTATCTTGTAAGTAATTATTCATTTTTTCTTATTGTTTTTCTTTTTCAAATTACTTCAGTAAAACTAATTTCAACTTTCATGGTAGATGGATTCCATGGCTAGATTGTACTACATGTCGTTAGACAACATGACTGATGACGATACTCCGGATAGTAGTACATGGGCACAGATAAGACATTTCGCTTCTCAAGCACTACATGCAGTAGGTGAATCTACTCATCTTGATCTTCGGCCTCCGCCAGTTCCTGTTTACATTCGACATCCCACATGTGTGCTAAATCCACATAGAGTAGAGTGGGCTCCGTGGGGAGGCGGGCAACACGGCGGTGGTCGTACACGTCGTCGACGTCGTCGAGTCCATCCCCATGACCCCATGTCGATGCTGGATCCCCTCATGTTAACATACCATTCGAGGGTGACACTTCACACATACTTTTGCCAATGCGCACTCCGGTGGGACCATCATCTTTCGGACAGTCGTCCACTGGGCCTGATCCAGAACATACTGGTCCAACCGTTTCAGATGAAGAACATGAACACGAACAAAGCATACCTTCGCAGGCAGAAATTGCTCACCATACTCAACAGCAAGACACTCCTTTATTTTATGTCCGTCGATCAAAAAGGGTGCCTAAACCTAGAGAGTGTGGTACGGGCGGGAGATTTGGAGATCATGGACATTGACATTTGTTATTACTTCTCGCAATTATGTGTGATTGATGTCCGTTATTTGTATATCATTGTTTTCCCGAGTCGGGTGCTTTTTTATTGTTAGTAGGTTTGTAATTTATTACAAATTTTATGTTTTTTAGCCCTTGTCGGGCTTTTATGGATGTTTGTTGCCCTTGTTGGGTTTGGTTGTTGGTAGGGAGAATGTTCGTAAAATAGGGGAGGTTATGTCAAAATTTTATCAAAAAATATGATAAATTAATAAATTTGCGGGTTTACACATTTCATTCGCGTACTATTTCATTAATGTTATAGTTTATGGTTTAAAGATAATGGTTTACTATTCCTAAATATCGTACTATTTCGGTAATGTTATAGTATATAATTTACGATTTAGTATTTAAATGATTTTATCTTACAGTCAAATCCTTCTTTAATTAACAAAAATATCAAACATTTTTCTATTTTTGTAATAGTTCAAAATTTCCCTTCGCAATATACATATTCAAATTTGTAAAATTTAAAATATATATATATATATATATATTGCCAGACCTCGCATTTGCTAAATGCGAGGTATAAAACTATTTTTTTTTTCAAAATAGTTGTATCACCTCGCATTTCAAAAATGCGAGGTATATATCTCAATTTTTTAAAAAAATATATATATATATTCAGACCTCGCATTCGGTGAAGCGAGGTCTGGGAAAATATATATATTTTTTTTATTTTTAAAAATCAATATTGAGCTCGCATTCAGGGAATGCAAGTTCCGCTCGCCTGGAAACAACATTTGAAATTGGCATAAAAAAGAACAATTTTAAAAAGGAGCACAATTTTAGAAATTTTTCTACTTTTATATAATAATTATCTCCCAACTCTTTACAATTGAAGATCACTTACTTTAACACTTTGTTAAAGCAACACTATGGAAAGCCTATTTTTATTCAAATAGCTTTTATAGATGCTTGTATTCAATGTAAAAGTTGTTCTTCATAAACTTAGATTGGTTGGCATTTATAGATATAATAAAACAGTTTCCAACCATTTCCCAATGGCTAAATAATAAATGCTAAGAAACTAGCCGTTATAGGTTTCAAACGTCTGAGGTCCTTTCTGAGCGTCCGATCAAGTGTCTAATCAACGATAACATGAAGTCAAGTTGAAATCTACGTTTGGATGGCCGAGGTTGTGTTCGTTCTAATGTCCAAAGCTGGTAGGTAATGGAGTCAGCTCCTCGGACAGCGCAGTGCATCCGGAAAGTTTAATGCTATCCAAGTGTTGATCTACCTTCGGACGGTCAGGTGTGTCCAATAGAATTTCCTTCGAACGATATTGAGCGTCCGTTGTCAATACCTCCAAATCCTTGCTCTCTGCCTGACTTTTCGGATGGTGTATTGCATTTGAGAAATTCTTGTTCGAATGAATTTCTACGTCCAAGAAATTTAGTCCCATTCAGACGATGTTAAGCGTCCGAAACTCTTCCATTTCGAACGATGTGCAGCGTTCAAAAATCCTGTTGTGTCAGATATAGCAAAATTCCTACACAACTCATGTTCAAACCAATAGATTGTATTTATCATCAGCAAAACTAGGATTGTTGGTCAACAATCTCCCCCTTTTTGATGATGACAAATCACAGAGTAACCAATCATAACCAACCATAGTATATTTGTCATATCTCAAACAATCAATCAAGCAACCACATTTCTCCTTTGATTTGGCATCATCAAGACAAAACAAGTGAAAAGATCCCCCTAAGATAATGCTCCCCCTTACTCAAACCACGAGAAACAAGTGCAAGCAATAAATGATAAAACGTAGTTAAAATGAACATCATTAACAGAAAAAATAGTAACAAGTTCATCAATAACAAGAAATTACATCAACAACCAAGTTCAACTAACCAAATTCAAACTAAACAAATGTAACCTAAAAGATATAAACTAGGAGGTGCAATCTAAATTATTTTTCTTCTTTGATTGCTCCTCGGGTTTTTGCCTTTTTGTGGGCAAATCATCATCTGTAGTCTTCTTGTCGTGCTCGCTGGCCCCTTGAGTATCACGGTGCTGCATGATGTTATTAAACGTGTCATCAACATCTTCATCATCATCAGTATTAGCGCTTGGAATAGTAGCGTTCCAAGGATTTGATGCACCAATTGGATCTTCATGGGCTTCTTGCTCAGGGTTGGAATGTTCGATATCTTCAATGTTATCATCGTCACTATAAGAGGAAGACTCAAGAGTATACTGGGACTGAATGTTGGCAAATTAGACTTGAGCGGAGGCAGATATACCTAAACTTAAGGCTTCCTGGAGGATAGTCTGCTTGGTTTCCAACCTCTTTAATTTCTGAAGGGTTAGACACTAAAAAGTAGTAATTTGATTTCCTAGATTGGTGAAAATGGTGCACAATTGTGAAATGAAGGTTCAGAAGAGGATATTTGTGAAGAATGGATTTGTAGAGGTGTCGATGAAGAGGGTTGAGGAGGAATAGGATGAGGAACCTGAACTCGAGGCATGATCCTTTGATTTTTCAATTTCATATTCAACTTTAGTAAACTATTTTTGTTTAAAAAAATGCAATCCTTTTCATTCAATGTAAGCTTTATTAAAATATGGGGATATTTTTTTGGCTAGGGAAGGGAATGTCAAAATGATCAAAAACTTTGGTTAAAAATTTTCCAAATTTGGGATGTTCCTCCGAGTATTAGTCAGGAACAATTCCCACAAGAAGCAAAAACAAATATCCAAAGTCAAGGTGAATTCCTTTAAAAACACAATAAAACAAGTACAATTGCATTTTTTCTAGCTCAGTATGATGTCCATTAGTTGGTAATAGCAGGTTTGTAACCAATGCGTACAAAATATTGAGTTCAGGACTAAGTAAAGTGGTTTTGGCTTCCAAATCCTATTTGAAATCAACATCAAAAATTTGTTTCACTTCCTCGACATCAAATCGAGTGTCAATAGCAAGTCATTTATCCAGGAAAAAAAAGTATGAAACTTCATCGAAAGGAAGAACATCACACTCAAAAATCAAATTAATTATATTGAAATTAAACTCAAGGTTAATGTGATTCACACGAGACACTAAGGTTCGAACAGTTGAATCTTTGCGAAGATTTGCAGTAAACTATAAAACCATGTAGTGATACACAGGCAAGTCAAAATGAATTAAATTCCCCCATTTTTGTCTTTTTCAAAACGTTCCTTAACAAAAGATAAATTTAATTCATCAAGCATGCCTTGGGAAACAGGACGTTGCATAATAATGGATTTACTAAGCAAGGATGCATACCTTTCAGTTGCCTTAGCATCAATGAATTTGGGCAAGGTGGGATTTGGAGTGGGTGGAGGATTCGTTGAAGTTGGCCTTGTGCTGGAGCCTTCCCCTTCGATTTCTTTCCTCTGGTGCTGGTTGAAGACCCCCTACGTGATCGAACCATCTTGAATTAGAGGAAAGGATTAGAGAGTGTGAAAAAGGGGTTGAAGAGATTTTAAGGAATTGGAAGGAAAAATGTGTTAATAAGGTAAAAAAGGGTTAAGAGAAAATTAGTGAAGGGATGGGAAGATGATTTGTTGAAGGAATTTTGGAGAGAATGAGTCAAATTGAAGGAATTGAAAGAAATTCACCTTTTTCGCCAAAGCAAGGGTTTAGTGGAAGGAGAATGTCCGAAAAGAGGAAAGCGAAAGGTTCAACGAGTGTAATACAGTTGTTCGGAAGTCCAAATGATTGATATATGTCTGAATGCACGTCTGATCCTTGAAGAACGGATGGGCAAATGCATCTGAAAGGCTGTCAGACGGTTGTGATTATCTGAAATATTTTCCAGAGAGTTTGGGGGTATAGATGAAGAGTTCAGACAAAAAGGAGCATCCGAGATCAAAAATTCAAAAACCAAAGAGTTCGGACAGATATGTTCGTCCGACAACATAGAGTTTAGGACGCACATTAGAGTCTGAAAGCACAACTAATATAATTTTAAAAGTAGAAACACTCAAACAAGCTCTGAGATATTCAAAACGATCCAAAGGTAAAGCTTTAGTAAAAATATCAACCAATTGATCTTTAGTGCAAATAAATTCAATACAAATTTCCTTTTTGCAAACAAGATCTCTTATGAAATGATACTTGACATCAATATGTTTTGTTCTATAATGCATAATAGAATTTTTTGTGAGTTGATTGCATGAGTATTATCGCATCTAAATCAATAGGCACACAATAAAAAATAACACTAAAATCTTTCAAAGTATGTTTCATTCAAAGAAATTGAGCACAACAATTTTCCGCAGCAATATATTCGGCTTCTGCCGTAGACAGAAAAATACAACTTTGTTCCTTGCTAAACCAAGACACTAAACAATTACCCAAAAAATGACATATACCACTAGTACTTTTTCTATCAATTTTACAACCGGCAAAGTCGATATCCGAGTAACTAGTCAAATCAAAACTAGTGGTGTCACGCCCCAAAAACGGGACCGTAACACGCCGCGCTAATGGTACACCGGTCCAAAGCGCAAGGCACAAACGAACAGAGCAACAAACTTAACCACAATGTAATAGAACCATCAAACCATTTCTTAACTATAAAACCGAATATTTCATTTTACACAAAAATACGAATTACAAAATTTCTTCTTAGTACAAAAGATGCTACAACAAAAACAAAGTTCATAAATACAAAACCTATCTAATACACTATAAGAGACAGGGAAACAAAAGAGGAGCTTGGTTCTTTATCCGCAGAGTCCTACCAGTAATGTGGAATCTGGAGAAAATCTAAAGCTGCTAACGCGGTGGAGAGTCCAAAAACGAGCACCTAATCTGAAAAATTGTAATCACGTGGGGTGAGCATAACTAGCTCAGTGGATATCATAAAAGCTCTTCAAATGGGGCCAAGTGTTTCGATACAAAGAAAACATAAAGATAATAACATTTGCGAAAACCATAGTCATAAAGCAGTTTCTAAAATGTCTCATGCCATTTAAACGTCAATAAACCATAATCATAAGTAGTTTCTAAAATGTATCATGCCATTAAAACGTCAGGCATGTCCAAAACATAGCCAAAAAGATCCAAACATTACAAAACATCGTATGCTTTTCCAAAACATAGCCAAAAAGATCCAATCATTTCAAAATATAGTATGCTAAAGATTATGAATATTTAGCATGAGTATCTTTTAGCATGAGTATCTTTTAGGCTCCAAGGTATAACCTACAGTACTAGCCAGATCTAGTAATCTACCACACCTACTAGTCTGACCGGGAGGTCAAGTTATCCCATCACAAGACCCTCAAAGAAATAGTTCATCACATTCACACCTTGACTTTGGATATGTTTGGTTTTTGCACTTGTGTCAAACATTTCCAAATACATCCAAAATTATATACCTCGGTCACCTATGAGCCAAAACAGTCATAAAATGCTTTCATATCAAAAGAGTTTGCAAATATATCAATTGATTAACATAAAATAGCTTGGTCCCGATTTCATATATAATAATTCCAAAACTTGGTAAAAGTGCAGTTCCAAACATCATACACATTTTAAAATCCATCCAAACATATTTCGAAAGTCGTTAAACAAAATACAAGTGGAAGAGGGTCTATGTTACCCACAAATCCATCCAAACATATTTCGAAAGTTGTTAAACAGGATGGATTTTTGAAAGTGCAAGTGGAAGAGAATCTATGTTACCCACAAATCCATCCAAACATATTTCGAAAGTTGTTAAACAAAGTGCAAGTGGAAGAGAATCTAGTTACCCACAAATCCATCCAAACATATTTCGAAAGTTGTTAAACAAAGTGCAAGTGGAAGAGAATCTATGTTACCCACAAATCCATCCAAACATATTTCGAAAGTTGTTAAACAAAGTGCAAGTGGAAGAGAATCTATGTTACCCACCTATCAAAGCAAAAACTGCACAAAAGATCACTGAATGCGATCGCCAGCGGTAGGTGGCGTGGTACCTAAAATAGATATAAGAGGACTCTTAGAAAAGATGTAGAAGTTAAAGAATGACTAGGGAAGCGAAAACGATACGAAACGATAGAAAACGACACCAAGATTCTCTTCCCCTTGCACTTTGTTTAACAACTTTCGAAATATGGAATCATTTGACCTGTCTCTTATACACATCTAGATGTGTATAAGAGACAGATAGAGTCGTGCATAATCTAGATGTCTATAAGCTCAGTTTTCCGAAAAAACCGAAAACTTCGCCTCCCTAGGCTATAAGTAGGTTATCCTCCCCGCCAACAAAATCCAATTCCAAGGTATTCAAGGGACCTTGGTCATAACCCAACTCAAAACAACATATACAACCAACCAACAAAATCCATTTCCAAGGTATTCAAGGGACCTTGGTTACAACCCAACTCAAAACAACATATTCAACCAACAAAATCCATAAACGGAAAGATTCACCGGAGCAATAGCCGGGACTATATCAATAGCATTCCACAACAATGGAAAACACCTAAAACCATCAAAAGATCATTAAAGACCCTTTAAACATAACCAATTATCCAAATTATCCTAGTTGCGCCAAACTTCCGCTTACTTACAAAATGAAGGGAAATCAATTCTACTTGGTTTCAAGTCTCAATTCCTATCCAAACTAACCTTAAAACACTCTTAAATCATCATTACAAGCATAGACATAAGCATTCATAGCATAGTTTCATAACATTCTAGGCTCATATGGAAGACAAAACCCTAACTCATAATCTTAAAATTTGTAATCTAACCATGGAAAGTTGTTAAAAATCAACCCCAATCACTTCCCAACCTCCAAAACACTAAAAACAACCCATAACATACATAAATCACAACTTATAAGGCTGCAAAGAGGGTTTTCTCAGCCATAAATAATCGTACAAAACTTGAAATTAAAGCTTAAATCATAAAGCCCATAAGCCATAAATGCTAAAATACATAAAATCTTACCTTCCAAGTGATTTCTACTTGAAATCCAAGAAAATTTTTGAGGGAAAAATGAAGGAGAAGAGTCGGCCAGCAGCAAGGAAAAAATGAGGAAAAATAAAGCAAGAAGAAGGCTTAAAAAGAAATTCCAAAGTTGACCAAATAGTACCCCATTGACCAAATAGTCTCCAAGTTGACTATTTGACCCAAAAACTAATTTTTTGCTACTAAATTAACATTATAAATCAGCCATCTTACAACACTTTGTGTCACACACCACAATGCACTAATTACACTTAATCCAACTTTTGACCCGTTTAACCGCCGATACCGAAATCGCGTAAATCGAAAAATTTGCCGAATTAAAAAACGAATAAGTTGAAGTACTTTATGACTATTTATAATATGAAAAACATTTTAACCCAGTTAAAATCAAAGAACAAGACTATTAAAATACTGGGTTTCACAAGTGGATTTAGGATACCAAAGACCATAATTCAATGTCCCTTTCAAGTATCTAAAAATTCTTTTGACAGTAATTAAGTGTGATTCTTTAGGACAAGATTGAATCTAGCACAAAGACAAAAGGCAAACATAATATCTAGTCTACTTGCTGGTTAAGTAAATTGGGCTTCCGATCATACCTCTATAGTGTTTTTCATCAACACTATTACTTTCTTCATCTTTGTCAAGTTTTGTTGAGGTACACATTGGTGTTCCAACTTGTTTACAATCCTCTATTCCAGAGCACTTGAGTAACTCCTTTGTGTACTCGATTTGTGCGATGAAAGTTTCCTTCTTTGTTTGGTGAATTTGAAGTCCGAGGAAGAATTGTAATTCTCCCATCATACTTATTTCAAATTCTTTTTGCATCAAACAAGAGAATTCCTTGCACAAACTTTCATTAGTTGCTCCAAAAATAATATCATCAACATAAATTTGAACAACCAACAAATCATTATAACTAATTTTGGTGAAAATAGTAGTATCAACAACACCCATTTTAAAATCATTTTCAATAAAAAAAACTACTTAATCTTTCATACCAAGCTCTAGGAGCTTGTTTCAACCCATACAAAGCCTTTGATAGTTTAATGGTGTTATTTTTTAGTTCATGTTTAGTGGTGTTATTTTTTAGTTCATTTTTGTCTTAGAATAGTTTATGTATGTTTGTAAATATGTGTTATTGACTATTGAATGGAAAAATAGTGACTATGGTACCAGATGATGATAATTGACTTGTAAAAACCTATGGTTGTTATATTCTAATTCAGGCATTTCAAATTTTAGTGTATGTTGTGTTAGTTCTTTTGTGACCAAAATACTTCAAGACCCATGAATTACTAAATTCAAAAAGTGTGAGGGAATCATGTTTTTAAATCGATTAGAAATATGTTTTGTTTATTTTCAAAAATATTTTGATTAGTTAGCATATCTTTTGGAAAAATATGTTTAAGTAGATTGAAAATGAATTAGGCCATTTAGATTATTGTATAGTGGAGTTTTATTCTATCTTGTGAGTGATTAATTTAGATATGATTTTAGGTACATTTTACTCCTCTTCCTTGACTTAGGGGGCGCTAAAAAAATATTTTACTCTTTCGAATAAGGCAAGTACGTGGTTCTGCCATCACAAATGTTGTTTCTCTATTATATACCATTAGAGTACAAAATAAGGTAATACAAGATTTTGTCATCACAAATGTTATTTTTCTGAAATGGCCATTAGAATTGCTTTTTAAAATAAGCGAGAAGAAGCAAAATTTTCAAAATGAGCCTTTATATTTTTAGTATACCAATAAGTTGAGGAGTCAATGTTTGTAATACCCATTATTGATATCAATCTAAACACTTTCAACTAGATTATTACTCCCATTTGTATGTGACATGTGCAGTCTTAATGATCCTTCTGCTTCCAAGTTATTTATCGAGATGATTTAAAGAACTTTAATCCTTTTGAATTGAACAAAACATGTTTTGTCTGAATTGATAAGTTTTTTTAAAACCTTTTTGACTGCAGATAATGCGTTGTAATTTGAAAGTTTTTTGTTCATAATTGAACATTTTCTTTGGGAAAGTTGAAAATTTTGAAACGACTAGTTTGAATGTATCAATTGTTATATGTTATTTGAAATCCTTTGAGAGGTTACTTAACAATTCAAAGTACACCTATTTGTCACCTTTTGTGCTGTTATCTTGGTAGTGTTTTTCTTGTCTACGTATTTTGTGTGATTTTCTTTCTTGTTTTATTCAAGACTAGCAAAATATTAAATTTGGGATGATAGTATGTGTGTTAACTCTAGAAAACTGGCGTTAGATACTAGAGTTATTTTGCTTCTTTACTCTAGTATTTTGTTGGTTTTATCCGGATATTAGAGTCTTTTTGTGTATTTTTGTCTAGTTTTATTGATTTTAGTGTAATTTGCATTAGCAATTTGTAAATATTATGCTATTAGATTAATTTTAGATAATTATAGTAAAATCTTGTTACTTATTAAGTTTATATTTATGGTAATTTGCAGGTTTATATTAAAAGGATTTGATCTTAAAGAATGAAGAAAAATTCAAGGAGCAATGTGCAAAAGAAGAAATCAAAACTTTGCAAGAAAAAGACTTCACACCGCTGTATTGAAAGTTTTATAGAAATCGATATCGTGATATCAAGACAGTTATCAAAGGTAAAATTAGGCTCAATGCCGCAGTATCAATCCTAGTACTAAATTCGATACCACAGTTCGAGTTTTTTGGTAGGCGCATAGATTGTTGCCACTTAGAATCTTTTAACTTGAGAACTATCTGGTACCTGAAGATGGCTACCTTTTAAATCTAGTCTTGTGTACTACCATCAAACATAGAGTGTAGGTATAGATAGTTTTTAGCAGTGGATTAGTTGAGTAACCTTTATGGCTCTCCATGTATTTAGTTTAATACAAAATTCTTTCTTAATTTCAATTAAATCTCCTTTTTAATTTCTTGCAAGTTTTAATCCTTCTTAGTTAATTTTAATGGGCTTTCCGTTAGGTTGGAGCAGATATAAAAATTACTAGTTTTCAACTTATATTTCTTGCAATCCAAGTAAAGTAAAATTCTAATTTTCTTAAAATTCTACTTTTGTTCTTGCTATTTGGATGTTTTCTTAGTTTAATCTTTATTTTCATGTCTTAAATCTTACTAGAATATAGTGGGTTATTTTTTTAGCTAACCACCAATTGGTGGGGGCCATTATTTCTAAATTTTATTAATTTATTAAAATACTTACAAGGAGGGGAACATAAAACTAAAACCTTCTAGAGTATAGATTTTTTAAATTCAAAACCTAACCCTAGTCTATCTTTTGATTCTAAAGTGTTTACATCCATCGCTATCTACACTGGCTATAGATTTAGCATAAGGAAGTAAATTTGTATGATCAAAGATCATATTACAATTGTTGTTACAACCCCAGTTTGCTAAGAAGTCTGCTAATAGCACAGCTTCTGTATATGTATGATTTTGAGTAGTATTCATCTTGTAAATGATGTGAAAACATTGATGCATTATATTACGAATCCTCCAAGGTATGCTAATTGATTTGTGATAATAGTGAGCTTTCTTTAAAATTTCGTTTCAATTTAAAAATTCTTAGTTTTAATCTCTTTTTCTTGTCATTCTTAAAAATCCTAGTTTATTAAAAATGAAACTTTTTCAATTCTCCAGTTTAATTAATGTTTTCTTAGTTAAAATTAACTTTAATTACTTTTATGGTCTAATCATGCTTTCGTAGGATTAGTTAATTTACTGATAGTTTTAGTTGTTTAAATAAAGTAATATAGAAAATAATGTTATTAGTGTTAATTGTTTACTTAGCTTTCTTAGACTATATATATATATTTTGGCTTTGATGGGTTTAATCATGCTTTTTAGAGTAGAAATTAGTGGTAATTATTACTTTTTTTTAGAATAATCTATTTACTTGTTTTCTTAGTTTTAGTTGGGTAAATTAGTGGATATTAATTTCTTTCTTATTTATAAATCTTGGTAGTTAGTGACAAACTCCTTGATTATTTGTCTAAATAGCACAATGATCTTCTAAGGCTAGTAATTGCCGACACAATCTTTGTGGGAATGATATTCACTTATTACTAACTATAAACCTAATTCGTATCTGTACGAGTGTGAGAGTGAAGGTTAAGTATTGTGGAGTTTTTATTACTTGTGTTGATTGATTTTGCACTTACACCATCCGAACAATATCAAAGGCCAAATGCCTCGGCGAGTCCATTTAACTTCTACTCCATGTTGTGCATCGCCTCATCCTTCCACTGCAATTCCTCTCTAAGCTAATTGCACCTCAGCATCCCAATCTACTTGGAAGGTAGCTAAGGACTTAGCAGCTGACGAACTAGACCCACGAGCATAGGATCATGCCATCAGACCCATCCAGAAAATGCAGACATGCCTGACTTCACTGGCGGCCTCGGACCCATAACCGACTCTGGCAACCGATAATTGGGATGCTACATTAGTTGTTGGGTCCTCTACCTGCTGCCTCCACTCAACAAGTTGTCATCATGATAACTACCTTTTAAATTAATATATATTTTTTTGTAATAGTTATTCACAAAGATATCATCATAACTATTTTTTTTAAAAAAATTTGGGTAAAAAAATACATTTTATTATTAACACACACTTATTCTTTTATTTTATAGGAGTAGCATATCTTATTTTATTTGTCTATATGTTTATTTTTATAATATATTTTCAAGCGCAGTACAATACCATTAATTGAAAAAAAATCTAGTAATATCAGGACAATCCTTTTTAATTCATGGATGTATGTACTAGTATATTTTTTCAAGATTATTTCAACACTGTACTATACTACTACAAATTTATCACTCTGTTTTGCTAATTTATGTTTATTTTTCAATGGTTACATTATTTTATTTTTTGAAAACATGAAATTATATCATTTAAAAACTATTTTAAAATTTTAAAGTAAAAGTAAGCGGTTAATAATAAAGAGTACTTCAATGGCATAGTTAGGGTTGTAAACGGGTCGGATCCGGGTCGGATCTAGCATATCCAGACCCGGATCCGATTAATATAACCAGTTCGGATCCGGACGGGTCTACAAAAGTAGATCCATATTCGGATCCGTCGGGTCTTGTTGGATCCGGATCCGGGTCTGGATAATTTTTTTTTAAATTATATGTAAAACTATTACAACTTATCGAACTTTCTTTTTTTTTTTAATTATACAAAAGTATTGAGTTCATAATTACTATTTATACATGTATTTTATATTAAATATAAATTACATGAGTAATTTACACAACATATATGTATATATACATGATATAAAATAACATTAATATACAATAATTTTATTATATATTAAATATTTTAATCGGATCTGGATCTTAATCGGATAGAAACACCAAGATCCAGATCCGACCTGTTTATTATAATAGCTAAACGAGTCCGGATCGTATCTGAGTAATCAAAATTTATTATAGATCCAGACCCGAATAAATGGGTCTGGATCGGGTCGAGTCCGGATCTAGACCCGAACCATTGACAGGCCTAGCTATAGTTATCTTTTATCTGCTATTTTCAAGAAAAAATATAAAATAATAATATTATCAGAATATCTTACTAATTATCATCTTCATCAAGCCAGAGACACGACGAGGATAAATCATCCCAGATTCCTAGAACTATTCGTTTGGGATGACTTGTCACGGGATAATAAATCCATAAACTAAACATACGAATAGTTTTTTGTTCATGCTCAAGCGAACATGGGTGATTGAGTAATATTATGTGGTTAACGCTTTTGGGGCATCAGCCCTTTCTCAATCGACAGTTAGGTGATTTCTAAATTTTGGATAAAGTAATAATTGCCATGGGTTGAGTGAAAGCGAGAAATTGGTAAATCGATTACATCTTAATTAATCAATTATGGCTAAGAGATTAGGCAATTATACTGTTCTATATATCCATCCTGTTGAGCTGTTGGCCACAAGAAGCACGATGAATTGTTCTAGAAATTAGAGGTCCGAGATCAAATTCCTTAAAACAGTTAAAGGAAAAAGAATGAGTTTCAACAAAAATAAAGAAGTACTAAAGTAGCAAGAAGTAATGAGTAATAGAACAGTAGTAAGGTAAGTAATATAAGTTTATAATATCATTATATGTGAATTTAATTCTAATCAAATGGTAATATTTATCTCACCATGTATGAATTTTTGTGTTTCAATTGTATTTAATCCCACCCTTGTCAGCATTATGTAATTATATAAAAAAAGAAAAAAAGAAAACAGATATTAAGAACCACTTGTTGAGCGTTTGTTATTCAATCTATATTACTACGACTTAAATTTTAGGGATAATTTCATAAAATCTCCCTTGAACTTTAAACTAATATCATTTAGTGCGTCTGAATTTTAAAAAATATCACTTACTTTCCCTAATTCTATTTTGTTGTAACATTTTAGCCCAAATGCTTAAAAACTAATATAAGGAAAGAGAGAGTATTTTTCATTCCAATTTTACCCATAGTAACAAAATTTTAACTTATTAAAGTAGTTGAAGAAAAAAGAAAAGAAAATTAGAGAGGTATAAATATAATTATTAATAAATAACATTGGGTTAAAACTTAATTTTATTAATAAAAAAAAATATAACATTTTTTTTTATGTGTATAAATTTGTGATTTACTAAACAAAATAGCAACTTTTTCCTAGAATATGTAGTGTATTTCTATATCTTTTAAATTTTTGTTCAAAGTGACAAGCTTTCTAATATTATATACACACAAACACGCACATACGTACACACGTAAACATATTGATTTAAAAAATGATCAAACGTTCATTTTATGATTTTTCTTGATGTATGAGTTTATAATTTTTCAAATAAATATCAATCATATTCTTTTATTAAAATATATAGTGCTTTTCACGTTTCAATTTTTTTCAAATCGATACACAATAATATTACATGCACATACAATTTTGCAAATAAATTTACAAAAAAAAAAAAAAAACCAAATCCAACATACGTTTTATATTTTCCATTTCAAGTTTGTGATTTTGTAAACAAAATACAAGTATATTTATTTATTACATTACATTGTATGTTTTTACATATTCGAATCGATATAAACAACCACGTTAACACATACACATATTTTCCTAAATTAATTGATAAATTTTTTTATCTTTACTAACTTTTCTGATTCATGAGTTTTTGATTCTTTAAAAAAGTAGTAATTACAATTATTCTATTATAATATATATATAGTGTTTTTCTACGTGTATAGATTTTCATTCAATGATACACACAAAACAAATTAGTGTGCACGTAATTTTGTAATAATAAGTGGAGACAAAAAATTTGTTAGGATTCTAAGGGGTATTAAGCTAAATTCTTTTAAAAAAACCTTAAGAGTAGTTCTTGAAATTACCCATTTCTTTATATTGCTAATGCACTGAGAATACAAATATTGCTAAAGATGAGACCTAGTTATAAGAGAAGGAAGATAAGTAACATTTCTAAAAGTTCAGAAATGCTAAGTAATATTAGCATAAATCTCAAGAAAAATTTATTAAATTATTCCTAAATTTTAATACAGATTCAATCCATATTAGTATATTACTCCTATATTTTATCATAGACGATGGGTATACATAAAGGATGAAGTGAAGGTGAACGAGTTCGAGAAACGTGCGTAAGGTTGATTAAAATTGAAATTATAGTTTGGTTGCATTGAAATTGAAATTAATAATTAACTTTATCTACGAGTATTAATTGAAAGTTTATGCGCGTGGATGCAATTACCATTTTGGCGGCTTCTTCAAAAAAAGATGTACTTCGTTTAAGGTCAGTTGTAGATATTCAATACGGGAGTCAGAAAGCTACTATTGCTGTTCTTAACTTGCCATGGTGCTTTCTATAACCAAAATCTATTGGACATTCATAGGGCATCCGTTACGAAAGACGGACCAATTATTACTTTACTCTTTCAACATCAATGCATAACAAAGACGGTACCTCTCATATTCAGTCTGTTTAATCTTATGTAAAAACATAAACAAAATAAGCATTAAAGGAAATGCACAGAGCATCGAAGACACTCCCACTGCTACAAAATTGTAGCATTTATTTACAGCAGAAGGGGGAAAAAAATCAGGAAATAAGTTATGTGTGTACACTTTGTTAATACTAGCAAGTATATGTCAAATTGCAGAATGTTTACACAAAGGAAAAGAAGAAACTGATTTTACCGTAAAAGAAAGAGAAGGGTAAAAAGATAGACAGAGAAGCACATAGTTTTTGAAGGGAAGTAAAGATTTTGGCTACAATAAATTAACAGGTATACATTATAATGCAAGTAATAGGATCCAAATTAACACCCCGACCCTAGCAGAAATTCTTTCAGCAAATTGAAAATTAAGTTCAATCTTCAAACATGCTTCCATGTTCCATGAAAATCTATTTGCTTCCAGCTTAATTATATTCCAGAACTATGGTCCCTCGATGCCTGGATCATCCTAAAGATACTGGTTAAGAGCATTAAGAATCCACCAAGGCAGAAAAATAGAAATGAAGTGATATAACTAGCAGAAATGGAGTGCCAATCTGCATACAAATCATCCTAAAAGAGGTCCAATCATGCTCGACAAACACAAAGCAACAGAGCAAAGCAAAGGTGGTGTTTATGCAAACAGATCATGTTCAAATACATCAACACAAACAAGTAAATCTAATCAAACAGTAAGCCATGCGGCCTTATCTGTAGAAGTTTTGTAGCTTCAGTCGTTCAGATTCTGCAACATGTCACGCAACAACACCAACATGATAGTCATCCACACTGGGAACGTTAAACATATACTATACATCTCTATTTTAAGGAAATATAGATCCATGAACTTCCAGTAAGATACTTTATGCATCGACATACACTCCAATATTTTCTGGTACAAGGATCAGACCCACCAAAACCATAATAGAACAGGTACCAGTTGGCTGACAATGAAAGGATTGGCTCAATACTAGTGAATCCATAATGTTTGAAGTCATATAATTCATAGTAATATATGTAAGAGATAAAGGAAGGAATTACCCTTAAAAAGGTACGGAACTTTAGTCATCACTGGGAGGCCTTGACCTTCATTTTTCCATTATCTGCAGATTTACTGCTTAACTTATTTTCATAAGCTTCCAAACCAGTATTTTTCAATTGATCCTCATTAGGAAATAAGCATGGGAATTCTGATTCCACGTGGGATAGTATTTGCTTGTTCTCAGATTTTTGAGGCAAACTCTTGGTCAGCACGCTCATTGAACTAGAAGCTTTCCTTTCACAAGGGAGGAGATTTGCTGACAATTGCAGGTCAGGTGTCTCAACGAGTTTTCCTGAAAACTCTGAAGGCCTATGGAAAAGCAGATGAGCCACAGTGCGATCAATCGGGTTAGTTTCAGTCTCTACTTCAGACGTTTTTGGAAACCTGTGACAGAATAGAATTGGGGAACGTCAGTTTAAGAACACTCGACTCCAAAGCAAATTAGAAATTGCTTCAAGTATGTTCCCAAAACAATATCACTAATACTTTCTTTAAGAAAAGAACACCTCTCTTATCCAATAAGCATTGACACAGTAAAGTAGGAACACAATCAGGACACTGACACATGACTGGAAAGTAATTATTCTGATCCGTATCACTTAACATAATATTAGGCCTGATATCAGGAAGGAATGAAAAGCAATCACAATTAAAACCAAATACTGAACAATGACAGTTTGTGCCACTAATTTATTGAAAAATTGCATAAACTCATAGATTACACTGTAGTTTAAGTAATAAACAAATGATGACCTCATCACCACCATAATACAGAGTTCTACTGTGCATGGATCAATGTACACATATATAGAACTTTGTATCAGAGCCTCCTTTACAATGGTACGATGTCAGTTAACTAATACAAGGATATAAGAGTTTACATCTTTGACTAGACATTTTAATATTAACAATCCTTTCCAGTGTAGTAGCATGGTAATAGATTTGAGAATATCTTTATCGACCGGTCTATTCATGCTATATTCATGTCTCCAAGTAATGATATAAAGGATGAAAGAATGAAGATAATGGGTAAAGAATATGGACATAGTTGAAATATCCAAAGATCGATAATCAAGCATTAAACAATACAGCAGATTTAGCTAGTTGAGTTCCTTGAATATCCTGTGGTAACAATGTGGGATCAAGTGAAAAATATAAAATTGTTTTCACCCATTAAGAATTATTTGAGTTATTTGGCATGAAGTATGCAACCTACCAAGTACGACTCAAGCCAAAGATCAAGATGGCTTATTTTCCTACCTCAGTACATGTTGAAGTCATGCTTGCATACTACCGTCTTTGATTTGCTTGTGCCAATTTACAACACATGCATACAATCGAATTTTATATGTATTTTTTTTTTCTAGGAAAAGCATATTGATAAGATATGAACTGAATCCTTAGGTGGAGTTATACTTCAGACATACCTTTGGTTTTTCGAAGGAGTTGGGGTATTTTGGTAGACTTGATGAATTTTAGTTTTGCTAGTAACATTAATCTAGCGAGAATGTATTTTGAATCGATAGTTGTCCATTAATTGGGTAACAACCTTACAACCTATTGGATAACCTTACAACCTGTTGTTAAATTATCCACTATAGAGATATTCAGTCTATATGGATGAGAGGTGATTAGTGAAGACAAAGGTTAAATTACCTATCTTTGGATGATAAATTAAAATAAGGTATCATTACAGCAATATAGATTAGTCAAAAATAGATGAAAATTACAATATGTATTCTCACCTGTTATGAGTGTTAATTTCTTCTTTGCTTAGAACATCTCTGGTAATGTTGTTGCTACGCTAACTGCTTGTATCACTGGCATACAGCCTTTGAGTAGCACTTTTAGCCAGTCGGAACAGACTATCCCTGATGCAAAGCCTTATTCTCATGTCCAACTACAAGGAAATTTAGCGTAGACTCTACCCATTAGTAAGCAAGCCAACAAATACACAAGGAAAGAAATTCGTCAATCACTTTTGTTTTAACCTTTGCGACAATATCCTGAAGCTGATAAAGTACTGCCTCCTGGACTGAGCAATCATCAGGAGCCATATATAGTGTACTGGAATCATCTTGTTCTAGGGGTGAGTTTGGATCGAGAGAAGGAAGGGTTGACAGGTTTTCCTCAATTTCAAAATTTTCTCCTTCCATAACTGAATATTCAGTACATGCAACTTGATTGCCAAACTGCTGCTGTTGTTTCTGAATTGCAAGCATTGCTCTCATTTGCTGCCGCCTCCTTAGTTTTTCAATTTTCTCCTGAGGAGTCATTGTCAAAGATTTAAGGGGAGGATCAGTGGGCTGAAACAAGTTTGGTTCAAAGGATTCAAATTCCCAGGAGGAACTTCATAGCAGGAAAGTCTAGGCTGCTGGCCACCTTCTCCCGAGTCAAACCATGACAGAACAGGCATGCCAGTGTATTGCTTTGCTACATTGCCATGCATGAGAGAAGTAAAAAATGGACTGGAGAGATGCTTGTCCTGTGAAGACTCTGATCCTGATAGCTGTTTCTGCTGACTCAACACCAGAGACGAACTGGCTTCACACACATTTGGAGCATATGCGCTGTTGAATTGAAGAAATTGGTTTCCAGTTTGAGAACCATGTAAATTCTGCAAATGCCTGACTTCAGTTTTTTCAACTGATTTTTTCCGAACTTTCAACAACTCCTTTTGCCTGTTCCTCTGCACAGAATAAAACAATTACAACAACACTCTGATGTTCAAAAGTAAAAGGACAACAAAATGATCAGCATGGGAAAAGGATGTGGTAGTTTGTTCCAGGTCCACTACATGACTTTCACATATTATAGTTTTAAATAAGGATCTTAGGCTTGAGTGAGACTTAGCACATGGTTAAGATGGGTTCTTATTTACCTACCCTTCATAGACATAACAAAAGGTGAGCCACATATACTCTGCCCATTCAACATAGTGTTTGGTCATTGTATAATTTGCTCATGCTTATAATATAGAATATTCTGTCTATTATTTATAAGTAATTCTATCTTTTATCATTTGCTTAAATAGAAATTTCGACATCTGGATAGCAAACATTTAATAATCCAGGAGATTTACTTCAGAGAAATTGAGAAATGAAGAGACTTTAAACAAAAAAGAACCTCTTATCACACAATCAACATAATTTCAAAAACAATAGCACCTAGTTCATTAGGGAAATAAGTGTTAGATTATAGAATTCAGAGAAGCCTTAATATTGAATAGTTCACATAGAAAAATTGATCTAAAAAGGTCTTATGCAAACTAGCAATTTAAGAACATCTTATTATCTTCCTTCACACCATTTCCGATTCCAAGCTGGAGATTATACAAAAATTTGAATGTCAAATCTAGGAAAAGGAAAATGGTATTTGTGAGGTTGCTCATATACAGTAATCCAATCATGCAGGCTCTAAAATGTAGACCAATATGACGAAGTAAAACTATAAAGCTTCTTCATTATTGCTCCTTTAGCAAGGCAAATTCATTGGGAATTGTTAATTATGAAGCTTCTTCACGGTTGTTTCATCACATTGGTTATCACTCCATACCCCAAGAATTTTGTTATTCTGTTTTCTTAAAGAAATCCATATTGCAGAAGTGGAAGGGAGTTTTGTAGTCTTTAATACATAATACTTCTGAAAAGAAAAGACCTATTAGTCAATTTCACCTCACACAAGTAATGTAGATCAGATGAAAACATTCAACAATAAAGCAATTTGACCTTTAAATAGAAAAATATCACATGTATCTTGCAAATACAGCCAATAAGCGAATTTTCTCAAATTGGAGAGAGCAAAAATTAAAAAAAAAAAAATGAACGAAAATGTTACATTTGAGTCTAATAATGTTTTCTTCCTAGTAAGTTCTTGCATTAATATATGGATCAAAGACAGAAAGACTCGGACTGCACACTCCCAATCATATTTCTTTGTGCAGCATTTTATATAAAATGTGGTATATTTCTTATCCCTTTTTTGGTGATGAAAAATGTAGTCAATGTCTGTTTAGATGAAATTTCAAGTCCCAACACCATTAGAAGAGTGTAAGAAACAAAATGATATGCAACTGCATTTCCAAATACACTCGGAAAATTTAGTTCACTGTATTTCTAATAGTGCTGTTAACCGAGAATAAATAAAGAGATAGAGCTAAAACAAAGTTCATGGAATTGCTTCTCACTGATATTGATTTTTGTGGGCCCACATAAAGGCTGATTTTGATCTTACTTTTTATCATCACAGCTAATCAACAAGACAATGGAAAGGAAAGAAAGGAAAGAGCACTTCTGAAAGGATGGAACTTCATGGGTTATAGGAGTGTTTCACCAGGAAACAGGAAAGTCATTTAGAATTACAATAGAATTACCTTGTCCATATACTCATTGGTGACTGTAACAGTTCCAGTATCAAGCTGTAACTTGTATACTGGGGTACCTCCACTCATTTCCAAAGCTGCCTGCATGCCAACAAACATAAAACAAATTCATTTCCAATGCCCAGTTAGAAGAAATTACAAAAATACAGACGAGAGTGGAAGAAAATAGACTAGTAAGGAACAGACAAAAATAAACCTATATTTGGCATAGTTACAGTACCTTTTCCTTCATTGAGATCTTACTTTTACTTCCAGTGTATTCTTCACTTTGCACACATGACTTTATATCCTGAGGAACAGTAGATCTCAACAAGTTTATTGTCTCATATCTTGGACCGAAGCAATAATTTTGATCTGAAAGATATTCTCCTTCAACGTCAAATTGCTCCGACATGCTCCTTAATGTGCCAATCCCCAAACATGAAGCGTCATCTGACAGGGGAATAGACTTGTCTGGGCTGCTAGTTGCATATCTTTGGAAGATGACCATAACTCATCCGCATTATCAAGGGTTCCATGTCCAAATATCAGGTCTTCATTGCTGCAAAATATCACTTGTGAGGATATCAGGTCAGACGGGGACTGTAAATAAAACTAGCTACACAAAGTTAAAAAACAAGTCAAAGTGAATAGAATATTTCAGACCACATTAAAACAGAAATTTTGGTTGTCTTTCGGTGTAAAAGTCTTGACGTGGATTATTTTTCAATGCCAGTTAAAAACTCCTGTTCCTTATTCTTACATGTCAAGAAGATATCATATTGTTAAAACAAAATGTAACAAAATAATCCTCGTTTTCTTTGTCTTTTTTTTTTTTTTTTTCACTTTGGTATTTTCTTATAATGTTGGAGGGGCATGTATTATTCTTTGGCATATTCGGGTAACTTCCATCTTCTATCCATATCTATATCTATACTATATATAAAAGTTCCAAACACATTAGTGTTTTTGACATTTTCCATTCCTAAACTACCCCTTAAGTTTAGTACTTCAGCCATCACAAATGAGGGGTATTAAGAAACTATGAAAGCCCAATAATTAAGTGAAAATGAATTCTAACTAAAAATTTAAGGAACTTTGAATATGCAAGGACATGAGAAGAAAACTTTTTTTATCTTCAAGAAAAGAGTAAAACCTTTTTGTCTTCAAGAAAAGAGAATCGATTTTCTTTAATATAATATAATAAATGATATGATAAAGTATCTTATTAGTTTAACTAGAGTTTAACTAAAGTATCTTATTAGTTTAAACTAATATCCTAGAATCATGCTATGGTTTTGGCAAAATCGGAATTCATATGGCTGAAACTTCCTCAAGAGCTTAGGTTTGCAGAGGTTGGGGAAATGAAGTTGATTTGTGATAATCAAGCCGCCCCAGATATAACCTCTAATCAATGTTACATGAGATAATCAAGTTGCCTGCATTTAGCATCTAATCCAATATTCCATGAGAGGACTATGCATATTGAGATTTATTGCCCTTTTCATCATAAAGAATATTTGTCTAGGTGTATTACTACTAGTTTTGTAAACTCAAATGACCAACTAGTAGCTGTTTATACAAAGTCTCAGACTCCGAGGTCCATGAATTAGTTTTATTTGTAACAAGCTTGGTGCATACGACTTGTATATGCTCCAGCTTAAAGGGGAGTGTCAGATATAGTACGTAGTAAAAGCAAGTATTATATAATTATATTACACAGTAGTTGTATTATGTAGTTGTACTACGACCTAAAGCCATATCCTCTTGCACACATAAGTGCTTTCATATGATAATAAAATAAATTAAGCTGCTCTACAAAAAGGTCTTTTTTCCTTTCTTTCTAGCTTAACAGGTACAATGTTTCATTAAGTTGGGGGGTGTTGTGCTTTCCGTGTGTGTGTATATATACACACACACACACACACATGGTGGTTGTTTATGTGTTTTGGTGGTGGGATTAGTTTAGATTTTGAGTTTGTGTATTTTAGTCTCTTTTTGTTTGAGTAACTTTATTTGAGAATATATGTGTTTTGTTAATGAAACTATTAATTTTTTTAATAATAAAAAAGTAAAAATACTACTATACTTTATTGCAATCGCACAACAGGAGAAAATGAAATGTTGATAAGAGCAACAAGATATTATTATCTTTTTAGATAATTTTAAAAATGTCTTTAATGCATACAATAGTTCAATATTAATTCCTTTATTTAAATGGTGCCCCATTGAAAAAGAATTCTGGCTCCGCCCCTGTTTGGCTAATGTTTTACTGTAATGACTAGTAAATTGTTTTTATATTTGGATTTTTTTTTTTTTTTTGGAGAAAATTTTATTTTAACTATGCCTCAAGTGGAATTAGTTTTCTCAAAGCAGTTTATTTCATAACTATTTTCTTGTAATTGATTGTGACAAATGATTACAATCTGAAACATAATCAAAACCAGAGCCTTAGGAAGGGAATAAAGAAAGATATATGTCCATTTCACGTACTTAAATGATATGGATATTGCAGTTTTAATTGAATTTTAACTTAGGGGAGAAATGCTGAATTTCATGTATTTCTTTTGCTTTAAGCTTAGATATGAAATAAGAAATACACTGAAGCCTTTGGTTTGACTTTTTCATTTTGTCTTTCCTAGATTTTTGAGACAAAAAAACCGTTTCCACTATGAACAAGGTACTCTGGAATACAAATGAAACACAAGAAACGGTAGAAATCGTGGTTTGGAAGGTCCAAACACCCATTAAAAACTTAATTGATCCAAGAAATGGTAGAAATCTTGCTGTTTTTCTTATTTGGCTAAAATAGTTGTCCAGAAATCTTAACGAGGATAAAATAATATTTTGAATAGGTTTCTCAACTGTTAAGAGAATCTTGGCTTGGAACCAAAATTCATTCTTTGCATCTAAATGAGATAAAATAGGAGCTCAAATTTCCAATGGTAATTAAGATTTGTTGCAGGGAATTTATGGAACACAAATCCAAAATCATTCATGGTATTCTATTGCAGGTAGGAGATATCTTTGATGACTTAGTTCCACTCGAATTATTTAAGGGTTGTATTGGCTTCTCAAGCCTCCATATCTTTGTCATTTTGATACTTTCGGGTTTAGGCAAACAGCCAAAAATGTCACACTTGTACTTGACAATAACATGTACTAGAACATTCTTCACCACCTCAAGAATCTAACTTCATGAAAGTATAAAGAGCTGGATAGTCATCATAACTCTTAGTACTGCACAAATTTATGCATTCATGCTTTGCTTTGAGCTATTCAGCTTCCACTATTTGGTGTGAGGGACTCTAGTTCAAATATACTTACCTATGGTTTAGTTATACATGGATGTAGTTCCACTTCCTCCAAGAAAAAGTAGAGCCATTGCCAATCCCGAGTAGTTTGTCTGCTTTTACTTGATCAATATTTTAATTGATTAGTCATGCTTGTGTAAAGCAATGACTGGCTCAATCATAATGTCCCATCGAGTTTATTCATTTATTTTCAAGTAGTCTAAATGATGGTTGATGGAATTATAATGTGCATTTCACATTGCTATACACCCAAAAGATAATGCATTAATGTACCAAAGAAGATTAAATTTTGCATTACCTAAAGATCCTGTCAAGGTCCTCAAAGCTTCCAACACTAGCCCAGCCATAATCAACAAAGTCACCCTGGTCACTATCCTCAAGAGGGCTCTGGAAAATTTCAGACGTACTATTGAGTGGAGCAGCCTTGTCTTCTGGAAAATAACCAAAGTAAGAATATGAAACTTAATAGACAGCATAATAAACAGAATTATCTCCAAAAAGGATTGCGCACCACTTCTTGAGTCCTGTTGGGAATTTTCAGTTATGTTGTTGGGCACTTCAGTACGCATAGCACCCTGATCAGTTTTTGCAGCACTTGGTAATGAGAGATCAGGCCAGGAGGCCACTCTAAATTCTGTTGCAGGAAGACCTTCATTTGTGTCACATTGGGAACTGCATTCTAGTTTTACTCCATGTAGATCACTTTGGGTAACAGGATTCTTACAGGGGCTATCTTTGGAGTCTGCTCAGCAGGTTTTTTATTATCTACATCTTCATGATTTTGTTCTTTCTTAATACAATCTCCATATGACCTTAGTTTCCGTTCATTTGCATCCTCGTATGGAACAATATGATCCTCACCTTCTCCAGCCTCGCCCCATATAATATTTGCTAGCTGAAACATAACAGAAAAAGTATGAATGTCAAGAATTAAAAAGTAGAATAAACAGGAACACCACACTTCAGTAAATTGCCAACAAGTTAAGATAGTAATTCACAACACCCAGTGTCAGCACAGTAGCATGTATAGATAGACAGACAGATAGACAGAAAGATAGATAGGTATCTGGACAAATACATAAAACCCCCATGACCCCCCCAGCCCCACACAGGAAAAATTTCTTCCATGCATAATAGGACCTTGATTCACAACAACATAATTTTTAACTCCGAATTTACTCTAAATTGACCTATGCATTACTTTTGGAAAGATATTTCTCCAATTAGATAACTTGCCAACATAACACACCTACCCCTAAAACTTGTAAAACATGACAAAAGTTAACCAGCTTCTTCTTTTCCTTAAATATCATTACAAGAGTTAATTTATCACCAAAAGTCAGTTCTCAGCCAAGTTTTTATGTAGTGTAGTGAATCTAGTGATATTATTCTTAGGCTACCAGGTTGTCATGTCTTCACTAAAAGTTAATTGCTTTGCATCATTATATGTAGCCAAATTTTTTTCACAAAACATATAATTTCATCCATGAAAATATTTACTTCTTAAACCATATGATCATCCTCATAATTCCTATACCAAAAAAGAAGCCCATTACGGAAGAATTGGGAGGGCCACTGCCGTAACAGTAATAATTTGCGGAAATACTGATTTTTCTTCGTTGCTTTACAATATTCTTGCCACAACACTTGGTAAAAGTAGTATCTACTAGAGTTACAACTGATAATTCATCATTCAAGTGCCCTAACTAGACCTCAATCAACAGCCCTGGAGAGAGATTTTATGAATTGTATATATCGCTGTCTTGTTGTTCTTCTTCTATCAGCATACCCTATATAGAAGAGAGACAGAGAGAAACTTTAGGAGAAGAAAACATGTGTAGAAATTTCCTTCTCATGTCTTGGTAGTTAAGGATAACTATTAGACTTCTTTTCCTTCTTTTCTTATGAGGTTGGACCATCATGGATGGATAGTCAGAGTCCAACCCAGATACAAACCGCTGCCTGCAGGTTTTCATATCATGAGACGCAAATAAAGTCAGAAAATGAAGTTTGCACCCATGGAATTCTTCAGTTGTTAAGATTGAGATATGAACTTTCTCCTCCCAACTGTTGCTGCAGACACCAATCTGCATTTTGAAATATCTGTCTGTTCGCTGCTTTTGCCAAACACTACGATGACAAATGATGCCACGCTCTTACGAGAACATAAACTCATGCCTTCATTGGGCTATTTATGTGCATAAATAGAAAACTTATAGACATCCAGCAATACTTTTAAGTAAATTGTTCTTAAAGTCATTAAGTGCATCACCTCATGCCAGAACTCTCTGATGCATTAATCAGCCACATACCAGAGGGAGGTACTGTAAACAGCTAAGAACTCCGCTAAATGACCTGATCTCAGGTTAATTGACGGGAGCTCTACTGATCTACAAGTTAAGGTGACTAAGAATCTATGAGAAATCTTACAGAGTTATTGCATGTCATCTCCTCTCTATATGACACAGGTTATGCCGGTTAGTAACCTGTTCAATGAATTGAAAATACGTATTGTTTATGATCTTGTAGGAGTCCCCTTCTAAGGGCTAGTAATGGTTGACAGCCAGCATTCGATCTGCAGTACACTCCTTATCACCTCAGATTCCTCACCTTCCCTCGGGAGCAGTAATAAAACAATCTCAACTCCTACACAAATAGCTTGCTGCTTAACTGTAGCATCAGCTCTTCTCAAATGGTAACTGGCCACTAACGGGTGAATAGAATTGCATCTATGGCCCAAAGGAAGTATAAAGGAGACAATATCTCTCTAGCTAAATCTTTCTCTGAACACTTAACATTTGAAAGACATTGAAACTTTAACATGGAAGAGATTTCACTAACCCTTGAGGCCATTGACAAAACAATATCGATCAAGTTTTACTCCTTACTTTCAAGTCTCTCCACTAGACTCGGTGAACTTAATAGCATCCTATTCACCAAAATTGGAAGAAGGAAGCCTGCCTTAGGACAAGGTTGGCTGCTGATATAAATCCTACAGCTATGACACCTACAAACTATCCTAACTATAGCTATAACACATACAAACCATCATAAACAGCATATCTAGGAGCAATAGAAGTATTCATCGGTCATTATTTAGACTTATGTAATGGAGCATCCACTTGGGCAATCATTTTTCTAGCTATTAAGTCGTTTTGCTGCAAGAATGAGAATGAAGTTACCAGAAATCTGTGACTGGTCTTATCTTGACTGAGGTCTTCATGTTATGCAAAGAGAAATGCTGGATTAATATTGTAGATCTACGAGATAGAAGAAAACATCAAGAAGCAGTATGAAAAAGACAAAGATACCATGCGATACAGCAAATAATACAACTGAAGTCATCTCTCCATAATCCTACAGACTGTGCAGTGCTCAGACTTGCTTAGCTCCATGAAGTTTCAATTAACAAGACTACCTAAACACAAGATGACTAACAATTGCCACAGATACAAAAAGCATAGTTTAAGATACAGGAAAGTGCACTGAAAAAACTGATTTCCTCCTACTACAATCAAACAGACATATCAAGTTCTAACACATGAAATTTTCAAGGACCAATATTAATCATAAATCATGTAGTCTGCAACAAACGAAAAAAGTGAAGGTAATCAAAGTCATCCTCTAGAATATGTAGAGAAAAATTATAATGTTATACGATGGCATGTATATCATGTTCCAATACAAATATTTTCCATCACCACCCATTTTCATTTGTAATAGGTCCAACACTGACAAGAGGGGAAGGGGGAAAAAAAAAATTAAGGGTGGAAAGCTTATTCAATAGATATAACACTACGGATATTGGTATCTTGATGCACGTTAAAATTGGAGATATCTATGATGTGCTTTTACTTTTCATTAAGATTTAATTGTAATTTATTCTAGCACTTTTAAGTCCATCTGAATCATCACAGATGTGATTCTGAATTATCTAAAGATATCCTTTGCATTTCTCCATTCCCTCTAATTTAGGCAATTCAAGTTTGGATGAATGTGAATTTCCTCACACTAATAGGATAGTTAAGAAAGTTCTATCTGATTCAAATTACTCGAAGATGGATATGGATTTCCCACAAATTTGAGGGTTATGTATTCAGTGGTTCAGCACTTAGATTATTAAAGACATGTTTGCATTGCTTTTTCTGTTTTTAAGAAAACTGTTAAAGAACATGGGCTTCCATCTCAAAACCAATTGGCAATGAGTAGTGTGTCCCATGAACCTTATTAATTAGTCCATGATCTTTAGAATAACCAATATGTGATATTTTCAGATATATTTAACACTCCCTCTCACATGTGACTTAGGTTGGGCGCCTCAGGCTAGAGGGAGAACCCATGACTTGGGTAGGTTGAGTTCCTGGGGAGTTAAGTGCCCGGGACTAGAGAGAAAACCCGAGACTTGGGTTTGGCTGAACCCTTAGTGATAGAAAGATCCTGTTGGAATGGGCCGGAGAGAAGACAAGACATGTGTGGATGAGAGAAAACCTTGGGCTAGTTCTGATACCATGTTAAAGAACATAAGCTTCTATCTCAAAACCAATTCGCAATGAGTGGTGTGGCCCCTGAACCATATTAATTAGTCCATGATTTTTAGGCTAACCAATGTGGGATACTTGTATATTTAACTGGCCCATGTTTTTTCTATTTTTAAGAAAACCATCCCCCAAAACACAACACAGTCTGGAAGATTACTAATGCATAGTTTCTTTCTTTTAACATCGAATAGTGTTGTAAAAAAAAGGAGGGAAAAGTTGCACTTTTCCTCCAATTGCTTTGCTAATGACCAGTACTGCATGTGCATTAGAGCTGAACTTGACATTAGGTATGATAAACCCATAAAATAGTAACTGAATAAAATGAGAGATAAAGTAACACTCATGGAGTAGTTTGAATATGGCACTCTGACCATTTCCCTCACTATCCCTCCTCTGTCCCTTTCTCAACGTATCCTTGTTTTTCATTCTTGATAATCTCATCTCAAATATAAACTTTTGTTTGAGAAAATTATACCAAATTCAGAGGGATGTGAAATCACACTATATATAATGGGAAAGCACACTTTGGTTTGGGTTGTCTCTACCCTTTTACTTTATCTTTCTCTGAAGTACAAAACAGTAACTTTTTAAGGTATCTTGTCTACAAACGCAAGCGGAAGGAAAGAGGAAAATTTGGGGTTGTTTCGGAACTATAGTCTGGAAAAAACTGAGAGAAGAGAGGGAATCAGAGGAAAAACTTCTGAAGAAGAAAACAAGATAACTAAAAAACTAATAACTGACACTTTATTTCATCAATCTCTCCCTAAAATAATCTAGTAACAATGTATTTATAAACCTGTAAAACTAACTAAAACCAGAATCCTATTGTGATTCAGATTACTCTATCCTAAACATAACAAAATACTCCCTAATTAACTAGACTCAAAATAATAATCCAATACAATTAAGTAACCATCTAAGACTCAATAATCAACCCTAGTGACAATTTCCAGCAGCTACGAAAAGAGTAAAATACACCTTAGGACCTAAACTCAAAATAAACGAGACATCTAATTATGTTCCAGGTTCAAAACAGTCTTTGATCTTCATTGGATTCCTAAAGAAAGTTAGAGAAAACTCATAAAAATTTGTAATTTTTAAACTTTCTTGTCGGCTGCAGCACACTCGCTCCAATAAAGTAAAAATATAAGAAAGTAGTAATCCTATTTTGGTGCTGCAGAATTAATTTGAATAAAGTTATTGCTTAGATAAAAAAATTTTGTTGGACAAAAGGCGGGTAACCACTAGTATCAAATTAAGTTTCTGACCAATTCAACTATAAAGTAATCTTTTGGTTCCGTATAACCTTGCATAGTATCAAGCTATGTTCAAATGGTGGTCGACAGAGCTACAACCCAATTGGTATTGATTATCTATTGCTTTATCAAGTATAAGCTCCATCCTCCAACAGTCAGTTGACATTGGATTCAATTGTCAGTTTAGATGCTAAAGAAAGATTAGTGCACCATGAATGAAAACTTTCTAGAATTTTTTTGGAGATTTAAAGAAAAGAAACCAATCACTCAATCAAAGTTATGTCCAAGTGTATAACTATGTGTAACATCCAAATCCGAAGGCCCCGAAAAATTGTATATATAAGCCCAAGGTGTTGATAACATTACAAAAGTTCTTAAATATTGGTTAAACAAGTCTTTCACACATACAATACGCAAGAGGGTGTCACTATCCCCACCTATCAAAACCCTTAGATCAGGTTAGGCTTTCATCATGCACATGTAGTCAATACCATCCTTACTGTTGGCATAAGGGATTAGATCGAAACCCAAGATAGCAAGTAGACCATGATTATAGGAATCAATCATTAGCAGACCATGATTAAAGGAATCAATCATTAGTTAGAATAATTTGAATTTGCTACCTTGTATATGTGAATTAATACTTGTATATATTTATCACATGATCACAGGAACAAGATATCAAGAAAAATTCTCACTAAAAGACCCTTTCAATTCATCATGGTATCAGCCAAGGAGATATGTGAGGCTTTTGCAAAAACCTTCTATGATGTATCAGACGAAACCCATTTGTTTGAATTGATTCATAAGTCCTTCACCACCGCACAAAATGGTCGACCTTTGTCCACCTACTATAATGAATTGGTTGAAATTTTTTAGGAAATCGACCATTGGACGGTGGCGTAGGAGAGAGCGAATGAAGGGATTGTACATAAGCATTCCATGATGGCAAGACTGCGAGTGTCCACATATTCCTAAATGGTCTTGATGTGGAATTTGAACAAGTTTGTAGCGAGATTCTGCAGAAGGATCCAAAACTGGATTTGGAAAGTACATATGCATATGAAAGAAGAGAAGCACAACAGAGACAGATCATGGGAAGTTCTCGATCAGTCCTTGAAAGCTCAGCCATGGTGATTCACCGAAACTCCCAGGGATCAAATAACAGCTTTGCAAAGGGACGAAATTACCCATCATCGGGAAAAACTAAAACTTTATTTGTAGCAATTGTGGTGAAACAGGGCACTCGAAACAACAATGTTATGAGACTATAGGGTATCCAAATTGGTGGGATTTCTCGAAGAAGCCAACAAAAGACATTATTGGCAAAATAGCAGTGGCCATGCAAGATGACATCCGGCCAAACCAGGAGGAAAAACTGCAACCTACTGCCAATGTGGCTCAACCAGGTATTTCTGGTAAGGAGGAAGTATTTTCTGTCATTTCTAAGAACAGTACTTGGACAGTATCATTGACACAGGAGCATTCGATCATATGACTAGATATCCTAATGAATTACAAACCATTTATCCATACTCTGTCTGTAATCTCCATCGCAAATGGAAGTACCTCTTCTATCACGGGAGAGGCATCTGTTGTACTATCCAATACCTTGAAACTTGATACTGTCTTGGTTGTTCCCACGCTCGAGTACAATCTATTGTCTGTCAGCCAAATCACCTCATCTCTTAAATGTATTGTAACTTTTTGGCCTTCTGTGTTTTCAAGACATTCTAACCCGGAAGACTCTTGGTTATGGTGTTAAACGGCACAAGCTCTACTACTTGGAATTGACTAAAGATGGAGAGCAAAAATTCGGCCACGCATTTCAAACAAGGGGGGTTGAGAATGATCGAGAAAGTATATGGTTATGGCATAGGAGACTAGGACATATTTCTTTTGGTTACCTTAAAAAACTTCAACCAAGTTTGTTTTCGGATTTAGATGTTTCAGTTTTTCGATGTGATATATGTGAATTGGCAAAAAGCCATAGAATTCCTTATTTGCCAAGTTTGAATAAATGTTCAGAACATTTTGTTGTTATACATACTGATTTTGGGGGCCTGCAAGGGTTCCATCAATTTCAAAGGCCTGTTACTTTGTTACTTTGATAGATGAATGCAGCAGACAAATGTAGGTGTCCTTGCTCAATAAGAAGAGTGATGCATGTATGTATTTAACGAATTCTACAACATGGTATGCACCCAATATCAACAGCAAATCCGAATCCGGCAGTCCGACAATGCCATGGAATTCATTGATGCTTCGATTGGAAAGTATCTTTGCTAGCTAGGGATACGACACCATACATCTTGTACATACACACTGCAACAGAATGGTCTAGCAGAAAGAAAGAATAGGCAGAATATGGAGATGGTACGTGCATCTCTTTTTGGGATGAACGTGGCCCGGCTTTATTGGGGGGAGGCAGTCAAATCTGCTGTCTGGCATATCAATCGAGTTCCTTCCCCAGTTCTATTAACCTCCAAACTCCCCAACAAAAGTTGCAATCTTTTTGGTCTATTTTGCATCTACCAAATCTCAAACCCAGAATTTTTTAGCGTACAGTTTATGTTCATATCCCGAAAGTCTGACAAAGTAAATTGGATGCTTGTGCAAAATGGTGTTTTTCTAGGATATTCAGACTTTCAAAAGGGGTACCAATGTTATGACCCACAAAGTAAGAAATTGCATGTCACCTCAGATGTCTCCTTTCGCCAGACCAAACCATACTACGTGGGGAGTTTTGAGCTCATCTCTACAGGGGGAGAACTCGTGTGAGGAGTCAGTGGAGTTTCAAGGGGTGAGGTCAAGTTCTTAGAACTGGAAGCCATGGAAGGAAGATTGAATGCACATCAACCTCACATAGAGGCTCCTGGTTTGCCGAGTTTATCTGAGAATGATGTACCATCAGAAGGTAATGAAGATGCCGTAGAAGCACCCGTATTAACACCATTAATTCAGGAGCCTTCCCAGGATACCAATCCATGTTCAAGGTGATGCTAGACCTTAGGTAACTATTGATTTTTTTTTTCCGAATGAGTTAGAATAACCTAAGAATTATCTACCTCCTCCTCGATTTCCACCAAGATTGAATAGAGGCATCCCAAAGAAACAATATGAACCTGATCTTAGAGCCAATGTCAAATATCCCATTAATAATTATACGTCTACTCATACACAATCGGATTTGTATGCTCTAATTGTTGATCAATTGTCCAAAGTATCTAATCCTAATAGTGTGCAGGAGGCACTAGCAGATCTAAGGTGGACGGAGGCAATGAATAAAGAGATGAATGCTCTGCAAATAAACTCAACTTGGGAACTGGTTCCATTGCCCGAAAGGAAGAAGACATTTGGGTGTAAATGCGTGTATACTCCAAAGCTTAAAGCTGCTGGAAGCATTGATAGGTACAAAGCAAGCTTGTAGCAAAGAATTACACACAGAAGTATGGAGTTGATTATGAGGAGACTTTTCCACCAGTAGCTACAACTCAATACTGTTCACATTCTTATATCAATTGCAGCAAATCGAGATTGGCCTTTGCGACAGTTTGACATAAAAAAGGCCTTTCTAAACGGTGACTTGGAGGAAGAAGTATACATGGAGCTTCCACCAGGTGTTAAGCACAGATCCATACATAAAGACAGTATATGTAAATTCAAGAGATCACTATATGGGCTTAAACGGTCACCCAGAGCCTGGTTTGAGAGATTTACATCAGCAATGAAGCCGGTTGGTTACAAGCAGAGTAACTCTGACCGCACTGTATTTATTAAATACAAAGGAGGAAGATAACTGATTTGCTTGTGTATGCAGATGATATGGTCCTGACTAGAAATGATTTCAAAGAAATGGAGAGGCTACAAAATATTTGGCCACCAAGTTTGAAATGAGAGACCTAGGACAATTGCGATATTTCCTAGGTATTGAAGTGTCATGGTCAAGACGGCGCATTTCTCTTTCCCAACGAAAGTATGTGTTGGATTTGCATATCCTGACTAAAACCGGGATGCTAACCTCAAGCCAGTTGAAACACCAGTGGAGATAAATCATCAACTTGGAACTTCTTCTGACTCAAGTCTGGTAGACGTAGGTCATTATCAATGTCTAGTGGGGGATCTATCTGACTCACACTAGGCAGGATATTGCCTATGCAGTGAGTGTGGTAAACCAGTTTATGCATGCCCCAAGTGAAGAGCACATGAACGCAGTCTATCTTGAGGTATTTGAAAGGTGCTCTAAGAAAAGGCTTATTGTACTCAAAGAATGAAGCATCCACCATCGAAGGTTACACTGGCGCTGATTCGATAGGAGATCTATCAACCAGGAAATCTACCTTGGGTTATCTCACATTTATAGAAGGCAACCTGGTTACCTGGAGAAGCAAGAAACAGAAGGTTGTTGCTTGGTCAAGTGCAGAAGCAGAATTCTGTGGTATTTCAGATGGGTTTATGTGAGCCGTTATGGATTAAAGGAGTTCTGAAGGATCTTGGAACTTGAGTGTCGAAGGCCTATAAGTTAATTATGTGATAACAAATCTGGAATTCGAAGTACAACATGATCGCACTAAACATGTTGAAGTTAACTATCATTTATCAAAGAGAAGCTGGACCAGAAGATCATTGAATTTGCATATGTCAAGTTTGAAAGCCAGCTTGCAGATATCCTCACAAAGGCTGTCTCGGAGAGGATATTTCATGTCGTGATTGACAAGTTGGGTATGATAGATATCTATGTACCAACTTGAGAGGGAGTGTTGGCATGAGGGATTGGATAAAATCCCAAGATTGCATGTAGACCATGATTATAGGAATCAATTATTAGCAGACCATGATTATAGGAATCAATCATTAGTTAGAATAATTTGAATTTGTTACCCTGTATATGTGCATTAATACTTGTATATATTTACCACATGATCACAAGAATAAGATATGACGAAATTTTCTCACTAAAAGACCCTTTCAATTCATCACTTACTAGGCATGATTGAGTAGTACGGTTTAGTCATTTGTCCAGGAAAAACTCGCTCTATTACAACCACACCCAAACAACTTGAAAGATGGAATCATTCAAGTCACCACCCCAGATGACCAAACTTATGGGTTCATAATTGCTGAATATTTTTCAAATCCAGCATCAAGGCAGGGCTCAGGTACTCGGGTTCATAATGTCTATATTACCTCTAAATTTTGCTTCGCTACCAGAAGCTACCTACCATTTGAAGCTTGAGTAAGCTTTAACATGCCAAGCTTGACCCAAACTCAGATCAATATTCTAAGTATGGATACACAGACACACAGTTATACAAACGACATAATCAAGTAACTCAAGCTCATAGTGAGGTCAGCTATACATATTTTCATTTGAAGCTAGTAAAGGAACAAACCAAGTTTAAGAAAATATAGTGTTTAGTGACTCGTTCACAATCCTCCTTAAGCATGACTTCCAACTAATGACTAAATAATGCTCAATATTTTTGTATTCCATATTCCATTTCCCTTAATAGAGTAGACTAAGGTTTAGTGACTTGCACAGAAAAGGAAATCCAAATATATGGAAAGGTCCATAAGGATCTTTGTTAATTCCAAAAAAATTGCAAACTTCCAATAATAACAATATATAGGCCACCGCTGTCAAACAAATCCCACATAGCACTTCAGGTTAAATAACAGAAAACAGTATCCCATCCAAATGCAAAGGATTAAGAAATAGACTTTAATTAAAAAAAAAAAAAAAACAAAACTATAGAAAGAGAGAGCAAAACAAACATCCTCTTATACTTCATTTATGCCTTTCTTTCTTTCCTTCATTTTTGCTAAAAATAATCGCTAGAAGGAGAAATCTATTTTGAGAAAAAGGAGAGAAAACTACCTCCTCGTCGTTCCAATCAAACATAGCTAAAAAAACCCACGAAAGATCACTACTCCAAACTGCAAATTCACCACCTCGAACTCCAAAATTAGCCCAAACATCTCCTGTTTTTCACTAAGAACAGCACACCTGAGAGGGCAACCCAGCATGAATCAATAAACTACGGCAAAAAAAAAAAAAAAAACCTGTCAAGACAACATCCGAAGAGCAGTTAATTTTTTCTATTCAAGAAAAATGAAAAAAAAAAAAAAATTGGAACAGCTTTTACCGGATGTTCGCAGAGCAAGTGGTGGGAATAGAGAGGGAATGGAGCGTGTGTGGGACTGGGGGAGACTTGTGGTAGAGAGGAGAGGGCAGCGTAAGTTGTGGGGCCCATATCTACGTTAGTCACGTGGGGAAGGTATGAGGTTGTGGTCTGTAGCTCTGACACGGCAGCATTAACGTATCCAAAGTTGTGGTTCTCAGGCTACGATCTAATCCTTCCCTCTTATTGGTTTCCATAGATTTAAAAAAAGTGAATTTACGTAAACGACCCTGGTTGTTTTGCATTTTATTCTAACTAACTACTACTCTTATTGTTTCTTATTTGCTATGAATACATAAACTTGATTTCATAAATTGGTTTATGCTTATATTGATTAAAACTCGTATACGTTCAGTATAATTATGATTATAGATATTTTCTGGTTGGTTAAGTGGAGGGTGGTACTAGAATTTGACTTTTGCATTTGGTAAATGATAATATTACTAATTTACAAAAAAAAAAAAAATGATACTATTACTAGATTTGAACCTTGACTCAGTGCTCCATTCATTTTATTTTATGCATCATCAGTCATGTTGAATGATTTTATGCATTGTAAGTCATGTTAGATTTTTTTTATTTGTTACATACTGAGTTTAACATTTTGGATTGGTATAATTTTACAAAGCTCTCCTAACTTTATATATGTTATAATAATTTCAACCCAATTGATTAGAATATTATTTTAGGAGTGAGAGAATCAATTTTGATTCCATTTTTACCCCTAGTATGAAAAATCAATTTAGTATAACATTGAAAAAAAAGAAATGAAATTTGAGGGATTTAAATGAGATTGTTAAAAAATAACATTGTGATGCAATTTTTCATTATCTTCCTCAGTTAATATCATAAAAAATTAATATATGTTATTTTTTTGAATTATGAGCTTTTGATTTTCCAAAATAAAAATACCAATTATATTTTTTATTATAATACATAATGTGTTTTTATATATTTTAAAATTTTATTTTGCTGGAACACAAACACATTAACTTGCACATATTTTCATAAATAAGTTGACAAAAAAATTAAATAAGAGAATACATTTTATTTTTTATTTTTTTTTTTTTGCTTTACAAGTTTGTGATTTTGTAAACAAATTACAAACCACATTTTTTATTATACTATATAGTTTATTTCTAATCGCTCTATTTTTTTAATTGAAATTGACACATAGAATAACTGCTCATAAAAAATTTTTAAGTAAGTTGACAAAAAATTATTTATCAAAAATTATATTTAATTTTTTTAGTTTATGAATTTGTGATTAACCATACAATATATCAATTTTTATAGAACTATTGTGTGCTTAGACATATTTTAAAAAATTCAAACAAATATAAACAAGCACATTAACTCACACATATTTTAAACGCAAATAAGTTAATAAAAAATTTGTTAAAAGACTAAAGGGTGTCAAGTGAAATTATTAGAAACCTTAGGGAAGGTTACAATTGTCATTTCATGTCAATTCGAGCCCCACTTACAAGAGAGGGAAGTAAGTGAGATTTCTGAAATTTGAGGGGTGCTAAGTGATATTAGTCTAAACCTCAAGGGAGGTTTTTGAAATTATCTCATATACAAAATATAAAATTGAAATTTGATACAAGATAGCTAATTAATTTCTATTTTTAATAAGTTAAATTAGCATAGCATACTTTTTTTTCAATCATTCTAGTTAATTAAAGTTGGAAAAAAATTAGGTAAACCAAATTTTGGATCCCTATCTGCAGACTTTGTTGTCAAAATTAAAAAATATTGAATCTTGCTTATATTAGCTGATATCATTTGTTTTATAAAATTTAATCTACACTACAAAATATACAAGTGGAGTCAAAGAACATATCTACCCAAATATTTTTCATAAAGTTTGATACTACAATTGTTAGATTAACTAATGGGTCAATAAAGTGGTAAAATGGGAATAATATTAACTTTTCTATTCTGAAATGAATTTTTTAATAATTTCTTTTTGAATTGAGCTAACATGTTCCAAGGACTAGAAAGTTAAGGGGTTTATGAGATTTTTGAAAGTTACGGGATGCCAGGTGATATTAGACAACGTTTATGGCAGTTATTTAACAATTAGTGGAATCCTGCAGTTGCTCGTAACCAATGAGAGCATGCTATTGGTTCTTGAGTAATTATTAATACTAGTGATTTTTGCATACTCTTTTATGTGCTATTTCACTATATATAAGAGGGAATTTTTAGTAACTAAATAAATATGTGAGAAGTTTTTTTAACTTGTTGGAATTTTTTTTTTTAAATTTAAAATATTAACTTATTTAAAATTGAATTGGACACCAAAAGGAGAGACCACCATACTAGGGACTCTCCCTTTATATATAATAAGATAAGATAAAGATGTCGAATATTATTCAATAAGTAAAATAAGTAATTTTACCAAACTTTTAAAGAGGATTCTAGAGTTATCTTTCTTTTTCTTTTTAAACAAAAAAAC
Source organism: Cinchona pubescens (assembly GCA_025175665.1). Taxonomy (NCBI): domain Eukaryota; kingdom Viridiplantae; phylum Streptophyta; class Magnoliopsida; order Gentianales; family Rubiaceae; genus Cinchona; species Cinchona pubescens. The sequence continues at coordinate 5,928,239 of JANKKI010000123.1, read as the reverse complement.
AAAAAAACCTCCATTCAATGATTTCGAGATTTTCTTTAATTTTAAAAAATCAAAATTTAGTAGCACTAGTTGTAGACTTCAAATAAAACATGCTTGGCATCAAATTTTGATACGATTTTCCTGTCAAATTGCAATTTAGGGCTTGTTTACAATGTTGACAGTTGGGGCGTTCATGGACTGGATATCTGATCTATAGTGTCATTATTCGGTCCACCCGATTATACCGAGTTGATAAAAAAAAACATACTCGGTTGATCAGATATACAGTCAAAGTGGGTCAGATGGTCGGGGACTCGACTGCTGTACAATATTACATTTTTTATTGTCGAAACATTAAATAATATATAAAAAAAATGACTATTAATTGCACATATATCTCTATAAATGGAAAAGGGATAAGAAAAAAATCCCTTAATATTAAGCTATAGTATATAAATTATAGAGTTAGTCTCTTTTATATAGACTCGTCGATACCAGTCGTGTCGCAAATTTTTTACTCGTTAACCGACTAAGTAATAGTAATACCTGACTCAATTTTACTAATCGGTTTGAATACTTTATTTCTATGACTCGAAATAGACTAATTATGTAATTTTTTCAGGTCAAAAAGTCAAAATAAATATTTAATTGACAGAATCTGAATAACATTCAAATTTCCTCTTGAAGTTGGGAGTTGGTGGCGGTGGGGACGCATGGCGGTTTTGTGGTAGATGTTTCTTAGGGGATCGCTTTCATGGTTTTGGGTGGACCGAATTAAACTTTTTGACTGGTTTGTATAAGAAAACCAATGATTAGAGTTAATCTTCACCGGCAAACAAAATAGTCTAGTTGTAATTAATTAAGGTTTGGTGACTACTTGCACTAGTAATTGGGTAAATTAACAACTATTAGCACCACAAAAAGGCTGGTGTCCAAAGTCAAACTTATTCCAAATAAAATGAAAAATTCCCTTAAGATCAACCACATATGTGTTAGATCTGGTATTAGATTTTATTTATAAATTTTATGGCATAGATTAAATTTCATAAAATATTACTTACATCTGATAATGTTATTTATTCTCTAAAATTTAATTCACACCATATGTTTTGCAATCTTCGCGAAAACTTTGCTCAATAGGGTTTGTTTTATATAACATAGTTTCATTTTTTTCATTTTGATTTCGCACGAATATATATTAGTACCTAACTCGCTCTACAGTTTTAGGAATTTGGACTACAGATCCAAAGTCTTCACGTCTTGAACGTGAATTTTCTTATATTGCATCTTTCAATAATTTCTATCTCAATATTCTTCGACAAATTTATATTCAAAATATCAGTTGATATTATAAATAATAATATGTTGTCGACAATCATATCTTTTCGATTCTACCTTTTTTAGTAGTGACATAACTTATCGAAATCTTTATTTTTTTATTAGATTCAGGTACCTGATCCACTTCTGGAGTTTTTATGATTAGTTATGTTAGGGCCTCTTCAAGAGTATCCACCTCCATTCTATGACCATATTTAGTATTTGTTCTTTTTCTCTTATGAGAATTTTTTTCATTTGGAATCGATTGGTCAACCACACATTAGGTGTAGCTAACTATCATTTGTATTGATGGGCTGTCCTGCTGGGACACTAATTGGAGAATTTTAGCTAGTATATGAGATTTCTCTCATTTTAGGTCAATAATGAATTTGGCAGTTAATTCACACTATTTTGTAAATAAATTATCTCTTAAACTTCTAGTTCACAAGGATCAAAATGTGAGAATTTATTTCAATTTTCTATTCAACTGCTCATCTTTTCCCCCTGATGTTGAAAAAATATTTTTATAACGATCGGCAAATCGTGTCATAGTAAAGTCTCTATTAATATTTCAAGATATATTTTAATCATATAGGGAGACTCATATCTAACAAATATTCTCAAATTACTTTTATGACCCATCTTTGTGTGTTGTGGCGGATCAGTTAAAACATATTTTTGCACAATTAAAAATCCTTAGATGGGCCAATTAAATTCCTAACCAAAAGTCAATTGTAATCGGGAGAATTTCAAATATTTTGTTGGCCTGATGTGTATAAATGTTGCTGTATGCAGCATAACATATTCTTATACATAAGAAGACAATCTGTTCTCATAAGTAATAGTCTAGCTATTGATTTGAGGATTTGATTAACAATTCTTCTAGACCATTTAACATATGAACATACATTTTAAGATGTTCAATATGCATCATCAGATGCCTGAATTCACCAGAATTATCAAGACAAATTTTCTTGATTGTATAATTTGGAAATCGTGCTTATAAGCAATCTAATTATTTAAGGTAGCAATCTTACAAACTCCAGGTTGTGAGAAAATAACAAGTACACATGTGGCCATTTAGCATACGCATCTAATAAAATCATAAAATATCTAAATAGTACACATGAAGGTTGAGTGGGCCCATATATCTCATCCTCATTTCATTCCAAATCCCTATTAATTGACTTAACTGGTGATCATTTTAATAATTAATTTTCCTTGAGAACAAGAAGTACAAGAGAATTAATTGAATTGAATAATCTTCTAGTTCTCTAATGGATGTTCATATGAATTCTCAATAGTTTTTACACATTATAATTGACTCGGGATGGTCTAACTTGTCATTACCAAACAATAAAAGTATTTGAAACAGTAAATTTCAGGTTTAATGTAGCATGTGTTTCAGTTGTACTAATATAGTACAAACCAAAAGAAAAGACATGCAAGTTTTTTCATAGCATATTTCTTTCCTAATGTTATATAGATACTCAATAATTTTCTTATTTATAGTATCAAAATGATATCTTTTTCAGCTAATATCTTTAAACCTTAATAAATTTTTCGAGACTTAGTAGAGAATATAGTACATTGTTTATAATCAATTTTGTTCCTTCAGGGAGACATATATTTGCTCTACCAGAGTCTTCAATTAATTTTTCACTGTCACATATGGTGTTAACTTTGTTTCTCTTGTTCCAACTTCAGATGGAAAAATATTTCTTACTTTTGAATATTAAACATACATACTGTTGGAAGCATATATTCTCATATCTCAGATACATTTAAATGTATATCTATACAAAATATTATAATAATAAAACAATATAAGATAACAAATTGATGTAAAAGAACAAGACATATAGAATTCTAAAACTATAATCAAAACATGTTAAATATCACGATATTTTCTTTTTTAGATTTTTAACCATTAACCAAACGGTCAATACTTGGTCAATATTTCTTTCAGGGATGAAACCAATGCTACTATCGCCATAGTCAAAATCATTTTAGACAAGATTTGTTTCTATTGCTTTATTTTTGCCTTTCATTGATACTTGACCAAATTCAACAAAGCTATTTAACGTACGACAGGTACGTGACCAATGATCTTCCACTCTGTAACGATAACATTTATCTTTTATATCATTTTTGGTCTATGACTGTTATCTTTCTTTTACCTTTTCACTATTCTACAACTTCTGGTGGAGTAGTATGAAATATAGTACTATAATTAGAATAGTGCTTACTGATAACCATCATGAATATGTTGATTTTAACTATCAGCACGTCCATGAGTACTATTTGAACTTTTGTTGCATTCAATTCTGGGAATGAACATAACTAGTTGAACTAGATTTATGATTTTTCAGTAATAGCTTATTATTTCGTTCAATCATAATATGACATGAAAGTTAGAATATTTCTTAAAAACTCTTTGCTGGTATTGCTTCTTTAGGAGCACATTTGAGGTAAGAAAAGTAGAGAATATTTTCTCTAACATGTATTCATCAATGATCGATATAATTTTCTCATAGATCTACCAGATCTTTTAAATAAGAAAATTTTGAATCTTTCAGGAATATAATGATGAAAGGCATAGATTTTTGTTTAGCCTTATTTAGATATAGCATTTTGCCTTTTCTGATTGTATCTTCAAGACACATGAAATTCGAATGAATTTCAAAATCCAAAATCTAAGATAGATAGTTCTTGCCACATTATGCCAAGGGCAGTAAATTCAAGTTTGGTATAATTTGACATGATTCAATCAAATCAAAATAAATTCTAATAATACTATGTTGATATAATTGAAAATATAAAAACAAAAGATAGTAATAGAGAATACTTAAAATCTTTAAATCATACCTTGGCTATGACAATTAAAGTTCCACGTATCTTTATCATGTTAAAAGTTCTACGTACCTTTGTTGTATTGATTTAAAATTCTATCTCAGTTGGTAAGATCTTGTGCTGATAATGTGTTATAAAACTAAGTCAAAATTATTAAACTTGACTACAAAACTAACTAAAGTAAAAAATTTATAAGTGTAGACAAGAGAAAAGTAGACAGAGAAATAATAGAAAATTCTCCAATACTCTATATTATTAACTTTCAAAAGTCTTACGAAAGACTTACAAATGAGGTACCAAAACTCCCTATTTATAGGGTTACAAGACAGGGGATTCATGACTAAATACTTAATATGATACACGAATCATCGGAGATCCATAAGTCTTCACATAATTCAACGAGATAAATATCACATTAACCAATGTGTTTAGGAAGACGAATTGGATATCACCTTTATAGAATTCATAACAATGCCCACATATTACTTCTTTTCTCTTGTTACATGAAACAAATTAATAACCAAATATCCTAAAATAGAATTGGCCAAGTGTTAAAAAGAACAAGAATTAGCCTTGTGCAAAATGTAAGAAAATTTACAAATAAAATTGTGTTTTATTTAATAAAAAATTGGAGAAGATATAATAATCAAGTTGTAGATGACCAAAATCTATTATAAATTAACTTGCTTTCATGTAATTTATATTTGAAAGTTTATTGGAATAAGACAGTTTAATATAGCAAAACAACTGTTTATGGTGGCAGAATGTTCTTCATTCTTTTCACTATCTAAAATATTTGTATAGAAAAAACTTTGATTTTTTCATGTATAGTTTTTCTATTGCTTTTAATATAAATTAATTCATCAAACCATTAAAAAAAGGTCAAGGCACTTTTAGATAATAATAATGCCATTTAATTACCTTCACATGCTCAGCTACTAGAAGCCTAGGTGAAAACTCACTTCTGATAGGAAAAAAACTGAAAGTGCTTATTCCTAATGAGAGGTGGGTAGCGAGCAACTGGCAAGTTGTTCGGTCAAAATTTTAGATTGAAGTCGTGTTAACTGAATTCAATCTGAATTTTTAACTTTACGGGCTCTTTCGGATTTTGAAAGCTAAGAAGTCATCTCTCGGGATTAAAAGCTCTTACTCAAGAGGTATTTTAACGCCCTATGCTTTACCTAGGAACTGCTGTTGCATCACGCATCTTGCTTTTGCATATGGCAACAAAATATTTTCAAGAGGTGATAGGAACATTATAAAAAGCCATGATGCACTTCTTGGACACTTACCAACAAGGTTCAGGTATAAAAAAAAAAAACTCTGATTGTGTCTTCAAGTGTAAGGTTTCTGCCAAACCTTGGTTGGAGAATTTAGCAGGAGTGAAAATAAGACTGACCATGCCCCTACCATATCTAGGGTGTCTCTTCTATAAATAACGTGCAGGTTTCTTACACTTTTGCAAGTACACAAGATCATCTTCAAGTAATAAAGTAATGTTTTAAAACTCAGATCGGATAATGACTTGTACGTGTGATCGGTTCCCGGTTTAATCAGTTTAACCGGTATAACCAGCCAGGTCACACTCTTCATTTTTTTGGGGTTAAAACTATTTTAACCTTTTCAAATGCTAAAGAAAAAAAATCGTGTGGTACATTAGTGAAAGACCAAGTGGTCAAATGCCATACAAATATTTTGTTTCTCTTTCCAGGTCATGTGATCGAAATTGATACTCTATATTTGTGCTACATTTTTTTTTTCATTTATTGTAAAATTGAAAATTCCTAGCAACTAGATATCAACTCCATTAAAAAAGCCCCAGCAATCAGCATCTTATTCCTTCTCATCCTCTCCTTCCCTTCTTTCCTATCCCTATCTGTCGCTACCCCTCTTCTTTTTCCTCCTGGTTACCACCACCATGGCAACACCTTTTTCTCCTCCTTCTACCACTTCCCTAACCCTTTCCATCCCTTTTCCTCTTCCCTATACCCCTCTGCCGCCACATCTATCCCTCCATTACCACCAGTTTCGATCTTTTTTTCCTTCTGTTCTTGTTCTCCCTCAGTTTCTCGATCATCATCTCCATTCCCCCTCCCGTTCATTGCCTCCATGCAACACCATCTCCTTCTCCTACTCCTCCTTCATTGATGTTCTTTTTGTTAAATTATGATTGAAATAGTTATTAAAACTTGATGATTTCCTAATTAGGTTTGAATAATTTTGTAGGGATTAAATAAATTGGAATAAATTTGTAAAGATCTTTGTTTTCTCTCTCTCTCTATCTCTTTTATGTGATACTTCGTGGATGATGCTAAATTTGACATGAAAAATCATAACCTGGTCTTTCCTATTCCGACCTAGTTTGCCAAGTTTAAACCAGTTTGCCAAGTTTGAATGGTTTTTTTGTTCTTTTTGGTGTAAGATGTATTACATGCACTCGGACAAGAGCTATTACTAGTTCACGGTTTAACATCTCAAACCAGTCGGTCCGAATTTCAAAACATTGAAATTTCCTTGGGGACTATTGATAAGCATTGAAATTGTTGACTTAATTTGTATTTGAACAATCGAAACAATAAATATAGAAACTAAAAATCTAAAAACAAGAATTAAATAAAGCAAGAATAAAATAATTTGAATCAACAGATAAGAAAGCGAGGGTTTCTTTATTTTGTTAGTTGCATGGCTTAAATTTACTCCTAGTTACTCATGTTCAATTTTCACAATTGCTAGTCAAATTTCCATATGTAGTTATTCGACATTGATTGTGCATTAATAACCCTACTTTTACTCAAATGGCTTGTCTATATTCTTGTACAAATAGTTTAGCAATAAAAGTTTCTTTTCCTTTCTAATCAATTTCCTTGTTCCAGTACAATCAACTAGTAGCAAAAATAATTTATTTTACATGCACGGAATTCATGAAAGAGACTACACAACTTAGAATTAATTCTTTGACCTAGTAAAAATTCCAAATTTATGGTGATTTTTATTCGATCTTAGCATGCAAAGAACTTGTTATAGTCTCATTACATGTTGATTAAATCAATCTAAATGTTGATTAGACACTTGGAAGTATTAAGATCATAATAACGAACTCAATCATATATGGAAATTAATCATGAACATTATAGAAAAGTAAATCAATCCATAGCAACTAACTACATCTCGAAAACTCTAACTAGAATGTTTAATGCATAACTATCATTACTGAAACCACAGAAGTTATGAAAGTCATCATTAATAATATCAAGAATAAAATGTAAGGAAAACGATAAAAGTCACCAAGGTAATGATCCAAGGCTGATTGCCCTTGATTCTTTAAACCCTAGCCTTCAAGTGTAGGCGCTAGCTGTAAACTAAAAACTCAAGATGTAAAGAAGAGAATTGTCATTTTTTGCTTTCTCTCTCTCTCTTTTTATTTAGTCTAATAGATGTTCTATTTATATGCATTACAAGGGTAAATAAGTCTAGGGTCGAATCATGTTTAAAAAGGATCAAATCGAACTGCAAGCGGCCCTCAAAACCCTAAAAGCTGTCAACTCCCGTTTGCTATCAAGACATGGGTGCTGCAACGTCCACACAGTCAGTGACGTACTCGCCTAGCAGTTGCTGGACACTTCAAGTACCCAGCTCACTTGCACTTGAATCGCAATTCTTGCAAAAGCTAAAAAAACACATAAAAAAATAAATTCGTGATCAAAAACACTAAAAATGACTTTTCTAGATAAAACCCTAATTTACTCTAAATCACTCAAAATCACTTTTTTGTTTTTTAGCAAATAGGAATTTTATTTATATGAAAGATGATTCCATTTTGGTATTGTTACATACTCAAATGGAAGGGACCATTACTGCGTCTAATGTAACTAGCCTTTTTATGTTGGAGGGAAGTGAGCTAAGTTAAAAAATGTTTGAAGTTGCACTAGTACTAGCCAAATAGTTTAGCCATTGTATCTGCTACAGAGTTGGTCTATCGATATTGATGGTGAATTGTGATCGGAAAATGGGAAGTTAAAGCTATATGTTTCCTGTGCCACCTAGTCGATATGGAACTCATTTTTTATTTTGAGCAATTTCCACCAAGTTCTTCCAGTCCGAGTCAATGATCAGTGATAGAAAACCCTTTTGAAGACACCAATTACTACCTGAAATAAGTGACCAAAATTCCATTTCTAAGGATGTACAATTTCCAAAGAGTTCGGAAAAACTAAAACAAAAACCACCATTGTGATCCAGAACTACACCATTCTTCCTAATGGACTAGGGTTTCCAGGGAGGATCCCTCAACATTTAACTTGTAAAATCACAATAGAGGAGAGGACCATGAAATTGAAAAGAGTACTTGCTGCCTTTGTCTCGTCACGCACAAACCTTGGTCGAATAAAGAAAGAATCGTGGCATCATTTTGCACAAGATGGACCGGCTTCCAAATTTCCCAACATATGAATGTACTACAAAATTGGCACTTAGAAACAAACAAGAGTCCCAACTTCATGAGCACCTTAGGAAATAGAAGCACACCATTCAATAACCTCAACGTAAATATCGAGACTTTGATTGGAATTCTCTTACTCCAAATGTAACCCCTTTGAAGCAAGCTTGACATGAGTATCCCTTACACAATTGTAAGCAAAGGAGAGCAGAAAAAAACAACTTGAGTTGGGCTGCCACACTAGTTCATCATGTTTTGCTGAAAGAAAGATTTCCTAGCTCATAAGTGTGTTGATTTGACCTAATGTTAGAACTGCTTGAACATCACCTAATTTCCAACTCCTCTCATTTGAAAACAATTGAATTATTTTAACATGAGGTTGTTGAATATTCTCCTTGCCCTCTGAAAGCACTCCATGTCCTGTCCAATTTACATTCTTAAAAGAAGAATTACCATCTCGGACCAAGTTAGATTTATTAGACAAGGATTTATCTATAGCTCATTGCATATGCCTCCAAATTTAATTCGGGCTAGGGTTGCTAGTAATATCATACACAGATTATTTTTGTCTCATAAAGGTGGCCCACAATAAGTCAAATGTGAGGTAGTTACATCAAAGCTCAAGTGAGAAGGCTATGACTTCATCTTTAGGTTTCCTAAGGCAAGCCCGTTTTTATTCGTTGGAGCACACAAGGCATGCTACTTCACCCGGTGCCATTTGGGAGACCCCTTATTATTACCTCAAGCACACAAGGCGTCCCATTTTACCTATTGTCGTTTGGAGGAGCCCTTATCATCACCCCAAAAAGAAATCCATCACAAGTTTTTCTAAGTTGTTAGGGTCTGCTTTGGAGGATTCGTCATAGCCAATATATGAGTGGGAATTGAGGAAAGCACATTTTACCTATTCGTCCCATTTTATGCTTGGCGATAAGAGTTTGGTCTTCCATCCCGCCATCTTTTTCGAGAAAAAGGCATACAGACCTTGAAACTAAGAAGATACACATCTTCTTTTGTAAAGCGGGTAGTAAGGCATGATAAGTGAAAGGTAGGCTCTTGGAAGATATTCCTGTGAGTTGCTCCAAATCGCGACTAGACCTTCAACCTTTGCCCACATCGAAAAAACTCTTGTCCTTGTTGATTTTGTTGGCCAGAACCAACTTGGAAGACTTCAAGGAAGTAAAGAAGAGCTCTCAAACTATGTGTATCCTCTCTTGTGAAAAGAAGTAGGTTATCTGCAAACAAAAGATGAGTGACTTGTATGCTTCTTCTTGGTAATGAATATGGAGGATGGTATCAGTAGAATGGAGGTTCTTTAAACCCTTGCTTAAAGTTTACGATCACAAAATGAAGAGGTATGGTAAAAATGGATCACCTTGCTTTATGCCACTTGAAGCTTGGAAGAATCTCGTCACCTTTTTATTGATTAAAATGTCTCAAATTGGCTTCGATTATAGAGGCAAAATGTGAGGCAAACCCAAATTTGATCAGTAGTTATTCCAAAAATAGACAGGATACTCTATCAAAAGCCTACATCTACATATCCAGCTTGAACACTACATTATGGCCCCTTGATTTCCTATCCAGAGAATGCAGGAGCTCTTCAGCAAGCAAAACATTATTGGAAATACCCCTTCTGCCTACAAAGGCCGACTGTTCTAGAGAAATTAAACCTTGCAGCACAGACATCAATCTATTAGTTAACACTTTTATAAAAATTTTATTGATAAAATTAGAAAGTGAAATTTGCCTAAAGTTCGAGAATGTTAGAGGTTTATTCTTCTTCATAATTGGAATGATCAAGGTACTAGCCACATTTTTTAAATCGGCACTGCCAAGAAGAACTCCTCAAATGCATTAAATACATCCTTAGTAACTAGGTCCTAACATGCTATAAAGAAATAACCCAAAAACCCATCCGACCCAGCTGAGCTTTTCTTGTATAGTTTGATGTACAGTCTTGACCTTGTTTAGGGTTACCAACCTAGTCTAGTTTGAGTTTTACTTATCAAATATTTCGTGAGGAATATTTTTAAAGAGCTCATCATTCATAGCTACTTGCTCCATCCTCTTGGCTTCCAAGTGGTCTTGAAGAAATGCACTACTTCGCCTTGAATTGCTTCCCCATCATTAAGTCACTAGCCACTGAAACCCTTAATACAGTGTATAGTTAACCTTTCCTGTTTGTCATGCAAGGTAGCATGAAAAAACTTAGAGTTCAAATCACCTTCTTGAAGACATTTAATCCGTGCGTTTTGTCGCACAAACTCTTTCTTATTCCTCATATGCTGTGTTAGTTCTACTTGCATCTAGTAAGGGCTTGTCGACAATTAGAAGAGTGATAATCCTGATATTCTAGTTCTTTCTGTTCAACTAGATCTTCGACTCAAAGAATATTATCATAGACATTCACAAAAGTCTTCTTGTTCCACTATTTTAGTGCAACTTTTAGTCATTTCAATTTTCCAGATAAGGCCAGCAAGCCATAACCCTGCACAGGTGAAAGCCAAAACTGTTCCACTGTAGCTCTAAATATGTGATACCACAGCAGCTCACATGTGTTGAAATCTAAATGGTGAAGGCCTTCGATCACTTGTCTAACATTCCACTCGAGCAATAACAGAGCATAATTTGATGTGCAATTCAAATGTTGCATCACAGCCACATAAAAATGCAATTCAAGCATGTGGCATAAAATGGCAATTCAAGACTTGTCCCCCATTCTAGACTCCAGCCCACATGAAATTATTGACAGAAAATGGCAATTCAAGCATGCGGCAATCATGAATATTCGAACTAATATCTACCATAACTTGGGAATCCAAACTTGACCTCTCAATAAACTCATATGAGTTTGATACAACATTGAAATCTCCTCCCTAAGGCCACGATCCTCGAACTCTAGTCCCATGGATCTGTAACCCTTCCCAGAGTCAAATGTGTTCTTAATAAGTGCATTTACATAAACAAAAATAGCTAGAATGGTCTAAGGCCATGCATGATGGGCAATAGTGACATGCATATATTATTGCTCATCCATCAATACAAGTACATGAAGCTTAACCATCTTTAAAAGGTAATTAGATCATATTTGTGACATTAAACAAACAATGTTAAAACCCTAATTGCCTACAAATCACCTTTGCCCAAGTGTAATCAGCCATTTGGTTATGTTATTGCAGAAAAATATACCTTGTGCAGTTGTATAAGTTTTTAAGACATCACTATGATGCATTTCTTGAGATCCTCTGATATTCCAGAAAATAAGATTATTCATTAGAACTGCATGAGAACTGCTTGAGCCTAATTTTGCACTGAGACGCTTTTGAATTGTTCTGTTGACTAAATATTGCTTTTCTTGCTCTTGACTTGGAACCACGGTTCCTCATCCTAGTATGTACCTAGCAACTATCGCCGCAACCAAGCTTGAATGGATTGAATAAAATATTTGAGACCTGAATAGATGGAGGCTGAAATTTGTTAAAGAGATACTAAGAATTGTCATCAAGTCGAGAAGCAAATTTGGGACATTGAAATTGACTAGCCGAGACCTCAGCTTACCAAGCAGTAAATTTTGATTATTTGAAATCTTCAATAAAAGCTTGTTAGTTTCTGGCAATTCAACACATAACTCATTTGCCATAATCCGAGTAACACTAGGACCAGCTAAAGGTGATGAGGGAAACATGATACGTGGCGTGGTATACCTGATGTTTAGTCAATGAGATGTACGTACGACATAGCTTTCCCTTAGCAGTGAGAAAAGAGTCTATCTATCTGTCTAGCTTTGGTAGATTTCCTCCAATGCAATCCACTATTCAGCCACTCGTATTCCTATGAGGATATGGCTGGGAAATTGTTGCAGTTAGGAAAGTCCCGTGTCTCAGTAAAATTCTTGCCAAATCCGAGTTTGCTGCTCCAACCATTACCAAACTAATACCGATTCCATTTAGTACTTCAGTTGGGACTTTCCTGAGTTAGGTTTGTATAAAAAACCAAAACATCTTGACTGAAAGCTTGTGCCTCTTGAGAATGCGATGACGTGATGGCTTAGTTAATTGGACCTTAGCAGCTGGGGTATCCAAGGTTTTAGAGCAGCTAGGGTTTCAGAACCAAAGCTTCATGCATGGCTTGAATGGCTAGGGTTTTAGAAATTTGTTCCCCCTGAGAAACTGAAGGCGTGTTGGCCTCATGCATAGGTTCTTGAATGGTTAAGGTTTTTGACACAAGCTTTTCACCAGTTAGGGTTTTCGAAGCCAAATCTTCGTGTGCGATTTGAATAGCAAAGATTTTCAGTTGTTTGTGCAAATGGGATGGCTTTGGCTACTAGCATTACGTCTTAGGTGTGGTCTGCTTCTCTATTGGAGGATGATTAGACACCAATTACTTATCCTTCTCATTGGGGTTTGCTTTAGCGAGCTTATTCAAATAATGTTCTTAAGGATCATGTTATTAGTAACGAGGAATATCTTCATAAGTGATATATTGACATCAACCCGATCCCTCCTTGTCAATCCAAAACCTCTTGAGTAAAAGGTTTGGAATGTCTTCCTCTACACAAAATCAAGCTACATTTGACCGGGAGATCCCATAAAGAAGCAATTGGCACGTCCAACTTCAGGGGTTCTTCGATGAGTTTTGCAATGGAGTAGTGGGTCTTCTTATCATAAAGATGGGCCGAAAACTTCTCTAAGGAGACCTATATCATAACAAAAGAGGGTTCCACATAAACATGAAAATCCGTTGTCCATTTGAGCACCTTCATTGCAAAACCCTAAAAGCACCAGAATTTGCATATCCAACATCTAATGTAATCATCCTCCAAATATAAACGAATGAGGAGATGGCAATAATTAAGAAACCCTAGGGTAAAAGTCCACTTAAACCCCATAGTTAAGATGCCCTTTCAAAGTGAACCCATGCTCAATTTACCCTTCGAGAATTTCCCAATGAATGTATGTTTAGAGGGCTCTAATGCTTTAATAATAGTTCAATTTCATTATTGGTGAAAATCAAGACTGGTCACCACAAAAAATTGTTGGTTTGTTGACCAAAGATTCAGTTTTCTTCCTAGTTACTACATCTACAATGAATTACTTGGGTGCATGGGACAGAGGTGCAGGCGTGGGTGTCATAAAACCCCTGAAAGCCTAGGGCCGAGAGAGAATAACACATAAAACACTTAAAAAACCCTAAAATAACATAGAAAGCACTTAAGATTTGCAACAAAACTAAGCTAAAACATATGGAAATAACACTCATTTTAGAGAGTTGTCATACCTCGCAACTTAGCTTTACTCATCTTGAGTAAAACAAAACACACAAAGACAGAAAGTTTATTAACCTTATTCAATACATCATGGTTGTAACAAAGAAAACTAAGCAAGTATAGAAATGAGCTATACATGTATATAAGAGACCTATGGTAATCAATCCCAAATTATCATGAAAGTGCTAATCTCTCCACCACGAAAGCAGATATCACTAAGTTCACTAATCAATGAAAAACCCATTGAACTAAAGTTTAACAAGTGGCAAACTTGATGGAAGAAATTAAAGCACACAATACTTAATACTACAAATTAGCTTGAGCCAAGCTAGAGATAGGTCTTTTAAGCTTGTAGCGTGGGCTATAAGGGAGAACGGTAGGATATAATTGGATATAATTTATATTACCTTAGATATGTTATTAATTAAATTCTAACCGTAATCTTCTTGATCATTCCCCAAAATACCGAATCAATTAACTAACTACCAATGAAGGCTAAAATTTGACCGTTTTGTTTTTTTTAGAAAAAGAAGATCTACAGTAGATCTCCATCTACCTCCTAAAGTGTTGAAACCATGACCTAGGTCACAGGGCAAGTGTAGTCTTACCATTTGGATGACACTTAATTGTCATCAAATTTCGAATACAGAAGGAGACCTTCTTTATAAAACAAAGAAAGAATTTTCCTTTTTTATTGACAAACACTTGAACAATTTTTTGTTTTTCCAATATTTTTTTTTGTCCTTTTTTTTACGTAACATAACATAGGGGATTATTACAAATATTACAGCCAAGAACGTGAAATTTTTCCCCAACAAAACACTTCCTACCCAACTAACAACGCATTGCATAATGTCCATAGTATTTATGCACCATGAGACCAACATTACTAACAAAGGTGATGGGCAGAAAGATAGTTAAAATAAAACGATAAATTGGCTAATATAATATTGCTATCAAGAAAATAAGGCTTATATGATATGCAACTGTTAACTCTCTAAAAAAGTATTTTTAGGTACTTTTAGCTTGGCTTTTGTTCGTAATTCGAGGGTTTTAGTTTATAAAGTATGGGTATATTTGAAATTTTACACCCTGAGTCTGTAAACTAGGTTTTTAGTGTTTTCATGTAAAAAATGTATATTTATACCCTTAAAATGTATTTTTGTAGGTTTTATTTGCAATGGAGGTCAAGCAAGGCAAAAATGGAGCAAAATAGGTCAAAATAGGGCAAGAACGGTCACTTCTAATAGGAGCTGGGTATTGCTAGTGCCCAGAAGCTTGGCAGAGATACCTAGAAGGGTGGTAGGGGAACCTAGCTCCCTGTACTAGCATTTTTTCATAACTTTTATGACCATTTACATGGGTATTAGATATTTTTGACCCATTTTCATGTAAACCCTAATAAGCAATATATAAGGGTTATGTTAGGTCATAAAATATATATAGAGAGTGTGAGAAGTTGATAGAAAACATTTGACAACTTCAAATAAGAGAATCAACACAAGCAACAATCATTGGTGAAGAGAACAAGGGAGAAGAATAGAAGACTCCGCTTGACAACCCTAGTTTTTCATTCTCTTCTCCATTTCTTTCTTTCAATATGTTACTATCATAATAAAATCTTGTGTTGTATCAATTGGTTAGATGATGCGCTAAATGCTAGTTTTAGGGTTTTATTTATAACTTGCCATAAATCTCAATTGATTTAATTTATTTCGTTCATGATTCTTATGCTTGATTTGCTTAATTAGGTGGTATTAAATGAATTTGTAAGCTTGATCAACTTATAAACTGATTTGTATCACTAATTCAGAAATTGAAAGAGGAGAATTAGGATTAGGAATGGGTTTAATTTTGCCTTTGTTTAGAAGTTCTATAGGGAATGACGAACGTTTTGTGAATACGGATCAAAAGATACTTATTCATCTTAGGTAGTCCTATACAGTGGTCATCTATGCATTAAGTGTGGCTTGAATTCACAAACAAATATAGTGAATTGGCTAGGTTTAGTAGATTTGTGAGAGAAGTCTAAAGATAACTCACAATAACATAAGACTCTAGACTAATAAATAGCATAAGTGAATCAAGCATTGATAGAACGAATAATTATCAATTAAGGAGATTGGTAAGGGATGAGTGAACCCTAGATAATTTAATTATCGACTTTTCCCACTCTTTACATGAATTATTCTTTGTTTTTTCTATGTTTCTATTATTTTCCACTCTAATGTTTCTTAGTTTAGATAGGATAAAAAATGTGATGCTTAGGTGCTTAGTAGGGTGTTAGCATAATCTATGTGGGAATGATTCTCTACTCATCATTATATCACTTGTCCGATAGGTATACTTGTGTAAATCTTTGTGAGTCGTGCCTATTAACCGCACAAAAAAGTTTTTAACGTCATTACCGGGAATTGAACCCAGCTCACCCGCATGATAGGTGGGAATACTCATCACTGTACTATAATGACTACAGTATCCCTGTATGGTTTGTGTTGTCTCTTTTGGAATTTTTCGTTCCAAATTAAGTCCTTTTATTTTTTTTTTTTTTGTGCTGGACTATAGACAAATAAATTGGTAAAAAAGAATTATTATTGCATGACCATTGAGTTACAACTATAATAGGGGATTTGACCGGCAATCTTAGGAATCAATCTAGAATAAATTGAATTGAATTTATATATGAACAATTGGTGAAATCAAAATACACTAACCCTTGTGAATTCTTCTATATATGATGAGCATGATGTGTTTATATAGCCCGTCTAATTAATTCCTGTTATTTGTTAATATTTACCCAAAGAAAATTAAAACGTCTAAATCTGCAGCCAGCCTGGTAAACTGTGATACGGACACAGCCTTAGTAAATCTCTCCCTTGAGCTATTCCCACGCCTTAAAGAGTGGCTCACTATCCGTTGCACAAAAGAAGTAATATCATATTCCAATTTTCCCATTTTAGAAGGATGAAAATATTTACTCAAAAACTTTTATGCTACACCGTTCCATGTAGTAATGGAACTTGGGGTTGTGATATTAGTCAAGCTTTGGTTTTATCCTGGAGAGAGAATGGAAAAAGCCTCAGATACACCATTAAGATAAAATGTGTCAAATATTTTAAGAAAATTGAATATGTGCAGGTCATCATTTGGTGCTCCACTAAACATAACTGACGTTTGAGCCAATTGGATAATTTGTGGCTTCAGCTCAGAGTTATTCACCTGGATTGGTAGCTTGATAATGCTTGACTAATGTCCATCAAAGGTTGGCACAACAAAGTCCCTTAAAGGGATCGGCTCCTCGTTGTTCAACTAGCGTGGTATCATAGGGTTGATTGGTCTGCCATCTCAATTATTGGTTGGAACCTTTGTCTAGTTTTCTGCCGATTCATAGTTGATGTGTGGTTCTCTCAATTTCAAAGTCTAAGGGTACAATTACCCTATTTGACCTTTTTGGCGTAACCTACAAAGACTTGCCAACCACAACACAAACAAGAAAACTATAAAATAAAATAAAATAATTCTAAACAAAAACATATAAATAAAAAATTATGTTTAGACTAGAAATAAAGTTCTTACTTAGATTTTAATAGACTATATAGTGTTAGAACTAAGTTCCCTAGCAACGACACCAAAAAATTCTTCATGCTTGCGATGACTGTTACTAGACGCGACTCACGAGTTGCGCAAGTATAAATATCGAACAAGTAATATAATGATAAGTAGAGTATTGTTCCCAAGAGACTGTACTTACACTCTATTAATCAACTAAACATCACAGTTTTGATCCTATCTGAACTAAGAAACAGTGGAGTAATAATAACAAAAATACTGAATAAAATTGTTCATGTGGTTATTAGGCATGACTCATGAATTATGCAAGTATATGTATTGTGTGGAACAAGTACTACAATATGAGTAGAGTATCGTTCCCATAGAGACTATGGTAATACCATACGAAGCACCTAAACGTCCCACTTTTGATCCCTTCTAAACAAAGAAATAATAGAATGGAAAATAATGAAAACATAGAATAAAAATAATGCAATAATTCAAGTAAAAAATGAAAAAGTCGATAATTTAGCTATTTAGGATTCACTCGTCCCTTAGCAATCCCTCAATTGTTCCAATTATTCGTTCTATCTATTCTTGATTCACTTATGCCGTTTACTAGTCTAGAGTTATTATGCTAGTCATACCTTGAATGAGGCCCATATAAACTATTCTACCAGTGAGAAAGAACTCCTTGCTATTGTTTTTGCTTTTGACAAGTTGAGGGCACATCTTATTGGCAGCAAAATGATCGATCATACTGATCACTCGGCTTTGAAATATTGTTTTCAAAAAGTGATGCTAAACCTAGACTTATTAGATGGATTTTATTGTTACAGGAGTTTGATCTGGAAAGTGGTTGATAAAAATGGGAGCAAAAACACCGTCACCGACCACTTCTCAAGGATAAAAGGTCCAAGGGAAAGAAGCCAAAAAGATTTACCCATACAAAAGACATGTCTGTAAGAGCAACTTATGAGGGTTAAAGAGTGTACAACATAGTTTGCCCACATTATTAATTATCTTATAGCCAAGGTGATTCCCTCAACCATGGATGGGGAAACCAAAGGAAAAATTCCTTTCGGAGGTCAAATACTTCTTTTGTAAGGATCCCTTTTTATACTAGTGATGAAAGGATCAAGTCATTAGGAAGTGTGTTCCAAAAAAAAGAAGTGTTAGACATTATTCATCATTGCCACTCATCGCTGGTGGGGAGACATCATGGATCCCAAAGAACAGTAGCCAAAGTTTTGCAATGTGGGTTCTTTCGGTTGAATATGTTCAAGGACACAAGGGACCTTTTCTTATAATGCAATGAACATCAAAGAGTGGGAAACTTGTAAAGGAGAGATGAAGATGCTTCTCAACAATATTCTCATTTGTGAAGTGTCTGATGTTTGGGAAATTGACTTTATGGGACCTTTTCAAATCTTAAAATGAGTATATTTT
This sequence comes from Cinchona pubescens, assembly GCA_025175665.1. Lineage (NCBI taxonomy): Eukaryota > Viridiplantae > Streptophyta > Magnoliopsida > Gentianales > Rubiaceae > Cinchona > Cinchona pubescens. The sequence continues at coordinate 5,909,388 of JANKKI010000123.1, read as the reverse complement.
GGTTGCAATGGATGATGTGTCTAAATGGGTTGAAGTCATGGCATTACCCACAAATGATGTTAGGTTGTTGTAAACTTTGTGAGGAAGAACATCTTTGCTATATTCGGGGTACCCAAGGCCATCATAAGTGAAGGAGGAACTCACTTCAAGAATTCACATTTCTAGTCCGTCTTGTCAAAGTATGGTGTGAGGCAGAAGATTTTTCTTGCATACCATCCTCAAACATCCGGTCAAGCGGAGATGTCCAACCGAGAATTGAAAATAATTTTGGAGAAAACAGTGAACTTCTCAAGAAAACATTGGTCAAAGAAGTTGGATAATGCTCTATGGGTTATAGGACAACCTACAAGACACCCATAGATATGTCTCCCTACAGGATGGTGTATGGAAAACCTAGTCACCTTTTGGGTTGAGTGAGAGCACAAGGCATGTTGGCAATCAAGAGTCTTAACTTTGATTGGAAACATGCTAGTGAAAAGAGGCTCTTGGGTATCAATGAACTTGATGAGTTTCGAAGAGCAGCTTATGAGAATTCTAGGCTTTAAATGAAAGGACAAAACCATGGCATAACAACCACATTTTGAGAAAGGAGTTCAATCCCAGAGATTTGGTGTTGCTTTATAATTCTCGACTCAAATTATTTTTGGGAAAGCTCAAGTCTAGATGGAATGGATCATTTGAGGTGGTTAAGGTTTATCCATGTGGTGTGGTGGAATTAAAGGGCAAGGAATCCAATTTAAAAGTCAATGGACATAGCCTCAAGCTTTACTATGAAGGAATGATTGAAGAAGAATGAGAAACTGTTCATTTCACCACTACTTGATCACTTCCTGGCCATAGTCAAGCTAATGACTATAAAAAAAGCACTTTTGAGAGGCACCCCAAGCTTTAGTTTATTGCTTTTGTCTTATTTTAGTTTAATTTTATGTTGATTTGTGTTTAGGTTTAAGTAGGGCAATTTAGGTTAAGTTTAGGCCTAAGTTGTTTAATTATGTTACTAATATGTTTTGTTAAGGAAATGAGTGAAATTTTTCACTGGCACTTGTATTTTTCATGCTTGTAGGTGTTGATGGAGTATGGGGTGAAGTTGAAAATAAGTTTGAAAAATTTGGCTAAGTGTTGAAAAAAGGGTTTCCTGAAGTTCACCCCATACTGTGGTATCATTCTTAATGTTTTTAGACCATACTGCGGTATCAATATTCCTAGCCGCAATATCGATGCAAACTCCCGGAAGAGAGTTTTTCAACGCAACTCCATACCGCGGTATTGAATCCATGCACAAAATTTTTTTTAGCCCATACTATAGTATCAAATAGTGATACTATGGTATTGATGTGGCAGAAGGTTTTTAAACCCATTTTTAGCACATTTTTGCATTAAAATTCCCATTCCAAACCCTAGCCTCCGTTATTCTTGTTGATTGTTGTTGTTCTTCTTCTCCTCTCTTCCAAACCTCTTTTCCCTTCCTAAAAGTTCCATAACTCACCATAATCTAACCCAAAAACCTCTTTAACCTTCAAATCCAATCATCAAATTGGCAAAAAAAGGGTTTTCTCATGATTTTAAGGAGAATTCAAGGTCTTCAAAGGAGGGTTATACTTTGAAAATTTCAACTAAAATCTTTCAATTGTGGTCAAATCTGTAAGTCTTCTTGTTCTAAACTACTTTTTGGGTAATTGAAGATTAATTGTGAACAATATTGTGCAATTTCTCTTGGATTTTTGTGGAGTTAGTTTTCTTTAAGTTGGACTTTGAATTGGGTTTGTGGTATTGCCGATTAAATTGGGTTGAAATTCTCGTGGACTTATTATTTTGATCATGGAATTGTTTAAGTTATTTATAATTTGCTTGAATTGACTTTGGGGTATTGAAGGCTGTAATTGGTATTTGAAATTTTATTTTGAGAATATTCTTCGTTTAATTGTTGAACTTTGATTGATAATCATGTCTAGAGGTGTTTTCAGGCGAAGAGGTGATGTTTCTACTTCGGGTTAAAAAAAAAAGAGAAGGAAAGTGGATGAAGGCTGAGTGAAGTGCTCCAACATAACGAGAAATTGTTATTTGTGAGTGATAAAGCCAAAGAAATCTTCGATGCATATCAAAAGCATGATACAATTAGAAAAGAGTATTTGATTTCTTGGGCACCTATAAGTACCTTAGGTTGGAATTGGAAGTTCAATTTATTGAAAGGCTTTGGGAATGTTTCAATTAAAAGGTAAAAGCGGGCTACACTAACCTAGTTAAGGAATTTCACTATAATCTTTGTGATTTGGTAGGTAATAAGTGTAAAGTCCGGGGTAAATTGGTTGACTTTTCTATCGAGAATATTAATACCTTTTATAACTTGCCAAATGTTTCAACCTTGACTATAAAGAGTTCATTAAGAGTGAGAAAGACATGGAGACAATTAATACTCGGCTATGTGAGTGGAGAGGTGAATTAGATTGTGAATGCCATTGGTGATGCTTATTTGAAACTTTCCCGCAAAGGTTTTAGATTGTTAACAAAAATTTGGTTTTACTTTGTGAGTTGCAAAATTTGGGGTTCAAGAGTTGTGAGTTTGGTACAAAAGGATAAGGCATTTCTAGTATATGCTCTTTTGAAGGGCATGCCAATTAATATTGGGATGTTGATTTGGCAAGGGTTCATATCTAATGGGTTATCAAATAGTCCTAGCTTTTGTTTACCAGAATTGGTTTCATTTTGACATGTTGATGCAGGATGCCTGGTGATCCCTAGAGAGCCTCAAACATTTGAGAGACGCTAAATCAACGAGGAGTGTATGCATAACATAGTTCATGAATTTGATAAGCATCAGAGAGCCGTTGAAGAAGCAACTCATTTCACTCCACATCAAGCTTCCTTTTTGCAACATGGCAATGTGTTCAACACACCACAAAGTAAGGAGCAAACAAATGAACTATATGTCATTTTTTGGGCATTGGACCAACAATCAAATGCTAATCCACCTAATATGGCATTGATGGTGGAAATGTTCAACCTTCCATAATAAATTCATGGATTCATCCACCGCCACCATACACTTGGCATTATGGAGTTCCCCGAGGGCAATACTTTTACTCACCATATGAGGCATCAATTCAAGCATCACAACAAGGATCGGTTGGAAGAACTGAGTTGACAGATGAAACTAGAAGTGTTCACGAGGAAGATTTTGAAGAAATCCAACATGATGGAGCAGATAATGACAATGAGTTTGGCTTGAAGAGCTTAATGCATCGGATGATGGAGCTTGATGCTTGCCAAACTTGGAGAAGACCGTTATCCTTACATCTTTAAATCCCAAGTTTCCTATTAGTTCATGTGCTTTGAGAGTTGAAAGAAGCATTTTCACTTTTATTTCCTTTCCTTAGTATTTCTTAGTACTTTTATATTATGCTTTATTCATGCTTTTTGGATATTACTCTTTGTTACTTTCGTCGTACAATAAATAGTTGAGGACAAATAGTTGAGCCAAGTAGATTTCATATTTGTGCTTGAATGGTTTTATTGATTTTTGATGAACTTATCTGGATGATTACTTGGTTTTAGTTATTCATGCCTTGGTTTCTTGATAGTTTTGTTGGTTATTTAGTTTAGAGTAAGTCCTTGGGCCAATTTGGTAGGACTTTACTTTTTAATTATGCTTTATATGCTTTGATTGTAATCATGTTAGTTTTTCCTTGTTTTACTTTGGGTGAGTGGAAGGATGAGTTGTACTTATCACTAGAATAAAATGACAAATTTTACAAGTGTTATTTGCTAGTGTTGGGAATGATGTCTTTTTTGTTATTGTAAATATTTTTGTGGTGAATTTGGATGGAAAATTGAGTGACTACGGTACTCTGACTTGCAATACCATATGGTTGGTTTTTTCAAATTGGGCATTTCAAAAATTTTGGGTGCTTGTTGTGTATTTTTTTGCAAACAAAAGATTTCAAAAGCTACTGTCAATACAAATTTCAAAGAGTGAGGGCATCATATTTTTGAACTTCTACATTTAAAATGTATTTTGTTCATATTCAAAAGTATTACCTTGTTAGTTGGCTCATCTTTTAGAAAAATAGATTGAAATGTAATGAAAGTGAATTAGGCCATTTTGAGCGTTTGCATAGTAGAGTGTCACTCTATCTTGTGTATTGATTGGTTTTTATATGACCTTGGGTACGTTTTACTTCTTTTCATTGGTTTAGGACCATCAAAAACAAAAATGTTTTACTTTTAGGAATAAGGCAAGTACAGGATTTCGTCATCACAAATGTTGTTTCTCCGAAATGGCTATTAGGATTATTTTTTGAAATGAGGCAAGTTGAAGTGAAGTCTTTGAAATAAGTCTTTACATTTTTGTTATACCAACAAGTTGAGGAGAAAATGTTTATAATACCCATTATTGATGTCACTTTACTCATTCCTAGCTAGATTAATACTCCCATTCGTGTGTGACTTGTACAATATTAGATAGAGTCCTAATGATCTTTCTATTTCCATATGGCCTTGTCGAGATGGTTAAAAAATTTTGTAGTCCTTTTGAATTGAACAAAATTATGTTTTGGATGAATTGATTTTGTTTTTAGAAAACATTTTTGATTATAGATAATGCTTGGTTATTTAAAAGATGGTGTTGACAATTGAACAATTTTCCTTGGGAAAATTGAAAAAGTTGGAGTGACTATTTTGAATATTTCAATTGTCATATACTATTTGAGGTCTTTTGAGAGATCACCTAATTATTCAAAGTACTTCTACTATTCACATTGCCTGGTCATTTTGGTAGTACTTTACTTGTTTAGTTATACTCTTTTTCTTTCTTGTTTTGCTCGCGACTAGCAAAATGCTAAATTTGGAGTTGTGATAACTATACGAAACTAGAGTTATTTTGCTTGTTTATTCTAATATTTTGTTGATATTTTCTAGAATTTAGAGTTTATTTATGTGTTTTTGTTTAGCTTCATTGTAATATTTAGTATTTGCATTTGTATTTTGTGTAAATATCATGATATTAGTGTTAATTTTAATGTAATTTGCTTATTAAGTTTACTGGTATTTTGCAGGTTTAGATTAAAGGGCATGGAGTTTAAAGAATAGAAGATTCAATGAGAAAACATGGCAAAAAGGAGAAATTCAAGGTTGCTGAAGAAGGATCCGTACCACGGTATCATATTTTGTATAGGAAATTATATTGCAGTATCGATGAAGAATTTGAAGGTTATTTTGACCTCGATACTCCACTATCAAATTATTTACTAAAAATGATACCACGGAATGGATACACATTAGGAAATTAAATATTGTAACTTGTAATCTTTTGGCTCAATCTACCTTTTAAAACTAAACTTGTACTCTACCATAGTAAACATAGCAGTAGTGTAGTTAATTTTTAGTAGTTTTAGTATACTTTAGCTTAGTTTAAACCTTTCTTAACCTTCAAGTTTATCTTTAATTTAAAATTCTCTTTCATTTAGACATCTTTAGATCTAGTCTTTAATTCCTTGCAAGTTTAAATCTCAATTAGTTAATCTTAGTGCATTTTTAATTTGCTACAAATAGACATAATTTTTACTTGCTTTTTATTTAGATTTCTTGCAATCCAAGCACAGTAAAAAAATAGATTTCCTAAAAAGTTCACATTGTTGTTTTCTATTTTTAGTGATTTCATAGCTAATCTTTAATTTCTTGCTTTCAATCCTTTGGAATTTAGTGAACTTTCATTAAAATTTCTTTTTAAACTAAAAATTCTTTGTTTTAACTTTAAATTTCTAGTCATTTCATAGAATTTCTGAATTTAGTGAAAAAAGATGACTTTCAAACCTTCTAGTTTAATTAATACTTTCTTAGTTAAAATTCGTTTAAAGTACTTTTATACTTTAAGTAAGCTTTCTTAAAATTCGTTAATTGGTGTTAATTTTACTTGCTTTCTCAAGTTAGCATTACTTACTCTCCTGGAGTAAACTTTACTAGCTTTCTTAAGTTAGACTAATTTACTTGCTTCTCTAGAGTAATCTTTACATGCTTTATTAGATAGAGTTTCTTACTTTATAATGAGTTTAATTATGTTTCTTAGCATAGTAATTAGTGATAATCTTTTACTTGCTTTTGTAGGATAAATTATTTACTTGCTTCTTAGTTTAAATTAGTTAATTTAGTATTTATTTAATTGGTTTCCTCGCAATACTTGTAGTTAGCGGCAAACTACTTGTTGATTTGTATGAATAGCACAAATATCCATTAAACATAGTAATGCTAGAACTTGCCCCCTCAAAATTTGGTATGGCATAATTCTAAGGGTCGGGGATTAGAATTACCTCCATTGCCTAGATTACCCACTACTTCTTCTTGATCCCCAACGTTGTGATTTGGATTCTCCATTATATTCTCTCCTTATCTTGATTCTTGTGGTTTTCTGCGATTTCTGGATTTTGTTCGTTCAACCTCCAAATCACCTAGAAGTAGTGCTCGGTTGGAAGAATGAGTTTAACATTATTTACCATAAACTGCAAGAAATAAGACCAAAGTTAGAATATTAAAGCAAAAATCCGAAAGAAAAATTAAAAAAAACTGTAAATAATTAAAAGAAAAATAACAAGTCTAATCTAGTTAGGCTTGTGAAACCTAATATTGCACCAAAAATAGTCCCCGGTAACAGCGCCAAAAACTTGTTCGGGTATATATTTATTAGGCAAGTCAATTCACAAACAAGTAATAATTAAACCATAATAACCCTAATCAATAACCACACACGCTCACAAGGATACGTGGTATGTTTGTAGATTGGATGAATAAGGATCGTTGCCACGAGGACTATTAGTCAAATACTAGGATTCACGAATCTTTCACTAGTTAGACAAATCAACTGCAATATTTTATTCTGCCTAACTAAATTAATTTTAACCAATAAGAAAATAAGAACAATTACAAAAACTAATTAAAACTAGAGAAAGCAATAAAAGTTACTGAAAGCAAATTAAAATTTGTGAACAAGAAATAAAGTGAGTAAACGCAGGAAGATTAAATTAAAACTATGGAATTGAAGTAAAACTAGAATTCAATTGAAATTAAATAGAGATAGTAAACTCAATAGCATAGCCAGAAAAAGAGTTGATGAAGCTTGAAGTCTTGAATAAAAAAAGAAAACCCTAACCCTAATCTAATGAATTTTCTATTCTAATGTCTATTCTAAATAATGGCTACTACATATGTTCAACTCCTCATACACTGGGATATTTATAGGGGATACATTAGGGTTTGACCCCTTAGATGATATAAATACAATAAAATTCATAAAGAAGTCCAACAGGGTGGAGAAAACTTCCAAAACAAGTAAAATTCATAAGTTGCAGTACGTCATACACACATGTGCAGCATTTTCTTGCACATATGCGCAATTTCCAGAAGCAACAACTTCCTTTCTTTGACTTGCGCACATGCGCTCACTTTCATTTGTGCATGTGCATGAATTCTAGTGCACCAATCTCAACTTCCACCTCAATTTTAATATATACAAGAATCTTGATGCTGAGGGAATTTAGAATACTTTAAAACATGAAAGTTTTAGCTTTCTCCCTTAGCTTTCCAAAGAATATTGAATCACCTCAATTGGACAAGAAAGTTATGATCAAAATGCCAGACAGTGTCAAAATTTGCTTCCCGCCGGTGCATGTGTTGCATCATTTTGATTTTTCTCCAACTTTTTGGTCCTTTTGGCTCATTTTTCATTCAAGACCCACGTAAACTAAAGATAAAACAATTAGGCTCATAATTCACTTAATTATTTCTCACATTACACGAAAACTGAGGTAAACAACACATGAAATATACAACATTTATGAGCTTATCACAATGCTAGGGTTACAAAAGAGAACCCATCCACGTTAAGCTTCATGACTCTGATTTGTGAAATAGCTAGTTATAAAATTTATAATCTCCTAATCTAACTATTAACAAGATAACGCATCGCAAGTGTATGGAATCAATAGTATATAACGGAAGTAGGGTCTGAACCCGCAAGATTGGTACATAATCTTAACAATTATCGATTATTTGACTCAAATACTATTTGAAGAAATCATTATGGAAAAGATTTGACTAAAATTAATCTAAGAACTAAAATTATAATTAATCTACAAAAGCAAATAAACTACTCTACCCATTAATCTATGAAAAGTAATTAAAGAAAACATTAAATTGAAGGCATGGAGAAAATACTTCTAAACCCTAGCAAGCAGTTAAAAGGACAATGAAACTAGAATTAAACGGCATAATAAAAAATATTTAACAAGATTCAAGAATACTTATCTAATGAAGAATAGTAAGTTTTTAGTAATCTTGAACCTTCTCTTCAACTCTTCTAAGAAAAATAATGAAAATCCTAGTCTAATCTTGCAGCCCCCAAAAGGAAGCTGGAAGAAAAACATGATTTTGAGGTCCTAAACCATCTTATTTATAGTTTTTAAATGTTACATAGTATAGGGCTCTAAATATGTTTCCAAATGCATATTTACGGGCCCAAAACGGAACTCTGGAGTAATGCCCTAGAAAACACCAAAATTGGATACCAGTCCAACATAAGCGTGCACAATGCCTGGACATGTGCACGGAAACTCGTGCATGTGCTCGAGAGGATTATCCTAGAAGTTTGATTCTGGAATTTGCACACATATGCTAGGATTCTAGTGCGTATGTGCTATTTCCAGTGCACATGTACCAATTTCCACCTCGAATTTAACCTCGATGTCGATAGAATTTGAAAAAAATGGAAAACATGAAAGTTGTAGCACTTCCCTTGACTTTTCAAAGCATCTTGAATAACGTCAATTAGAGTTTGGACAAGAAAGTTATGCTCCAAATACTAAACAATGTCCAAACATGTGCGCGATTTCCAACACTTGCTTTGCCTCACCTTTTTGCTTCTAAAATCTCCGTCTGACGTCCGATTGATGTGCCATTCTTTGCTATGCTACCCGAGAATAAAGATACACATTATTATCTATAATGTAACTCCAAAATAATACTTAAACACTTACTAAAACTAGATAAACACAAATGACGAACAACAAAGCACAAAGAACTCTTATTCCGGAAAGAATTAGGTAAACAACCTAAACGCAACCCTAAATACATAGACACGTACATATTAGTTAAATGACATCGAATGAAAACTAAAACACTATACTAAACATCTATTAAGGCATACTAACAGAAATGCCCGAAAACAAACACATAAAACCTAAAACCGCCTAAACTAGTGCAAAAGCCGTACGAAAAAGCATAAAAACAATCCTAATTTCTCAAGGCCATCAAACAACCCCCAACTTAAGGTTTTGCTAGTCCCGAGGGTACATGCTGGAATCCTGTACTCACCTTATTACTAATAGCAAATTTTTTTTTATATATTAGCTCTAAACCAAGAAAGAGGAATAAAATGTACCTAAGATTTATATCTAATACCAATCATTCACAAGTTAGAATAACATTCCCTATGCAAACACACAAAATGTCCTAATTTTCTTCTACTCCATTTAACCTAATTTTTCTAATACGATAAATCGACTAACAAAGTAATGAATTTTTCCCAAAATATTAGTCCCTCATTTTGAAAATAGCAATACCAACCTTTTGAAATTCTTATGTTGCAAAAGAACCACTCACACATACTTAAATTCATGAAATGATCAATTTAGTTCAATCATATAGTACTGTAAGTCAAATGTCATCATTGATTACTAAATTGATCAAATTTCCATCCAAGAGTCATCAAACAGACATAAACAAAAAATGACCATCGTCGACATAAGAAACGGATAGCCCCAAACTTGACTCTTCTATTCGATGAGTAAAACTCATCCTACTACTCACCCAAAATTTCAACATAAAGATATAAAAGACACTAAACAAGAACTAAGTAAACTATGAAAAATATTAGCTTAACTCATACTACCAAGAGATATTGACAAAAGCACAAGAATCGTGTTATGCAATCAATCCATTAAGCTTACAACATCCATTCCAACATTTAAGCATCAATAAAATTAACGTCATACGTCAACTTAAGGTCCATAATCATTATCACTACTCAAACACATAAACCAACTAAGAACACAGTAAACATCAAACCAAAATTTTAACCATGAAGTATAAATAGATAAATTTCAAATCTGACATCAACATGAGCAACTTGGCATCAGTCTAAGGCCCTTAGCCAATCTAATCAAAAGAAATTATCCAAATAAAGATATCCAAAAACATAAAATAAAATAAAATACTAAAGTGCTAAGAACTAAGAGTAAAAATATCTGAAAAATGTCTCCAAAATCTACCCCTTAAAGTATTTTTCTTCTTGATGTATTATCAGCTGTTATCCATATCCTCCTAGTCATCCTCATCTCCACCTTGCTGACTCTCCTCAAGTCTTTGTCGTGGGCTCAAATAGGTTCACCGGTCTGTTGAGCTCTTCCTTGATGTACAAGAACCGTTAATGGTGTGTAGTACTACCCCCGAGGTAGTCCATAGTACCACTATGGAGGCTGCGGTGGTTGAATCCATCCGTGCTAAGTGAGGTGGTCCAGAGCACATTTCCTCTTTCTGCCAGATTGTTGTGCATCACCAATTGACTATAAGTCCAATAGCCTTGTAACTCATTTCCCTCATCTTCTGTGATTCATGCATTGAATACATATCTGGGTGGCAGAGGAATAGATGATGTTTTGGGGGTAGTGATGGAGGCATTTGACCTTCTACAGGATGATGTTGCTCATAAAGCCGAACCATTTTATACACATAATTTTTATTAAATCTATCTCTCTAATGAGTCATGTTCATTAACAGAATAAGGACACCCTATAGTGATACATAAATGAGTAATTAGACAGGAAGCATGAAAGATAGGCCTGCTGGAGCCCCACTAATCCTTGTCTAATCAACGCACTAACATTCACTGGTATCCCTGTCATGATAGCATAAACCAAAATTACCTTATCCCTTTGAATGTAATTTAAAGAATTAGATCTGCAAATACGACAACTTATGAAATAAAATCATAGTTTTGCTTCAAGTCAAGGGGATAAACCATGCAAGGAAATTTCAATTCAATTGTTTTTGTCGCATTCATTACTCAGGCAACATCCACATCACAAATCATTCTTTTGATTTTATTCATGTCCTTGTTCTTGTTATGCAACATCTCATGGTATTCATCAGAAAGGACAAAAGATATTTTGAAATAAGCATTTATCACATCGGTACTAAAGTCAATTAAAACTCCACGAACTCTCAGCATACCATCCTCTAGATCACATAAGCCACAAAAAACTCTTTCACAAATTGTGTATAACCGGGCCCAACTACCCTATCAAACCCCTTCAATGCCTTGCTCTAATTTGGTTTCGATCTCTTTCCTTGCCTCTTAAACCCTCAAATGCATAGATAATTCAAATCCACGCTCCCTAACACTTTATTTTTCATTGTTTTGAAATAACACTTTAGCACTATCCCTAGAAAATTAAGGCTCTACAATCCTTTCACTAGCCCCACTCGGCTCACCAATTGCTCCTTCACTTCTCTGGAGTCACCTCACCTACTCTTCTTTTCTTAAACCATAACCTTTTCCCCTGCCTCTCATTTTAACTCTCTTCCCAACACTTCCATAGACTTCTCTCATCATTTTTATTAGTTAAAAACAATCAAACAATTACAAACAATTTCTCAATTATTAATCAATTAAATAGTCCCAAGATAATAAAAATCTCAAAAAATTACCACACAATTTCCCAACACAAATTATTTTCAATTTAACCACAATCAGATTAACAAGAAATTCACACAAAATTTGCACCAAATTCTTCCACCAATTTTTCAAAAAATTTCCAAAAATTTATAGAATATCAATTACCCAAATAGTCACCAACAAATCAACCAAATTTTAGCAATTTAAATCCTCATGGGCCTAAGCACATAAGAATTGGAAGATATTACCCGTGTTGTGAAGAATATTACTTGAATTGTTGATGAAGAACCTATGGTTAATTCCATGGTAAATCACAAAAAAAAAATCACAATTTGTGAGAATTTGATAAAGAAAATATATTTGAGATATGAATTGAGAGTGTTGGAAAGTGAATTAATGGAAGAATTTGAGAAATTTTGGAGCTGGGGGAGATGACTGTACGATTAGGGTTTAAGATTTGGGGAAGAATGGATGAAAAAGAAAAAGAGATTGGCTTATTTTGATTCTGCCCGTATTTGATGTTGCAACACCACCATTGGTGTTGCGACATCGAACTGAATTTGAAATTCAAATCCGCACTACGATGTCGAGGCACGAAATGTGTCATGTGCCTCACTCATGCCTCGGTGTCGCGACATCGACTCAGGGTCCAATTTTTTTGCCTTTGCAAAAGTTTGAGGTTGATGTCATGACATCAAATTAAACTTCTGCAATGTTTAATCTTAACACTTAGCCAATTGTTTTAAACTTCTTTCATGCTTCAAGCCACAGGTTCTCGTCACCTGAAAACATAAAAAATACAAATATTAGAGACAAATTTTATCCATTTTCAAAACTCCAATTATTGAAAAGTAAAAAGCAAAACTTTTAAAACCTAATTTAACCTAATTTTAACTTAATCACACTTAATTGAAATTAAACACAAATTCAGACAAAAAATAAACAAAAACATGAATTAAAGCTTGGGTTACCTCCCAAGAAGTGCTCTTTTATAGTCATTAGCTTGACTATGGCCATGATTGATTAATCTCGAACCAGTTGAACGGTTTCCCGTCCTTTATCAATGATTCTTCCCAAATATAGCTTGAGTCGATGACCGTTGACTTTAAAATTGCCCTCTTTTCCTTTAATCTCCACGACACCATAAGGATAGACTTGAACTAAATCAAACGGTCCACTCCACCTTGATTTGAATCTACCTGAGAAGAGTTTTAAACTTGAGTTATAGAGTAACACCAAATCACTGGTTTTGAACTCTTTTCTTAAGATGAGTTTGTCATGCCATGCTTTAGTCCTTTTCTTATAAATCAAGGGATTTTCGTATGCTTCTATCCGAAATTCATCTAATTCAATCAAAATGAATCAATAAGTCTCTTTTCACATGTCTCCTTCATATTAAAATATAAGATTTTGATTGCCTAATATGCTCGATGATTAAGTTCAACCAGTAAATGATATGCCTTGCCATAGACAATGTGGTATAGAGACATGCCTATTGGAGTTTTGAATGCCATTGGGTAAGCCCATAATGCATCATCGAACTTGATTGCCCAATCCTTCCTTGCACAATTCACCATTTTCTCCAAAATTCTCTTCAATTCCCGATTTGAAACCTCAACTTGACCCGAAGTTTGAGGATGATAGGCTAAGGCAATTTTGTGCTTCACCCCATACTTTGTCATTAAGGTCTCAAAATGAGAATTCTTGAAGTGTGTTCCCTGATCACTAATAATAGTTCTAGGTAGTCCAAACCGAGAAAAGATGTTATTTCGAAGAAATTTGGTGACCACTCTAGCATCATTGATTGGGGTAGCTGTTACTTTGATCCATTTTGACTCATAATCCACCTTAACCAAAATGAATTTGATGATGAAGATGCTGTGAGAATATAATGTTGGAAATGGTCTCATAAAATAAATGCCCCATGCATCAAATACTTCAATTCCAGAATGCCATGGGGGGAATCTTTTGTTTCCTTGAGAAATTACCTACCTTTTGGCATTCATCACATTTAAGGACAAACTCCTTAGAGCCTTTGAAAGGAGTTGGTCAATACAAGCCACACTGAAGAATTTTAAAAGCCGTTCATTGAACCCCATGATGACCTCTTACGGGAGCTGAATGACAATGTTTCAAAATGTTATTCACTTCGCTTTCTGGAACACATTTCCTTAAAACTAGATCATTGCATTTTTGGAAAAGATAAGGTTCTTCCAAAAAGTAAAACTTAATTTCTGCAAAGAACTTCCTTTCCTCATTGATATTAAGCATGTTTGGCACCACTCTTGCAATGAGATAGTTCACAAAGTCCGCGTACCACTGGCTTGCCTCCGTCACTTCAAGCAATTTCTAGTGGATGATTCTTGATCTAATGGATCTTTCTTCAGTTCTTGATTGACAAGTCAGATGCTTCAATCCGTGATAAATGGTCCGATACCATATTTTCAACACTCTTTTTTTCCACAACTTCCCAATCAAACTCTTGAAAAAGAAGTATCCATCTCAACAAACGTGGTTTGGCATTTTGTTTAGAGAATAAGTACTTTAATACAGAGTGATCGTTGTGCACAATTACTTTAGACTCAATTAAATATGATCTAAATTTGTCAAATGCAAAAACTATAGCAAGTAGTTCCTTTTATGTAGTAGAGTAATTAAGTTGTGCCTTATTTAAGGTCATACTTGCATAATAAATGACATGCAATATTTTATCCACCTTTTGACACAAAACGGCACCTATTGCTTAGTCACTAGCATCTCACATAAGCTTAAATGGAAGCGACCAATTGGGTGCCACAATGATAGGCACAATTACAAGAGCATGTTTCAACTCATTAAATTCTTTCAAACAAGAATCATCAGAGTCAAAAGTATGAAGTAAAGAGCATAAAGGTCTCTATTTAGCTATTTGTGAAAATATTCTAATGAATCTCCTATAGAAACCCGCATGACCAAGAAAATTTCTCACACCTTCAACATTAATGGGACGAAGTAACCTTTCAATCACCTCTACTTTTTCCCCATCAACCTCTATTCCTCTTGATGAAACTTTATGAGCCAAAACAATTTCTTCTTGCACCATAAAATGACATTTTTCCTAATTAAGTACCAAATTAGTCTCAACACATCTTTTCAACACATTAGTCAAATTTGCAGGACAATCATCAAATGATGTACCAAATACACTAAAATCATCCATAAAGATTTCTATGCACTTTTCAACCATATCATGAAAAATCGCAAACATGCAACGTTGAAATGTGTTAGGAGCATTACAAAGCCCAAAGGGCATTCTCTTATATGCAGATATCCTAGGCATGTAAAAGTTTCTTTATCTTGATCTTCTGGGTAAATAACACTTCAAAGATAACTGGAATATCCATCAAGAAAGCAATAATATGGTACTAAAACTGGCCAATCTCTCAATTATTTGATCAATAAAATGTAAAGGAAAATGATCCTTGCGGGTGGCCTCATTCAATTTACGAAAATCAATGCACATACGCCAACCTGTGCCCAATCTAGAGGGGAGGAGATCATTGGTTTCACTTATTATCACGGTAATCCACCCTTTTTTCGAACAACTTGAGTAGGACTAACCGACTCACTTTCACTAATAGGGTATACAATATTGGCTTTTAAAGCTTGATAACCTCCTTTCTCACAACCTCTTTCAATGTAGGATTCAATCTCCTTTGAGGTTGCCTTATAGTTTGTTCCTTTCATTCAACAAGATTTTATGCATACAAATGGAAAAAGCTTAACTTCATTCTTCTCTATTTTCAATGCTTTATTCCTGGCTCGAACTTTAACTTTTCCCTCTTTCCATGCTTTTACTAATACTAGTGCTCTAATGATCACATGCAATTTCTTTTCAAACCACTTTCTCTTATTTTGCCGACTTTTCAACTTTTTGCCAAAAGGAATTTTGTGTCCTTTTGCACAAATCCCTTGTTCATTCATCAAACTCTATCTGTTGTTGAGTGGTTTTCCCTTCACTTCACTTTTTGTGTCTTTTTTTACGTCAACCACTTCTTCGATTGATTTTCTTTCATTGACCTTGAGATGCTCTTCACTTGACCTATCATAAAGATAATTAAGAGAACAATTAACACTTTTTTCATAAAAAATTGAGACATTATCATTATACTCAAAAACATCAAGTTCAACTAAATCATTTTCAACTTGTAAAATCAACTTCCCTTCATTGACATCAATTAATGCATGAGCAGTTGACAAAAATGGCCTCTTCAATATCAATGGTACTTCACTTCCTTCAGCAGTATCCAACACCAAGAAATCTACCAGAAAAACCAACCTATTAGCTTGAACAACCAAGTCCTCCAACAAGCCATAAGGTTTCTTCTCACACAAATCTGCCAATGAGAGGGTGATTGTAGTTGGTTTTGCGATTAGAAATTCCCAAATTGTCATAAATAGCTTTAGGCATAATATTAATGTTCATCCCCAAATCACAAGGTGACCGATGCGACGTTTTACTACCAATGTTCACTGACATATAAAAATTATTAGGATCTTTGAGTTTAGCAGGTAGTCTTGTTTGGAAAATGGTACTACATTTAGCATCAAGACATACTTTCTCATCATTGACCCATTTCTATTTTCTAGCCAAAAGATCTTTCATGAAATGAGCATAGTTGGGCATCTTGGTGAGAACTTCAATTAAAGAAATGTTGACATTAATCCTTTTGAACATATCCAATAATTGGTTGAATTGCTTTTCTCTTTCCACCTTTTTTGGATCAATGAGCCTTTGAGGGAATGACACTTCTACCAATGAACCCAACTTCAAAGGTTCTTCTACTTGCTTATTCTTGGATACCTTGATCTCATCCGCTTGTTCCTTATTGTCTTCATCACCAACACTTCAATTTCACTCTCAATTACCTTAGAGATAGATTTTTGTTCCTTACTTTCTCCAACTATTTTTTTTTGCTCATTAGGTTCCACCAATTCTTTTTCACTCCTTAAAGTTATGGCATGGCATTGCTCCTTTGAATTTGAAATAGTGTCATTTGTAAGTGCCCCTAGAGGTCTTTCATTGTTCAATCTTGCCAATTGACCTATTTGTATCTCTAAATTCCTTGTTGATGCTCTCAAATTTTCATAATCTTTTCTTTTTTTTTCTTTATCCATCTTTTCTCTTTCCAATTCTCTTCTCAAGTACTCTACCACCTTTTTCTAACCATCTTCATATGCATTCTCTCTTGGAGCAAATTGGTCATTATAGGTTGAGAAAAGTTAGAAGGTTGGTATGGAGATCTTGATTGTTGATTTTAAAGTGGAGAGTTATATGCAGGTTGATATAAGTTGGCTTGGAAGTTTCTCTGTTGTGCGGGTTGACAAGGTCTAGAAGAGGAACTTAGGGTTTGGTTTTGAAAGTTTTGAGGTGGAGGATTATGTTGGAAAAACGTTATTTGGGTTGGTCCAAGAGAAATTGGGATGGTTTCTCCATGAAGGATTGTAAGTATTTCCATAAGCTCCTTGTGAGTTCCTTGAAGATGAAGGTTGATTTGATACAAAGTGGACTTGCTCATTTCCATCCATAGGAATCTCACATTGTCCTTGGAGTGTCCACCACTACAAAAATCTGTGCGTAGAATAAAATAATTCAAAACGTCAAGTAATAAAGCCACACTAATCCTTAACTTCTACCCTGCGCCCGCAAGTATATGGTGCTAGATAGTAGTATAGAATGAGTGGGATCGTTCTCACATGAATTGTTGGTTAGCAAGTACCGAGATTCACGAACCTTTATATAGTTAGGTAAATCAAGCAATGAAAGTGATTAGACTACTAAATTGAAAGACTAATTAACTTAATCTAATAAAAGCAAGTAAAATTACTTCTAAATTAACTAGATTAACTATACTAAAATTTAAAGACAAGTAATTCTAATTTGACTAAGGAAAGTCTATTAAGAGGCATGAAAAACAAGTGAACTCCATTTACTAATAAATTTAAATATTGAAATTTGAGAAGGAATTGAGATTAAAAATAACTATTTTTGGATTTTAGTTTAATAAAAGAAAGCGCAATGAAAATTACTAGAAATTAAAACAAGAACATGCAAATTTTAACTAGAAAATTACCAAATCATCAAGAAACCTAAGAAAACTTGAAATGGAAGCAACTAAATTTTAAGGAAATTGAACT
This sequence comes from Cinchona pubescens, assembly GCA_025175665.1. NCBI lineage: Eukaryota > Viridiplantae > Streptophyta > Magnoliopsida > Gentianales > Rubiaceae > Cinchona > Cinchona pubescens. The sequence continues at coordinate 5,891,492 of JANKKI010000123.1, read as the reverse complement.
AGAAAACAAGTAAACATTATATCTTCTTGTAGCTAAAGATTAACCCATTAAGATTATCTAATAAAAATTAAAACCTGTAAGAAATTAAAAACAAGATCTAAGAAAAATTAGAAGAGACCTTGTATTAAACTAAAACTTGAAAGTCAAGCTAATCTAATCTACTCTAATCTAAAACTGCACATTATACACATTACACTATCTACTATGTGTACTTTTTCTACTACCTCCTAATATATATGTTAACTGTTTTACAAGACAAAATTAGAAATAAAAAACTGAAAGACAAAAATTGCAAAATTGCCATTCAACATTAGCCAAATGCGCCTCAATATCGCAACATGGATTTTGATTATTTCTTATCTAGCTAAAAAGGAATAAGTGAAATTCTGCCTTGATGTCGCAACATCGAGCATATTTCAGCTCAAGTTTTCAATTCTTCATTATTTCCACTTTGGCCCTCAAACCTTTATAATCTTGTATTGCATCTTTTCGATTCCTAACCTATAAATGCACTTAACTAAATAAGTAACCAAATTAACTACAATTGATTAAAAGTTTACGATATTTGCAAGAAGTGCAAATGCAACTGCGAAATATAACTAATTAACCTAAAACACTTAATTCAATACTAAAATCGATATTAAACTATCAAAATGCCATAATTTAAAGGTAAAATAATTCTAATTTACTAGATTTATCACCTTTCTCGTGTTGGCTTTTGAGGCTCAATCTACATTTAGCTTCAATAGTCTGAGGGTTGGAGGGCTCCATTTTGAACTGCTATCACTCTTATTGGCTTGGCAACAATTAAGTGTTGGCAAATACCTTGAGAAATAAGAAAATCATTAGTTGCACATGTTCGGTTAAAAGGCATAATGGAAGAGATGTCCCTCAAGTAAGAGCAAATATCCACTATTAAGCTTGATGCCCTTACAATTTTCCTTCAAAAGGCACTTGGTTTCTTTCTTGCCAAATAAACCAGCAAATAATCGAGGGGATAATCTTGTGCATGATGCCAATTATGGAGAAAGACATGGTTGACCGCAATACAAGAATTAAGTTTGATCAAAATTTGATTAGATGGGGGAAATTTTATTATCAAATAGGGCCTCGAAATAAGCCCAAACTTGGGTAGCCACCTTGCAATTAACAAAGAAGTGGTCTACTGTCTCTTGATAGGGCAAAATATGCATTTAGAAGCCATTGAAAAATTGATATTTGAAAGAACATCATCTAGTAGAATGCTTTTGATGTGGAGCTGTCACATAAAAATGGATGCAATTTTAATTGCAAAGGATCATCTCAAGTCATTTGTCTTGAGAAAAAAGAAGACTTGTTTCCCATTTCGGCAATGGATGAAACCAAGATTATACCATTTGGTGTAAGCTTCCAAGCTACTCCATCATGTTCCTCGGACAAGAAAATTTCTTTAGCGTTTAACAAGCTACCAATGGTTGAGAGTTCAGCATTTCCATATCTTTCATCAAGCACATAAAGATTCGAGCCATTAGCACCCCAAACATGCTCCACAGATAAGTGTTTATAATAAACTTGCTCAACCTTGTGACACAAAGCACCCTTGGGTAGCCATGTATCAAACCAGGATAAGCATTTTGCATTCCTTATTCTCAACAATAGATGTTGTTTAGCCTTATCACGAATCCTCAACATCCTCCTCCATACTGAGGAATCCCCTAGTGCTTCTTGGACAAGACAAGGATGAATGGTCTCCTTAGCATGTTTGGAGACTAGAAAAGAAGAACAAAGAGAATTTCCTTTTGAGGAATTTCCATCAAAGTTTCATAGCAAAACCTCTCACCACCTTTTCCAATAATGGGATACCCAATCCATTATTTTTAGTTGAGTGGCAAATTTTATTCCAAGAAATCCAGTGACTTTTCGAGCCAATGTCTAAACTTTCCCAGAAAAAATTGGCATATAAGCATTCCAATTCCTTTATAACTGCTTTAGGGTTTGTAAGACAACTAACAAATAAATTGGAATCCTACTGAGGACATGCTTAATTATAATCAACTTACGTCTAAGAGAAAGGAATTTTGTTTGCCATCCACTAATTCTAGATGGTACCTTATCAATCATTGGTTGAAAAAGAGCTTTATGCTTTTTTGCCTTGGGATAGGACATCCCAAATAATCCAATTGGAAAGTTTCTTTGAAAAAACTAGTTTTATGTTGGATAACGCTAACCCTCGAAATGGGAGCTTCGGTTGAGAGAAAAAATAACTCTTATTTACATTGGTAAGCTATCCATTAGAGGCTTCAAAAGAGACTAAGGAACTGCATTAGATTTTGAAAAGACTGAGCCTTACTCTCTGTGAAAATCACTATATCATCCACAAAGAGCAAATGAGAAATAGGTTTACATTGCTGAGGAAGGGAAAATCCAAAAATTTTGCATTGATTTTTTAGTCTCGTATTGAAGACCTCCAGCATGATAAATAAAAGGGGTAAAAGTAGACCACCTTGGCGACCTCCACCATTTGATTTGAAAAAAACTGATTAGCACACCATTAATAAGAATCAAGAACCAGCATTTCTCAATAACATTATCAATTAGAACAATCCATTGTTGAGAAAAACCCATCTCCTTTATGGTAGCATAAAGGAATGGCAAAGATAACCTGTCAAAAGCTTTTATCAAGTCTGGCTTTATAATAGCATTTTCTCCACAAGTTTTCCAATCAATGAAATCCACGAGCTCCTGGACAAGGAGAACGTAATCTGCTATTTCCCTACCTTTCGTAAAAGAAACCTGCTCTTCAGAGACAAGCTTTACTTGATAAGTAAAATGAGTGAAAGCCTATTAGACAAGATTTTTGTACATATTTTATTGAAAAAAGTACATAAACTATTAGGTCTATACTCATTGAAGAAAGAAGAACTAGTTTTTTTGGGAATCAAAGTAATGAGAATGCCAGTGAAAACCCTTGGTAACTTGGTTCCTTTAAGGAAATCATTGACCATATTAAATAGGTCTACTTGTAGAATATCCTAACAAGTGGTGAAGAAAATGGCATTGAAACCATTCATACTTGCTGTCCTTTCCGGGTTCAAACCAAATACAGCGTCTCTGAGTTTGGCCATTGTTAGGTGAGCCCTCAACCTTTAATTATCATCTTCATGAATTAACTCAAGGATAAAACCTAAAAGTGAATTACCAATTGGGAAGGAAATATTACCAGCCAATAAGTCTTGGAAATGTCTCACCCTTTCTGATTCAATTTGTTGCATGTTGTTAGTCCATACTCCATCAATTTTGAATCTAGAAATATTTAGCCTTGATGCCTTATATTTGCCATTAGAGAAACATGAAAAAATCTGGAATCTAAGAAGACTAAAATATTTATCACATAGAATCCTTATCATAGTAGAAAAGGATTTTATTAGCCAACTTATTTTAACTTTGTGCCTTAATATTATTAATGACCCAAATTACAAGAGGTCATTTGTTGGCAGCTAAGTTTTTGTGAAAATAAAAAACAGTTTAAATAAGTTAATTTGTGTTAATCTATATAATTAAAGAAAAACCCATATAACTCAAACAAACATGTCATCGGATAGTAATGAAGAATACAAATCCTAACGGAAGTCTTGTTCGATTTTGAGACATACGGTTACGAGAATGTTGGCAAAGAAGGATAGACAATAGACAATACAAATCCAATTCTAACTCTCATATTCTACATGCTAGTGATAAGTTCAAGACTAGATTAAACTCTCAAGTTCAAAACTACATGCAGCGAAAAAATATTTTTACTTGTGGAGAATTTCAGTTCAAACATTTAAAAGTAAATGCAGCTAGCTTTACATAACTATTTGCCATTTAAATTAAAGTAAAATGGATAATGATGGCTAGAGAGAAGTCTTGAAATATCCAATTCATTCGACACAAATACAATGGCTTGTAGATTCAAGTTTGTGGATGAATATTGTTCCAAGTGAAAATATGTTATCTTCAAATAAAACATCAACCAACATTTTGAATTCTAACAAAGGCATAATGAGATGATTTATGTTGGTGATATATACTGATAAGTCTTCCTAGTTTTCCAATAAAGTTAGTAGGGAAAGATCTCCAATGAACCTCTATAAATAGGCTTGGAACTGAAGAAAAAAAAAGGAGAAAAAAAGGGAGATTTGAGAAAAGAAAGGCTTAGTTCAAACAACCTCTTAGCTTTCGAAATTTTTTTTATATAGTAATGTTTACTATGAGGAAATTTTTTAGGAATTTCTTTTACTAATAGAAAATATAGGATTCATTGTGACAGGAATATTATCGTGTAATTTCATCCATTTTCAATGGCAAGCAGAGTAAATTTTCATTTTTTTTAATTTATTGCATATTGTACTAATATATATATATATTGATTAATTAGAGGTATTTTCTCGAATTATAACGGGAAATATAATTAATGAGTAATTTTTTCTAAAAAAATAAATTATTCGAGAGTACACACCTGCTATAATTTACAACTATTTAAATATAGCAAAATTTTTGTTGGTGTGAATTCAGGCTATCGAGTGACTAAACACTTGGACGTAAAAAATCTTGGAAAAATTCTATGCCTACATTAATAAAGTACAAGTTTGAAGTTTTTGAAAAGTTCAAAGATTTTAAGGTTGAAGTAGAGAATCAACTTGACAAAAGTATTAATGCCTAATGATCATATCGAGGAGACAAATCTCGAGTGACTAGTTTGATGACATTCTCGATTCTCGTGGAATAGTTTCAGAATTAACTCCACTGACAACACCACAACTCAATGGTGCTTCTGAGAGGAGAAATAGAACTTTGATGGATATGGGCCGGTCCATGAAAGTTTACCATTTTGGTAAGTACTACAGACTTGTCAAAATCCTTTTCAGATTATTCACTTTTTATTGCCGCCTATATATTATACAAAGGCCTTCTTAATTTGTCCCTATATCTCCATATGAAATATAAAAGGCAAACAACCAAGTTTTAATCATATTAAAATCTATGGTTGTATAGCTTTCATTAGAAAGTTTAAAACAAAAAACTTAGAAACTAGTTTCATTAAGGGACGATTTATTGGATATCCTTAAGATAGTTTAGGATATCAGTTTTGTCTTATGAATGAACAGCAGGTTGTCATCAGCCGGAATATCCTATTTCTTGAAGAAGAGTTCATTCAAAAAGAGGCTCCAGAAGGACTGTAAAACTGGAGGAAACTTCTTCTCAACAAATCAACATGGGCAAAGTAGAAGAAAATTTAGAAGAAGAACCAACTCCAGTTATAACGCATATTCCTTGTTGATCTAGTAGGATATCTCCTCCACCAGAGAGATATGGCTTACTCCTAGAAAGAGTAAAAGATGATTATCTGCACTAGGAGATAGTGATCATGAAAATGATCCTACTACATACTAAGGGGTGATGTCTGACATCAATTATGGCAAAAGGCTGGAAAAAATGAAGTCTAGCATAGCAGCCAAGCTGGGACATGGTAGACCTACCCAAAGGTATAGTTCTAATACAGAACAAATGGGTCTTCAAGAGAAATATTGATGGGGATGGTAAGGTAGATTCCTATAAAACTAGACTTATAGTTAAAGGGTATTGTCAAGTCCATGGAATAGAGTATGAGAAAACCTTTTTGCTAGTAGCCATGCTCAAATCCATCAGGATTTTATTAGCTATAGCAGCATACTATGATTACATGATCTGGAAAATGGATATCAAGGTCACATTTCTGAATGGAAATATTCAAGAGGATATATACATGGAATTGCCTAACATTTTGAATCCATTGCTTAACCTAATAAGGTATCCAAGCTTAAAAGGTTCATTATGGTCTTAAGCAAGTTTGCAGAAGTTGGAACATGTTCAATTTTGATAAAGTAGTAAAAGGGTCTGACGTCATTAAAATAAAGATGAACCATGTGTCTACAAGAAGACCAACGGGAATGTAATAACCTTCGTAGTTCTGTATGTTGATAACATACTGCTGATCGGTAATAATATAGGGATGTTAACATCTGTCAAAGTATGGTTGTTAATGGCTTTTTTTATCAATGATTTGAGAGAAGCAACCTATATCCTTAGAATTTGAATCTAGAGATAGAGTCAAAAGGATAATAAGTTTTTCCCAAAGTCTGTATACAGACATCTTGTTGAAGAGGTTCAACATGGAGAATTCCAATAGAGGTTTGTTACCTTTTAAACATGAAATTAACATTTCTAAAGAGATTGAGCCCAAAATCACCTAATGAAAAGAATCGAATGACAAAGATACCTTATCGTCCATTATAGGCAGTGTAATGTACATCATGCTATGCACAAGACTTGATATTAGTCATGCTGTAAGTGGAATGAGTAGATATCAGCATAAATCTAGGAGAAAAACATTGGATTGCTATTAAGAACATCCTTAAGTACTTTAGAAGGGCGAAGGATCTTTTCTTGGCTTCTGGAAATTGAGAGCTAAAAGTAGATGGATATATGGATTTATATTTTCAGTCTTATGTGGATGATATAAAATCTACATCGGGCTTTGTTTTTATTCTCAATATTGGAGTAGTCAGTTAGAAGATTTCCAAACAAAATATGATTGCAGGCTCAAGCACTGAAGGTTGAGTACATTACTACATTTGATGCTGCAAAGAAGGCCGTTTGGATTAAGAAGTTCATCGCTAAACTTGGGATTGTTCCCTACCATTAATGATCCAATACCTTTGTATTGTGATAATAATTGATCTATCGCACAGGCTAGGGAACCAAGATCTCACAAGAAATCCAAACATATTGAGAGACAGTATCACGTCATTGAGGAAATTGTTGGAAAAGAAGATATCATGGTATAGAAAATTGGAACTTTTGACACAGTGGCAGATCACGCATTTACCAGGGCATTAATACTACAACAACTTGATGACACCTTGAGAAGATATGTATGAGATAACCAAAGTAATTGGTATTAGAACAAGTAGGAGATTGTTAGGGTAGTTCATTAAACTTAATTGGGTCACCATGAGTGTAATAGGACATTTTTATTTTTTAAACTCATCTTGTATTTTAATCACTGGCAACTTTATGTATCAATAATATACCTCTAGTAATAGACTTAAGTGTTGTTAAAGATTCCAGTTACGAGAGTTATGAATATGAGACACTAAATCATTAATTACATCATTCGCAATTATTTATATTTCCTAGTAGAGGGTACTCAATTTTGTACGACTATCCTTAGAAGATAGTATTTGACTTTTCCTCAATATGACATGAGTTGTTTGCTGAGGATGATTGAGTCTCATATCATTTTACAAGAATTGTAAGGATTGACATGATAGCGATTGCTAAAACAATGCATTGAACTAGACCATAACTCATATTGGATCACGAATGGGATTTTCACTTATTTGTCAATGATACAATAACGTCAAGATTGTATGGATTATTCCTTTGAATTATAGTGTTATGAACACTTCATGCTTGAATATATGATGTTCATGGTGCATAATATTGTACTCTTTTAGGGTATTAATAAAGCACTAATTTGTGTCATATAATTCAAACATGGAGAGGTTGCATAACATGTAAGAATCCATTACTCTTAAGTGAAAAGTAAAAAGGGTGTCAATGATATGATAATGGTGAATCTTGGCATGAAAATCCTTGGTCAAGGTAGTTGATGTATAAAGGAAAGAGTTCTCTAACTAAGTATACTACTAAGATATACACAAATCATATAAGAGATCACAGATCATTTTGACAAGGGAACCATGGCCATGATTTATATTGGATACCAAAATGGAAGGATTCTACCATATAGTAATCATAAAATAAAGGTTTATGATGAATTCCTCTCATTCATATCCTATTAATAACCGTGTTATGTTGCTACATTGTCTAGACCTCACTCGTGGACTTTAGGGGCCATTTGGAAATTAAGAGTAAATATCTCCAAAAGATACTTTTAGGGTTTTAATGTCAGTGATGAGCTAATGGACAATACTGCTGACCTAGTTGGTCATTATCAAATTATTTTATTATCAAACGGATGTCATTAGGATCATGAATCTAGTTGGTCGTGCACAAAAGGACATGATGATCAATTAACTTCAAACTGGTAGACGAAAGTGCAATAGTTACACAGTGTGTATCATATTCTGTGATGAAGCATGGAATGCACTAATTAGCTTCAACTGGGGCTTAGGACAATTTTAGATATGAGGCAATATGAGGATTGATTTAAATAATTTGATGATTAATAATACATGCAAAAATATTTTGTATATGAATTATTTAACTTGTGTCTTTAGTTATCATATTTAATTCGAGCAGAGACTTGAAATTAAAATATGATTACATGGGGTAAATAACATATATGAGCTGGTCTAATTAATTTTAGAAAAGTCCATGGTTATTTTTTAATAACCCAAAGACATGGAATTAGCTGAGGGAGAAAATTTAGAGCTTTCGATTTAATCGTTTTAAACTGAGTTTACTGAACCTTAATTTGCTTTAAATGTTCTATAAATACTTACATAAACTCCCCAACTTAGTGGAATAGCTTTTTGAATAAAAAAATAGAAAAAAATATTCATTCTACCCTCTTTCCCTTCAAATCGTCTCTTTCTCTCTCTTTCCCCCCTTTATTCTTTGCTTGCATGGGGTATTAACAAATATGCGAAAGAAGGAATTGGTTGATAAAGTGCTCATGTGGACGGCTAGATGTCTTATGTTTGGTGTTCTTCTTCTTCAACTTGAGACTTCTTGGAAAACATTTGATTTTTGAGGTAAAAATATCTTCTTGGCCCTTTGGGTCATACTCTAGAAATAAAGTTTCGTAGATCGATCCATATATGAAAGGTTTTAGATTATTTATTTAGTTGTTTCCACTGCATTGAAAAATTTTAATAATCTCTATTTACAGTAGTAACCTTATTCTTTAGATTCCTCCACACGAAGAAACAAATCTTTATTAGAAGCCGGTTATCCCAAATCATCTTCCTAGAAATCAACATTAAGTTACTACTTCTGATCTCCTCAATTGCAAAAGTAACTGCAAAGGAACCAGAAGAAGTGCCTTTCCAAACAAACACATCTTGCTAAACTATTAAGTGAAATATTTTGTTCACGAACCAACTAATATTGGCAATTGGACAACTCTCTCTAATAAGATCATAATCCCAACAATCTCCTTTCCAAGCTTGATTTAATCTCAAGTCAAACATTATTGCTATCAAAAGATAGTAATCCATCCTCATGCCAACAATTAAACTCGAAAAATGAGTTTCCATTTCTGACCTTCAAAAAATAAAGGTTCCATCAACTACTTTACTGATAGCATTCTTTTCCAAGTTGGAGAGATACCAGTAACCTCCACAAAGCTTGGATGCATAATATTGACAAGGAATTTTGAGTCTATATACTTCTTCCACAAAGAATGTCTAGCTTTGTAATTCCACCAATGTTTCATAGACATACCATGTACAATGTTTGATGAACTTTGGAAACCTAATCTATTTTCATAGATTGGTTAAGCCATTCTTTGCCATATTCCCCCAATGCGACCTCCTACCAAAGTTTGAATTTCCCTATAAGAAGTCAGCAAACGCATTCTCAATATCTTTGATCATGGATTTTGGGGTGGATATAACAGTCAGGAACTATAATGGTATAGAGCTCAAGAGATCTTTTATAAGTAGCAATCTTCCACCTGAAGGGAGAATCTTTGCCTTCTAGCCAACCAACCTATGAGTAATTTTATCAATATTAGGATGAAATAAAGAATATACCTTCCTTCTCATCTTCAAAGGAAAACCAAGAAAAATGAAAGAAAAGTATTTCTTTATTTAACCAGTTAGCCGTAAAATTAATTTAGATCTTGCAAAGTGCAGGTTGGGAGACACATAAAAACTACTCTCATNGTGCTTCCATTAACAAGCTGTCCAAACATAGTTCATATTTTTGGATGAATTTAATCAACATATTAGCAAATTTCTTTCTTTTATTGAACAACACCGTAACATCATCTGCATAAGATAGGTGTGTGATAGGAATGCAGCGCCTTGAAAAGAATAATTCCCAATCTTTCAAGTTATTACCCCTCTCAATGACTTGGAAAACCAATACGTCTTCTATTAAAGAGAATAGAAAACTAGTTGGACTCAATAAAATTTGCAATAATAGAGATATATTGAGATAAAAACCCAAACTTTTTCAGAACTTTATAAACAAATCCCTGAGAAATCCTGTCAAATGCTTCAGCAATACCAAGTTTAGGAATCAAATTCCTCCTTTTACCTTTTTATCATTGTGTTCCTCCAACTCCTAAGCTAACAACCCATCATCTGAAATATTCCTACCAGAAACAAACCTTCCTTGTTCCTCAAGAATCAATCTTAGTGGTAAAATCTTGAATCTAGTAGCCATACTAGCTTAGAAAAATTTTATTAGCAACTGTACATAAGCTACTAGGTCTAAATTCAATAAAAGTAGGAGGATTAGCAACTTTAGGGATAAGACAAATCAAACTACCGGTGATTGCCATTGGAAGTTCATGTCCCTAAAAAAACTTCACGTTGTGTGCAGTAAATTTCCTAAAATGATGTTCCAGCAAGTCTTATAAAATGTTCCATTAATGCCATCCACCCTAGCTGAACTATATAATTTAATAAAAAAAACCACCTCCTTATGTTCATCCATAGTTGGAATAGCTATTAATGCTGCATTAGCCACATCTAAAAGGATGTGAGGTATTGAGTCCAAATACTGCTCATCATCATGATTGTTTTCAGCAAAAAGTATAACTTCGAAAAATTGAACAACTTCATTACACAACACTACTTGATCATCAATCCAATTCCCTGCTCCATCTTTCATCCTTTTAACACAAAGATTATTCCAATTTACCTGCAAATGAGAATGAAAGAGTGATCACATCTTCTAGAATCCAATTACTACCTTCCTTCTACTTTCAAAAATATTCTTCCTCAACCAATGCTTTAAGTAACAAAGCCTATTTTTTAGAAAGATGTACTCGATTATATGAGAACGTGGATATGTTGGTAACATCCTCTTGAATCCCTACAGCTTCTACAACATCTTTTATTTTCTTAACATATCACCAAAATCAACTTTATTTCAGTTTTTGAGATCAAACTTATGCCCCTTGATATTAGCTACTAATCTTTGCAAAGCTATCCTATGACAAGATTGCCTCCAACTATTTTCAATGGTTTGCATAAAAGAGCCACATTTAACCCACTTTGCATGATCATCCATAATCATTCAAAAAAATAGAGTTTGGAAGATCAAACCCTAATTGAGCTTCAATTCTAGATTCTAGATTTTGTTGTTGCTTTTACATATATTAATTTGACACAACATTAGGCACTTCTTCCTCATTTTGTAAGTGGGCATTTGAGATTTAATTTTCCTCTTTATCGCATTAGGATAATCTCCAATTAGAATGGCACATGATTCAATTCACTTTGACTGAAAACTTCAGAACTTAGATACCTTCCCATCTAGAATAATCTGCGTGGAATATTCTTTTGTGTTTGTTTTTTTTGTAAGATTTTCTAAAAATGGGGATAATTCACAAATATGGGATCACTAATAGTCACGAATCAACTACTAATTTCCTAGATTTTTCCTTCCTTTAGTCCTTCATTTTTTGCTTGATCTTAATTTTATTTTTTATTTTTTTCACATAAGTGCATGCACGGGTAACAATCTAAGTCACCACTCTTAGGTGCATTATATCCTAATATCGACAAAACCTCATTAGCACTTAGGTGTTTGCAATTAAACCATCTAGACATATAAAGTGAATAATGTTGTCGTTCTGAAAATATCTTTGATAGAACATTTCATGCCTAATGCTTATATTCCACATGTTGGCATTTAGTTTCTCAAAATTCAAGAAAATCATTGTGAGATCAAACCTACCTAGACATTTAGATGTTACCATCCTATCACGGTCTAGGCACAGAAAGATATGGAAGTTTGGATGATAGGGGTTTGAGTGAGTTGTTGGGATACATTCCAAAAACAATATCTCCTGCACAGAACACTAAACTTCTAAAACCGATTTATCTAGAGGATGTTAATGCAACGGTTCATCAATTAGACAAGGATGCTTGGGCTGGAGAGATTTTCATAGGTTTTCTTTACTAACTGCCATACTTATTGAAAATGATATTCTTCAAGTTTTCCAAGTGTTCTTTATTGCTGTCCTAATCCCTGTGGTTATTAGGAGTTCCTTCATTGTATTGATACCGAAGAAGGAAAGTCCACTCTTATTTGCGGATTTTCAACCAATATGACTTTGAAACATTATTAACAAGGTATTCTCAAAAATCCTGCTGTATTAAACATCTAGAATGTTGCCCATTATTATTTCACTGGAATAGCTGGGCTTTGGCAAGGGCTTATCTAGTAGATAATATTTAGTTAACCAGCATGATTACAAGGAACTGCTATGCTCTTTCGACAAAAAAACTAGAGGAGAACTCAATCGCAACAAAATAAACTATAAATTTTGTAATAAAAGCCATAGAATCAAAATAATAATAACAAAGAAATACTAAAATGAAATACAAGTCACTGGAGTGCTGAATCAAGGCTGTCATACTCAAATCTCTAACTCTCTTGTGTTCTAAAGTAGTGTAGAGAAAACAAATAGTTTTATGCAAAACTAAGGCTATGACTAATTGAACGACGTTAAACGAGGTCATAAGGAACCCTATTTATATGTTTTCAGGGGTAGAGAGTATTAGGGTTCGAATAGTTTTGAAATGGACCAAGTCGAGCTCAAAATGCACTTTGAAAACCCTAAAAACAATCAAATCACATTGATGTAGTGGACTAGGTGCTACACAACACCCACACTAGCACCATGGCACCCACAGGTCCAATGGTTAGGTGATGGGTAGCCATACTAACAAGTGCCTAGTGAAACAAGTAATGAATTCAGTGATTGCATAGAGTGTAATTCCCACGAGGAAGAGTGAAGGATTCACAAATATATAATGGCAAGACTATAGAATTATCTGAGCGATCGAACCAAAAATCTAACTAAACTAAACTAATAATAAGGAAATTAAATGATGATGGCATAAATAAATACAAGAAAACTAGAACTAAGGATGGTAGGGATTAGACTTCACTAAATAAATATAACCATGAGACTCAAATCAAAACAAAAATAAATCAGAATGCACATAAAATGACAAAGTTCCCAAATGTGTATTAGATTTCTCAATTCAATCAATAACAACCCCATTTAGATTTACTTTCGAGTTAGCTTTTTCAGATCTAATCTAGGCAGATAAATTCAGAACATAGGATCTTTGGAACTCCTTGCTGTTAGTACTCTTTGGAGCCAATAAATGACCACGCAATTAATTCATGATAAATCATTCGATGAAACATAAACAAATCATGGTATGCACTAGCTCAACTAATATTCAAATATCAAAAGCATTCCTACATAGGATTTCACAAGTCATATACAAAAAAAATATTAAGACCAATAACACATACTTTTGTGAACAAACAATATGAAAAGATTGAATCATTATTCAAAATAAAGTTCTCATGAATATGTAGTTGGGTTACATCAACCTTTAACACATAACTAAGACATGAAAGCAAATATGAAAGCTAATGTACCCTACTCCTACAATATGTTAATCTAAACTCCTGCCTACTAGACATTTAAATAGGTCGTTATGGATACTATTTATAGTTACAATGTCCCTTGGATGCCAAGGTAGAGTTTTAGGTAAAGTTAGGACCATAAAGGCCCAAAATTGGACTCAGAAGTTCTAAAAGTCACGAAGTTCACGGCTCAAATAATAGCATTAATGCTGCATCGTTGGCTTTTCCCATGGATAGAGCATCATGGTGCTTTGCTCTCAGATGTTCAGACTTTTTAGATGAACTTTGTTATTGGAATGCCGCATCGAAAAGGTTGTGATACATTCTAAATAATTGTGCTATATTTTAATTATCCTTTACCACTTTTTTATGGGTTGTAAGTAAGATTTGAGTTATTATTGAGCTTAATTTGGTTATTCGTAGTTTTTATAGGATTAAAGTGAAAAATAGCTGAAAAAGATGGAAAAGATGAAAGGAAATGCTAAGGGCAGAACATGCACGAGTATGACGCTATTCTAGACACTATTTTGTATTTTAAGCGTACATTTTGATTCCAAGATCCGATCGATGTGATTCAAGATGCATTAGAAAGCTAAGAGAGAGAGATACAACTTTTGTGTTTTATACTTTACCAAATTCCAAAAGAATAAAGGTCAAAATTGAAGCTGAATATGAAAGGTAGCATTTAGCTCAGTGCACGTGCGCCAAGGATGTGCAACGCATGTGCGCGAGTCTAGAAGCCAAATATCCAGAATGTGCTCGCACACACATGCATGCAATTAGGAAGTGCATGTGCACCCAAGGCAACAGTGTTACGTGATTTTTTAATTTTTTGGCAGATTTCTTCAGCTTGTTAGACTTTTTTTCATACGATATCACATTCTCATCCTTAAACAATGATTGTAACCGTAGTACTCATTATAAATATCCAAAGTAGGGTGATTAGAAGGGAGTCAACACTTTATTTCCTTATTTTAGCTAGGGTTTTCAACAGAGAAAATTCTTGGTTATTCTTCAATGGCACATAGTGCCTAAACCCTTTTTCTTGGTCGAGGATTTGAAGCCATGGTAAATTCTACTATGTTGTGAGACTTTTTGTTCTTGAATTTATTCAATTTTATATCAAGTATTAATTATTTTTCTGCAATTAATTTTATGATTGTTCTTTTTAACTTGTTATTGCTGCAGAATAATTAAGTTACTAGGATTAATCTATAGCTAGATTGTTTTAACCGCGTGCACTTAATTCAATGTGTAAAGCAACTAAATTTGATAATTGCTCGATTAGTGTTATTGAATTTAGAGAAAATAATCAACTAATTGACATAACCAAGTCACAGTGTTTGTGTTTAATTAGCCTAATTGTTCTTGTTGATTTTAATGCTTCTATTAATTAATCTTTGGCGCGTGTCTGGATTAAATTCATGGTTAGGTTTAATTAGATTGCGTGTTGAAAATTAGCCAAAATAAGAATTAACTTTGAATTGGAATTTGGATTAATTCTACAATTAGTGCTTGGTATAGAAATTGAATTATCTTTGGTGTCAATGATCGATTAGTAAAATTGTCATGGTGTATATAACAAAAACCAAGATTCTTCTTGAATTGAATCCCTTTCAATTTACTTTATTGTTTTAGTTTTCAGTTTAAAAGCATTCAAAAATCCTCTTTTTCTCATTTAAGCACAAAAATAAATGCCGTTCTCTGTGAGACGACTTGGACTCACCACTACTACATTATTATTGAGATTTGTTTAATTTTGGGCACCTACGATAGCATTGATCAAAATTTTTGTCATCGTTGCCGGGGAACGGTTTGAATTTTTTTAGTTCTATTTATTTCAATAAAGATTTTATTATCTTTTATTTTATTATTATTCTTCCGCTAATTGTGTATGCCAGTGACGCAATCTACTGGACAAGTTGAATTTCAATTTGACCCGAAAATATGGAGAACGCTACGCAAATTAGGGAAAGAATTAAAGGAATGCCAGTTAGGGGAAGATCAGTTGTTCAATTTCATCTTTGCTGGTGATAAGGAACAACACGAAGAGACTTATACACATCTAAGAACTCTAAGAGAATTAAAAGCAAATGTTACATTTGAATTAAAATTTGGACTAATCCATCTATTACCTTTCTTTCATGGATTACCAGGTAAAGATCCAAATAATCATTTTAAAGAGTTTCACGTAGTTTGCACGAGTATGAGAACCATTTGAATGTCAGAGAAGCATATTAAATTGAAAGCATTTCCATTCTCGCTCAAGGATGAGTCACAGGATTGGCTGTTCAATTTACCTTTGGGCAGCATTACAACCTGGGACCAGATGAACAGATTATTCTTGGCAAAATATTTTCCTGTATGTCAGCCTCTTAGACTGCAAATATCCGAAAAGAAATTTGTGGCATAAGGCAGTTTAATGATGAATCCTTGTATGAGTATTGAGAGTGCTTCAAGAAACTGTGTCCAAGCTGTCTACATCATTAGATAAGTGACCCTTTATTAATCCAATATTTTTATGATTGTTTATTGCCAAATGAAAGGAACATGGTCGATGCCGCAAGTGAAGAAGCATTAGATACTTTGACCATAGACGCTGCTCGTTAGCTTATAACAAATATGGCCGTGCGCTCTCAAAAATTTGGGACACGACGTGATCAACCTCTCAAACATGTTAACGAGGTAAATGTTTCATCTTTAGAAAAACAAATGACTAGTCTAACTTCTTTTGTACGACAATTGGCTTCAGGAATTGCGCAGACATCACAATCCTGGGGCATTTGCTCAAACGAGGGACACTCAACAAATATGTGTCCCATA
This sequence comes from Cinchona pubescens, assembly GCA_025175665.1. Taxonomy (NCBI): domain Eukaryota; kingdom Viridiplantae; phylum Streptophyta; class Magnoliopsida; order Gentianales; family Rubiaceae; genus Cinchona; species Cinchona pubescens. The sequence continues at coordinate 5,875,016 of JANKKI010000123.1, read as the reverse complement.
TTACAAGAGGAATCCCAAGAGAAAGTAAATGCGGTGAGAGGATTTTTGGACACATGCAACCATGAACAAATTATGATCCCTACTCTAACATGTATAATTCTGAATGGAAGTATCATCCTAATTTGAGATATGGCAATCCAGCACAACCTCAAGCACTACAGAATCGACAAAATTTCCAACCATACAAACCCCCATTTACTCAAAGACAACAAGCTAATCCGAATAATCAGTCTGGTAAGTCTTTAGAGGAAATCTGAATGCTTTAACGGCTATGCAATTCCAACAGGAAACCAAATCCAATATTGAGCAGTTGCAGTACCAAATAGGACAAATGGCAACTGCAATCAGCCGATTGGAATCACAGGGTTCTAGAAAGTTGCCGTCTCAAATAGTTTTCAACCCTAAGGAAAACGTCAGTGCAATTATGTTGAGGAGTGGTAGGGAGGTTGAGGTGCGGCACAAAATGGCTCCTGAACATGTTAAGCCTGAGAAGAATGAGGCGAAGGCTAAAAAAGAGATTGTTCCAAGTGAAAAGAAAGGCAGTGGCAGTGAAAAAGAACTGGATATCTCGTGTTCCTGTGAGGCCAGATTATAAACCCGAACCTCTATTTCCCGAGGCATTGAAGAAGTTTTCAAGGAAGGATCACGACAAAGAGTTATATGAAACTTTTCGTAAGTGCAAGGTAAATATTCCTTTATTAGATGCTATTAAACAAATACTTCACTATGCTAATTTTTTGAAAGAATTCTATACCGATAAACGAAAGCAAAAAGGAAAGAAAGTTCAGAAGGTAGAGGTTGTGAGTAATGTATCGTCTATTATTAAAAAATCCCTACTTGAAAAGTGTAAGGACTTTTCATTTGAAACATCATTACTTCTCAAATCACAAATATTATGAAGTTAATCAACTCTCTTGACTAGGCATCATGAAAATAGAAGTTCAATTAGGAATCAACTTAAATGCAATTGTCACACATTTCGGGAATAAACCTCTAACAAGGAATAAGTAATATGAGATTAATGATAAGTATTACAAACATTTACTCCTTAACTTATTGGTATATTAAAACGCACCTTCAATCCTAATGGCTTAATTCAGAGAAACAACATGGGTACATGTCGAAATCCTGTACTCGCCTTATTACTACTCTAATGGCTTATTTCGGAGAAACAACATGGGTACATGTCAGAATCCCGTACTTGCCTTATTCCTAAAATTTTAATTTATTTACTTATTTATTTATTTTCGATCCTAAACCAAGGAAAAGGAATGAAATATACCTAAAATTTATCTCAAATATCAATTATTCACAAGTTAGAAGAGCATTCTCTATGCAAACACACGAAATGTCCCAAAATTCCTTCTACTTCATTTAACTCATTTCTTTCCAACAGATAGTTAATCAACCACATAATATAAGTGATTTGATAAGAAACAACATTTCAAATAAATTTTTCTAAAATTTCATTACTTCTTTTTTGAAAAATAGTAATGCTAAATTTGTGAATTCTTCATGTTGCAAATGAATTACTCACTCACACAAAAATTCTTGAAATGAATCAATTATACACTTCAATCTATATACACAAAGCATTGAACATCAAAATTTGTCATCATTGTGTACCTAATTGATCAATTTTCCATTCATTAATCATCAAGTGGCAATAGAATGTATAAAATGACCATTTCCAACACAAAAAGATAAACACCCCCAAACTTGTCTCTTTTATTCTAATTGATGAATAAATCTTCCTTCTACTCACCCAAAATTAAACATCAAGACATAACCACAAATAACAAAAACTACTTAAACTATTTCCAACTTTAAGCCTAAAATTAAAATTGAGTAAAAACGTCAAGAGCACCTGTGCCATGCATCTCACCATTCAAGCTTCAAAAAAAATTCAGCATTCAATTCAACTCATCAACTAGTGCAAAGATGGCTTCAGCTTAGGGCCCTTAGCCACTCTACTTTTATTAAGTAATAACTAAACTTCATCAAGTGTCAATATAAGACTGCAAAAGAAATTTCATCCATAAAACATCAAAATGTATCAACTTGACATCAGCTAAAGGCCATTAGCCAACCTAAGGAAAAACTAAAATAATTTAATTCCAAAGACTGAAAGTAAAACAAAAGTAATCCAAAGTAATCAAAAGCTATGGTGTTCAATAAAAACAGAGAAAATTATCATCATCCATCAAATTGATCCAATGATCAGGTTTGGTCTTCATCCATGCTTAAACAAATGGTGGCTTCATTTCTTCATTCCATCTCTTCTTGACCCTTCTCAGCGTCACTAGGTTGGGCCTCTTCATAATCATCATCCATGTCCCCTCCAGTCGCACCCGCGTGGCTAGATCCCTCATGATGTGTGGTAGCCGTTGGTGGTGTGTAGTACTGTCCACGAGGTGGACCAAAGTGCCATGCCGAAGGTGATGGTGGCTGGACCCAAGTGCCGAATGAAGTAATCTTTAAAGCTTCTCCAATGATTGTCAAGTTGTTGTGCATCACCATTTGACTGTACGACCAATACCCTTGTAGATCATTCCTTTCTTCTTCATTTATCGGAGCATTAAATACCAAACCTGGGGGTATCGAAATCATTGAAGTTCTCTGAGGTGGTGGTGGTTGTGGCTGTGGCTGTGGCTGGGTAGGGTGCTCCTCCTGGTGGTGCTTTTCATATTCTCTCACCATCCTATAGACATATCCCGATTGATCTTTCCTCTAGGAAGTGTCAATGATTCCAAATGACCAATCGGGCAGCCCGCTATGGTGCAAAGATGGTGAATTAGACTAGGGGCATAAAATATGGGTCGTCCCGACCTACCACTCTCTAAAGACCCTGTCTAATAAGGTGACCAACATTCACCGGGACCCCAGTCATGATGGCATAGACTAAGAGTACTTTGTCCCTTTGGATAAAGCTCACAGCATTAGACCACCAAATGTGGCTACTAATAAAATAGAACCATAACTTAGCCACTAGCGAGAGTCCTCGACAAGCAAATTTTAATTCAGTGGTAGACGAAGTACTCTTAATCCACTCTACCCTTCTATCACAAATGGCATCTTTGATTGCATTCATATTGTCACGCCCCAAGAAAAAACGGGACCGTAACACGCCGCGCTAATGGTACACCGGCCCAAAGCGCAAGGCACAAACGAACAGAGCAACAAACTTAACCGCAATGTAATAGAACCATCAAACCATTTCTTAACTATAAAACCGAATATTTCATTTTACACAAAAAATACGAATTACAAAATTCCTTCTTAGTACAAAAGCTGCTACAATACAAACAAAGTTCATGTATACAAGACAGTTCTAGGACAGCCTGTAGTCAAACAAAATAGGTCAAGGCATTGGGGGGGTTTTATGCCATTTAAACGTCAATAAACCATAATCATAAGTAGTTTCTAAAATGTATCATGCCATTTAAACGTCAGGCATGTCCAAAACATAGCCAAAAAGATCCAATCATTTCAAAACATAGTATGCTAAAGCATAGCGAACAAATCCAAGTACAGTTTCAATCCGAATATAATAAAATAGCATGAGTATCTTTTAGGCATCCATCGGGATGTCCTATGGTCACTGCCAGATGACTGTTATGAACTATTAGTCGACACGGAGGTCAAGTTATCCCAAAGACAAGACCCCGATCAAATAGTTCATAACAGTCATAGCAGTCACCATGACGTCCCATGGATGACTATAGAACCGGTTTTCCCCAAATCAAACATTTCCAAACACATCCAAAATTATATACCTAGGTCACCTATGAGCCAAAACAGTCATAAAATGCTTTCATATCAAAAGAGTTTGCAAACATATCAATTGATTAACATAAAATAGCTTGGTCCCGATTTCATCTGAATTATGTAATAATTCCAAAACTTGGTAAAAGTGCAGTTCCAAACATCATACACATTCTAAAATCCATCCAAACATATTTCGAAAGTCATTAAACAAAATACAAGTGGAAGAGGGTCTATGTTACCCACCTATCAAAGCAAAAACTGCACAAATGATCACAGAACGCGATCGCCGGCGGTAGGTGGCGTGGTACCTAAAACAGGTATAAGAGGACTCTTAGAAGAGATGTAGAAGTTAAAGAATGACTAGGGAAGCGAAAACGACGCGAAACGATAGAAAACGACACCAACAGCTCTTTGGTCAAAAATGACCTATTCACAAATTCCGACCAACTTCGACAAGCTAAAACCCCAGATGTTTTCGAAGACACAGGGTCAAGGGACCTTGGTTACAACCCAACTCAAAACAACATATTCTAACCAACCAAAGCATAAACGGAAAGATTCACCGGAGCAATAGCCGGGACTATATCAATAGCATCCCACAACAAAGGAAAACACCTAAAACCATCAAAAGATCATTAAAGACCCTTCAAACATAACCAATTATCCAAATTATCCTAGCTGCGCCAAACTTCCGCTTACTTACAAAATGAAGGGAAATCAATTCCACTTGGTTTCAAGTCTCAATTCCTATCCAAACTAACCTTAAAACATTCTTAAAACATCATTATATGCATAGACATAAGCATTCATAGCATAACACTCTAGGGCCACATATGGAAGACAAAACCCCAACTCATAATCTTAAAATATGTAATTTAACCGTGGAAAGTTGTTAAAAATCAACCCCAATCACTTCCCAACCTCCAAAACACTAAAAACAACCCATAACATACATAAATCATAACATATAAGGCTGCAAAGAGGGTTTTATGTTTCAGCCATAAAGAATCCTACAAAACTTGAAATTAAAGCTTGGATCATAAAGCCCATAATTCATAAAGTGCTAAAATACATAAAATCTTACCTTCCAAGTGATTTATACTTGATATCCAAGAAAATTTTGGGGGAAAATGGGGAAGTAGAAGTATTTGGCCATTTTTTAGCCTTAATCAGGAAGGATCACAGCACCTGTCTCTTATACACATCTAGATGTGTATAAGATAGTCCATGCATTTGACCAAATATTTACAAGATGATTCTATTTAACCCAAAAACTAATTTTTGCTACTAAATTATCATTTTTTTCTGAATAATTCAGCCATCATACAACACTCACACACCACAATGCACTAATTACACTTAGTCCAATTTTTGACCCGTTTACCCGCCGGAACCGAAATCGCGTAAACCGAAAAATTTGTCGAATTGAAAAACGAATAAGTTGAAGTACTTTATGACTAAAAATAATATGAAAAACATTTTAAACCAGTTAAAAATCAAAGCGAACAAGGCTAGTAAAATACTGGGTTTCACACATATCCTTATTTTTAAGGCTAAAAAATGCCAAATACTAACTAGAAGGTATGTTGAAATACACATTAATCACATCAGCACTAAAATCTACCAAAACCCCCAGTATGCGCACCTTGCCATCTTCTAACTCACATAAATTACAATGAAACTCTTTGACTAACTGGGTAGTCCAGGGGTCAACCTGAGTGTTAAAACCCCCCCAATGCCTTGACCTATTTTGTTCTTCTATCGCTCTCCTAGCATCTTCATATAATCCCCAATGCATGGATAGGTCAAAATTCCTTTCTCTAATCACCTCATGTTTCTCGTTGTTCTTGAATAATAGCTGAGCCCTATTACTCGAGAATTGAGGTTCAATTTTCTCACCACCCTTAAATGGTTGTTCCGAGCCCCCTTCTCCTCTTGTACCCACTCTGGATTTCTTTTTTCTAGAACTAGTCCCTGTCCCTCTCATTCTAACTCTTCTCTCAGCACTGCCATATTGTGAAGTGGACCCCTCTCATCATTTTCTTTATGCAAATGGAATTCAATCACCAATTTCAAAAATCCAACCTTTAATCAAGAATCACCACCACAAAATCACAATCACAAATTCTCGAAAATTTTTTGAATATTTCAATTCAACTCAATTCACAAATCAAACCAATAATTCCAACAATTGGACAATTTAAAATCACAATTCTTCTAAAACAAATTAGCACCAATTACTTTTCCACAATTCAATAATTAAATACCACAAAGTTGCCACAATGTAATCCACAAAACTCCACAATTGCCTTCAAAAATTTCCAATTACAACTAATATTCCAAGGAAGGATATTACCCGTTCTTTTTCGGATTGAAATTTTTCCAAGAATTGCTTGTGTTTCAATCCCCCTTGAAGCCAAATTTCTTCCAAAAATCCTCAAAAAGATGCTTGCTTTGATGTTCCTAGAGAAAAACAAAATGATATTAGTAGTGGGTATGGAGTTTTAAGTGATTTTTGGTGAAGATGAGGGAAGAATTTGAGGAGTTGGGGTTAGGGCTTACGGATGAGAGAAGAAGAATAGGGAAATTTTGTGAAAAGAAAAGAAAAGGTCAAAGCTTTTAAAAATTTTCTGGCAGTCGAGATCGCGATCTGACTTGATGTCGAGATCACGGTCTCGAACATTTGAGATCACAGTCTCAGTTCTGAGACCGCGATCTCAACTCGGTGCAAAAATAGCCTTTGCCAAAGTTTGGAGTTGAGACCGCGATCTCAACCCAAATGACCATTCTGCCCTCCAGAAGTTTGAGTTTGAGACCACGATCTCAAATTTGAGATCGCGGTCTCAAGCTCAATTTCTACAAAGTGAATTTTCACACTTAGCCGAAATTGCTTCACTCTTGACCACTTTTCTCCATTTGCAAGGGTAACCTACAAACAAAAAATTCACAAGTTAGGATGACAATTTTCACTCATTCTTTAGCACCATTTATTCAACTAAAAAATTCAACTCTTTTTTTTTTTTTTAAACAAAAATTCTAACCTAATTCAAACCAATTTACTCAAAATCAAGCCAATTAAAAATCATACCAAAAGAAAGTAATAACAACTAAATTAAATACTTGGGTTGCCTCCCAAGAAGAGCTCTTTTATAGTCACTAGCTTGACTACGGCATGACCCTCATTCTTGTGTTAATCGGACGAATTCTCGTCCACCTTCAATAATTCCTCCAAGGTAGGGTTTAAGTTGATGTTCATTGACCTTGAAAGCTCTCTCTTTCCCCTTTATTTTCACCGTTCCATGAGAAAAGGTTTGGACCACTTCAAAGGAACCCTTCCATCTTGACTTAAGTTTTTTCGGAAATAACTTGAGTCTTTAATTATAAAGGAGCACCAAATCACCGACTTTAAATTCCTTCCTTTGGATAAGCTTATCATGCCATGCCTTTGTCTTCTCCTTATAAATTAAAGAATTTTCAAATGCCTCCCTCCGAAATTCATCCAATTCATTCAAATCAAGCATCCTTTTTTCATATGCCTCCTTCAACCCTCAAAATTCAAGTTCTTTATGGCCTAATATGCCCTATGTTCAAGTTCCACTGGCAAGTGACACATTTTTCCATACATAATACAGCACGGAGACATGCCTATGGGAGTTTTAAATGCCGTACGATAAGCCCACAAAGTGTCATCTAACTTCAATGCCCAATCTTTCCTAGCATTATTCACCGTTTTCTCTAGGATTCTCTTCAATTCTTGATTTGATACCTCCACTTGACCCGATGTTTGTGGGTGATGAGCAAAGCAACCTTGTGTTTCGCCCCATATTTTGTCATTAAAGCCTCAAATTGAGAATTCTTGAAATGTGATCCCCCATCACTAATGATAGCCGAGGAACTCCAAACCGAGAAACGATATTCTTGCGAAGGAATTTAGTAACCATCTTGGCCTCATTGGTTGGAGTAGCAATTGCTTCAACCCACTTCGACACATAATCCACCGCAACCAAAATGTACTTATTGGAGTATGAGACCGGAAAAGGTCCCATGAACTATCAATCCCCCAAGCATCAAATACCTCCAACTCAATAATGCCATGAAGGGGCATTTCATGTTTCCTTGAAATATTACCCACCCTTTGACATTCATCATATTTGAGCACAAAATCCTGGGAATTCTTGAACATAGTTGGCCAATATAAACCACTTTGTAAGACCTTGAAGGCCGTCCGTTGAGCTCCATGGTGCCCCCCAACCGGAGATGAATGACAATGTCTTAATACATCGAATACTTCACATTCTGGAACACATCTCCTTAGAACTTGATCATTGCACTTTCGGAATAGATACGGTTCTTCCCAAAAATAATGTTTAAGTTCTGCAAAGAATTTCCTCCTCTCATTGATGTTTAGCATCTTTGGTACTATCCTTGCCACAAGATAATTCACAATATCCACATACCATGGACTCACCTCTTTCACCTCAAACAACTTTTCAATTGGAGATTCTTCATTGATTAACCCTTCTTCAAGATTGACAAGTCAAGATGCCTTAATTCCAGATTTGTCAAATGGTCGGCTACCATGTTTTCCATACCCTTTTGTCGACCACCTCCCAATCAAGCTCCTGCAACAAAAGTTATTATCTCAATAAACGTGGCTTAGCATCTTGCTTAGAAACAAATACTTTAATGCGGAGTGATCGGTATGAACAATTACCGTTGATCCAATCAAATATGATCTAAACTTATCAAATGCAAAAACTATAGCAAGTAGTTCCTTCTCTGTAGTTGAATAATTAATTTGTGCATCATTTACGGTCCTACTGGCATAGTAAATGACAAGCAACATCTTGTTCACTTTTTGACATAGCACGGCACATATTGCATAGCACTAGCATCACACATGAGCTCAAAGGGAAGAGACCAATTTGGTGCTACAATAACCGGTGCAATCACTATAGCGTGTTTTAACTCATTGAATGCTTTCAAACAAGAATCATCAAAATGAAATGGACAATCTTTTTGAAGTAAGGAGCACAATGGTCTAGCAATATGAGAGAAATTATCCTAATGAATCTTCTATAAAAACCCGCATGACCTAAGAAACTTCTTACCCCTTTAACATTGATCGGAGGAGGTAACTTTTCAATTACCTCCACCTTTGCCCTATCAACTTCTATTCTCTTTGATGAGACCATGTGACCCAAAACGATTCCTTCTCTCACCATGAAATGACATTTTTCCCAATTGAGAACTAAATTAGTTTCCACACACCTCTTTAACACCTTGGACAAATTTGCAAGACAATCATCAAATGAGCCACCAAAAACACTAAAGTCATCCATGAAAATCTCTATGCTCTTTTCAACCATGTCATGAAAAATTGCAAACATACAACGTTGAAATGTCCTCGGAGCATTGCAAAGTCCAAATGGCATTCTCCTATATGCAAAGGTATCCAATGGGCATGTGAAAGTTGTTTTATCATGGTCTTCTGAAAAAATGACAATTTGAAGGTATCCAGAATAACCATCAAGACAACAGTAATATGCAAAATCGGCCAACCTCTGAGATCAAGCATTTGATCAATAAAAGGCAAGGGAAAATGATCCTTTCGAGTGGCTTCATTCAACTTTTGAAAATCAATGCACATTCGCCAACCCGTAACAAATCTAGAGGGGAGAAACTCATTGGTTTCACTGGATGATTACGGTAATACCACCCCTTTTTGGGAACGACTTGAGTGGGGCTAACCCACTCACCTCGCTAATAGGGTAAATAATACCAGCTTTCAAAAGCTTAAGAACCTATTTCCTCACAACCACTTTTAAAGTAGGATTCAATCTCCTTTGAGGTTGCCTTATCGGTTTATTCCCTTCATTCATCAAAATTTTATGCATGCAGATGGAGGGCTTATCCTTTATATCATCAATAGACCAAGCAAAGGCATTTTTATTCCTTTAAGCACCACAATGAATCTTTCAAGTTGCTCATTTGTCAAACATGCATTCACAATCACCAGGTATGTCTCATTTTCAACAAAATATGCATACATTAAGTGGGTAGGAAGGGGTTTTAGCAGTGTATAAATTGTCCAAATTGGGGGGTTCGTTGGTCGGAGACCCCCCTTTACCTTCTTCTTGATTCTCTTCATCTTCCTTTTGCAATAAGTTCTCATCCTCCAAGTGATTCAAATCCTTCATTCCTTCTTCATCATCTTGATTTGGTGCATTTGACTCCAAGACCTCTTCCTCCATTGAGAAATTCTCCATTGCATTCCTACAACAATCATCAATTAAGTCATCTACCACATTTATATTCATGACATCTTCAAAAATTAAAGGAAGCTTTAATGAATTAAAAACATTAAATGTAACAATTTCATCATTTATTCAGAATTCCAGCTTCCTTTCTTGAACATCAATAAGTGCAAGGCCGGTAGCAAGGAAAGGTCTCCCAAGAATGATTGGCATCTCTTCATCCTCTTCCATTTCAAGTACAATGAAATTGGCCAGAAGGTAAAGTTTGTCAATTTTCACAATCACATCTTCAATGATCCCCTTTGGAAACTTTATGCTTCGATCTGCAAGTTGCAATGAGACACTTGTTGGCTTCAATTGATCTCCATTTAACTTCTTGAATACTCCAAAAGGCATGAGATTTATTGAAGCTCCCAAGTCACATAATGCTCTTCCAAATTGCAAACCCCCAATCTCACAAGGTATAGAAAATGAACCAGGATCTTTGAGCTTTGGTGGCAATGCTTGAGTTCGCCCCATCAAAATTAGGAAAAGCATACTCCCTCAATGGCTTTCCATTCCCATTCATGTCATTTCCATTCCTATAGCCACCAATTCCATTATTTCCAACTACCTCTACTTCTTCATTTTCCATGTTCATATTCCCTAGATGAGCATTAGTATTTGCCATTTCTATCATTTCTTGCTCTTGTTGTACCCTTTTCAATCTTCTAAGTTCTCTTAGCTCTTTCTCCTTTTCCTTGTCTAAGCAAATGAATGGCTCTTGAACTCCTCTTACCATGCACTACAAAACCAAGGCAAATAGTCAATTGAAATTTCAAGTCAATTCCACAAAATATTCCAACAAACATAAACTTCAAAAAATTAACAACTAAACTAAACTAAACTAAAGTGCTTAATCTACACGACCCGTAAAGCGCTTGATATTGCCAAAAACCGAAGACATCCCCAGCAACGGCGCCAAAAATTGGTGCCTTACACACCTAGTTATAAATTTATAAATTACCTAAATCCTACTACTAACTAGGTGGCATCACGCAAGTATACGGTTGTCAACTAGTAGCAAAGGGAAGTAGGGATCGTTCCCACAAGGATTGTTGGAAGGCAATTACCAAGATTTATGGGTACTTGTGTAGTTAAGAAAAATCAAGCAATGGATGATAGAACTATTCTAATAAAAACCATAATTAAATGAAATCGTTAAAAACTTAAATTAAAGCTAGATTAACTAAAAAGAAAATAAGTGAAAATAACTAATTACGAAATTACGAAACTAATTAATATATTCTAGTAAAAGCAAGTAAAGGAAAGCACTTAATTCTAACCTAAATTAACCAAATCAAGACAACTAAAATTAAAAGCAAGCAAATCACCCAACTAAAAGGACTACAAATGAGAAACCTTGAATATTAAAAGCAATCATTTCTAAACTATAAATTGGAAAGAGTTAAACTAGAAATCTAAATATTTTTGGATTTTTTATAGAAATTGTCTCTTATACACTAAGAATTAACTAGAAATTAATGCAAGTCTCTTATAACATCTAAATAGAAATGCAAGAAATTATCAAAAACCCTAATTTACCTAAGAACCCTAAATTGCAAGTAAAGAAATTCTTACTAAATTAGACAAGAAAGCGAATAAAAATTATATCTACGCGAAGCTTGCGATGAACACACTACGATTATCTAATCAAAATTTGAACTTGACAAGAAATTGAAAGAAGATCCAAGAGAAAGTTAAAGAGAAATTTCTATTTAACAAGTAAACTTGGAGTTCAAGCTATCCTGAACTATCTAAAACTTAACTAAAACTATCTACTACTTTTTCGTACTAATTTTTAAGTAGCTTTTCATTAAATAGTCTAATATTACACTAGGCAAGAAATCAGGAATTAATGGCTGAAAGTTTACGAAATTGCCCTTACAACTTACCTCTCAGCGAGTCGAGATCGCGGTCTGGAATATTTGAGACTGCGATCCCGACTCTAATACAGTAAGACAATTTCCAGAGTTGAGATCGTGTCTGGAACAGTCGAGACCGCGATCTCAACTCTCCTCCCAACATTCTTCATTTCATCCATTTTTGCAATCTGGTCCCTTGAGCTTTGTTTCTTCCAACTTCTAACCTTTAATATTTAACCTGCATAATATTAACACCATTAAGCACTTAATTAAACTAAAAATTTAACAAAACTTATCACAATTAATTCAAGAACAAAAATACAAATACTTATGAAAGAAATTAACTAAAATCCTCAATTACTTATCCAATTTCAGAATTTAAACTATCAAAATGCTATAATTTAGAGGAAAATAACTCTAGTTTACCGGAGTTATCACCTATTCTAAAGGAATAGTAGCAGGATATCTTAGTTCCAGTTGGCAGTCTAGTTTTCCCTTCTGATTTTTATGTTCTAGAAATGTAAGAAGGTGATTCTAGTGCTCCTATTTTACTAGGAAGACCATTTCGATCCACTTCTCAAACTAAGATAGATGTTCTTAATGGCACTCTTAATATGGAATTTGGTGATACAAGTGTTCAATTTAGAATTTATGATGATGTTGAATCGTCTGACCATACTAAACTTCTTTCTGTAATCGATGTGTTTAAGCCTCCAATACAGGAAATTCATGGACATCCCAACAATAGGGAGGTGGACGTGAACCATAAAAAAACATCTTGGGAGAAAGAATAAGAACTTGTCTCAGCATACAAGTAATGGAGGTCCTAATGCTTTACCACTTTCTACTGAGAAGTTGATGCCATCTATTGTGAGGGCACAATTCTAAATTATAACCGCCTTCCTGGTCACCTTAAATACTTATTTTGAAAGATAAGGAGAAGGTGATCATCTCAAGTCAACATATGCAATTCACAAGAAGAGAAAATTTTCGAGTCCTGAAGGAACAAAGGAGATTGAATCCATTATTTATGAGAACAGTGAAATGGAAGATCCCTGGATTTCTCAACATGGGAGTTACTTAATTAGTGGAAGAGCATCAAATCAAGCCAACGATAGTAAACAAAGGCACTGCATAGGAGGCAACCCATGTCTATTTAAATTCTATTCCGTTTATTTCATTTTGCAACTTTATTTTTGTTATTTTATTTGTAGGGTTAGCGTAGTCTTATCGTGTTGTTAGTGCGGGAAATCAACTTCATTTGTAAGCTAAACTGTTAAAATTACCCTTTGAAGATTTTGTGTGTTATGTAGGTGATTTAGAGTAGAAATTTATGCTTTTAGGATTTTTCTGCGATTAAAAAAAATTTTGAAAATTTGTTTATGCTTTGCGCGCTACGTTGCTCACACAGGTGCGCGAGGTCGATCGTGAAATTTGGCTTCTGTCTCGCGCACACATGCGCTCTATGAGCCTCGCACTCACAACCCGGACTCACTGCTTTGCCTGCACATGCACGTTAAACTTACAGTGCATGTGCGTACAACTACTTATAAAGGTCAAAACCCTTTTTCACAAACATAACACACGCATACTTCTCTTTCTTCCCTTCCAATTCCTCTCAACCCCCAAAATTCTCCACTACTAATTCTTCTCAAATCACTCTAACTTCATCAAATTCACATCCAAAACCTTTCTCTATCAAAGAAAATTACATCAAGATATGAATTTCATTCTCTTTCTTTAATTTTTCCTTTATGGGTTTCAATTGTTTATCAAGAATGTTTTGATTTTTTTTATGCTTTAATTGGTTAAATCTGTTATGGATTGAAATTTAAACTTGTGATTTGAGTGATTTATGTTTAGATTGTTGATTGAGGATGGATTTCTTGTTCATTATATACACAAAAAATTTCTCTTTATCTATGCATGCCATGTGTTCGATAAATTGTCTCAATGAATCAAAACATTAAAACACAAGGCAACAAGATTGGTGCATGATTTTTATTCCTAGAATGTTAATTATGCCATGTGATATCTTTTTGATTAATTTTCATGCATAGGAATGTTCTTGGAATGTATATAAGCCTTAGTTTTAGGCATTATTTTACTTGAATCCTCATGTATATTCTAAGGCATATGATTTGGGGAGTGGACTGTTATTTAAGTGTGGGGTGTCAAAGTTAATTGTTCGGGAGTCAAGAGATTCTTATTTATATTTTGTAGAGATGGGAAGAATGGCTAAGAAAATAGCTCAGGCAAGAGTGCTGGAGCATCCTCATCATCCGGGTCTCAACAACCTAGGGTAGTTGGGGGTATGAGATTTTTAACTGCAACAGCCCAACCAAAATACGATAATGATATCTCTAAATGGGATGTAATTAAGGAAAAAGGCATTCAATTTCCATTGGTAGGGGAGCTCGAGATCAACTTAACCATTCGCAATCATGGATGAGATCTCTTCACCTCCACTCCTATCGATGCAGTTATCCCGGTAGTGCGTGAATTTTATGCAAATTTTGCCCATTATAGCGACACCAAGGTTTATGTAAGGGGAAAAGATGTGTATGTCTCTACCAATGAGATTAATAGAGTATTAAAGGTCAATCGGGTATGTGATGATGAATGGCCAAACATACGAAATGTCAACATAGAGTTACAAGAATAACAAGTATTCTTTGTGATGGGGACGTTGAATGGACCAATACGGTAGATAGTATCGTGGCTCAGCAATTCAATGCTAATACATTTAAACTGGCTTGGTTTATCTGGTTTAAGTTTCTTTGTGCTCGCCTCCTTCCGGTTAATGATCTTGCACACGTCATTATGGAGAGAGCAAAGCTCTTGTATTGCATTGTTACCGGGAAATCTATAGATGTCGGTCAGCTTATGGCCAGAAGATTTGCTATTCTGCTACCAATAAGCAACCTGGCTTATGGTTTCCTAATTTGATTATTGCTCTATGTTTGGAAAGCGCTGTTGTGATTGATTCTTTCAAGGAAAAACTGAAGCCTAGAAAGTTAATTGCAATGGAGGGTATAAGAGCTCTGATTAGACGCACTCGATCCAAAGCCTCTACATCACACGCAGATGAAGCTGCGAATTCCAAATATGAGCCTGTGCTTGTGCCACAGCAGACTCGGGAAGAGCTTCCACAACAAATCCTAGCAGAGCAACAACGGATGAGCCACTATTTTGATTCATTTATTCAATACCAGTATATCTGGAAGCAGACCACGGAGGCTTGCCAGATGGCCAGGGAGTGGACGTTTCCACTTTTTCCTTCTTTCCCGCAGGATTTGGGGCCGCATGATCCTTGAGCTTTTCATGCCCTATGTTTTGGGCCATTTCCTCTATCTTTTATTTTTGGCAATTGATTTCTCAGACAATATTAGTTGATATTTTATTTTATTAGACATTTTAGTTAGTTAATTTCTTTTTAGCAAGGTTTTAAAATTTTGTCATGGTGTTTTCGTTTATTTTTGTTGTGGATTCCCTTAAGGGAGAAAGTTTTTTCCTGATTATTGTAGGATCCTTTTCTACAAATTTCTAGTGGTTCTTATTGTCTCAAGGGAATTATTTGTTTTGTTCTGTTTTGTTTAGTGTTATTCAACTTTCATTCGTGACAAGGGGATTTTATAATGAATATTGCTCCAAACACGAATTAAATCCAGAGAAACTTTTCTTCTTTTATTTTATGCTTTTATTTTTGCATTGCGGACAATGCTTATTTTTAAGTGTGGGGTGGGGGAGTTATTTGGATTTTTAACTTGTTTTGTATATTTTGCCCGATTTTTCTGCAATATTTTAACTTTTCCTTTAATCTAAGAGCTTGTCAAAAATTTTGAAATTTTTTCTGGATTATTTGACCATTTTTTAAAATTTTAAAAAATTTTTGCTTAACATATATTTTTTTTTTCATTTTTTTGCATAATAAATCTTTAATTGAACCATGCATGAATGAGTAGTCGGTCTTAATATTTTTCATCCATGATTTTCAAGACTTTTGAGCACTAATCCTAAGCCATACATTAATTTTTGATTTGGAATATTTAGAGAAATTTATGTAGACTCAATTATGTTGCATCCCAAAAACTCACTTTATACATTTTCGAAGCGAATTCTTAGACAACCTGATTTAGTTTAAGAATGAGGGTAGTGCCTTTTTCACTTTTTAAGCCTTTCTAACCAACCATTTTAACAATTTATTTCTACTTGCCTTGTCTGAACCTTGTTCTTGTGAAGAGAAACATCATTCTCCTTCTTTCACTTAAACTCAATTTACCTACCCTTATTGAGCTTAATGTTTCTTTTAATTGTTCTATTCTAAATTTTCCCTTTAAGAGCTTTATGGGCACATTATATGTTAAGGGGATATAAGGGTGGAAGTTTGTGAGAAGTGGGTGGTGTACAATTATGGAGTAAAATGGGGTATTGGAAAAAATTGATGGAGAGAAAAATAATAAAAGAAGTTTTGATATTTACAGGTAATGCCTATCACTAGTACCTGTATTTGCAGGCAGTGCAAGGTCCCATCATTGGTACCTACGTGTTTATATGTTGCAGGTAGTGCCTACTACTGGTACCCGTATCGTGAGCGGACATAAAAAAAATAAAATAATGATGTATGTATATATGTCCGGAAGAATGTTGGCATGTTTGGCTATGCTTATTGGTTGTTCGGAATTTTTCATGGGTATTTGTTACTCAAGTATGAGGTTGTGGATATATGAGATTTCGCATGTGAAGAGAAGTTTTATTTTAATGTGTTGCCACCATTACTATAAAATCTTGTTCTTATTTGTTATTTCCACTCCCTTCTTTGGCTAACAAATATCCTAACCTATAGTTTGAGCTAAAAGTCTTACCTAATTTAAATAGAATCAGCTGTCCAGATTAGTGGAGGGGTGTAAGAAGAGTGAGCTATGAGTGTTTGGAAAAATTTTGAGGGTCTTCATGATTTAATCTAGATATTTTCAAATCTAAGTTTTTGAATGGCTACACACACATACACATGAATTTCATGTTTTGGTTTTTATAGATTTATCCCTCAATTGACATTTGAGCTCTTGGGTTTTTAGACTACTTTGATTGGTGGATTGATTATTGATTATTTATGTGGATATTTGAAGGAACATGTTGAGTGGAATTTTTTTATGTGATATATTTTAATTTTATATTTGCTCGAGGATGATCAAAGGCTAAGTGTGGGGTAATTTGTTACGTTCATAATTGTGCTATATTTTATGTATCATTTACCACTTTTTTATGGGTTGTAAGTAAGATTTGTGTATTATTGAGCTTAATTTTGTTATTCTTAGTTTTTGTAGGATTAAAGTGAAAAAGAGATGTAAAAGATAGAAAAGATGAAAGGAAATGCTAAGGGCGACCATGCAAGAGTATGATGCTATTTTGGACATTGTTTCGTATTTTAAGCATAACGTTCAAGTCCAAGCTCTGATCGATGTGATTCAAGATGCGTTGGAAAGCTAAGAGAGAGAGCTACAATTTTTCTGTATTACACATTTCCAAATTTCAAAAACATCAAGGTCAAAATTAGCTGAAGCTAAATATGAAGGGCAGCATTAAGCTCAATGCACATGAGCTAGGGATGTCCAGCACCTGTGCACTGAGTCCAGAAGGCAAATTTCCAGAACATGCTCACGCGTACATGTGCACAATCGGGCAGCGTATGTGCACCCGAGGCAACAGTGTTACATATTTTTTTAATTTTTGGTAGATTTCTTTGGCCGGTTGGACTCTTTTTCATACGATTTCACGTTCTCATCCTTAGACACTAATTGTAACCCTAGTACTCATTATAAATACCCCAAGTAGGGTTATTAGAAAGGAGTCGACACTTTATTTCCTTGTTTTAGCTAGGGTTTTCAGCAGAGAAAATTCTTGATTATTCTTCTATGGCACATAATGCCAAAATCCTCTTTCTTGGTTGAGGGATTTGAAGCCAAGGTCAATTCTACTATGTTGTGAGACTTTTTGTTCTTGAATTTATTCAATTTTATATCAAGTAGTGATTATTTTTCTGCAATTAATTTTATGAGTGTTCTTTGCCAAACACATTAGCTTGTTATTGCTGCAAATAATTAAGTTACTAGAATTAATCTATAGCTAGATTGTTTTAACCGCATGTGCTTAATTTAATCTGTGAAGCAACTAAGTTTGATAATTGCTCGATTAGTGTTATTGAATTTAGGGAAAATAATCAACTAATTGACATAACTGCATGTGTTTTTGTTTAATTAGCCTAATTTTTCTTGTTGATTTTAATGCTTCTATTAATTAATTTTTGGTCGGGTTAATTAGATCGCGTGTTGAAAATTAGCCAACTTTAGAAAGAAACAAGAATCAACTTTGAATTGGAATTTGGATTAATTCTTCAATTACTGCTTGGTATAAAAATTGAATTATCTTTGGTGCCAATGATCGACTAGTAAAATTATCATGGTGGATATGACCAAAACCAAGATTCTTCTTGAATTGAATCTCCTTCAATTTACTTTATTGTTTAGTTTTTAGTTTAAAACCATTCAAAACACCCATTTTGTCGTTTAAGCACAAAAATAACGGTGGTAACTCCATTCTCTGTGGGACAATTTCGACTCACCACTACTATATTATTATTGAGATTTGTTTAATTTTGGGTGTCTACAACAGCATTGACTAGGTTGCAAAACCACTCCTTCTTCTTCATCTAGCTCCTCATTCTCTTTGTTCAAATCTCCAAAACATCAACCAAACATCAAAACACACAAACAACATAAAAATACCATAAAAACATATAAAAACACTAACACACAAAAAGTACAAAAACAAGCACACGAATAGTAAAATGCACTCAGAATGTAGCCAAAATCTAGAACAAATTAAATGGAAAATAACTCTACCTTGTAGAGTTATTGTACCCCCAACCTAAACTTTTGATCGCCTTAAGCAAAACAACAAACACAAAGTTGAAGAAACCCTTAGCACAAAAAAGACATTGTATAAATCTTATTGGGAGTAACAATCATTGACAATGTAAAGAAGAAAATAGCCATTTGTATCCATAGAAAAATGTAATCAAAGATTCCATAAAATCATCATGAAAATGCCAACACTCACATCACTTAACAAAGAATAAAACTAAAAAAACTCACAAAAACAAAAAGAAGTGGAAGGAGGAAGAAACAGTAACGATCATTAAGGATTGTAGTGCAGTACTGTCAAAGAAATTACCTCAAAAGATGATAAATCCATGAGTTTCACTATACCTTGTAGTATAGGCACTATTTCATTTGATAAGGCGTTATGTGACCTAGGTGCCAGTGTTAACCTGATGCCCTTGTCTGTTTTTAGGAAATTGGGAATGAAAGAGGTGCAACCGACTATGATGACTCTTCGACTTGTAGATAGAAGTGTAAGAAGACCACTTAGAATTTTTGAAGATGTGCTTCTAAAAGTGGGTAAATTCATTTTCTTGCAAATTTCATTGTCTTGGACATGAAATAGGAAAAGGACATTGAGGTTTCTCTTATATTGAGAAGACCCTTCTTGGCAAATAGAAGGGCATTAATTGATGGCTAAAAAGAAAAATTAGGGTTGCATGTCAATTATGAATCAATTTCATTTCATGTCTTCAAGGCAATGAATATCCACAAGAGATTTTCAATTATTTTTCACTTGATATAATTGATGATATTGTGAATGAGACATTTAGAGAAGATGTTAAACCCTATGTTGGTAATGATTGGGAAGTTTCGAGAACTTCCATTAAATTGAAAAAATTTAATTAGTTGTTGGAACATCTAGCTAAGAAGGTTAAATTAAGCACTCTTGGGTAACAACCCAAGGGTTTTTTCTTTAATTTTGTATTTTTTTGTGTTTAACTCCTTTTGGAAGTGTTTTTGTATGTTTGTAGGATGAACATATGTTTAGAATAATTTGGAGCTCAAATGAAGTGGTTCAAGGTGAAAAGGGGCAAAGCTAAAAAAATTGGACAACACTGTGAAACTGCAGCACCCAGCCACTAGTGGGTTGTGCACCACGACTCCCAGTAGGCAACTAGTTGC
This sequence comes from Cinchona pubescens, assembly GCA_025175665.1. Taxonomy (NCBI): domain Eukaryota; kingdom Viridiplantae; phylum Streptophyta; class Magnoliopsida; order Gentianales; family Rubiaceae; genus Cinchona; species Cinchona pubescens. The sequence goes on along the minus strand of JANKKI010000123.1, from coordinate 5,855,021 downwards.
ACAAACCAATCGAGCAGCATAAGGTGTAGCCCAAAATTTGTAATTTCCCTCTCTTCAAAAGCACTCCAAAATCCAATAATTCATCCCCAAACTTTCTCTATGCCTCCACAACAAAAACCCATTCCAACCATAAATCTTGTTCATAACATTGAAAAATCACAAGTTTTAACCAAAATTTCTACACTTTTTAAAGTTGTTGGTGATTTTGCCCAAGAACATCTTATGTTGGAGAAAGTTTGCAAAGGTTCAAGGGAACATCAAGCCGAACTCTAAGGACATCAATTTGGTGATATCAATCCTGTTTATGCTTATTAGAGTTAATTTTGTTGATTTAATTTGAATTGCACTGGTGATATTACTTCAAGTACTTGAACCTTATTTGGTGAATTTTGTGCAAATTTTTTGCATTAGTAGAGTTTTTTTGTGCATTTAGTTGTTTATTTGGAATTATTAGAGTGTTCTTCAATAGATTTTAAGGTTGTTAGCTTAATTTATTTCGGCAATTCTCGAAATATGCCTCCGAAAGGAAATACCATGAAAACAAAAAGCTCCCAAAGAAAGAAATTTAAAATGGTGCTAGAAAGTTCACAAATTATGATAGGGAGAAATTTTCTTCCTTTAAGGCATCTAACAACTACAAATTGCACTTATTTGGTAAGAAACTTGTAGTGGAAATGGGGGTTTAATTTGAAGAAAACTTGGAAAAATAAAGATTTGTATGGTCAAGTTCAAGAAATAATTGAAAAGAAGGGTCAAAAAAAGTTGTGTGGACATCCTCTATTTGCTAGAGGCCAATTTGTTAGTGAATTTTATGCTAATTTGTTTGGCAATGATAAGGTTAAAGTCATTGTTAGGGGTAACATGGTTGATTATAGTAGTAGGGCTGTGAATGCTTTCTTTCGTATTCCTAACATTGATAGTGGTGATTATAGTGCCTTGATGCACACTAAGTCAAATTTTGAAGAGGTTGCCAAATTTTTATGTGGTTGTGTTAATGTCCCATGGACGAAGTCTAAAGATGATGAAAATGCTACTTCTTTTCATAGTCAATGCATAGTCATCTCACACCCCTTGCTAAGATTTGATGTGCTTTTATTAGTGCAAGATTTTTGCCATCTAAACATATGACCAATGTTAATAAAGAAAGAGCTATTTTGCTTTGTTGTGTGCTAACTGGAAGATCAATTGATGTTCGTCGTGTTATTAATGAGCAAACTTTTTATATGGAAAACACACAAGGCACTAGTTTGTAATTCCCTTATTTTATCACTGATTTGTAAAAATGAAGCTGTTGAGTAGGATGAACTAGAGGATTCTTGAGTGGAGCCAAAGGGTCCAATTGATAACATGATAGTGAAAGGTTTTGTAAGGACTTCTTGAGCTTGACAATTGAATCAACCAAGATCCACACAACCATTATTATCACTTGAGAATATAGTTGCTTGTCTAGAGAAGAAAGTGGAGCATCAATCACAATGCATAAAAGCTATAGGACATATATTGCGGTTTGTTTGGGAGTCTTCTAACTTTGACATAAATGTATTTCCTCAAATGTCATCTAGATGTGTTAAGAGACAAGGGTATTCCACCAATGGATGATGTTCATGCTGTATTGGAGAATGATGGAGAGAATTAGAGACTTGATCTACTTCTACTTAACTGCTAGGGTTGTTTTCTGCTCTTTATTTTGAATGTTATATATTTTGTAAACATTAGAGAAAATGTTCTGTGTAAGTTAGGGGATATTTGTCTTTGTTGGTGTTATATTGTGTTTATATTTTGTGAGTATGAGTAAGTGGTGTACTTTTTAGTGTTATATGTGTTAGTTTGTGTCTTGAAAAAAATTAGCAAAATTTTCAAAAAACTGCAAAAAGATCTTGTTATTTGTGTGTTTTCATTATTTATATTATCAGTCTTAAGGATCTGATTGTTTATAGACTCCTTTAGGATTTCTATACCCTCTTTACTTGAAGTATTGTTGAAGGTTAAAAAGTTTGTGTTTCAGTATTTTTTGTATGCATTAACTTTTGTGACTATGTATCAATAGTTTAAAATTTTTTCAAGGGGACTATGTGTTACAAATCTACATTAAATGTGTGTATAAGTAGCTTTGATTTTTTAACCCTTTGCTTTATGGAAATGTTATCACTACAAATACATATATGAACTCTCTTGTGTGTAATGTGAAAAGAGTAAGACCTTTTATATTTTTCTATTAGTGATAATCATGATTATGCCTTGAGATTTTGTTTAGGTTGTGACATTTATTGGAATGGTGTGAATTTTATTCTTGTAAAGTCTAAGTGATGCTTGAACCTTGAAAATGATTTAGGCATTATTTAGACCACTTGAGCTAAACTGCCAACGTATTTGATATAATTCCCTTGTTACCCTTTTTGAGCATTATCAGCCTATTTCTTTGATAGCTATGATGTTTAACAAATTTATCTTTTGTATTATTTATCCATTCTTTCTACCCATCACCATAGTTAGTATTGATCTTATAAAGCATCAATGCTATAGTTGTAATGATTTGTGGCAGTTAGTTGGCAATGAAATGTTGTTTGTTTAGGAAAAAAGTCAAATATCCCTTGTGCTATTTTATGTTGTTTAGTGTATGCGTGTGTATTAGACATACATACATACATACATATACATATACATATACATATACATATACATATACATATACATACATACATATATACATACATATATATATATATATATATATCTGTGTGTCTGTTGAAAAAAAGGAAAAAAAATGTTGGAAAAGAAAAAAAAAAGTTGTTCAAGTGTTTGTGAATAAAGAAGGCATGTTTCCTTCTTGTTTAATAAAGAAGGTACTTTTTTACCTTCAATGGTGTTTGGTTAAATTCTATAGTGTTTTGGGGGATGTACTAGTTTACATAGTTAGGTTATTGACTAATGTGTCTAAGGTGATATGAGCTAATTTTATCTAAATTTATCCTACTCTTGTCACTTAGCCTATGTTACAAGTTTAAAAATCCTACTTGATCCTTAGTTTGAGTTAATTTATATTAATGAACATTTGTGAACTTGATCCTTGGTTTGAATTAATTTGAACTATTGAGCATTTGTATAGTGCAGGTTTTTCATGATTGGTAAAGATAAGTGATATCTAATCTTGATCATTCTTTGTGAGTGTAGAAATTAGCACTTTCATGATGATTTGGGATTGAATGGAAAAGTTCACTTATATGCATGTTCGGTTCATTTCCCTTGCATATTCAGTCCTTACTTGTTACGACTATTGATACAATGAATGAAGTTAATGTGTTTGTTGTTTATTTTATTTTACTCGACAGGAGCAAAAATGCAAGTTGGGGAGGTGCGACAACTTCATCAAATGAGAGTTATTTGCATGTGTTTTCACTAGGTTTTGATGCAAATCTTGTGTGTTTTTTGTGTTTATTTAAGGTTTGTATGTATTTTAGAGTTTTTATTTAAACTATTATTTTAAATGTTTTATATCATTTATTAACATTTTATATTTGTAGAGGTTTTGAATGAATCGGAATCAAATGGATAATTAGCACGCGAATGGAGAAGTCAAGTAAAGAAGGCAATTTTTGCATGTGCTGCAAGCTGAGTGGCAACGCCCAACTGAGGCTAGTAAAGCCAGCGACTAACCAACCGGGCGTTGTTTCACAGACTAACCGCGTAGGCCAAAATCTTGTAGGCAATTTTATTATTTCGGGGTCCATTTTTAGTCTGGTATGATCCGTTCTGCAGCTATGACACCCTTATATCCTTCTGTACTTAAAAAGCTATAAATAGGACTCCTTTAAACCTAGTTTTACATCAGTTAGTTCATCATTAGTTTGGTAGCCGTCATTAGGGTTTTGTTTTTCTACACAACTCAAGAAGGCTAAGGCTTGAAGAATCAAGGATGCTAGCCAAGGATCACCACTCCAGTGCCTTCTATTGTGTTTTTAAGCATTCTTAGAATTAGTTTATTATATTCAATGCCATAGTTCATGACTTTTTTGGATTATTTCACAGTAGTTACGGTTTCCAAGATGTAAGCGATTGTGATGAATAAGATCTCATTCTTATGATATTTATGATGGATTTCTGTTTAAGCAGATTGAATATTTACTATATATTTAATGCTTTCAAGATTACCATTTAAATAATTCAAATAAATATGTAATGAGATTGACCGTGTGATTCATGTATTAAAGATTGAGTAGTAAGTGCCATGATCTGAATTAATGCCTGACCAAGGATTAGTTCCATTTATTTGGTCGCCAAAGGAATTCCACAATCTAGATCAGTGTACTTTTACTTCTAATTATTTGTGCTCGACCCAAAATAAATAAATTGGCAAAAAGAAAGTTATTACTACATAACTATTTGGTACTAACTGCAATTGGGAACTCGACTGGTAATCTATGAAATCTAACATAAATAAGTTGAAATGAGTTTATACCTAGCAATCGATGAAGTCGAGAAACCCTAACACTTTTTATCTTTTGAATATTTTCTAGTTTAGTTTTCTTTCATTTTTTATAATTTCAATATCTTTAAAAATATCAATTCTCTTAATAGTAGTGAAACTTTTAAATTCGGTGCTTTTCTCCAGTCCATAGATATGGGACGATACTTACTAACTTTTACATTACTTGATACTTTCTTGTGCATTTGTCAGTGTAGGGAAATCGACTCATCACAAAACCATCAGGAAATTTATCCTTAAAAGCCAAAACAATCTCACTATATTCATTTATCAAGCAATCCATGTTTTCTTGCTTTTTTGAATTATTGGATGCACTCTTCTCATCTACTCCACCATATGAATCCATACTTTCGATGGACTCCTTAGTTTGTTCCACATTTATCACCTCAACTTGCACTACTGGAATAGGATCACTAGATAAAGGTAGTTTTAACCCATGTCGAGATCACAGTGGGAAGTTGCTCAACTTCCTGCTGCAGTTGATGAATAACCTCATCTCTCTTATTCAACCTTGCATCCATGAAATTAATCATCAGCTCTTCAAGGTTAGACTCCTTCTCGTCATGTGACTATGCATCTTCTTGTTGTGGAATATATTTCGTATGTTGTTTCATGTAATTCTACTGATATTGGAAATATCGTGATTCATCTGGATAAGATTTCTCCCAACTAGGATTATTTTGTGGTAATACATGGATAATCATACCTACTGAAGGAAATTAAACAATAATTAGCATTATAATAGGAAGAAGAACATTAAATGCTAAAGTTTTCACCACCACAATTACAACAAAGAGATTGTAGCAAATTGTCCAACTTCCGATTCAATGATTTAAATTGAATTGAAATTTCTCTTGATTCATCATTATTGTAAGGATAAGTAGTTTACTCATATAACCAATTATAAGAACTACGAAACAGAATAAATGAACAAATTAAAATAAAAATAAAAAGTAAATAAAAAACTCAAAGTAACAAGTCAAGATGAAATTAGAAGTAGTGAATCTAACTCTTCCCCAGCAATGGAGTCAAAAATTTGATATGTGCGAGCCATACATTAGCAAGTGCACTAGCCGAATAAGTAATAAAGTTATTAAGTAGAGCATCGTTTCCACGACAAAAGATTGAAGGATTAAATAAATATATAATTGCAAGAATATAGCATTATTTGAGTGATCGAATGAGAGAACTGACTCAAGTAAACTAATAATAAGGCAGTTAAATAACAAAAGCATAAATAAAGCATGCTAGGGAATTGACTTCACCTAACTAACATAGTCATGAGTCTCAAATGAACCCATAATTAATCAGAATGCACATAATAAGGAAATGTTCCCTAATGTGTATTGGACTTTCTCAAGCCTTTATCTATCCCAATTAGATTACTTTCAAGTTAGTCTTTACAGAACTAATCTAGGCAAATAAAATCAAAATATAGGATCTTTGGAAACCCTTGCTATTAGTACTCTTCGAGGCACTAAAGGGACCACACAATTAATTCGTGATCAATCACATATGTGAACATACATAAATTATGGTAATATTCAAGTATCAATTCCAAGATATGATTGCACAAGAAGTCATACACAGAAAAATAATTAAAAATAGTAACAAATACTCTTACGAATAACTAATATGACGAAAGATTAAATCTTTGTCCAAAATAAATACTCATGATTTATGCAGTTGGCTACGTTAACCCCTAACACAAAACTAAGACAGGAAAGTAAATATGAAAGCTATTCTAACCTACTCCTACGAAATGTTAATCTAACCTCCTACCTATTACTCCCTATTAAATAGGTCCTTAATGGTCCTATTTATATTTACAATGTGTCTTGGGGGTCAAGGTAGAGTTTTAGGCCGAGTTAGGACTATATGGCCTAAAACTGGATTCATAAGTTGTAAAAATCACAAATTCTGCCACCTAGGAAAAAGACGAAACACCGCAGTGCTAGCTTTTGGCTTTGACTGAGAGCTGCAGTGCTCTACTCTCAGATGTTTAGACTTTTTAGATGAACACTGCAGTGCTAGTTCCTTTGTTAACTTGAATGCCACAGCGCTAGGGTTACAAAACCAGTACTTGATCTTCACCCTGCTCTATGCTTTCTTTGTACCTCAAATCTTCAAAGCATCAACCAACCTACAAACACACACAAACAACATATAAATACAATGAAAACAGATTAAAAAAAAAAATAACACACAAAAAGTATGAAACATGCACATAAACACTAAAATTTACTCAAGAGTATAGCCAAAATCTAGAACAAAGTAAATGGAAAATATTTCTACTTCAAAGAGTTATCATTGGGCGCTGCTCAGCGTATTCTTAGCACTGTTGAATCCAATCTTTCTTGATTCACTTGTTAATCACCCATTTAACTTTCGATTCACTCAAAACCTATGAAAACACATAGATAAATGCATGAAAAAATATAAAGTAACATTTAAAGTCAAAATCCTAAAATAACACATAAAGTTCGGGTTAGCACAAAAACCTATCCAAAACACATGCAAATAACTCTCTTTTGGAAGAGTTATCAGACCCCAACTTAAACTTTAAAAAGAACAAGTTCAAAACATAAATTAACTTTCTTCAATGTGTGAATGATCATAACAATCAGTGGCTAAGCAAGGGATAAACACTTGGCTAAGAGAAACATCCAAGTGTATAAGACAATTTTGACCAAAGATCTCACATTATTATGAAAATTCTAAATGCTCCATTCATAAAGAAAGAATAATAGCAACTGTCACTCAATCTCACTAATCATGATGAGTCCACAAGACATCAAATAATGTTTCACCCACACACTCACTAGTACAAACTAACCGAAATCAAGGATCAATTAGGAATTTTAATGCTTGTAACAAAGGTTAAGGGACAAGGGTAATATAAATATGGCAAAAATGGCTGAAATCACCTTAGATAGGTTAATCATTAACTATACCATGACCCATAGTTAACATCCCCTTGAAGGAGAAACATACCTTCTTTCTTAACTAGATGGAACATCCCTTCTTTTTTTTACAAACACAAAACACTTACACTTGAGAATGCTTCTCTTTTTTTCAACATGCAATTTTTCTTCTTTTTTTTTTCCTTTGTTTGATTTTTCCATTTATTTTTAAATAAGAAGAACATAATTACATATAGGTAACTGACAGTTATTTGCAAACATTGAAGTTATATACTTGACTCCTTCCGCAAACATAATGCCTCCCTCAACTATCCATCATAAACATCACAACTATAGCATTAATGTCTCAAAGAACCCAACACTAGCTAAGGTAATGGGCAGATAGAAAGGATAAATAAACAAAAAGGTAAATATATTGAATAATGTGTCTATAAAATAAAATAGGCTCATTAAGTTCAAAAGGGAACTCTATGGTCAACATGATAAATGGTAGGAAATTTGAGCTCAAATGGTCCAAAGACGACCTAATATTTATAAAGTTCAAGCCATATTTATATGTCAAAAGAATGAAAGCTACACACTACCCTAAAAATATCACAAGTTAAACAAAACCGCAAGCCATCCTCATACAATCACTCAGCAAAGAATAACAAAGCTATCACACTTCCTTACATTTCATACTCTTCATCATTTACGATTGTGCATAACATCAGCCACTTTCATACAACAAGGTCAAATATCCAAGCATACCTATATACTGTTTTGATTCCAAAATACATCACATGTCACATTGAAACATTTTAAATCATTGAAATCTAATCGTAGGAGTTAATTCACATATATTGGTAGGTCAGCACTAAAAAAATCAAAATCTTGTTTTTAGAAAATTTTCTGATTTTTTTTCTTTTAAAATTGTCCTGGATATTTCCAAACACAAAAGACAACAAAACAAAACACAATCAATTACCCAATTCCAACCGCAAATTCCTTGAACAAAAGCCAAAAGATTGTTCCCCACAACTTACTTTAATGATTGAAAGTGAAAATTTCAATCAATTACAATAGAATTCCTCAACTAAGAAAAAACCCCTTTTTGTGCCCTTGCTTCAAGAAATTCTACAAAAATCCCTTGAAGATTGTTGTTGATGATGCTTGATTTGAGTTTTAAATCAGAATAAATTGAACTTTTAATGATTGAATTGATGGGTGGCAGGTTTGGTAGTAGAGATGAGGACTAAGGTTTCGTAATGACTTGAGTTGAGAAGAAAAGACCTCATTCAGGGTTCTTAATATAGTCTCGACAAAGAACGCCGTGGCATTTTGAAATACACGGAAGATCAACACTATGGCGTTCGAGCTTTAATATAATTAGTCAGAATGCACTAGAACAGAATGTCGTAGTGTTTGAGGTTTTGTTTAAGGGAGATTTTGGAAAGTTGCAGTATTTGGTTTGAACTAATTTTAGAATGCCACGGTGTTCGTGCTTCTGCCTAACAAATTATTTGTTACCAAAAACTCGTATCATTTGCTCTTTATTCATCAAAGCACCTACAAAAAAACACAAAAAATGTAAAATACCACATTAATAAAAAAAAATAAGCCTAAAATTAACTTAGCTCTATTTACGGAAAACACTAAACTAAATAACACAAGGGGTAAGGCATAGTTCTATGTTACCGTTAGCTTGACTTTGTTTTCAAATCACATATTCTTGGACAAGAATGTGGAGTTCTTAAACTTCCCTGCACGAAAATACATCTTTTCCCAACAATGTTGGTTCACTTCAATTTACTACCAAGGCGACTTTGCAAGTTCATTGAAGTCCTTGGCCAAACTCTCAAATGGTACCTCGTGTTCACAATCTCAAAACATTTCTAGAGTCCTAATGGTGAACACCTGAACACCTCTATCCTTCTAACGAAACAGCTTAACCAGTATTGTCATTGTTTCGAACACTTCAAAGTTTACTGACTCATTTTTTGCCATTTCGAACATATATCGACGCCTTCATCATAGCTAGGAAAGGTCTTTCTATAATCAAAGGTATCTCCTCATTCTTTTACATGTCCAATATCACAAAATCTAACAGAAAAGTGACTTTTTCCACCTTTACAAGGACATCCTCTACAATCTCATATGACCACCTTATTGATCAATCAGCCAGTTGTAGACACATCGCTTCATCTCCTTCAACCCTAGTTTCGTGAAAACAAATAAAGGGATTAGATTAATATTGGACCCTAGGTCACTCATGAGTAGAGTTATGTTTTTACCACTTCTAATGCTTAGTTTTATTGATAAATTCTCAAATTCTAGGTTTAATAGGCTCATTTACGTGTATTCACTAAGTTATATGACTCATTGTTATGGATAAAAATATCATTTAAATTTGGCTATTAGTTTGTGTAGGTTAAAGGGCAAAATCATCCATTTTTGGGTTGGGAAGGTTAAAGAGTTAAACCCTCTAAGTTAAAGAGTTAAACCCTCTAAGTTAAAGAGTTAAACCCTCTAGAAGCAAGGTATTCGTTATGTCTAAGGAGACACAAATATTTAGTTAAAAAGAAAGACACCTAACTCAACTAACTTTAACTAGATGACAACCTACAAGTATACAGTGTCAAATAGTAGCTAGTGGAAGTAGGATCGTTCCCATGAGGAATGGTGTTCAAGTATCGATTATTTGCTTAGATTACTATTTGAAGGGATGCTTTAAAAAGGTAACTTAACTAAAAAAACACTATCACCTAATTGAAATGAGCAATAAAGAGTGACAGGTTAGAGTTTATGCTAGCTGTTTCCTGGGTGTTGGTTAATTAAGTTAATCAAGTGATCCAATATGCCAAATTAGAGGTTGATTTCCAATTGTAACCTAATCTCGATCTCTCGACAATTAAGTCTATAAATTTAATTACCTAAGTGTGGATCCCTTCTAATCCTTAATCAACCAAATTTGATTAACTACTCATAGAATTCAAGAAACCAACTAGGTGAATTAGTCCACAAAGATCTAATTCTAACCCTAATCCAATATTAATCTAGGTTTATAATGGAGGTTCAATTCCCATATCCCCTCAATTAAACCAAATTAACTAGTGGAGTAATCAATTCCCCTAATAACTCTAAAGTCCCTTAATATTGCCTAATTTGTCTATTTTACCACCTAATCAGCCCATTAACCTCTACCCATATGAAATTGGCTTCACACAACCCTACCCTATAACTAATCAATGCATATTGAAGTAAAAGGAAACAAGTAAAATCTTTGAAGTTAGACTTAGGCATGAAAATAAAAAAATCTAGTGAACAACAAGTATGAACCATTCTAAAAAAAAGTTCCCAAAAATTGAATTCTATTCATTCAAAACGTCATCTTTTCTCAAATGACAAGTATTACAAAGTTATTCAACCATCCCAACAAGGTTGCATGGAAATAGAAGTTCCTTGGGAATCTACCTATATGCACACGTTATACAAGTTAGGAACATTAATTTATTAAGGAATGAGTAGTATGATATCAATGATAACAATTGCAAACATTTCCTTCTCGATTTGTTAGTATTCTAAAATGTAATTCCTAATGGCTTAATTCGAAAAAACAACATGGGTTCATACCAGTATCCCGTAATCGCCTTATTAATACTCTAATGGCTTATTTCGGAGAAATAACCTGAAATACCAATTCAAAAGAAAGTTGATCTACAGCAAACAAGTCAACTTTTTCAAAAATTTCAAGTATATAAGTATCATTAAGACTTGTCTTATGAAGCACAAATTGATGAGACACAAATGAACATACAAGGATATTTGTTGACACCTCAAGGTTTAGCAAAGGACATTAATCGAAGCAATGCTTCACTCCCAACTATCTAATGTCAACAAGCCCAAATCAAGGATTATTTATGACTTTTTCAAGCTTGTAATGTGGGCTAAAGTAAATGGGCAAGATAAATTTGTATATAAGTAACTCAAATTACCTTAGTCATTTCAATACAAGCTCCTGTACTACTATCCCATCTATAATGTCCCAGAAACCAACATTACTTATCCAATAAACACTTGAAAGGCAAAAAACGCTACTTTTATTGAACTAACTTTGAAAGAAAAGCAAACCTTCATGTTGAACATGAACATAACACTTGCAATTATTTTCTTTTCTTTTTTTTCAATTTTTTCATTTTTTAAATTTTCTTTCATTCACTTTTCTTTGCAACAATAACAATTACAAAAAAAAAAAAGAGAATATAAATAACATTGAACTCTTGACTTCATTCCCAACAAATATGTGTTCAAAAGTTTGGAAACTCTTTTGCCTTCATGAATTATCATAAGATCAATGAATCATTGTATTGAAGAACTCAAAGAGATCAACAATGACTAAGGTGCTGGTTTTGAAAGAGGATATATAAGAGAGTTGAATTGGTTAAATTATATAGTTGACAAAGAAATTAGGCTATAAGAGTCAATGACGACACTAGGCATAATATCAGTATGAGGGTAGGTTTTTTGGCTCAGACAATCCAAAGAAGGCCTAGATCATCTCCAAAATCCGACTATATGGCTAAAACAAGGGATTCACACGACTCCAATCAATATACCAAGTCAGACCCCACAAACTCACAAAATATCAAAAAATGCAAGTCCAAGTAATATGACCAAACAATGGCTTAATCATTTCTTTCTCTATTTGAAATCAATTCTCAAAAATCTTGAAATGTTCAAACAATATCAACAATTAATTGAACTTGGTATTGAGAAAATACTTACAGGAAAGTTAAAATTTGAGGTCAAAACTAGTTGAGAAAAATATTTTCATTATTGAAAACCAATATGAAATAGTTGAAAACATGGTTCAGTTTGAAGTGTTAAATCCCATTATTCGCATGAAGTGTTGCCTATGTTCAACACCCAACTTCAACTTTCACAGTGACAAAAATGACACCATCCTCAATGAGCAAGACAATTGACACTGTTGGCCCAAGCAACCAAAGAGGAGGTTAAATTAGGTTGTATAAAAATTTGCAAATGTAACACCAATAAAACTTTTCACAATCACAAATAAATTTGATGGAAATATAATCAATTAAGCACAAAAATGAACAAAGTAAATAGATAGATAGATAGAGAGAGAGAGAGAGATTTTCAAACAAAACTTCCAGGCTAGCAAGCTTGAAGGAGTAGTCTACCGAAGTGCTTCTTCAAAGTTGGTGAGTCAATAATCCAAATTGTACACAAAGTAGGATCACCCTTGCTCACACTAATTCTCTTTAGTTGAGCCAAGAATTTTACACTTAACCACACTTTTGTACAATGATTATCACTCCACTCAAAACTTAGGGCTCTTGACTAGCACTTTAATTACACACTTTTTCACTAATACAACACTTCTAAAGAGCTAATTTAAACTCAAATTGCTTCGGCACTTGCTTGTATTCAATGTGAAAGTTTCTCTTCATAAATTTAAGTTGGTTGGTACTTGTAGATGCGGTAAATGAGCTTCCAACCACCTTCCAATGGCTAAGTAGTTAATGCTGAAAAACTAGTCGCTATAGGTTTCGGACATCCGAGAAACCTTTATTACGTCCAAAGAATCGTCCAAACATCTAAAACACTTAAGTTGAGATCTTCCTTTGGATGGCCGACATTGCGTCCATTCCTCGTCCAAAGCTGATTTTCTATCTAGTTGAATCATCGGACAGTGTAGTGCATCAGGAAGGATTAAAGCCTGACATTGGTTGTTCTTCCTTCAAACGGATAGGTGCTTCTAATATAGTTTCTTTTGGACAATGATGAGCGTTTGTCAGCTGCCTCAGAATCATTGCTTTCTGTCCAACCATTCGAGTATGGTGCTCTGCATCCAAGATAATTTGTTCGGACGGATTCCTGCGTCCGAAAAGATAGGTCTTGTTCGGACATTCCTTTGCGTCCGAAGCTCTTCTAGTTCGAATGGTGCACATCGTCCGAAAGCCCAGTTAAGTGAATTTCTGCAAAACTCCTGCACTAATCTTTTTTTGGTATTTTCTTTCCCATTCTATCTTATCTATGAATGAAAGATTTACGATCGAGAGAAAGCGGACAATTAAGTGCAGAACTCAAATGCAAACCATTAGAGTGGATTTGTCATCATCAAAACCAAGATTATAGGTCAACAGACACCATCACACTTTTCAATTTATTCAATAATGAATACAATTCATCCTACCACCACTATATCACAAGAAACAAAAATACGAAAAGTAATAAAACACAAAACTAACTAAGTATAATACTAATGAATGAGTTTAAAATATAGTTGGACAACCAAAAAGCCAATGTAGATGATGAACAATATAATACTCCAAAGTGAATGTACGTGAATGCAATCAACTAACAACAAATTGAACCCAAAACTATAGTTTAAGCATCCTTCATGGATTTCATTAACCATAAACACAACACCATATAAAACAAAGAAGTGAGTAATTTCAAGTAAACCATATAAATGCAAATTCGATTAAACACATAAGTCTTAATGGTTATCCATTCTTTTTCAACCAACAATGCTACACTAAGAAAGGGTCATTGGGACTTCATATGGTTCAAACAATTAAAGAAAAAGAAAAAATACATAAGGGTAACGGGGTTTAAACAAACACAAGGGTTGCGTATATGCCCAATTCCTCCCCCAAACTTAGGTTCACATATAATTGGCCTCAATAAGGCATTCAACAACAAAGACTATTCCTAATAGACATCAATAATTCACATGATTTGCTCAAAAATAAGCTTAAAACACTTTAGCAATGAAAGTGTGTCAACAACTAGAATGTCAACAAGTAAAAGGTAAAAACCAAATTCAAGTTCATCAACCAAATCATGTGCATAACAATCACCATTCACAAGTATGACTACATTGCTATCATCATAATCATCAATGACCAAATTGTTATCAACTAACAATACATAGCCAAGAACGCAAAAAACACATTTCACAATTCTAAAACATAAACTAAGATATCACAAGGCTACAAGCCTTATTAACCCACCAGATTCTTCAACTAAAGCAAAAAATTAAATAAAGCAAGATAAAAGAAAGGGTAAAGAAAATACTCCCTTACTAATACCAAGGAGGCTTGCCAAGAATGTCAACTTGAACATACTCACAACCTACCAACTCAATTGATCCTCCATGATAGCCATAAACCCCAAATTTGCATTTGTTCATTGGTATAGCTGAATATTGGTTGACTTCATCACACTCCTCTATTATGTTCAGTGGGTTCATGAAAGTCTCTTGAGTATTTCCCACTACCTTTTGTGCTATTTTGTTTAGTTGAATTTGAAGGTGTTGTAGATGGCTATTTGATTGTTCCATGATGGCCATAATTCATGAACATCTCCAAACATGCATTCCTCTCCCCTTGTCAAGTGATTCGAACTCGATCAAGCTCGACTCGAGTTCGGTCCACTCGAACTCGAGTAGAACTTTTAATCGAGCCAATTGCGAATTACTTGTGAGCAGCTCAATTCGTTTACACCCCTAGAGGGAAGAGCAGTACTACGGGGCTAATGGGATGATAGGAAGATAGAGGTGTTAATAGGTCGTGTCGTGTTATTATCGTGTCGTGTCAGGTGAGACCCGTTCCTTATCGTGTCATGTTCGTATCATGTCATGTGGGGTTTGTTGCTTATCATATTGTGTTCGTGTTTGAACCGTTTATTTTCGTGTCGTGTTCTTCTGTCACCTGTTTCCTTCTCCAGAGATATACCAGCCTATCGGATAAGATAAATAATATACGATCCATCTCAAATTTTGATTCTTTAATAATTTAAACAATTTCTAATACTAACCTTGTTTTTATATAAACTTAAAACACATTTTTAATTTTTTTTAATATATATTTTTAATAGTATTTATAATTATTATTGTGTTTGATTTAATAGTATTCATCAAAAAAATGTCATTCACAATATTGAAATGTGGTAATATTTTAGTAAAATTTGTTCATTCAACAACTTAACAGATTATATCGTGTCAACCCACAGGTTAACCCAACCCAATCCGTTTACTTTCATGTCATAAACTGGTAGGTTAACCTATTAATGACTTGATAAATTTCAAGTCGTGTCATAAACAATTAATTTCGTGTCATGTTACTATGTTGAATCAAAAAGTGCCAGCTAGAGAAAGATTCTTAGGGAAAATAGATGGGGGCAATTTTGCCATTTAGTGAAAGCTGTGGCATTAAGAATAAATGCACGGTTTTGATCTTAAGTATGTTAACACTTATAAGATACAAAAAAAATAAATAATAAGCCACCCAAAGAGCTTATTGTAATAAATGCGACATTGGCTAATTATTTCTTCTTGAATTCTTTTGATTTGGATAGCTCATAAACTGGGGATAGGTAGAAAATAAGGTTGGCAATTTCTGACACGACCCGATAACACGATATGAACAGATATAAAATTAAAAGGTTATAACACAACTCAAAATTTATCAGATCATTATTGAATTAACCCGTTTATGACACGAAATTTATCGAGTCGGGTTGGATCAACCCATGGGTAGACAAAATAACCCGTTAAGTTGCTGTATGAACAGATTTTACTGAAATTTTTTCTTTATTATAATTTAATATAGTATATTTTAAGATTGTAAATAATAGATTTAATATTAGATTACTAAATCAAATATAATAATTGTTTAAAATATTATCCAAAAAAATTCAATAATTTTAATTACGTGTTTTAAATTACTACGATAGAAAGGTTAGTATTAATAATTGTTTAACTTATTAGATAATTAAAATTTGAGATTTTAATTCAAAGGGATCGCACGTTTTGTAATTTGTCAAATAAGATGATACTCTCTATCAATAGTAAATAGGTCAGACAAGAGCACAACATAGAGGAACCTGAACGAGTCAGATACGAAACGACACGATAAAAAATGGGTCTCACATGACACGACTGACACAAATATGACACGATAAGAAATGGATCCCACCTTACACGATACCATAACTTGACAACCCGTACCAATGACACCCCTAGGAGAAAAGTATAAAAGTAGAAAAGTTGATTGTATTACATGCATAGGTTAAAAAATAAAAAATAAAAAATTAAAATAAAAATAAAAATAAAAAATGGTAAAATACCAAAAAGCTGTATGAAAATTTTGTGAATAAACGATCTTTGTTATGAATTCTATAAAGGTGGATGTCCATTCATCTGTCCAACCACATCGATTAATGTAATATTCTTCCTCTTAAATTTTGTGAAAACTTATTGATTCCCGTGAAGATTATTGATTCTCGTGATTATTGTACCATATTTATGATCCCCTATCTTGTAACCTTATAAATAGGTGCCTTTGGTACCTCATTTTGGAAGAGCTAATAAAAGTTAAAGGATTACTGAGAATTATCTAATATTTCTCTACTTTTCTACACTTACTATATTTCTACTTTAGTTAATATTCAAGTTTGATAATCTTAACTTTGTTTTATAACACGTTATCAGCACGAAATTTTGACAAACTGAAGTTGAATTTTAAATCAACATAACAAAGGTACGTAGAACTTTCAACATGACGAAGATAAGTAGAACTTTAATTATCACAACCAAGGTACAATTTAAAGATTTTGGATATTTTCTATTTCTGTCTTTTGTTTTTATATTTCAATTAAATCAATATAGTATTATTAAAATTTATTTTGATTAGTTTGAATCATGTCAAATTATACCAAACTTAACTATATGGTCCTTGGTATAATAAACAATCTATATTGGATTTTGGATGTTGAAATCATTTCGAATTCTATGTGTTCTGAAGATATAATCAGAAATATTCAAATACTATATCCAAGCAAGACTAAATAAAATCTATGATTTTTGTCATTATATCCCTAAAGGATTCATATAAAAATTTTCTATTTAAAAGATTCAGCAGAAAAAATTATATGGATCATTGATGAGTACATATTAGAGAAAATATTCTCTACTTTTCTTACCTCAAATATGCTCCTGAAGAAGCAAAATCGGCAAAGAATTTTAGAAAATATTTCAACTTTCATATCTTCTTATGACTGAATAAAATAATGAATTATTACTCAAATGAATCTAGTCCAATTAATTATACTCCATTCCTTGAAGTGAATGTGACAATAGTTTAAATAGTACTTATGGATGTAGTGATGGTCAAGACTAATATATTCGTGATGGTTATTAGTAGGCACTCCTCTGATTATAGTACTACATCTCACCACCAGAAGTGGTAGATTAGTAAAAATGTAAAAGAGAAAGATATCAGTCATACATTAAGAATGATATGAAAAATAAACGTTATCGTTATGTTGTAAAAGACTATCTATCACGTACCTGTCGTATGTTAAATAGCCTTCTTCAATTTTCTCAAGAATCATCGAAAGAATAAAGAGAAAATCATATAAACAAGTTTTCTCTATAATGATTTTGACCATAGTTATTGCACTATTGATTTCTTCACTAAAGGAAGTATTGACCGTTTGGTTGACGTTGAAAATAACTAAGAAAGAAAATGGTAAGATATTTTATTTAGTGTGTCTTAATTATAATTTTAGAATTCTACATGTCTTGTTGTTTTACATTAATTTGTTATCTTATATTGTTTTGCTATTATATTTTTTTGTTTAGTGAAAAATGTATGGATATACATTTCAATGTATCTGAGATATGAGAATATATCTTTGACAATATAACAATATATATGATAAGAAATATTTTTCTACCTGAAATTGGAAGAAATAAATGTTAATACTATAAATTTTATTGCAAAAGTTAATTGAAAGTTCCGGTAGAGCAAATATGTCTCCTTGAAGGAACAAAATTGGTTATAAATAATACACTTTTTCTACTAAATTTTGAAGAAATTTATTAAAGATATCCACTAAAAAGACTCTATCTGATATCATTTTGAGACTATAATTGAAAAAATTATTGAGGATTTATGTAACATTAGAAATGAAATGTGCTATAGAAAAGCTGCATATCTTTCTTTTTGGTTTGTACTATACAACTGAAGCACATGTTATAATAAATCTGAAATTTACTGATTCAAATACTTTAATTATTTGGAAATGACCGGTTAGACCATTCCGAATCAATTATGATGCGTAAAAAATTATTGAAAATTCACAGGGACATCTACTGGAGAACCAGAAGATTCTTCAATTCAATGAATTTTCTTGTATTACTTGTTCTCAAAGAAATTAATTATTAGATCATTACCAGCTAAAATAGGGATTGAATCCCTTACATTTCTAGAATGAAATAAGGATGAGATCTACGGGTCCACTCACTCTTCATGTCTACCATTTAAATATTTTGTGATTTTGATAGATGCATCTACTAGATGGTCACATGTGTGCTTATTATCGATTCACAACCTGGAGTTTGCATGATTACTGACTCTACGATTTAAATAATTTGATTAAGATCACAATTTTCAGATTATGAAATCAAGAAAATTTGTCTTGATAATACTAATTAATTTATATCTCAAATATTTGATGAAATTTGTATGAACGTCCTAAAGCACGTGTTCATATACAAAATGGTCTAATAAATTTGTTAATAAAATGCCTCCAAAATAATTAGACCATTACGTATAAGAACATGTTATGTTGCTTGCAGCAGCATTTATATGTATCAAACCAACAAGTTATTCTCCCTATTATAATTGACTTTTGGTCAGGAATTTAATTTTTCCATCTATGAATTTTTGATTGTGCAATATATGTTCTAATTACTCCACCGCAATGCATAAAGATGGGTCATAAAAGAAGTTGTGAATATATGTATGACGTGAGTTACCCTTTGTAATTAAATATTTTGAAATATTATAGGACACTTACATACAACATAATTTATCGATTGAAATGAAAATGTTTACCAACATCAGGGGGGAGAATATAAGCAGTTTGGGACAGAAAATTGAATGAAATGAATTATCACATTTTGATTGTCATACAAAGTAATGTGAACTTGAAATTCAAAAGATAACTCATTTGCAAGATATTGTGATTCAACTGTCAGATTTATTACTGACATAAAATGAGAAAAATCTCATATACCAGCTGAAATGCTCCAATTGGTGTCCCAGCAGGACAGCATTAAATATAAATTGACCAATCGGTTCCAAATGATAAGAACCTTTGTAGGAGGAAAGGAACAAATATTAGAGATAGTGGCAGGTGCTCCTGAAGAGGCTCTAGACATAACTGATTGTAAAATCTCAAAAGTGGATCAGGTACCTGAATCTAATGAAAATAAAGAGAATCTCGATAAGTTATGTCACTATTAGAAAAGATGGAACCAAAAAGAGATTGTTGTCGACAACATATTATTATTTATAATATCAGTTGATGTTTTGAATGGAAAACGAGGATCCTGAATGTAAATTTGTTGAAGAATATCGACATAAAAATGATTTTCCTGAAAGATGCAATATAAGAAAATTCATGTTCAAAACGTGAGACTTGGGACCTGTAGTTCAAATTTCTAAAGGTGTAGAGGCGGTTGGGTAAAAATATATTTGTGCGAAAATGAAATGAGAATAATGAAATTGTACCATATAAAGCACACCTTATTGACCGAAAGTTTTCGTAAAAATTCAGTATTGATGATAAAGAGATTTATTCTCTTGCGGTGGATGTAATCACCTTTAGATATCTAATTTGTGTGACAATTTATAAAAAATTGAAATGCGTCTAATGGATATTGAGCATATTTTATATGGCTTATATTCTTGAAGGATTTAACATGCCTGAAACATGTAAAGTTTCCCGAGAACATTGTGCAATGAGATTACAAAAATTCTTGTATGAATTAGTTTAAATTAATGTAGCCGAATATGATATAATCACCTTAATGAGTATTTCTTGAGTAAGAGTTATAAACATGACCTATTTGTCTGTGTTTTCACAAAAGGTACAAAATCAGGAGAGTTTGTAATAACTGCTATATATGTTAATAATATAAATATTATTTGAACTTTTGAAGAAGTTCATTAGAACTCCTGAAAAACTTCATTAGAACTCCTGAAGACGTTCAAAAGATAATAAATTGATTTTGGCAAAGATCTATAGTTCGAGCACTTATCGAACGAAATTTTTATTCATTAATGAATTTATACCAAAAAGATATTAGAATTATTCTATTTGGATAAAATACATTCATTGAGTATTCCAATGGTTGTGAGATTGATTGATGTCAAGAATAATAATTTCTCATTCTCGTAAGAATGGCGAAGAACTTATTGGTTCTGAAGTACCATATCTCTTACTGCTAACATATAATGTAAATACGTTAGCACAATTTATTTCTTCTCCGATACGAAAAATATTGGAATGACATCAAGCATGTACTTCAATTTTTTCGAGCCATTATTGATAAGAGTCTATTTTATTTAGACAAATCTAAATCAAAGTTAGTTGGTGATGCAGATGTTTCTGGATATTCATCTAATCTAACGCAGACTTCGACTTCGAATAAGTTATGAAGAAATTTATGTCATGGCGATCAAAATTTTAGTCACTACTTCTTGCAATCATTGTTGAAATAATCACAATATATGAAGTAATTAATGAATATATTTGGCTATAGTCATTGACCCAAATTATCCAGAAGATATATGTTTAACATTAGAAGTGAGACTTCTAATGATATCATATAAAAACAATGATAAACATGTTTCTTAACTAAAGGGAGGCTAAATTTCTCCTAAATTTTTCTTCCCTCCTGATTTTCAAAAGAATAGTGAAATTGATATCCAATAAATTCACTCATGTGATGATCCAACGGATTTATCCAAAGGTGATACCACTAACAACATTTGAGAAGTCAGTTTATAAACTTGGGATGTATCATCTCAAACATATCAATTGATACTTTTATAAGGGAAGGATAAGTACACTTATAGAAGTCAGTTTGAAAAGTCGGTTTGTAAAATTTTATAAGTAATCCCTTTTAGAAAACTATTTTCTTGTACTTTAAATGTTTGACTGTACCGTCTTTTAAAATTAAAGGAATAATTTTCTAGAAGAGATTGTAGAATTTCTCATATAATATAAACTAAGTAAAATAATGATTCTCATATTAACCTTGACCAACGTATAATTCATATTTTATCCCTTATTCAAAATAAATTTATTTCTTTTTATCATCAATAGTATGATAAACTTTCCAATTCTAATACTTATCACGTTATAAGCTAACTATATAAGTGCCTATCCAAATTTCTTATACATCATTATCCATCGTGATTAGTAGAAAAACATATTTTCCACACACCTTTATTACTGTTCATGTTCTTTTTAAACTTTCAACTAATCAATTTGATTACAAGTCCAATCAAATTTTTCAATATTTTCATAAACTATATTTATAATTTTACCTAAAAAATTACATGTATACAACCAATTACTTCACTAGACTTCCTACTTGTCCCGTTTGTCGTACTCCTTCATGCTGATTTACTCCACCCAATACGATACTATGTTAAGTTTCAATTTCTCATTAAAAGACCAATTACATCCAAATTGGATATTGACTTCCACAACAATTCTGCTAAAGCACTCGTATAAAGTACAAAAGTGCTCTTATGAAGGAAACTATTGCTTTTAATACATACATATAATTTTTCCTACGTCAAAGTATAATTATAATTCATGATGAAAGTTTTTATTAGCCTTGTAATATAACATGGACGAATATTTACATTGATTATAATTTTATTGATCAACGTAGATTTCAATTTAATGTTATCATAAATTAATTTAATTTCTTAATCATTATCGACAGGGAAAATAATCACTTCCTTATACCCATCATGTTTTAAATTTCTTTACAATTTTTTCACAATATCAAAATTTATTCAACAATACTACCATAACTTTACTTTCCAGATATATATATATACACACACATATATATATATATATATTATTTATAATTTTAACAAATCAAATACATTATATTCAATCATAATACAAAAAAGAATTTAGGCTATGTAGTAGATATTGTAACTGATATACTAGCATTATTGTCTTTTCTTCTCTTTCACCCTATTCATTAGGGTTAAGTTTAAATGGGTGGATTTTATTCGTAAGAAAATTTTGAAATGAACACTTGAAAAGTAATTCTTGTCAAATTTCTTATTCAAATCAAGCATAATAAATCAATCATGCATTTGAAATAATCAATGAAGTAATCTCCTTAAACATGAAAATAAAATAATATGGTCCAGCAAAAATAACGATTTTCATATTAGTCTTGATCAACATATAATTCATATTTTTTCCCTCTTTCGAAATAAATATTTTTATCATTAACGGTACAAAAAACTTTCAATTTCTAATATTTGTCATGATGTAAACAAACTATACTATTTAAATATCTATCCGAATATCTTATACATTACCATGACTACCAAGGAAACATATTTTCCAAATACCTTTATTATGGTTCATGTTTCTATTTAGAAAACTTTCAACTAATAAATTTGATTGCAAGCCCATTAAAATATTTCATCATAAATTATATTTATAGTTTTACCCAAAAAAAGTTAATGGAAGTTCTATAATTCCGTTGAGGAAATCATCCCGTTAGATTTAAAGGTGGATTTGCTTCGTTAAAAAATTTTGAAATAAACACTTGAAAAGTTGCTCTAGTCAAATTTTTCATTCAAATCAAACACAATAAATCAATCATGTATTTGAAATAATCAATGTCCTTATCTCCTTAAACATGAAAGTAAAATAATATGGACCAACTAAATAACCTTTTTCATGTTCGTCTTGATCAATATATAATTCATATTTTTTCCTTTATTGGTATAGATATTTTAATCCTTATTATTAACAGTACAAAAAACTTTCAATTTCTAATATTTATCATGATATAAAAAAAATTATACTATTTAAATGTCTATTTGAATTTCTTATACATTACCATGATTGGCAGAGTAACATTTTTCTAAGCACCTTTTTTATTAGCGTTCATGTTTTTATTTAAAATTTCAACTAATAAATTTGATTACAAGCCCAATAAAATATTTCTTCATAAATTATATATATAGTTTTACCCCAAAAAAATTAAGGGAAGTTCTATAGTCCCATTGAAGAAACTATTCCGAAAGATTCAAAGGTTGTGTAGAACAAATTATCAAAATACATGATGTTATCCTGTACAAATCTTTAAACGAGATGGTTTGTAAAGTGACTTAAAGTTTTCAAAAAATTAAATGTATACTAGTTTTGATGATGACAAATTAATCTAATAGTTAAAATCTAGTGTGCAGGGTGTTTTTCAAGTAACAGGTTGAACAGACGCTGATGATTGTCCGAACAGTACTTTCTCGGACGCATGGGACTGTCCAAACATTAACCAGAGAGCATTGAAAAGATTCACCCTTAGCGGACACATGTGATCGTTCGAAGCACAATGTTTCGGACGCAAAGGACCGTCCGAACATGAATCAGAGAACTCTAAAAGAAAGCTTAATCTCTCAGCAGAAGCATATGACTATCGATGTACAACACTTCAGACAAAAATAATTGTCCAAAGAAACAATAACGCTATTTTATGACAAGTTTCGGATGAAGAATAATGTTTGAACAGCTAAGTAAAAAAGTCCAAAAGCTATTGGCTATTTATCGAACACATTGTCGAACAAAGGCTCAGACATCCGAACGAACCTAAAGTATGACTTCATCAAGGGATCGGACGCAGAACCTCTGCATCGGACGGCCAAACTGTCTAATGCCTAGTTTTCAACATTTATTGCATAGCTGTTGGAGAGTAATTGGAGATCATTTTTGTTCATTTATAAATACTCTTAAGCATGAAATAAATGTAGTAACTTCTACAATTAATACAAGTATCTACTAAACCTATTTTAGTGAAACTAGATTTTGAATAATGTTGTATTAGTGGAACTACAAAATATAAAAGTGAATGATTTTCAAATATAAAGAGCGGAGAGATAACTATTGTACAAAAGTGCGGAGAGGTTGCATGTAAAACTCTTAATTCAACTAGAGGTAATTAGTGAGAACAAGAGTAATCCTAGTTGGTATATAAGTAGGTTATTATCTCACCAACACTGAATAGGTACAAAGTAGTGAAATTGTATTCCAAATTTGTAAAGTTTGGGAGTTTGGTTTGATCTTTCTAATCTCAAAACTTGTTTTTTATTTTCTCTTTCTTGTGCATTTATTGTTTTGATCATTAATTGCATTGTATCCATCATACTTGAGTTTTTATTAATTAAAAGTTACAATATTTTATGCAAATTAATTTTACCCCTTCTTAGTTTGCTGTTGGACCAACTTATACTATAAGATTGTTGGTCCTTCTTTTAACTAAATTTTGGCTGTTATTTTTCTTAATCTGCTTAACTAATATACTAGCAATTATATGGGTGGATTTGCTTTGTAAGAAAAATTTAGAAAAACACTTCAAAAGTTGCTTTTATCAACTTTCTCGTTCAAATCAAACACAATAAATCTTGCAATCATACATTTGAAA
Source organism: Cinchona pubescens (assembly GCA_025175665.1). Classification (NCBI taxonomy): domain Eukaryota; kingdom Viridiplantae; phylum Streptophyta; class Magnoliopsida; order Gentianales; family Rubiaceae; genus Cinchona; species Cinchona pubescens. The sequence goes on along the minus strand of JANKKI010000123.1, from coordinate 5,830,066 downwards.
TAATCAATTACCTTATCCCTTGAACATGAAAGTAAAATAATATCCACCAACTAAAATAACCGTTGTCATAGTAGCCTTGATCAAAATATGATTCATATTTCCTTTTTTGGAATAAATTTTAAATTTTTACCATTAACGGTACAAAAAAAAATTTCAATTTCTAATATTTATCACAATTTAAACAAATTATACTGTTTAAATGCTTATTCGAATTTTTTATACATTATTTATCTTGATCTACAAAGAGATATATTATCCAAACACCTTTATTACGGTTCATTTTTTTAAAACTTTTAACTAATAAATTTGTTTACATGCCTAATCAAATATTTCATCATAAATTACATTTATACTTTTACCTAAAAACAAATTAAGAGAAGTTCTACAATTAAATTGAGAGAACTATTTATCATTATTTTTCTAAACATTAAACTATTTGGTATGTGTAATATAACGTTATTACAAATACATGACATTGTACAATTTTCATATTCGTTTTGACTCTTCTAAAATAAAATAACATAAGCGTACTCTTTTGTGGACTTTAAACAACAAAAAGCAAAAATAAAAAAATAAGACCTATTACAATTGCTCTATTATGCTTACACTAACTACTAGGCATGTTTAATACTATGTTAATACTAATTCATCACTTTGTAATTTGTAAATTATTATGTATTTTTCCGGGAATTAAAAATTACCAAAAAAAATTTCAATGAGAGCTATCCTACTTTGTCTAGCATCAACTAGGATGCAATACCATAGACATTCACAGGAAAAATTGTATATGAATCCGATTTACGTTAACTGGGATGAATGCTTTTGTCCATATTCATCCACATTACTCTGAAGAACCTTATTTTTAATGAGTTAGAGTAATGTGGATGAATATTATATAGATCGAGAGATCTATCCTACCTACCGTAGTGGATTCATGTAAGAATTTTCAGACATTCACATAACTTAACCAAAAAATAAAAATAAAAACTTTTTACCCCATTCAAATTACGTTTTAACTGCATAATTTATTTTTATTATGTTCTAAAAATTTTCATTTATTTTTTTCAATTAATATTAAACCCGTAAGGATTGAACTTCAAAGCAGAAAATTTACATTTTCTGATTACATCACAAACCCAATGGGAAGGCGACAAGTGTTAATTTTTTGTTGTTTGAGGCTGTACAATTTAGACCATTTTAAAATTAAATACCTGCTGAAGGAGAGAGATTTAGAGGTATTTTACCGGAAAGAAAATTTTACGAGGACCCACAATTAACGTGATGAAACATGCGATCATCTAACCCCAGCCCACGTGATGAAAGCCTTAAGCTTAAATCCAAGTAGTTTTAGGAGCTTAATAATATTTAATGTAGGAAGACCAAATCTTGGATGTCTGCATTAATATTCGGCCAATGAAAGAAACTCCAAAAAAAAATTAATTTTTTTTTTTTTTAAATTTATCTCTCCTTCTACCTTTTAGTAACTCAAACCCATGATCAATAGTTCATTATAGGAAAAATATTTTACCAAAAAAAAAGTTAATTTATTAGTTAATGTTAATTAAACAAATGTTTTAATCGTAATAGAAGTTATATACAAGGACAAATAATAAGTGTGAATGATATTTTTTTTTTGAGTTGTTAATGAAGTTTATTAAAATGAATTTGGATAAATTAACAAATAATTCATTATCGCAATTAGTATATATTTTTTGAATTAATGAATAAATAATTAAGGAGAATTCCATAGTTAGTGTTTTATTATTAATAACTAAATAGTTAAGGTCCTAAGGAAATAAGTTTATATATATAACTTTGTTGTTTATACTCTTCTTATGGTAAAGAATTATCTTACCATTTTTAAGGTAAAATTATTCTAGTGTTCTTAGACATGTATTTGATATTTTAATTCAATTATATTTTGACTTTGAGGAATGGTGATCTGAACTTAAACTTAATGTATAAATGTCAAATAATTATGGCTAGTTCTTCGTAGCTTTCTTTTGTTTAATATCTAATTTTATATATATATATCTATGATTTGAGAAGTTAATAAACTATTTTTAAAAAGCACCTCTAGAGTTGCCTTAATAAGCCTTTTCAAGTTAAAGGAAAGTCATATACCGTTAAGGGAATAATTCCGCTGGTTTTAAAAACTTGTATAATACAAATTTTAAAAGTACATAGTGATGTAATGTACAAATTTTTAAAGTACGATGGGATGATTTCGTCATAAGATAGTAAAATTTTCCAAAGTTAAAAATAGTTAAAAATATCATTTAGCATATTGAAAAACAAAAACAAATTAAATTAAAAAACTATGTAATTGATATGGTACTTATTTCTTTATCTTAACACCATATACTAATTTACACAGTGTAATGTGCAATATGTAGGTAAAAGCAACAATAGACAAATTGATATAACAACTTTCACATAATTAAAATAATCTTCTTCTTTTTTTCTCAAACCATAATTAAAATATCAATCAATCATCTTATAACCTACACGATAGATATATGGAATGTTAGATGTATTCTGTTGATGTACTTTCATATCTAATAGCATTTGAAATACAAGTCATTATTGTATAAGTTGAGAATAAATCAAAAGTTATAGTACTTAATTGAGAACAAAACAAAAGCTTTGTACTCAATTAAGAAAAAAATAATTTTTGATATACTTAATTTAGAACAAATCTAAAAGTTATTATTATCAATTGAGATTAAATCAAACGATGATGTACTTAATTGAAAACAAATGAAACATTCATAGTACAAAATGTTAATTTCAGATAGACTTCAACATAAATATAATAATCTTAAGAATAGTATATAAACTAAAGGAATAATTTCATATTCCTTCCCGAGATTTAACATAATTATAGAAATCTCCCCTCAAATTTAAATAATTACACTTACATTCCATAATTAACTACTTTAGCAACGACAAATGTAAATAGTGCTTCACTTTTGAACATACAATTGAATATCTTATCTAAATTCAACTTAATAGAACAATATAGTATTATTCCACTCCAAGTTATACTTATAAGGTTAGATGGTGTACAAATTATAAATCCAAAAAAGGAAGTAGTCTCCCCTCAAGTTTAAATAATTATACTTACATCCCATAAATTAACTACTTTAACAAAGACAAATGTACATAGTGGTTCACTATTATACTTGCATCCCATAAATTAACTACTTTAACAAAGAGAAATGTAAATAGTGCTTCACTTTTTAACATACAATCGAATATCTTATCTAAATTCAGCTTAATAGAACAAGTCAAATATCCATCAAGAATGACATATCATTGAATATTATCATACATAATTAGCTCTGTAGGGATCACTCCACTCCAAACTTCACTTCTAAGGTTAGATGGTGTACAAATTATAAATCCTAAAAGGAAGAAGTCTCCCCCAAATTTAAATAATTACACTTACATCCCATACATTAATTACTTCAGCAAAGACAGATGTAAATAGTGCTTCACTTTTGAACATATAATTGAATATCTTATCTAAAAATATGTGATTCAACTTGATAGAACAATATAGTCAAATATCCATCAAGAATGACAACATTTTAGTACTAGGAGCTCTTTGGATCTAAACATAATTTCAAGAGAATTTGAAGCATCGATTCATGCTGTTTAAGTCAATAATTTGAAGCATCCAATCATTCTGTTAAGTCAATGGCCTTTTCATTCAGGTGGTGCAACCTCATTTTCTGCATTAAAATACAATAACTCAATGAAAATATTGATCACTATGAACTGGCAAGCATGTCTACCTTAGAAACTAAAGCATATAACTCATAAAGGATCATAATAGTTGACATAATAAATTATAAATAAATTTTACAGGATTTTGTGTCAAAAATGCTTAATCAAAGGAATATCAACTATGCATAAATCTAACCGACATAATTGAAATTTTGTCTGTGTTCAACAATGTTACTAATTGAATGCCCACGAGAATTAACATGAAAAGCCTCCAGGAACTATAGAAGACAGGTAGAAAGTATTAGATGGTCCCCAAAGCAAGACTAGCACTTCACACAGTAAATATTGCTAATACATAGTAAACTTCCAGAATGAAAAGAAACATGAAAGGTAAATCGCACAACTGGACTTTATTTTGAGTATACAACATGGATATTTACTCTATCCTACTAAAGCTCACAAAATTACAAAAAGAAAAAAAATGATTTTGTGAAAGCTAAGGACATACACGTACATTAAGGGAAGCAAGAGCAAAACATATACAACAATTTCCCATAATAGACATTTAAAAATATATATATATCAGTAAAAATAGTTTAATTCCTTAGATCAGGAAAAAAAAAGATGAGAAAAAGCAGAGTTAAAATAAAGGGAGATAGAGCAAAGGATTCCTATATAAGCTTTGCAATGGCACACAAACACACACACGTGTGTGAGTTTATATATATATATATATATAATAAAAAAGGAAAAAACTATTAGAAATCAGGGAAACAAATATTAAAAATAAGAAAAAGAACTTTCCCCAAATGAGTCTTAGGCAATCATTGGCTCTCTTACATTTTGCAAATGATCAGAGAAAATAGAGGATCTTTCAAAAACCAACTCTTCGCTTCATCTCCTTTACCCCAATTTTATGTTTTTTTTTTTCTGGCTAAATTTTTGCTTAGTCTCGCTTACAATTTCTCAAGTTTTTTATTTATTTATTTTTATAATTTTAATATCACAATCCAATTGTCAATGGCCCTGATAAGGTGAGTTTCTTTTCCCACATAGAACATCACACATCCAACAACCACATTATTGTTTTCAACTAATGAATTTGTGAGGTTCATTTTCTGCGTTACAAGAATATCCTGTTTTTTCAAAATTTCATTCTAAGATGTGTAGATAACTTGGTTAATCTGATATCAAAGACCAATAAGAAAGGCAAAGAAGCTGGAATAAAGCAGTAAACAAAAAGAAAAGAGAGACATCTAAATTGAAGTTAGGAAATAACTTTTGATGAGCATGAAATAAATTGGATAACAAACAATGATAATATCCTATTGTCATACACATGTTTACAGAATCAAGAAACACATTTCATTAGCTTGTGTGCTTTGTTTGTTCCAATAGATACGGCTACGATTGCAATGAGAGACTTTAATGACGTAACAAAAATAAAAAGCTACCAAAATTCAGGAGGATAAGTTGCAGTTTGTCCAGGTATATATTTGGGCATTGCAGCAATGATAAGGGTCATTTCTAAGAGGTATTCAAATTAAATCATCAAAAATTAAAACCAGCAAGGTCTCTAAATTCAAACAGGTCCACAAGAAATCAAAATTACTAAAATTGTGTTGAATCAAGCTAATACCTCACACACCATTCCTTCACGACAACTGATTTAAAATCAGACCAAAAAAGGAAATCCAATAGGAATATCTTTCATCCTTTATCCTATGTGTATAGTGCACCTTATAATATTACCAACCTCAACGTACTCTCCAGTACAAGGGATCAAGACTTTGAACAATATCATTTTAGTTATGGAGAATGGAATTGATGAATCATTATAATTGCAAATTCCTCTTTCTTTATTCCTATATAATCAATATCAAAATCGCTAATTTAATTACTTCGTAACTACAAACTCCTCATCTATATTATACTAAGAGCCTAGTGAAACTTTTTTTTTTTTGGTAAATATTGAACTGTATTTTTTTATTTTAATGTATATAATATATCACTTTTAGAGAACAATGGAGGCTTGAAAAAGGAGTCTTGGCCTATCCAATCATTTTAGAGGCACCTTCTACAAAAATGTCAGATTAACTAAATCTATAAAGCAACCAAAAAGAAAATATGGAAAAAAGTTTAACATCAAGAATTGTACTGAAATATAAGCAAAAGTAGTGAATTTAAAGCTTGAAACATATATACTCATACTGGATCATGTTTTCCAACATGAATATATTAAACGTCCTCTAATTACATAAATAAATTTATAGAAGACAAAAAAAAAAAAAAAAAAGGAAAACCGGAAGAAACTTACCCATTGGAGGAGATTTTCCTTAGATCTAACTCTCACGAACTTGTGTTTAATGAATTATTGGCATTGATCGTGTTTCCTCTGTCGTCGTCGCCGTTGGTGTTTTGTTTCCCCGTCAAGGATCTCTTTAGAGATGAGATAATCGTGTTTTTTGGCTATGAATTTTTTAGTTGTTGGTGATTGTTTTTACTACTGTACCCTTTTCCATTTTCATGTTTTCTTTTTTCAGATAATCCTTTTTAATCAAAGTGTCGATGGGTTTTAATATTTGGCTTGTTTTCGATTATTCTTGGTACCGTTTATCCGACGACTAAATTAAATGTATCAAAAGTTAAACGGATAGGATTAGTTCCGGACCTTTTAGAAATATGCCATTTTTCTGGACTGTGTAACCATCCGGTAAATCAAATACTAATTGCAAAGATATTTTGTCTTTTTTCATTGCACACAAGGGAATGGCAAATGATATTGCCACAACATAATTTTTATTGCCACAGCAGTTTTTTTGATTAAATGACAGAATTGTCCTCACCAAATAAGAACAGCTTTTCTCACATCAATTCAATCGCGCACCCCACAAAAAAAGGGAGCTGTCTCCCATAATCGAACTTGCACCATCTGCTATTTTCTCCAAAATAAACTCCGACTCGCAACATGTCCGGGATTATGTGAAGAAACTGAAATTTGGATCTTTTCGTCTTCAATTCCATCCGATGATGACACACATTGATCTCCATTTCCTTCACAAGAATCCCGATGACCCACCTTCCAAAACCCAACCTTAGCCCCAAAAATCCTATTTTTTATTTTTTGTCAGATTTCTAATTGGCAATTCCAATAGCTCTATTTGATGCCATTGCCGTACACCTCCGCTGTCTCCTAAATTCCCTCCATCTCATATTACCCCACCAAGAAGAAAAAGCCAGTGACAAAATCGGGTTAGAGCAGAGGCAATTCTGAGCATAAATTTAGTAAAGTTGAAGGGGTCGGGATTTATTTTTTTAGAGAAAATATTAGTATTGGGAAGCAGGACGTCATCCTGCCGGGATCGCTGCATTTTTCTGGAGAAGCAACTCGGTGGGACAAGAACGGAGGAGACCCTCCCCTCTTGTCACCCAAGAAAGGCCGTTTAAAGTCGAAACTTCTGGCAAAATCGTTAGCCGGAAAAAAAAGTTAGTCGGAGTTGTGTTTTGTTAGTGTATGTCCTAAAATCAATTAATTTTAGGGATAAATTACATTTCTATATTTATGTATATTTTGTAATATGACATTTAACGAATAAAATATTTATATGTAAAATCATAAGGAGTTATGATGTAATTATATTTTATTCGTGTATATCCCTAATACTAGTGTATGACACTAGTATAAGAGCACATAAGAGTATTGGACTGCTTATTAAGAATAAGTGTATCGGATTGACCATTAAGAGTATTCCATACGGATTATTATTTAAATGCCAGGTGGATTAATCTCTTTGTAATAGTAGTGTAATAGTCTTTGACTTGAGGTCATGAGTTTATCTTGACTGTGGATTATTATTCTTTGGCTCTATTAGTCGTTACTTTTAATGAGTCGCACATACTGTAGAGTTCGGGTATAATATGAATCATGAAAAGATTAGATATGACTAATAGAGGATTCACCACTCCTTATAATAGGAGAGTATATCCCAATATGGCCACTTCTTGAAATACGATTCGAAAATATTTGCGCAAAGTGGAAATAGGTTTAAGAATGTCTTAAATTCTATTTCAAGTGAGTTGTATTTTGGAAAGAAGTATTAATTTGATTATCTTATCGAATCAAATTTTCATTATATCGTATTTTAAGATGTGTATAAGAGACAGATCATATATATAATAATATAGAACTAGTCACGGATGGGTGATGTCGAACCACTTGACATATCTCAACACTTGGGTGGTCATGATGCTTTGCTAGAAGTCAATCTTGATCTATAAGTGTAAATTAATTAATTGGAGAATTAATGATAAATTAAAGGTGTTTAATTTATCTAATCCTAATTAATTTAGAATTATAATTTATATACTTATTACCAACGTGATTGGGAACCTAAAGGGTCACACACTTAAGGATAATTAATTTAGGATTAAAATGATTTGATAAGTATGAGATACTTATGGGTTAATTTATGAGATAAATTAACTTTTGGGTTTAAATATAATAAGTTATAAATATTAGGAGTTAATATGTAAGACATATTAAGAGTTCTAATGATTTTATAATTATTGATATACCCATGACCAAAACTGATTAGAATTTATAATTTCCTAAATCCAATTTGATTGGAATTCTATATTATTATATATATGATATATTATAATATATATATATGGTTAATAGTAATAGTACTAAAGTAGTACTAGTACATTAACGGCTAAAAAGCCGAAATACATATAAGACTAGTACTAATATAAGATAATAGTACTACTACGGCTTGGTAAAAAAAAAGCAATAGAAAAAAGGTATGCTAGTACTAGTACGGCATACATAATATATATGAGATATATATAAATGTCTACTACTAGTATATTTACGGTTTTTTCTTTTAGAGAAAAAAAGTCAACAAAATTCTTTTTTAAATCGTGAGATTTGCGATTGAGAAATAAGGGAAAAATAATTTAGGAGTTAGCACTCCGTGGTTTGGGTCAATCAATCTTGTGAAGATTCTTGATTTAATTATCTGTGTGGATACCATTAGAGGCCGGACACCTGTGCGGCTTGTGGATCGACGTCCCAAACATATTGGAGATTTTACTGTAATTTTAAGGTATGATCTCTATACTTTTCTTGTACTACGTATAAAGTAATCAAGGTGATCCGTGATAGGAAAGTAAAAATTTTAAATTTCGCTGCGTTATATCTGATTTACTTTCTTACAGTGATATCAGAGCCACCCTTGATTTAATTTATGATGTAGTTGTATTTAATTGTCATGAATATTGAATTATTCAAACTATATGAATTTTTGAATTTTATTTATAAAATATTCGAGAAATTAAAAAAAAAAAAAAAAAAAAAGAGGTGAAAAGGCTAGACTCGTGTAAATAAGGTGAATTTGATTCACGGGTCAAGCATGCAACTTGGTGATGTCATTATGATGACATCATCATGATTGCATAATGTCACTTTTAGTGACATTTATCCCTTTTCGTCGCTAAAAGTATTTAATTAGTTAAATTACTTTTAGCGACAGTTATTTAATATTTTCATACAAAAGGTTTTTCTAAATTTTGATTTTTGAAAGCACCAATTAATTTTTAACAATTGTTGTTTAAAATTAATTGACAAGATTTAGAAACTTTCTTTGTTTTAATTTGATTAAAATTTAGAAAGTATAAAACCTTTGAAAATATTTATTTAATTCTAATGAGATTAGAATTAGGTAATTTGTTTAAATATTAGAAATTTATTATTTTTCAATGAGATTGGAATTTAATAAATGTTCAAAAATTGTTTAGAAATTGTTTCTAATATAATTTTTAAAAATTCTATTATTTAAAGGATTATTTTCTAATGTGATTAGAAAATAATAATTTTTCTCCATAAAATATTTTTATAAATAATTCAAAATTGATAATTTCAATTAGATTGAAATTATGAAATATAGTGATTCATGATTAGATACTAAATACGGATTTATGCTTTTATTTAATTATTGAATTATTTAATTGCATGATGGATGATTATGGACTTAAGACCAATTTGATTGTGTTTGATTTATGTGGTTCAAATTCAATGGTTGTAAATTTTTAAAATAGGGCCTGCGTGTCCTGCCTTTCTTTATTATTCTGAATGTAATTCTTTTCTCATCTCAATCCCCTCGAATGTAACTCGAGATTTCTTAACCAATCATGTAATGTACATAGATGTAGGTTAGGAATAGGATTGAATATCTAAAATGTTTAGATAGAATTACATTTGTAATGTACAAGATGATGCAGACGGCGAAAAGGTGCAACCTAGAAGGAATTTTTCAAGAGTTGAAGATTACTCTTAGAATTTGACCACCTAGTTTCCTTCGTGACTCAAGAAAACTAGTTTAGTAAAAGTTCATAATAATCATCCATGGTTTTATGCATGTTTATTTATTATATGTTGATATGATAATATTGCATGCAATTTGATGAGACCTAATAAAATAAATAAAAGAAAATCCCTCAAATTAATATTAAATCAGTAAATAAGTTGCCTTCTATTATTATAGCAACAAACGAGAGTTCTTCTTAGATTTAACTTGTTGGGCTAATCCAAGGTTACTCTACGTTGGACATGTTTGAGCTATGAGATGAAATCTCTGAATAATGGGTATGACTTAACGGAGGCAAATAATTTGTTGGGTAAACTCAGGGTTATATGTCTTTGAGGCAAAGGTTAGGAGTCACATATGATGTGCTATCAAAGAGTTGATACCTAACTATCTAGGAATTACAAAGAGTTGTAATTGGTAAGAGTTACCTACCTTTCGAAATTATTTTGGTTTGTTAGGTAAACCCAAGGTCAAAATAATTAGATGGGATCCTAGCCCACTAGGGGTTATGTGATAGCTTCCGAATCAATATGTGAGGGTTATTGATTTGAATTAAAATAGTGGGAGCAAAACCAAATTAAAAGAAAATCCATATTATATTTTGGTTTTGTTTATGCATAAATAACAAATACTTATACTATCTTTATTTATGTGTTGTAGAATATGAGTAATAACGTCAATTTACGTCCCATTTTATATGATAACAAACTCACTGGGCCAAATTTTTTGGACTGGCATCGTAACTTAAGAATTGTTCTCAAGCACGAGAAAATTGGCTATGTTCTTGATCAACATATTCTTGATGTCCCAGCGGATGATGCTGATGAAGCAGTTCAGAATGTTTAAGATCAAGCACATAGAGGTTGGTTTAGCTTCAGTAGTTATTCACAATTGAAGAGTATAGGATCAATTGAAAAATTAGAACGATTGGGATTTAAGCAAAATCAAGCAGTTACAGGTTGTCTTAATTTTGCAATCTCTGCCTGATCTCTTTTTACAGTTCGTGATGAATTACAATATGAATAAATTATCCACAACTCTCACTGATGTTGAATATGCTAAAAACTGCTGAGGCAACTACTAAAAATGAAAGGAAACAAGTGATGGTTGTTGATTCTTCTAATAAGAAGAAAAAAAAATCCAAGATTGGTTTTGTGAAAATCAAGTTTGGGTTAAAACCAACACATGTGATCAAAAAGGATAAAGCCAAGGGTAATTGTTACTATTGTGGAAACGAAGGGTACTGGAAAAGGATCTGTAAGGCTTATATTTATAATTTGAAACAATCTTTCCTTTGGTATCGTAGATTTCATCATATAAATGAGAAACGCATTTTTAAATTACATAACAATGGTTATTTGGGATCATTTGATTATGAATCTATATGACATATGTGAATCTTGTTTATTTGGTAAAATGACCAAATCATCTTTTACTGGAAAAGGTGATAGATCTAGTGAATTGTTGGGGCTCATACATATTGATGTTTGTGGTCCTATGTCAATTCATGCTAGAGGAGATTTTTCATACTTCATTACTTTTACGGATGATCACTCTAGATATGGTTATGTATACTTATTGAAGTATAAGTCTGAAACCTTTGAAAAGTTCAAAATTCTCAGGAATGAATCTGAAAAACAACTTGGTAAAAGTATTAAAATACTTCGATCAGATCGAGGTAGGGAATACTTGAACCAAGAGTTTCAAGATTATCTTAAGGAGAATGGGATTCTACCTCAATGGACTCCTCCTTATACACCACAGCTAAATGGTGTATCTGAGAGACGTAATCGAACTCTATTATATATGGTTCAATCAATGATGAGTTTTGCAGACCTCCCAAAATCGTTTTGGGGCTATGCAATCTTAATACTGCCTCCCATTTACTAGAATTATGTTCCATCAAAAATTGTTGATTCCACTCCGTATGAGATATGGTTTGGAAAGAAAAACTAAACTTTCATACTTGAAGGTTTGGGTTGCCCTACTTTTGTAAAGAGGGTAGAATCTGATAAAATTAAACCTAAATCAGATAAATACCTATTTGTGGGATATCCAAAGGAGACGTTTGGATATTATTTCTGTAATCCCATTGAGCAAAAGGTGTTTGTCTCAAAACATGCCGTCTTTCTAGAAAAAGAGTTTATTCTTGAAAGGGCAAGTCGGAGCAAAATAGATCTTGAAGAAGTTCAAGAAACACAATATGGTATTGATCAACAAATGGAACAAAAGCTTCAATCACATGATGATGTAATTGAGGATGAAGCTATTGATACACAAACTCTTCGTAGGACTACTAGGATACGTCGTGCTCCAAAGAAATTTGAGTTTCTTGTAAGTGGGTACAATGATGTATTAATCATTACGAATGATGAACCTATATCTTACGAAGAAGGCATTATCTGATACCCACTCTCAGAAGTGGCTAGAAATTCATGAAATCTGAAATGGATTCCATGTATGACAATAAAGTATGGACCCTAGTCGATCCACCTGAAAGGATTAAACCCATAGGGTGCAAGTGGGTCTTTAAGAGAAAGATACACATGGATAGTAATGTGATTACCTATAAGGCGCGATTGGTCGCAAAAGGTTATACACAAAGACAAGGAGTTGACCTTTGATGTTGGTGTTTGTCACCAGTAACAAACCATAATAATTTCGTCTGGTAGGTAACTCTTACCATATTACAACTCTTTGTAATTCCTAGATAGTTAGGTATCAACTCTTTGATAGCACATCATATGTGCAGGAAGAGGTGTATATGATACAACCTGAAGGGTTTACATCCACAGATCCTAACAAAGTGTGCAAGTTACAAAGGTCTATTTATGGACTAAAGCAAGCTTCTAGGAGTTGGAACATCTGTTTTGATGAGATAATCAAAGTGTTTGATTTTATCAAAAATGACTGGATGAACCATGTGTATACAAGTAGGTGAGTGGGAGCGCCATTATTTTCTTGATACTTTATGTGGATGACATATTGTTGATAGGAAACGACATACCTATGCTTCAAAGTGTAAATGTATGGTTGTCCAGAAATTTTTCTATGAAAGATTTAGGAGAGGTAACCTATATTCTGGGAATGAGGATCTATAGAGATAGATCTAAGAGGTTCTTGGTCTTACTCAATTAACGTACATAGATAAGATGCTAAAGAGGTTTAGCATGTATCAATCGAAGAAGGGTTACTTACCAATATCTCATGGTGTGTACCTTTCTAAAGACGTGTCCTAAGACAGATGTCGAAAGAGATAGCATGAAAAGGATCTCATATGCTTCGGCTATAGGTTCTATAATATATGCTATGCTATGTACAAGATCCGATGTCTCCTATGCTCTAAGTGTTACGAGCAGGTTTCAATCTAAGCCAGGGAGTGGTCATTGGATGACAGTCAAGAATATTTTTAAGTATAGATTAAGAAGGACTAAAGATATATTCTTGATCTATAGTGGGCAAAAATTGACAGTTTATGGATATACAAATGCTAGCTTCAATCTGACAAAGAAGATAGCAAGTCACAATCTGGATATGTATTTACTCTTAATGGTGGTGCGATAAGTTGGAAAAGTTCCAAAAGGACACCACGGCTGATTCTACAATAGAAGTCGAATACATTGCAGCTTTAGAAGCAGCAAAAGAGGTTGTTTGGATCAGGTAGTTTGTGGCTGAACTAGGAGTGGTTCCTTCCATTAGTGATCCTATACTCTTGTATTGTGATAACAATGGAGCTATTGCACAAGCAAAGGAACCCAGGTCTCATCAGCGATCTAAACATGTATTACGGCGCTATCATTTGATTAGAGAGATCATTGATAGAAATGAAGTAAAGATAGAAAAGATCCCCACGGATGATAACATTGCTGATCCGTTCACTAAAGCCTTGTCCCAGAAGAAACATGAGAGTCATGTTAATTCATTCGGTCTTAAGCACATGAATGATTGGCTTTAGTGCAAGTGGGAGTTTGTTAGTGTGAAACCCAATATTTTAATAGCCTTGTTCTTTGATTTTAACTGGTTTAAAATGTTTTTCATATTATTTTTAGTCATAAAGTACTTCAACTTATTCGTTTTTCAATTCGGCAAATTTTTCGATTTACGCGAATTGATCTGAACGGGTCAAAAGTTGGACTAAGTGTAATTAGTGCATTGTGGTGTGTGAGTGTTGTTTGATGGCTGATTTATAATGTTAATTTAGTAGCAAAAAAATTAGTTTTTGGGTCAAATAGTCAACTTGGAGACTATTTGGTCAACTTGGGTACTATTTGGGTCAACTTTGGAAAATTTTTAAGTCTTCTTCTTGTTGTTTCTTCCTCATTATACACATAGCAGCAGCCGAACTCCTCTTCCTCCATTTTTCCCAAAAATTTTCTTGGATTTTAAGTAGAAATCACTTGGAAGGTAAGATTTTTGTATTTTAGCACTAGTTTTGGTTTATGAGCTTTATGATCCAAGCTTTAATTTCAAGTTTTGTAGGATTCTTTATGGCTGAGAAAACCCTCTTTGCAGCCTTATATGTGTTGATTTATGTATGTTATGGGTTGTTTTTAGTGTTTTGGAGGTTGGGAAGTGATTGGGGTTGATTTTTAACAACTTTCCATGGTTAGATTACAAATTTTAAGATTATGAGTTGGAGTTTTGTCTTCCATATGTGGCCTAGAGTGTTATGCTATGAATGCTTATGTCTATGCACATAATGATGTTTTAAGAGTGTTTTAAGGTTAGTTTGGATAGGAATTGAGACTTGAAACCAAGTGGAATTGATTTCCCTTCATTTTGTAAGTAAGCGGAAGTTTGGCGCAACTAGGATAATTTGGATAATTGGTTATGTTTGAAGGATCTTTAATGATCTTTTGATGATTTTAAGTGTTTCCTTGGTAGTGGGTTGGATAGGAAGCATGTTTGAATCATGCGTGTGGCTAATCGGGCTAAAAATTTCAGTTTGGTAGTAAAGAGAAATTCCACCCATAGGTTGTTGCTCTAATGTTGTAATAGAGTTAATTGTAGTGGTTATGGGGTATGGATTGTTGTGGAATGCTATTGATATAGTCCCGGACAATATCAATAGCTTTCCGTTTATGGATTTTGTTGGTTGGTTGAATATGTTGTTTTGAGTTGGGTTGTAACCAAGGTCCCTTGAATACCTTGGAATTGGATTTTGTTGGTTGGTTGAATATGTTGTTTTGAGTTGGGTTGTAACCAAGGTCCCTTGAATACCTTGGAATTGGATTTTGTTGGCAGGGAGGATAGCCTACTTATAGCCTAGGGAAGGGCGAAGTTTTTCGATTTTTCTGGAAAACGAGCTTATTATCTCCTAATCTAGTAATACGAATTTGAGGGTTAACTAAGTCCTCATTCCCAGAATATAGGCTGTTTCTTATGACACATCTATATGATGATTAAGGATAGATGGATATAATAAAAAACCATGGCGTCCCATGGATGACTATAGAACCGGTTCTGCATAAATCTTTACATTTCCAAACACATCTCTTATACACATACCTCTTATATCTGTTTTAGGTACCACGCCACCTACCGCCGCGATCGCGTTCGGTGTTCATTTGTGCAGTTTTTGCTTTGATAGGTGGGTAACATAGACCCTCTTCCACTTGTATTTTGTTTGTATCATATCTGTCTTGGATACACATTAGAATGTGTATGATGTTTGGAACTGCACTTTTACCAAATTTTGGAACTATTACATATGAAATCGGGACCAAGCTATTTTATGTTAATCAATTGATATGTTTGCAAACTCTTTTGATATGAAAGCATTTTATAACTGTTTTGGCTCATAGGTGACCTAGGTATATAATTTTAGATGTGTTTGGAAATGTTTGATTTGGGGAGAACCGGTTCTATAGTCATCCATGGGACGCCATGGTGACTGCTATGACTGTTATGAACTATTTGACTACGGGGTCTTGTGATGGGATAACTTGACCTTTCGGTCAGACTAGTAGGTGTAGTAGATTACTAGATCTGACTAGTACTGTAGGTCATACCTTTGAGCCTAAAAGATACTCATGCTATTTTATTATATTCCAATTGATCAACATAAAATGGATTTGTCCCGATTTCATATGTAATATGTTTTGAAATGATTGGATCTTTTTGGCTATGTTCCAAACATGCATAACGTTTAGATGTGTATAAGAACATTTGTATGAAACTACATTTGATTATGGTTTAAAATCGTTTAAATGGCTATTAAAATACTGGGTTTCACATTCTACCCCCCTTAAACAAAGTTTCGTCCTCGAAACTTACGAAATCACGAAGCAAACAAGGCTGGATACATGCGGATAATCTTCCAAGCTTCTCTTTTGTTTGGAGAGGGGTAGTGTATTAGATAGGTTTGTATTGATGAACTTTGTTTTTGTTGTAGCATCTTTTGTACTAAGAAGAAATTTTGTAATTCGTATTTTTTTGTGTAAAATTAAATATTCGGTTTTATAGTTAAGTAATGGTTTGATGGTTCTATTACATTGCGGTTAAGTTTGTTACTCTGTTCGTTTGTGCCTTGCGCTTTGGGCCGGTGTACCATTAGCGCAGCGTGTTATGGTCCCGTTTTTGGAGCGTGACAGTTAGTGTATGCCCTAAAGCCAATTAATTTTAGGGATAAATTATACTTCTATATTTATGTATATTTTGTAATATGGCATTTAACGAATAAAATATTTATATGTAAAATCATAAGGAGTTATGATGTAATTATATTTTATTCGTGTATATCCCTAATACTAGTGTATGACACTAGTATGTTAGCACATAAGAGTATGTGGATGCTTATTAAGAATAAGTGATATCGGATTGACCCGCTAAGAGTATTCCATACGGATTATTATTTAAATGCCAGTGGATTAATCTCTTTGTAATAGTAGTGTAATAGTCCTTTGACTTGAGGTCATGAGTTTATCTTGACTGTGGATTATTATTCTTTGGCTCTATTAGTCGTTACTTTTAATGAGTCGCACATACTGTAGAGTTCGGGTATAATATGAATCATGAAAAGATTAGATATGACTAATAGAGGATTCACCACTCCTTATAATAGGAGAGTATATCCCAATATGGCCACTTCTTGAAATACGATTCGAAAATATTTGCGCAAAGTGGAAATAGGTTTAAGAATGTCTTAAATTCTATTTCAAGTGAGTTGTATTTTGGAAAGAAGTAAAATTTGATTAATTCGATAAGAGTTGGCATTATATCTGTATTCTTGAATTAATCGGGATATAGGTTGGTGAAAGGATATTAATTACAGGAGAACTAGTCACGGATGGGTGATGTCGAACCACTTGACACTTATCTCAACACTTGGGTGGTCATGATGCTTTGCTAGAAGTCAATCTTGATCTATAAGTGTAAATTAATTAATTGGAGAATTAATGATAAATTAAAGGTGTTTAATTTATCTAATCCTAATTAATTTAGGATTATAATTTATACTTATTACCAACGTGATTGGGAACCTAAAGGGTCACACACTTAAGGATAATTAATTTAGGATTAAAATGATTTGATAAGTATGAGATACTTATGGGTTAATTTATGAGATAAATTAACTTTTGGGTTTAAATATAATAAGTTATAAATATTAGGAGTTAATATGTAAGACATATTAAGAGTTCTAATGATTTTATAATTATTGATATATCCATGATAGAAATACATATAAGACTAGTACTAATATAAGATAATAGTACTACTACGGCTTGGTAAAAAAAAAGCAATAGAAAAAAGGTATGCTAGTACTAGTACGGCATACATAATATATATGAGATATATATAAATGTCTACTACTAGTATTTACGGTTTTTTCTTTTAGAGAAAAAAAGTCAACAAAATTCTTTTTTAAATCGTGAGATTTGCGATTGAGAAATAAGGGAAAAATAATTTAGGAGTTAGCACTCCGTGGTTTGGGTCAATCAATCTTGTGAAGATTCTTGATTTAATTATCTGTGTGGATACCATTAGAGTAGGTAGGCACAAGACTCTTCCCCGAAACGTCCCAAACATATTGGAGATTTTACTGCAATTTTAAGGTATCATCTCTATACTTTTCTTGTACTACGTATAAAGTAATCAAGGTGATCCGTGATAGAAAAGTAAAAATTTTAAATTCCATTGTGTTTCCTAGACGAAATTCTGCCATCTCCCATGGGTCCGACAATGGTGTCCGACGATTGATCAAATAGTTGAGCGTAGGTGGCGGGGAAGTAGTGGTGTGCCTCCCTAGTCCAAGAAGGCGGTGAATAATAGTGGAGTCGGAGAAAACTCGAGACACCATTAAGTTGAGATTTGAGAGAGATAAACGTTGAGATCAGAGTCAGAGAAGTAGAGGTTTTCAGCAAAAAGGATGGCATGGGTGCTGTAGTTCGTGGGTCCACAAAATTTGTGATGTTAGGATTTTTGTCGTCTCTTGCAAGGATAGTATGGAAATTTAAAAATAATTTGCTGTGGCAATAAGAATTGTGATGTGGCAATATCATTGTCCAAAGGAATAACACATTTTTTACACTTATTACCTTTTCAATGTGGACCCCACTTTTTCAAGTACTCCAGAACCTGTTGAAAATTTCAAACCATCATTTCATCCATCTTGTCCAAATGGTGCATCGAAATCAGTTGTCAAGTGTCCACTACCTGTTTGCTGAACTCACCTCTACTCACATTTATTCAGCTATTGCAAACACTTTGCAGAATCTTCCACACACACACATATATTGTAATCCGAAAGAAGCCAAAAATGCAGGCCGTCAAACAATATGCTTACAAGTACCAACGTTTTTGGGTTCAAGAAAAAATTCTACCAATCAACTGCATACACAATTTTGGAGTTGCGGCTCTTGGTTAACTTTTTAATGTTTATTGGTTTCTGTTAGGTAAACAACTTCGTTGAAACTTGAACTTGCATTTGGTAGGGCGTACTTCTAAGTTCTAATATCATGTGGACAGGATGGATTTGGTGATGGCCTGGACTCGTAATTTTTTATACGATTTGATAATATAATATAAAATTAATAAATTATAATATAATTTAAAATTTATTAAATTATTATTGGATCAATTCATTTATGATATGAAATTAAACAAATTGAGGTTGCGTTAACTCATGGATTAATATAATAATTCGTTAAATTATTGTATGAATAAATTTTACTAAT
Source organism: Cinchona pubescens (assembly GCA_025175665.1). Taxonomy (NCBI): domain Eukaryota; kingdom Viridiplantae; phylum Streptophyta; class Magnoliopsida; order Gentianales; family Rubiaceae; genus Cinchona; species Cinchona pubescens. Next base: position 5,810,790 of record JANKKI010000123.1, on the reverse strand, counting down.
TTTTTCTTTATTATAATTGAAAATAGCTCTATATTTTAACATTGTAAATAATAGATTTAATATAAAATTATTAAATCAAATATAATAATTATTTTAAATATTATTCAAAAAAAATTTAATAATTTTAATTATATATTTTATAATTACTATGACAATAAAGTTAGTATTAATAATTTTTAAGTTATTAAATAATTAAAATTTAAGATTTTAATACAAACAATCGTAAGATATTTAATTTTCAAATACGCTGGTATTTTCGATTAATAGTAAATAGTTCAGACATGAATCTGACACGAATTCGAATAAGTCAGGGATAAACACGATATGATAAGAAATGAATTTCAGATACAAATACGACACAATAAGAAATAGATTACAGTTAACACGATATAATAACTTGACAATTCGACCCATTAATATCCATAGTGATGGCATGCCAATTGGCAAAGCCTCCTTTCTCGTGAGATTAATGGCATTCAATATAAACACAGAACGATCGTTTAGATATGATGAAAATTTGATTCTATCTCTGCCTCTTCCCTTTGCTAGCGATTCTTTCTTTTTCCTTTTTTCTTTTTTGGGTGTGAAGAAAATGAGTGTAGTAATTTGTTATTAAAACACAATAAGATATCTTTAATTGCTGCAACAAAAGGAATGTGTATTTGTTATATCTAAAGAGAAGTTTGTTGAATCAGATTCCATTTTTTTCTTTTGACATGGAATTTTCTTCGGACAAGATCAAAGTTTATAACCATAATCAGATTTCAAACTTTAATTAATTTTCATGTGTTTTGAATATTCTAAATTCCACAATTGCATTACCTTGTTTACCTATAATCTTAGTATTTACCAAATAAGAAGATGATTTGGTAAAGCACTTTAATATGATATCGGAAATCATGATATTGTACAACCATATGTTTCTAGTATATATTTTATGCATCATATTTTAATTTCTGAATTTTCTAAATCTCAACATCGTGAACTTTAGGAGAAATTTTAGTAATTTAATCGAACATCTTACAACCTTCATGTTTAAGCATATAAGACAATAATATTTTATTTGTTATGAAAATTTCTTATTCCTACCGTGAGTGTCGTATTCTAAGCAGATTCATCCTCGAGCGCCATAGTGAAACAAAATCTTTCTTCTAACTATGTCACACATCCAACAAATGCACTACGGCACCCAAAGGAATTTTACATATACATTATTATTTGTGTACGCATTCCGGTGTAGTACTTACTTTAGTCACATAAAAAACCAAATAATACCAATTCTAATTGGCAAAATATCAAAATAATATCTATCTACTTGTACCAGTAATATTGCACGAATTTATGCAAATGACAGATGAAAATAGTACTTTCTTTCACATAGATGACAAAATAGTACTATGTGTTGATTTTTGGTTGTTTGCACACACACTATTGATGCTATTTTTATAAGTTGTATAAATCTAGGTTTTTATTACCTGTAACAAGTTAAATCGAGCCTTGTGTATGTCAATATCAAGAACACTCTTTCTATTTTATTTATTATTGTCACATTTAAACTTTTTTGCTTAAACAAATCTATTTTCAAATCAAGAATTCGCATAGATTTTTAATTAAATTTTTTCAACAAAAAATGAAATTTATAACAAATTTTACCACATTTAAACTTATAATTTCTTTTTTTTTTTTAATAAAGAAATATACACCAATATTGGTATTTGAAAACTTTAAAGATTGACCAAAAAAAAGTTGAATTGTAGAAAATAAATAGGACAATGTAATTATACAGGATAAAAAATTGAAATCTACTTGAGTTTATTAAATGCGCAATTCACACCTTTGCGCTCTAAATTTTTTTGCAGAATAGAAGAAAACTGTCAAAACTGACCAATTTTGACAGTTCGTGCCTATATTGTGATTGGAAATGTTTCTAAAGAATTAAGACCAAAAGAAAACTTGAATTGACTTTTTTATCCCTAAAATGAAACCTTAATCTTTCCTATCCCTTCTCCCACACAACGTTGCTATCACTTACTCCTCTTCTCAACTCTAGTTACCACCACCATGATTATAGCCTACCACCACCGCCCATCCCTACCCACATCCCCACCGAAGTTTAGCTACCTTCTTACCACCCCAGCCTCACTCTCTTTCCTTCCCACACCAATGCCTTGCCACCCCTTACCCTTTCTGTATCCGATTTTCATCCCTTCTATCCCGAACCCCTACCCCTCAATCTCAGGCACCGACCACCCCCGATCTTATTCTCCAGCCCCTAATTCTCTCTTCCCCGTTCTCCTACACCCTCGATCTCCTTTTCTCATTACACCTACTACCCCCAATTTCTTATCTCCCACCTCCAAAATTATTGGAATTTCTCTGGAGGCTGCATCCATGGTGACAGGGTTACGTTCTTCCTGTAAGACGAGGTTGAGAATGGTGGTGGCTTTGGATGCTTGGGAGTTCTACTTCCATTGCTTGAAGGTGCTTCTATGACAATGTCTAGGTGGTAGGACTGCCTGGGGTAGGGGTAGCTATTGTGTGGCGGGGAGTGATAACTTTAGGAAATACAGTTATTTTACTTATTTAACTATGGCTTTTTGGTAGTATCGTCCCAATTTTTGTATTTAATGAAGTGTTTTTAGTTAATTACTTGCATTTAGTAGTTATATTTGCATTATTTTAAATATGAAGATAAAGTCTAAGTTTTATGATATTTTGGTATATTTAATTACTTATTAAGTTGTGCATTTTGCACGTTTGTAATAGAAGGACTAAAGCCTAAAGAATGGAAAAGTCAAGGAAGCAAAATGCAAAAAAAAAAAGTTTAAGTCATGTTCTAGAAGGAGTTTGGTGTTGCAACACCGAATCCAGGCTTAAAGTTGATGTTGCGACATCGAGACAGCAATTTGAAGGCTATGTGTTATGTTGATCTCACGACTCCAAGTCAAGATCTAATCTTGGCATCGCGACACCGAGCCTTGGACAGAAGTTAAAATAGGGACGAATTTATAATCTTAGGCTTTAGCATATTTTAAATCCTTCATGGTAGTATACTTTAGTACACATAGTAGTTTATAGTGTAGTTAGTTTTTAGGAGTTTTAGTCTAGTTTTAGCATAGTTTTAAGCTTTCTTAACCTTCACATTTCATTTGAATTAAAAGTTCTCTTTCAATTCATCCGCGATTTTTGCTCCAATTTTTTTGCAAGTTTCAAACTTTATTAGTTAATCGGTGGACTTTTTATTAGGCTTAAGAAGATATAATTTTTACTTGCTTTTCATTTCAATTTCTTGCAGCTCAAGTAGTTAAAAAATCAAATGTTCCTTTTAAAATCCTTAGTGTTCTTGCTAATTTTGGTGATTTCATAGTTAAATCTTTAATTTCTTACTTTTAATCTATTAAAATTTAGTTGGCTTGCATTAAAAACAACTTCTTAAGTAAAAACCACTTAGTTTTAATATAATTTCCTTTTTCTTCTTAAGATTTCTTAATGTAGAGAAAATGATAATTTTCAAATCTTATAGCTTAATTAATGCTTTCTTAGTTAAAATTAGTTGAAATTACTTTTATGTCTTAATTCAAGCTTTCTTACAATTAGTTAATTAGCGTTGCTTTCTAAGTTGGATTTACTTGCTTTCCTAGAGTAAACTTTACTAGCTTTCTTAGAGTAATTTACTTGCTTTTTCTAGAGTAATCCTTACATGTTTTACCAGACTAAGTTTCTTACTTTATTATGATTCTAATTATATAGTGTTAAGCTCTTCTTGCTTTCTAAGATTAACCATTTACATGCTTTCTTAGTGTAGTTGGTTAATTTAGTGTTTATATTATTGCTTCCTAGTTAAATATTAGAGTTAGTGACAAACTACTTGTTGATTTATCTAAATAGCATAACGACCTTATAAGCCTAGTACTTTTCGTTTCAATCCATGTGAGAATGATACTCGTTCATCGCTGCCTACAATCATACCTTGTAAAATTGCGAGAGTGTGGGTGAGGTTGGTGATAGTTCGAGTTTTGCTTTGTTGTTTGAGTTGGTTTTGTTAATTTCGGTCATATCACTAGAAACCTCTTAACAGAGGAAGAAGGGTAAGGGTTAGGCTTAGGCTTTTTTAATTTGAATGAATTGCAAGAAAGACCTTTGTGGTTTGGATAATACTCAAATTACCCCATTATGGTTTGCAAAACTACAATATGCTCCCATAGTTGTTGTAAAATGGATAGAAAGATAAAAACCTAAGGAATTTGTGTAAAAACTCAAAAAGTACCCCTGAGGCTAGTTGATAATTCTAGTAAACTAGAGTTATTTTACTTCTAAATTATGGCATTTTGATAGTTTAATCTCGAGTTTTGGTATCAAATTAAGTGTTTTAATTTAATTAGTTGCATTTCGTAGTTGTATTTGAACTTCTTGTAAATATCATAAATTTAATTTTAGTTAATTTGGTTACTTATTTAGTTAAGAATGTTTGCAGGTTAGGAATCGAAAAGATAGAAGTCAAGATTATAAAAGTTCGATGGCCAAAGTGGAATTAATGAAGAATTGAAGACTCGAGCTGAAATATCCTTGATGTCACAACATGTGATTTTGATGTCACGACATCGAGGCAGAAATTCATTTAGTATTTTTCACCTCAAATTCGCGACATCGAGGCACATTTTGGCTTATGTCTTTTCATATTTTTGTAATTTTTGGCTTTCAGATTTTATTTCATGGCTTGTAAAGCACTCCAACATATATAGTTGGCAATAGTCTTAAAAGTATATATAGTGGCTAGTGTAGTTAGTAATTTTAGAATAGATTAGATTAGTTTAGTTTAAACTTCAAGTTTTTTAGTAAAATAAAAGTTATCTTTAATGTCTTTTTATATCTTGTCTTTAATTTTTTGCAAGTTTTAATTTTGATTAGATAGTTTTAGTGGGTCAATCTTTAGTTACAAGTAGATATAGTTTTTACTTGTTTTCTAGTTTAATTTCTTGATCTAATCTCTTTACTAGACATTTCAAGCTTTCTTGGTAAGTTTTAGGTTTCTTCCAATTTTAGTAATCTTAAGCTAAAATTTTTTAATCACTTGTTTTAATTTCTAGTAAATCATTTAGTGGGTTTCTTAATTCAAATAAAAAATCTAAAATATTTAGTTTTTAGGTACTTTCTTTTGAAGTTCTTAGTTTAGAATTCGCTTTCCTTATTGCTTTCCTTACTTAGTTTAGATTAATTGCTTTATAATTCTACTTTCAATTTAGTTAAATTAGAGTAATTTTAAGTGTTTCTTTTACTTGTCTTTAGTTGATTAAAGTAGTTGATCTTCTAGTTAGTTGTTAACTTGTTCAATTTACTTATTTTAGTACATAGTTTTTTTTGTCGTTTCCTTTATTTGCATGTTTAAAATGGTGAATTCAATTAGATTTAGTTTCTTCTTTATTAATGAATTGCCTAACTATGCGAAGGCCCTTAAATTCCAGTACTTGGCAATACGACAATCTTCGTGGGAACGATCTCGCTCACTCTACACTACTATCTAGCACCATATGCTTGTGGGCGCAAAGGTAGAAGTTAGGAGTTAACACGGTTTTTGTTATTTGTTGATTTGAAATTAAAGATTCATTCTACTCGAGTTAGTGCGGAACAAGTTTTTGGTGCAGTTGTCGAGGATTGTCCTTGATACATTGGCAATATTAGGCACTTTAAGGGTCGTGTGGATTAGGCATTTTATTTGTTTGTAGTAGTTAATTTAGTTTTTACTTAGTAGTTTTAATTGTTAATATTGGTGATCTTGACTTGTGAATTGAATTGGCACTTGTGACCAATTGATTGAATTTGCTCTTTTGCAGTGCATGGTAAGAAGAGATAAAGGACCTTTGATTTGTTTGGACTACAAAAAAGAGAAGGAACTAAGGGAAATTTGGAAGCACAAAAGGATTCAACAAAAGTTAGAGAGAATTGAAATGGTTAATATTAATCAAAATCAAAGGAATTTGAACAATGAAAATGAAGAACAAGAGGAAGTCATGGGATATAACGGAATTGGTAGCTTTGGAAAAGGAAATGGTATGAATATGAATGGCCGTCCCTTGAGAGAATATGTGATGCCGAATTTTGATCCTGGGACCAATTCAAGTATTGCAAGGATGCTCGTGCAAGCAAATAATTTTGAGATAAAGCCCTCTTTGATTCAAATGTTGCAAACACATGCCATATTTAGAGGTAGTCCTAATGAAAACCCATACACGCATTTAATGAACTTTGAAGAGGTATTGGACATATTTAAATTCAATGGAGTTCATGTGGATTGAGTGCATATACGAGTTTTCCCTTTTACGTTGAGAGACAGAGTAACGTCGCTACAATCACATGCTCAAGGAACTTTCACTACTTGAAACCAATTGGCACAAGAGTTCTTGACAAAGTATTTTCCTCATTCAAGGACCATCAAACTTCGTAATGAGATCACTTCTTTCAGACAAGATGTTGGTGAAAGCTTGAGTGAGGCTTGGAAACGCTTCAAAGAGTTGTTAAGAAAATTCCCCCCATCAAGTCTCCCACTTTGGTTACAAATCTAAACTTTTTATAATGGGTTGGCACAAGAAACGAAGTCTATTATTGATGCAATCCGCTGATGGCTCCATTTTATTCAAAACACCAGAAGAAATTCAAGAGTTGCTTCATGGAATGGCTTCAAATTATTACTATCATGGGCCTATGACTCAACCAGTGATACCACAACAAGTCAATCAAACCAATGCCCAACAAGGTGGTATGTTGAATTTGAACATTAATGATGCCTTCCTTGCTCAACAAGGCATGCTTATGGATGTTATGAACAATTTTACAAAGGGTGTTGGAGAATTTTGTGAGACCAAATATTGCTAATGCTGTTAGCTCTTCATTTCAATATAACTTGGTGTGTGACTTTTGTGGCGGAGATGGACAATGTGAGGTTCCTTTGGGTACTAGTGAGCAATCAACTATGTATCTAATCAACCTTCATCCTCAAGGAATCTTCAAGGAGCTTTTGAAAATACTTACAACCTTTCATAGAGAAACCATCCAAACTTCTCTTGGAGAAACCCAAACAACTAACAAAATCCTCCATACCAACACAATCCCCAATTGATTATCAAAACCTTCAAAATCAAGCCCCAATTTCATTTCCTAGACGTTATTAACCTCTTTACCAAAGAAACTTCCAAGCCAACTCATTTCAACCTCCATCTAACCCTCCATTTCAACATCAACAACCAAGACCTCCATACCAATCTTCTTACTTTTTCTCAACCCATATATAATGAACAATTAGCACCAAGGGATAATACATAAGAATAGTCGGTGAAGGGAGGTGGAGTATTGGAAAAGGGAATTGGAAAGAGGAAAGAGGGAAAGAAAAGAACAAATAGAGATTGTGAAAATTTAAGAGTATCAACAAGGAATTTGGAGATACAAATAGATCAATTGGCAAGATTGAACAATGATAGGCCTGTGGTGGCTCTTTCTAGTGATACGATTCCAAATCCAAAGGAGCAATGCCATGCTATATCCTTAAGGAGTGGAAAAGAGTTAGTGGTGCCTAATAGTAAGAAAAAATTTGATAGAGAAGATGAGAAACAAAAATCCAAAGTGAATGTTGAGGAAAAGATGGAAGTTGTTTATGATGATAACAAGAAGGAAAAAGAGGATGAAATTAAGGTGTCACGGAAGAAGCAAATGGAAGAACCTTTGAAATTGAATTCCTGGATAAAAGTACTATTTTCTCAAAGGCTTATTGATCCAAGAAAGGAGGAAAGAGAGAAACAATTCAATCAATTTGTCGATATGTTTAAAAATCTCAATGTTAACATTCCGTTGTTTGATATTCTCACCAAGATGGCCTACTATGCTCGATTTATGAAGGATCTTTTAGCTAAGAAGCGGAGATGGGACGATAATGAGAAAGTGAGTCTTGATGCCAAATGTAGTGCCATTTTTCAACAAAGGTTACCTCATAAATTCAAAGATCCTGATAGTTTCTCTATATTAGTGAATATAGGAAGTCGAACGTTGCATCGTTCACTTTGTGACTTGGGGAGAATTAATATTATGCCGAAAGGTATTTATGACAAGTTGGGAATTACTAATACTAAACAAATCTAGAATCACCTTCCAAATGGAATTTTTGTCTGAGAGAAAATCGTATGGCTTGTTCGAGGACATGCTTGTTCAAGTGGATAAGTTAGTTTTCCCAATTAATTTCTTGGTGTTAGATATTAGATAAGAAGGTGAAGTTCTATTGATATTAGGGAGGCCTTTTTTGTCAACCGCACATGCATTGATCTATGTTAATAAAGAGAAGTTGACTTTACAAGTTAAAAATGAATTGTTTGAAATTGATGATGTTTTTGATTATAATGATAATGTTTCAATTTTTGAGGAAAATAATGCTAATCATTCTCTTAATTCTCTTGTTGGTAGATCAATTGAAGAGCCTTTCAAGGTTGATGACGGGAATCCATTCAAAGAGGTGGTTGAAACAAAAGAAATTCAAAAATTGAATTGAAGGAAAAACTGCCCGACGATGGGTATAGTTTAATGAAGGATCAAGAGATTTGTATTAAAGTACAGAAAATTTTTTATGGTGAAAAGTTGAAGAGACGTACCTAGATGTGTATCAAAAGAAGAAAAAATAGTTCGAGAAACAATTGGAGAAGGGTGTTCGACCACCTTCAAAAGTTTGAAATGATTAATCATTCCCATAGTCAAGCTAGTGACTATAAAAGAATGCTTCTTTGAAGGCAATCTAAACTTTAATTTAGTGTTCTATTTTTGTTTGATTTTGGTTTGATTTTGTGTTTAATTTTAATTTGGTGTGATTTGGTTTAATTTAGGTTAGAATTGGTTTTGAAAATTTTGCCTTTAATTTCAATAATTTGTGCTAAGAAATGGATAGAAGTAGTCTTCTAATACTTATGTTTTTTTATGTTTGTAGGTGGTGAAAAGACTTGGGTTGAAGTGAGGAAGAAGTTGAAAAAGTTGACTAAATGTTGGATATGAACTTTATAGAAGTTCAGATTCATGTCGTGACATCAAGCGTAATCTTCTGGAGGGCATTATGGTAATTTGGCCGATGCGCGACGTCAAATTGCATGTCGCGACATCAACTGCGAACTTCTGCAATTAGGCCAAAAATTGGACCCTATTTTCATGTCGTGGCATCAAAATTTGATATCGCGACATCGAAGTGCCTTTTGAACACACATTTTTCAATCCATGTTGACAGAAAAATTTTGACAATATATTAGCATATCAAATAAAAAAAAAATGCGTGTATTTAACAAATAGAATTAGTAAAAATGACAAGATAAAATTTATTCATAAAAATGTTTTTATAATTTAATTACTCTAAAAAGTTATAAGTAATGAATTTTTTTGAAAAAAAAAAAAATCTATTATAGAGTACGGATCTTTAAATCAATGGACTTGTAGTCATAAAAAAAAGTCTAATCACCTTTATTTATTTATTTTATTAAGAATTGTTAACAAAATATTATAAAATTTCGTGAACAAATATTTTTTTTTGTATTGGGGCACAAATAAAATTTTACAAAATATACACATACAAAATGTATATTTTTAAAAGTTGAGTGGGGGCACGTGCCCCTCTCAACATTAGCTAAATCCGCCACTGTGGTGCCATAGAGGAGGATAACCAACTAGGACTAGGAGGCCTCCTTTCTGCTGGGATAAAATCCCAGAGATGTCAACGGAGGATCCAAACCAAAAAGGAGGGCAACAATCCCAGAAATGCCGACAGAGACTGCCAGCAGTACTTGTCTCAGATGAGTCCATTTGAGTTGAACATGTACCCACAACAAGTGCAAGAACAGCAGTACCTCAAGCAATGCTGCCAGGCACTCGGCAACATGGAAGTGAAACACTATTTTTGTTTTTTGTTTTTTTTATCGAATTGTGATATAATTTAAAATGATTTAAAATATATTTATATAAAATCTAAAATAGAAATGAAACACTATTTTTAGAGAATTATAATTATAATAGCTAAAAATACTAATCAAATTTCTAATAAGAAAAGTAAAATTTATATAAAAATAAGTATAAAAAAGGTCAAAAAAATAATAAATTAATAGTTTAGGTTTTGGTGTGTTCAATATTTTGTCATTTTAGAGTTTATTTCACAATTATTTTTAATTTTTTTCTTTATTTAAATCATTTTTTTTTAAATTTAAAAAATCACCAAAATTGGTTCAACGGATTTTTTTACCGATTCTCAATTTTTTACTAGTTCTGTCCGGTTGTTTAGATAGATCGGATATATAATTAGATCGGACGAGTAATTTTTTCGGTTCGTGATCCGACCGATCGAATTGGTTGATGCGATCCGATTTTCAAAACATTACCTAACACGTGTCACTATATGTATCCTAGTGATTCTAATGTTCTTTCAAATTGATTCCACGTGGCTAGAGAAGTTAACCAAAAACGTTACAATTCATTTCGATAGAGTACAAAATTAGGCATATACATCTCTGCCGTTTACGTATTAATCACTATTAAATTAATTAACTATTGTGCCAGTTGCGTTACTTCCAACATTTAATTTCATGAATTGGAGCGCATTGCTACTATAAATGCTGGCTTATTGCAACAATCTTCTTTACTCTCAGACACACGGGTTTAGCAAGTAATGGCATCCAACCCTAATTTTCCCTGAGCACCCTTCTCCCGTTGCAGATGCTGAAGCTCTTAAGAAGGCTTTTCATGGTAATCAAGAAATAATAGGATTTTTTTTTTCCTTTTTTTTCCTTTAACTTGTCTAGTTTTTTTGACCTGTTAGAAAATGAGGATTTTTTTTTTCCATTTTTGGTCCTGTGTAGTGGTTGTTTTGTTGTTAAACTTTGTTTTTTGATTAATTAATTTTATAGTTCTAATTTTCTAATTCCATTGTTTAGCCAATTTATCAGCCAAGAAATAATCTATCAGCCATTTTTTTTTAACGTGTCTATTCTTTTGTCATAATAGAACGAAGTTGGGTTTTTCCCGGTGAATGTTCAATTCTCGTATTGACTGTAATTCTTTCGAGAACCATTAGTTATAGTTTGAAGATTTATATAGTAGACTATGAAAAGCTTTAAAAACTGTACAATTTAAAGCTCTTATACTGTTCAACTTCCCTAACTTATCTTACCTGTTAGAAAGATTATAGAAAGATAGTAATTTTGTTGTTAAACTTTGTTTTTATTTAATTAATTTCGTAGTTCTTATTTTTCTGATTCCATTATTTTCTTCACTATGTTTTGTTTTTTTTTTTGAAAAAAATCGTTTAGGATGGGGAACGAATGAGAAGGCAATAATATCAATACTGGCCCACCGTAATGCAGTTCAAAGGAAGTTGATCAGAAAAGCTTACGAGGATATGTATGCTGAAGATCTTGTGAAGCGCCTTGAATCTGAGCTATCGGGTGACTTTGAGGTTCTAATTTCAACATTTGAATTTTATTCCCTTTTCTTCTAATTTTTTTGGGTTGAATTTACACTTTGAAATTGAACCATTAAGACCCTTAAAATGATTTTTGTAAGATTTTACCCAGAAAGGCCCACTCTATGCGGTCCGTGGCATGAACGGATCCCAGCCTCCCAGGCTTAATTTTAATTTGCATTGCATAGGCTTGGTTGTTGGCAAAGGATATTGTCACAGCTGGGATTCAACTTGTTGGTAAAATATCAAAATTACCCTCGGGTGAAATCGAGCATATCACAAATTTTCCGGTCCCACGACCAAAATATCAAATCCTAACCTTCCTTATTCGTTTGTCTTGTCCTCCTCCTCTCTCGATTCTGATCAGCCCTTCTCAGTCTCCCTGTCTTTTCATTGTCCTTTCTTCAATACTCTCCTAGTGCGCAAATGAAGTAGAATTTGGTGTTGGTTTCCAGTTTCTTGTTTTAGGTTAGATATTTTATCTTGTTAATCCGATGGAAATCTTGTGAATTTACTTCTACTGGACTTCCATTCAATTTTCTTTTTTTGGGCAACTATCTTCAATTTTTTCTCCTGGACTTTAAATATTAATCCAAGTCAATCTCCTGGGTAGATCTATTGGAGGTTGTAGGATGGTAGGTTTCTTGAGGGGAGGGCTTGCAATGAGCTGTCTTGGGGGAGGAAGGGGGTGGTGGGTCATTTTTTCACTTTGGCCGTTATTGTGCCTCTCGATCCGGGGAGGACGGTTGCGGGTCTGCGGTACTGGTGGCTTTCAGCTTCAGGTGGGCCCATCAAATTGGGAGTATTTTCTAGCTTTACTTGTGTGGAGGGTAGTCTTGGAATACTAATAGAAGTTGTTCTGTGGATAACATTTAGGCCCTGGTAGTATCAGAAGCCTTGGTTGTTTTGTACAAGAAAAAACTGAGTAGTAGGAAAATCAGGGGAGAAGATATGCAATCCCTGGAGAAGTACATCTATCAGTTTTTTGGAGTTTTAAGAATTTGTGAGTGGCTTTGGGTTTCAATTATTTAAGATTGTGTTTGGATGGATTGATTTGGATAAGGATTTAAAATTTATTCAATTTTAAAATAAATTTATAAGGTTAAAATGGATAAATTTCAAATCTAACTAAGGAGGTGTTTGGTTTATGGGTATGAGAGAAGGGAATGAGAATCAAAGTTAATGATACCCATAGATGTTGTTTGGTTGATCACTATAGGAATCATTCTATGGGAATGAAAAGTGTTAGAAAATGTCTACTTTCATTCCCTACTTGTGACATAGGATTCAAATTGAGTAACTCATTAACATAATGAAACTCATTCCAATGTTAAACCAAACAAGTAAGGAGAAATGATATAAACTCATACCAATAGTAGGGTTTATGATTCCGATTCCGATTCCGATTCCGATTTTCGAATGTGAATCAAACACCTCCTAAATTGAAGTTTGTGTGTGGATTGGTGGATTTGAATTAAAGAAATGATTTGAAATGACAAGAAATTTGGGTGAATTTTATATTCATTTATTTAATCATTAAAATTATACTCTCATTTGTTAGTAGATTTCAAGTCTATAATTAAATTAATTAGTTTGTTTGGATAACTCATAATAGATTTGAATTTTAAATTAAATCTATTCAAATTCTTCCATCAAAACATAATGAAAAAGTGTGAAATGAATGATTTTATATAATTTTTAATTTGAATAGTCTTTGAAATTCATCCATTTTGCCTTTTAAATCATTTTATTCAAGAAATTAGTGAATTTCAAATAATTCTCCAAATTCATCGATCCAGAAACACCATTAACAAAATCAACTTTTGGTAACAAATATTGGATGACGTGACCATGCACGATGAATCATTTCTTGAATTATGGTCCAACAAATTTAGAAGATGTTTGGTTTGTATTTAGAAATTGAAATTAGAATGAGAATTATAAATCCCATTATCGACGTGATTTATGTTATTTTGCCTTGTATGTTTGGCTTGAATAAAGAATGAGTTTCATTATATTAATAAGTTAATCATTTTGCAATCCATGTCACACTAGGGCATGAAAATAGATATTTTCTTACACTTTCATTGTTATAGAATAATTTTCATAGTGGATAACCAAACAATATCTATGAGTATTATTAATTTTGATTCTTATTCCTTTCTCTCATGCCCATAAACCAAACACCTCCTTAAATATGTTGTGGATTTGGTTTTTTTTATGTAAATTTTTGCTTATGTTTTGTCAGCTTTAGATTAGTTTAGAAAACCACAAAGAAATTTATGGAATCAAAATATCAAATATTGGAAACCAAATCGGTTGACACCCATTTTGGCACACAATCTACTAATAGGAGGACATGATGGAATTCTGCTTTAATAATTTGTTTCTTTGTCAAAATGTTCAAAACTTTCAAAGAATAGGGGGAAAAATTCTGAAACATCATCATTTCTTTGAATGAATACGTGTAGAAAGCTATCTACCGCTGGATAATGGATCCAGAGGATCGGGATGCAGTGTTACTAAATGTGGCAATTAAGCATAAACCAACACCAGATTACCGTGTAATTGTTGAATTTTCTACCATTTATAGCCCAGAAGAGCTTTTGGCTGTGAAACGTGCTTATCAGAAACACTTTAAGCATTCCTTGGAAGAAGACGTAGCTCGACATACTACTGGTGATCTGCGCAAGGTATGTAACGATTCAACCTTTAATTTTTCTTTTAAGTTAGTTTGGATTTTCCAATAACATGTTAGGGGTATAACTATCGAACCTTAGTGCTTATTTGCTGCAAGGGTTTAGATCCATGTTTGGTGCCTGAATACAAAATTATAACACTAAATATTGTCTCACTTATATGTGGAACAAAATAGTTGAAAGAGAATATGTCCTATTCTCCTTCAAAAGAAAAGAATACATCCTATTAGGAAAGATGATGACGAGTTAGTTGGGACAAATTACAAAATAACTTATTTACTCCTTACATGTATGTAATTCCATAAAAACACTTGAAATAAATTACAATATGCATCTAAATATAAAGCATATAGTACACATTTTCAATTTGTAAGTTCAACCTAAATTGAAGACCTATTCAATTTAAGATGTATGTTACTTTCAATTCCATAGCTCTTGATCATGGGATAACTAATACCACCTAATCAAATAAATCCTATTTGCATTAGTACTTAGTAGAGGCTACAAATGGTGAATCATTTCTTCCGTTTTTATTTAAGAACTTACACAAACAAACTTTGTGTCTAAGTAATAATATCAGTGACGAACATTGACACAAGTGATGCTTTTGGGTGCTCTTGGGGTCTGTTGCAGCTTTTGGTTGCTTTTGCAAGCCCTTATAAGTATGCTGGAGGTGAGATTGATGTGAAGCTAGCAAAATCTGAGGCTGATATGCTTGAAGATATAGTGAAAGAGAAGGCTCTAACTCATGAAGAAATCATCAGAATCATAACAACGAGAAGCAATGCTCAGATTGTGGCAACTCTAAACAACTACAAAGACAGCAATGGCACTGCAATTACCAAGGTGAAGTCAACAATGGTCGTCTTTTAAACTTGTCTGATGAATCTGTGGAAAACCGAGAAATATAAGTTACGTACTTCTCTAAATTTTCAGCATTTGAAGGATGATCCGGCAAACGAGTACTTAGCAGCATTGCTTACAGCTATCCGATGCATCAATGATCCTCGAAAGTACTATGAGAAGGTGATTTGTTATGGTTTAGAATTCTTATCTAAATCTTGTCTAAATATCTTAGTATCCTTAGCACATTGGAATCGTGAGTTTTCCTCTCTAGATCTTGGATGATGTACGGAAAATAGAGAGGGAATTGAATCGGGGTCTGCAACGACTGGATACATGAAACAGCAAGAATTAAAATTAACTCTGAGAAATGAAATCTTAGGATTCTAAAACTTATTGATTTGTGAAATATGATTTTGTATGGCATTTTCAAAAAGAAAAATGGAAGACCAAAACGTGATAAATAAGCATAGGAAATTGAAATAACACAAATTGTTAATGAAATTTATAATCACATAATTTGAGTGATTTTTAAAACCAATGATTTGACACGTAACAGTATCAAAATTTAAAGAATTCTATGAATAGTCAATTCCTTTCTCCAGATTCCTATGGAAAAGTACAACCTTAAAGGATTTACATATTCATGTACAAATCTTTCACTCCCTTAAGAAGTATTATGCAACGTGTTTTCATGCTTCAGTCGAAGGAAAATATATTTCATCTTGTTTGGGAGACTAGTAGTTTACCCTCTTTTGGTGAAAGCAAAAGATACACTAGTAGTATTTTATTCTTTAATAGCAGAAGTTACACAAATTTAAAAATCTAAGTTACAACCGTATGAATTCCATTGGCAAGTCAGTTATATGAGTTTGTATATGATGACCATCACTTAAGAATCACATAGGGTCAAATTATTTGTGTTAGGTTTATGACTTTATTTGAGAGTCACTAATTTCCATTTTTTGTTGTAGTTCCCAAAACAAAACGTCTTGTAAGAGAACCAAGCCAATGAAAACAGATCTCTACTCTCATTTTTTTTTTTTTTTTTGTAAAAAGAAAAAACTACATTATGACTTTATTTGAGAGTCACTAATATCCATTTTTTGTTGTAGTTCCCAAAACAAAAACGTCTTGTAAGAGAACCAAGCCAATGAAAATAGATCTCCACTCTCATTTTTTTTTAAAAAAAAAGAAAAAAGAAAAAACTACACTCTTTAGCTTTTAACTCTTTGGCTAAATAACTAGAAGGCCACCAATGTTATAGCTCTAGGTTTATAATTTGTAGCCATCAATGAATTAAAACAGGACACTAGTCCATTCTTTCAATTATGTATATGTTAAATATATGGACCCAAGTTATGAAAAGTTACTAACACTTTTTTTTTTTTTGAAAAAAAAATTGCTAACCTTTTGGTTTTTAGTTAAGGCTCATATTTGGAAAGGACGGTAGAGTACAAACTGTTAAATATTTGATGTTCAATCTATAAATTACGTAGACTGAAGCATCGGTTATCATATGAATTTCTCTTTCTTCTATTAGGTTGTTACAAGAAATTAATTATCTTTGTTACATAATATGTAAGTTTCTGATATTTAATTCCTTAAATATGTATCTCGATTGTGTTCTATAGGTACTCCGCAATGCACTTAACAAGTCGGGGACTGATGAAGATGCACTTACCCGAGTGATCGTTACAAGGGCTGAAAAAGACTTGAAGGATATCAAGGAAGTTTATTACAAGAGAAACAGTGTGGCCCTGGATCATGCTATCTCTTAATTGCCAAGGAAACTTCCAGCCATTACAAATCCTTCCTCCTGGCTTTGTTAGGGAAGGAGGATTAGAAAATGAACCCCGTCGTTTTAAACCCATCAGTTTTCAAACTTTTTAAGTACGTACCAAACTTGAGTGGAGTTTGCTGCTGTCTTTCTGAATCTTGTGCGAATGAATTCGATGTCTAACCTTTTTTTTTTTTTTCTATATCTCCTTTTGTGTTTGATCTATGTGATCCTGTGATCTGTAATAATACTAGTGATTTGGTTGATACCTGTTGCAATTTTACAAAATAAGTGATGTTTTACGTTAAATGTTGTGTTTGGATGGATAGATTTGAGGAAAGATTTGAAATCTATCTATTTTTTGGAGGAATTTGTAAAGTCAAAATGAATGAATTTCAAATTTACTTAAATTAGAAAGTTATTTGAAATTTTTAGAGTTAAAATTTATCTATTTTGCCCTTATGAATCTTTCTCATAAATAGATAAATTTCAATTTTTTTTTTTCAAACTTTTATCACAACATTAATATTATTTAAGCTTATTATACCTATTTTATAAAAGGAATTCACGCAAAATAATACAAATATTTGTGTAGGGGAAAAATAAAATATTCAATTCTTTTACTGATGGTCAACTCTGCAATATATACAAAATGATACATGAGTTAAAAGATAATCAGATATTGTTAGTTTGTAACATATTTGTGTAGGGGAAAAATCTAATTTTTTATTTTGCATTTTTTTTTTTTTATAATCTTTAACTCTTATCCCACATATGGTATATAGCAATGGGTTGGAATGGAAAACCCTTTCCAACTAATTCTTTCCATTTCATGTTTAGTATAGGAAGTTTAAGTTGGAAAGGCCATTCCATAAAAAAAGTTTATTCCCACTATACCATGAAAAGCCATTCCTAAAAAAAAATAAAATAATAAATAAATAAATTTAGGAAAACCCTTTCTAATTTCAATTTAAAAAGAAAAATTTATGAGATGTCAAATTTATCTAATTCTTTTCATAAGAATTTTATTCAATTTTTTAGTTATGTAGATGTAATCTTATTGTTTTATAAATAAATAAGATATTATACAATTAGTTAGATTATATAATTTAATTCTCTGAATGCAAAATAAATTTAATATGCATTTTTAAAAATTTATATTATTAGGATAAATTATTAAATTGTACAATATAATTATTTGAATGCATAATATAATTATTTATAATTTTTTATCATTAAGATAAAGTAGTTAGATTATACAATATAATGTCAAAAAGTTACAAAATTATATTAAATTTTTATTTATGTTCAAATAATTAATATTTTTACATTCAAATAATTAAGTTGTACAATTTAATTATTCAAATGTAAAAAAAAATTAATATAATTTTGTAATTTTTTAGTTTTAATAAAAATACTTAAAGATTTTCTTAATTGTAGAGAACTAGTTCATGAATAAAAACAAAAACGAGAAAACTTTTTTATTTAAAATTCATTATATTTTGCCGTCTAAAAAAATTATAATAAATACTGAAATGAAACACATATTTTATTTTGACTTAAAATACCAAACACTAAAGTAAAAATAAAAATTTCTGTTTATTCTATATAGAAACTGATTTGGTCTGGAATGACATTTTCATTCTAATCCATTCCTACGTATCAAACGTGGGAGTTAGAAACTATGCAGAAAATGAGAGAAGAAGTGGTTAGATTATTTAGTGGTAACTTTAAACTCTATTTATGTTGTATGGATTTCCTATTCGGCTAATGGCAAATTGCCTTGTTAATGATTCCTATTCAAATAGAAAATAGTCATTTGTAATCATGAACTACTTTTATTTAAATTACACTTTAAACCCATTTGTGCACGACCCTTATGTTCAAACTTATTAAGCTGCACAAATCAAAGTAGAACACTTCGAACAATATAAAAATTAATAATTCTTTAATTATTTATTTCTTAAATTTCTGTTTGCCAGAACTAACGATCGACATAGTGATAAACAGAGATTAAAAGTATTTGTGAACTACTTTGCTTAACAGTTACCACGTAATCTATATCATGTAATATTCTGATAAATCAATTAGGATATAGAATAATTGTCAAACTCATATATATAATTATAGTCTATTCTATAAGATAAACTCTAGTAAATTAGAAATTCCTTTTGATGCCTATTAAATCCAGTAATAAGTGTACTAATCATTCAAGTAATAAATTGAAAAAAAAGTAAGAGTATCCTTTCCATGAGAACTATTACAAATGTTGATTATTATAGTTAATGTTCTTAGTTATCTAGGAATTAAACAAATAATAGGAAAATTCTAACTACTGATTAATAACTACCAACTAAACTAAAATAAATGAAATTTAACCAAATTAATTAAGCTTTTATGGCACCAAGAATTAGTGGTTAGCCAAAAAAAATTAAGTTGTTAGGAAAATTGATTTCACCGATAATTATAATTAAAAGCATATTTAAATTTCGTAAGAATTCAGTTTGTGCAATTGTATGTTAACAAAGTTCCCTAAACATGTTACTCAAGCACTTATTTTCTCAAGTTAGTACCAATTAAGTTTTGTCAAAGTTAATCAATATGGATGTCACATGAGTTGTGTAAGCTATGGAACCCTTGCGGTTAACTCTCTCTCTCTTTCACAGTTACTAAACTAGCCACATACACTATCTAGAATTGCTTTATTCAAGTAATCCTATCCTATATGAGGTGAGAATTGTTATGGCTGTAATTACAGTTCAATTTAGATATATGATTGGGTTATGAGGATTAGATCTTCCTTTGGACAAATAGCTAAACCAAATTACTCAAACAATATATAAGAAAGTATTAAGCACATACAATCACACACTTATAATTGAAAAAAAGAACTGAATATTACTCAAGAAAAATAAGTACATAAAATACAATTGTGGCTACATGAACCCTAAAAAACTACTCCATAGCTATAAGAAAGATCATTGAAGTTTTAATAAAGGTCAAGGAAAATAACAATAAAATAAAAGCAAACTCTTGATAATCTCGAAACCTATGGCCAAAGAATAAATTCTTAAGTCTCCTTTTGGAAGAGGACGTCTTATTCCCCAAGTCTTGAGATTTCTCCTAAAAAACTAAAGTACGGATAATATAACATTACAAGTGATCCTCTAATGCTATTACTAAACCTAAATTATTGTTTTTAGGTGCCCATTAGGGTTAGAAAGAGTTAAAGGCCAAGAATGCTGCAGATGGGCTCAGAATTAGGGCCCAAAGGTAACAAACTCGCAAAATGGCCCTCATTTGGAAAAGTTGTAACCCTACACCATAATGTTATGACATTGCACTCAGATTTTCCCTTTGATCTTTTAGCTCAACACTTTTCTACCCCTTCAATCATTAATGCATCCATTTGCTACAAAATACCCAAAACACAAATAAAACTAACAACATCCTTTAGACTCAATAAGTAAATAAAATATGCACAAAAACATATAAAACAATCTCAAATCCTAGCAGAACTTAGATCAAAATAAGTGAAAAAGAATTTTACATTTTTTTCACAGAGTTATATATTACACCCCAACCTAAGCTTTTACTAGTTTTGAACAAAACAAAAACAAAACAAAACAACAGAACCTGATGCAAATCCTGAGGATAAAGCCACGATACCCAATACCAATATTGTGTTGTAGAACCGGATCGCCCTTTGACATGAAAATACAAGATAATTTCAATTTGATGAATTTAGACCCTATGGTTAGTAAACCAAGAACCCAAAGTACCTGTTCTCAACTGTACAAGATACTGACCCGTTGTCTATAAGGAAACAAGAACCAATAGCATTCTAGGTGGCAATTACAAGAGTCACACTTGCAAAAGGCCGCAAGACTTTGGAAGACAAAGTGGAAAAAATTGTTTTACCAATTATATTAATCAATCATCAATTATAATGTTATCTAAAATTACAATGTATTGACCCATTTATATGCCTAAGAAACCTAAACAAATACCTAAAACAAAACCCTAACTAAACATGAAAAAGGAAAAAAAAAAAGGAAAAAAGTTCGTTTAAGACCCAACGAGTCGATGTCGTGACATGGAGACTAGTCGATGTTGACTGCATGCAGAAGTTTAGAGTTGATGTCACGACATGGACATCAAAATTTGAATTTTGAACATTTTGAAATTCCAAAACATTGACAGCCTTCAACCCGTGAACCCTAGTGACCTCTTTGCCCCCATTATTGAAGAACAAAACTTGTTCGTCCATAATCTTAGCTTGTTGGTCCATAATCTCTTTGATGAAGCTCAACATGGCTTGTTACAACTTCTTAGCCCTCGAACATGTGATTGGTCCAACCAAAATTTGAATGTTATGATTTCCTTGTGCAACTCTACCACATCCTTCAATGGCGTCTGCATCATCCCCTTCCCCCTTTAGAGGATTCGTCCTCGAATTGACGCCTACATCAAAATGAAAGGGAGAAAGATCACTAACATGGAATGTTGTACTCTCACTAGGGAGATCGATCTTGTAGGCATTGTCACTAATCTTCTCAAGCACTTTGCTTGGAAAGGACCATCTCCTCGAGGATCTAACTTCGACTTCCGTTGGTTTGGAAACCTTTCCTTACAAATGTGTAACCCGGCCCAATCTCAAGGTTGTAATACTACTTGTTTTCTATTAGCGTTTGCGGCATTGTGTTGACTCATCTTAAGCATATGTGCCTCGCTATTTCATGAATAGAGATTTGATCAATTCAATCCTTTCCTGTCATCAAAGCTGATTAGTTCTTGCACAGCTAAAGCAATTATATCCTAAGCAGTTAAAGGATTAAAACCATAAAAAATCCAAAAAGGAGAAAAACCAGTGGAAGAATGTATAGCACGATTATAAGCAAACTCTACAAATGGTAAATAATCTTCCCAAGTTTTTGAATTTTTCTTCAAGGTAGCACTTAATAAGGTTCCTAAAGTACAATTGACAACTGCAATTTGACCGTCAATTTGGGGATGACAAGCAGTAGAAAACAACAATTTTGTGCCTAATTTTTCCCATAAGACACGACAAAAATTATTGAAGACTCAAAAATTTAACATCTTTGCCACTAACAATCGTCTTAGGAACTCTACGTAGATGAACAATCTCTCTAAAGAACAAATCAGCAACATGCACAACATCATTAGTTTTATTATATGGAATAAAAGGTGATACTTTAGAAAATCTATTCACCACTACAAAAATAGAATCACGAACTCTTGGAGTTCTTGGCAATCTTAAAACAAAATGCATAGACACATAAATCCAAGGGCGACTTGGGATGGGAAAAGGCATATCAAGACCATAGGGGTGAACTTTGGATTTAGCTCTTCTGCAAGTAAGACATCTAGCACATACACGTTCCACATATTTGTGCATGCTTGGCTAGAAAAAAGTGTTCCCTAAGCATCTTTAAGGTCTTAATCACGCCACAATTACCCATAAGAGCTCTCCCATGTGCTTCCCTCAAACGCAATTCACGCAATGAACAATTAGGGATGCAAAACTTGTGCTCACGAAAAAGATATCCATCCTGCAGGTAAAATCTATTATCAAACCCAGTTGATTGACTAACTTCAAACACATGAGAAAAATCAAAATCATTAGCGTACAAGTCTTTAATATGTTCAAATCCAAGAAACCTAGTATTTAAATTTGAAATCAAAGTATACCTATAGATAAAACATCAGCAATAATATTATCCTTATCCTACTTATATTGAAAAACATAGGGAACATTTCAATAAACTCTAACCAACGAGCATGTTGCAGGTTTAACTTAGCTTGACCTTTCAAGAATCACAATGACTCACAGTCCGTTCGAATTATAAATTCTTTAGACCACAGGTAGTGTTGCTAAGTTTGTAAGGCCCTTACCAAAGCATAGAGCTCCTTATCATAGGTAGCTTAGTTCAACGTAACTCTACTTAGCTTCTCACCAAAGTATGCAAGGGGATGTTTGTCTTGCATCAACACAGTACCTATCCTAATACTAGAAACATAACATTCTATTTCGAAAGTTTTAGAAAAATCTGGTACAAATAAAATTGGAGATCAGTTGATAGCTTAACTTTTAAAATTTGGAAAGCATGTTCTTGAGCTTCATCCCATTTAAAGTCCACCTCTTTTTTCATGATCTCAGTTAGAGGGGAAGCTATTATGCTGAAGTCTCTCACAAACCTACAATAAAAACTTGCTGAGCCATGAAAACTTCACACTTCATGAATGTTAGTAGGGGTAGGCCAATCACTAATGGCCTTAATCTTTCTCTATTAACTTCAATTCCCCTAACACTAACAACAAAACCAAGGAAAACTACTTCATTCATGCAAAATGAACACTTCTTAAGATTAGCATAGAGTTGTTCTTTTCTTAAGGTCTCTAGTATTAAGCGTACATGTATAAGATGTTCATTTAGGGATTTGCTATATATCAAAATATCATCAAAATACACAACAAATTTCCCTATGAACTTATGCAAAACATGATTCATCAATCTCATGAAAGTACTCGGTGCATTTGTTAGACCAAAAGGCATGACTAACCACTCATAAAATCCACATTATTTGGTCTTAAATGCAGTTTTTCATTCATCTCTTTTTTCATGCGAAATTGATGATATCCACTTTTCAAATTAATTTTTGTAAAAACTTTAGCACCATACAACTTATCTAACATGTCATCTAGCCTAGGAATAGGATGGCAATATTTTACTATAATGCGGTTTACTGCATGACAATCGATGCGCATACACCATGTTCCATCAGGCTTTGGCACTAGGATCGTTGGCACAACACATGGATTCATGCTTTCCCACACGCGCCCTTGAGCCATTAACTCCTCAGCTTGCTGCTGAATTTCCTTGGTTTCCTCTGTACTAGCCCTATCAGCGGGTCTATTTGGAATAACCGCTCCTGTCACAAAGTCAATTTGATGCTAAATTCCCCTAATAGTTGGCGACCCAAGCGAAATCTTCTCAAGAAAAACATCCTCAAACTCCTGCAAAAGAGAGATAAAAGATCTCGGCAAGGCTGGATCACGTTTAGTTGACACAAAATAATTTGTTTAAAAATGGAGTAAAAACATAGGCAAATTATTACTCATGGCTGCTTGGATCTCTTTAAACCCTACAAAGAAATTGGATTTCTTTTTCAACACTTTATCCTTAGAAATTTCAGATTTAACCAATTCATTCTTAGGATTTTTATTCATTAATGGTTCATTAGACTTAGCCATTTCCTTCCCATTCTTCAAATCAAGGTTATCTTTGTAAAATTCCACAAATGAGTTTTTGATATACAATTGTTCTATACTTACTTTCTTAGGGGGTAGCGGTTTAATCACTATCTTTTGGCCATCTTTCAAGAATGTATACTTATTAGTATGGCCATCATGGTTAGAGTGTCTATCAAATTGCTATGGTCTTCCTACCATTAAGCGACTAGCTTGTATGGGAACAACATCACACAGAATCTCATCCATATATTTTCCAATAGATAATGAAATCAAAGCTTGTATAGTCACCTTTAGTTCATCACATTCATTAAGCTAAAAATTATATGGACACGAATGCTTTTACGTCTTGACAAGGCAATCTTATTTTGTTAACCAACAATTTACTAACAACATTAACATAACTATTACCATCTAGAATCAAACAACATGCACAATTTTGAACAACACATTTAGCAAAGAAAATATTCTTACATTGAACCTCCTCTTGGTCTCTTTTTGGTTGTGCTTGCAACGCTCTCAATATCACCGAGGTAGGGACATTAGAAAGATCAACTTACTCAACCTCATCATCACTAGGACCTTGAAATTCTGGCATTGAATCATTCTCTTCATCACTTTCTTCACTCACCACCTCATTTCTTTGCATAAAGAGTGCTCGTTTGTTGGGAAAATCCTTGGCATAATGACCTGTACCCAAACAGCGATAACATTTTATATCCCTAGTGCGTGGTGAGGTTGTAGAAGATGCTCTTTTAACTAAGAATCCATAAGATGTCTCATAGATGATTTAACCAATTTGTTTTTTGATTCATTAATTTTGTTGCTAGTTGGTTTAATTTGAAACTGATTAGACTTTGACGTAGTAGTAGATCAATTTCTCCTATCATTGAAGCTAGACTCAACTTTAAATTTACCAACATTCTTAAGTTGCCTTTCTACCTTTATGGCATTTTCAATCATATCTTGCAATTTAATGTATTGATGCAATTCAACAACATTAGAAATTTCTCTATTAAGACCATATAAAATCTAGCCATAGTGGCCTCAAATCTTTAATGACATTTGCTCTCATTAGACACCTTTGGAGTTCTCAATGATACTCCTTTATAGACTTACCACCTTACTTTAGTGTTTGTAATTGTTGATGGACCTCACGATGCTAAGTAAAAAGAATAAATCTTTTATGTAATGCAAATTTTAAAGATGCCCAATCATTAATAGATGACTCTCCATATCTATTCCTGCTAGTCTTAAATTGATCCCACCATTCTAAGGCATAGTCACTGAAAGATGCAATTGCCAATTGAGTTTTTTTCCTATCAGAATAATTATGGAAATAAAAAATACCTTATCATCTACTTCTTTTTTCATTCGAGATAGACATTAGGATCGAGATTACCTTTAAATGTAGGGATAGCCAATTTAATGTTACCAGTCTCATTGTCAAACTTACCACCGTCATGCACATGCCATCAAGTCCTTGACCTTGCACCTGCATCATACAGTTCATCCTCAAATTCATTGTCATTAGAATCGTATTTAAGATACGTACCTCGACAATTTTGTGGGACTCTGTGATTATGAGGCTCAGCTCAACCAGTTTGCTAATGTGTCTCAAATCTCCCTTTAGTGAATACCTCAAGAGAGCGTTGAATACCCTCAAGAGATATGGCCATTTTGGCCACACGGGATTCCAAGGCATTAGCCCTTGAACTTATCCCCTTCTTGGGACGTTTTTACCTGCAAAGAAATTTAAGGACTAAAAGAAACTTTTGGAAGATAGCGTTAGCAAAAATAAGGAAGGACCTCACTGCACTTCCTTAGTGTTTGCACTCAAATTTAGATATCTCACACAAGTTTCATCTATGTTATCTCGTGTTTTACTCAAATTCAAGGCTTTTTCCCTCTAATGCGCTCCCCACTCTTGCCTTTTTCCTTTCTTCTAATTCTTTGCAAAGTCTTTCATAGAATTGATAATACAAAGCAAGACCGGCACAAATAATCACTGCTATTAAATACAATCAGTATTTTATAGATAGTGGAATCAAAGAAGACACAAAGTAATGGCAGGTTGATTTTAACAAAGAAAGCGGAATGCACTTTTAGCAAGCCAAAATATAAGAGGGTCAACAAATTAAGGGTAACAAAATGTAAAAAGATAGTAATACATAATGCAGCACTTCAACAAAAATCCTTGTGTCAAAGGATTCAAGACGACTATGAATGCAATTCAAGTGAAGAAACGGTTCAACATAGTTATGTAATCTACCCAAGATAAAGGAAAACTTGTGCAAGTATGTATGATAAAGAAATATCAACAATCTTTAGGTGCAGAAGAACTTTTAAACTCTTATTTACTAGGGTTTTGCACGTTCCCAAATTTTTTGTTCACGATTTTATTTTTCACAAAATTTATTACACCCAAATTAAATAAGAATACAAAGAAACTTGCACAAATCACGAAACTAAAAGAACAAGAACTTATACAAAACCCTAATTAGCTAGGGTTTGATTTTTTTAACCACACAAACATTTAGGTCTCATCAATATATGTCCCAAAATACTAAAATAATGCTACAAATTACACACAAAAGCAAAGAAGGACAAGAGTAGTAGAGATGAAGAAGAAACAAAACAAATAACGAGAACAAAAACAAGAAGGAACAAGGACACAAACGTTCCTTTAGGGAACCTAAAGCTCTAATACCACTTTTGATGCAACCCCGCACCAATATTGTTTTTGTGGAGCCTGGATTGCCCATAGACGTGAAAATATAAGATAATTCTGACTTGATGGATTTAGACCCTATGGATAGCAAACCAAGAACCCAAAGTCCTTGTTCTCGGCTATCCGAGATACCGACCCATTGTCTCTTTGCTAAGGAGACAAGAATCGATAGTATTCTAGGTGGCAATTACAAGAGTCACACTTGCAAAAGGCCACAAGTCTTTGGAAGACAAAGCAGAAAAAATTCTCTCACCGATTGTATTAATCAATCGTCAATCATAATGTTCTCCAAAATTACAATGTATTAACCTATTTATAGGCCTAAGGAAACCTAAACAATTACGCAAAACAAAACCCTAACTAAACATGAAAAAGGAAAACAAAAAGGAAACATCATTTAAGACCCAGCGAGTCAATGTCGCAACATGGAATTTGGTGTTGTGACATCAAGACAAGTCGATGTCATGACATAGAATTTGGTGTCGCGACATTGAGACTAGCTTGATGTTGACTGTATGCAGAAGTTCAGAGTTGATAGAGTTCATGTCGCAACATGGAATTTGATGTTGTGGCATAGACATAAGAATCTGGATTTTGAACATTTTGAACTTGCAAAACATTGATAGCCTTCAACCCTTGAAGCCTAATGACTTCTTGCTTTGGCCCCCTATTATTGAAGAACAAAGCTTGTTGGTCCACAATCTCTTTGACGAAGCTCAACATGGCTTGTTGCAACTTCTTAGCACTCAAACGCATGATTGGTCCGATTAGCATTTGAATTTTATGACATCCTTGTGCAACTCCACCACATCCTTAGATTGTGTTCGTATCAGAGCCCCCCATATGAAAAATGATAGAAACTAGTAATGACCAATGAGAGGAACAATCCATTTAGGTCTGTAAAATAATTTGCATAAGGATCCCATATGAAATAGGAATACCAATACTCAACAATGAAAACGTCTAACTAAAGCTCACAAACGAAACTCACTCAATCTTATCTAGGCAAGATCATCGACTATAAGGCTTAACAAGTGATAACACTAGTAGTACTAGACACATCACCCTACCATCGGTACAAACTAACCCAAATGAAGGATAAACTAGGACTGTACTAGCTTGTAATGTAGGGCTAAGATAATTAAGTAGAAGAAATATGGATATGACTTACTAGAATCACTGTAGACAATATGTCACAATGCTTTACCATAATTATCAACCAGAAGTCCCTGAATACACATACATCAACCATGCAGAATAAAATGCCAAATACACCCCCTCTAGGAAACAACATTATCAAATAACTTGGAGTCTTCTTTTGTTTGCATTTTTCCCTTTTCTTTTTCCTTTTCCTTTTTGAAACATTTCCAGCTTTTCTATTCATTCCTTTTTTTTTTTTCTTCTTTCTCTTTTTTCACAATACCACTTGAGAATTGAATAATGAAATGGAAGTCATGAATTTCAAACTTCTTACACCTAAATATAAAGACAGCCACTTCTTCATATCCTATCATACATATTTTAAATAATGGTATAGATGAAACTCAAGGGATCAACTATCTAAGGTGATGGATAGCAAAAGATGAAATAAAGAAAGGTAATTGGCTAAATTATGTACCTAAGAAGAAAACATGCTCACAGGCTGAAAATGGGAAACTAGGGATAGAGAAACATAGATAGTTAAGCTTTTGTCTCAAACTATCCAAAGAAGGCCTAAATCATTTCTAACATTCAACCTTTGCCCATACTTCACTAAAGTAAAGATTCTGCATCATTCTCACTAATTGTCACAAGTTAAAACAAATTGCAAGTCTATGCTAAACAAGGAATCACACTGAAAAAGAAAAACACATCACTCACAAATTCACTCAACAAGACTCGCATAATAGACACTCAACAAAGAAAATGGTGGTATAGCATTTTCTCTGAGAATCAATGATCACAACAACCCATTCACCCAAATAATTCATAAATTCACATCATGGTCATAAAAAGAAAACATATTTAAGTCATTGTTAAATATTAAAGAAAACATGACACAAATGAAATATAAAACAAGCATGATGTATCCAAACAATAAAAAAATAACATGTAAAACAACTAAACTAACAAATCCTCTATAATATTTTAGGTAAAGAGGGTATAGAAATGTCGAAGCCTTCAATTGGTAGTTAGGGAGTCAATTTTATATAGTCAAGTCCTCCAGCCTGATTTAAGTAAACAAACTATAGCAAAAAGAACACAAAAAGAAAACAAACTCCCATTTATCCCTAAAACATCAACATACTACTAAGTTTAGTCACACGACCATTAGCCCCAAAACACATAACATGAAAACTATAAAACATAAAGAAATACAGACAATTAAAAGAAAATTATAGGTGACAAATCAATCACATATAGCTCTTCCCCTTAAACCTCAAATCCATCAGCACTGACCCCAGGAAATCTAGTGAAACTAGTGTAACGCCAAGTTGGTGGAATCAATTGTGAAAACCAGCTATGATCTACATGTAATGAATCCATAGTACCTCTCACATTGCATCCGACCACAGTAAGCTCCTAGTATCGAATGTAGCATTTGTATTTTACTACTGATCAGTTGTAAGCGGCATATACTAGTGTGAAATTACGAACTCCTACCTCTTCTCTTTTTAGATACTTACCTCTTTCCATGATGTTTCTTACCCATACTTCTTCTCCATATGCATCAAATGTGATCTAGAAAAAGATGGTAAAGGTTGAATTTTTACCTTTCTATTCACATCGATTACACACCTGCTAAACCACATAACTCAGTAATCAGTGAGGGAAACACAACATTAGCTGTCATGTGATTACAATTTTGATGAATTTCTTTCTGATAACTCTACCCACACAATGCTCCATCTCAACTTCAAACAATGCAATAAGGGATCAAAATTGATCAAGCCAAAATAGACGCTATTTCAAAGTTACCACCTCCATCAATGGTAATGGAGTTAGAAATTTTCTTTGTCTACAGGCTTTTATAAAAGATTCGTAAAGGACTTTTCCAATATTTCTAAACCTTTGACTAGTTTTCTTGTTAGAGATATGTTTTTTATTTTAATAAATAATGTTTAAATAATTTTAATATTTTGAAAGAGCGATAAAGTTTTGTTCTAGTTGGGGTCTCACTTAATTGGATTTTAGCATTTAAATTGCAACATGGTGACACAAGTGATGGTATAGTAGGGTCAGTTGTACAACAAAGCATGGTAAAGAATTTTGTGTGATTTATTAATCAAGTAGGAATTTAAATGGTGCACAACTCAATTATGCCACAACCAAAAAGAAAATTTTAGATGTGCTTTTTGCTTTTGACAAATTTTGTCCTTATTTAATTTGTTCAAAGATTGTTGTTTATATTGACTATGTAGCTTTGAAATACCTATTGGCTAAAAAAGATGCAAAGACAACATTACTAAAATGGATTCTTCTTCTCCAAGAATTTTATTTGGAGATTAATGGTAAAACAAGGAGTGAGAATCTAGTTGTTGATCAAATTATCTCGTTTGGAAGCTAGCCCCGTTGAAGACATAGTAATTAATGAAGAGTTTCATATTGAGAAAATTTTTTCTGTAATTAATTTTTATGTGCACGAGATTAAAGCTAAAGAACCTTGGTTTTCTAATTATG
Source organism: Cinchona pubescens (assembly GCA_025175665.1). Lineage (NCBI taxonomy): Eukaryota > Viridiplantae > Streptophyta > Magnoliopsida > Gentianales > Rubiaceae > Cinchona > Cinchona pubescens. The sequence goes on along the minus strand of JANKKI010000123.1, from coordinate 5,780,338 downwards.
ATAATTATCTTGTTGGACATTGGATACCAAGAAGCATGACATATGCGATCATTAACAAAAGAAGAAGTTTTAAGCGGACGTGAAGCACTATTTGTGGAAAGATCCGAATTTGTTTAAGATATGTGCTGATAACATGACTCAAAAATGTTTGCTAGAAGAAGAAGTCGAGAGCATATAGGTGGGTGGACATTTTAGACCGAGCAGAACTGCAGCCAAGATACTTCAATCTAGGTTTTACTAGCCAATACTATTCAAGAATGTATGTGCCTATGTCATATCATGTGATAGATGCCAATAAATGGGTAAAAATTTGTGAAATTTTTTTAATGTTTCGGTAAAGATTTTATGGGATCCTTTCTTAAATCTTTCAATAATGAATATATTCTAGTAGCTGTTGATTATGTGTCTAAGTGCGTAGAAGATATAGCTACCCAACTAACGATGCTAGAATAGTTGTTAAGTTTTGAAAAAAAACTATATATTTGCTAGTTTTGATACACCAAGGGCTATAATTAGTGATAATGGACTCCTTTTTGTAGCTGTTTTTTTGCAAATTTTTAGTTGTAAAATATGGTGTCATTGACAAAACGGGTACTGCACATCAGGCATAGACTAGTGGTGCAGTTGAAGTGTCAAATAGGGTGGTTAAAAGAATACTTGAGAAAATAGTAAGTTACTCTAGGAAAGTCTGATCATTTAAGCTTGACACTATACTGTGGGCATATATTACTTCATTTAGAACACCAATGGGTATGTCACCATATAGGAGGGTGTTGGGAAAGCATATCACTTACTCGTTGAAATAGAACATAGACCTTATTGGTTACTAAATTTTTGAATTTTGATGAGAATGCAACAGGTTATCACAAGTTATTATAGTTGAATGTGCTGGATGGGATTAAGGGAGATTGGGTAACAAAATGCTAGAATCCACGAAAATCATACACAGAAATGGCATGATATACATCTTCAACAAAGAAAGTTTGTTCCAGGATGACAAGTCTTGTAGTACAATAGCTGGTTGCAATTATTCCCTGGGAAGCTTACGTCTAGATGGGTAGGGCCAGTATGTAGTTAATAGTTTTCTCCATTTGGTGCAATAGAGATTTTCTTGCCAAATGGGAAGGAATCATTCAAGGTCAATGGACAATGGTTGAACTCGCATTTGGTGGAAGCATACATTGAGTCTTCCACCTTACTCTTGGAAGACGATGATTTGTTGGGAAAGTCAAGCTAATGAAAATAACTTAGATTTAAATTCTTTTTGCGTATTTCTCTTTTATTTATTTGTTATGTGTAATTCAGGTTGTTTTTGTGAAGTATAGGTGTTGACAAACTTAAGCAAGTCAAGTGACTGGAAAAGCAGCTTACACTGTGGTGTTTGTTCATGTCTTAAATAAAGAGCCACGACATTCATGTATTGACAATTCAACTTTCGAGGCCTGGAAGCCGCAACATTGTAATTTTACTTCATCATAGTGCCACGGTGTTATGGCAAGTAGATTGACCGAAGGGCCAATGTTGTGGCATAGTTTTTTATGTATAACCTAGTGTCGTAGCATTACAACGTCGAGTAGAAATAGAAATTTTTAGGCTGCTATTTTTTCAATCACATTTTGTCTTCCTAAGACCCTAAACTTTAATCCTTCATTTTCTAGTATTTCTATTTTTTTAAGGACCTTTACCCATATTTATCTATGAAAATTAATATCTTATTTATCTTTCCATTTTCTCAAACTTCACAAGGGATGCAAGAAATTTTTCAAGCTCCTGGGTTCTCTTGAAGGTGATTGAGTGTGATTGAATGTTACTTCCAATCAAGGAGGTAAGTTGAAGGGAATTTGCTCTAACTTAAGATACTTGTAATTAACTGTGTTGGTGGTGTTGTTTTCTATAAACTTACTTTTTCTACATTGGTGGGTAAAAAGAAAGTAGCAATTAAATTTAATTTTGATTGTATTAAAATTTGTTTATAAAGTTTCTCAGGGTAAATATTAGAATGTGCTTGATAAGAACGTGCCTTCACCTGAAAGGAGTTTTAGTTTTGATATTTATTGGCAATATTTTTTGAGAGACAAAGCTTATTTTGAGAATGAGATTCAAAATTGACAGTGGAAAAACTTTTGCGAGTCACCTCATCTTGGCCTTGTGTTTATTGTTAAAGAATTTTATGTTAATGCCATGGGAATGATGATAGGGTTCTTTGACTTCGGGGTAGAAGAGTTTCATATGCTCGATAAACTATTAATGATGGACTTTCATAATACATGGATGAGCCTAAAGATTTGGACAAACTTGTTGAATATATTTTTAAAGGACCTGTTCAATTTATAGCGATGGGAAGCGAAAATAATTTAACCATTTTTATTTGCATTTGAACATGTGTATTTTGTAGTACTTTATTTGTGCTTGTTTCTTTCCTACTTCACATCTAGTGAAGTTACTTTCGACAAGCTTATTTGGTGTATTGTTTGAAGTTGAGAAGCAGCATTGATTTGGGTCAAGTAATCAGTGACGAAATCCATCAAAATTGCAATCTACGACAACTAGTGTTGTGTTTCCCTCATTAATTAACATTTAAGTTAAGTGCTTTAGCAGGTGTGCAATGGGATGTGTATCGGAAGGTAAAAATTCAACCTCTGTATCTTTTTCTAGGTCAAATTTGTTGCATATGGAGTAGGAATATAAGAAACATCATGGCAAGATGAGAGCAACCAAAAAGCAAAGAGTTGAGAAGCACGTGATTTCACACAAGTATGTAACACTCATAGCTGAGCAGAAAAGTTAGATTGCCATATTCTGTACGAGAAGGTTTCTATAGTTGGATGTTATGATTAGAGCTACTATGAATGCATTGCCTATGAATCATATCCAATTTCCACTGTTGATTCCGTTAATTGAGCATTATTCTGGTTTAGTTGGATTGCCTAGAGTTGGGACTAAAGGTATAGATAACAAAGCTACATAGAAGTTGTAGGCAATTGATTTGTAGCCTAGAGTTTGTTTACTTTCTATCTATTTTATATTTTTTATGTTTTTCGTTTTGGGGCTGAAAGTTGTGTGATTTTATTTGGTAGTTTGTTGATCTTATCTTTTGGGCATTACGGTGGAGTTTGTATTATTTTTGTGTTATCTTTGTTAGTTTGTTTACTTAAGTCAGTCTTGAGGATTTGACTATTTAAAATGGTCCCTAGTTATGGGTATCGCCTTAAGGATTTTTATACCCATTTTGTTTGAAGTATTGTAGAGAGTTTGATAGCTTTTATTATATTTGGTTGTTATTTCTATTTTATTTTGGCTACATCGTACTTACCTCTAGATATTGTTTGTGTCGAGTTTTCAGTTATGTGTTATAATAATTTAATATTATGTCTTTCAATGACCATGGGTGGCTATGAATTATTTATATGTATAAGATCCTTTTATCTTTGATCCTATTGAGAAAGGGCAATACCATTTGTTATTGAGTGTTTATGTGAGTCTTGTTGAGTAAATTTGTGAGTTGCTAGTTTTTCATTTGAGTATGAGTCATTGTCTACCATGGATCTGAGATTTATTTTAACTTGTACAATTATTGGGAATGATATGGAATAAATTGCCCTAGCGAAATATGGGCAAAGCTTGAATGTTGAAAATCATTTAGGGCTTCTTTGGATCATTTGAGTTAAAAAGCTTACCTATTGTTATTTCATCCCTAGTATCCCACTTTGAGCCTTGTAAACTATTCTCTTATTAGCCAGGTCTTTTAGCTGAATACCTTTCTTTTATTTTACCTCTTTTCTACTTATCATCTTAGATAGTTGATCTTTTCAGTTCTTTTATGTCATGTTTTATGTTGGGAATGATGGCATGCAGAGAAGTAATTGTTGTTTGCTTAAAGAAGTTCAAATTCATGACTTCTATGTTCTTATTTAATTCCATTGTGTTATTGGAAAGAGCAATGGAACAAGAAGGAAAAATAAGGGAAAAGAAAAAAGGAAAAAAGAGGGAAAAAAAGAAAGAAATGATAGTAGAAAAGATGTCTAAGCCCTAGGAAGATAAATGCTGGCAAAATTGTCAAGAAAGTGCAATTGATTGACGTCAGGTCCAACTGCATTTGATTTTATTGCTTATGTTTTAGCATGTTAGTTACCATTGGTTTTGTTGTGCTTCGTTGCGATATGTGTGCTTTGGTACCTTGTGTTGCATAGTATGGTCTATCTTGGAGATCTTTTATCTAAGGTGATTATAGCCAAGTTTATCCATATCTTTATTCTACCTATATTTACCTTAGCCTTATATTACGAGCCAGTAAAGTCCTTGTTAATCCTTCATTTGGGTTAGTTTATATTTTTGGCGGCAGGGGTGATGTGCCTTGTACCACCATTATTGTCCCTTTTTAAACCTTGCAGTCAATGGTCTTATATTGATAAGATATGAATGAGCTTTGTTTGCAAGTTTTGATAGACGTTTTCTTGTTGAGTTTGAGTTTTGGTATTTTTTGCTTGATGTGGGATCTTTAATCAAATTTTTGTATGGACTTAGATAGTTTGTTGTTGTTCTGTTGGTCATTACTCATTTTTATCTGTGTGTGTTGAGTCTTTTATGTTTTAGTTGTGTTTTACACGTTTATCTAGGGACTAGCAAAAATTTGATTGGAAGGTGAGATAATTCTATAGAATAGAGTTATTTTTCACTTGTTCTGATTTATGTTTAGTTAGTTTTTGAGATTTTTTTAGATGCTTTGTGTGTGTTCTGTTAGTTTTATGTGTGTTCTAGGTGTTTTGTAGACATTTTTTTTGTTAAATTTATGTGTGTTTTGGGTGTTTTGTAGGAGAATTAACAATTGACGATTTAAGAGGAAGACGAATGTAGAGCTTAGGCAGTCAAGTGAAGACTTGATGCAGTGCCACGGCGTTCATGCGTAGTTCTTGCAATAGTGAAGCTACGTTCTTCATTAAAATAGCAGAGAATCCGAGTGTAGAGGGTCTTGGTGCTCTATCAAGAAGGAATGATTGCACTGCAGCATTACGAATTTTCTAGAAGTGGGGAAGTTTGTGATTCTGCTGCTTTTGGGCCCTTATTTCAAGCTCATTTGCTACATTCTCTGCTTTTACTCTTCTTAATTGTCAGAATGAAGATTAAGGGTTACCTGGACACTATAAATAGGACTTCTTAGCAAGTATTATTGAAGTCAAACATTATTAGATGTACTTTAGTTTTTGGAGAATTCTCTAGACTTGGTGAAGAAGAACTCCTCTTTCGAATGGAGATTCAAGGATTTATTCTTGGGCCAGGGCTACGAGTTTCTCAAGATTTTTCTTTGTTTTGTTGTTATTTTCTCATGGCTTTTATTAAAGATTTGATAATGATCTTGCTTATACCTATAGAGTCCCTTCCTCTGTTAGGGTTTGATATAGACAGAACTATGTTTATGCAACCTTTTAATTGAGTAATATTCAGTTTTATTTTTTCAATTGTTTGAATTTGTGCACTTAATTCTTTCTTGTATGCGATTTGAGTAACTTGGCTTAGTCATGTATCTAAAAAAAGATCTAGCCATTATTACCTAATTATACTTGAATTGAATTATAATCACAGTTATAACAATTCCAACCAGAAGTTGGATAGGATTACTTGAAGAAAGATGAATCAATTCTGGATGATTTATGTGTCCTGTATAGTAACCTTGAGAAAAAGCTAACTGCAAGGGGTTCCACAATTTAACACAATTCTTGAGATTTTCACATTAATTAACTTTGAGAGAACTTAGTTAATAGTGGGTGGAACACGAATAGTACTAACTTTAGGGAGCCAATACCCATGAGAGAACTCTGTCAACCTACAATTGTCTCAAGTGAATCTTGAAGAAATTTATGAGTGTATAAATATAGTTATCAGTGAAATCAACTCCTTTAACAACTTAATTAATCTAGTTAAATTTCTTGTGCTTTAGTTTAATTGGTAGTGATTGTTTGACACTTAGAATATTATTTATAGCATTCCTAGATAACTAAGAGGATTATCTATAATAGTTTGCATCTGTAATAGTTTTAGTGGAAATGATACTCTTACTCGTTATTACTTTATTACTTGAGCAATTAGTGCACTTGTTAGTTGAATTAGAACACATCAAATAATCAACAAAATTATCTGTTAACTACACACGAGAATTCTATTTGTGATTAGCCATATGATAATCATGAAAACTTACTGCGGTTGGTTGAATCAAGAGAAGAATTTGACAACATCACCTTGGTGCCTTATTCCCTGCCTAGAAATCTTGAAATATATCATTTTTTTGATGCTTTTTAATCTTTAAATCATCCAACCCTTGTGCTGAAATCGAGGCTTTGTGGTTGACTTGTGGCGTGTGGAATGGAAAAATTGAAGTTTTAAGAAGGTTTTGTGTGGGAATTTGGAGAATTTGGCCTAGAGATTTCAATTGGAAGAGGTGAAGGAGAATTAGGATTTTTAATTGGGTTTCGAATTTGGGATGACTGAATCAGCTAAGTATTTATAGGTTTCCAAATTTCGTACCGTAGCTTGACATTTTCTCCTTGTAAATCCTGAACCTCGGTCCAAATCCTTCTTTTTATACCTGGATGAAGGTTGAGACCGTGGTTTTGTTAGCCCAAAAGCAACCTAAGAGGGGGGTTGAAGATTAGGTTATCTCAAAAATCAAATCTTCTGTAGTACTTAATGAAAATGCAAACTTTGTGCAACAAATGAACACTCAAGCACAAATGATCAAAGATAAATATTTAACAATTGAAGCTATCAAACCAAATTCCCAAACTCCTCAAGCTTGGAGTACATCAACTAGTAGTGCCTCTTCAAAGAAGGTGAGGCAATAACCTTTTTGTACACAAAGTGCGCTCACCCTTGCACCAACTAAGTTCCTCTAGTTGAGCTAAAGGCTTTTACATTACAACCTCACTTTTGTACACTTGCTATCCCTCCACTTTTACACTTGAAGATCACTCACTAGTCTACTCTTGCTCACAATAATTTCCTCTAGTTAAGCCAATGGAACAATACTACCCAAACCAATACAATCCGCAATATTTTAGTCTATTTCTCCCCAAATAACTCTTACAAGTGTTTGTATTGAATGTAGTAGTTCCATACATCATTTGGATGTTCTTGGGTTATTTATAGATGAAAACTTGTCCTAGATGTGCTGAAATTTGAGCTCCAACGGTAAGAAAACTAGCTGTTAAAAACTAGCCATTAGGGGTTCGGACGTTCGATCATACATCCTACAGCTTCATGAACAGTGTCTCGTACGATCATATGCTTCCTACAGCTTTGAAAAATAACTCTTCATTTCGACCTCTTTTTTCGAACGGTCTTCAACATCCAATTCTTCTGTCTTTTGAATTCCTTGTCTCGGATAGTATTTTACATCCGAAGCACTTTCTTTGGACAGTTATCTATGTTTGAAAGATGTGTTCTTCTCCGGTGTTGCTGGTCATGTTTCGGACGCTCCCTTGTGTCCAAGCTCCTTTCTTTCAGACGCTCTTCATCGTCCGTAAGATGTTGTTCAACTTTTGGTTGTTTTTCTTGATTGTGTTCGAATGATCATTTTCATCCGAGCCTTCCTGTTTTTCTGCACACTTGTTTTCAAGCCGTTAGTACGATTTGGTCATCATCAAAACATGATTATCATAATCGGGGTCCATAAGATACAATCTCCCCATTTTTTATGATGACAAATCAGTTGGACAATTCTAAAAAAACCAAAACATACGAAGCACAAGACAAGAGGTTTTGTTCATTATTTTCTCCCCCTTTTGGCATCATCAAAACATAAGAGTAAGAACAGTTTGTACACACAATCTCCCCCTTCAACTATGCAGGCAATTCAAGTAAGTATATAGAGGATAAGTCAAGTTCAAAACATTTCTTCCCTTCAAGAGTATAAAATCAAGTAGAATTGAGGAAATCTATGCAAAGAATTAACATCAACGCATTTATCACTCATTCCTTACCAACAAGCATCATAAAAACAATAAAGCATATGTGATACAATTTTTTGCGATGCAAATTAATTTCTAACAAATAAGTCATTTAGAAATGAGAATGCTCCCTTAGTCTTTGGAAAGTAGTGACTTAATATAGATAAAATTTGGGGATACTCATACCCAAGCATTCTAAACAAATTCAATCACGTAGTTGTCAATATTCAAGAGACATCATAGTTCACATTAACACATTCTCAACAAATTTAAATGTTGCCCATTTCAATGTCATCTTTGCTTATATGGTTTGAACACCCTCCATTGATAATCTATCTTCAATTTCTTGGTGCTATCCAAGCATACCTATGTACAAGATTAAGCAACAACTTTTGGTACCCAAACTTTCTTTGGTTCAAGTGGGTTAGTAGCATGTTTGATCACCCAAGTTGCCTTCATAATTTCTCATTTTGTTTAATATAGCAATCATTTTTCACATGTCCATGTTAGTAACAATAATTGCAAATAATATTCATATTGCCATAAAAAGAAGATTTAGATTTTACAAAGCATAAACCATCCTTTCTAAAGGTGGTAAAATTCTTGTTGATAAGCATATTTCTAGTATTTTTCTTTTCAAAAACATTTTCCTTTTTCTTTTTCAAAAATACATCAAGATCATCTAATCTCTTCTTCAATGAAGCTTGTTCTTCATTTATTTTGATTTTTTCATCCAATAAAAATCCTTTTTTCTTTAAAACATCATTTTCTTGTGTCAACATATTATTTTCATGCACAAGTTTTGAGTTAGCATTCAATAAAGCATTAATCTTGATTTTTAGCTCCTTGTTCTTAGCATATGATTCTTTCAAACATTCATGCATTTTAAAAATAAATGATTCAATATCATCATCATCATCACAAGAATCATCACAAGAATAATTAAAAGAATCATAACTAGAGAATACCTTATTATTTCGAAAGGCCATGAAAGTCATTTGAGTTGCCTCCTGTTCTTATTCATCTTCTCCATCCGAATTGCAATCATCCCATGTGATTCGAAAGTTATTGAAGCAAGGCTTCCTTGACCCTTTCTTCTTCTTGGATGGACATTCATTTGCAAAATGTCCCGCTTGGCCAATCTTGAAGCATCTATAATTTTGAGAAGCTTTTAATGCTATGCTTCTATTGGCCCTTAGTTCCTCCTCATCATGTATCTTATATTTCAACTTCAATTCAAAGGAGATTTGGTTAGTGAATTAATCAAAGACTCAATAGGCATATAATTTACATCTTTAGACTCTTTTATGACAATGGAGTTAGGTTCCCTTTCCTTAGGTAAAGCATTCAAAATTTTTCTATTCTTTTCACCCAAAGAATATTCTTTACCTATACCTTCCAAATCCTTTACAATATCATTGAACCTATAACACATCTTGTCAATAATCTCATGGTTGTCTCGAAAAACAAACCTTTTGAAGTACTTAATGAAAATGTAAACTTTGTGCAACAATGAACACTTAAGCACAAATGATCAAAGATAAATATTTAACAATTGAAACTTAACGAACAAATGAAGAGATTAAGATAAAGAATATCAAACCAAACTCCCAAGATCCTCAAGCTTGGAGTACATCAACTAGTAGTGCCTCTTCGAAGAAGGTGAGGCAATAACCTTTTTGTGCACAAAGTAGGCTCACCCTTGCACCAACTAAGTTCCTCTATTTGAGCCAAAGGGTTTTACATTACAAACCTCACTTTTGTACACTTGCTATCCCTCTACTCTTACACTTGAAGATCACTCACTAGTCTACTCTTGCTCACACTAATTTCCTCTAGTTAAGCCAAGAGAACTATACTTCCCAAACCAATACAACCCATAATATTTTAGTCTATTTCTGCCCAAATAACTCTTACAAGTGTTTGTATTGAATGTACTAGTTCCACACATCATTTGGATGTCCTTGGGTTATTTATAGATAAAAGATGTGCTGAAATTTTGAGCTCCAACGGTCAGGAAACTAGCTGTTAAAAACTAGCCGTTAGGGGTTCAGACGTCCGATCATGCATCCTACAGCTTCATGAACAGTGTCTCGGATGGTCATACGCATCCTACAGGTTGATGAACAGTGTCTCGGATGGTCATATGCGTCCTACAGTTTTGATAGAAACTTTCTTCATTTTGAGCTCTTTTTTTCAGACGGTCTTCAACGTGCGATTCTTTTGTCTTTCGGATTCCTTGTCTCAGACGATATTGTTATGTCTAAAGCACTTTCTTCGGATAGTTATCTGTATCCAAAAGATGTGTTCATCTTCAATATTGTCTGGCCATGTTTCAGGCGCTCCCTTGCATCCGAGCTCTTTTCTTTTGGACGCTCTTCATTGTCCTAAGGTGTTGTTCAACTTTTGGTTGTTTTTCTTGATTGTGTTTGGTTGATCATTTTTGTCCAAGCCTTCTTGTTTTTTTGCACACTTGTTTTCTAGCCGTTAGTACGATTTGGTCATCAAAACATGATTATCATAACTAGGGTCCAACAGATTTGACAGTTTGTCATGAAAAAATTGTACCGCGGTTCCATTACTCCCAGTAGTTGCTAGACCCATGATAACTCTATAAAATGAAGTAGTTTTCCATTCATTTCAGTCTAGTTTTTTGCTATGATTCAAGGAGAAATAAATAAAATAGAAAGAATGTAAGTTTTTTGTTTAATAAAGAAGGTGATTCTTGCCTTTTCGTTTCTGTTTAATAAAGAAGGCTTATTTTGAAACACCTTCAATTGGGTGGTAGTTGACGTATTGTGATTTTGGTTCCGTGTTTCGATCTTTTGGCTGTGGTGATTTTATCTATTTTATACATATTTATCATACCTTTTTTTATTTATTTTAACCTTAGCCTACATTACAAGCTTATTTAAGTCCTAATTGATCTTTGATTTGAGTAAGTATGTACTACTGAATGTGGGAATGAAGCATTTGTACTGACTTTATTGTCCCTTGTTAAGTCATATCGATATGGTTAGTTAGATAATTTTGTTGGTATATCTTTTGTGGTGAGCTTTGGACATCCTTTTCTTTGTTGGGTGAATGAGCATTGTCCCATTGATTTATGATTTGCCATTTTTCTTTGTTGAGTGTGTGAGTTTTGTGAGTATCTTAGCGAGTAGTGTATTATTTCTTTCCGACTATTGAGTACGTATTAGGCATAGATTTGTGATTTGACAAAACTTGTGACATTTGTTGGGGTAGCATGAATCTCTCATTGGAATGAAATAAGGCTTATGGAACTTAAATTTTGGAAATGATCTAGGCCTTCTTTGGACCATTTGAGCCAAATTTGCCTACCTTTATGAACTTTATTTCTTGTCCCCATTTGAGCCTTTTAAGCCTTTGATTTTCTTGTTTGAGCTACATTGTTTAACCTTAATTTCTATGTTTATTATTTGCTTTTTCATCCATTACCTTAGATATTGCTGATTTTCTAAGAGTTCTTTAATGCCATGATGATGGAGTTTGTTTTTGAGAGGATATTATAGAAAGGGAGATGGTTATTTTATTGATTATACAAGAGGTCAAATAACTTCAAATTCTTTGTATATATTTTCCCTCACTACAGAAGGTGTTAGAATGTGATTGATTATTTTCCTCAAAACAATGTCAAGGAAGAAGGAAAAGAAAATAGAAAAAGGGAAAAAATGAAGAAAGAAAAGAAAAGCACAAAGTGAATGAAAAAAAAGATGTGTAATTGCCTTCAAGTGTATATAAAGATTGATATGCTTATTGTGGATGCTATTAGATCATAGTTCAAAGTTGGTTAACATGTCTAAGGTGGTTTAGGTCACTGATATATCCAAATTTTTTCTTTCTTATTACCTAAGCCTTACGTTACAAGCTTGTAAGGTCCTAAATGGTCCTAGATTTAAGCTAGTTTGTATTAGTGAAGGTAGGGTGAAGCATTGCTTTTGACTATTGTGTCCTTGTTAAGCCTTGTAATCACTATGTTCTTTGCCAAGACAAATTAGTTCAGTGAGTCTTTGATGTGAGTTTTTGTGGTTTTATTCTTTACTGAGTAATTTGAGTGTTAGCATTTTCAAGTTGATATGGGATCTTTTATCAAATTGTTCTCTGGACTTGAATGGTTGTTCTTCCTATACGTTGTCATTAATTATTACTACCATTGTGATTTGTACAAAGTCATGATGTGTTATTAGTTTTTGTTTGCGTGTTTGTTTTCTTGTTTTGCCCGAGACAAGAAAAAGTTTAGGTTGGGAAATTAATAACTCTAGTGGGATAAAATAGAGTTATTTGTCATTTATTTCGATCTAGGTTCTTTATATTTTGAATTCTTTTAGTGTTTATGTGCATGTGTTCATATTTTTGTGTGTTAATGTGATTGTTTTTTTTTTTTTGTTGTGATTTTTATGATTTATTTGTGTATTTTGTAGGCTAGAGGTTGGATTGATGAATTTACATGTAAAGGATATGGAAACCAAAGCTAAAATTGAAGAAATCAGGTAAGGATCACAGCATCGCAGTGTTAACAAATACACTGAAAAATTGGAGATTTCGGAACCAAAGTACTACTGTGCTTCGACCAAGGCAAAAGCTAGTGCCATCGTCAAAATTCTGGATGGGTCAAGTTGTGATTTCTTCTGCTTTTGAGTTTGGTTTTGGGCCAATATGGACCTAATTTGGCTAGAACCCTAACCTAAAATCCAAGACACATTGTAACTATAAATAGGACACTTGAGGACCAAAATTTAATATGTAGTAAGTACTATAGAAGTAGGAGTATCTTATAACTAACGGTAGATTAAACAACTTTCTTCTTATGTATTAGTTTTGTATTAGGGGTTAATATTGCCCAACTATGTGCCATGTGTGCTTTATTTTAATAAAGAATCAATCTTTTTATGTCGTTTGTACATAAGAGTATGTGTTGTTGATCTTAATACTTCTTCTACATATGATTTGTTCTTCATTCATACCTGGAAGTTGGTATTTAAATATTAGTCAAGCATAATAAATGCTATTATTATTATTATTATTTTTTATGTTCATATGTGAAATTTGATCATGAATAAACTATGTGGTCCATTTGGTGGCTTGAAAGAGTACTAACCACCGGGGATTCCAAAGATCCTATGTTCTAGTTTTATTTGCCTAGATTAACTCTAAAAATATTAAGTTAAAAGTAAATGTAATTGGAATAGTTATTAGTTTAAGAAAGTCTAATACAAATTAGGAAATTCTACCATCTCATATGCATCTTGATTGGTTCTTTTTTAGTTTGAGTCTCATGGTTATGTTAAATATTAGGTGAATTCAATTCCCTAGAATTTTTAGTTCTTGTTTTCTTGTCTTTATTCATGCTACTATTGTTTAAATTGCCTTATTATTAGTTTAGTTCAGTTAGTTAATTTATCCTCTATTTTGATCGCTTAGATAATGCTATAGTCTTGTAGTGATTATTTGGGAATCCTTCACTCTTCCTCATGGGAACGATACTCTACTTTATCAGCTTATCACTTGAACTACTGGTCCACTTGCTAGTGTAATTAGCATGCATCAAATACTAATGGGTTTAATAGTTAATTAGAGTAATTGATAATTCTTGGGTTAATTAAGGGAATATGATCATTTGAACCTCCATTGTAAACCTAGGTAAGTGTTGAGCTAGGTTTACAATTTGATCTTAGCAGACTAATTCACCGAGATAGTTGTTAGTATTCCATGGGTAATTAATCAATTTGGTTAATATAAGTAATAGGTGGGATCCATACGTCGTAAATTAGATTGATAAACCTAATAACATGAACAGAGATTGGGATTAGATTACATTTAGGAACCTCTTATTTGGTTTGTAGAATCAACTGAACGGATAATTAACCCAACTCGGGAAATCAGCTACATAAACTCTAATCTGTCTTTTCACTCATTTCTAGCCATTAGCTTAGTTTTAGTTAAACTTCCTTTTGAATAAATCCTTCCAAATAACTTTTTAACTAAACAAACGGAAATTTACAACCAATACTCGTGAGATCGAGCCCTACTTCCACTTGGTACTATTTGACACTATATACTTATGGTTTCCATCTAGAGTTATTAGTAGGATTTAGATAAATTTATAAATGTTTAACTAGATGTCAATGAGCATCATTTGTTGTATACAATTCCACGTTGATGTTAATTGTTGAACCCCAGTTATGTTAATCATGTTTTGATGATGACCAAATCATACTAATGGTTTGATAACAAGTGTGCAGAAAAATAGGTTGATTCATACGCAAATGATCGTCCGAGCAAAACAACCACAAGACACTTCACGAATGCAAATGACTGTCCAAATGACAGAGTTTCAGACGATGGTAATCGTCCGACACAAAGAATTTGAAGCAAGTCTCGGACGAAGAACAGCGTCCGATCATATTTCCAAAAGACTTTGCTTTGATCGGACGCATGTTCGGACGCATCCTCGGACGTCTGAACGAATACCCTCAGAGAACGGACGCAGTGTCGGACGCAGGGTTTAGCAGCGGGCGTCCGAACGGTCCAACGGCTAGTTTGTTCGGACCCACTCTTGCTGCATCGGCCGTCCGAAAGGTCCAACGGCTAGTTTTTCAATAAACAGAAAATAGCCGTTGGGAAGTTGTTGGAAGCAGTTATTTGGAAACTATAAATACCCCTAGGTCTGATTTAATTATAAAGGGACTTCTACATTGATTACAAATCATTCTTGAGCTATTTGGGAAAAATAATGGGTACAAGTGTTGTAATAGTGTAGGTAGTGAGAAAAGAGCTTAGAAGTGTAAGAGTTCTTCAAGTATAATAGAGTGGAGAGATAACAATTGTAACAAAGGGAGGTTGTGAGTGTAAAACTCTTGGCTCAACTAAAGGAAATTAGTGTGAGCAAGAGTGATCCTCATTTGTGTACAAGAGGTTATTGTCTCACCTACTTTGAAGAGACTTTTAGTGGCTGAACTTCAAGTTGTAAACTTGGTAGTTGCCTTGTAAGAAGTTCTTCGTAATTGCAAGCTCCAAGCTTGAGAAGTTAGGGAGTTTGGTTTGATTCTCTTAATCTCAATATTCTTATTTGTTCTTTAAGCTTAAATTGTTGAATATCTATTGTATTCATTTGTGCTTAAGTTTTCATTTGGTGCACAAAGTTTGAATTTCTATTAAGCACATAAAAAGGTTTGTTTTAGAGACAACCTAATTCACCCCCCTCTTAGGTTGGTTTTGGGGCCAACATTAATCAAGTTTGGTTCTTTGTAATTGATAGGAGGAATCCACATTTAGAATCAGTTGAATTCGTGGACTCTACATGAAACAAGCTTCCGGAGTCAAGAGTAGGTTATAATTAAGAATTAACCATTAATTTGGATGATACGTTGAATCTCTAGGTATAAAATTTATACTCACCTAATTCTACTATTAACTAGATAACGCACTGTAAGTGTGCGGGGTCAAATAGTATACAGCAAAAGTAGGGGTTGACCCCACAAGGATTGGTTTAGCAAGTATCGGTTATTTGGTTCAACAGAGGAGAATTAACTAAACTAAAATTAAAGAATTTAATTAATGAAAATAATAGATTGGGGTTATGATTAACCAATTCCTAGTTTTGTTTAATTCATTCAATTAATTGGTCCAATTATGATTAATGGAGATTCTATTTCAATATTTCTATCAAACCCCAAAGCCATTGGTAATTGAAAACTATCAAATTAATTAACTAGGGTTCAACAAACCATCTCCTGCCCACCAAATCAATTTGAGTCATTATCTTTATGGAAATTGAGTTTTTGACCAAGAATACTCGACAAATCAACTAATCAATTAGGATTGCCACCTTGTCTAGAACAATTAGCATAATAAATTAACACTGGCCTATGATGGAGGTTCAAAAACCTTATCCCCTCGACCAACCTATCCAAAACAAAAGTTAGCTGCTCTTTATAATCGTCTATTTGTGTTAATTATAGCCAATTAGTATGCCTATTCCAATTGATGATCAAATTAATTATAACCTAATGTAATTGGCATCATTCATGCTTAATCTATGACAAATTAGAACATAATTGAGAACAGTAACACAAAATAAAAAATTGAAAGTATGTAAACTAATCTAAACATTAATCAAAGAAATCACTTTAAAGAAAGTGGTGAATGAAAGTGAACAATTAAAGAACAATAAAACAAGAATTAAAGATTTAAGAAAGCTTCTCTAACGAAGAATCAGAAGTTCTTGGTCTAAGGTTATCAACCTTGAACCTCCTCTTCAATTCTCCTTGAAAAACAAATAAAACCCTAGTCTATTTGCAGTCCCCAAGGGACAGACTAAACTAGGAGACAAAAATGTGATTTTGAGGTTCTAATGACCCTTATTTATAGTTTCTAAGTGTTACAAAGAGTAGGGCTCCAGATAAGCTTCGAAATGCACTCTTACGGGCCCAAAACAAACACCCAAAACTCTAACGATTTCAAAATCGCGTAACAGTTCACCTCAACCGCCCCAACCACAGTCTACGATTGATTTACCTTGAATCACCAGTAGACTGTGGGTATCACATTCTATTTTAACCGTTGACTACGGCTGATTTAACCTTGGTCACTCGTTGTCGGGAAGTGAACCGTAATAGATTCGTGCAGTTTCACTATTTTGCCTCTAAAATCCTTATTGGATGTCTGATTGGCGCACTATTTGTCCCTACACGACCGTAGAACAAAAATACATATTAATATCTATAACATAACTCTAAAATAACCCTTTTGACTAAAACAATAAAGAAGAGACACACAAGAACGCTTGAAGAACTTTAACTCTGGAAGGAATTAGATAAACAACCTAAACACATCTTATAAACACATAAGCACATAAACACATAAATATAATATAAATAACATCAAATAAATATTTAAACACTATACTAAACATGTATTAATACATAGAAACATAAATGAACGAAAACAAACACAAAACTTTAAAAACACTGAAACTAGTGCAAAAGTCGTACAAGAAAGAATAGGAATAACCATAATTTTTTGGGTTATAATACCCCCCCAACTTAAGGTTTTCTAGTCTCGAGCAAAACAAAAATTAGAAAGATACAAAACACATTAATTTCATTCAATATATCAACAATCATAACCAGGAAAACTATACTAGTAGAGAAATGAACCAAGCATGTTCATAAGAGAAATGAACCAAGCATGTTCATAAGAGAACTTTGATAATCAACCCAATTCACCATGAAAGTGTTAATTTCTCCACTCATAAAAGCACATATCACTTGCTCACTAATTAATGAAAAACCCATTGAACAAAAGTTTAGCAAGTGACAAACATGATGGAATAAATTAGTACACACAATACTCACTAATACAAATGAACTCAAACCAAGGATCAAATAGGTCTTTAAACCTTGTAACGTAGATTAGGGATAAAGGTAGGCTATATATTTAGATAAAAGTAGCTCATATCACCTTAGATACATTAGTAAATCACTTCGAACCATAATCCTCTAAATCATACCCTTAACAACCATAGAATTTAACCAATTGTCAATTTAGAAGGTAAAAATGTACCTTCTTTATTACAACTTAGAAGGAATTTGTCCATCTTTATTGTAATTTATTTTTCTTTTTCTTTTTTTCTTTTTCAACATTATTTTCATTTTTTTCCAACAAAACATACAAAACATTGGGGAATATTACAAAGGCTAAAGTTATAGACTTAATTTTTTCCACAACAAACAAAACGAGTCTTGTTCTTCCCAACCATCCATAACAGTATGCAAATAGTATTGATGTTGTACACCACGAACACTAACTACATAAGTAATGGGTAGAAAGAAGGGTAGAAATATAATTAAAAAGATAATTGCAGCAAAAAAAACATGGTTAAACAAAGAAAGACGACTTATAAGGCTCAAAAGGGGACACTCAGGATTAAATAATATTTAGGTAGGTTTTTTTTCTTTCTCAAATAACTGATTCCTCATTAGAAAAACACTTAGTTAAATTATTTATAAAAACACCTAAATTCAACTACTGACTAGGCGATATAACGCAAGTATATATGATTGTCAACTAGTAGTAAGAGAAAGTAAGGATCAAACTCACAGGCATTGGTTGGTGATTATTGATTAATGGGTTGGATTATTAGTTGGTTTTAAAGCGATTAAACTAACACTAAAATTGAAGAACTACGAAAGAAATTTAAAAACTAACTAACAAAACAATTTAAAAGTTAGGATTGACATTAAAGAAAGCAATTTTAAGAAAGCATGTAAAAGGAAGGCATGTTTAAATAGCATTTAAAGAATGAAAGTGGAAAGGAAACAAATTTAAGGAAGCAATTAACTAGTCTAAACTGTCTACAAATTCACCATAAGAAAGCATTATTAAGGAAAGCCCATTAGTTAATCTATCAATTAAACTAAGAAAGCAGGTAAAAAAAGCAATTAAGTAGCAAATAAACTATTCTACCTTAATTAGCAAATCTAAGCCACAAATTGCCACTAAGGAAGTATTTTAATTGACATGCAAAAAGAAAGCATTTAAGGAAGATTTAAATTTATTATCTACCAATTACTACCTAGAAAGTATATTGGAAAAGGGCAACAAAGTAATCTACCAATTAATCTAACAAAGCACAAGTAAATAAAGTAATTAAACTAAACTGCACTAAATTAAGACAAAGAAAATGACATTAAACATAAATGAAAGAGAACTTACACTAAAGGTCTTTAATACACAAGTAGGAGTTTTGTAACTACACTAAACTATACCTAATCTAAGAAAATTCTCCCTAAATGAGGAGGAAAATGAAGAACTAAATCAGCCTACTTCTACTCTATTTCTACCCCTAAATGAGGAGGACAGAATCAAATGAAGAACTAAACCAGCCTACTTCTACTCTATTTCTACCCTACTTCTGCACTACTTACCTGCAAAGAGACTTTAAGAATGTATTTATATGCCTAGGATTGGAGAAGGAAGCTCCGGCTACAATTTGCCATGGAATGGACAAATTTGCCCCACAAAATCAGTCGTACCACGCTCAACGACTGCGGTCACTGATAGCTTGGTGACTGCGATCAATAAAATCCTTTCTTCAATTTGTTGACTGCGGTTACTAATGCTTGTGTGCATTTACCTGGTGACCGCGATCAATGAATTTCCTTCTTCATTTTAATGGCCATAGTGACTGATGCTTCTTGTTGGTGACTGCGATTAATGAGCATAGTCAAAGTTTCATCATAAAATTTTC
The DNA here is from genome assembly GCA_025175665.1 of Cinchona pubescens. NCBI lineage: Eukaryota > Viridiplantae > Streptophyta > Magnoliopsida > Gentianales > Rubiaceae > Cinchona > Cinchona pubescens. The sequence goes on along the minus strand of JANKKI010000123.1, from coordinate 5,761,126 downwards.
TCTGGTGACCACGGTCAATGATTTTCTTCTTCAAAATTTTGACCTCAGTCAATTGTTGCTTGATGAGTTGAATTGATTCATTTCTCAATGATTGTCGCACTGTTCTCTGATCAAACCAATATAAATGAATAAACTCTATTAGTTATATAAAAATACTAAATAACATTAAAAACTCTAAACTAACATAAACTAATGCAGGCTAGAAAATAAAATAAAAAGTTGACAAAAACAACACTTAAAACCTTAAAATGCTCGAAATTAAGGCAAAAGTACTCAACTTTAGGGTCCATATAACTCTAGTTTCCTAAAATTATCAAGGGTCTAAAGAATTTGTCTAAATCATTTCCTTGGTCTAAAATTCATTCATACTTTACAAGTATAAAAATCACACACAATTCCAACAAATGTTAGAAGCATAACAAATATCATTAGGCAGTCATGATTAACACTCATTTAAAATTATCTCACTTTCACGCCCTTATTCAAGGGAATATACATTCTTGTAGTGAAAACACTTTTATAATTCAAAGGGCTCAAAAATCAAAGAAACTTATATACACTTTCAATCTAAAAACTCTAACAAATAGTATCCTTGAAACAGTTTTAAATTCTTGAAACAGTAGTATCACAAAGTTTTTTTTTTTTGTTTATCTAACCACCTAGGTGTAAGGGGCGCTACTCTCAATATTTTATTAATTACAAATAACTTAGCGTACAAGGAGGGGAATAAAACCTAACCCCAAGTAATTATAATGCCAAGCGATTCTAGAAAAAAACAACCATACTAAACTTGTCTAAGTGAAGGGAAACCTATATCATCGAGTCTAAGCAGACCATGAAGACCCATAGGTATATGTGCAGCATCAAATGTCAAATCCATAGAGAAGGAGCTACTTCCCATGCGTGCCAGTTCATTTGCTAGACATTAGCTTTCCAGTGTGTGTGTTGAATCTGGATCCGTCTGCAGTTCAGCAAATGTTGAATATGCCAAGCTATTGCATTAATCGTCCATACAGCCGAATAATGACATGGAACCATCTCACACAGAAACAACGAGTCAGTTTCTAATACTCCTGTAAGAATGCCAGGGGATAGCATTAATTTAAACCCTAAGAGGAGTCCCATCGCTTCTTCAAGCAAATAAAATTAACACATGGCCCAGCAATGTGGCAAAACTAGCTATAAGTTTTCCATGAGAGTCTTGAATGACACCGCCACAACTTGACTGACTAGGATTTCCTAGAGCTGATGTGAAACCCAGTATTTTAATAGCCTTGTTCTTTGATTTTAATTGGTTTAAAATGTTTTTCATATTATTTTTAGTCATAAAGTACTTCAACTTATTCGTTTTTCAATTCGGCAAATTTTTCGATTTACGCGATTTCGATGCGGGCTGAAGCGATGGGACTCCTCATTAGGTCTCTTATACAAATCTAGATCCCCTATAATTGACACATAAGAGTCCTACAAAACTTGAAATTGTTCTGTCTCTTATAGACATCTCATGTGTAAACTTATAGCTAGATGTGCCACAGTGCTGGGCCTGTCTCATATACACATCTAGATGTTTATAAGAGACAGGTTATGCACACCTAGATGTGTATAAGAGACATTTGTAGTAGATTACTAGCTCGTTTAGTACTGTAGGGTCATACCTTTGAGCCTTCATGGAAAACTTGGAAGGTAAGATTTTTGTATTTTAGCATTTATGGCTTATGGGCTTTATGATTTAAGCTTTAATTTCAAGTTTTGTAGGATTATTTATGGCTGAGAAAACCCTCTTTGCAGCCTTATAAGTTGTGATTTATGTATGTTATGGGTTGTTTTTAGTGTTTTGGAGGTTGGGAAGTGATTGGGGTTGATTTTTAACAACTTTCCATGGTTAGATTATAAATTTTAAGATTATGAGTTAGGGTTTTGTCTTCCATAAGTGCCCTAGAATGTTATGCTATGAATGCTTATGTCTATGCACATAATGATGTTTTAAGAGTGTTTTAAGGTTAGTTTGGATAGGAATTGAGACTTGAAACCAAGTGGAATTGATTTCCCTTCATTTTGTAAGTAAGCGGAAGTTTGGCGCAACTAGGATAATTTGGATAATTGGTTATGTTTAAAGGGTCTTTAATGATCTTTTGATGGTTTTAGGTGTTTTCCATTGTTGTGGAATGCTATTGATATAGTCCCGGCTATTGCTCCGGTGAATCTTTCCGTTTATGAATTTTGTTGGTTGAATATGTTGCTTTGAGTTGGGTTGTAACCAAGGTCCCTTGAATACCTTGGAAATGGATTTTGTTGGTTGGTTGAATATGTTGTTTTGAGTTGGGTTGTAACCAAGGTCCCTTGAATACCTTGGAATTGGATTTTATTGGCAGGGAGGATAGCCTAATTATAGCCTAGAGAGTAGGTACCACTCCACCTACCGCCGGCGATCGCGTTCTGTGATCTTTGTGCAGTTTTTGCTTTAATAGGTGGGTAACATAGACCCTCTTCCACTTGTATTTTATTTAACGACTTTCGAAATATGTTTTGATGGATTTTAAAATGTGTATGATGTTTGGAACTGCACTTTTACCAAGTTTTGGAATTATTACATATGAAATCGGGACCAAGCTATTTTATGTTAATCAATTGAAATGTTTGCAAATTCTTTTGATATGAAAGCATTTTATATCTGTTTTGGCTCATAGGTGACCTAGGTATATAATTTTGGATGTGTTTGGAAATGTTTGATTTGTGGAGAACCGGTTCTATAGTCATCCATGGGACGCCGTGGTGACTTCTGTGAATGTTATGAACTATTTGATACGGGGTCTTGTGTATAAGAGAACTTGTACCCGGTCAGACTAGTAGGTGTGGTAGATTACTAGATCTGGCTAGTACTGAAAGTCATACCTTCGAGCCTAAATGCAGATACTCATGCTATTTTATTATATTCCGGATTGAAACTGTACTTGGATTTGTTCGCTATGCTTTAGCATACTATGTTTTGAAATGATTGGATCTTTTTGGATATGTTTTGGACATGCCTGACGTTTAAATGGCATGATACATTTTAGAAACTACTTATGATTATGGTTTATTGACGTTTAAATGGCATGAGATATTTTAGAAACTGCTTCATGATTATGGTTTTCACAAATGTTATTATCTTTATGTTTTCTTTTTATCGAAATGCTTGGCCCCATTTGAAGAGCTTTTATGATATCCACTGAGCTAGTTATGCTCACCCCACGTGATTTATAATTTTTCAGATTAGGTGCTCTGTCACGCCCCAAAAACGGGATCGTAACACGCCGCGCTAATGGTACACCGGACCAAAGCGCAAGGCACAAACGAACAAAGCAACAAACTTAACCGCAATGTAATAGAACCATCAAACCATTACTTAACTATAAAACCGAATATTTCATTGTATTACACAAAAATACGAATTACAAAATTCCTTCTTAGTACAAAAGATGCTACAACAAAAACAAAGTTCATCAATACAAAACCTATCTAATACACTACCCATCTCCAAACAAAAGAGAAGCATGGTAGATTATCCGCAGAGTCCTACCAGTAATGTGGAATCTGGAGAAAATCTAAAAGCTGCTAACGCGGTGGAGAGTCCAAAACGAGCACCTAATCTGAAAAATTATAAGTCACGTGGGGTGAGCATAACTAGCTCAGTGGATATCATAAAAGCTCTTCAAATGGGGCCAAGCATTGGATCTTAAGAAAACATACGCTATGCTTTAGCGAAAACCATAGTCATGAAGCAGTGATATGGATCTCTATACAAGCTGTTTTATAAGATCAGGCATGTGTAAAACATAGTAAAAAAGATCCAATCATTTCAAAACATAGTATGCTAAAGCATAGCGTAGCCAAAAAGATCCAATCATTTTCAAAACATAGTATGCTAAAGCATAGCGTAGCCAAAAAGATCCAATCATTTCAAAACATAGTATGCTAAAGCATAGCGTAGCCAAAAAGATCCAATCATTTCAAAACATAGTATGCTAAAGCATAGCGTAGCCAAAAAGATCCAATCATTTCAAAACATAGTATGCTAAAGCATAGCGAACAAATCCAAGTACAGTTTTTGGCCAGAATATAATAAAATCTTATACACATCTTTTTGGTTCAAAGGTATGACCTACGGTACTAGTCGATCTAGTAATCTACTACACCTACTAGTCCGACCGGGAGGTCAAGTTATCCCATCACAAGACCCCGCAGTCAATTAGTTCATCACATTCACAGAAGTCACCATGGCGTCCCATGGATGACTATAGAACCGGTTCTCCACAAATCAAACATTTCCAAACACATCCAAAATTATATACCTAGGTCACCTATGAGCCAAAAACAGTCTTAAAATGCTTTCATATCAAAAGAGTTTGCAAACATATCATTTGATTAACATAAAATAGCTTGGACTTTGCCAGTCCCGATTTCATATGTAATAGTTCCAAAACTTGATAAAAGTGCAGTTCCAAACATCATACACATTTTAAAATCCATCCAAACATATTTCGAAAGTCGTTAAACAAAATACAAGTGGATAAGAGGGTCTATGTTAAGACCTGGACTCCAATAAACTGCTAATATGATCATTCAACCAGATCATGGCTGGCCACCTATGGCGTGGTACCTAAAACATTATAAGAAGACTCTTATAAGAGATGTAGAAGTTAAAGAACAACGGTGTTAGCGAAACGACGCGAAACGATAGAAAACGACACCAAAAGCTCTTTGGTCAAAAATGACCTTTTCACAATTTCTGACCAACTTCGACAAGCTAAAACCCCAGTCAAAACACTTAGTTAACCCCTCAAATTCGTATTACAGCTAGATTAGGAGATAATAAGCTCAGTTTTCCAGAAAAACCGAAAAATATTCAAGGGACCTTGGTTACAACCCAACTCAAAACAACATATTCAACCAACCAACAAAATCCATTTCCAAGGTATTCAAGGGACCTTGGTTACAACCCAACTCAAAACAACATATTCAACCAACAAAATCCATAAACGGAAAGATTCACCGGAGCAATAGCGGGTGGTTATGGGGTATGGATTCTTGATGTGTATATTGATACAGGCTCTAATGTTGTAATAGAGTTAGATGTAGTGCAACAACCTATGGTTGGAATTCCTCTTACTACCAAACTGAAATTTTTACCGATTAGCCACACGCATGATTCAAACATGCTTCCTATCCAACCCACTACCAAGGAAACACTTAAAACCATCAAAAGATCATTAAAGACCCTTTAAACATAACCAATTATCCAAATTATCCTAGTTGCGCCAAACTTCCGCTTACTTACAAAATGAAGGGAAATCAATTCCACTTGGTTTCAAGTCTCAATTCCTATCCAAACTAACCTTAAACCGTACTCTTAAAACATCATTATGTGCATAGACATAAGCATTCATAGCATAACATTCTAGGGCACATATGGAAGACAAAACCCTAACTCATAATCTTAAAATTTGTAATCTAACCATGGAAAGTTGTTAAAAATCAACCCCAATACACTTCCCAACCTCCAAAACACTAAAAAAAACCCATAACATACATAAATCAACACATATAAGGCTGGAAAGAGGGTTTTCTCAGCCATAAAGAATCCTACAAAACTTGAAATTAAAGCTTGGATCATAAAGCCCATAAGCCATAAATGCTAAAATACATAAAATCTTACCTTCCAAGTGATTCCTACTTGAAATCCAAGAAAATTTTTTTGGGAAAAATGGAGGAAGAGGAGTTCAGCTGCTGCTAGGAAGAAATGAGGAAGAAACAACAAGAAGAAGACTTAAAAAAACTTCCAAAGTTGACCCAAATAGTACCCAAGTTGACCAAATAGTCTCCAAGTTGACTAATTAACCCAAAAACTAATCTTTTGCTACTAAATTAACATTATAAATCTGTCTCAATACAACAAGTATACACATCTAGATGTGTATAAGAGACAGTTTAACACCCGTGACCCGCCGGAACCGAAATCGCGTAAACCGAAAAATTTGCCGAATTGAAAAACGAATAAGTTGAAGTACTTTATGACTAAAAATAATATGAAAAACATTTTAAACCAATTAAAATCAAAGAAAAAGGCTATTAAAATACTGGGTTTCACATGCTCGTTTTGGACTCTTCACTGCGTTAGCAGCTTTGAGATTGTACACATCTAGATTACTGGTAGGACTCTGCGGATAATCTTCCAAGCTTCTCTTTTGTTTGGAGAGGGGTAGTATATTAGATAGGTTTTGTGTTGATGAACTTTGTTTTTGTTGTAGCATCTTTTGTACTAAGAAGGAATTTTGTAATTCGTATTTTTGTGTAAAAAATGAACTTATTCGGTTTTATAGTTAAGAAATCATTTGATGGTTCTATTAAATTAGCGGTTAAGTTTGTTGCTCTGTTCGTTTGTGCCTTGCGCTTTGGACCGGTGTGCCATTAGCGCGGCGTGTTACGGTCCCATTTTTGGGGCGTGACAGCTGAACCATCAACATTCAGTTTAAACATACCTAAAGAAGGCGAATGCCAAGCAATGGAAATGAGCTGTGGCCTTCGAATTCCCAAATTTGCAGTTGGCAGGGCACATTGCACCTGAAATGGCTTAATTAAACTAGCATCCATTATACCAGCCATGATCTGGTTAATGACAAGCATATTAGAAGGCAAGGAGTCACCATTTAAATACTTGGGACAGACAGTCCACAGATTCCAGCAAATTAGGACAGGAATCAAGCCAAAAAGCTCATCCTCCTTCTTTGTTTTAGCGTCAATGCACCAATTATAAAGCCAATACATTAAAGGGTCATTATCGAATGGCAAAATATTGAGCTTGACACTCCAAAACTCCCAAACTGAGGCTGCAAAAGGGCAAGTGGAAAACCAATGATCCAGACATCTCATTAGATTGTCGCAAGCTAGACATTTGGAAGGGCCATGAAAACCAACTTTGTAAGAACATTAGGAAAGGGAAGAAACTCGTTAAGTAGCTTCCACATGAAAACTGACATTATTATGGGAATTCTTGCACTCCAAATTTGCTTCCTAGATAAGGTACTATTCTAACACCGTTGTTTTTTTCGATAAGCATCCTTGGTGGTGAAGCAACCTGAGGCCATAGATTTCCAATCACCTTGTCATCCTCCTCAGTCAAAAATCGCGTCAAAGACAAAACTTTTTGGTTTGGTTCAGCCAAAACATGAGAATGAAGAAAGCTTTGGTCCCAACCATGTTCATTTGAATAAACATCTTTAATGCGAGGATTCTCCACCAACTCAGAGCACCCTTCTTCCAAAAATGACCCATCTCTTGTCCAATTAGAAAGCCAAAATGAAGAATCACCATTGTATGTTAATGTTTATGTGGATTCATGAAAGATATCTACCACATTTTGCATGCTTTCTCCAAACCGGCGAAACATGACATACATAGCTATTACCATATCTTTGCTGCAAGATAGACCATAGTGATTTGGAATTAACATAATTCCACATTAATTTCAGTGAAAATGTCTTGACAATGTCTTCTAGACTGCATTTTCCAAGCCTATTCTCGTGGTCTGGAAAACAAATGTTCTTCCAATTCATCCAATGTCGCTTAGAACCAAACCCCAATTCTCCCTGAAAGAAAGAACTCCTTTTAGGGCATCCTGAACAGCTAGGACGTGTATAAGAATAGATGTAATAACATTTTTAATGAGGATTAGCCATCCACCAGGAGAAAGGATCTTCTGCTTCCAATTGGCTAGCTTGCTACAAATTTTCTCCACTAAATATTGAAAATGTTGAGCCAAGTTTCGTCCTTTATGAAAAAGTAGCCAAGGTAATGTAGAGGAAACTTCGTGTGCCCAATACCTAATAGCCTCTCCAGTAAGCCTAACTATCTTGAGCCCACTTATTTGGACATTACAAGACGAACAATGAGCTTTTGTTTAAATTTATCCATTGCCCAGTCCCTTGCTCATAGATATGCAAAAATTCCCTAAACATCCTAATGGACTTTGCATCTCCTCTTGAGAAAATAATTATGTCATCCGCAAAGGAAAGATGGGAAACCACCATACCTTATCTCAGAAGTGCAAAAGGAGTGATCTTCTGCATATTGATCAAATTATTCAAGCCCCTAGAAAGAACTTTTGAGCAGAAAATGAACAACAATGGAGATAAGAAATCACCCTGTTTAGTATCCTTAGAAGCTTTAAAAAAACCAATTGGTTCACCATATCAACAATGAAAACCAACTACTTCTCAAGTTTTTCAAAATCAAGTTGCAAAAGGCAGAGTGAAAACCAAATTTGAGTAACAATTTCTCTAGAAAGCCCTAGGAAACCCGATCAAATGCTTTCATCATATCCAATTTGAGGATAATATTATTGCCTCATGTCTTCCTATCAAGCGAATGCACCATTTCCTGAGGGCCAGAAGAATGTTATCTGCCATGATGTGCCCCTTAACAAAACCCGCCTGTTCTGGTGAAATGATTTGAGAAAGCAAAACCAATAGCCGATTTGCCAAAATTTTTGCACAAATTTTATTTACAAAGTTACACAGTGATATTGGCTGGAAGTCCATAAAAGTGCCTGGGTTATCTTTCTTGGGAATTAAGACTATCAAAGTACTAGCTATAGCTCTGAGAATGGGAATACCATGCAAGAATTCCTAGACTGCCCGCAGAAGATCGTTCGAAATAATATCCTAGTGTGTTGTAAAGAATGTCCCTGAGAAACCGTTTGGGCCTGGAGCACTCTCCTTGTCCATTTGGAAAATCACCTGCCGAACCTCTTCCATGGAAGCTGCTTTAATCAGGTCAACATTATGAGCCTTCGAGATGAGAGAAGGAATATTTTGCAGTAGCATTTTTGTTGCCTGGCAATCAATCTCCTCACCGGTGTAGTGAATGAAAGAAACCAACCCCTTCGGACTTTATGTGCTCCTTTAGAGCTGACAGCCATGCTTCATCTACTTTCTTAATTCTTTTGATTGACAAATTTGCCCACTTGTCTAATAGAGAAGCATGAAAAATTTAGAATTAGAATCACCTTCACGCAACCATTTGGCACGAATATTTTGCCAGAAAAATATTTCTTCATTCTTCGACTAAGATAAGAGTTTGGCCTAAGCAGCATGTAATTTTTTCCTTGCCCCCCTCGGTCTGCATGGTCTCCTAATGCCTTTCTTTTAAATCAACCTCTTCCTCTACCAAGCGAATCACATCAATATGTTCCCGAACACATTTTTGGTCCAATACCTTTGGCACGCCTTAAGCTGACAAAGCTTCAAACTGAAAGAAAGCATGCCTGACACATAGGTAGTTGACACTAGCTGTGTTTAACAGTGGATAAGAAGGATTGGTGACACTCCCACATATGTTGGAACCTAAAAGCTCTTGGACCCCCCTCTTGAGAAGCATTTAAAGACCATAACAATGGAGAATGGTAACTGGATATTGATGAGGTATGATTAAGATGGGTAATCATAAAATCTGGAAATAGGGATTGTCAAGCTTGATTAATAATGTAGCTATCATAGGCTCCCAAAAATTAACCGAATTCTTCTTATAAAATGTAGTAGTGGTGAGTCCAAATCGTCCCACAGAGAACAAGATTATTCTTGTGCTCAAAATACAAAGGGGGTGGGAGTTCTTGAATACTTGTAAACTAAAAACTAGCATAAGAAATTAAAATTGAAGAAAATTCAATTAAAGTTGAATCTTGGTTCTAGTCATATCTACCATGGAAATTTTATCAATTGATCATCGACACCAAATGGTAATTCAATTCTCATACCAAGCACTATTTGAAGAATTAACCCGAATTTCAACTCAAAGTTGATTCTTATTTCTTTTCTAAGGTAACATGCGATCCAATTAACCCTACTATTAAATAAACGAGACACAAGGCAATGATTACAAATAGAAGCATTAAAATCAATAAGATCAATTAGGCTAATGATGTCTGCAAGAGATTAAACATAAACACACGCAACTATGTTAACTAGTTGATTATTTTCCCTAAATTCAATAATGCTAATCGAACAATGACTAAACTTAGTTACTTCACATATTGAATTGAATACACATGGTTAAAAACAATCTAGCTGTAGATTAATTCCCATAACTCACTATTTTGCACAATAACAAATTAAAAAGAACAATTATAAAATTATTGCAAAAAAAAAATAATCAATACTTGGATATAAAAACGAATAAATTTAACTATAGAGGTCTCACAATTTAATAGGACCAACCATGGCTTCCATTCCCTTAACCAAGAAGAGGGTTTTAGGCACTAAGTACCATGGAAGAAGACACAAAAATGACTGGTAGAAATGCTATCGTAGGCACCCAAAATTAACAACTCTTAATAAAAATGTAGTAGCGGTGAGTCAAGTTCGTCCCACAGAGAACGGAGTTTATTCTTATGTTCAAATGAAAAGGGGGGTTTTCTTGAATGCTTTTGAACTAAAAATTGAAAAATAGTAAAATAACTAAAGAGAATTCGATGAAAGGAAATTCTTGGTTTCGGTCATATCCACCATGACAATTTCACTAGTCGATCCTTGACACACAAGATAGTTCAATTTCCATATCAAGCACTAATTGAAGAATTAGCCCGAATTTCAATTCAAAGTTGATTCTTGTTTCTTTCTAAAGTTGGTTAATTTTAACACGTGATCCAAATAACCCTAACTATTAATTTAACCTAGACATGCGCAAAGATTAATTAATAGAAGTATTAATATCAACAAGAACAATTAGGCTAATTAAACATAAACACACGCGGTTATGGCAATTAGTTGATTATTTCCCCTAAATTCAATAATACTAATCGAGTAATTATCAAACTTAGTTGCTTCAGAGATTGAATTAAACACACGCGGTTAAAACAATATAGCAGTAGATTAATTCTAATAACTTAATTATTCTGTAGCAATAACAAGGTATAAAGAACAAATCATAAAATTAATTGCAGAAACAAATAATCAATACTTGACATAAAATTGAATAAATTCAAGCACAAGAAATCTCACAACAAAGTAGAATTGACCATGGCTTCAAATTTCTTGACCAGGAAAAGGGTTTAGGTACTAAGAGTCATGACAGAAACCCAAAAATACGCAATACTGCTATTTCGGGTACATATGCGTTGCCTATTTTGGACGCATGTGCGCTCTAGGCAGAGATGGAAATTCCTTCTCTGTTCACAGCGCACATGCGTTGCATCTCCCTGGCGCATGTCCGCTGGACAATCACTTTTGATTTCAATTTTGACCCTGATACAGATAGAATTTGGCAAAACTCAAAGCATAAAAGTTGTAGCCCTATACTCAGTGTTCCAAAACATCTTGAATCACCTCAATTGGAGATTAGATAAGAAAGTTATGCTGAATCTACCAAACTATGTTAGAATCGCTCCTCGCAGGTACACATTTTATAACTTTGCAATTTTGAACAAGATACCGATAGAATCCTGGAAAACACACCATTTCTGTTCAAAACATAAAGGTTGTAGAAATCTGCACTAGCTTTCCAAATTATCCAAAATCATCTAAATTGAAGTTTGGAATTGAAAGGTATGCTTCAAATACAAAACAACATCCAAAATGGCTTCATACTCATGCATGTTCCGCCCTTAGCATTTTCTTTCATCTTTTTCATCTCTTTTTCACTTTAACCCTACAAAAACTAAGAACAACCAAATTAAACTCAATAATAACTCAAATCTTGCTTACAACACATAAAAATGAGGTAATTGACACAATAAATATAGCACAATTATGACTTACCAAATTACCCGACACTTAGCTTTGATCATTCTTGATCAAATATAAAATTAAAACAATTAAGCTTAACACATTGCACTCAACATATTTCTTCAAACATCCACATAACTAATCAATAATCAATCCACCAATCTGAGTAGTCCAAGAACTCAAAGAGCTCAAATGCCAATAAAAACCAAAACAAGAAAATCCTGTGTATGTGTGTATAGACATGACGTTCAAAAATCTAAATTTGAAAATATCTAGATTAAATTACGAAGACCCTCAAAATTTTTTCTAAACACCCAATAGCTCACTCTTCTTACACCTCTCCACTAATCTAGACAATCGATTCAATTCAAATTTAGGTAGGACTTTTAGCTCGAACTATAAGTTTGGATATTTATTAGCCAAAGAAGGGAGAAGATAAAACAAATAAGAACAAGACCTTTATAATAATGGCGGCCACACATTAAAATAAAATTCTCTTCACATGAGAAATATCATACATCCACAACCCCACACTTGAGTAACAAACACCCATGAAAAATTTGAAACCAAACATGCCAACCTGTCTCAGACATCACGTCATCTTTTTATTTTTTATGTCCGCTCACAGTACGGGTACCAATGGTAGGCACTACCCGCCACATATAAACACGCAGGTACAAGTCATGGGCACTACCTGCAACTACAAAAACTTCTATATTCATTTTTTTTTCACAATTTCTTTTTTCAATACCAGATATAAGATGTTTTGCTACAAAAATGTACATCACTTACTTCTCACAAACTTCTACCCTTATATCCCCTTAACATATAATGTGCACCATAAAGCTCTTATAGGGAATAATTTAGGATAAAACAATTAAAAGAAACATTAAGCTCAATAAGGGTAGGTGATTAAGTTGATGTGAAAGAAGGAGAATGATATTTCTCTTCACAAGAATAAGGCTCAAATAAGGTGTTTAGCAAAAATCGTTAAAATTTGGCTAGAATGGCTCAACAAACAAAAAAGGCACTACCCTCATATTTAAACTAAATCGGGTTGTCTAAGAATTAGTTCAAAAATGTAATGAAGTAAGTTTTTGGGATGCGACATAATTGAGTCTACATAAATTTCTCTAAATATCCCAAATCAACAATTCATGTATGGCTTAGTGCTAAAAAATCTTGAAAATTATGAATGGAAAATACTAACACCGACTACTCATTCATGCATGGTTCAATTAAAGATTTATTTTGCAGAAAAATGGGACTCCAAATACGTTAAGCAAAAATTTTCAAAAATTTCAACAAGCTCTTCGATCAAAGGAAAAATAAAAATATTGCAGAAAAATTGAGCAAAATATACCAAACAACTTAAAAATCCAAATAACTCTCCCACCCCACACTTAAAAAGAAGCATTGTCCTCATTGCAAAAATAAAAGCATAAAATGGGAAAAGAAAAACTTCTCTGGATTTAATTCGTGTTTGTAGCAGTATCCACTATAAATATCCTCTTGTCGTGAATGAAAGCTAGAGTAACACTAAACAAATCAGAACAAAACAAATAATTCCCTTGAGACAATAAGAAAAACAAGAATATTGTAGAAAAGTATCCTACAATAATCAGCAAAAAATTGACTCCCTTAAGGGAATACACGACCAAAAGAAACGAAAATACCATGACGAAAATAAAACTTAGCTAAAAGAGAACTACTAAAATTTCTAATAAAATAGCAACGAAAATTTTCTAGGAAATCAACTGCCACAAATAAAAGCGATACCGAAAATGACCCAAAACATAAGGCATGAAAAACTCAAGGAGCATGTGGCCCCAAATCCTGTAGAAAAGGAGGAAAAAGTGAAAATGTCAATGGGTCTTCTCATCGTTCTATTTTAAAGGACCATTTTATCAGTTTAACTTATCAATTAAATCGTTCTTGCACTAACAACATAGTAAAACTAAGCTAACCTTTAAAACTAAAATAAACAAATATTAAATTACAAAAATTAATTAATGGAACAAAATTAAAATGGACATGGATTTCCTCCCATGCATAGCCTTTGTTTACTATCATTGGCTCGACTTGATCCTTACAAAACAAGTTACTCCCATGTTGAGGAGTCCAAGGATCTTCTGTTTCACTATTTTCACAAATGATGGATTCAATTTCCTTTGTTCTTTTTGAACCCGATCAAGTTGCTCTTCTTGCGAGTTGCTAAGTTGATTTGAGATTATCACCCTCTCCTTATCCTTCAAACATTTATATTTAAGGTGACCAGGAAGGCGATTGTAAACCAGAATTGTTCCCTGCACAATAGATAACTTCAATTTCTTGTTAGAAAGTGGTAAAGCATTAGGACTTCCATTACTTCTTTGCTGCAACAAGTCCTTATTCTTTTCCTTGAGATGTTCTTCACGGTTAGTGTCCACCTTCTGATTATTGGTATATCCATGAATTTCTTGTATTGGAGGCTTACACACATCAATTACAGAAACATTTTTTGTATGGTTAGATGGTTCAACATCATCATAAATGCAAAACTTAACACTTGTGTCACCAAATTCCATACTAAGAGTGCCATTAAGAACATCTATCGTGGTTTGGGATGTGGCTAAAATGGTCTTCCTAACAAAATAGGAGCATTAGAATCACCTTGTTCCATTTCTAGAACATAAAATTCAACAGGAAAAACTAGACTTCCCACTTGAACTAAGATATCCTCTACAATTCCGTTAGGATAGGCTAAAGATCTGTCAGCCAACTGAATTACAACACCAGTTTTTACTCAATGGTCCAATTTTGAATGCATCATAGACAGAATATGGCATTACGTTAATAGATGCACCTAAATCCAGCATGTCTTTTTCAAAGTGTGTATTTCCTATCTTACAAGGAATAGGAACATACCTGGGTCCTTACGCTTTTTCGGTAGGGATTTTTGAATAATAGATGATACATTCCTCCCAACCTCAACCTTTCTAACTTTCTTCTCTTTTTGCTTTCGTTTGTGGGTACACAATTCCTTCAAAACTTAGCATAGTGAGGTATTTGTTTAATAGCATCCAATAAAAAGAATATTTACCTTGCACTTACGAAACGTATCATACAACTCTCTATCGGGATCCTCCTTTGAAAACTCTTTCAATGCTTCGGGAAATGGGGGTTCAGGCTTATATTCTGGCCATACAGGAACATCTTTGTCTTCACTACCACTTCTTCTCTTCTCGCTTGGGATAACCTCTTTTCAGCTTTGGTCTCCTTCTCCTCGGCCTTAACACGTTCAGGAACTATTCACAGTTGCGTTGCACTTCAACCTCTTTGCCACTCCTCAACATAATTGCACTCACGTTCTCCTTAGGGTTGATGATTGTTTGAGACGGTAACTTTTCAAAATTCTGCAATTCCAACCAGCTAATCGCGGTTGCCACTTGTTTCATTTGGTGTTGCAACTGCTGAATACTGGCCTTGGTATCCTGTTGGAATTGCATTGTATTAGCAGTTAAAGCATTCAACATTTCCTCTAAAGACTTATCGGACTAATTATTCATATTATTAGCTTGTTGTCTTTGGGCAAATGGGGGCCTGTATGGTTGAAAATTCTACCGATTTTATTGTGCTTGAGGTTGTGCTAGATTCCCATATCTCAAATTAGGATGATCCCTCAATCCAGGATTATACGTGTTAGAATAGGAATCATAATTTGGTCGTGGTTGACCTAGAAATCCTCCCGCTACATTTACTTGCTCTTGGGATTCCTCTTTTAATATGGGACACATATCTGTTGAGTGCCCCTTATTTGACTGCAAATGCTGTAGGGTTGTGTCGCCTGTGCCGTTCCTGAAGCCAATTGTTGTACCAAAGAAATCAGACTAGCCATTTCTTGTTCTAAAGATGAAACATTTACCTCGTTGACACGTTTGAGAGGTTGATCACGTTGTGTCCTGAACTTTTGAGAATGCACAGCCATATTCGATATAAGCTCACGAGCAGCGTCTATGGTCAAATTGTCTAACGCCCTCCACTTGCGGGGTTGACCATATTCCTTTCATTTGGCAACAAACCTTAATAAGAATATTGAATTAATAAGGAGTCACTTATCTGATGATGTAGACAGCTTGCACATAATTTCTTGAAGCGCTCCCAATACTCATACAAAGACTCATCATTAAACTGCCTTATGCCACAAATTTCCTTTCGAATATTTGCAGTTCGAGAGTATGGCAAGTATTTAGTCAAGAATAGTCTATTCATCTGTTCCCAAGTTGTAATACTGTCCGAAGGTAAATTGAACAGCCAATCCTTTGTTCCTCATCCTTGAGCGAGAAGGGAAATGCTTTTAATTTAATATGCTCATTTGATACTCCAGTGGGTCTCATACTTGTGTAAACTACATGGAACTCCTTAAGATGCTTATTTGGATCTTCACCTGGCAATCCATGAAAAGAAGGTAATAGATGGATTAGTCCAGATTTTAATTCAAATGTGACATTTGCATCTAATTCAGGATATGTAATGCATAAAGGTTGTTGGTTTAAAGTGGGCCCTGCTAATTCTCTCAAAGTTCTTTGCACCATATTCATCTCTTCTTGTTGTTCTTTATCACCTAGAAAGATAAAATTAAACAACTATTCTTCCCCTAACTGTCTCTCTCTTAATTCTTTTCCCAATTTGCGCAACGTTTTCTAGATTTTCGGATCAAATTGAAATTCAACATGTCCAATAGATCGCGTCACTGGCATACACAATTAGCGAAAGAATAATAACAAAAGAAAAGAAAAGAAAATTGAAATAAGTAGCACAAAAATAATTACTCAAACCGTTCCTCGGCAACGGCGCCAAAATTTTGGCAGAAATACTGTTGCAGGCACGCAAAATTGACAACTCTAAATAAAAATATGGTGTGAGTCAAGTTTGTCCCACAGAGAATGAAGTTTATTCTTGTGCTAAATGAAAAGAGGGCTTTTCTTGAATGCTTTCGAAATAAAAATTAAAACAGTATAATAACTAAAGAGAATTCGATGTAAGGAATTTCTTGGTTTCGGTCATATCTACCCGGACAATTTCACTAGTTGATCCTTGACACACAAGGTAATTAAATTTCCATATCAAGCACTAATTGAAGAATTAATCCGAATTCCAATTCAAAGTTGATTCTTGTTTCTTTCTAAAGTTGGTTAATTTTCAACACGCAATCCAAATAACCTTAACTATTAATTTAACCCAGACACACGCCAAAGAGTAATTAATAGAAGCATTAAAATCAACAAGAACAATTAGGCTAATTAAACATAAACACATGCGGTTATGGCAATTAGTTCTGATTACTTTCCCTAAATTCAATAATACTAATCCAGTAATTATCAAACTTAGTTGCTTCACAGATTGAATTAAACACACGAGGTTAAAACAATCTAGCAGTAGATTAATTCTAATAACTTAATTATTCTGCAGCAATAACAAGCCAAAAAGAACTGTCATAAAATTAATTGCAGAAAAATAATGAATACTTGACATAAAATTGAATAAATTCAAGCCCAAGAAGTCTCACAACATTGTAGAATTGACCATGGCTTCAAATCCATCGACCAAGAAAAGGGTTTTGGCACTAAGTGCCATAAAAGAATAAAGAAGAATTTTCTCTGCTAAAAACCCTAGATAAAACTAGAAAATAAAGTGTCGATACTTTTCTTTCACCCTAAATGGGGTATTTTTAACGAGTACTTAGGGTTACAATTAAGGTCTACGGATAAGAACGTGAAATTGGCTAAAAAAGAGTCCAACTGGGGGAAACCCAAAAATACACAATATTGTTGTTTCAGGTGCCTGTAGNACATGCATTGCCTATTTTTGGTGCATGTGCACCCTAGGCAGAGCTGCAAATTCCTCCTCTAGTCATAGTGCACATGTGCTGCCCTCCCCAGCGCATGTGTGCTAGACCATCACTTTCGATTTTAGTTTTGACCCAAATGTAGACCAAATTTGGCAAAACTTAAAACATGAATGTTGTAGTTATGTGTCTCAGCTTTCCAAAAAATCTTGAATCACCTCAATTAGAGCTCAGATATGAAAGTTATCCTGAATCTACCAAAGTATGTCAGAATCGCTTCTCACAGGTACACATTTTCCAACTTTGTAATTTTAAACAAGATTCCTATGTAATCTTGGAAAACTCAAAACGTAAAAGTTGTAGAATCCTACTCTATATTTCCAAATCGATAATCATCTCAATCGAAGCTTGGACTCGAAAGTTATGCTTGAAATACGTAACAGCATCCAAAATGGCTTTGTACTCATGCATGTTCCGCCCTTAGCATTTTCTCTTATCTTTTCCATTGCGCTTTTTCAGCCCTTTTTCACTTTAACCGTACAAAAACAAAGAAAAACCAAATTAAGCTCAATAATAACTCAAATCTTGCTTAGAACACATAAAAACGTGGTAATTGACACATAAAATATAGCTCAATTATGAACTTACCAATGACTATTGAAATACTAATGATAAAACTAAGAAAAACAAATTCTCTCACTAATCATGGCTTATAAGGGGGTATTTGTAGTGAATACTAGGGTTAAAATCCTTGTCTACGGATAAGAATGTGAAGTCAGCTGAAAAAAAGTCCAACCGGATGAAGAAATCTGTCAAAAAATAAAAAAAATTACATAACCCTTCTGTGCTGCACACTCCTTGACCTTCACGCATGTGTGCGCTCAATGATTTTGAAATTATGCTCTTTGGAAACAGCGCACGTGCGTGGGTTAACCCTCATGCATATGCACGTTGCCCTAATCCTGCATTTCACCTTCAGCTTCGATTATTACCTTGATGCTCTTGGAATTTGGAAAAAGTGTAAAGACGAAAGTTGTAGCTCTTTCTCTTGGCTTTCCATCACGTCTTGAATCAAATCAATTTGAGCTCCATACTCGTGCACATTTCGTCCTTGGAATTTTATTTCATCTTTTCCATCTTTTTCAACCATTTTTCACTACAACTATGTAAAAACTAAAGACAACCAAATTAAGCTCAATAACAACTTAAATCTTGCTTACAACACATAAAAATGTGGTAAATGACATATAGAAATCTAGAACAATTATGAACTTATCAATTAACAAGAACTCGATCTAGATGCTTCCAAGTTAGTTTTCCCAACCTTACACCTAACCAAGTGAAATTGTTTCCTGAGTACGGGAGATTTTTTAAACCACAATTACTTACCATATTCGAAAAATTAACCATGGCTTGTGTAATTAGTTTAGCTCTTCCTGCGTGTTCCGAAAGTGATTCCATAACATTAAAATCCCCTTCGATTGCCCATGGTAGAGACTAATTAGTACCAATCCCCTCTAACGAGTGTGTCTAGAGTGATCAGCGTGCCACAGGGGTACTCTTAGCATAAACAAACGTTATCTTCAGGGATTGAGTCCAATCATCATGATTTATCCCAAGGTGTAGGAATTGGCCCAAGTTATACAATACACGAAGATGGAAAGGCTTCCTCCACAGCACCCAAATTTCATTAGACACATTACTTAAAGAAAATTGAAAATGCGAACAGGAACATAAATCCTCTAGCTTACGAACATCTACCAAAGGTTCAAGAAGTACTACTAGGGAAATATTGTGTGTAGTTATCAATTTTTTTAGACGCCGTATAGATGATTTCATACAAGCCCAATGTACATTCCACAGTAACGCATTAATCATTGATAAATAAAGTAGATGTCTCCTTGAAGTCATGTGCTGCATGCCTTGTTAATATGGTTCGAGAAACTAGATATGTCTTCTTTTTGCCCCGAGCTTTTCGAATTCCACTGAGACCTTGAGATGTGGAGATGACTTCCAAAGATTCTTGAGACTTTCGCATTCAGCGTATTCAAGAAACTCTTGAGTTTTCTCAATAGGCAATGTCCAGGACATGGGACCTTGGAAATCTCATCAAGGTCCGACAAAGAATCAAGCACCTCGTCTTCAAAAATCACCTTTTTCTTTTTGCTTCAGAATTTGACATGATGATCATCCCTCAATTCCATAGACATTCGATTTATCTTAGCAATATGCCTTTCTGCCTCTACATCCTTTTACAAAGGCACTACCTGTACTACAATGGGTTCTTGAGATTCAACAGTCTGTTCTTGATGTTTCAACTCTGCATGAACAGTGGCGATAGTGTCTGTGCAAAGCATGTTTGTGTCTATCATCTCCTTCATAACACCAATAGCAACAACAGTAGCTTGCTTCTCTTTAACCAAATCTGTAGTGGGAATTTGAGCTTTTTCGAGCAAGGATAACCTCAAGGAGCCTGCAACCTCCGTTTGAACAATTTTTGGTTTCCAGACTTTGTTCATTACAGATTTGTCGTGAAATTTCCTTCATATTTCATATTTCAAATCTAGACCTTCTGGATTTTGGGGCTGATTCAGCCGACACACGTCTATAGAATGTCCAACGTTGCAGTAATTTGAGCAATAGGACGGAAGATCCTCAGACAGAATTGGCTTCCAAAAACCACCATCGTCCATACCAATATAAATCATAGACGGCAGCGGCTTGGTAAGATCACATTCTATGCAAACCCGAGCCATATTTGGCCGATTGAGAGTAGCCGTGGATGTAACAATTTTAAGCAGATTTCTAGTTAGTTGGACGATAAAAAATAAAATGATCTTGTCAAAATATACCACGGGAAGATCAACCAGTGAAATACAAATTGGAACCACAGGAGATTTGATGTTAGGTCGGTCCAAAGTCCATTTCGGGATTCTGAATCCATGCCCTAATATTGTCCAGAAACCTTTGCTCCAACAATGCAAAAATTCCTTTTCCAAATCAAGTGGATCAAAATATGGAGAAAATCAAGAAACTCTAGTTTTAAGCCTCCTTTAAAATCAATGCTTTGTGAAATTCCTTACGTAAACTTTCCATCGATGGCTTTCTTTTAAGAACTTACCGATTAAAACGAATTTGAAAGGTCTAGACAATCGATGAATGTCCACCGCCAAAAAAAACACTACCTTTTCACCATTGTGCTACGATTTCTCCTTCAAGGCAATAGGCTGATGCTTAGTGGCGACTACATCTGCAAAGAACGGTTGAGTGAGGAACTGAAGGACAGCCAAGAATGGCCAAATTCAAAATATCGAGCTCTTAGAGAGAGAAAACTAGATAGAAGGCAAAGAATCTTCTCTTTATATACATATCTATTTCCACATATCACAAAAGTTAAGTAACACAAAAACACTAAAAACAAAAAATCTTTTTGTTTAACCCTCTTTAATACTTCAACCAAAGAGGGTATAGAAATCATAAAGGCTGTCATTCGGTAGCTAGGAAGTTGTTTCAACATTCAGATCCTCAAGAATGAAGCTCTCTACTACTACTACGACACATAAACAAAAAATCCCTCTTTTTGAATTTTTAGAAAATTTTCTTTATTTTTAAATTTTCAAAACATGAACTAACCCTAAAACACATAAAACATATCAACACATAAATATAACTAAACATAACACTAGTGAACAACTTATAACATACTTGGACAACCAAAAAGCTCTAATAAATGAGGAATAAAATCCATACAAGTGAATATGAAAAAAATTGAATGCACAAATTTCAACTTAAAAAATCTAGTTTCACTTCTAATCATGGAACTTATCAACAATCACTCTAAACATTACTAAGAAAATGAGCAAGTTTTAGTGGCTCATATAAATGCAAGCTTTAATAAAGTACATGAGTCCTCGAAATTAATTTTCCTTTACCAACCAATACGGCTATGCTAAGTAGGGATCATTGGGATTTCACGATATTCAAACAATTGAAAAACAAAACAAACATAGGTGTAATATGGTTTCAAACAATACAAAGGTCATTTATGTGCCCAATTCATGCCCCGAACTTACCTCAGAGTTGTAACAGTAATTAGCCCAAAAGACTACTCAACAACTAAGACTAATCCAAATCTATAACAAGCATTCATATAATATTCTCATGAAACTATTCAACTAGCAAAGATAATATAAAAAAACTAGGAGTTCCATAACCAAATAGAAAAACAAGTTCAAGTTCAATTGAGAATTCTATGACAAGCAAAATTCATCAAGTAAGCACATAATCCATCTCTTTGCTTGCAAATAAGGGTTCTTAGCAAAATTAAGGTTTTTGTTAAATTATTGATTTTTAGTTAAGTGTTCTCCATTTCTTGCATTAAGTTCTAGATAATTTTTAGCGGGCTTTCTTTATTTTAACCAAAAATCCAAAAATATTTTGATTTTAAGTTTAACACTTTCAATTTCTAGTTTAGAATTGGTAATTTCTAGCTTTGAAATGTCTTTTTATAGTGTTTTTATTGGGTTAATTTACTTGCTCTTTAATTTTAGTTCTATTTCAATTAGTTTAGGTTACAATTAAATGTCTTTCTTTACTTGCTTTTACTAGAATAGATAAAGTAGTTTCTCAATTTCATAATTATTTAGTTCATTTACTTGCTTTAGTAGATAATCTAACTTAAAATTAGGTTGTAATTGCTTGCAATGAATTATGATTTTGAGTAGAGTAATTTCACCATCCATTGTTTGATCTTGCTTGACTATACAAATACCCGTAAAACTTAGTAATTTCCTTTCAACAATCCTTGTGGGAGCGATACCCACTCATCCTATACTACTACCAACTCCGTAAACTTGAGGAAGTGAGGTAGAGTGTAGTGATTTTGTGCGGTTTCTTATTACTTGTTTGCTTTAAATTGAACTCTACCTTAGTACTAGACAAGTTTTTGGCGCCGTTGCCGGAGATTGTCCTTGGTTTTTGGCAATATGAAGTGCTATACATGTCATGTAGATTAAGCACTTTAGTTTAATTTAGTTGTTAATTTTGTGTATTTTTATGTTTGTTGGATATCTTGTGGAATTGACTGAGACCAAAAACTGGAATTTCAATTGACTATTTGCCTTGGTTGTGTTGTAGTGCACAGAACAAGGTGATTAAGGGCCATCCATTTGCTTAGAAAAGGAAAGGGAAAGAGAGCTAAGGGAATTCTAGAGGTTTAGAAGAGTACAACAAAAACAAGAAAGGATTGAAATGGCAAATGCTAATGGTCATCAAAGGAATTTGAACATGGAAAATGAAGAAGAAGTGGTTGTCGGAAATAATGGGATAGGTGGTGGTTATGGGAATGGAAATGGCATGAATGGGAATGGAAGGCCATTAAGGGAATATGCGTTGCCAAATTTTGATGGAGTGAACTCGAGTACTCCATGGGTACCCGTGCAAGCCAACAACTTCGAAATTAAGCTCGCTTTGATCCAAATGCTCCAAGCTCATGCCTATGCACATCTCATGAATTTTGAAGAAGTTTTGGACACGTTCAAGTTTAATGGATTACATCCAGATTTTGTACGAATGAGGGTGTTTCCGTTATCTCTTCGGAAGAAGATAGGGCAAAGTCATGGTTACAATCCCACGCCCAAGTAACATTTACTACTTGGAATCAACTTGCTCAAGAGTTCTTGGCAAAGCATTTTGCTCCCGCAAGAACCACCAAATTGAGGAATGCAATCATCTCCTTTAAGCAAGGCGTTGGTGAAAGCTTGGGAGAAGTTTGGGAGCGATTCAAGGAGTTGCTAATGAAATGTTCTCATCACGCGATTCCTTTGTGGCTTCAAATCCAAAATTTTTATAATGATTTGACTCAAGAGACCAAATTCATAGTGGATGCTTCCGCCGATAGGTCCATCTCATACAAGACTCTAGAAGAAGCTCAAGAGTTGCTTAATAGGAGGGCATACAATCACTATTATCATGGACCGATGACCTCACCGGTAACTCAACACCAAGTCAATCAAGACATTGCCAATAGTGGATTGTTGAATTTAAACATGCAAGTTGCTCTTTTGGCACAACAAAGCATGTTGATGAGTGTGATGAATAACATCTACAATTCGAAGGCGTTGGAGAACTTGGGGAAACCAAGTAGTGTAAATGCCATGTCTTTTTCTCCAACCCAACCAAGCATGGTATGTGATTTTTGTGGAGGCGGTCATGCAAATGGACAATGTGAGATGCCGTATAGGTCCAATAAGCAACTCAATTATGTGTTTAATCAATCATCATTTCCTAGGAACCCATCCGGAACTTATGGGAACACATATAATTCTTCTTGGAGAAACCATCCTCATTTTTTATGGAGCAACTCCAACAATCAATCCAATCCTCCTTACCAACCAAATCCCCTACCTCAAAATGTCCAACACACTCAAGCCTCAAGTTCCTCTCCTAGACCTTATCAACCGCCACATCAAAGAAATTTTGAACCCAACTCGTATCAATCTTTTTCGAATCCTTCATTACAAAACCAACAACCAAGGCCTCAATTTCAATATGCCAACTCTCGCCAACCTATGTATTATGACCATTATGCTCTAAGAGAGAATGTGGGGGAAGATGAACAGTTGGAAAAGAGAAGCCGAGTTCTTGAGAAGAGAGTTGGATAGGAAAAATGAGGAACACAATAGAGATTATGAGAACTTGAAGGCATCTACAAGAAATTTAGAAATTCAATTAGGTCAATTGGAGAGATTGAATAATGAGAGGCCTTGACGGGTGCTTCCTAGTGATACCATTCCAAACCCCAAGGAACAATGCAAGGCCATCACCCGTAGGAGTGGTAAAGAGTTGGAAGAAAGGTTTGGGAGATATTCGTTGAAAAGTGAAGAAAAAGAAGGAGTTAAGGATGAAGAGAAGGAAAAAGAGGAATCGTCAAATGGGCAAGACAAAATGAGGAATGTGTCTACTATGCCCAACTCACAAAGCAATGAAGGCAAGGATCCGAAGCATCATGAGATGAAGCATGTTAATGTGCCATTTCTTCAAAGGCTAAGGGACGAAGAAAAGGGAAAGAAGTTCAAGAAGTTTCTTGAGATTTTTGAAAACCTTGAAATCAACATTCCATTCATGGAGGCACTTAAGAACATGCCCACTTTTGCAAAATTCATGAAACAAGTTCTTACTTCAAAAGGAAGTTGGATGGGGATGAAATCTTATGCTTAACGAAGAATTGTAGTGCATTCCTTACAAAGAGGTTACCACTGAAGCTCAAGGACCCCGGATCATTTTCTATACCTTGTGAGATTGGGGGTTTACAATTTGCAAGAGAATTGTGTGACTTGGGAGCTTCAATAACTCTCATGCCTTTTGCGGTGTTTAAGAAGTTAAATGGAGGACAATTGAAGCCAACAAGTATCTCATTGCAACTTGTAGACCGGAGCATAAAGTTCCCAAAGGGGATCGTTGAAGATGTGATTGTGAAAATTGACAAACTCTACCTTACGACCGATTTCATTGAGCTTGAAATGGAAGAGGATGAAGAGATGCCAATCATTCTTAGGAGACCTTTCCTTGCTACCAGCCGTGCACTTATTGATGTTCAACAAGGGAGGTTGGAATTCTGGATACATCCTCAATGATGAAATTGTTACATTTAATGTTTTCAGTTCATTAAGCTTCCTTCAATTTTTGAAGATGTCATGAATATAAATGTAGTAGATGATCTAATTGATGATTGTTGTAGGAATGCAATGGAAAATTTCTCAATGGGGGAAGAGGTCTTAGAGTCAAATGCTCTAAATCAAGATGATGAAGAATGGATAAAGAATTTGAATTAATTGGAGAATGATACCTTATTGCAAAAAGAGGATGAGGAGAATCAAGAAAAAGGTAAAGAGGGGTCTTCGACCAACGAACCCCCCAAAGTGGAGCTTAAACCTCTTCCTACTCACTTAATGTATGCATATCTTGGTGACAATGAGACATACCCGGTGATTGTGAATGCATCTTTGACAAGTGAGCAATTTGAAAGATTGATTGTGGTGCTTAAAATGCATAAAGATGCCATTGCTTGGTCCATTGATGACATTAAGGGAATTAGCCCTTCCATATGCGTGCATAAAATCTTGTTTAATGATCCTGGAAATAAACCGGTAAGGCAACCTCAAAGGAGATTGAATCCTATTTTAAAAGAGGTTGTGAGAAAAGAGGTTCTCAAACTTTAGAAAGCTGGTATTATTTACCCTATTAGCGATAGTGAGTGGGTTAGTCCTACTCAAGTCATTCCAAAGAAGGGTGGTATTGCTGTAATCATAAGTGAAACCAATGAGCTTTTCCACTCTGGATTGGTTACGGGATGGCAAATGTGCATTGATTTTTGAAAGTTAAATGAAGCCACCTGAAAGGATCATTTTCTTTTACCTTTTATTGATCAAATGCTTAAGAGGTTAGACAGTTTTGCATATTATTTGTTTCCTTGATGGTTTTTCCAGTTATCTCCAAATTCTCAGTTGTCCGGAAGACCAAGACAAAACAACTTTTACATGCCCATTAGATATCTTTTCATATAGGAAAATGCCCTTTGGGCTTTGCAATGCACCAAGCACATTTCAACGTTGTATGTTTGCCATTTTTCATGACATGTGCCTGTTGAAAAGAGCTTAGAGATCTTCATGGATCATTTTAGTGTATTTGGTGTCTCATTTGATGATTGTCTTGCAAATTTGTCCAATGTGTTGAAAAGGTGTGTAGAAACTAATTTGGTTCTCAATTGGGAAAAGTGTCATTTCATGGTGATGGAAGGAATTGTTTTGGGTCACAAAGTTTCATCAAAGGGGATAGAAGTTGATAGGGCAAAGGTGGAGGTGATTGAAAATTTGTCTTCTCCAATCAATGTTATGGGGGTAAGAAGTTTCTTAGGTCATGTGGGCTTTTATAGAAGATTCATTAGGAATTTTTCGCATATCACTAGACCTTTGTGCTTATTACTTCAAAAAGATTGTCTTTTTCATTTTGATGATTCTTGTTTGGAAGCATTCAATGAGTTAAAACATGCTCTTGTGATTGCACCGATATTGTAGCACCAAATTGGTCTCTTCCATTTGAGCTTATGTGTGATGCTAGTGACACTATGCAATAGGTGCTGTTTCACTATGTCAAAAGGTGAATAAGATGTTGCATGTCATCTACTATGCAAGTAGGACCTTAAATGCTGCTCAACTTAATTATTCTACAACAGAGAAGGAACTACTTGCTACAGTTTTTGCATTTGATAAGTTTTGATCATGCTTGTTTGGATCTAAGGTAATTGTTCATACCTATCACTCTACATTAAAATATTATTTTCTAAACAAGATGCCAAGCCACGTTTATTGAGATGGATACTTTTATTGCAAGAGTTTGATTGGGAGGTAATAGACAAGAAGGGTATGGAAAACATGGTAGCTGATCTTTTGTCAAGGATTGAAGCATCTAGACTTGTCAATTATGAAGAAAGGGCCATCAATGAAGAATCATCAATTGAGAAATTATTTGAGGTGAAGGAAGTGAGTCCATGGTATATGGACATTGTGAATTATCTTGTGGCAAGGATAGTACCAAAGATTTTAGATGTCAATGAGAAAAGGAAATTCTTCGCGGAGCTTAAACATTACAATTTTGGGAAGAGCCATATTTGTTTCGAAGGCGCAATGATAAGTCCTTAGGAGATGTATCCTGGAATGTGAAATTACTGATGTGTTGAGACATTGTCATTCGTCTCCGGTTGGTGGACATCAGGAAGCTCAACGAACAGCTTTCAAGGTTCTTCAAAGTGGTTTGTATTGGCCAACTATGTTCAAGGATTCCCGGGAATTTGTGCTCAAGTGTGATGAATGTCAAAGGCTGGGTAATATTTCGAGGAAAAATGAAATGCCCCTTCACGGCATTATTGAGTTGAAGGTATTTGATGCATGGGAAATTGATTTCATGGGACCATTCCCGGTCTCATATTCCAACAAGTACATTTCGGTTGCGGTGGACTATGTGTCAAAGTGGGTTGAAGGAATCGCTACCCCAACTAATGAAGCCAAAGTGGTCACTAAGTTTCTTCGAAAGAACATCTCCTCCGGGTTTGGAATACCTCGGGCTATCATTAGTGATGGGGGCTCTCACTTCAAAAATTATCACATTTTGAGGCCTTGATGACAAAGTATGGTGTTAACACAAGGTTGCTTTAGCCTAAACATTGGGTCAAGTTGAAGTTTCAAACTGAGAATTGAAAAGGATCATAGAGAAGACGGGGAATAAGGCTTGGAAGAATTGGGCACTTAAGCTAGATGACACACTGTGGGCTTATCGGACGGCATTTAAAACCCCCATAGGCATGTCCCTATATCGTATTGTGTATGAAAAAGCATGTCAATTGCCGGTGGAACTTGAGCATAGAGCTTATTGGGCAATAAAGAACTTGAACTTTGATTTGAAGGAGGCATATGAAAAGAGGATGCTTGATTTGAATGAGCTGGATGAATTTCGGAGGGAAACATTTGAAAATTCTTTGATCTATAAGGAGAAAATTACGGCATGACATGATAAGCTCATCCTAAGTAAGGAATACAAAGTTGGTGATTTGGTGCTAGTCTACAATTCAAGGCTCAAAATATATCCGGAAAAACTCATGTCAAGGTGGAGTGGCCCCTTTGAAGTGTTTCAAACTTTTCCTCATGGAGCTATGGAGATAAAAGGGAATAGGGAGCCTTCAAGGTTAATGGTCATCAGCTCAAACCCTACCTAGGAGGAATAAAAAAAGGCACATGAGAGATTGTCCAATTTGTGCAAGAATGAATCCGTGCCATAGTCAAGCTAGTGACTATAAAAGAGCGCTTCTTGGGAGGCAACCCAAGTCTTTGATTTAATTATTATTGTGTTCTTCTTGGTGTGATTTTTCATTATTTTAATTTTGAGTAATGTTTCAATTAGGTTAGAATTTTAGTTAAAAATCTAAGTTTTATTTAGTTGAATAAATAGTGCTAAGGAATGAGCGAAAATTGTCATCCTAACTTATTAATTTTGTGTTCGTAGGTTGTCCTTGCAAAAGGAGAAAAGTGATGAAAAATTGAGCAATCTTGGTTAAGTGTAAAAATTACACTTTGCAGAAATTTGGTTGAGATCGTGATCTCAAAATTCCAGGATCACCATCTCAAGTTCAAACTTTTAGAGGGCATAATGGTAATTTGGTTGAAATCCCGATCTCAAAATTCCAGAACGCGATCTCAAGTCCACACTTCTGCAAACGCAAATTTTGCATCGAGTTGATATCGCGATCTTAATTTCGACATCGCGATCTCAACTCCTTCGAGATCACGATACTAGATTCGAGATTGCAATCTCGACATCAAGCCAGATCGCGATCTAGAGGAGCAGAATCGTTTTTTAAATTACAACTCCTCTTCTTCTTTTCTCCCAAACTTTTCATTTCTTCTCTTCTCAACCGAAAATCCTTTCCCCCAATTCTTCAAATTCCTCCATAATCTTCACCCCAAGTCATTCCAACCTACATAATCATGACTAATATCATCTCATTTATCTCTAGGATCATCAAAGGAAGCTTCTTTTAGAAGATTTTTGGGAGAAATTGGAACAACAATCTTCAAGGGTTGGCATACAAGACCTTTTGGGAATTTTTCAATGCATTTTTTTTTAGTGGTGATATCTTTCTTTAACCTTGTTGTTCCAATTGCAAATTTCTTGAAGATAGTTGTTGAGTTTTTGTTAATGAATGTGTGGTGGAATTGTTGTTAGCCAATTTGTGATTTTTGGGCAAAAATTTGTGCGAATTTCTTGAAGGAAAAAAAGATTTTGATGTTGAATTGTTCAATATTCTAAATTATGTGCTTGGTAATTGAATTGGTTTGAATTGTGTTCAGGAATCTTGAAAGTTTGTTGGAAATTTGTTAAATTGATTGTGTTGACTGTGATTCTTGGAATTGTTGGGAATTGTGATTGCATTTGTGGATGTTGAACAATTTTCTTTGATTTTCATGATTTAGCACCATAACTTTTTGATTACTTTTGCTTTATTTTATTTCTAGTCTTTGGATTTGGAATAGTTTAATTTTTTTTTTAGTAGTTTGGCAAATGGCCTTAAGCTGACGCCAAGTAGATATCCATTTTGATGCTTTATAGATTAAATCTTTTTGGAAATTTCTTGTCTTGTTGGGTACTTAGTGTAGTTTTGGTCATGATTATTGCCGAATACGAGTAGAATGGCTAAGGGCCCTAAGCTGATGCCATTTTTGCATTTGTTGATGAACTGAATTGGATATTGATCCTTATAGGGCTTAATTGATGAGATGCATGGCACGGTTTAATACTCTTGGCATTTCTACTCAATTTTAAATTTTATTTTGAAATTATGTCGTAGTTTTTGTAGACTTTGTTTTTTTTAGATATGTCATTATCTTGAATTTTGGGTGAACGGTAGGATGAGTTGTACTCATTATTTGAATAAATGACAAGCTTGGGGGTGTTTAATTTTTGTTTTGGAATCGGTTTTTTTGTGTAAGTTGATGTCACTTGATGCATAATGGATGAAAATTTGATCAATTGGATACTCAATGATGATGAATTTTATATTCAATACTCTGTGATTGAAGTATTTGATTGATTCATTTCAAGAATTTTTGTGTGAGTAAGTAGTTCGTTTGCAACATAAAGATTCTAGATTCAAAAACTTGGCATCAATATTTTTCAAAAAGAAGTGCTGAAAATTGAGGAAAATTTATTTGAAGTGTTGTTTATGATTAAATCACTTATATTATTTGGTTAGATGATTTATCTTTTGGAGAGAAATGAATTAAATGAAATAGAAGGAATTTTGGGACATTTTGTGTGGTTGCATAGAGAATGTTCTTCTAATTTGTGAATAATTGGTATTTGAGGTTAATTTTGAGTACATTTTACTCATTTTCCTTGGTTTAGGGCCGTTGTCTCTTAAAAAAAATTTAGGAATAAGGCAAGGACGGGATTCTGACATGTACTCATATTGTTTCTCCGAAATAAGCCATTAGAAGAAGTAATAAGGCGAGTACGGGATTCCGACATGTATCCATGTTCTCCGAATTAAGTCATTAGGAATTGCGCTTTAGTATACCAATAAGTTAAGGAGTAAATGTTTGTAATACTTATCATTGACCACATATTGCTTATTCCTTGTTAGAGGTCTATAACATCTCACAACGTGTGACATTGGCACTTAAGTTGATTCCTAAATGAAATTCTATTTTCATGATGATTCGTCGGGATAATTGACTAACTCCATGTGATTTGAGAAGCAATGATGTTTTAAA
This sequence comes from Cinchona pubescens, assembly GCA_025175665.1. Classification (NCBI taxonomy): domain Eukaryota; kingdom Viridiplantae; phylum Streptophyta; class Magnoliopsida; order Gentianales; family Rubiaceae; genus Cinchona; species Cinchona pubescens. Next base: position 5,730,221 of record JANKKI010000123.1, on the reverse strand, counting down.
TGGATAGAACTAAAGCTTTTGGTAACTCTTTTTTGAGAATGGTAATGCTTGGTGATGTGAAATCTTGTGCAGTGATTGAACGTGTGCTTCTTTATACGGAAATTACAATTTTGGATTGATTCATTTAAATACTTCAACTACTTCATAGTATTGAAAGTCTCTTGAGAGGTGTCTTAATTGTTCTAAGTACATCCATAATTCAACAAGTATTTTATCAATTTTGGTGGTGTTTATGTGTTTTAGTGTTTCCTTTTAGTTTCTCTTTTGCTCGGGACTAGCAAAACGCTAAGTTTGGGGGTGTGATAACTCTAGTATACTAGAGTTATTCTACTTGTAGCATTTTGATAGTATAAATCCCAAATTTTGAGTAATTAATTGTAGGTTGATTAAGTAAATTAATTTCTTTCATATGTATTTATATTTTTGTTCTTGTTAAATATGTTAAGTTTTTATTAAAAATTTAGCTTAATTAATTGCTTAATTATGTTAATTTTGTGCAGGTCAAATTTAGAAGTTGGAAGCTGATTAAACAAGATGAGGGACCAAAGTACAATTATCAAAGAAAAGAGGGGTTATTGGGAAGAGAGTCTAGATCGCGATCCGGATTCTCCATATTGCGATAGACTAAAAAAGTCACTTAAATGATTAGCGAGTTGAGATCGTGATCTCAACTTGATGGTTAAGTAATAGGGGCAAATTTGTAAGAGTCCAAGAACCAGTTTTTTATTTTACCTTGCAGTATTTAAGCTACTTTTAGAAATTGGTAATGGGGAATTAGAAGAAGGATTAGAATTAGATAGTTAGTAAGTGCTAGGATAGTTTAGGATATCTTGAACCTCAAGCTTCTTCTTTAATAGAAATTTATCTTTAATTGTCTCTTAGATCTACTTTTCATTTCTTAGAAAGATAAAATTTTGATTATATTGTTGTAGTGGGTTAATCTTTAGTTTCAAGTAGATATGATTTTTACTTGCTTTCTAGTTTAAATTAGTAAAAATCTCTTTGCTTGCAAATTAGGGTTCTTAGAAAAATTAGGGCTTTTGTTAAATTCTTGCTTTTTAGTTAAGAATTCTCAATTTCTTGCATTAAGTTCTAGATAATGTTTAATGTGCTTTCTTTATTGTTACCAAAAATCCAAAAATATTTTGATTTTAAGTTTAACACTTTCAACTTCTAGTTTAGAATTGGTAATTTCTAGCTTTGCAATGTCTTTTTATTGGGTTAATTTACTTGCTCTTTAATTTTAGTTCTATTTCAATTAGTTTAGATTAGAATTAAGTGCTTGCTTTACTTGCTTTTACTAGAATAGATTAAGTAGTTTCTCAATTTCGTAATTATTTAGTTCACTTACTTGCTTTAGTAGATAATCTAGCTTAAAATTGGGTATTAATTGCTGTGCATTGAATTATGATTTTGAGTAGAGTAATTTCACCATCCATTGTTTGATCTTGCTTAACTATACAAATACCTATAAAATTTGGTAATTGCCTTCCAACAATCCTTGTGGGAGCGATACCCACTCATCCTATACTACAACCAACTCCGTATACTTGCCGAAGTGAGGTAGAGTGTAGTGATTTTGTGCAGTTTTTTATTACTTGTTTGCTTTAAATTGATCTCTACCTAAGGACTAGACAATCAACCAAAGTCTGAAACCTTCGGTGATTGAATTATGTCAAATTAATTAAATAGGATTCGAGAAACCTTCTTCTGACCTACCTAATTAACTTGAATTATTAACTTTCTGGAATTCGACTTTCCTTTCGGAAATATTTGGCGAATCAACTAATTAAATCCATCAACCTAAGTTGGACTAATTAGCCTAATAATTTAGCACAAAGTCTACGATTAGGGTTGAAAAACCTTATTCTCCTAACCAACCTAACCCAGATTAAGGTTAGAAGTACTCCTTAGAATTGTTCATTTATGCTCATTATTAACATATTATTATAATTAAAATGACCAACCCTTAATTGGATTTTCCCATGATTGATTGCAGCACTCGCACTGAAACCCTAACTAATTTAGCAATTCATAACGTGCGAGAATGAAAATAAATAAATTGAATACATCGTAGACAACATAAACCAATAACTGAAATTAAAAAGTGCAACTAAAAATAAAATAATTAAAAAACATAATGTTGTTGAAACTAAAAGAATTGTAAGAATACTTGAAATAAATATCCCAAATGATCCACAATTAAAAGATTTGATCCCATGAATTGAAAAGTAACTAAACGTAGTTATTATTCAAAATCCTAGAAAAAAACCATGAACTAAAGTCTCAGAATCATCCTAATGAAATATCACATAAGTCTCCATTTATAGAAAATGTTGAAAGGGCCCAGGTCCAAATCGGGTTAACTACTGTCAATGGTTAAATTTGTGCTGATCAAACCCTGTTAGATTTGGCGAGTCAACACCTAATAGTAGAAGTTTGCTTCTTTATTACCCACGAATAGCATATATGGTTAGGTTTTAGCTGCTATCAGTGGCTAAATAGTCTTGCTTTAGCCGCAGTCAATAACTGGACAAATTCCAGTATCCTTATTTTTTTTGGTTTTTCTATTTTAGCTTTCGCTCCACTGTCAAATGACATTTTTCCCCCTAATGCACTTGCACACGACAAAAAACAACATAAATAGACAACAATGAGAATTAAACACACATTTGACTACAAAAATGATTAAAACTAACATAATAATTATACATCCTAAACATAATTTAAATATCAATAAACACGACAAATGGGACTAAAAACACTAAGACTTAACAACTTGAAATACATAAAATTAACTCTAAAATAAGAGTTATCAACTTCCCTCAACTTGAATTTTGCTAGTCCAGAGCAAAAGTCATTAGACACAACCCACACAAAACAAATAGGAATGGACAAATCAAAATCGGATTAATCCAATTTCATTGACTAATCAACCTAGTCCGCATCCAACCATTGACATAATATCAAGTTCCAGTTTTTACTCATACCAAAACATCCATTCAAACAAATAATAAAAATGCTTATGCTTCTACAAATGCAAAAACTTATATTTATCAATGTCGGCCACATCAAGCTATGAACTTCTCTACCCACAACTATGAGGATATGTATAAAACCAACTTGATTGCATGTTAATTAATATACGTGGTTTCATGAATTTCTCTTCTATAAGCTGGTTGGTACTCAAAGCCTACGCTGCTAACTAATTGCTTGGGAGGAAAACGAAATTTATGAGACTGTTAGGGGTAGGGCAGAGTTGTATCAATTTTAGGTTACGAAAAAATAATAAATAAAGGAAAATAAGTAAATAGGATAATAGTAAAATAAATAAATAAACAATGCAGAAATGAAAAATTAAAAAAAGAAGAAGCATGGCATGGCCAGAATTTAGCTTGAGGTGGCCCTTAACTAGCTCATCCACAAGCTACACTACACCTAGCCTAGTATACAGGTTTCGGCCTAAATTTCCCCTTATTAAACCCTTTGTGGTGGCTGGAATTGAGAGCACAACAATCAATAAAATCAATAAATAGAGAGAGAGAAGTCGAGAGAAAAGCAAAGAAAAGAAGAAAGAAAAAGACAGCAGTCGAGAGGAAGAAGAAGAAGAAAAACTAGCAGCAATTAAAGGGTAACTTCCTAACCATTCTTAGGCTGAGATTGATGTCCTTAAGCTCCCTTTACCCAAAAATTTTTCCGTAGCTGAATAATTGATTGTGTATAACCTTGTAAATTTTGGTAGGCTATTGGGATAAGCTACAGAGTCTATTGATTTTAAGTATTGTTTTAATCCATGCTTAACCATTTTAGTTATTCTATGTCTAAAACTAATACATGTAGAGTTGTATTAACACAATTTAAGGCCTTAATCAATAGTTGTAGTAACTGCTAGAATGAATTTCAAATTAGTATCACTTTAACTAACAAAATAAGTAGCTAATGATAATAAATAAGATTTTTCATGTGTGTGCTTTGTAAAATACGAAAATTAGGCTGTTTTGTAGGTAACTAAAATTCTAGTAGATTGTAATTTGTAGAAGTTAACAATTAATTTGCCTGTAAATAACCTATTAGCACCTTCTAAATTCTGGTTGTGTTTAGTCATAATAAGCAAGGTTTTGTGGCTGTTTTAGGATTAAAATTGCAGGGAATTTCTCTATGGTTCTGATATGTATTTGATTATGTGAATTTGACTGTTTTGCTGCACTATCTATAGAATAATACCCAGTTTAGGTTAAATGGTAACCGGGAAGGTGTACGGCCTGTTTTTAGTACACCTTATAACCAAACAGTTATCAACAAGTTAAATATGTTTAGGGGATAGGTTCTATGTATATATATGACATGTATAGCCTGCATTTGTGTTTGTTGGTATATAGCTAAATTCTAGATAGATTAGAACATCTAGAGAGGAAACTTTGCACTCAGCTGAATCTTTCTCAGCTTCATGGCCGAGAAGGAAGCCCTTCAGCCTATGGCTGAAGGGCAAACAAGATGTTTTGTGCAAGTTCTACTTGGTAAAAAATAGTAGGAAACACCAATTCCACAGTCGGATCAACCCTTGAAGAAGTTACAATCTTACAAGGGTGAACTGACCATCTTTCTCTCTGAAGAAGAAATACAAAAACTGACTGCACCGTTTTGCTTCACAATAGTAGGTAATTTCCCTAGAGGCAAACTAAACATGGAGATGGTGAGGAAGAGCTTCCACACCATTGGATTTAAGGGCAATTTCACGGTTGGTTTCCTTGATTATACGTATATACTCATCCATTTTTCTTTGGAGAAGGACTATCTACGCTGGTGGCTTAAAAACCCTTGGTTTATCAATGGTTTCTACATACGTGTCCTCAAATGGCATCCATTTTACACCCCAGACATTGAGCCTTCCATTGTGCCTTTCTGGATCACCCTAGAGGCATTACCTGCCATTTTCTTCAATAAGTACTCAATTTCCAGTCTTGCTCAAGCGGTTGGCGCCCCTCTCAAATTAGACATGGCTACTAAAAATTTTACCTGTCCTAATACATCCAAGGTATGCATGGAAGTGGATATTTTGGCTACTCTTCCCACACGGATTTGTCTAGGGGTAGGAGATAATGGAAAATGGCAAAAAATTTGCTATGAAGAGATTCCACGTTACTGTACAAAATGTAACAAACTTGGACACAGCTTAGATGAATGTTTTACAGGAGCTCCTAAGACCTCCAAGAAGCAAGATGACTCCTTAGCCCCTTCCAAACTGCAACAACCAAAGGCAAAACGTAAATCGTAATGGAAACCGATCAAGAAAAATCAAGCGAGCACCTGAGGAGTTGACAAAGAAAAGTCACTAGAAGACACTTTGATTCCTGATAAAACCTTAGAGATGCCATTGTATCTAGATGCACAAAAAATTTCCCATGTGGAAGCATCACCAGTGGTAGATATGGTGGGGGAAGGGGTGGAAGCCCAACCTTCCCGCCAAGCTGGCAAACATGCCAACAACAGACCCTACAATTGTGGAGTTTCAAAATTTGAATCCATTGGAAAAAGGGTTGAATTTGAATTTGGGAGAACACCCAACAGATTCGGTTGGAAAATAGTTGACTCATTCGAAAGAATTAGCAATCCAACCAGCCAGCTCTCCCATTCAAATTTCAAACAACCTATCCATAGATAACTCCTTCATCCTTCATGCAAAAATATTAGAGGAGTTTCGATGCTACTTTTTGTACAGTGATTCTCCCCATGCAAAAAATGCAACAGATACTATTCATTAGCCAGCTTTTTCCAAGCCACAACCGAAGGGTAGGTCCACTTCCAAAAAGAAAAGTAGGTATAAACGAATCTACGACATGCTAGGAGCAATGCGAACAAGATTATCTACTAAACCTTCCTCTCAACCCCCAAACTCTCGAATGCTAAATCGATAGCATCCTTGTACAGAACCTAAGGTGGGAAAGCCAATAAACCTTCCGTTCGTAGAGCTAAAGTTTCTAGTAAAACAATACAAAATAAAAATTCTTGCTTTGATGGAACCTATGGTGAACAAAGCAAGGATCACCTCTTTCGCCCACAAATTAGGATTTGATACTTGTGATTCCAATCCTAATCGAAAAATTTGGGTTTTCTGGAATAAAGAGCTAGCTTTAGTTCCCATTTTCTTTTCTGACCAATTATTCCATGTATCCTTTTCCTTGACATCCTACCATATAGATGTGGTAGCCTCTTTTGTATATGCAAAGTGCACAAAAATGAAAAGGAGTCTATGGGAGGCTCTTAGGGCCATTCAACCCCAATCCCTATGGTTAGTTGGTAGAGATTTTAATGTCATTTCCAGCTTGGATGAATAGAAAGGCTCTTGCTCTTTAGACCTCGATGCTATGAGGGAATTCAATGAGTGTCTTCATGATTGTAGCTTGATAGACATGGCCTTCCAAGGATGCAAATATACATGGCACGGCAATAGGTTTGGAAATGTTGTATGGAAAAAGCGGCTAGACAAATATGTGTGCAACAATGGTTTTCTTGCGGCCTTTCAACACATTAGTGTCGAGCATTTAACAAAGCCATGCTCTGATCACTCGCCTCTCATTCTCAAAGTGTCCAATGCAACCATATCAGGCCCGAAGCAATTTAAAGTTTGTAACATGTAGACTAAGCATAAGAATTTTTTGCAGGTGGTAGAACATAATTGGTCCATACATTGTTCTAGATCCTCTAGCTTTATTCTAGCTTCCGAACTTACAAGGTTGAAGGCAAAGCTGAGAAATTGGTGTCACACAGTGTTTGGAAATGTATTCACCAAAGTAACAGAAGTTGAACGAGAGGTAAAGCTCAAAGAAGATACATTTTTACACCACCAGTAGTAGCATAATGTATATAAATCCTAATTTGTAGTTGCCGAATTGTAAGTTTATACTAGTACAGAAGTTGTATTTTGTTTACTCTTTGGTAGCCAGATGGCATGTATTAAATACTAAAGTTTGTTTTAAGAATACTTCTATATGTATAGCCTGAATTTGGATTTTTGGTCTTGATTTATAAGTGTGATTTTATTACTCAGTCTTGGCGAGAGGTAGGTAGGAGGTCAATGGCGTTTTAAGGGTTAAAGACCTAGTTGGGGCATTGCTGTTGGTATCATAGCCTAAGTTGAATAGTGGGATGTTAGAATGTTTCTCGTATGACAATTATTTTTGGTGGATAAAACCTTTGTTTTGTTTGATGACTTTAGTTTACTAATTTTATTTATGATAATGGATGTAGAATATGGCCAGCACAAGAGGACAAGCACCCAGTCATTATAGCCAGCCAGTAGTCACCTATCAACACCAAGATAGATCGAGGATTAATCGATATAACCCTAACAGAGCTATAGGTCAATGTACTTGCTTCTATCAAAGGATATATTCCTACCTTGATCGGGTAGTCTTAGCAATTGTAAGAGAAAGATATAGACTCATTAAAGAGAATACCACCGTCTACCGTATTATAGAAATTTCACAAAATGAGTTGATACATATATGCGAACAAGTAAAGGAATTGGAGTTCTAAGTGGAAAGAAAGACTCTAATGGTACAGCAAAAGGACTTCGAGTTATAGGAAGTTAGACGGCGTCTCAGTCGTACAATTAATGAAGTTGGAGAACACATGAAAGATATCAAGCTTGGGTACCCAGGATTGAGTAATGAAGGGATAGAAGGAGTTCAGCTATCAAACACCAACTATGAGGAAGATCCATCAGAGATCGAGACAAGTACTGGTTGTGGTTGGACCTATTAGGCTTCCTGAAGCTGAGGCTTGAAGACATGGTATTGTAGAAAACAAATTGAGGGTATTTTTGGGGTTGATGTATATATTGATAATATTTAATTAGGATTACTTGCCAGACCCTTTTTGATATTTTTGGGAGGTCTCTTAAGATAGGAATATGTCTAGGAAGGATATATTTTGTTTTGTATACACTGACCTATTCTTGATTTAAGGTTATATGTAATATACTTAGTAGAATAATGTATGGTAGAATTTATGTATTTCTTGTGATGTACTAAATGTTTAAGTATGTCTAAAAAAAAAGTTTTCCCTTATATGATAAATCTGTGTTTTACATATTAGTTATATTTTGTGTGTATATTTGATGTTATATGCTAGAATGGCAAGAAGAAGATGTGGGCAAGGGGAACGTTGTCATTCTAGGAAGGAACTTGTACAAGAAGAGGAACCAATCGTAGGCCAACATGAGCAAGGAGTGTATAGGAAATAATGTTGCGGCACAATTCATAGCAGCCATAAATCGAATGACTCAATACTTGAAAATACTAGAGGCTCAACAAGAACTGCCATCCAATCCATACCTTGTAAACCCCCAACTAGTAGCCCAACTTGTTAATAATGATGTAGGAGAAGTTGTGACTCTTCTACAATTCCAAAAATTTATGCCTCCGAAATTTAATAGGAGTCCTGATGGCAATGTTTTTAAACTCGGACCAGAATATGAACCGAATAGGGGTCCTGTATTCTTCGCGGTTCAACCAGTTCAACTGCGGTTTACTATATTGACAAGCAAATTTGAACGGTGGGGGTGGTGAAATGGCCTTGAACGAAGTTTGGCTTTTGTTTGACAAGTTGGGATCGAATCCTTCCGGCCTAGGGACCTTTTTTTTTTTTTTTTCCTTATTTCTTTTTTCTCCTTGTCATTGTTTTAAGAGAAGAAAACTAAAGACACTAATAATTAATACCCTATCCCATAAAAAACGTAACAGCCTCATCCATCCATCTTTCCTTCTTTGCCAACGTCACCTAACCCTCCCCTATTGCTATCATAACCATCTCCCTTTCCTCCTCGTTCTTCTCTCCTTCCGAATACCGCCACTGCAACCACCACTAGCACCAGAGATTTTCCCTTGTAATTGCCTCTCCTGTGCCATCACCATCTCTCTTTCCTCTCCAAACCCCGATTGTGAAATTTCATAGGCAAATAGATCTCCATGAATGCTTGAAATTGTTGATAGAACTTGATTGATAGCTTTTTTTGGATTTTGGAAGGAATATATTCGTTTGATTTATTATCTATCTTCTTTGTTTGAGAAATTAGAATTGTTGTTGCATGAAAATCTGAGATTATGATAAAATTGGGTTTGATTCTTGCTCGGGTTACCGGTTCTTACCGGTTCACCGGGTTTGATTGGGTGTCAACAGTTTTTAACCATTTTTGGGTATTACATCCAATCGGACTGGATTCATGGCCGTTCCCAGTTTAACCAGTCGAACAAGTCTGTCCGGTCCGGGTTTCAAAACATTGCCTGATGCTAAACGGGTAGAAAGTTGGTTGAAGAATATTGAAAATATCTTTTCTTCTTTAAAGTATTTCGAAGACAAAAAGTTTCTTTTGCGGTATTTTAGTTTGAAAGGGCTGCCCGGTCCTAGTGGAATATTATAGAAAGAACATGGGCATCAAAGAACATTCCATGGATGTTAGGGGTAGGCATGGGGCAGGTACCCGTCCCTCAACCCTTATGGTTGATCCACCCCGCATGGGACTTGCGGGTCAACAAGTTTTTGACCCTAATCTGCCCCTCATGTTTGCGGGTACCCGGATGTTGGGTACCCACTAAGTGAGGTTCGGAGCATGCAGATACCTGCCCCTAAGAAAAACTATCAAATAAACCAGCTTTAGTTCAAGCAAAATGCATGAGGGGAAAATTAGCCAAAAGGCTTGAAGGTCGAGTAGTCGCCCCATACCCATCCCTTATTAGGATTATCTCTAGAATGGCAATAAAATTACAATTTTACACCTAATATGTGGGTGGAGTGGATACCTGCAGATATTTAAAAAGGTGATCCGTACCCGTATCCGAAAATAGCTGGTATCAGAACCTCAAATGATTCGGTCAATGGATGAGGTCGGATACCCTCATTTTTCGGAGTTGGGTGAGCGAGTAATCAGATCGTTGCATTTTTTTCCCACTCCTGATGGATGTGGTTAAATTTTACTAAGAAATTTAATGACAAATTTGTACGTGGAATAATACAAAAAAGGTGGGAGAAGGAATCTCGTAAGTCACCGTCAATGAACTATGAGTGTGGCCGAATATGACGTGCAATTCAGTAAACTTTCCAAGTTTGTGCCTGAGATGGTTGAGAGGGACTAGAAGCGTAAAAAGAGATTTCTACAAGGACTTAAATTGGAAATTCCAAACGGTCTAGCGTAGGCAAGGTTGGAAACTAATGGTGAAGCACTAGAAAAAACCTTGCGTGTTTAGAGTAGCACAGTGTGGCTTAAGGCCTTTCAAGCCTGTAAAAAGACTGGTCTAAATAATTGGCTCAAAGTAAAGAAGAACATACATTCACAAAAGCCAAATTTTAAAGGCTCAAAAGTGCTGCCATGGAATTTTCTACGTCCGATTAATGTACCTAGAATCCAGCATTCAAGACCAATATTACAAGGTTGTGGATATTGCGGGAAGGCTAATCATTAGAAAAGTGATGTTGGAGAAAACAAGGATATGTATTCGCTATGGGAGTGCCGAACATCAAATTAATAGCTACCCCAAAATGCGTTGAGGAATGAGGTACTTCTCGTCTTCAAGGTAGACCGAGTCAAAAGAAACAACAAGAAGAGGCAAATAAATCAAAATTTCCTGCAAGGGTGTATTGAATTGACAAGAAGGATGTCCCAGAAGCTTCCAATATAGTTGAAGGTATGATCCCTATATTCCATTGGTTAGCGAGAATTTTAATAGATCCTGGATCTACATACTATTTTGTAAGACCTAATTTCATGCATGATATTGGTGTGCAAGTACAAATGTTGCTCTATCAGTTAGAAGTTAATACACCAATGGGAGATCATGTGATAGTTATATATTTATTTTATAGGAATTGTGATGTCCAAGTTAATGGGAGAAAGTTTCTGGCAGATTTAATATACTTGCCCATTCAAGGTTATGACATCTTCTATTGTAATCTAAATGTCATGCCCAATTAGACTGTAGAATGAGTGTTATTAAATTTTGTTTACCTGGGAATCCAATTTTAGAATTTGATACACGAAGAATAATAGGTGCTACTCCTCTTAACAGTTATTTCAGGTGCATGTGCTAGAAAATTATTATGGAAGGGAGCTAAAGGATATTTAACCATGTGATTAATAAGCCAATGGGCAAGGCTAAAATAGAAGAAGTACCTATGGTGAAAGACTATCGTGATATCTTCCCAGAAGAACTAACCTCTTTAACCCTGGAAAGAGAAATTGAATTCAAGATTTAGTTGATACCCTAGTCGGCACCAGTTTCAAAGGTACTATATCATATGGCCCCATTAGAATTAAAGGAGTTGAAAACATAGTTGCAAGATCTATTGGAATGGGAATTTATTCAACCTAGAATGTCACCATAGGGTGTACCTATTTTGTTTATGAAAAAGAATGATAGAACCTTAAGGTTATGTATAGATTACCGAGGGTTAATTACCATAAAGAACAAGTATCCCTTGCCCCTCAATGATGAACTGTTTGACCAATTACAAGGGGCCAAGGTGTTCTCTAAATTTGACTTGAGATAGGGTTATTTCCAATTGCCAGGCATTAAGAAGGAGGACATGGCTAAGACTACTTTTAGTATTCAGTATGTATACTATGGGTTTGTTGTCATGGAATTTGGATTAACAAATGCTTCGGCAACTTTATAGATTTAATGCACCGAATTTTTTGGCCTTACCTGGAGCACTTTGTGGTGATATTCATAGATGATACTTTGGTATATTCTAAATCACAAGAAGAGCATGGGGAACACTTAAGGGTTGTGTTACTAACCTTGAAGGAGCACAAGCTATATGCTAAATTTAGCAAGTGCAAATTTTGGTTAGATAAGTTGTCATTCTTAGGTTATATAATATCTGAAGAAGGCATGGCTATAGATCCATCGAAGGTGGAAGCGATAGTGACACGGAAGCAACCGAAGAATGCAACAGAGGTGTGAAGTTTCTTGGGACTTCAGATATTATCCTAGGTTCGTGAAAGATTTTTCAAAAATTGCTGGTCCCTTAACGATTCAGAAGCCAGTCAAGTTCAATTAGGATAGCAAAAGTGAAGCTAGTTTACAAGAGCTAAAGAAACGCTTGACTACTGCTGCAATTTTGACATTACCCAATTAGCAAGGGAACTTGGTAGTATACACAGATGCTTATAAAGAAGGTTTGGGTTTTGTGTTAATGCAAGATGGAAAGATGATTGCGTATGCTTCTTGGAAATTAAAACCTTATGAGCAAACTTACCCAACTCACGACTTGGAATTGACAGTCGTGGTGTTTGCTCTAAAGAAGTGGAAACATTACTTGTATGGCGTGACCTTTGAAGTGTACCCCGACCATAAGAGCCTCAAGTACGTATTCTCACACAAAGAATTAAATTTGCGACAACATCGATGTCTCTTATACACTAGAAGATTATGATTGTAGTATCCATATGACCTAGGAAAGGCGAACATTGTTACAGATGTTTTAAGTAGGAAAGCACAAGTATCTACACTTATGGTGAAACAATGGAAACTACATAAGGATATGTGTGAGTGGCATCCAAGATAGGCACAAAAAAAGGATCCCACGTTGCGAGAACGTCGAGATAGTGCGGCAAAAGAAGAACTACTTTATTATATTATTGGACCCGAAGGAGTATTAAGATTCTAAAATAGGATTTATGCGCAACAAGACATTAAACTAAAGAAGGAAATTCTTGAGGAAACACATCGATCTAAGTACACTATCCATCCAGGTAGCAATAAAATGTATCATGATATGAAGCAACTTTATTGTCGGGATAACATGAAGAAAGATTTTGCGCACTATGTTGCAACTTGTTTAACTTGTCAAAAAGTAAAACTAGAGCACCAAAGATCATCAGGGTAGCTTCAGCCTCAAGAAAGACCTGAATGGAAATGGGAGCACATAACTACGGATTGTGTGTCTGGATTGCCAAGAACTCAGTGGTCACATGATGCAGTTTGGGTTGTCGTGGATAGGCTTACTAAATCTACGCATTTCCTAACAGTAAATGTGTAATATTCTCTTGAAAAGTTAGCCCAAATATAACTTGATTAAATTTGAAGATAAGATTATATGGGGTACCAATAAGCATTGTTTCTGATAGAGATCCTCGATGCGTTTCTCAATTTTGAAGCCAAATGCAGCAAGAGTTGGGTACCAAACTTAACCTTAGCACGATAGTGCATCCACAAACTGTTGGTCAATCTGAAAGAACCATTCAAACACTTGAGGACATTCATTAGCGCTTATATCCTTGATTTTGGAGGTAACTAGGAGAAACATCTTACCTTGGTGGAGTTTGACTACAACAATAGTTACCACTCTACTTTTGGCATGGCACCTTATGAAGTTTTGTATGGTTGAAAATTTCATTCACCAATATATTGGGATGAAGTTGGAGAAAGAAAGATTATTGACACAGCTAATGTACCATGGCTTGAGGAAGCTTATGAGAAAGTCAACTTATCCAGCAACAAATGCGTCAGCTCAAAGTCAGTATAAAAGTTATGTAGACAATAGGAGAAAAGACTTGGAGTTTGAAGTTAGGGATTAAATGTTCCATAAGAGTCTCACCTCAAAAGGGCATAATCAGGCATACGAAAAGTGGAAAATTGATTCCTGGTATGCAGGACCATTTGGAATATTGCAACGAATTGGAAAAATTGCATATAGGTTGGATCTACCACATAACCTATCAAGGATACATAATATTTTCCATGTTTCACTCCTAAAGAAATGTGATCCAGATCCTCAGCATGTTTTGCATCGTGAAGAGTTGGAGATACAAAATGATCTTTCATTTGAAGAGAAACCAATAAAATAATGGATCGTAAAGTAAAAGTATTGAGGACTAGTGAAATTTCCTTGGTTAAGGTGTTATGGAGATACCATGTAGTGGAAAAGGCAACCTGGGAACCAGAAAATGACGACATCTAGATGTGTATTTCCCAAACTTTTTACTCCACAAGGTGAGATATTCGAGGACGAAATTCTTTTAAGAAGAGAGGATTGTGAGGATACGTATAAAACCAACATGATTGCATGTTAATTAATACATGCAGTTTCATGAATTTATGACTCTTCTATAAGCTGGTTGGTACTTAAAGCATAGTTAGCTGCAAACAAATTGTTTGGGGAGGAAAATGAAATTTAGGAGAATGTTGGGGATAGGGCTAAGTTGTAGAAATTTCAAGTATGGGAAAAATAATAAATAAAGGAAAATAAGTAAATAGGAAAATAGTAAAATAAATAAATAAACAATACAACAATGCTAAATAAAAAAAGAAAAAAAGGAAGCATGACATGGCCGGAATTTAGCTTGAGATGGCAACAGCTTGAGGTGTCTCTTAACCAACTTAACCACATGCTACCTACGCCTAACCTGGTATACAAGTTATAGCCTAAATTTCCCCTTATTAAACCCTTTGTGTTGGCCGAAATTGAGAGCACAACAATGAGAAAAATTAGTAAATAGAGTGAGAGAGAGCAAGATTTCGAGTGCAAAAGCAAAGAAAAGAACAAAGAAAAAGAGAGTAGCAAAGAGAAAGAAGAAGAAGAAAGACTAGCAGCAATTAAGCTTCATTTTACCCTAAAATTTTTCCTTAGCTAAACAATTGATTGTGTCTAATCTTGTAAGTTTTAGTAGGCTGCTGGGATATCCTATAGACTTCTATTGATTTTAAGCATAGTTTTAATCCATGCTTAACCATATTAGTTATTCTAAGTCTAAAACTAATACATGTAGAGTTGTATTAACACAATTTAAAGCCTTAATCATAAGTTCTAGTGGCTACTGGAATGAATTTCCAAATCAGTTTCACTTTAATTAACGGAATAAATATAACTAGAAGTTGTTGAACCCTAATCATGTTTTGATAATGACCAAATCATAAAAATGACTTAAGAACAAGTGTGCAGAGTTTTCTATGAACCAAAAGCTGTAAGACACATAAGAACAAATGTGCAGATTTTTCTACGAACCAAAAGTTGTAGGATACACATGGTCGTCTGAACCAAAAGCTGTAGGATGCTTATGACCGTCCGAGACAAAGAATCTACAGCGAAAAGGATCGAACGCTGAAGACCGTCGCAAAGAAAAGAACTCAAAATGAAGAAGTGATAAGCTCGCAAATTTCATATTTAATGTGTTTTTTACCTCTGTTTTAATGTAATTTGAGTAATAATTGAGTAATTATGTGCTAAAGTAGTTTATTTTGAGTTTTGTAGGGTTTAAGTGAAGAATGACTTAAAATGGATCACAATATTGGAGGAAAACGTTCATTGTTGTGGTGGAAATCGAATGTAGTTTGGAAGATCAAACATAACTCTCTTGTTTGAGCTCCGAATGATGTGATTTTGGATTATTTGGAAATATGATGAAGAGTTCCACAACTTTTAAGTTTTGAGTTTTCAGGATTCTATGGGCATCTCATTCAAAATTGCAAATTTGGAAAATATGCACCGGCGACGAGTGATTCTGACACAGTTTGGTAGATTTAGAATAACTTTCTTGCCCTATGTCTAATTGAGGTGATTCAAGATTTTTTAGAAATTTAAGACATAGATCTAAAACTTTCATGTTTTGTGTTTTCTGCCATCTATGTCAAATTCTGCTTGCATCATGGAGAAAATTGAAGATTAAGTGAAGGAACTCACTGGAAGTCGCACCCAGGCGCTGCAAAATTGTAGTGCCCAGGCGCGAAGTCCAGTAAGAAAGTTGTTGCTCACTAGAAACCACGCCCAGGCACTGTAAAAGTGGAGCACCCAGGTGTGGGTCGACAGGTAGCTCATGTTAAGTGACTTATTTTTCAAGAAAAGTTCTCCAGTGGACCCGGTTACGTGGAAAAACATGTACTTATCATTCCGGAACCCCAGAACCCTTCAAGCACCTATAAATACCCCATTATGAGGGGAGTTGAAGGAGGGACATCAGCTAGTAGTTAGATTAGCCATTAGAATAGAAATTTATTAGATTAGACAAGGGTTTTCTTTATTTTTAAGAAGGATTGAAGCGGAGGTTCAAGATTGACAACCTTGGACCAAGAACTTGTGATTCTTCAATAGAGAAACATTCTTAAACCTTTTCTTATGTTATTTAGTTCTTGTTTTATTTCCTAGATTCTTTTATTGTTTAATGCTTTCTAGGGTTACACATTTTTCCTTGCTTTCAAATTTAATGCTTTCTTCACTTGCTTTCGTAGATTAATGGTTAGAGTAGTTTATTTTCTTTCGTAGATTAATTATAATTTTAGTTTTTTGATCAATTTAGTCAATTCTCTTCAATAATGATCTGTTTGAATCAAATACCGGTAATTGCTAAACCAATCCTTGTGGGTTCGACCTCTACTTCCGCTATATACTACTGATCCTGTATACTTGCTGAGCGTTATCTAGTTAATAGTTGGATTAGGAGATTATAAATTTTATAACTAGATATTTTAGGTGTCAAGAAGTTTTTGTCAAGCTATTGCATGCTTTTGACCATCTGAAACACTATTCATAAATCTGTATGATGAATGATCAAATTTCCAAACCACCGTTCGAACTCTTAATGGCTAGTTTTTAGCAACTAGTTTTTTGACCGTTAAAGCTTAAATTTCAGCACATTTTTCATCTATAATTATATTCCAAGGACATCCAAATGAAATAAATAACTACTACATTCAATACAAACACTTGTGAGCTATTTGGGAAGAAATATACTAAAATATTGTGGGTTGTATTGTTTTGGATAGTGTAGATCTCCTGGCTCAATTAGAGGTAATTAGTATGAGCAAGAGTAGACTAGTGAGTAATCTTCAAGTCTAAGAGTAGAGGGATAACGAGTGTACAAAAGTGAGGTTTTGGTGTAAAACCCTTTGGCTCAACTAGAGGAACTTAGTTGGTGCAAAGAATGATCCTACTTTGTGTACAAGAAGGTCATTGCCTCACCTTCCCTAAAGAGGCACTACTAGTGGATGTACCCCAAGCTTGAGAAGTTTGAAAGTTCGTTTGCATTTCTTAGTCTCAATCTTTTATTTTTTCTTTAAGATTCAATTGTTGAATCTTTACTTGTGATTATTTGTGCTTAAGTGTTTATTTGGTGCATATGGTTTACATTTTCATTAAGCACATTAAAAGGATTATAGATAAGACATGTTTTTTAAAGGCAAGCTAATTCACCCCTTCTCTTAGGTTTCTTTGGGCCAACAGAAGTAAGATTTTTCATGTGTGCGCTTTGTAAAATATGAAAATTAGGCTGTTTTGAAGGTAACTAAAATTTTGGCAGATTGTAATTTGCAGAAGTTAACACATTAATTTAACACTAAAAATCCTATTAAAGCCATCTAAATTCTAGTTGTGTTTAGTCATAATAAGCCAGGTTTTATAGCTGTTTTAGGAGTGAAATTGTAGGGAATTTTTCTATGGTTCTGATATGTATTTGATTATGTGAATTGGAGTGTTTGGCTATCCTACCTATAGAAGAATACCAAGTTTAGGAAAAATGGTAGCTGGGCAGGTGTAGGGGCTGTTGTTAATACACCTTATAGCCAAATAGTAATTAACAAGTTAAAATGTGTTTAGGGATAGTTTCTATCTATATATATGACATGTATAACCTGCATTTGTGTGTGTTGGTAAGCAACTAAATTTTGGACAGAATGATATTGGAATATATAGAGAGGAAACTCATTAATTTGCTACTTACTACCATATTATCATGTAAATTTCAATGCTACTGAACCCTTAATTTCGGTAGGATTTTGGAATGATTTAGGGAGATATGTATGGTTTGCTTAGGAATTGTACAACTATGTATTAGTATATATGTTATTTTCGACAGTTAGGAAATAATGACTTAATCCTAAGGGTGTTTAAATTGTAAGCTAGCTATCCATTTCAACAAGTTAATTAGATAGTCTAATTAATGAATTCTTAGGTTAAGGGGTACTTAAGTTCGGTAAGAGTTAAGGGCTAAATTTTCTCTAGGATTTCACTTGCGTTTTGGAACTCTTATAGAGATAATTTAGTTTAAGGAAATTGTGATTAATTTAGGGTTTATTAAGCCTGGGCAGATTAACCTAATATCTACATAAGCAATCTGGAAAATAGAATAATAAACTTAAACTAGCCATGTCTTACATATTTGTTTAGAATACAAGCTACATCAACATGGTATAATTAGGTATATTTTCTTTTATTCCTTAATTTCCGTGAGAAAAATAACCTGAATTGAGTGATATGGTTAATTGGACAAGTAAAAAATAAAATAGACATTCTCGTATTAAACTACTACCAAACGGTGAGTGTTCTTATTTTTAGTTTTAATAAATATGTCTATAATGAACTTAATGCCATGGCTAGAATTTTGGTGAATTTATGTGTTATTGAATGCTTGAGTTATATATACAATGAACTTCTCGAACATGGTTAATCCGTTTGTGTAAAATTTACTTGTGCATGATGTATTCCCGTTTGTGTACTTTATCGCACTGGGGGAACTAGGCCCTTTCCATGGTTAAGTTAGACATGCCAAGCCACTAATGAACTGGTTGAAACAGTCTACCTACCCTGGATATGCAACCCAAGCACCTTGGATGAGATAATCATCGGTGTTTGGGTGTGTGTGATTTTATATCGGTATTCTCGAGTTTAACAATCTTGTTATGGCTAGCTTGGAGTTGAGTTTCATGGTTGGAAATTATTATTTGGAGGGATTTACCCTAATTAAAAAGGCAAAATATTGAAAATGGAGTTATTCTATCAGCTTGGTGAACAAAGAGATACGGATTCAATTTGATGCCTACTATATCCACCTTTATGTGAATTTTATTTTGCTCCATATGTGTCACTTGTTATCATGTTTACTTCTTTGGCTGCATTACTATGTTCCGTTTATAATAACATAAAATGATTTTCATTTATTGGACCTTACTGAATGTAAACTCATAATGTTTTGAAATTTGTTTTTCCTTGTAGAGTCAAGGATCTTGTGAGAAGAATATACGGTTAATGAAAAGTTGCCTTGCTGTGCTTAGTTGTTTGTATTGATATAGTTAGTAGCATAATGTATATAAATCCTAGTTTGTGGTAGACAGATTATAAGTTTGCACTAGTATAGAAGTTGTATTTTGTTTACGTTTTGGTAGCCAGATGGCATGTATTAAATACTAAAGTTTGTTTTAAGATATATGTATAGCCTAAGTTTGGATTTCCAGTTTTGATTTATAAATGTAATTTTATTACCCAATCCTGGCAAGAGTCAGGTAGGCGCTCAATTGGGTCTTAAGGGTTAAAGACCTAGTTAGGGCATCGCAACAACCAATCAAAAGATGTACAAAATTAACCTCTATAATCATCGAGATGGTAAAGAGAAATCAATGGACCTTAACATGCAAGCACACAGATGTCATACAATAGCAAAGCATTAGAGAACTATTACAACTATTTAACTCAAAGATGACAATATAACTTTTCGTAGTTCCTTTATAACTACTTTTTATTGGCTCTTTTTTTTTTTTCCTTTTTAGTCTTAGCAACACATATTTTCATGCAAGATACCATTGATTTTTTTTCCATTTCTTACCATGCTTATGCATTTTACATAAAGCAACACATTTTATTCATTTATTTATTTAGCTCATTGAAGCAATTAGAGCATTAAGGAACTAGTCATGGAAACAAAGAGCTATATTAACGTCAATCAACTAAACAAATGTAATGAAACCTAATACCTAACCATGCAAAACACACAAATGGAAAGACAAAGGTCCACATCATGTTCTCTTCATCCTGCCCAATAACTATAAGGAATCAATTTTAACAACTAAAAATTGATATAGGTATCAAAATAAATCATGTGACTCCTCTCTAATTGCAAAAAGCCAAACATGTATAGCTAAGAAAATATAACTAGCATAAGTTCAAACTTCTATCCCTTTTTAACAAAATCTTGAAACATGAAATCATGTGAACCTATAACATTATGTTTTCATATCATTGCTAATTAAAATCAATCCTACCATCAATATGCCATTCCATGTGACTCAACAAATTTATAACACAAATAAAAACACTAAATATAAAAATAGCTAGAGATGGACAAACTAACCAACATAGCACTTGCCAACACCACACTGGCAAATACAACTAAACTAGGAAATTGGAGAAAACTACAAAGTCTATGTCCTGATCAACAATTCACATGAAAATAAATAGAAAATTAAAAACAACACTTCCCTGACAAAACTGTGCAAATTCAATAGGCAATCACGATCCAGTAGCTCCAGATGGTCGGGCATCATCTCATCCCTTCCTTGTCCTTGGTCATTTTCTCTCCACGTTGTCTGGAGGTCTACAATGCCACTCCACTGGTAGAGTGATTCTCAGCCAGTGAAACATGTGAAAGTTTCCTAGGTGACTGAGCTGCCACACTTGAAAATCCATCTTTTGCCGCATCTTCTTGAAACACTGGCTATGATACACAAGGAGTTCTCTTTGTGCCTCAACATTCAATGGAAGATGCAAAACAAAGTCAAAACCAACCCTTTAGGGAGGCACAACTAACGGTCCCTATTTCTATCTTGTTGATCTCCTTCTTCTCTCTCGGCTACTTGTTCTCTTCTTACCTCTGCTTGCACAATAACAAAAGCAAACATATATTGTTGGACGATTGACTGAAGAGCTCTGTTGTTCTACCACTGGGGTGTTGGCACATCCCATTTTCTTGTAGTGGCAATTTGCAAACCTGCAAGTTGGCACAGTTAAGTAATTAAACTTGGAAAGAACAAACCCTTATGCTTTCTATTCCCATTTCTCAAGATTTTCAATGAAATTTCCCAACCTATATCAACAGTCATCTCTCCGTAATGGCAACGATAATACAGGATTGGCTAGAATTCACATCAGTGGTATGTGAAGTAGGTAAAA
Organism: Cinchona pubescens; assembly: GCA_025175665.1. NCBI lineage: Eukaryota > Viridiplantae > Streptophyta > Magnoliopsida > Gentianales > Rubiaceae > Cinchona > Cinchona pubescens. The sequence continues at coordinate 5,709,290 of JANKKI010000123.1, read as the reverse complement.
TGCAAGTGCACACCAATTTCATCCATATGCTAGCCCCCGCATTTAAGTATTTCAACCTAATCTATTTCTGATGGTCCTCCTCTATGTCCTAGTGCCCCCAAATAACCAAACATCAATCAGTCGACTGCAAACCACATCTAGTCAACTTTTCGCTCAAGAAACTAAGTAAATTGATTGTTAGGATTGGTTGGCAAATGTTATATTTCATTTATGAAGCGGGAACTCACCGGTATGTTCCTAACCTTCACGACATAATCCTCTGCCTCTAAACTATTTCCGCATACAAACTTGCAAACCAAATTTTTATTAGATACCGCAGTTGAGGTTTTGAGAAAATCCTTCCATCCCCTTGACTGAATTTTATTGAAAATAGTTCAACGCAATTCATTGGCATCATAATTATACTCAACCACACATGACTCAAATCTATCCCTCGTTTATACAAAGTAGTCACTTGATTTTGCAACTTTTCATGTAGTCTCTTAGCCTCAAGGAATGCAAAAACATGTCATCAAAAGTTTTTCATTAGTTTGATTTCTTTCTTACCCATTTAGCTATTTAGATCAATTATCAAATAATTAAACAACAAATTTCATCCCCCCAGCTTAATCAACAAATAATCCAACAAATTGCTTCAGAAATTTTCTACTCACACCAAGGAAAATAAGTACAAGAATTTACGAACAGTCCAAGAATTTTGCCCAAAAGCACATATGAACAATCTTGAATTTTTGGATATGTAGCCACACTTGTGTTGTAAAAATACTCCTCAACCTGTGTGGCACTGCCTACAACTTGTGAAACAATTAATTGAGCAAATAGGAGAAATTTTTTTAGTTCTTTTGTTGGAATATACTTTTGGGAAAAAGAAAGGAAAAGTTCCTGAAAAGAGAGAGAAAGAGTAGAGAGAAATTTTAGAGCCTAAAATCAAAGCTAGAAAATGGAAGAAATTAGAGTTTTTTTTCTTGTTAGTTTTGATAGACTAAAGGGAAAGAAGAAGAATAAGAGAGTATTCATGTTGGAGAAAATTTGGAATTCGAAAGGTTTTAAAACCTTTGAATCCACCTGGAGTACAGCGGCTGGTTCAGCATGTGTTAACCGCTGATTGTAGTTGGAATTCTATTTTAACCGCAGTCAGCAGTTTATAAACCTAAATTACCCGCTAATAATAGATAGCATTCTGTTTTACCCACTGTCAGTAGGTAATTACCTTTTAGTAAGCCATAGTCCGAGGTTGACCATTTTCTACCAACGCACAAAATTCTTCTTTTACTCTCTCTCTTTTCTATTCTAATCACTCCAACCTACAAAACACACAACAAAACATGTAATCAGAAATTCTTAGCTTCTTTGTTCAAATAAAATCAAATTAATCTAAACAATTAACAAAAAGAAATTAATTAAAATAAATTTCTTGGGTTGCCTCCCAAGAAGCACTTGTTTAAAGTCCTTAGCTTTGTTACTCTTTGTGGCCATTTATTTGATAAAATGGACCTCTCAAAGTCCATTGTCAAATGCACCAGTTGATCAGTCTTCTGTCCTTCATCCTTGTTCCAGCTGTTGTCTCAACTGCAATCGTAGTACTTTAGAAATATGCCCCTTCTTCTTCCATCATATTAAACACAAGTGTTTCTTCACCAGCTCTCAAGGTCACTTGTTTCTTATCAATATCAATTAATGCTTTCGTGGTAGCGAGGAAAGGTCTTCCAAAAATAATTGAAATACCATCGTGATCCTCCTCATCCATGTCCATTACCAGAAAATCAACTAGATATCTAAGTTTTTCTACTTTGACCAATACATCTTGCGTACTTCTACTAGTAGTTCTATTGTATTTTTGTATGCCAGTTGGACCACTTGATTACTTTCTCAAAGACCCCTTTAACCCTACATAGCCATATCCTGGTAAAGACATTATGTTTATTCTTGGACCCAAATCGCATAAAGTTTTGTCGAAATAAACATTTCCAATAAGGCAAGATATGGTGAAGCATCGAGGATCTTTCTTCTTCTTAGGCAGTATACTCAAGAGCTTCTTATTGCAAATTTGATGTTTTCCAAACCTTATTTTGATGATGACATAAACACTTAACTCTGTAAAACAAACTTTTGCAGGAATAGATCTTTCGGACGCACAGAACAGTCCGAACTAGGTCAAAACTCCTCGGACGCATTGCATCGTCTGAACGAACTGGCAGAAAGAATGGGATCCTACTGCCTTTCTTTCGGACACTCACGACCTTCCGAAACCTCTGTCGGACGAAGGACCGGACGCATGCACGGACGTCCGAACGAAGCCTCTCAACAAAGTGACTGAAAGAAGATCTGACGCTGCCTCGGACGCATTCAATCCTTCTCGGAGTGTCCGAAACCCCAACGGCTATTTTTTGTGCATTTATTACCTAGCCGTTAGGAAGTAGTTGAAATGTCTATAAGAGCTCTTATAAATAGGTGCTTTAAGAATTGAATGCGTGAAAGATTATCTAATACATTGAATACAAGCCTTAGAAAAGAGTAATTTAAGTGCAAATTGACTAAAGTGCTTTGTTGTATTAGTGTGCAATTGTGAGTGTAAATTCAACTTTGAGTGGAGTGATAATCTTGTATGAAAGTGTGGTTGTAAGTAAGATTCTTGGCTCAACTAAAAGAGTTTTAGTGTGAGCAAGAACTTCCCAACTTTGTAAAGATTATTGGCTCACCAAGTGTGTGAAGCATTTAAGAGATTTGATACTTCAAGCTTGCTAGCTTGGAAGTATTAATTGTTTAATTATTCCTCTCTTTACTTTACTATTCTATTATTATTATTATATCTGCATTCAATCAGAACAGGTAATCTCAATATCTCTCAAAGTATTTTTTAAACAACCTAATTCACCCCCCCTCTTAGATTGTTTTGGGACCAATAATTGGTATCAGAGCTTGGTCTCATTATATTGCTTAAACTGCTCTTGAGTAAAGAAATATGGCAACCAACAATGCTTTATTCTTTGAGGGTCAATTCGTTACTAGGCCCCCTATGTTTAACGGGGCAAATTTTATTAGTTGGAGAGATAGAATGAAAATATTTCTGCAATCTATTGACATTGATTTGTGGTATGTTGTCATTGAAGGTCCATTTGAAGCTTCTATCATTGATGATCACACAAATAGAAGAAGAGAAAAGACAAGGAATGAGCTCACTCCACAAGACAAGGCAAACTTGACATTGAATGCAAAAGCCATGAATGTGCTATATAATGCCTTGGATGCAATGAATCAACTCGCGTGAAGGGTTGCATTTCTGCTAAAGAAATATAAGATAAGTTGAAGGAAATTCATGAAGGGAGCGATGATGTTCGTGAGCAAAAGAAATCTCTACTTGTTGCCAAGTATGAGTCCTTCAAGATGGAACTATGCATGAGAACATAGACAAAATGTACTGCAGGTTCAATGACATTATAAAGGATCTTGAAGCCTTGAGTAAAGAGTACTCTTTGGGTGAAAAAAATAGAAAAATCCTAAATTCTCTATCCAAAGAATGGGATGCCAAAACAATTGCTATAGAGGAAGCTAAGAATTTAAATTTAATGCCTATTGAATCACTAATCAATTCTCTTACATCTTATGAACTCAAGCTAAAGGCCAAGGTTGTGGATGATAAAGAAGCAAGGCCAAGAAGGAGCATTGCTGTAAAGACCTCTCAAGAGGAAGATGAAAATAGCTCTATCAGTCTAGAAGATGAAGATCTTGATGAAGGAGATCTTGCACTCATCACCAAAGGATTTCTTAAACATTACATCAACAAACGAAGAATGAGAAGAGGCGGAGCTACAAATTCAAATAATTTCAAAGGGAAGTCTAGACATGCTTGAAATGAAAAAGCAAAATGAAAAATGCTTTGAATGCGGTCAACTCGGGCATTTTGAAATGAATGTCCTTCCAAGAAAAAGAAGGAAGGAAGAAAACCAAGATTCAACAACTTTCAAATCACATGGGATGATTGCAACTCCGAAGGAGAAGTAAAAGAAGAAATGGAGTCAGCACAAATGGCCTTCATGGCCATTGGAGATGATGAGGTAAACTCTAACTATGACTCTTGATGTTTTCCAAACCTTATTTTGATGATGACATAAACACTTAACTCTGTAAAACAAGCTTTTGCAGGAACAGATCTTTCGGACGCACAGAACCGTCCGAACTAGGTCAAAAGCTCCTCGGACGCATTGCATCGTCCGAACAAACTGGCAGAAAGAATGGGATCCTACTGCCTTTTCTTCGGACGCTCAGGACAGTCCGAAACCTCTGTGGGAGGAAGGACCGGACGCATGCACGGACGTCTGAACGAAGCATCTCAACAAACTGAAAGAAGAGTCTGAGGCTTCCTCGGACGCATTCAATCCTCCTCGGACGCCCAAAACCCCAACGGCTATTTTTTGTGCATTTATTACTTAGCCGTTAAGAAGTAGTTGCAAGCTCTATTTATTGCTCTTATAAATAGGTGCTTTAAGAACCTGAAAAAATCATCTAATACATTGAATACAAGCCTAAGAAAAGAGTAATTTGAGTGCAAATTGACTATAGTGCTTTGTTGTATTATTGTGAAGTTGTGAGTGCAATTCAACTTTGAGTGGAGTGATAATCTGGTATGAAAGTGTGGTTGTAAGTAAGATTCTTGGCTCAACTAAAAGAGTTTTAGATTGAGCAAGAACTTCCCAACTTTGTAAAGATTATTGGCTCACCAAGTGTGTGAAGCATTCAAGAAAATTGATACTTCAAGCTTGCTAGCTTGGAAGTATTGTTTGTTCAATTTTTCTCTCTTTACTTTACTGTTCTAGTAAATTTATTATATCTGCATTTGAATTTAAAAAGCTTTCAGCTTATTCTGAAAGCATAATTTTTGGAAACCTAATTCACCCCCCCTTCTTAGGTTGCTTTGGGACCAACAACTCTAATGATGAAAATGATGAAGATGATCTTGATGCTTTCATTTTGAAATTACATGATAGCTTAAAGGAATCATATGCTAGAAATAAGGAGTTAGTTAAAAAGTCAAATGCTTTATTGAATGCTAACTCTAAACTTGTGAATGAAAACAATAGGCTATCACACGAAAATCGTGATTTGAAGGAAAGAATGCATGTGAGAACAAAGATCAAGGAAGAACAAGCCTCCTTGAAGAAAAGAATGGATGATTTGAATGCTCTTTTAACTAGAAAGAAAGAAAATATTGTTGATGTGAAAAGAAATAGAAATATAGCAATCAACAAAAATTTTGTCAAGATTAGAAGGGACGACTTATGCATTGTAAAACCAAAATCTTCTTTATATGGTAATAAAAGCATTATTTGTAGATATTGCCAACAACATGGACATACTAAAAATAAAATTATCACTGTGTTATGTCAAGAGGAATGAAAAACTTGGAATGAAAGTTGCATGGATAGAAAGCAATTTCACTAATGCAAATGGATCCAACAAAATATGGGTACCAAAAGTTATCAATTGATTTATTGTGTAGGTACTTAACATCGCCAACAATGCTAAGTGGTTCATAGATAGTGGATGTTCAAGGCATATGACGGGTGATGCCTCTCTCTTCACAAATCTTACATCCAAAAATAGTGGAAAAGTCACTTTTGGAGACAACAACGAAGCAAAATCAATCGGCATTGGTGATGTAGGTAAAAATGGTGAAACCTTGATTAAGAATGTACTTCTTGTTGATAGTTTGAACTATAATTTATTAAGTGTTAGTCAACTTTGTGACAAAAATTTATATGTTTTCTTTACCAAGCATGAATGTCTTATCCTTGATAAAAATCATGTTGTTTTATTCAAGGGCTCTAGGCACAATGATGTTTATGTGATTCATCTTGATAAAATTAGCAATAGCCCAATGTAAAATGACTTACCGCTTTCATAGATGATCCTTGGCTTTGGCATAGAAGATTTTGTCATTTTAATATGGGTATGATTGAAAAACTTGCCAAGAAGATTTGGTAAGAGGTTTGCCAAAACTGAAATTTTTGAAAAATAAAATTTGTGATGCTTGCCAATTTGGTAAACAAGTCAAAATTTCTTTTAAACCAAAGAATTTTGTGTCTACCCATAAACCTTTAGAATTGTTGCATTTAGACTTATTTGGACCTACTCAATATGCTAGTCTAGGTGGTTGCAAATATGCATTTGTTATACAGATGACTATTCTGAGTAGGACTTGGGTATTATTTTCTGGTTCACAAAAATGTCAATAAGATTGAAAAATTTGTAAAATTATTTTCCAAAATTCAAAATTTATAATACAAAAATAGTTCGTCTAAGGAGTGACGGATTTGCACAATCAAAATTTGGGGAGATTTAACTTTTGTGATCACAACACTATCTTTCATGAGTTTTTGGTTGTTAGAGTCCCTCAACAAAATGGTGTTGTTGAAAGGAAAAATAGGACTCTTCAAGAAAAGGCTAGAACTATGATTAGTGAATGTGACTTACCACAATACTTTTGGGCCGAAGCGGTTAACACGGCTTGTTATGTTATGAATCGAGTTTTATTAAGATATTCTTTAAATAAAACTCCTTATGAACTCCTTTTTTGTAGAAAACCCGTTGTGAGCTATTTCAAGGTTTTTGGTTGCAAAGCATTTAAAAATCAAAGAAAACCTTGGAAAATTTGACAAAAAATCGGATGTAGGAATTTTTCTAGGATATTCTAGTGACAAGAAAGCATACCGAGTTTACAATAGAAGAACGCTTCTGATTGAAGAAGTTGTGCATGTTACATTTGATGAAACTAATGATATTATCTCAAAGAATTTATGTGAAGATGAAGATGTAGATATTTTAAAGGAGCTCGAAAAGCTCGTTATTCATGAAGATCATCAAGAAACTACATCAAGCATTGATTCGAGGATACTGTCAACAACCATCAAATTGTTGATGAAAAGAATGAGGAAGCTCAAAATGATCTTCCGAAAGCTTGGAGATTCGTCTCTAGTCATCCTCAAGACTTAATCATAGGTGATCTATCCGATGGGGTAACTACTCGTTCTCATAAATCTCTGAATAGTAATTGTGCATTACTTTCTCACATTGAACCTAAACATATAGATGTCGCCTTGAGTGATGAATCTTGGGTTAATGCTGTGCAAGATGAACTTAGTCAATTTGAGAAAAATAATGTATGGACTTTAGTTGAAAGACCTTCTTCTCATCCCGTTATTGGTACTAAATGGGTTTTAGAAACAAATAAAATGACAAAGGTGAAATCATAAGAAACAAAGCTAGACTTGTTGCAAAAGGTTACGCTCAAGAAGAAGGTATTGACTTTGATGAAACCTTTGCACCCGTGGCTAGGTTAGAATCCATTCGCATGTTTCTTGCATTCGCATGTTTCAATAATTTCAAATTATTTCAAGATTTAGATAGAATGGATGTTAGAAGTGCCTTTTTAAATGGCTTTATCGATCAAGAAGTTTTTGTCGAACAACCTCCAGGCTTAGAAAATAAAAATCTTCCAAATTATGTTTTCAAACTATCCAAAGTTTTATATGGTTTGAAACAAGCTCCAAGAGCTTGGTATGAAAGATTAAGTGGGTTCTTGATAGAAAATGGATTCGAAAGGGGTGTAGTTGACACCACTCTTTTTACAAAAACAAATTCAAATGGTTTGTTAATAGTTCAAATTTATGTTAATGATATTATTTTTGGAGCAACTAATGAAAGTTTGTGTAAGGATTTTTCACATTTAATGCAAGAAGAGTTTGAGATGACTATGATGGGCAAGTTGCAATTTTTCCTCGGATTACAAGTTCATCAAACTAAGGAAGGAACGTTTATTACACAAATCAAGTACACAAAGGAGCTACTCAAACGATTTGGAATGGAAGATTGCAAACCAGTTGGCACGCCAATGTGCACTTCAACCAAGGACTTACAAAAGACGAAGAAGGTAATAGCGTTGATGAAAAACACTATAGAGGTATGATCGGAAGTCTACTTTACTTAACTGCCAGTAGACCAGATATCATGTTTGCTGTGTGTTTATGTGCTAGATTTCAATCTTGCCCTAAAGAATCGCATTTAATAGCTGTTAAAAGGATTTTTAGATACCTAAAGGGTTCAATGGATTTCGATCTGTGGTATCCAAAGTCCTCTACATTTGACTTAATTAGTTATTCTGATGCCGACTTTGTTGGATGTCAAATTGATAGAAAAAGTACCAGTGGTATGTGTTATTTTCTGGGAAATTGTCTTGTGTCTTGGTTTAGCAAAAAACAAAATTCTATTTCCCTTTCTACGGCTGAAGCCGAATACATTGTTGCGGGGAATTGTTGTGCTCAACTTCTTCAGATGAAACATACTCTGAAAGATTTTGGTGTATTTTTTGATTGTGTTCCTATATTGTGTGACAACACTGGTGCAATTAATCTCACAAAAATCTCTCCTGTTATGCACTCTAGAACCAAACACATTGATGTTAAGCACCATTTCATTAGAGACCTTGTTTGTAAAAAAGAAATTCGTGTTGATTTTGTGCCTACTTCAGATCAATTAGCTGATATTTTTACAAAACCCTTAGCTCTAGATCGCTTTGAATTGTTGAGAAAATGTTTGGGGATTTTACAAATAAATCTGGCATAGGTTCATAGTTCGGACGCACTTATTCGTCCGAACAATTTTTTCCTTCGGACGATCTGGATCGTCCGAAAGCCTATGTTTCTTCTCGGACGCTCATAAGCGTCCGAACATTATTTTCTTTTTTTACCAAACTCTCTGGAAATCTTCCGGACGATCACCATCGTCCGAAAGAACTTTGGATGCATTGGCTTCTCCTTCGGCCGTCCGTTCTTTGGCTTTCGGATGCTTCATCGGACGCATACCAAACGTTCGGCCATTCGACAGGTGCCCCTGTTCGATTAAAACCGTCGGACTTCCCCATTTCGGACTCACCACGGACTCTCCCGAAAACCCTCTGGCAAAATTTTTTCTCTCCACTACCCGCTCCAAATTCCTACTCTCTTTTCCAAAATTGATTGGAAAATCATCCTACTCATAGCCCTTATCACCTACATCACATCTAATTTCCCCCATCCACCATCTCATTTCCTCAAAATCTCACCTATTCTCGCAATTTTTCAATTTTTTATTGTTTTATTACAATGGTGAAATCTCGCGGCGGTTCCTCTACAGTAAATCGGGGTCGAAAAACTAAAGGGAAGGCTCCAGTACGAGGAGAATCATCAGCCAATCCTCAAGTCTCCACCACTCCAATTCTATCAAAATTTATCGATGCCAAGGCATCCGAACGGTATACTTCCCTTTTAAGTAAATCTATAATCGTTCAACGTCCTGCTTCTTCTAGTCTATTTGATGAATATAATCTTTCCATTATCAAATCCTGTTTTGAAAAACAAAATTGGGGTCATCTTGTGCATCTTGATTTACCTGTTTATCATGACATGGGTGCTTCAGTTCACGGTCAATCTTCGGAAAGGTCCTACTGTTCGCACTCTCATTTCTCGTGTTAACAACACTGATCTTGAGATTTCATCAAACATTGTTAACACCATTTTTGAATGTGAAGTCTCAAACCCCACTGCTTTTTCCTATTTCTTTTCATTAGACAAATGGCCCGCTGATGATACTCAGTTTGATATTGATGAAGTTAGTGCTATTTTTAACATCCATTTTAAACAAGCCTCGGAAGCCAAAACTACATTGCTCGCTCCTGAACTCAATATTTTGTACACCCTTGTCACAAATCTGTTATTACCAACTGACGGGCATCGTACTGAGCCCGACAAAATGCAACTTTACTTATTTTTTTGTGTTTTCAAGGGTATTCCTCTTGACTTTGGGTATCTTTTTTGTTCTCTATGGGAACTCTTTCTTACTGATACTGATGACGCAACATTCCTTTTGGAAAATTTCTCACTAAAATTCATCTCTCCTACACATCTAGATATCATCAAACAAAATATCCTCCCTATTTTAACAAATCCTACATTGAACGCAAAGGCCTCCGTTTTTTCAACGATCAATGGCTAACTAAGGCAGCCTTTGATATTGCACAGTCCCAATCCCATGCCTCCACTTCTGATTTTGCTATTCCTCATTCTCCTACTCCTCAACCACCTCCACTTACATCTGGACCATCTACTTCTGAACCATCTCTTTCACATATCTGCGGCCTTCTCACCTCTTTGAGCACTCAACTCAGTTCATTTCAACGTCGCACCAATCGAAAGTTAAAACGACTTGAAACTCGTCAAATGATTCTCCAAGAGGCACTCAGTCTTGGCATCTCTACTTCGGCTCAGGTTCAATTTACTAATCTTCAGTCCCAATATCCACTTGAGTCATCTTCCGACAGTGATGAACCTGAAGATGAACACACCCGTGATGACAATGCAGAAGCTGCTCCAGGAGCTGCCGATGACGATGACGACGATGATGAAGCTGTTGACGACACGTTTGACTTCTCATCATGCAACGTCGTACCGGAGAGGAGGATGACAGTGAAGCCACCGCTGAAGATGTTCCATCCAAACAACAAAAGACTGAAAAATGCTCCAAGAAGCGCAATGACTCACATTAGCTCTTTTTCCTATTTGTACTTTGTTTTTCAGCATTTCTTTTTGTTTTTCCGCAGTTCTGTGGCTTGGTTGTGTATTTCCTTGACTCTAGCACCATTAAACTTTTCAGTTGGATGTATTAAACTTGTTTTATTTTTATCAAACTACGTGCTTGTTCTAAGGGGGAGTCTTTTTGATTGATGTCAAAAGGGGGAGTAGTTATATTATTATGCTTTGATATGATTGATATGTTGATGATTGATATCCAAAGTTATATTATTATGCTTTGATATGATTGATATGTTGATGATTGATATCCAATTATTTCAAATTAATTAGTCATATCCAATTGAGGTTTGTCATCATCAAAAAAGGGGAGATTGATGTTTTCCAAACCTTATTTTGATGATGACATAAATAAGCAACACTTAACTCTGTAAAACAAGCTTTTGCAGGAACAGATCTTTCAGACGCACAAAACCGTCTGAACTAGGTCAATTGGATCGGACGCATTGCATCGTCCGAACGAACTGGCAGAAAGAATGGGATCCTACTGCCTTTCTTTCGGGAGCTCAGGACCGTCCGAAACATTTGTCTGACGAAGGACCGGACGCATGCACGGACGTCCGAACGAAGCCTCTCAACAAAACTGAAAGAAGATCAGACGCTGCCTCGAACGCATTCAATCCTTCTCGGACGTCCGAAACCCCAACGGCTATTTTTTGTGCATTTATTACTTAGCCGTTAGGAAGTAGTTGAAACCACTATTTATTGCTCTTATAAATAGGTGCTTTAAGAACCTAAAAAAATTATCTAATACATTGAATACAAGCCTTAGAAAAGAGTAATTTAAGTGCAAATTGACTAAAGTGCTTTGTTGTATTAGTGTGCAATTGTGAGTGTAAATTCAACTTTGAGTGGAGTGATAATAAGGACTAATTTGTCTTGTATGAAAGTGTGGTTGTAAGTAAGATTCTTGGCTCAACTAAAAGAGTTTTAGTGTGAGCAAGAACTTCCCAACTTTGTTAAGATTATTGGCTTACCAAGTGTGTGAAGCATTCAAGAGATTTGATACTTCAAGCTTGCTAGCTTGGAAGTATTAATTGTTTAATTATTCCTCTCTTTACTTTACTGTTCTATTGTTATTATTATATCTACATTCAATCAGAAAATCTCAATATCTCTCAAAGTATTTTTTAAACAACCTAATTCACCCCTCCTCTTAGATTGTTTTGGGACCAACAAAATTAATCCAATGCATATCATTTTAGTAATGTTCCGTTGCCTAAGTCTATTCTTCATCCAAGAAATCTCCTTGGCTTCTTGCTGAATCTCGGCTTTGACATTCCCTCACTTCTTCCTTCTAACCATTTGGTATTTCTATTCTGTCCAAAAATTTCCAATAACTCACCAATTCTTGAGTACTGGATATGACTACCATGCTTAAGAGCTAAGGCATATGAGTGTTGATTAAAAAAGAACCCACTCCTTAATTTCCTACCAAGGTACCTTTTCATATATAAGTTGTACTTCTAGGGGTATCAGACCTTTCACTTGTTCGAATCCTATTAAATCTTCCCAATTCCCAGTAAACATTGCTTCGATTGTGTGTTTGCCAAGCATTTTGAACACCTCATCTTTTATTCTCTCTTTCCATTCATCAGTCAAAATCTCTTTTTCTTCTTCCCAATCATCAGATGGAGTTTCTTCAGTGATTTTGACCATCGTCAATTCTTTTGATATCTCATCATCCGTTGGGTTGTGAAATCTTCGTACCTACAAAAAAAAATATTATCCTCATTAACCGTGTTAACTATCATAACTTCATCATAAATAGAAAGGGGTTTTAGAGAGTTAAAAATAGAAAAGTGACAATCTAATCGTTGACTCTCAATTGTAACTTCCCCTCTTGGACATCTATTAATGCCCATCCTGTAGCTAGCGGTTTGCTAAGAATCGAGGCAGCATTTCTCTATTTTCTTCCATGCCCAAAATAATGAAGTCTACAAGCAAATAATATTCCCAACCTTAACTAGTGTATCCTCTACAATCTCTTCAGGGTATTTTACACTTCGATCAGCTAATAAGAGAAATACATTTGTAGGTTTCATCCCTTTACGATTGAGCTTCTTATAGATTGACAAAGGCATCAAGTTTATAGATGCCCCAAGGTCACACATAGCTCTCTAAATTTCCTCCAACAATAAATAGAATTGAGAATGAAATAGGATCCTTAAGTTTTAGAGTCAACTTCTTTCGAATGATAGCAGTACATCCTTCAATCAAACACAAAATCTCATGTCCTAGCTGTTTTCTCCTGTTAATCAGCATTTTCTTCATGAATTTGGCATATTTAGGCATGTTCTCTAATGCTTCCATGAAGGAAATGTTGATTTCCACCTTCTTGAAGATCTCAAAGAACCTTTTGAACTTTTTTTCGTCATCCTCACCTTTGAGTCTACCTAGAAAATGGAAATCAAACTGATGGATGGGTAATTTGGACTTTAGATTCCCTCTTACAAGGAAATTTTACTTTGATGCTCTATTATCCTTTACCTCAGTCTCTCTATTGTTATCTTCTTGTTATCTTTCTACTCACTTTCTAATTCAATCTCTTTTTCAATCTATTTTTTTGCCCCACATCTTTTCCACTCCTCAGTGTGATTGCTTTTGCATGCTCTCTAACATTAGCTATCGTGTCACTAGGTAATGTCCCAAGTGGTCTCTTGGCTATACTCATTGCCTCATTTGATTCTCCAAGTTTTTAACTACTTCTATCAAATTTTTGAGCGCGTCATATAATCCCTTAACTTTCTCATCATTGGATTTCATATATTGGGAAAAATTGCTCTCCCTTCTATTTGGTACTTGAAATAGAATTGCATGCACTTGCTGTTATGGCTACTGATATTGCTGGAATAGAGATCGAACATTTGAGTTTTGGTTCTACTGATTACCCTATGATAAGTAATGGGTGATTTATCTATCCCAGTTATTGTGTTGCTGAATGCATTGCTCTGATTTTTGTACTAATTTTAGATTTGGGTAACATCACTCCCCATGTAGTTCACCTATTCCTAACCTGCAAAGGTAGCATTCGACAATGTTTGTGCACTACATTGGCCATTAGGTTGGTCACCTAAAGAAAAGTCACAAACAAGCGGCTGCGTCGTGGTCAATGCTTTAACTCACATCTCTTCCCAAAGCTTACCCAACAACTCAACTTGCTTAGTCGTAGCCAGCCACTATCGCATGCTGTTGAAGACCTAAAGTAATTTGTTTGACATTTTATCCAATAGCTCTTGAGCTTTCTCTGGAGTCTTGTTCAAAATTAGGGATCCATTTGTTGAAGCATCTAGCGATTCACGGATTTCTTGAAACATCCGATTCTAAAATATGTCCATTTGCATCCATAAGGGTAACCCATGACGGGATGACGGGATACTTATTAAGCAAGTCATTATACCTTTTTCCCAAACTTTGCTGAGGTTTTCTCCAAACTGTTGAGTAAAAGATGTTATATCATTCCTTAGCTTGGCTATCTTGGATGGGAAAAAATATTTCGACATAAAAGCTTACACTAATCTATCCCATGTTGTAAAAGTTCCTTGTTTATACCTTTGCAGCCACAATTTTGCCTTATCCTACAAGGAAAAAGGGAAGAAGCGTAGTTTAAAAGCATCCTATGACATGCTATTCTGCTTAATAATGTCATAGACCTTTTCAAAGTTGATTAAATGGTGGTTTGGTCCTCACTATTCAATCCTGAAAACATTGCATGTTGCTGATCCATGGATATCAGAGCTGGCTTGATTTCAAAATTATTTGCCTGAACAGGAGGTGGTATGATGCTAGACTGTGACTTTCCAAATGTAGGTTAGGTGTAGTGTCCCAATGGTGTCTACTATTCCAAATGTAGGTTAGGTGTAGTCTCCAAATGGTGTCTATTATTCTGTAGAGGTAAGTTCTGACTAAGATACTTTGTTTATCCTTATACTCTCCTTCATTCTCTACTCGTTCACGGTTAATTGGTGGAACTTCTATTTACCCCATAGGTGGACATGAAACCCTCTCGTTGGCCATGTCTTCCTGCTGTTGTTGCAAACCTTGTGTCCTCAATTGCCTAAAGGATCTATCAATTTTTGGATCAAACTCTGCTAACGTTTGACCAAACTTGTGCATAAACAATTGGGCATGAGAAAACCGTTACGAGTACTACTTTAATTAACACAAAGACTAATAGAAAAAAAATGGAGAAATGGCACACAAAAAAGTAACAAAAATAAAATGAACAAAGAAATGAAAATCTAAAGTAGGAATTGTTTTAGTGTCTCAAAATTGCCAATACTGTTCCCGGTAACAGCACCAAAAACTTGACACGGGTAAGACAAGTTTTAATTCCTTGTATCACGCTTCCATTAATATCTACATGTATATGGTTATCATGTAGAAGGGTGAGTAAGGGTTGATCCCACAAGGACTGATGCAAGTAAGTACCTTACAAGATTGTAACGCAATTTCTATTTGTATAACTAGTTTGCAAGATTTTAGATTTTAAAAATGAGCTGCAAAAATAAATTAAAAATTATAAACTAGAAAGCGAGTAAATTAAATTTGACACACTAGCAATAAACAAAGACGGGTCGAGTGCAAGGCAAGTAATCATCTAGGCTCATTCAAATTATAGATCAATCAATTAATTATATTATAATTACTGGTAATTTTATTCCCATATATTAACCCAACCCTAAAACCTTTGTTGATTGAAATTCTATCAAATTAATTAGTAGGGTTCGAGAAACCTTCTTCTAACCTACCAAATTAACTTGGGTTATTAACTTGCTGGAATTCAAGTTTCCTTCAGGAAATACTAGCCGAATCAACTAATTAAATCTGTCATCTTGAACTAGATTAATTAGCCAAATAATTTATCACAGGTCTATGATTAGGGTTCACAAATGTTATTCCCCTAACCAACCAAACTAAGACTAAGGTTAGCTACTCCCTTAGAATTGTCTGTTTATGCTAATTATTAGCCTATTATTATAATTAAAATGACCAACCTTTAATTAGATTTCCCCATGATTGATTGCATCACCCACACCCGAATCCTAACTAATTTAGCAAATCATAACCTATGAGAATGAAAATAAATGAATTGAATTGATCGCATACTTCATAAACCAATAATTGAAATTAAAAAGTGCAAATGAAAATAAAATAATTAAAAAAGATACCGGAATAGAAAGAATTGTAAGATACTTGAATTAAATACCCGACCTATAATTTGAAGATTCGATATCTGGAATTAGAAAGTAATGAACCCCATTTGTTGTTCAAAACCGTAGGAAAAAAAAAACTAAGATTTGATGTCTCAAAATCGCCCTCTTTAAGCATTACATAAGTCCCATTTTTATAGAAAATGTTGAAAAGGCTCAGCCCGGAATCGAGTCAACCATTGTCAATGGTTGATTTTCAGCTGATCAAGTGTTGTCAGCAGTTTTCAAGTGCGTGTTAGTGGGTCAACTGCTAACAGTAAAAGTTTCCTTCGTTATCAGTCGCTAACAAAGAATATGGTTCTGTTTTAATTGCTATCAATTGCTAAATGGTCCAGTTGCAGTCAGTGACTGGATAATTTCTAGTATCATTCCTTTTTTCCTTACTCTTCCATTTTAGCTTCCCGCTCCACTACCAACTGATGTTTCTGCCCCTAATACACCTACACACGACACAAAATAACATAAATAGACAACAATAACGATTAAACACACATTCGACTACCAAAATGATTGAAAATGACACAACAACTATACATCTTAAACATAATTTAACTATCAATAAACATGACAAATGGGACTAAAAACACTAAAACTTAACAATTTAAAACATATAAAAATAATCCTAAACCTAGAGTTATCAGACCAAACCATAATAATAAAATGATAAATGTTATTATTGAATAACCTACATAGTCTTCATAGTAACTGCTTCCTTTATATTTAATTAGTTTTAGTAGTAAATTGTTCTTATTTCTTGGTGGTTAGGATTAATTTAGTTAGATAGAAAATAATATCTTTTAATTAATTTGTCAAACTAGTAAATAAGTTTGTGAACCATATTAATTGTTCCATAGTCCTCGTGGAAGCGGTCTTACCCAATCTATAAACTTACCTTGTATCCTTGTGAGTGTATAAGTGTTGATTAGGGTTATTAAGGCTTTATTTATTACTTGTTTCCGAACTAAAAGACCTAATCAATTATTTACCCGAATATTTCCTATCCACCATGTGACCAAGAAGGATTCACAATCCTTTCAAAGTATTCTTCATGATAGCATGGCTAATAGCATTGAAGTAACTAGCTTAACCCTTTTTACAGTAAAAACTTTGATATATTAACTCCTTCGTTCCTAAGTAACAGAACCTCACCTTTTTATCCCGACAAATCATATGAGTGAAATTGCAGGATATCTAATTTGTACCCAATATCACATCAAAGTATAACATGTTTATCTGCACAAATTGCCGTCCGTTCCAAATTCCCATTCTTCCAAGTTAACATACAGTTGCAATACACCTACTTGGCCTCTATAATCTTATATCCGAGCATTTCCACTCTATACAGTTCATGTAACTAATCAGGTTTCATCACAAGTTTTCTAGCATGCTTTCTAGATATGAAAGAAAGAGATGTACCATAGTCAAAAAGCACAAAAGCATGCATGTTATTAGTCAACATTGCACTTGCCACTACTTCATTAGACTTGTCTTCCACTAGCAAAGTCATAGCATAGACTCGAGCACTTGATGCTCCAGATCTACCTCCAATATTCCATAATTAACCAGTGATATGAGCTACCTGATGTGTATTTAGTCTAGCTGTGGGCAATACGCTAGCTTGTGATCAAATTTGCCCAAGCTAAATATGCACCTGACTTCCATCAACATTTCTTAAGTAGAGGCGGTGGCAGAGTCACATTGCTTAGCAACAGGTTGTCTAAATGGCTTAGGAGCTGCTAAAGAGCCTCTCTCCAGGATGCTGTCATTTTGCAATCATACAGTAAGAACCAAAATTGGCAAGGGAAAGTTAGGTCTACATAGGGCTATTGGTCTCATCATCAATGGCTGAGTTATACAAAAATTCCCCTATCGGCTCTCATTAGATTTTCCTGGCACTTCATGTTAAACTCCGCTCCCGTTACTGCTTTCAAAATCTAATCAAAGGTAATGATGACAACTACTGTAATTTTCATCTGTATCTCATTAAATAGACCATAGTGGCAATGAATGAGTTTATTCAACTCATCCCTGATGATCAACAAACCTTATTTTGATGATGACATATGCATTTACCTATTAAACCAAGCTGTACAGGTCTGCTATTTTGTTTTCTGGAAACAGAGCTTTCGGACGCAGTATACCGTCCGAACATTACTACATTTCTCGGAATGAACAGGATCGTCCAATAAAGTTTACAACGGACACAATTCACTCTCCGAACGGACAGACAGAGAATAAGTTTTTCAAGCATCTAGAACGGACGCACAGGTGCGATCCGGAAGAATATCCCTCGGACGTATTTCTCCGTCCGAAAGAGTTATCCCTCAGACGTATTTCTCCATCCAAAAGAGTGAGGCAGAATCAAGAATTTAAAATCTACAACCGTTCGAAAGAAGTTTACATCGGACGAAAAAGACTGTTCGAAAAGAAAAATTCCCTGATAAAGCATTAAACTTCTCGGATGAGATATACTATCCGAAAGTGTGAAACTTACACATACACCTGGTTCTGACGATGGAATGGACACAAGCTCGGCCGTCTGAACAGTATCCACTACTCATATATTTGAGATCGGACGCTGGGTCGGACGCACAACATTGACATCGGACTCCGAAACCCATAACGACTAGTTTTTGAGCATTTATTATTGAGCCGTTGGGAGGTGGTTAATACCCAATTTATTGCTCCTATAAATAACAACTCTAATGATATTGTTAAATACATCTTACACATTGAATACAAGCAAGAAGAAAAGCAATTTGAGTGCAAATTAGCTATTGAGTAAAATTCGGGATTGTATTAGTGTTTACTTTAGAAGTGCTATTCAAAAATATTGAGTGGAGTGATAATCTTGTACAAAAGTGACGCTGAGAGTAAAATCCTTGGCTCAACTAAAGAGAATTAGTGTGAGCAAGTATTGTCCTACTTTGTGTACATTTGATATTATTGGCTCACCATATTTGAGGAGCATTTTAGTGGATCAACACTTCAAGCTTGGTAGCTTGGAAGTGTTGTTTGTTTAATCTCTTTCTTTACCTTTTGTATACTTCATAAGATTAATTGTTTTTATCTCTATCAATCTACTTGTTAGTGCAAAAGATTTTATAAGTGCATATTTTGCAAAGTAATTTTTTAAAAAACCTAATTCACCCCCATCTTAGGTTGGTTTGGGGCCAACAATCTCCTATGATAGTTGGAGCATAATCCTATAGAGTGAAATCAATATGACTACTGAATCATTGACATCCTAGGTCTTTACCTCAACATAGTGAATTCTCAACTCTTATCAGCACAAAACAGAGAAGGTGCAAAGAATTCCTCCAGAAATGCCTACATGATCATACTCTAGTCTACTGGTCCACCTAGAAGAAGTGAGTTTATCCATGTCATCTCCCTTATTGTTGTAGCATAACACCTAGAACACGAAATCAGTATGAGTACTGAATCACAGATATCCCAGGTGTTTGCCTCAACATAGTGCCTCTAATCAACACGAAGGGAAGGTGGAAAGAATTTATCCAGAAATGCCTGCGTGGACCTACTCCAATCTACAGGCCCACTTAGAACAAGTCTAGGTAAAACTCCCTTCCACCATTGAGACGCTTCACCAGTTAGAAATGGTATGACAACATGATGCTTGAGGTTATTTGACACATGAAGCTTCAGAATCTATTCTACATCTCCCAAACGCTTCCAAACTTTGTCTGAATCTTTCCCCCCATCGAAAGTTGGTGTATGCAACTTCTTCATTGACAGAAAGTAATCCTCCAAGTCCTTAACATAAGGTATATGTGGGAAACGATATGGCAATTGTTGGTAGCATTCTGATCCATAAAGGTGTTGATGGCTTAAGCTTTTGTAAAACTATATGAGTAACCTCAGCCTGTTGGGATTCGCTCTTTGAGCCTCCCATTCTTGCTCACTTCGGGCAGCCCTCCAGTATCTCCTAACAGTCCCCTAATAGGGGCATTCATATTGTATCCTTCTTATCCTCATCATGAACTTTAAAACTTTCCTCTATCCTTTTCTGATCATGCTCAAATTCTTGTTCTTTGTGAGTTCCTTCATGAGAGACAGGGACTTGCTTCCCTTTATCATTTTTTGGTGCCATAATCCTGCACACAAAGTAGTTGTCAATAACAGTAAATAAAATTATATTAAGCACACATATATGTAAAATTATATTATGTGATGAATTACACTCAAACCCACGTATCACTACAACTATACTAAAGCCAAAGGAAATACAAGGACACTCAACATAGGCCGGCCATCCCCATATCATGCATTACTTGTGATCCCATGTCCCCAGTACAAATCTTAGGCCATGATTCCACCTATTTATACCTAGATCAAAATCTAGGCTCTTATACCACTAAATGTAACACTTTAAATGCAGGACTGTAACCTGCCACATCTTAGTATAAAACTCCAAGCATACTAGGAAATAGTTCAGTAGCCAAAACCTAATCACAATAATAAAACAACCATTGTCATTATTGAATAACTGACATAGACTCAATAGTAACGAACTAGAAATAATTGTCTAGCAGAAATAATAGTATCAATTCATGAAATAAAGTCATACTCGGCACATAGGCCAAAATATAAGATCTAGAGGTATACTATTCAAAAATATAGAATGACATATCACATTCCCTAATAACTGTGATCTAGGCCATCACTACTCTCACAATCATAATATTGGTAGTCCTCTACCTTTAAAACCATCTCCTTAGACTCTAGTGATGCAAAATGTTATTAGTAATGGGTGAGAAACATACTTCCCATCAAGAAGTTCATGTTTTCTTCCATTTACTAGGGTGGTTACATGCCGAAAAAGTTAAAATTACCTTACCACACTTTTTCACTAATATCATCAAGTGCACAGTTATCAATGTAGTTAGGTGAATAAGGGTAGATCGCATGAGGATTGGCAAACAAATACCGAGAATCTTGACAAATTTCTATTTAGACAACCAACTTGTGAAGGATTCAGATTTTACGATTAAAATTACTAAATAAATAAATAATTGAAAATTTTTTTTAACAAATAATTTATATTAAATAACAATTAAATTAAAATAAAGTTGCAAGGAGTTGAGAAAAGAGGGTTGACTACTTGGCTAGCAATTATCGTGGATTTATCAAATGTAGGTCAATCAATCAATTTTAATTATATTTAATTGATATTCTATTCTCAAATTTCAATCCAACCTCAAATCCTTTGATAATTGAATCCTGTCAAATTAATTAACAAGGTTTCGAGACCTTTTCTTGCCTAACTAACCAATTTGAGTCGTATCTATATGGAATTCAAGTTTCTAACTATTTAAGGAATACTCAACGAATCAGCTAAGCAATTCTTCTACCTTGGTCTAGAATAATTAAGCTAATAAATTAACACTGGCCTATGACAGATGTTCAAAAACCTTATCCCCTTAGCCAACCTAACTAAAGCTAAAGTTAGCTACTCTTTAGATTTGCCTATTCAAATTAATTATTAGTCGATTAATATAATTTAGTGATCAACCCTTAATTAGATTAACCCATGAACAACTCCATCACCCGTACCCGAACCCCAATTAATTTAGCAATCCATAGTGTGCTGAAGAGAAAATAATTTAATTGCTTTGCTAATAGTCATGATAAATTGAGAAACTAAATTAAAAATGCACTTGTAAATAAATAAATTAAAGTCAAGCTACTAGAATTAAAATTGCTACAAAAGCACTTGAATTTAATAACTTGAATGATCCAAAAGTCAAAAATCAAACAAAGAAATTAATGAACAATTTAATTCTAATGTAAGAAACAAGTAGTTCTAAAAAACCCAGACAGTAAAAGCTAAAAAGAAGTTCTGTAGGTCACTCTCCTCTAATCATTACATTAGCCCCCTATTAATAAAAATCGTATTACAGGCCCGGCCTAGAACGGACCATGCACAGACTGTGGTTAGTTTTGCCATATTCTGTTGCAGTCTGTGCCTAAGCCACAGTCTGAGTGATGTTGCCTACAGAACTGTAATCTGCTACTAGCGTTCTATTTAAGCTACAATCAGCAGTTGTTTCACTACCATTTAATCACAGTCTATGGCTGGTCTTTATCAGCTACTTCAATTCCTTGCTCCTTCACTTTATCCTCCATGTCCTCATTGCCAATTGACCATTTTGCCACTCACTTCATTTGCATAAGACTAAAAACGAAATGAATGGACAAATATACTAATTAATCACAAAAATGACTTTAAACATCACAATCGACTATAAATATTCTAAGCATGAATTTACTCTCCTAAAATATAAAAAATGAGACTAAACACACCAAAACACTTAACAAAAGAGGTATGGATAAAAATAACTCTAAACATAGATTTATCAACTTTCCCCAAGTTATCATTTTGCTAATCTCGAGGAAGATAACTAAACACAGCTCACACAAAAACAAAATAGGAATGGCAATACCAAAATTAGATTGATCTAATTGACTCATCAGCCTCGTCTATACCACATGGAATGACATTCCCTTTTACTCAGACCAAAAGTCCACCCGAATAAATGTCAAACAAACTTTCTCAAATACAAATGCAACAACTCACATTTATCAATACATTACCTACAAGTAATTTGAAAGATAGTACGAAATTGAGCCTTTATAATCATCAAGAAGGTAAAACGGGATCAAAAGGCCTTATAGTGCAAGCACAAAAATGTCACACAAAAGCCAATTATTATAGTACCATTAAAATTGATTAACTAAAAAATGGCAATATAACCTTTCGTAATTCCTTTATGACCACATTTTTATTTTACTCTTTATTTTATTTTGTTCCTAGGATTGGCAAGACACATTTGCATTGCGCAAGCTGCCTTAAAATTCTTGTTTCTTATGCTTACGTATTTTACATAAACAAAGCCATTTTTTTTTTCATTTCAAGCTCATTGGAGCATTTATAGCACATAAGGAACTAGTCACAATAAAGGGGGCTATATTAACATAAGTTAATTAAACAACTATAATGAAACCTAATACTTCGCCATGCAAGAACATACAAATGAAAATGTGAAGGTCTACATCATGTCCTACTATATACCAATCAACAACCATAGAGAATCAACACCAACAACTTCAAATAAGTGTGGGTATTAAAAATAAACTACGTGACCCCTCTCTAAGAGCAATGAGTTCAAGAATTCATACCAAAGAAAGCACTTTCATGAAAAATTCGAATTTCACCCTTTTAACCAAAAATTGTGAAACATGAATGATGTGATTTAATAATTTCAGGTTTTCATATCATTAATAACTAGAATCGATCCTACTACTAATATGCCATTCCATTAATGCATGACACAACAAATTTAATATAATACATTACAAATTAACAACACTAAATATTAAAACATTAAACATTAACAAATCTAAATAAATCACCACTTTCCAACATAACACACGACTACGGCAAGTGGTAACAACAAAAACTAACCAATACATTAAAATAATAAGTAAACAAAAACTTCCCTAACAAACTGTGCAGATATGAGGATGGTCCATCTCCTACGGTCCCGGAAGGTCCAGCTTCAACTCATTCCTTCCTAGCTCCTGGCCCTTGCCTCTCAATTTCCTCTAAGGAGTCTATAATGCCTCTCTGGTAGCAGAGTAGTTTGAGGCCAATGGGACATGTCAAATTCGCAAGGTGGCTGAACTATCAAGCCACAAAGTCTACCTTTTACCTCATCTCCTTGAAGCACTAGCTATAGCTCCCGATGCTTCTCATTGTTGAGCGGTGGATGGAAAATGGAGTCTGTTACAAGTCTAGATAGGGAAACCAATAGTGGTTACCGAGGTCCTTCTTGAGGGCCTTGAACCTCCACCGATCGCTTGCTCATATCTCACCTTGGCTTGTAGTATAATCATCGCGGATTTGTATTGGGTCATGATCGCCTAAAGAGCCTTGTTATCAATTGGCGTTGGTGTATCTCATTTCTTTGTAGTGACGATCTACAAACCTACAAGATAGCACAAATGAGTTATCAAATTTGGAAAACATAATGTCATGTGCTTCCTATTTCCATTCCTTAAATTTTTTTGCTGAATATCCTATCCCACATCAATTGCCAAACCCTTCATAATGGAAAAAATATAACAGACCCTCTCAGGGTTAACATCTATGGTATATGAAGTAGGCTATATAAGCACACAGATAAATTCCATCCATGCTCTAGCCACCGCATTCAAGTACCTTACCCTAACCCACTTACACTGCCCGTCCTCCATATCCTATTTATCCCAATCATCTATCAACACGCAATCTACCTCTTCATAATCAATTTTACCCTCCAAAATGCATTGAATTGGTTATTGAGATTAGTAGGTATAAATGGTACGGAACATTAATAATCTCCTTGCTAAAACTCATCAGTGTACCCCTAACCTGGATTACATGGCTCAAAAAATTTAAACTATTTCCAATAGATTCACAAGCCATGTTTTCCATGATGGTAGGAGTTCATAAAATTATGTCCACCCCCGGCGTTAAATATTATTAAAAGTCTTACGACGCAACCCATCTTCTTCTTGACTGTTTTCAATTCTCACATGACTCAAATCAAAACCCGCCTCATATACATGATTTACCTAGTTTTGAAATTTGTCATGTAACTACTTAGCCTCTAGGAAACCAAAATGTTGTCATCATAAGGATTAACATCCGATTGCTTTTGCTTCTTTCCCATTGAATGATAAAATCATATCAATGAAATAAAAAACAAAATAATTAAATTTCCCCCCAACTTAAACAAAAACAACCCCAACAAGTATCTCTCTAAATTATACAAAATTCAATCAACAAATAATCCACAAAACATCCACCATACGGATGAAATAATCACAAGTTATAATTCACCAATCAAATCCAAGAAATTCAACCAAAAGTTGTATAGGAACAATCTTACTCAATTTTGGATTCGTGCTAATAATTTCCTTTGTGAAGATCCTGAAAACTTCACTGGTTGCAAGTGGTGTAAGCTTTGCCAACCTTGAATATTGGTTGTGATGAGACAAAGGTAGAAATTTCTGGTTGCTTGATTTATAATGATAAAGAGCATGGAAAGTAAGAGAAAATAATGATGAGAAGTATAAAAATATAAGAGGAGAAGCAAAAGATTGGAAAAGCAAGAAAAGAGAGAAGAAGAAAATTGGAAAAGCAAGAAAAGAGAAAAGAAGAAGATGGGGTTTTCTTTTATTTGGAGTCACCAGATAACTCGAGTAAACTAGAGTTATTTCCCTCTAAATTATAGCATTTTGATAGTTAAAATTCCGAAGTTGGATAAGTAATTGAGGATTTTAGTTAATTTCTTTCATATGTATTTGTATTTTCATTCTTGAACTATCCGATTATGATAAGTTTTTTTAAATTTTTAGTTTAATTAAGTGCTTAATGGTATTAATATTATGCAGGTTAAAAATTAAAGGTTAGAAGCTGAAAGAAACAAAGCTCAAGGGACTAGATTGCAAAAAATGGATGAAATGAAGAATGTTGGGAGGAGAGTCGAGATCGCGATCTCAACTGTTCCAGACCGCGATCTCGACTTGGGAAATTGTCTTACTGTGTTAGAGTCGAGATCGCGGTCTCAAATATTCCAGTCCGCAATCTCGACTCTCTGAGAGTTAAGTTGTAAGGGCAATTTTGTAAATCATCAGCCAGTAACTCCTGATTTTTTGCCTAGTGTAATATTAGACTATTTAAGCTACTTAAAAATTAGTAAGAAAGTAGTAGATAGTTTTAGTTAGTTTTTAGATAGTTTAGGATAGCTTGAACTCTAAGTTTACTTCTTAGATATAAATTTCTCTTTAATTTTCTCTTAGATCTTCTTTTAATTTATTGTTAAGTTCAAATTTTGAAGACCGTTAGATAATCGTAGTGGGTTAATCGCAAGTTTCGCGTAGATATAATTTTTATTCGATTTTTTGTCTAATTTAGTAAGAATTTCTTTACTTGCAATTTAGGGTCTTGGGTAAATTAGGGTTCTTGATAATTTCGTGCATTTCTAGATAGAATTTTCAATTTCTTGCATTAATTCCTAGTTAATTCTTAGTGGTCTTTCTTTATTTCTATCAAAAATCCAAAAATATATAGATTTCTAGTTTAACTCTTTCCAATTTATAGTTTAGAAATGATTGCTTTTAATATTCAAAGTTTCTCATTTGTAGTCCATTTAGTTGGGTGATTTGCTTGCTTTTAATTTTAGTCTTAATTTGGTTAATTTTGGTTGGAATTAAGTGCTTTCCTTTACCTGCTTTTACTAGAATAGATTAGCTAGTTTCTTAATTCGTAATTAGTTATTTTCACTTATTTACTTTTTTTAGTTAATCTAGCTTTAATTTAAGTTTTTATCGCTTTCATTCGATTTATGGTTTTTATTCGAATAGTTCTATTACCCATCGCTTGATTTCACTTAACTACACAAGTCACCATAAATCTTGGTAATTGCCTTCCAACAATCCTTGTGGGAACGATCCCTACTTTCCTTTACTACTAGTTGACAACCGTATACTTGCGGGATGCCATCTAGTTAGTAGTAGAATTTAGGTGTTTTATTAATTTATAACTAGGTGTGTAAAAGGCATCAAGTTTTTGGCGCCGTTGCCGGTGATTGTCTTTTTGGCAATATCGAGCGCTTTATGGGTCGTATAGGTTAAGCAGTTTAGTTTAGTTTAGTTTAGTTGTTAATTTTGTGAATTTTGTGTTTGTTGGATATTTTGTGGAATTGTCTTGAAATTTCAATTGACTATTTGCCTTGGTTGTGTAGTACATGGTAAGAGGAGTTCAAGAGCCATTCATTTGCTTAGACAGGGAAAGGGAGAAAGAGCTAAGAGAACTTAGAAGATTGAGAAGGGTACAACAAGAGAAAGTGGAGGAAAGGATAGAAATGGCAAATGCTAATGCTTATCAAGGGAATATGAACACGGAAAACGAAGAAGAATAGGTAGTTGGAAATAATGGAATTGGTGGCTATAGGAATGGAAATGGCATGAATAGGAATGGAAGGCCATTGAGGGAGTATGCTTTACCTAATTTTGATGGGGTGAACTTAAGCATTGCACGGATGCCTGTGCAAACCAACAATTTCGAAATCAAGCCCGCCCTAATCCAAAATGCTTCAAGCCCATGCCATATTCGGAGGTGGACCAAATGAGGACCCCTACACACACCTCATGAATTTTGAAGAAGTCTTGGACACATTTAAGTTTAATGGAGTACACCCGGATTGTGTGAGAATGAGGGTGTTTCCTTTTTCTCTTAAGAGATAGGCCAAAGTCATGGTTGCAATCCCATGCCCAAGGAACATTCACCACTTGGAACCAACTTGCTCAAGAGTTCTTGGCGAAGTACTTTCCTCCCTCAAGAATCGCTAAATTAAGGTAATGAGATTACATCGTTCAAACAAGATGTTGGTCAAAGCCTAGGGGAAGCTTGGGAAAGATTCAAAGAGTTGCTAAGAAAATGCCTGCATCACGCCATTCCTTTGTGGCTTCAAGTCCAAACCTTTTATAATGGTTTACTTCAAAAGATGAAATCCATCGTAGATGCCTCCGCCGACGGCTCTATCTCATATAGGACTCCGAAAGAAGCTCAAGAGTTGTTGAATAGGATGGCATACAACCACTACCATCATGGACCGATAGCTCCATCGGTGGTTCAACACCAAGCTAATCAAGCCAACGCAAGTAGTGGAGCATTGAATCTAAACATGCAAGATGCCCTTTTGGCTCAACAAAGCATGTTCATGAGTGTGATGAACAACATGGCGAAGGCTTTGGAGAATCTAGGGAAACCTAGTAGTGTAAATGCGATGACTTCTTCTCCAACTCAACCAAGCATGACATGTGATTTTTGTGGAGGCGACCATGCCAATGGGAATTGTGACTGATGCCATATGGAGCTAATAAGCAAATCAATTATGTGACTAATCAATCTTCATTTCCAAGGAACCAATTCAGAGCTTATGGGAACACTTACAATCCTTCTTGGAGGAATCACCCAAATTTCTCATGGGGTAACACAAACAAACAATCCAATCCTCCTTACCAACCAAATCCCCCACCTCAAAATGCCCAACACACTCAAGCCCCAAATTCCTCATCTAGACCTTATCAACCGCCACATCAAAGAAATGTCCAACCCAACTCATATCAAAATTTCACCAATCCTTCATTTTAAAACCAACAACAAAGACCTCATTTCCATTATGCATATTGTCCCAACCTTTGTATCATGATCAATACGCTCCTAGAGAGAATTTGGGTGAAGAAGGTTGATAAGTTCATAATTGTACTATATTTTATGTGTCAATTACCACGTTTTAATGTGTTGAAGCAAGATTTGAGTTATTATTCAGATTAATTTGGTTATTCTTAGTTTTTTTAGGGGAAAACTTAAAGTGAAAAAGAGCTGAAAAAGATGGAACAAGATGAAAGAAAATGCAAAGGGCGGAACATGCACGAGTATGAAGCCATTTTGGATGCTGTTTCGTATTTTAAGCATAAATTTTGAGTCCAAGCTCCGATTGAGATGATTTATAAATATATTGAAGATTTATAGAACTTTAATGTTTTGAGTTTTACAAGATTCTATGGGCATCTATTTCAAAATTGCAAAGTTGTAAAATGTGTACTGGCAAGGAGCGATTCTGACATATTTTGGTAGATTCAGTATAACTTTCTTATCTGAGTGCCAATTGAGATGATTCAAGATGGTTTAGAAAGTAAGACATAGAGCTACAAGTTTCATATTTTGAGTTTTACCAAATTCGGTCTTAATAAGGGTCAAAATGGAAGCCAAAAGTGAAGCCGAACGCACATGCTCTGGGGTTGTGCTGCGCATGTGCGCTGGCAACTTTATAGCACTGCCTAGAGCGGACATGCGAGTAAAAATCTCAGCGATATACTTCATGTGCGTACAAAAGCAGCAGATCTACGTATTTTGAGTTTTTGATGGATTTCTTCAGCCGGTTGGACTAATTTTCACCCGATTTCACGTTTGATCAGTAGGCATTATTTGTAACCCTAAATACTCATTATAAATATCCCAAGTTGGGTGAGAAAAAAGGGACCGACTTTTTTATTTTCTTTTGGTTAGGGTTTTTAGCAGTAGAAAATTCTTCTTTATTCTTTCATGGCACTTTGTGCCTACACCCTTTTCTTGGTAGAGGGACTTGAAGCCATAGTCAATTCTACAAAGTTGTGAGACTTCTTGTGCTTGAATTTATTCAATTTATCTCAAGTATTGATTATTTTTCTGCGATTAATTTTATGATTGTTCTTTTTAGCTTATTATTGCTGCAGAATATTAAGTTATTAGAATTAATCTACTGCTAGATTACTTTTACCGCGTGTGCTTAATTCAATCTATGAAGCAACTAAGTTTGATAATTACTGGATTTGTGTTATTGAAATTAGGAAAATTAATCATCTAATTGGCATAACCGCGTGTGTTTATGTTAAATTAGTCTAATTGTTCTTGTTGATCTTAATGCTTCTATTAATTGATCTTTGCCGCGTGTCTGGGTTAAATTAATAGTTAGGGTTAATTGGATCGCGTGTTGAAAATTAACCAACTTTCGGAAGAAATAAGAATCAGCTTTGAATTGGTATCCGTTCGGGTAAATTCTTCAATTAGTGCTTGATATAAATTGAATTATCTTGTGTGTCAATGATCGACTAGTGAAATTGCCATGGTAGATATGACCAAAACCAAGATCTTTCTTAATTGAATTATCTTCAATTATTTTATTGTTTTAGTTTTAGTTAAAAAGCATTCCAAAACCCCTTTTTTCCAATTTAGCACGAAAATAATCCCAGTTCTCTGTGGGATGAACTCGACTCACCACTACTACACTAGAGTTGTTAATTTTGGGTGCTTACGACGGCATTGCAACTCGACAGCATCATTTTGCTAGAAAGCACACCAAAGGTTCTTGTTCTTCTTAATATCTCAAGGGAATTATTTATTTGTTTTGTTCTGTTTTGTTTAGTGTTCTCCAGCTTTCATTCGCAACAAGGGGTTATTTATAGCGGATACTCTCCAAATGCGACTTAAATCCAGAGAAGCTTTTCTTTTTCCCATTTTATGCTTTTATTTTTGCATTGAGGACAATGCTTATTTTTAAGTGTGGGGTGGAAGTTATTTGGATTTTTAAGTGTTTGGTGTATTTTACTCGATTTTGCTGCAATATATTTTAACTTTTTCTTTGATCTGAGATCTTGTCAAAATTTTTGAAAATTTTGTGAATTAATTGACCAATTTTTGACAATTTTCAAGAATTTTTGCTTAACGTATTTTCTCTATTTTTCTACATGATAATCATTAATTGAACCATGCATGAATCAGTAGTCGGTGTTAATATTTTTCGTTCATGATTTTCGAAGACTTTTGAGCACTAAGCCATACTTTAATTTTTGATGCCTTGGGATATTTAGACAAATTTATGTAGACTCAATTATGTTGCATCCCAAAAACTTGCTTTATTACATTTTCGAAGTTAATTCTTAGATGACCTGATTTAGTTTAAATATTAGGGTAGTGCTTTTTTGTTTGATGAGCCTTTCTAGCCAACCATTTTAACAATTTATTCTAAGGACCTCATTTGAGCCTTATTTTTGTGGAAAAGAAAATATCATTCACCTTCTTTTACATAAACTCATTTACCTACCCTTATTGAGCTTAATATTTCTATTGTTTTATCCTAAATTTTCCCTTTAAGAGCTTATGGTACACATTATTTGTTAAGGGGATATAAGGGTGGAAGTTTGTGAGAAGTGAGTGATGTACATTTTTGTTACGAAATGGGGTATTGGAAAAAAAATTGTTGAGAAAAAAATGAATATGGGAGTTTTTGAAATATGCAGGTAATGCCCATCACTGGTACCTGCACGTTTTGATATTTACAGGTTGTGCCTATCATTGGTACCTGTTATATGTCTCTTATTTGCAGGTAGTGCCCATCATTGGTACCTGCGTGTTTATTGTTGTGGGTAGTGCCTACCACTGGTACCCGTACTGTGAGCGGACATAAAAAAAAATGATGATGTGATGTATATATGTCCGAGGGAGGTTGGCATGTTTGGTTGTTTCGGAATTTTTTCGGGGTGTTTGTTACTCAAGTGTGGGGTTGTGGATGTACGATATTTCTCATATGAAGAGAAATTTTATCTTAATGTGTTGCCACCATTATTATAAAGCTCTTGTTCTTATTTGCTATAGCCTCTCCATTCATTGGCTAACTAATATCCTAACCTATAGTACGAACTGAAAGTCCTACCTAAATTTAAATTGAATCGGTTGTCTAGAATAGTGGAGGGGTGTAAGAAGAGTGAACTATGGGGTGTTTAGAAAAATTTTTAGGGTCTTCATGATTTAATCTAGATATTTCAAATCTAACTTTTTGAATGGCTATATACACATACACACGAATTTCATGTTTTAGTTTTGCTGATTTTTGTTATTAGCATTTGAGCTCTTGGATTCTTTGACTACTCTAATTGCTGGAATGATTATTGATTATTTGTGTGGATATTTGAAGGAATATGTTGAGTAGAATGTGTTATGCTTAAATGTTTTAATTTTATGTTTGATTGAGGATGATCAAAGGCTAAGTGTGGGGTAATTTGATAAGTTCATAATTTTACTATATTTTATGTGTCAATTACCACATTTTTATATGTTGGAAGCAATATTTGAGTTATTATTGAGCTTAATTTGGTTATTCTTAGTTTTTGTAGGGTTAAAGTGAAAAAGAGCTGAAAAAGATGGAAAAAGATGAAAGAAAATGCTAAGCGCGGAACATGCACGAGTATGAAGCCATTTTGGATGTTGTTTCGTATTTTAAGCATAAATTTCGAGTACATGCTCCGATTAAGATGATTTTAGATTATTTAGAAAGATATTGAAGATTTATAGAACTTTTGTGTTTTGAGTTTTCCAATATTCTATAGAC
Organism: Cinchona pubescens; assembly: GCA_025175665.1. Lineage (NCBI taxonomy): Eukaryota > Viridiplantae > Streptophyta > Magnoliopsida > Gentianales > Rubiaceae > Cinchona > Cinchona pubescens. The sequence goes on along the minus strand of JANKKI010000123.1, from coordinate 5,677,460 downwards.
ATCTATTTCATTCAAATTTGCAAAGTTGGAAAATGTATACTGGCAAGGAGCGATTATGATATATTTTGGTAGATTCAGCATAATTTTCATATCACAGCTCCAATTTAGGTAATTCAAGATGTTTTGGAAAGAGAAGATATATATCTACAACTTTCAGGTTTTAAATTTTACCGAATACAGTCTTCATAAGGGTCAAAATTGAATCCAAAAGTGTAGCCTAGCACACATCACTGGGGTTGGCTGCGCATGTGCGCTGGAAACTTTATAGCACTGCCTAGCGCGCAAAAACCTCAGCGCATGTGTGCGCGAAGCTGCAGAATTGCATATTTTTTAGTTTTTGATGGATTTCTTCGGCCGGTTAGACTCTTTTTCACCCGATTTCACGTTTTATCAGTAGGCATTATTTGTAACCCTAAATACTCATTATAAATACCCCAAGTTGGGTGAGAAAAGGGATCGACACTTTTATTTTCTTTTGGCTACGGTTTTTAGCAGTAGAAAATTCTTCTTTATTTCTTCTTTCATGGCACTTTGTGCCAAAACCCTTTCCTTGGTAGAGGGACTTGAAGCCATGGTCAATTCTACAAAGTTGTGAGACTTCTTGTGCTTGAATTTATTCAATTTATCTCAAGTATTGATTATTTTTCTGAGATTAATTTTATAATTGTTCTTTTTAGCTTATTATTGGTGCAGACTATTAAGTTATTAGAATTAATCTACTGCTAGATTGTTTTAACCGCGTGTGCTTAATTCAATCTATGAAGCAACTAAGTTTGATAATTACTGGATTTGTGTTATTGAAATTAGGGAAATTAATCATCTAATTGGCATAACCGCGTGTGTTTATGTTTATTTAGTCTAATTGTTCTTGTTGATCTTAATGCTTCTATTAATTGATCTTTGGTGTGGGTTAAATTAATTGTTAGCGTTAATTGGATCACGTGTTGAAAATTAACCAACTTTAGAAAGAAATAAGAATCAGCTTTGAATTGGTATCCGTTCGGGTAAATTCTTCAATTTGAGTGCTTGATATAAATTGAATTATCTTGTGTGTCAATGATCGACTAGTGAAATTTCCATGGTAGATATGACCAAAACCAAGATCTTTCTTAATTGAATTATCTTCAATTATTTTATGGTTCTAGTTTTAGTTAAAAAGCATTCCAAAACCACTTTTTTCCAATTTAGCACAAAAATAATCCCAGTTCTCTGTGGGACGAACTCGACTCACCACTACTACACTGGAGTTGTTAATTTTGGGTGCTTACGACGGCATTGCAACTCGACAACATCATTTTACGCACACCAAAGGTTGGAAAAGAGAATGAGTATTTGAGAAGAGAATGGAATAGGAAAGCCGAAGAGCATAAAAGAGATTATGAGAATTTGAAGGTTTCGACAAGAAATTTGGAGATTCAATTGGGGCAATGGGCAAAGTTGAATAATGACAAACCTATTGGGGCATTTCTGAGTGATACTATTCCAAACCCCAAGGAGCAATGCCATGCCATAACCCTAAGGAGTCCTGGAAAAGAATTGGTTGAATCTAAGGAGAAGAAAAAGGTGGAAGAAGGAAGCAAGGAACAAAAGTCCCAGTTAGTTGAGAGTGAAAGGGAAGTGGTTGATGATGGGGGCAAGAAGGAACAAAAGAATGAGAGCAAGGTATCCAAGAAGAAGCATGTGGAGGAACCTTTGAAGATAGATCCATCAATAAAAGTGCCATACCCTCAAAAACTTATTGATCCAAGAAATGAGGAAAAAGACAAGAAATTCACTCATTTCTTGGATATGTTGAAAAAGATTAATGTCAAAATTCCTTTGATTGATGTCCTCACCAAGATACCTAACTATGCTCGTTTCATAAAGGATCGTTTGGCAAGGAAGCGAAAGTGGGATGATAATGAGAAAGTATGCCTTGATGCCCAATGTAGTGCCATTGTTCAAAGGCGTTTGCCCCTTAAACTTAAAGATCCCGGTAGTTTTATGATACCGGTGAATGTTGGAGGAAAAAAGTGGCATCGATCACTTTTATGTGATTTGGGGGCAAGCATAAATATCATGCCAAAGGCCATCTATGACAAGTTAGGGATCAACAATGTCAAGCCAACTAATATCACACTCCAATTGCCGGATTTATCCGAGAGGAAACCATATGGCTTGTTGGAAGATGTGCTTGTACAAGTTGAAAAGTTGGTATTTCCCGTTGATTTCTTTGTGCTAGATACGGGTAAAGAGAGTGAGATTCCGTTGATTCTAGGGAGGCTTTTCTCACCAACCGCTCATGCATTAATTGCTGTGCAGAAAGAAAAGTTGGTCTTACGAGTTGAAAATGAATCAATTAATTTGATGTGTTTGAATACAATGATAATATTCTTATTGTTAAAGAGAAATGTGCTAATGAATCTCTTAATTCTATCCTTGCTAGGTCAAATGAAGAGCAAAATGTAGTGAGCCAAGGCAATTCGCTCAAGCAAGTGTTGGAAATAAAGGAAAATCCGAGAAATGCATTGAAAGAAAAACCACCCGATAAGGGACAAACCTGTGTTGATGAAGGATGAAGAGAGTTTTGCAAAGAATAAGCAAAATGGTGATGTCAAGAAATGGAAAATGCACAAGAAGAAAAGAAAATGGTTTGAGAAACAATTGGAGATGTTAATTGGGGCACTAGCGATGGCTAAGGCTAGAAAGAAAGGACTTGTGAATGGAAAACCCAAAAATCGAGCTTTAATCATGAAGAAAAAAGGGATCAAACTTTTTTCGTGGAAACCAAAAGGAAAAGGAGGATCAATCATCCTCAATTACTTGGAAAGAAATCCATGCTATAGTTAAGCTAGTGACTATAAAAGAGCGTTTGTTGGGAGGCAACCCAAGTCTTTAAGTTATTGCTTTCTTTCGGGTGATTTTTTTTAATTGGCTTGATTTTGAGTAAATTGGTTTGAATTAGGTTAGAATTTTTGTTAAATTTTTTTTTTTTGAGTTTTTGAGTTGAATAAATGGTGCTAAAGAATGAGTGAAAATTGTCATCCTAATTTCTTACCATGCACATACCCTTGCAAATGGAGAAAAGTGATCAAGAGTGGAGCAATTTCGGCTAAGTGTGAAAATTCACTTTGAAGAAATTGAAATTGAGACCGCATTCTCAAAATTTGAGATCGCGATCTCAACTCCAAACTTCCGCAAAGGCTATTTTTGCACCGGTTTGAGATCGCGATCTCAAATGTTCGAGACCGCGATCTCGACTACCAAAAAATTTTTAAAAGCTTCGATCTTTTCTTTTCTTTTCAAAAATTTCCCTATTCTTCTTCTCTCATCCGAAAGCCCCAACCCCAACTCCTCAAATTCTTCCCTCATCTTCACCAAAAATCACTTAAAACTCCACACCGACCACTTCATTTTGTGACCCGTCTCTAGGAACATCAAAGCAAGCATCTTTTGAGGATTTTTGGAAGAAATTTGGCTTCAAGGAGGTTTGACACACAAGCAATTCTTGGAAAAATTTCAATCCGAAAAAGAACGGGTAATATCCTTTGTTGGAATATTAGTTGTAATTGGCATGAAATTTTTGAAGGCAATTGTGGAGTTTTGTGGATTAAATTGTGGCAAATTTGTGGTATTTAATTATTGAATTGTGGACAAGCAATTGGTGCTAAATTGTTTTAGAAGAATTGTGATTTTATATTGTCCAATTGTTGGAATTATTGGTTTGATTTGTGAATTGAGTTGAATTGAAATATTCGAAAATTTTTTGGGAATTTGTTATTGTGATTTTGTGTTGTTGATTCTTGATTAAAGGTTGATTTTTTAAATTGGTTATTGAATTTCATTTGCATGAAGAAAATGACAAGAGGGGTATATGGCAGTGCTGAGAGAAGAGTTAGAATGAGAGGGAGAGGGACTAGTTCTAGTAAAAGGAAATCCAGAGAGGGTACAAGTGGAGAAGGGATCTCGGAACAACCATTTGAGGGTGGTGAGCAAATTGAACCTCAATTCTCGAGTGATAGGGCTCAACAATTATTCAAGAATAACGAGAAGCATGAGGTGAAGGAATTTTGACCTATCCTAGTTCTTAGATGCATTGGGGATTATATGGAGATGCTAGGAGAGCGATAGAAGAACAAATTAGGTCAAGGCATTGGGAGGGTTTTAACTCTCAAGCTAACCCCGGGCTACCCAGTTAGTCAAAGAGTTTCATTGTAATTTATGTGAGTTAGAAGATGGCAAGGTGCACATATAGGGAGTTTTGGTAGATTTTAGTGCTGATTTGATTAATGCGTATTTCAACATTACCCCCATACCTTCTAGTCAGTATTTGGCATTTTTGAACAATAAAAATAAGGATATGAATGCAATCAAAGATATCATTTGTGATAGAAGGGTAGAGTGGATTAAGAGTACTTCGTCTGTCACTAAATTAAAATTTGCTCGTCAAGGATTCTCGCTAGTGGCTAAGTTGTGGTTTTATTTTATCAGTAGCCGTATTTGGGGGTCCAATGCTGTGAACTACCAAAGGCACAAAGTACTCTAAGTCTATGTCATCATGACTGGGGTCCCGGTGAATGTTGGTCACCTTATTAAGATAGGGGTTTTTAGAGAGTAGTAGGTCGGGACGACCCATATTTTATGCCCCTATTCTAATTCACCATCTTTGCACCATAGTAGGGTGCCCGATTGGTCATTTGGAATCATTGACACATCCTAGAGGAAGGATCAATTGGGAATATGTCTATAGGATGGTGAGAGAATATGAAAAGCACCACCAAGAGGAGTACCCTACCCAACCCTAGCCACAGCCACAGCCGCCACCACCACCTTAGAGAACTTCAATGATTCTGATACCCCCAGGTTTGGTATTTAATGCTCCGATAAATGAAGAAGAAAAGAATGATCTACAAAGGTACTGGTCATACAGTCAAATGGTGATGCACAACAACTTGACTGTCATTGGAGAAGCTTTAAAGATTACTTCATTAGGCACTTGGGTCTAGCCACCATCACCTCCGGCATGACACTTTGGTCCACCTCGTGGATAGTACTACACACCACCGGCGGCTACCACTCATCATGAGAGATCTAGCCAGGCTCCACGGGTGCGACTGCAGGGGACATGGATGATGATCATGAAGAGGCCCAACCTAGTAATGCTGAGGAGGGTCAAGAAGAGATGGAGTGAAGAGATGAAGCCACCATTTTTTTGAGCATGAATGAAGACCAAACCTGATCATTGGATCGATTTGATGGATGATGATAATTTTCTTTGTTTTTATTGAACACCATAGCCTTTGATTACTTTGGATTACTTTTGTTTTACTTTCAGTCTTTGGAATTAAAGTATTTTAGTTTTTCTTTAGTTGGCTAATGGCCTTAAGCTGATGCCAAGTTGATACATTTTGGTGCTTCATGGATGGAATTTCTTTCGGATTCTCATGTTGACACTTAGTGAAGTTTGGTTATTGCTTAGTAAAAGTAGCGTGGCTAAGGGCCCTAAGCTGATGCCATCTTTGAACTAGTTGATGAATTGAATTGAATGCTGAATTTTTTTTGAAGCTTGAATGGTGAGATGCATGGCATAGGTGCTCTTGACATTTTATCCTCAATTTTACTTCTAGGCATAAAAGTAGGACATAGTTTAAGTAGTTTTTGTTATTTGTGGTTGTGTCTTGACGTTTAATTTTGGGTGAGTGGAAGGATGATTTATTCATCAATTAGAATAAAATAGACAAGTTTGGGGGTGTTTATCTTTTTGTGTTGGAAATGGTCATTTTATACATTCTATTGCCAATTGATGATTAATGGATGGAAAATTGATCAATCAGGTGCTCAATGATGACATATTTTGATGTTCAATGCTTTGTGATTGAAGTGTATGATTGATTCATTTCAAGAATTTTTGTGTGAGTGAGTAATTCATTTGCAACATGAAGAATTCATAAATTTAGCATTACTATTTTTCAAAAAGAAGTGCTGAAATTTTAAGAAATTTTATTTGAAATGTTGTTGCTTATCAAATCACTTATATTTTGTGGTTGATGAACAATCTTTTGGAAAGAAATGAGTTAAATGAAGTAAAAGGAATTTTGGGACATTTCGTGTGATTTGCATAGGGAATGCTCTTCTAACTTGTGAATAATTTATATTTGAGATAAATTTTAGGTACATTTCACTCCTTTTCGTTGGTTTAGGACCGAAAAAAAATTTAGGAATAAGGCGAGTATGGGATTCCGACATGTACCCATGTTGTTTCTCTGAAATAAGCCATTAGAGTAGTAATAAGGCGAGTACGGGATTCCGACATGTACCCATGTTGTTTCTCCAAATTAAGCCTTTAGGAATTGCGTTTTAATACACCAATAAGTTAAGGAGTAAATGTTTGTAATACTTATCATTAATCTTATATTACTTATTCCTTGTTAGAGGTTTATTCCCAAAATGTGTGACAATTGCATTTAAGTTAATTCCTAATTGAACTTCTATTTTCATGATGCCTAGTCGAGAGAGTTGATTAACTTCATAATATTTGTGATTTGAGAATTAATGATATTTCAAATGAAAAGAACTAAAACTTTTGGTAACTCTTTTTGAGAATAGTAATGCTTGGTAATGTGAAATCTTGTGCAGTGAATGAATGTGTGCTTCAATGTAAAAAAAAATTTCAATTTCGGATTGATTTACTCATATACTTCACATATCACATAGTGTTGAGCATTTTTTGAGAGATCGCTTAATTGTTCTAAGTACATCCATGATTCATCAAGTGTCACGTCAACTTTGGAGGTGTTTATATGTTTGAATGTTAGTAGGTTTCGTTTAATGTTAATCTTTGTTTTGCTCAGGACTAGCAAAACGCTAAGTTTGGGGGTGTGATAACTCTAGCAAACTAGAGTTATTTCCCTCTAAATTATAGCATTTTGATAGTTTAAATTACGAAGTTGGATAAGTGATTGAGGATTTTTGTTAATTTCTTTCATATGTATATGTATTTTTGTTCTTGAATTAATTATGATAAGTTTTGTTAAATTTTTAGTTTAATTAAGTGCTTAATGCTGTTAATATTATGCTGGTTAAAAATTAAAGGTTAGAAGCTGGAAGACACAAAGCTCAAGGAGACCAGATTGCAAAGAATGGATGAAATGAAGAATGTCGGGAGGAGAGTCGAGATCGCGGTCTCAACTGTTCCAGACCGCGATCTCGACTCGCTAAGAGTTAAGTTGTAAGGGCAATTTTGTAAACTTTCAACCAGTAACTCTTGATTTTTTGCCTAGTGTAATATTAGACTATTTAAGCTACTTAAAAATTAGTAAGAAAAGTAGTAGATAGTTTTAGTTAGTTTTTAGATAGTTTAGGATAGGTTGAACTCCAAGTTTACTTCTTAAATAGAAATTTCTCTTTAATTTTCTCTTAGATCTTCTTTTAATTTCTTGTCAAGTTTAAATTTTGATTAGATAATCGTAGTGGGTTAATCGCAAGTTTCGCATAGATATAATTTTTATTCGCTTTCTTGTCTAATTTAGTAAGAATTTCTTTACTTGCAATTTAGGGTTCTTGGGTATATTAGGGTTCTTGATAATTTCTTGCATTTCAAGTTAGAATTTTCAATTTATTCCTATATCATTAATTCCTATTTAATTCTTAGCGGGCTTTCTTTATTTCTTTCAAAAATCTAAAAATATTTAGATTTCTAGTTTAACTCTTTCAAATTTATAGTTTAGAAATGATTGCTTTTAATATTCAAGGTTTCTCATTTGTAGTCCTTTTAGTTGGGTGATATGCCTGCTTTTAATTTTAGTCTTAATTTGGTTAATTTAAGTTAGAATTAAGTGATTTTCTTTACTTGCTTTTACTAGAATAGATTAGATAGTTTCTTAATTTCGTAATTAGTTATTTTCATTTATTTACTATTTTTAGTTAATCTAGCTTTAATTTAAGTTTTTATCGCTTTCATTTGATTATGGTTTTTATTAGAATAGTTCTATCACCCATCGCTTCATTTCGCTTAACTACACAAGTACCCGAAAATCTTGGTAATTGCCTTCCAACAATCCTTGTGGGAACGATCCCTACTTTCCTTTACTACTAGTTGACAACCGTATACTTGCCGGATGCCATCTAGTTACCCCAGTAGTTGGATTTAGGTGGTTTATTAATTTATAACTAGGTGTGTAAAAGGCATCATCACCTAAGATTGGGAAGCAGAAGGGAGTTTGTTATGTAAATTTATAAAGTTGAGCCAAAAAGTTTTAACATTATGCGTTCCCGCCTAGACCAGCCATAGACTGCGGCTGGTCAAACGTAAATCAACAGCAGACTATAGTTGTCCTTCTATTTCAGCCGCAAAGTGTGGCTAAATTACCTTTACTCACTCGCACTATTTCTCTCATAGTCTGTAGTTGAAAACTTTGGGTCGCCCGCAAACTGCAGGTGACTTGTTCTTCCAATTCACCAAACGTGATATTTCTTCAATCCTCTTTTTATTGAACTTAAATCATGCAAAACAAACATGAAAAATAATTATTAGTCATTTTCCGCTTTTAAATCTCCTAGGTAAAAGTAAATTTAAAGAAATCGAACTAAAACCATAATGAATAAAAATAAAATGTTTCAGCCACCTCCCAAGAAGCGACCTTGAGGGCATCTTCATTAAAGTCAATATTTTGACTTTATTGTTCGTGGCCTTTTAGTCAACAAAATGGACTTCTTTGACTCCATCATCAAAGTCACCTCCACGATCGTTTTATAATATCTTCCCTTTTTCTCAACCATCAATTCTTGCACACACAAATTTCCTATAAAAGAATACTTCCCCTTCTTCCATTGTGTTGAACATGAATGATTCTTCGCATGCCCTCAAGGTCAGTTTCTCTTGGTCGACATCAATCAAGGCTTTCTTCGTAGCAAGAAATGTTCTTCCAAAGATGATAGGGATGCCATCCATTCTTCTTCAACCGTATCCGTGATAATAAAGTCAACCAAGAATCTAAGCTTCCCTACTTTGACTGAAACATTAAATACTTCCCCTAATGGTTCCACCTTATTCCCATCTTCCAATTGGATGAATTGATAACACTTCTTGAGACCTCTCAAGCCTATATTCCCAAAATCCGATAAGAGCATCATATTCATTTCCACACCGAAATCACATTAGGCTTTATCAGAGTAAACGTCACCAACAAGGTAAGAGATAGTGAAACTTCCAGGATCTTTCTTCTTCTTAGGTGGTATGCTTAGGAGTTGTTTGTTGCAAATTAATGCATTTTCCATCATCTCTTTAGTCCCACAATGCCTAAGCCTTGTCTTCATTCTAGCATGATCCTTGGCTTCTTCATCAATTTTTTTATTTTTGAAATCTCCCTAATTTCACCTTCTAGAGAATCAATATATTTCCCATGTTCAAATACCTCAAAGAGTTCACGAACCCACAAATGAGGAACACAACCCCTATATTTATTGAGAGGGAGTTTATAAGCAAACATGAAGAAGAACCACCCTTCGAATTCTCTCCAAGGATTTTTCTTGTACATAATTTTCATTTCCAAGGGTATTGCCCCTCTTACTCGCTTAAATCTTATTAGGTATACCCAATTGCCACTAGGAATTGAATTAATAATGTTATACCCAGCATTTTGAACACCTCTTCCTTCATAAATTGTGCTTTTCAAATTGGTGTTAGGATGTCTTCTTAATCGTTGTGCGATTCAATTAGAGTTTCTTCTGAGATTTTGGCCATTGTTAGGCATTCCGACAGATATTATAGTGGAGAACGGGAATTTTCATACCTACAAGTGCCATTAGAATTATCATTAATTGAGTCAATCACCATCACATCATCATAAATAGAAGAAAGCCTAAGAGAGTTAAAAATGGAAAAATTTAAAATCTGTTTATCGACTCTCAATTGTAACTTCCCCTTTTGAACATCTATCATGCATGTCAAGTAACTAGAAATGGTCTACCAAGAATCACGGACATCACCTTGTCTTCTTCTATTTCTAGGAAGATGAAATTAGTTGGCAAGTAACATTTTTCCACCTTAACTAGGACATCTTCAACAATACCTTCGGGGGTACGTCACATTTCTATCTGCTAATTGGAGAGACACATTTGTAGGTTTCATCCCTCTATTATTTGACTTTTTATAAATGGATAGACACATCTAGGGAGGCATGGTTAATGGATTCCCCAACAAGCTCTTTCAAACTCAACTCTCCCAACATACATGGAAGGGAGAATGAACATGATCCATAAGCTTTAGAGGTAACTTTTTTTGGATGATTGCACTATTCCTTCAGTCAAACACAAAATTTCATCGCCTAGTAGTTTCCTCTTATTGGTCAATATCTACTTTATTAACTTGGCATATTTAGGCATGTTCTAATGCGAACCCCATGCACAATCAACTTGATGCCACGAAACCCAACAATTCAAGATGGCATGAAAACCCCAAGGATCAACTCCAAAATTGGTCACAAGAATTTTGGACAACAAACACAAACAAACACACACAAACAAGAACGAAAAGAACACACAAGAATCAAGCAAGAATTCAACCCGTTGTCTATAGCGAGACAAGAACCAAACTCTTAATAAGATTTGAAGCGAGAATTGACCGTTGCCTATATGAATCAGGCAAGAATCAAATCTATAAATTGGTTAGAACAATCATTNGTCGTTGCTCAAGCAATGATCCCAACAAAGTCTTAATCCACAGAATAAAAGAAAGAACTTTCTCCTCACAAAAAAGAAAAATTTTAGTGACAAAAATATGCTCAAATTCGTCCATATAATGATGCCTATTTATAGGCTTAATAAAGTCCTATAAACTAGTTTTAAAAATCCTAAAAAGGTAGTGCTAGGGTTCAACCATAAGTAGCCCCAAAATTTGGGCTAAATGAGCCTTATTAAGGTTAATTAATGAGGCTAAAAACTAAGAATTAAATAACACCTAAATCCAACTTAAACTAGCCCAATTTACACAAACTTAAACTTCTATTGGACTTTACATAATAAACACCAAACTAAAATAAACATAAGTAGCACTTAAGATTAACAAAGAACTTAAAAGAACCAACAAAATTAAGTGCTTTTGAACAGAAATAGAAATTTGTAAAGCAGACCATGATTTAGAAAGTTTCCAATAAAAAGTGCCAAATTGGTGGATTTTCTAATTCTGCTTTACAAGTTACTATTTTTGTTCAAACCTATTGGGATTAGTGTAAGTAATCCAAATCCTACTAGGATTAGGACTAGTTGTTCGAGTCCAATTGGGAATAGGATAATTTTCCTAAGTCAACTTGGATTGGGGTTTCCCAAATCCGATTAGGATTAGGATTAGAAACCAATTCCAAATAGATTAGAATAAGGAAACCAAGCGCAATTAGAATTGGAATAAGGAATACCAAACACAAGTACGAAAAGGTAAGAAACCAAAACACTTTTAGATCAAGAAATAAACAAATAATTGCCTATATTTATAAGCAACCAAATATACAATACCTAATTTTTTTTTCCTCCTTGTCAATAGCCGATTCTTCTTCTGACTTTTTTGTCAATGCTTTTTTTTTAACTCTTTTTTTATTTTCACTTTTCGGCCAAACAAATTTTTTTCTTTTTTTTTTTCAATTCGGCCAAGAACACTTCTTTCTTTTTTTATCAATAAGATCACGGAAGCAACAAAGAACCAAGATTGAATGATAATTAAGAATCAATGTACGAGAGACACAAGAAGAACAAGGCACAAGATCAAGAACAAGACAAGAATCAATAAGAAAAGTTTTTTTTTTTATGAACAATAATGGTAAATAGTAACGATGAACAGTACGTGAACAATAATGATGAACAGTATTTTTTAATTTTTTTCTTTTTTGCAGAAACTAAGAGATGATTTTCTTTGAAACAAAATCTGAAAAAATTAAAAATGAAAATAAAAAAAAACTAACTAGAATTGGACCAACTCTGATACTAATCTGATGCAAACCTTGTGCGCAATCAACTTGATACCACAAAATCCAACAATTCAAGATGGCACGAAAATCCTAAGGATAAACTCCAAAGTTGATCACAAGACTTTTTGAACAGCAAACACACACAAACAAGAATGAAAAGAACACACAAGAATTAAGCAACAATTCAACTCACTGTCCATAGTGAGATAAGAACCAAACTCGTAGCAAGATTTAAAGCAAGAATTAACCCATTACCTATATAAATCAGGCAAGAACCAAAAATATCCGAGTCGGTTAGAACAATCACCGTTGCTCAAGCGATGATCCCATCAAAGTCTTAATCCAAAGACTAAAAGAAAGAACTTTTTCCTCACGAAAAAGACAAATGTTATTGACAAAAATATGTTGAAATTCGTCCATATAATGATGCCTATTTATAGGCTTAATAAAGTCCTAAAAACTAGCTAAAAACTCCTAAAAAGATAGTTCTAGGGTACAGCCATAAGTGGCCCTAAAATTTGGGCTAAATGGGCCGCTTTATGGCTAATTAATAAGGCTAAAAATTAGCAATTAAACCAACACCTAAATTCAACTTAAACTAGCTCAATTTACACAAACTTAAACTTCTATTGGACTTTACATAATAAAGACCAAAATAAAATAAACTTGAAAGGAAATTTGATCTTCTTGTACTTAAAGGATCTCCACTTGTGCTTCACTTTGAAGAATTGGACTTCATGTAATAAAGAATTGAAGATAGTCCAATGCAACTCGATCAAAATACCTACGAATATGCTCCAATCTTGGCAAGTTTAAGTCCATGCTTGCTCTAGCTTTCATCTCCTCGTCTTGACACATCTTTAGGCAATTCGGATTCATATCATGTTCTCTAGTGCTTCTAGGAAGGGTATGTTAATTCCACCATTTTGAAAATCTTGAGGAATCTCTTAGACATCTTTTGACCATTCTCACCTTTAAACCTTCTAGGAAATAGAGTTCTTACCGAGGGATGGGAAGTTGAACTTCAGTGTCTCTTGGGAGGGATTTTGTATTTTGTTGTAGCCTCCCTTTCCTATTCTCATTTTTCTCATTTCCCAGCTCAATCTCTTTCTTATCTTTTTTCTCTAGCCTAACAGCTTTACCACTCCTTAATGTGATAGCCTTAGCATGCTCCTAGGTTTAGTTATAGTGCCACTTGGCAATGCTCCAAGCAAGCTCTCAGCCATACCCTTCGCTAATTGCTCTTGAATGAAGCTGCCAAGTTTCTGATCGAATCTTCTAAACCCCTTACCAGACCTCTATCAACATTGGATTTTATGTACTAAGTGAGAGTATTTTTCATATGATTAGGTGTCTGAAGTGGATGTGCATTGGTATTATTGGAATAAGGGTCAGACATTTGAATTTTGATTTCGTTGATTACCCCATGATATATTTGGATGATTCCTCCATCCAGGATTGTTTGTATTGCTGAAGGCATTATTCTAACGCCTGTAATGATTCTGGTTTTGGCTTTGACTCCCTATGTAGTTTACTTGCTCTTGACCTGGAAAGAAGAATTAGATGATATCAGTGTACTACATTTGCCATTAGGGCGGTCACCTAAATAAAAATCACAAACTAGTGGCTACGATGTAGCCACAACTTTGACTTTCATCTCCTCCATAGGTTTGGTTAATGTTGCCATTTGTCTATCCATAACTTCTTGCTTAGCCATCATTGTATCCCAAGTACCTAACTCGTGTACTCCTTTCTTTTGCTCACGGGCATGCGCTACTAATACCTTGATGTAATTATTGGACATCTTATCCAATAAATCCCATGCCTTTTCTAGAGTTTTGTTTAGCATGAATGACCTACTTGACGAAGTACCAACTGACTCACGAGTTTCTTAAAGCATCCCATAAGTGTGTAATATCCATTTGCATCCATAAGGAAAACCCATAATATGGACACTTGTTGAGCAACTCATTGTACGTTTTCCAAGCCTCACTAAGGTTTTGTCTGTACTACTGTTTAAAAGAAGTGATCATTCCTTAACTTAGCTATTTTTTATGGAAAAAAAATCTTGACATGAATGCCTGAGCTAATCTATCCTAACTGGTAAAAGTTCCCTACTTGTACCCTTGCAACCATAATTTTTCTTTATTTCTCAAAGAAAAAGGAAACAACCTCAGTTTAAAGACATCCATTGACACACCATTTTGCTTAAAAGTATCACATACTTCTTCAAAATTGAAATAGAGGTTCGAATCCTCGCAGTGTAATCCCAAAAATGTAGCACGATGCTAAAACATGGATATAAGTCTACTGGCTTGATCTCAAAGTTATTAGCTTGAATTAGAGATAGTACAACACTCAACTGAGATCCTTTAAAAGTAGGTTGGGATAATCTCCCAATGATTTGTTATGAGCACGTACATTCTGTTTAGTTTCCTGAAATTCTTCATTATTTTCCACACCCTCCTCATCACCTAGTTGCATCACCGATTGATGTGGATTTCTTTCATCATCTATGTCTGATTCGACCTGCTGTTCTTGCTATAGTGTCTGTTTCATTAACTACCTAAAAGTCCGATCAATTTCAGGATCAAACCTTGAAAGAGTTCGATCAGATTTGCGCAAAAACTAATAACACAAGGAAAATTGTTACGAGCACCAATTTATATGATAGAATAATCAACAAGAATTTGATGGAATTCTGGCACACAAAGCAAACAATTAAAAATAAACAAAACAAAGAAAAATCTAAAGTAAGAATTATTTAGCATCTTGATATTGCCTAACAATAGTCCTCGGTAATAGTGCCAAACCAACATGATCTATTGAGCCCTAATCATGTTAATCATGTTTTGATAATGACCAAGTCATACTAACAATTTGAAAATAAGTGTGCAAAAAAATAGGATCTTTCGGACACTTATTCTCGTCTGAACACAATCCGTTCGAACACTGGTACTTGATGATCTACAAACTTGGTTTTCATGATGACAAACGTGATTTAACTACTTAACTTGAGCTGTGTAGGGTTGCTAGTATATTTACTTTTAGAAGATTTTTTGGACGAAGTACACCGTCTGAACAACACTACGTATCTCAGAGGCACAAGCTCGTCCGAACTAGATAACCACGAACGCAATGCACCGTCTGAATGATTAGGCAGAAAGCAAGATTTTGGAGCACTTACAATAGATGCACAAGCTCGTCCGAATGAATTCATCTCAGACGCAATTCACCGTCTGAAAGGTAGAGGCAAAGGCAAGGTTTTGAGGCACCTACAACGGACGCATCTAACTGTCTGAAGAAGATTACATCGAAAATTTCACAAGGCTAACTGTCCAAAAGAAAAGCATCCCTAGTTAAGCACCAAACCTTTCGGACACACGACACCGTCCGGTGTCTAAATTCTTCTAAATATCTGGTTCGGACGATGGAATGGACACAAGTTCGACCTTCTAAACGGCATCCTCAACTCCCTGATATTTCAGATTGGACGATTCATCGGACGCTCAAAAATTGCCTCGGACTTCCAAAACCCATAACGGCTAGTTGTTTTAGCATTTATTATCTAGCCGTTAGGAGGTGGTTGGGAGCTGATTTATCACACCTATAAATACCAATCCTTCTGTATTATGAAAAACAATCTTACACATAGAATAGAAGCAAAAACAAAGGCAATTTGAGTACAAATTAGCTCTTTAGTGACATTGTATTCGTGTGTACTTAAGAGTTCTATTCAAAATATTGAGTGGATTGATAATCTTGTACAAAAGTAAGGTTTAGTGTAAAATCCTACGCTCAACTAAAGAGAAATAGTGTGAGCAAGGTACAAAGGTGATCCTACTTTGTGGTCACTTGAAGATTACTGGCTCACCAAATTTGATTGAGCATCTTAGTGGATTACTACTCCATGCTAGCAAGCTTGGATGTGCTGTTTGTTTAATCACTCACTTAATTCATACCATTCATTTTATGCTTAATTGTTTCTATCATCTTATTTGTCAAATTTGAATTGATCATCTTTTGTAAATTTATTTTAAGAAACCTAATTCACTCCCCCTCTTAGGTTGCTTTGGGATCAACAATTGGTATCAGAGCATTTGTCTCTTTACTTTGCCTAAATTGCATTTGAGTAAAGATCCCTTATGGCAACCAATAATGCGTTATTTTTTTGGGGTCAATCTATCACTAGACCTCCTATGTTTAATGGGATAAACTTTATTAGTTGGAAAGATAGAATGAAAATATTTTTGCAATCTATTGATATTGACTTGTGGTATGTGGTAAATGAAGCCACCATCATTGATGATCATACAAATAGAAGAAGAGAAAAAACAATGGGATAAGCTCACTCCACAAGACAAGGCAAATTTGACCTTAAATGCCAAGGCTATGAATGTACTCTACAATGCCTTGGATGCTAACGAATCAACTTGTGTCAAGGGATGCATTTCCGCCAAAGAAATCTGGGATAAATTGAAGGAAATTCATGAAGTGATGATGTTAGAGAACAAAAGAAATATCTATTTGTTGCCAAATATGAATCATTCAAGATGGAGCCACATGAAAGCACTGATAAAATGCATTGTAAATTCAATGATATCATCAAGAATCTGGAAGCCTTGGGGAAGGAATATTCTTTGGGTGAAAAGAGTAGAAAAATCTTGAATGCTCTCTCCAAAGAATGGGAGGCAAAGACTATTTTCATAGAGGAGGCAAAGACTATTTCCATAGATGAGGCAAAGAACTTGAATTCCATACCTATTGAGTCACTAATAAATTCTCTCACTTTATATGAATTGAAGCTTAAAGCCAAAGTGGTGGGTGATGAAGAAGCAAGGCCAAAAAGAAGCATAGCCTTAAAGACCTCTCAAAAAGAAGATGAAATTTGCTCTATCAATTTAAAAGATGCAGATTTTGATGAAGGTGATCTTGCACTCACCACCAAAGGATTCCTTAAACACTACATCAACAAACGGAGAATGAGAAAAGGATGAGAAAGCAACTCAAACAACTTCAAAGAGAAGACCAAGCTGGAAATTAAGTAGCAAAATGAAAAATGCTTTAAATGTGGTCAACCCAGACACTTTGCAAATGAGTGTCCCTCCAAGAAGAAGAAGGAAGGAAGGAAACCTCGCTTTAACAACTTTCAAATTACTTGGGATAATTGCAACTCCGAAGGAAAAGTTGAGAAAGAGATGGAATCGGCACAAATGGCATTTATGGACATTGGTGATGATGAAGTAACCTGTACTTATGATTCTAATAATGAAAATGATGATAATGATCTTGAAGCCTTCATTTTAGAATTGCATGATATCTTAAAGGAATCATATGCTAGGAAATAAGGAGTTAGTAAAAAAATTGAATGCTTTATTAAATGCTAACTCTAAACTTGTGAATAAAAACAATAGGATATCGCAAGAAAACACTGAGTTGAAGAAAAGAATGCATGTAAAAACATGGATCAAGGAAGAACAAGCCTCTTTGAAGAATAGATTGGATGAATTGAATGTTCTCTTGCATAGAAAAAAAGAAAATATTGTTGATATGAAAAGGAATAGAAATGTATTGATCAACAAGAACTTTGTCACTTTTAGAAAATATTTGTTTTGTAAAATCAATATCTTCTCTATGTGGAAATAAAATATTATTTGCAATTACTGACAACAATGTGGACATGTGAAAGTTAATTGCTATGTCAAGAGAAATGAAAAACTTGGAATGTATACCATATGGATTTGTAGTAATTTCACTAACTCTTATGGACCCAAGAAAATATGGGTATCAAAAGTTATCACTTAATTTCTTGTGTAGGTAATGAATATCACCAAGAATGCCAAACACGTGGTTTATAGATAGTGGGTGCTCAAGGCACATGACGGGTGATGCATCTCTCTTCACAAAACTCATATCCAAAAACAGTGGAAAATGACTTTTGGGGATAACAGGCAGGCAAAATCAATCGGCATTGGTGATATAGGTGAAAATGGTGAGACTTTAATTAAAAATGTGCTCCTAATTGACAATTTAAATTACAATCTATTAAGTGTGAACTAACTTCGTGATAAACATCTATATGTATTCTTTACCAAGCATGAATGCTTAATTCTTTATAAGAATTTTTTAGTTTTATTTAAGGGTTTTAGACACAATGATGTTTATGTGATTTATCTTGACAACCTTGGTGATAGCAATGTAAAATGTCCGCCTCCATAGATGATCCTTGGCTTTGGCATAGAAGGCTTTGTCACTTTAACATGGATTTAATCAAAAATCTTGCTCAAAAGGAGTTGGTAAGAGGTTTGCCAAAACTAAAGTTTGTTAAAAACAAAATTTGTGATGCATGCCCAATGTTTGACAATTTGGTAAACAAGTCAAAGTTTCTTTTAAACCAAAAAATTGTGTGTCTACTTCTAGACCTTTAGAATTATTGCATTTGGATTTATTTGGTCCAACTCAACATGCTAGTCTTGGTGGTAGTAAATATGCTTTTGTAGTTGTTGATGACTATTTTAAGTATACTTGGGTACTATTTCTTACTCAAAAAAATGAAGCGTTCGAAAATTTCGTAAAATTGGTTTCAAAAATACAAAATTTGTTGAATTTGAAAATTATTCGTTTGAGAAGAGAGGTGAATTTAAATTTGGAGGTTTTTGAGGATTTTGTGATCACAACGGTATTTCACATGAATTTTTGGTTGTTAGAGTTCCTCAACAAAATGGTGTTGTCGAAAGAAAAAATAGAACACTTCAAGAGGCCGCTAGAACCATGATTAGTGAATGTGATTTACTAAAATATTTTTAGGCCGAAGCCGTCAATACGACTTGTTATGTTATGAATTGAGTTCTTTCGAGACCTATTTGATGATTAAACAAAAGTTCTTATGAACTCTTATTTTGCAAAACGCCGGTTGTGAGTTACTTCAAAGTGTTCAGTTGTAAAGGCTTCATTTTAAAAGTCAAAGAAAACCTTGGAAAATTTGACAAGAAATCAGATGATGAAATTTTCTTAGGATATTCTAGTGACAAGAAAGCATACTGAGTATATAATAGAAAAACTCTTTTAATTGAAGAAGTTGTGCATGTTACATTTGATGAGGCTAATGATATTATTTCAAAGAATGTTTGTGAGGATGAAGATGTAGGTATACAAAAGGAACTTGAGAAGCACACCATACATGAAAAACATCAAGAGACCAAGACAAGCAATGAGGACGACACTCATCACTTGGATGAAGAGGGAGAGAAGAATGAAGATTCTCCAAAAGATCTTCCAAAAGCATGGAGATTTGTCTCAAACCACCCTCAAGAGTTGATCATAGGTGACCCGTCCGATGGGGTAAACACTCGTTCTCATAAACCTTTGCATAAGTAATTGTGCCTTAATCTAAACGTGTGGATGATGCAGAATGATGAATCTTGGGTCTTTGCTATGCAAGTGGAACTTAGCCAATTCGAGAAAAATAATGTTTGAACCTTAGTAAAAAAACCATCAACTCATCCCGTGATCGGAACAAAATGGGTCTTTAGAAATAAATTAAATGATAAAGGTGAGATTATTAGATAAAGCTAGACTTGTTGTAAAGGGATATGCTCAAGAAGAAGGTATTGACTTCGATGAAACCTTTGCATCCGTTGCTCGTTTAGAATTTATTCGCATGTTTCTTGCATATGCATGATTTAACAATTTCAAATTATTTCAAATGGACATCAAAAGTGTATTTTTAAATGGCTTTATTGATCAAGAAATTTTTGTTCAACAACCCCTCGGTTTTGAGAATAAAAATTTACCAAATCATGTTTTCAAACTCTCAAAAGTTTTATATTTCTTGAAACAAGCTCCCAGAGCTTGGTATGAAAGGCCAATTGATTCCTTTTATTGAAAATAGTTTCAAAAGAGGTGTTGTTGATAACACTCTCTTCACCAAAACTAATCTTAATGGCTTGTAATTGTTCAAATTTTTGTTGATGATATTATTTTTGGAGCAACAAATGAATGTTTGTGGAAGGAATTCTCGTGCTTAATGCCAAAAGAATTTGAAATGAGTATGATGGAAGAATTACAATTCTTCCTTGGACTTCAAGTTCACCAAACAAAAGAAGAAATGTTCATTACACAAATTAAGTATACAAAGGAGCTACTCAAGTGCTTTGGAATGGAAGATTGCGAACAAGTCAGAACACCAATGTGCATTTCAACCAAACTTATCAAAGATGAAGAAGGTAATAGTGTTGATGAAAAACACTATATAGGTATGATCGGAAGCCTACTTTACTCAACGGCTAGTAGACCGGATATTATGTTTGCTGTTTGTTTGTTTGTGCTAGATTTCAATCTTGTCCCAAAGAATCACATTTAGTTGCAGTAAAAAGAATTTTTAGGTACTTAAAAGGGACGATAGATTTTGGACTTTGGTATCCAAAATCCACTAATTTTGATTTGATTAGTTATTTTGATGCTGACTTTGCTAATTGTAAAGTTGATAGGAAAAGTACTAGTGATATGTGTCACTTTTTGGGTAATTGCTTGGTGTCCTAGTTTAGCAAAAAATAAAATTATATTTCTCTATCTACAGCAGAAGCCGAATATATTGCTGCTGGAAATTGTTGTGCTCAACTTCTTTGGATGAAGCATACCTTAAAAGATTGTGGTGCTATTTTTGATTGTGTGTCCATAAGATGCGAAATACCAGTGCAATTAATTTCACAAAAAATCATGTTTTGCTTTCTAGACCAAACAGATTGATGTCAAGCACCACTTTATTAGAGATATTGTTTACAAAAATGAAATTTGTGTTGAATTCGCATGTACAAAAGATAAACTAGCTAATATTTTTACTAAACCCTTGGCTCTAGATCGCTTTGAATTTCTTAGAACTCGTGCTTTGGGCATTATTGATTTCAAAACTGTATGAATTGTGCTTTCAAACAAAAATATGTATCCTATGGTATCTGATCTTTTGGACGAACATGAACATCCAAACTCCTCTCTTTTGTCTCGGACGCTTACAATCAACTGAACTTTCCCTCTCATTCTCCAAACTCTCTGAAATTTCTTGCCGACGATTATCATTGTCAGACACTCATTTGGATGCACAGCACAACCTTTTGGCCATCCGTTCATCTACGATCGATCACACGATCAAACGTATACGAATCGTTCGGACGTTCGAACGATTATTCTACTCATTTAAATCCCTTCATTTTCCCCTTATCGGACACTTCTCCCCACCGAACCCTAGCTCAAATGCTCAAGAAACTCCTCAAAATTCTCTCTATTTATCCCTTCTCCTTTGAAATTTCTTGAGGAATGTCTCTTCCAAACTCCTCACCCATCTCAATTTAACCTCATTTCACCATTGTAACATCCAATTCGTTAAAATTTCCCATATCAAATTCACTCAATCTCACTTTTTCCCTCTTCATCTTCCTCTTCAAATTTACAATGGTACGATCACGTGGAGGATCTTCAACGGCTACCAAAGGGAAAAAATAAAAGGGCAAAGCTCCGGTGCAGGGTCAAACATCTTCAAATCCTCAATCCACTCCCAGTCCCTCTCTACCAAAATTCATTGATGCCAAGGCATCCGATAGGTACATCTCTCTTCTTAGCAAATCCATTATTGTTCAATGGCCTGTTTCACATAGCTTTTTTGATGAATTGAATTTACCTCTTATTAAAGCATGCATTGAAAACCAAACCTGGGGTAATTTAGTTCACTTGGATTTGCCTGTCTATCATGATATGGTGTTGCAATTTATCACTAATCTTAGGAAGGTTTCAACTATTCGAGCCTTAGTCTCTTGTGTCAACAACGTGAATCTTGAGCTTTCCTCAAATGTCATTAATTCTATTTTTGAATGTGAAGTTGTTTCTCCTAATGACATTTCCTAGTATAGGCTTTTTTCTCCTTGGATAAATGGCCTACTATAGATACTCGTTTTGATATAGAAGAGGTCAAATAGATTTTTAATGTCAATTTTAAATAGGCTTCAGAAGCCAAAACTAAATTTCTTAGTCCTGAGCTCAACATTTTATACTCGTTAGTCACTAATTTGCTTTTGCTGAGTGACGGGCACCGTAGTGAGCCAAGAAAAATGCAATTGTACTTATTTTACTGCGTTTTTAAAGGCATCAAACTTGACTTTGGTTATCTTTTTTTGTCACTATGGGAGGTCTTTTTGACAGATACCCGTAGGAACATTCCCTTTGGAAAATTCCTAACCAAAGTTTTTGATCATTTTAACATCCCCTTCTCTGGCAAAAAACAATATCCTCCTTATTTTAACAAAGCCTTTATTGAACGAAAGGAAACTTTTTTAATGATCAATGGTTTACAAAGGCTGCTTATGAACTTCAAAAGTCCAAATCACATGCCTTCACCTCTGGTCTTGCACTTCCTCACTCTGAAATCTTCCTCCTTAACCCTCATCTCCCACACATCCACTATCCCATGACCCCCATATTTCATCTTCAGAACCCTCATTCTCTTATCTATGCACCCTTGTTACCTCTTTGAGCAATCAAATAAGCTCCTTCCAACACCAAACCCTTCGGAAGCTCAAGAGGCTTGAGACAAGACAAACCATTCTTCAAGAAGCACTCAGTCTAGGAATGTTTTCCTCAACTCAGGTTCAGTTTGCCAATATCCAGTCCCAGTAGATTCTTGAGTCCTCCTCCGATATCGATGACAACGACAATGAAGATGGTGATCATTTCAATCCTGAGACCATGAGGATCCCATTGGTACCACCAATCCTGACAAAACTATTGCTCCTGGCACTGATGATGATGATGACGAAGACGTTGATGACACATTCAACTACTTCATGCAACACCGTGATGCTTAAGATTTAAGTGGACAAGATAGTGAGGCTACGGAGGATGATGATGCACCAGCAAAGAAATGCAAACGTGGAGGAACGCTCCAAGAAGAAGAATGACTCCACTTCCACACCTTAGTTTCTCTTTAAGTTCCTTGTGTACTTAAACTTTTGTTGACTTTGATTGTTATGGTTGTAATTATTCACTTGATTATGCATTTGGTAATTATTCACTTGGTTATGCACTTGTTTGTTTTTATTGTTGTTTACGTAAGGAGGAGCATCCTCTTAGAGGGAGTTTATCTCGCCTTGATAATGCCAAAAGGGGGAGTAAGATGGATATTTGAACTGATTGTGGCTGTTGAACTGATTGTGGCTATTTGAACTGATTGTATTGTGTGATCATGGTTGTTGCAAGTTATTTTGCCTCAGGATTTGTCATCATCAAAAAGGGGGAGATTGATGAGCTACAAACTTGGTTTGATGATGACAAACGTTATCTAACTACTTAACTTGAGCTGTACAGGGTTGCTACTATATTTGCTCTTAGAAAAGTTTTCAGACGAAGAACACCATTCAAACAGCACTATGTATCTCAGATCTTATACGCACAAGCTCGTCCAAACTAATAACCACGGATGCAATGCACCTTCCAAACAATCAGGAAGAAAGCAAGATTTGGAGCACCAACAACGGACACACAAATTCGAGCAAATTCATCTTGGACGCAATTCACCGTCCGAAAGGTCAAGGCAGAGGCAAGGTTTTGAGACGCCTGCAACGGACTCATCTAACTATCGGAAGAAGATTATATCGAATGAGGCTAACTGTCCGAAAGAAAAGCATCCTCGGTTAAGTACCAAACCTTTCGAACACACTATACCGTCCGATGTCTGAACGCTTCAATATACCTGGTTCGAATGAAGGAATGGATGCAAGCTCGGCCATCCAAACGACATCGTCAACTTCCTGATATTTCAAAGTGGACGATTGATCGGACGCTCAAAAATTACCTCGGACGTCTGAAACCCATAACGGCTAGTTTTTTCAACATTTATTATCTAGCCATTTGGAGATGGTTAGGAGTTGATTTATTGCACCTATAAAACAGAGTAGCAACCCTTTTGTATTATGAAAAATAATCTTACACATTGAATAAAAGTAAAAAGAAAGGCAATTTGAGTGCAAATTAGCTCTTTAGTGACATTGTATTAGTGTGTACTTAAGAGTGCTATTCAAAATACTAAGTGGAGTGATAATCTTGTACAAAAATAAGTTTTAGTTCAACTAAAGAAAAGTAGTGTGAGCAAGGGTGATCCTACTTTGTGTACACTTCAAGATTATTGGCTCACCAAATTTTATTGAGCATCTTAGTGGATTACTACTCCATGCTAGCCAGCTTCGATGTGTTGTTTGTTTAATCACTCTCTTAATTTATTCCATTCATTTTATGCTTAATTGTTTCAATTATCTTATTTGTCAAATTTGAATTGAGCATATTTTGTAAATTTATTTTAAGAAACCTAATTCACCCCCCTCTTAGGTTGCTTTGGGACCAACAATACTCGTCTGAACACAAGCAAGAAAACAATCAGAAGACTCTACAAACGCTGATGAGATCGTCTAAAAGGAACTCTAACCGAAGCCAAGAAGTTTCTGGATTCATGCTTCGAACATTGATGACTGTCCGAAAGGAAGAGATGCAAGTTCATAGTTTCAATCTTAGGACGAGAATGACTGTCCTAAATGAAGAGATGCAAAATTCAAGAAGCTATATGACACGTAATCAGACGTCTGAAGCACCATCTGAAAGTCTAACGACTAGTTTTTAATGGTTAGTTTGTTTACCATTGGAGCTCAAATTTCAATACATTTTTCACTTATAAATAGCCTAAGGACATCCAAATGAGAAGGCAAGACTTCTACACTGAACACAAGCATTTACTCAAGCTATTTGAGAGAATAGGCTTCTTAGTAGTGTTGTATTAGTGGGTTGAAGTTGTGCATTGTTATCAAGTATAATACGTGGTGAGATATTCATTGTACAAAGGGAGGTTGTAGGGTAAAATTCTTGACTCAACTAGAATGGGTAGACTTGGTATGAACAAGAGTAATCCTTCCTCTTGATGTACTTGGAGGAGTATTGCCTCACCAAGTGGTGTAAAACTCCAAGTTTGTGATGTAAAACTCCAAGTCTGTGATGCTTGGGTGTTTGTATTGCTTTGATCACTTCAATCTTAATCTAAATTCTTATTCATTTACTTGTGTGCATTTATTGCTTTGATCTTTATCTATCTTATTTCTTGCTTGTGACAAAAAGTTGACATATTCTTTGAGCAAGCTTTGAATTTCTATCTTAATTCATCCCCTCTTAGGTTACTTTGGGCCAACAATTGGTATCAAAGCTTCGGTCTCTGATATTTAGCTTAACTGTCTTAAGTGTAAAGATCATTATGGAAACCAATAATGCTTTGTTTTTAGAGAGTCAAGGCATCACTAGACCACTTATATTTAATGGAGTGAATTTAATAGTTGGGAAGAGAGAATGGAAATATTCCCCCCATCCATAGACATTGAGTTTTGGTATATAGTTAATGAAGGTCCTTTTGAATCCACCATCATAGACGTAGCGAGACTCATAGACTTAGAATCAAGACTAAAAATGAGTTAACTCCTCAAGATTAGGCAAACTTGACCTTGAATGCTAAAGCTGTGAAGGCATTGTATAATACCTAAGATACCAATGACTCTACTAGAGTAGAAGGTTGCAAATCGGCCAAGGAAATATGGGATTAGTTGAAAGAAATTCATGTGAATAGTGATGATGCGAGAGAACAAAAGAAGTAGCATGGTAAAGGCTTTGGGCCCTAATATTTTACTTGTGCATCCAACTAATATCAATGTAAAAATAAATGTGGAACCCATGGAATAGGATGTTCATCAACTACTCTGTCCTTCTTCATCATACATTTTCCGTTGAACTTATTGATGATTTAATGAAGATAACCCAACAGAAGTTTCGTTTGAGGTTGACACCTTTATGGGTCATGGATAAGAATCCAAGATACACAAAGGCATATTGTTCTGTCTGAGTTCAATAATTAAGAATGACCCTTCCATGTGAGTCTTCCTCTCTTTTGCAAACGCGTTTGCATTATCTAGATGAAAACACTCGGTATACCCCTTTCTTCATTGTTTCCTTTGTAGATTTTTTTTTTTGGAGTTATATTCAATTGCTGATCCAAGAATGTGCACAATATGATAGTTTAGCTATATGTGTAAGACATTTTACGACTATACACCAAACAAATATTTAAATGGAAACATAGTTAGCCATATGGGTCAATTGAATAGGATATTTGAATGAAAACATAGTTAGGAGTAATAAATTAATTGATGTCTTTGACCATCTGCTCTATTTCATTCTTTCCCTAAACATAGTAAGGCGTATCAATTGAATTCTAAAAATGTATATAGAAATCTGAAGATATGATTTTTGTATTAGTGTATACTGTAAAGCCAATTTGTTTTAGGGATAAATTGCACTTTCATATTTATGTATATTTTATAATATGGCATTTTTCGAATAAAATATATATATGTGAAATCATAAAAAGTTATGATGTAATTATATTTTATTCGCGTATATTCCTAAGTAGATTAGCACATAAGTGTATGTGGATGCTTATTGAGAATAAGTATATCGGATTGATCCGCTAAGAGTATTCCACACAGATTATTATTTAAATGCCAGTGGATTAATTTCTTTGTGATAGTAGTGTAATGGTCGTTTGACTTGAGGTCATGAATTTATCTTGACTGTGGATTATTATTCTTTGGCTCTATTAGTCATTACTCTTAGTGAGTCGCACATACTGTAGAGTTCGGGTATAATATGAATCATGATAAGATATGACCAATAGATGATCCATCACTCCTTATAATAGGAAAGTATATCCCAATATGGCCACTTCTTGAAATACGATTCGGAAATCTTTGCGCAAAGTGGAAATAGATTTAAAAGTGTCTTAAATTCTATTTCAAGTGAGTTGTATTTTGGAAAGAAGTAAAATTTGATTAATTCGATAAGAGTTGGCATTATATCTGTACTCTTAAATTAATCGAGATATAGGTCAGTGAAAGCTGGAGATAATAATTACAGGGAAACTAATTACGGATGGGTGATGTCGAACCACTTGATGTATCTCAACACTTGGGTAGTTATGATGCTTTGTTAGAAGCCAATCTTGATCTATAAGTGTAAATTAATTAATTGGAAAATTAATGATAAATTAAAGGTGTTTAATTTATCTAATCCTAATTAATTTGGTATTATAATTTATACTTATTGCCAACGTGATTGGAACCTAAAGGGTCACACACTTAAGGATAATTAATTCAAGATTAAAATGATTTGATAAGTGTGGGATACTTATGGGTTAATTTATGAGATAAATTAACTTTTGGGCTTAATTATAATAAGTTATAAATATTAGGAATTAATATGTAAGACATTTAATAGTTCTAATGGTTTTATAATTATTCATATATCCATGACCCAAACTGATTGGGATTTGTAATTCCCTAAACCCAATTTGATTGGAATTCTAAATTATTAGATATATAATATATTATATTATAATATATATACATATATGATTAAGTAATAAGTACTAATTGATGATTAGTACTAGTACATCTATTAAGAAGCAGTGAGAATATTTTTTAAAAACGTGATTGTCACATTTTGGAAAAAAAGAAAATAATTGAGGAGCTAGCACTCTGTGATTTGGTTTAATCAATCTTATGAATATTCCTGATTTAATTATCTGTGTAGATACCATTAGAGGCCGGGCACTTGTGCGGCTTGTGGATCGACGTCCCAAACATATTGGAGATTTTACTGCAATTTTAAGGTATAATCTCTATACTTTTCTTGTACTACGCATAAATTAATCAAGGTGATCCGTGATAGGATAGGAAAGTAAAAATTTTAAATTCCGCTGCGTTATCTGTTTATTTACTTTCTTACATTTTGTGCATCGAACAACATTTAGTTGGATTAGTGAGTTCATACCGTTATGAAGGCCCAAATTTCAGAGAGGAAGTGGCCAAATCTGAAGCCAAGATACTCAGTAATGCCATAAAAGATTTGCTGCTAAGAAGCCGATTGAGCAGGAAGATATTGTCAGGACTCAGGATACTCATTACAAGAAGTAAAGTTCACCTTAAGGCTATATTTAAGTATTATAAGGAAATCAGCAGCAATTACTCGGATGAGGTAAGAAATAAATCAGTGGTAAAAATGCTTTTTAAATTCAAATACTAATCTTGCTTCCTCTATTTTAATTTTCAGGATCTTCATGATCACTTGATTCTAAAACTGGCAGTGCAATGCCTCTCCAAGCCACAACATATTTTATCGGGGTAAGATTAATTGATCATCACCTGATAACTCCAGTAATAAAAATCTTAAAGATCTTTTATAATTCCTCGAGAATTTGTCCACTTCTTTTCTCTTCTTCAGGTTTTGGATGTGTCTCTGAAAATAATTTAGGATGAAATTGCTAAAGCATCTGTGGCTAGAGTAACTGTTACACAGGCTAATGAAGATTTGAAGCTTATCAAAGAAGGGTACTGACGAAGCTAGAATTAGCTTATACATATAGGTAGAGAGAGAAAGTAGAAAGATTGAGGAGAATTTGTAATTGGAATTAATGTGTAAAGATTAGTACAGAAAGTGTGTGTCCCTTTTCTTGGCACCCAAACTCCTTATTTATAGATGTACATGAGGGGGCATGAGGATACCAGTCTACTAGCTCATTCGGGGCTAAATTACATAACTATCCTTAATGAGATTGCCACGTAAGTACTTCTATAACAATCTGGAGAAAATGCTAAGTGTTACTAATCGGCATCATCATTAGTCCCCTCGGCTCGGTGCTGAGCTTCGGGAAAGGGCCGACCCGAAAATGACTGCCTACAGCCCGCAGTCCCCAAATACCTATGACCGACCCTCTTATACTGAGTTGAGGTGCATAAGCCTTAGAGCATCCCCGTGCTTGCCACACCGATCCGAGGCCAAGATAACACGTGGGCCCCTTGACAAGACATGGCTGCAATATTAACTCATGGGTGACGTTTTTGCTGAGTCCCCATGCATTGAATTTTCATTCAATATTGTGCCGCATTACTAGCTCCGATTTTGCTGCAAAATGCCTCATTTTTCTCCCCAAAAAGCCTCGTTGCATTTCAAACCCGTCAGTTTTCCCTCCGGATTCATAGAACACTCCTGAAGCATGCTCTCCTATTTATACCCCCATTCTCTCGCTTATTCACTTTTACTTTCTTCCTTCAATTTTTTCCTTCGCTCTTCACTCCCTTTGCTATTTACTCTCCCAGAATTTCACATCCTCTCTTACTCTCCTCACCACCTTCACTCTTTACTCCCTTGCATCCGACTTTCCCAATTGCCGACCGCCGACCGCCACTCAACGTTGCTGCTGGATACCACAAGAAGTCTCCCCAAAAACCTCATTCGCCTATCAAATAGAAGATCATGGCCGGTACGTTCACTCCCTCCTTTCTCATTAGCACGCTGGTCCCTCCTTTGCTTGTAGATGCCACTGATAGGCTACTGAACCCCTCAGACGAGGCTCTCGTGGCAGCAGTCCCCTTAAACTTTCCCCAGTATGAACTTGCCCTAGCCGAGTCTCCACAGAATGACCACCCCAACCTCCAAACACAAGACATATCAAACACTCTCGACCCCGAGGACATCAGAATACTTAGGGACTGAGGACCGAGGCCACCTGCCTCCTCCTGGTTACTTAACAGTTTACCAGGAACAGCTTGAAACGGGTCTAAGGTTATCGATAGCACCCCTCCTCATCCATCTGTCAGACCACTAGGATATTAGTATATCTCAGCAGACCCCAAACGCACTTCGGCTTATTGCCAAATTCTCATTCCTCTGTAAATTACACAACATCCCCCATTTCCTTAGACACTTTTAGAATGATGTTGAAGCTATCCCCTGCGAAAGGATTCTTCTACATTTCACCCCAAACCGCTGGCAAACAGCTCACTTCGGGTAACACTTCATCTATCCACGACTAGAAGAAGTCGTTTTTCTTTGCCAGATACCTCGACCCCGCAATGCCTCGGGGACCTTGGAACCTTGTCAAAGAAAACCTCAAAACCAAGACACATTCATAAATGCCTCTCTCCCAGACGGCGCCAATTGACGAAGCTAGAATTAGCTTCTAGGTAGAGAGAGAAAGTAGAAAGGTTGAGGAGAATTTGTAATTGGAATTAATGTGTAAAGATTACTACAGAAAGTGTTCATCCCTTTTCTTGGCACCCAACTCTTTATTTATAGATGTACATGAGGAGGCATGAGGCTACCAGTCTACTAGCTCATCCGGGGCAAAATTACATAACTACCCTTAATGAGATTGCCACGTAAGCACTTCTAGAACAATCTGGAGAAAATGCTAAGTGTTACTAATCGGCATCATCAGGTACCATCAGAAGTCTGGAGTTAATCAATCGCAAAAGATTGAAGAAATAGCCTATGGGAACTTCAGGGGTTTTTTTCTTACTTTGATTGCCAGAGGAGATTGATCAAGACATTTTAGCTATACACATATTAGTGCTTGTGCATTAGTGTAACTGTTTCCTCCTACCCCCGCCTCTTTCTTGACTTGCCATGAATATGTATTAACTTTTATTTGTATGATTTTTTGTGTTACCATAAAATGGATTTGAACCAAAAAAGGTTTATTATACTAGATTTACGATATCCAGTTGGGTTCTCTAGTGTTTTCTCTGAACTTCTTCGCAGTCTGTGAATGTCTACTACCTCAGACCTCTAGCCGACCGACCAAACATTGCGCACCTTTGCAGATGTCATTTCTCAACATGAACAATCTCCACTCAAAATCATACCAAAATCAACAAATAGAGGCAAACTAGCAATTTATTTCTCAAAGGAAGATGTGGCCAAACTTGTAGCTCTTTTCTGACGTGCTCTCATTGGAAAATTCTCATGTGGTAGGCCAAGCATGGAAAAGATCAAGAAAGGAGTTTTCGAGGCTACGGTTCAAAGGATCTTTCTCACTAGGGTTAATTGAGTATAGGCATTTGCTCACTAGATTTACGAAGAAGGGAGACTTCCAACATTGTGGGATGAAGGGGATGTGGTAGCTTCAAGTTTTTCCAAGAGAGTCTTAGCTAGAGCAAATGGCCGACTGAATTCTAACAGGATATTGAGTCATCGAGGATCCTAGTGTGGACAAGTCTGGAAGGACTAACAGACACTTTTTTTTTTGTATAAGGGGATAAAGCTTCTCTTTTCTTCATTGCAAGTTACATTTGAAATCCTCTACATGCATTCAAATCTTCCATCCTATTGTAACCATTGCTGTAGGATGGTTCATGGCTTACAGCAATGCACATTACATCAAAAGGATAAGCAAGGAGATCAATATGAAGTCTAGCAGTCAAAATTTATCGAGATCAGGAAGCAAAAGGTTTCAACCAAACTGATAAAGAGGAAAATTCTACACAGCTCATCTGCATGGCCTGACCCTAGAAAGCCAATAATCACATGTGAATGAGTCAACTCCAGAGACTCAAGCAAACAGCAAACATCTGCATGCATTCAAGAACAGAGTTCATGTGAAGCCTAACAAGAAGAATAATTTGTGACATAGGAACCACCAGTCACTAATAATCTAGATGTGTGGCTAAGGTCGCTAAGCCAAAAGTTGTTTCTGCTCATACTTTTTTTGTATAGGATGAATAATGCAATCCAAGATGTGAAAGGTGAGGAAGGGTTTTATGAGAATGCTAGAATGTTCTTGGATGATCAAATTATTCCCCCATCCAGTAATCTTCTCCCTTCTAAAAGCCAAATATAGGAACAAAATTTTTCAGATCAAGTAGAGGTTTCTAATCATAGTGAGTTTCAGTTGGTGCTATCCAAGAAATCAAAAAGAAGAAAAAAATAACTCGGGTTACCAAACCTCCTATCACAGGTGGCTCCCTTAGAGCTGTTGCTTCTCAATCATAATGATTAAAACAATCATATGGAATGCTTGGTTCAGATAATAAGGCTTCTTTGAGGCACACAAAGTTTTTAATTAGTGACAATAAACTAGCTTTCCTTGTTCTTTTGGAACCCTTGGAGCTGTTGGTTCTCAATCATAATGATTAATACAATCATATGGAATGTTTGGTTTAGATAACATTAAAATTATAAAGCCTCTTTGAGGCACATAAAGGTTTTAATTAGTAACAATAAACTATCTTTCCTTGTTCTTTTGGGACCCTTGGAGGACAAGTCAATGATTGAAGATTTTAGAATAAAGTTTAATATTGATTTTTGGTTTAGCAATAATAATATCAAGATTTGGTTGCTCTGGAACTCTTGCTTCATGGTCAACATCATTCATGACTATGACCAAATGGTACATCTTTCAGCACAAATCTGTACTTTCCATTAGAATTTTTTTTTTGTCCCGAGTGTATGTTAAATGCTCAAGAAGAGAAAGGAGGAACATGTGGCAGTAGATGGATTCTATTTCTGATTTCCTATTTGGTAATCCTTTTCTTATTGGTAGTGACATCAATGTCACTGCCACAGAAGATGAATATGTAGGCTCCTCTGTTCTAGATAGAGGATCAATGGCAGAGTTTGTGGAGGCTCAATCACTATGTGGGTTGAAGGAGATCCATTCTCAGGAATTAAATTCACGTGGCATTAGGATATCAAGAATGGTGTTCCCATATGGAAAAGGTTGGATAAATTGCCCATGAATGTAGCCTAGGAATCTGCTTATCCAAGTAGCTTTGTGTCTCATCTCAATCGAACTGCTTCTGGTCACTCTCTCCCTTTTTTTTTTTGAAGTATAGTTCTCCTACATCAGGATTCCCTAAGCCATTCAAATTTCAAGACATGGTGAAATCACTCAGATTCCGAAGCCTGGTTCAAAACTCTTGGAATGTTTCAATCCCAAGAAGTCCCCTTAATGTGCTTGGGAAAAAATTCAAGAGACTCAAAGAAGCCCTAAAGGAGTGGAACAAGAATGCTTTTGGAAATATATTATACAACCTTAAAAATTGCTGAAGATACGGTACTATAAAAGCAAACAAAATATGAGAAATATAAAAACCCAGAAATGAGAAGTGAACTACAAGAGGCACAAGTCATTCTGAAAACCCATTTACTTCATGAAGAGATGTTTTGGAAGCAAAGATCTCGAGTTAAGTAGCTAGAAAGAGGGGGAAACAAATACAAGGGTTTTTCATGCTTTAGTTGTGGGCGAGAGAGCAAAGTTTTCAACTTATAGAATAAAGAATTCTGCGGGAGTGTGGCTAGAGAGTAGAACATTAATCTAGGATGAAGCACTGTCCTTTTATCAAGCCCTAAACTTAGATTATGGAATTTGTGTAGCCCCTAGTCAAATTCTGCAACATGTTTCAAGGCTTATTACAAAGGAGGAACAATCCTACCTATTCAGTGAGGTATCCATGGAGGTGCTTCATTAGGCTATGTCACAACCTGACTTGCATAGTGCATCTAGACAACATGGATTTTCAGAATTATTTTATATCAGATGCTGGGATATTATTAGATCAGATGTTCTGGCTGTTGTAAGATCCTTTTTTGTAGGGAATATCATGGCAAAAATTTTTTGAAGCACTTATTTTGATGCGAGACTAGATAGGCTAAGGATGTACCAAGTTGAGGAGATGAAAATTGGAGCAAGCTTGGACTCAAGCTTGCCAAGATTGAAGCATATGCATGGTGTTATGATCAAGTTGGATTAGTCTATCCTCAATTCATTAATACATAAAGTCCAATTCTTCAAAGTGAAGCTCAAGTGGCCAGATAAAGTCCAAGTCTAAGAAGTTTCAAACCCAATAATTGAATAGCTTCAAGAAGGGTTCTAAAAACCCTAGTTTCAGCCCATTACTTTGCCACCTTAATCCCATTTGGCCTAGGGTTTAGCTTCAAAATTTATTCCTAAGAGTTAATGTTTTATTTGTTTTCTTAACTTAGACAAGTATTAATCCACATTAGTGTTATAGCCAATTTTAAGTCCTTTTGGTGTCAATCCAATTCTTGTTTGGATTTGGCTAGTTCATGTCCTAGTGTATGTAGGAATTGTAGCTATTTTTCCCTTTAAATAGGCCCCTTATGACTGAACCCTAGACAGCATATTCTTCAATAATATTTTGTGATAAAATTCTCCCAAATTGTCTTCTAAAGACTTCTGGTATTGCCTCATAGAAGATCGAGAGTGATTCTTGTGATAACCAACTAGGAATACTATTCGTTCTTGTCTCGTTATAGACAACAGATCAATATCTTGTATAGTTGAGAAAAGTTACCTTAAATTCTTGATTTCTTGCTCAAAGGGTTTAAATCCGTCAAATTGGAATTGTTTAGGCGATCTTGGTTTCCAAGTCAATCTCGGGTCTCATCATTTTAACTGTGAGGTTCGCTTCAGAGTGGTATCGAGAGTTTTGGTTCCTGAACATGTTTATTTTCTTATGTTCATACCTTCGTTAATTCGTTATTTGCTATTCTTCTTCGATTGAATCCAAAAAAAAAAATCAGCTTGTTCGTATTCTTGTTCTTTCTTGTTCTTGTTCTTGTTCATTATTGTTCATGGCAATTTACAGCCTTTCTTGTTGTCTTTTGAACTGAATATTGATGTAATTTTGCTCATATTCAAGTGTTAATTTGTTGTTTTTATTGATTAAAAAAATCAGTGTTGTTCATCAATACTGTTCATTGACACTGTTCCCACACCATATTCTTTTTTCTTTAAAAAATTTTGAGGAAAAAAATAGAAAAAAAGAAGGGTGAAAAAAGGCAAAATCCAAAAACCCTAGGACTTAAGGTTTGCACGATTTTTATTGTGTTCCACTGATTGCTATTCTTTGTTCATACATACTTGCACAACTTGAATCCTTTTTCTTAGTTGGATTATATTATTCATTTGAATCCTTGTCCAACTTGTAATATGTGCTAAAATCTCATCTCATCTAAGAATTGTCATAAATCCTTTTCCCACTTTGCATTAAATTGCTGCAGTCTTTTACCTATTGTCCTAAACACCACTCAATTGAAATTTTGTTCATTTTTTTCCTCTTAATTTTGCTCTGAGTTGAATTTTAAAAAAAAAATGAAATTGTGAAATTCCAAAATACCCCTAGTCCTCTCGGGTTAATTTCTTCTAACCCGAAACCCTAGTCTGTTTTGATTATCTTATTGTTTGGCTTTCTAAAGTTCTTTGTGTGCATTCTTTATTTAAGATAAATCGATCCACCACTACTTTGTTATTTCTTTGCTTCTTTAGTCTATAATTACCAGTTGTGTTCTAACGTGTTAGTAATTATTTGTGTCATTCTTGTTGCGTACTTGTCCAGTCTGCAAAATACTTTGAAGGAGAATTTATACGAGAAGAAAAAGGCAAGAGTTAGATAAAGTGTAACAACCTTAAATTTCAGTGAAACACAAGTGAAATTGTGTGGCATTTTCAAATTTGAGCGTAAACACTAAGAGAGTGTCCTGAGGCCCTTCTCTGTTTCTACAAACCCTAATTTTTGAAATTCCTTATGTCTTTGATTTCTTTCTGTAAGTCTAAAATGTCTCAAGAAAGGGAAATTTCAAGGGTTAATGCTTT
Organism: Cinchona pubescens; assembly: GCA_025175665.1. NCBI lineage: Eukaryota > Viridiplantae > Streptophyta > Magnoliopsida > Gentianales > Rubiaceae > Cinchona > Cinchona pubescens. The sequence goes on along the minus strand of JANKKI010000123.1, from coordinate 5,641,997 downwards.
AAAATCTCGTGTAGCCAAAATGGCCATATCTCTTGAGGGTATTCAATGCTCTCCTGAGGCATTAACTAAAGGCCAAAATGAGCCAACTCAACAAGTTGGCTGAGCTGAACATCATATTCATAGATTCCCACAGTAGCTCGTCAAGATACGTATCTTAATTACAATTCTAAAGACTACGAGTTTGACGATGAATTTTATGATGTAGGTACAAGGTCAAGGACTCGACGACATGTGCGAGATGGTGCCATAGTTCATTACAATACTGGTAATATTAAATTGACTATCCCTACATTTCAAGGTAATCTGATCCTAATGTTTATCTCAAATGGGAAAAAAAGGTCGAGGTTATTTTTTATTGTCATAACTACTCTGAAAGAAAGAAAACATACTTAGTCATTGCTTTATTTAGTGATTATGTTTTACAGTGGTGGGATCAATTTAAAACCGGTAGAATTGGGTGTGAAGAATCACTAATTAATGATTTGACATCCTCAAAAGTTGCATTAAGTAAGAGATTTGTACCGTCTACATATCATCATGATTTGCATCAAACATTGCAAATTTTGAGGCAAGATAATAAATTAGTAGAAGAGTGTCAGAGAGAGCTTCAAAGTGTCTAATGAGAGCTACTATAGTTGAGGTGATCGTGAAGCCACAATTGGCTTGATTTTTCTGTGGAATTAATAAGAAAATTGCCAACATTGTAGAGTTGTATCATTATATTGAATTGCAAGACATGATAGAAAAAGCCATAAAATAGAAAGGCAACTTAAAATGAAGGTAAATTATGGTTTAGTCTAGTTCAAATTGGCATAGAAATTGGTCTAATAATACTTCACGTCCTAATCCAACTCAAAATAGATAAACTACCCCAAAAACTAGTGAATCCAAACATAGAATTGTTAAACACCCAATGAATTCTTTGGTTAAAGGTTCATCTTCTAACACTTCAAAATGCACTCATAATATTAAGTGTTATCATTGTTTGGGTACATGTCACTTTGCAAATGAATGTCCAAATAAATGTGCACTTTTCATGCAGGGAAATGAAGTGGTAACTGAAGGAAACGAATAAGAAGATGACTCCATGCTAGCATTGGAAGACCCTAGTAATGATGATGAGGAGCAAGAGGATCTTTCTCAATTTTGAAATACCCGTCTTGATATTGGGGGCACTTCACGCTCAATCCATGGACGACCAAAATGAGGTACAACGTTAGAATATTTCTTTACCAAATGTGTTGTTCAAGGTTGTGCATGTGGTTTAATAATACATTGTGGTAGTTGTGTTAATGTTGTGAGTAAGTTAGTGGTCAAAAAATTGAGCTTGCCTTGTCAAAAACATCCACGTCCATGCAAATTACAATGGCTAAATGAATATTGTGAAGTGAAAGTAACTAAACAAGTTTTAATTATTTGAAAGTATAAGGATGAAATTTTCTGTGACGTTGTTCCAATGCAAGCGAGTCACATCCTGTTACGTAAACCATGGCAATTTGATAAATACGCTAACCATGATGGCCATACTAACAAGAATACATTCTTTAAAGATGGTAAAAAGATAGTACTTAAGTCACTGCCTCCTCATCAAATGAGTAAGGAACAATTCTATATTAAGAATTCATTTGTTGAATACTATAAGGAAAAAGCTGAGATAGTCAATTGAAAAAGGGTAAGCAAGTGAAAAACCCTAATAAAACCCTAAAATCCAAAAACGCTAATGGTGAATCGGTTAAATATGTGAATTCTAAGGGTAAGGAGTTAAAGGAAAAGCATAATTTCTTTGTAGGGTTCAAAGAGGCTCAATCAGCCATGAGTTTTAATTTACCTGTATTTTTTTCTTTTATTTAAATAATGATATTTTGTGTAGTTTGATCTTGATTCGGCCTTGTCGAGATCTTTTAAATCTCTTTTATAGGATTCAAGAATGAATCCTTTTAGGGAAAGAGGGAATGATACGAGTTTGGATAGCCTAAGGATGTACCAAGTTGAGAAGATGAAAACTGGAGCAAGCTTGGACTCAAACTCGCCAAGATTGGAGCATATTCATGGTGTTATGATCAAGCTGGATTGGACGATCTTCAATTCATTAATACATAAAGTCCAATTATTCAAAGTGAAGCGCAAGTGGCCAAAAAATGTCCAAGTCCAACAAGTTTCAAGCCCACTAATGTGGGTGGCCAAGAATTGAAGAGTTTAAAGTTTCGGCCATTCCAATTACTCGGCCACTTTAATCCTATTTGGCCTAGGATTTAGCTTCAAGACTTGTTCCTAGGAGTTAATGTTTTATTTGTTTTCTTAACTTGGACAAGTGTTTGTCCACATTAGTGTCATAGCCAGTTTTAAGTCATTTTGGTGCCGATCCAAGTCTTTTTTTGATTTGGCTAGTTCATGTCCCAGTATAGGTAAGAATTGTGGCTATTTTTCCCTTCAAATAGCCCCTGATGGCTGAACCCTAGACACCATATTCTTCAATAATATTTTGTGAGAAAATTCTCCCAAATTGTCTTCCAAAAACTTCTGGTATTACGAGAGCGATTCTTGAGATTACCAACTATTGGTCCTTGTCTCATTATAAATAACGGATTGAAATCTCATACAGTCAAGAATAGACACCTTAAATTCAGGATTTCTTTATCAAAGATTTTAAATCTATCAGGTCAAAATTATTTAGGCGATCTTGTTTATGTTATCGCGTTCAATCTCGGGTCTCGTAAGTTTAACTATGGGGTTCATGTCACATATAGTCTTGATTCCCCAAAAACATAACCCTTCTTATTTCTCACACCTTAGGCATATTAGTCTATGTACAGTATTTAGGAAAATTTTATCCAAGATCATTATTAACAGATTCTAGCATATCATGCAAAATATTATATCAAATGTGCATACTGCTTTTATGAATGGAAGGGACATTGTTGATAATATTCTCTTGGCTTAGGAGATCATACAATCCATTGACAAAAAACTAGGAGCAAAAACATTATTCTAAAAATTGACATGGAGAAAGCTTTTGATAGAGATTCATAGGAGTTCTTATTCGAAAGTAATGCTCAAATTTGGTTTTCCGAACACTTCTCATTACTTCAAAACTATTTCAAGACTTCCTGGTTTTCTGTTATGGTAGATGGGTATTCATGTGATTTTTTCCAATAAACTAGCAGAGTCAGAAAGGGTGGTCCCCTATCTCTTTTCCTTTTTTTAATTTCCACAAAAGTTCTAAGTCGTGAAATCAACTCCATCATGGTGGAGCAAAAATTTTTAGCAATTTGCTTTACCTAGAAGATGTCTTCATGTCAGCCATCTATCATTTGCAGATGACTTGGTCATCTTCACAAAAGGCTCAAAAGGTTCCTTACTAGTATTCAAGCAATTTTTAAACTGCTTTTGGTAAGAGCCTTTACAGAAGGTCAATACTCAAAAGAGTTATTTTAGTCTCCAAGAAATGTCCTCATCATACTAGTCACATGATTGAGGGCATTTTGGGATTTAAGAAAGTTTCCTTATCTTTTCAGTACTTGGGATGTAACCTACACAAAAGAAGGTGTAAAGTTTCTTTGTTACAACCCAATACTAAAAAAATATCTCATAAGCTCACTAGATAGAAGTCTAAGATGCTTTCTCAAAAGGGAAGATTAACTTTGATTAAGCATGTGCTATCTTGTATTCTTATATACACTCTTGCAGTTCAGAGCCCTCCCAAAAAGACGTTGATATAGCAAATGAAGAAGTTGTTTGCAAACCGCTTCTAGGAAGACAAGAGGGATAGGCAGATGCATTGGAGAAGTCAGAATATAATGTGTAAGGCAACTGATGAAAATGGATTGGGGATTAGGAAGCTTGAAGATGTCTTGGAAGCATTGAGCGTGAAATTATGGTGGAAGTTCATAAATGAGTCCTCTTTATGGGCTATGTTCATGAAAACAAAGAAACTTTAATTGCTCAACCGCAAGTCGATGAAAATCTCTTGTTTGTCCAGATTGGAAAATATTGATCAAAATTAAGGATCTTGTAGAAGATAACCTGTAGCTCCTAGTAAAAGCAACACTTTTTGGTGGGAAAATTGGTTAGGCAAAAGAAAGATGGTTGCTGCAATAGACAAGCCTCCTCCACTTTTAATCAAGGATGTCTACTCCTCAACTCAAGGTTGGGACTTAGCATATCTCCAACCCATTCTTCATCCAAATTCATATGCTTTGGTAAGAAGTTAACTAAGAAAACTTAGTTAAGCATTAAACAAGGTAAAGGTACTTTGGCTTGGTCATATACTTCCTCAAGTACTTTCTCAATTTCTTTTGCTGGGAATTGATTAGAAGAAAAGGGAATAAGTTGCAATCTAGAAGAATGATAGGGGATCCAGCTATACCTAGCAAAGTTTCCATATTTCCTGAATGCCATTCTTCCTGTCTAGGGTTTTTAATTTAGTTTCCAAATGTCTTTTTTGAGCACATACTAAATCTTTAGAACATGTTTTTTCTCACTTGTCATTATGGAGCTCATGTGTGGCATTTCTTTGAGGAAATTTTTCTCCTTCTTAATCAGCTGAGCTTTTTGGTTCATCAGCAACTTCATACGTGGTGTACTCAGTTAGATAAGGATTCCATGGAAGCAGGTGCTACAAGATATTAACCTTTATGATTTACTGGAAAATCCAGAAATCAAGGAATGCTGCACACTTTGATGGAAATATTATCCCCTCAACTCTGGTAATCAATAGAACGGTCTAACTTTCATGCATGATATATAGTAGACCTTTCTTTTTCTAATAAATAGATGGATCAACCGCATTCACCAACATGACTTTCTCTCAAGACTACTCCAAAGGCTGCTCAAGTGGCTTTGCCAATAGCTTGGTACTATCCTTCTTTGAACACCTTGAAATTTAATGTTGATGGAGCCTCGTGAGGAAACTCATACTTGGCTGGATCTAAAGGGGTCTTACATAACAATTAGGGTAAAATATTGTATGCTTTCTCTTCATACTATGGACACCTTACCAACATAGAAGTTGAAGCAAATGCTTTCATAGAAAGGGTCCAATATTGTCATCTCAACAATGTCGTTGATATAGTGTTTGAGATGGACTCCAGAACTCTCCTAAACATCATTGAAAGCAAATATATCACTCCATGGAGTATTGATCATCACATTCAATGCATCCACTTGTTGTCAATCGGGAAGAATTTTTCCTTCCAGCATGTTTATCATAAAGCAAACAAGGCTGAAGAGATTTGCAAGCTATTTCATGGTAAACCAAACCTATGCAACTTGTTCTTCCCTTCAATTTTCTCCAACAAACTTACAAACTTTGGTTAATGGCATTTCTAGGTAGATGCCATGCATTACCCCAATATCCGTTTGTGTAAATACCTATAAAGGGCTCATCTTTTGTGCAATTTTTAGTTATCAACAAAATACTTTACTTTAAAAAAAAACACTAAGAAGCTTTTGTTCTTTGTATGCTCAATTCTTCAAAATTTCTGTAAGCTCTAACTTCTGTTGGCTTTAGGTATATGAAATCCATTTACAAGTATTAACTTTACAGTTTAAACTTTTGAGCTTCAGGTACTAGCTGTTCTAATGTTCAATTTGGGAAAAATATGCTCTGAGGTTAAACTATTATTCAATTTAACTGATATATGTATTGTGTAGTTTATGATAAAGTAGGTGCTAAATTAATATATGTATCCTGTAGTTTGTGATAATAAATTTATTTTGCATATTAATGTAAACTAATATATGTATATCACGTAGTTTGTGAAAATAAATTTATTTTGCATATTAATGTACTTTTGTGAGTACAATACATAAGCATATATATAGGTTTAGGGTTAGTACAAGTATGTATATGTAGTACAAGTAATACAAAATAATAGTACAAAATGTAGAATAATAATCCAATAATGCATTTAACATCTCCTCAAACTCAAGGTTATAATTTACAAAGCAACTTGAATTTGGAAAAAAGTGTATGAGAATGCCTAGTTGTGCATTTTAGTGAAAATATCTGCAAGAAACAGAGACAAGAGAAAGTGTGTGTCGTATAAAATGATGTTGCACAAAACTGTAATCGATCTGAATGTACTTTGTACGCTTGTGGAAAACATTTTTACGAGTGATTTGGATGGCACTTGACAACGGTAAATAAGTGTGTTGTTTGGGAAAGGAATATCCGTTTCGTGAAAAGACTATCACAACCAAAGAAGTTTAGCAATAGTACCAGCAAGAGCACAATATTCAAATTTTAAACTAGAGTGAGAGTCAACGATTGATTCTCATTGCACTAAAATATAAAAAGAATGACCAAGAAAGAAATAATAGTCCATGGTAGAACGACGATCAATAGGATCTGTAACCTAATTATTCAACATCAAAATATGCATGTAACACTAAGAAGGATAAGAAAGGGAAGTGTACATGCGAAAAAATGTACCTTTTACATAACTCAAGATCTGTATAACAATAACAAAATGTGTGAAGTGTTGATTAGACATAAATTGGCTTACTAGATGTACAACATAAGATATGCCTGGTCTTGTAACAATTGTAAACTAGATTGTCAACAAACTAGCGATATCAAGTTTGATCTGTGAGATGTTTCCCATCAGTAGGATGCAACATGATATTTATTTCAAGAGAAGCAATAGTAATTTTAGCATTAGTAACTAGGCCTGTCAACAGAGTTGGTCTGGACTCGAATTCGATCTCGTTCTAACCCATTTATCTTGGTATAGATTTAAATGTAGAACCCAATTGCCCAGATCTGATCTAAACTTGATTTTCCTACTTTATAATCAAACCATATATGGATTTACTTATTTCGACCCATTGACAATATGAATCCAATTAGAAATAAATATAATAAAATATTTTATCTAGAATTAGGTTAGAAAACCTCTTATTCTTTGAACTGACTACTTTATCTCTTTGATTCTTGTGCTTTCTCCCTCTCGCTTTCGGTCATCCTTCATCACACTTCATTTCATCTCTATCAGTCTTGATTTAAATTCAACAAATTTAAAATTGTCTTGTTCAGTCAACAGAAAATAAAAAATAGCCACCATTAAATTTTTTAATGCTATAAATGCTGAATAATGTATTACTTCATTCTTTATCTTTTATGTTATAGGAAGTGGAGTTGTTGAGAGGAATGAAGATTTTGGACCATTTCTTTTAATAGTTGAAGTTGGAACTTCTTGGAAGTCATTTTGTTTAGTTGGATTTTGAAATTTGTATCACTTGTTATTGAAGAACAATATGTATCACTTTGACTTTGTATTGTGCTTGCTATTTTAATGTTTTAGGAAGAATTATGTATGGAATTGGAATGCTGGAATTATTGTTGTCTTTCAGTGATTTAAGATTGAAGGTTGGGTTTAAGAAAACTTACATAAACAGGTGCATTCATGATGTTTTCTGGAACTAATTTTTAGACGAATATATCTGATCTGGATCCAAATTTATGCAAACTCGGAGATGGTTCTGTATTCTAAGGACCGTCAGGCATTCAAAATGATTTTTAGTCGAAATTATTAACTAGATCTAGATCCAGAACTATGTATTCCAACCTAAATTTGACTTGTTTGTAGGCCGAAGATCAAATGCATACTTCGAGACAAATAGTGACGTAAACTTCTTTCACAAGATTTCCAATAACAAACACAATTTGGACATCCATTTGAAAAAGATCTCTACAGCGAACAACAACAATTGCTAGTAATGATCGCATAGAGGTAATACAAGCTTTAAGAGAAAAGGTTTCTCTGTGCTTCATAGTCAATACCTTACTCCTGCGTGAATCCTTTGGCAAACCAAATAGGTTTTTATAACATTCAAATGAACCATCAGATCATATTTTTATCTTGTATACCCAGTTGCACCAAACTGTAGATACATTTTCCTCATAGTAAATCGACCAAATCCTATATACGAGATTTGGTAAGAGCCTATAATTCCTCTACTATTGCTTTCTGCCAAAGAGGATTAGAACAAGTCTAGTAGAAGGTCTAAATCTCATATAAGGTAGCAAGAGCTAAATAACAATGGTAGTCATTAAAGTGAACAGAAGGAACTCTTACCATATTTGAACGACGAGGAGCAAGAGGAGAACATTTTGAATGATCCATATTTTGACTAGTAGATTTAGGAGAGGCCAGCAAAAAATTGTCAAGAAGGTTGACATAACCTTTATTAGAAAAAATTTCATTTGGAAGAGATTAACGAGATAACTAGTAAAGAACCGCAAAGAACAAGAGGAAGAGACATGAAATGTGGACAACTGCTAGAGAAACAATAAATTTTATAGTGAGGTTCTGACTAAGTGCGCTCATGAGGAGGAATAAGAAAAAGCAAGCAATCCAAAAACATTGAGTGGTTGATAATCTGGATAAGTAGCAAAAAGATGCTGATAAGAAGATTTGTTATGAATAGTAGGAGATCAAATCTGATTAATGGTGAAGATAGTTGTAAGAGTATTCTCCATTAAAGGATTAAAGAATTTGATGAAAGTAAGAGAGCTCGAATTGTGTCTAAAATATGGCTATGTTTTTGCTCAACCTGACCATTTTGCTAAGTTGTGTCTAAACATGATCTTCGGGGAATGGTGCTATTCTCATGAAGGACAGAGAAAAGGAAGAATCTAGATATTTTGCAACATTATCAAAATGAAAAATTTCAATAGTATTAGAAAACTGAGTTCTAATCAAAATTACAAAATTCACAATAAATCTACAAAAATTTAGACTGGTGTCTCATAAGTAAATCCATGTAAAACAAGAGAATAATCATCAACAAATAAAAAAAAATATCGGGATCCTCCTATAGTAGGAGTAGGAGTTAAGCCTTAAATTAGAATGAATAATATAAAAAGGATTATGCAAAATAGAATCATTAAAATTAAATAGTAAAGCATGTTGTTTCTTAATCGACAAGAAATACAATCAAAATAATCATCTTGAACAAAATCCAAAAGACCAATAGAAATTAACTGACAAACTTGAGACGATGAAGCATGACATAGGCGAGAATGCTACAATTGGGCTATGATGAGATATTGGAAAAAAAATTGTGAGAATGCTACAATTGTAAAGAAGGACAATTTTTATTCTTAGAAACATCAGTAGTATGAAATGGAAGATACAAGGTTGTTAACTCAAATAAACGACCAACTTTACAATGTGTCCCAACCTACTTGCCAGTCTGTAGATCATGAATAGTACAATATAAGTATAAACACATGTTAGGGACATAATAAGTATAAAAAATATGGAACTCTGAAGTAGCAGAGACACAATACCAATATAACTAATATGCATAACGATCCATTTGCAGTGTGCATAGGAGAAGGACTATATATTGGTGTTTTAGTAATAGAAAGTGTTAAATCTGAAGGTATATGATTAAAACATCCTTAAGCTATAAATCATGAAGAACTACCTAGTGTGAAAGAAAGAACAAAGCCAAAAATAGATTCCCTATGAGATAAGACTTGATTTATTAAGACCTCCAAGTTTAGTGTTGATATAGAATGAGTCGGAGTGCCATGACTGACTTCTAGACCAGGAAAATGATCAGCTTCTACAGTAGCTATATGCTTTTAAACCTATTGGCGTTGTTCACTAATTCCCTTCTAGCATTCTATAAATTTATGTCACCCATATCCTCAAAAATCATATTTCTTTCTAGTTCTCTCCCTCTTGGACTGAGATGGATGAGATTCTGAAGATGCAGATGCCATAAATATTCAATAGATTTTGGACTTAGGCTCTGTACGGGTTTCTTTGGAGATTAACTCTTCTGAAGTTCGTGCTCAACAAGGCTTAATAGAGTGTAGGTATAGGACGACCACGCAACAGGCTTGCTCTAGTTGGTTCAAAATCATCTTTTAGGGTCATAAGAAATTAAATCAATCGAAAATTACCTATATGAGCAATATAGATTACAACATCTTTGACACGAAGTAATGTAGGGTCAAAGAGTGCAAAATTGTCCCAATTGCTATTCATTTTAGAATGAAAGTGATCAATAGATTATTCGAACCCCTGACGGAGGAGTTTTGGTTTGCTTATAATCTGGTACCGATGAGCAAGATCAGTCATAGTGTAGCATTCGGCCAACAAATCTAAAACTTGTTTAGTAGTATCATAACTATTAAGAAGACATCCAATGGAATGAGTAGACGTATTGATATAGTGATAAATCAAGAAATGATTTTTGTTATTAATGCTATTCTAGTCGTCCAATCTGTTTGCATATTTATCGTACAATTCCCCTATGTCTTATGTTATTTGACATGGTCACTAGTGATAAGGTGTATAAAAATTATGACTTCTGAGGAAATTTCCCATGGCTTGTATCCAATGACATATTTATTATCATCCAGTGACGTTTGTGGGATGTGAAAAATCTAAAACATTGTTAGAAGCCATATTGATGAAGGAACCTGTAGGAAAATAGAAAAGAGTACACAAAGTAAAATTTCATAGTAGAATTGCAAAAACCCAGGCTAAAATATGTTTTACTCTATTCAAAAGGACCTAGTCAAGCAAACATTCCTGAATAATCACATGGAAATAGAAGGATTGTAAGGACTCTACCTAATATATAGTAAATGATACACAAAGAAGCATTAATCTCGTTAGGAGTGTTTGGTTCAATATCATGATGAATAGTGCACAACGTCTCACACCCAATGTGTCGGTATATTAAAAGTGAAAATGCTCATTATGAATGTTTTTCTTCTACCTAGCTCATTTTAAAATAATCCAATTTGCTGCTTCAATTGCGCGATATTTGTGATGTCGATTCCTCTACTGGCCTTATCATTTGTTCTACTCTAAGGGCATATTTCAAAAGCACGGCATTTGTGATGTCTATTCCTCTACTCACCTTATTCCTAAGAGCAAAATATTTTTATGAACATAACCTAAACCAAGGAAGGAAAATGAAACACAACCAAAATCATATCTAGAACCAAACACCCATAGGATAGATGTACTTCCAAATTACAATCATACAAATAGCCTAACTCATTTACAACCATTTAAAATATTTTTCCCAATGAATAGTTTGACAAAAAGTAGCACTTTTGAGCATTGAGCAAAAGATATCCCAAATTAACCATTTTTAATACCAATTAGTACATTAGTCTTTTTGAAATTGAGAATAGTTGGTTTTTAAAATAAGTATTTGTAACACGAACTTTCCATTTTACTACTAAAATCTAGAATGAAAAAATAAATACCGAAAGTCATATGCCATTACTTGACCTAAATATCATCATCGAGTACTTTCTCGATTCTTTTTCAATTCAATTGCCAACAAAAATTTATTCAGAAGAAAAAACCTATCTAAGAATTAATATGATTCAAAAAAACGCTACCACACTTTTCATATTATTGAGTGATGAGTTACAAGCCCATCCTTCCGCTCACCCAAAAATACACTAAAACAAAATGACTATCATTAAGTAAAAGCATATAAAAGTCTATTAAGAGTAAAGTCTTTCCAAATCAGCCCAAAGACTTATTCAAAGCAAAAGCGAGCTAACCATACTAAAATCAACCAAAGTCAAGTAGTTATCTCATAATCATTCATATAGAGTAAAAATCTGTCAATTCATCCAACAAGAAAACACTACTAGTCCATAGATAATTTTTAATGCAAAATATAAAAAGTAAACCAGAAATCCATCAAGACAAACTAAAACAAAGAAATAAGTACAAAAATGTAAACGAAAATGTGTCAACTCTCAAAATCATCAATAATCTAAAATTGGAAAATGGGGGTCAAAGTAAAGATAAGAAAGTCTTCTCATGGTCGAGCAAGCCATTTATCAAGCCTCTTCATCCTCCGTGTTGAAATCCTTATTATCTCAAGCACTTTTTCCATCCTTATCGCCACTACGTTGACTCTCTTCAAAGTCTTCTTCTTGGGCTCCTCCTTCTTCACCAACTAGACTTTGATGTGGTTCTCGTGTTGGCCCATCGGTTCGTTAATAAAATGGTTGCCCATGAGTGACCCATAATGCCAAGTTTGAGGTGGTCTCAAATGAATCCAAGAATTATGTCTTAACTCTCAAAAAGAATTTTCATACATTTTAACATGGCTTTTAATCAGTTTCTGAGAGTTGTGTCTAGTAAGTAAGGGTATTTTGGTTACTTTTAGGGTTTTAGCTCAAAATATTAGTTTATATATTTTTAAGACACAAATACATTTATTTACGTGTTTTATGGTGTTTTTATAAGTTTGAAGGGCTTTAGTGGTCAAACAGGACAAAAACGTAGCACGAACAAGTGAAAATGTCAAATCGATTAAAGAAGCTAGACATTGTCGCAACCGATCGTAGAGGGCTTAGCTCCACCCTGGAGGGCTTGGCTGCACCCTAGTTCTATTTTCCAGGTAAGGCTGGGCCTAGAGAACCTCAGCCGCGCTTGGGCTCCCACTAGAAACGGGAAAAATGTGTTTCAAGTCCTTAGGGTTTCTTAGGGGCATTTTTTACCAACAAACTTGTGAAAAATTATTGAGAAATATAAATATGCATCTTAGCACATGAGAATAGCATAACTTAATGGTAATATATCATAGTTTAAAGTATTAAAAGTGCAGTTCCATCGTAGAGTAAGCATCAAGAGGATTTTAGATCAACTTCCAAAAGGAGATTCATCAAGGTGATGGAGTGAAGAACATGGCTAAGCATAGTTTTTCTTCGTTTTTCTTTGGTTTATGATTCAATATACTCTATGTATTTGTGAAACATTCTTTTGATGTAGTTATATCTATGATTATGCACTAAACCCTTAGCTATGGTTTTATTTAGATTTTACCATAAAAATTGATTGATATACGAGATTTTATATATTCTTTTTAATTCTATACGTTTGTTTGTTTATTTGAATTTTTCTTAATGCCTCTAGATGATTTGCTACTCTCTAGAGTGATTTTTACATGTTAAATGAAAATCGGGAGAGGCGACATAGGATTAGCACGGGTTCAAGTAGACTTTGTTTGGAACAATTGCCCCTAGGTTGAACCATTTCGTGGGTACGGATAGAGATATAACTACTCACCTTAGGTAGTCAATTAGGGTCATATTTGTGCACTAACTGGGGCTTTCATCCACGTATAGATACTATGGACTCATCAATATTAGTAGATTTTTCTGAGTTCTAATCGAATTTTGCAATTACAAAAGGAAAGCAAACTATAAAATTGAAGGGATGCTAAATCAAAGTATTTAATTGGATTGGTAGGTGATGAATAAACCCTATGTTTAATTTCTATTGATTTTATGTTTAGTTATTTAGTTCTTAACTCTTTGTTTTCATTACTATTCTATTGTTCTACTGTAGATTAGATAGAGTTTGGCATGTGTCACTCTGATAATTACCAACTGTGTTATGAATAGTCCTTATAGGAATGATCTCTACTTACTCTATTACTTATTCAATCTGTATACTTGCGGACGTGAATTTGAGTCTATACTAAACCGCAGACAACTTTTTGGCACCGTTGTTGGGACTTTGTCTTGACATTATTATATTTTGCCAATATCAATTAAGCATGCTAACTCTAGTTTAATTTCTTTTTCTTTTTCTTTTTCTTTTTCTTTTTTATTTAATTTCTTTTTGTTGTTTATTTTGTATGTTTTTTTCACCAGGTTTATGCGAACAAGGTTGAAAGGACTTCCTTTAAACCTAGAAATTGAGTGTAATACTAGCCATTTGAGAAAAGAAGCAAGGAGAGACTTCCAGCCAATCTTAGACATGACCGACTGGTGGTAATCCTATAAATATAATCGTATAAGATATCTCAGAGACTTTGTTTTACCTACAATAGATGGTCTTTAGTCGAGTGCACCAATTAGATGAAATTGCCAATTCAAGTGACCAACTTTGAATAGAAACTACAAATCATTTAGATGATACAATCTTCAGCTATGTTTGGTGGGATACCAAGTGATGACCTAAATGTTTACATCTTCAACTTCTTTGAGATTTGTGACAGGTTTTAGCATAATAAAGTTTCAGACGATGCCATTAGGCTAAGAGTTTTACCAATCTAATTAAGGGATAAGGCCAAGCCCTGGTTAATTTATCAACCTCCATGTTCTATCATGACCTGGAATGATCTTACACAGAAGTTCCTGACTAAATTCTTTCCATCGTCAAAGATAGCAAAGCTAAGGAACGACATCACTTCTTTTGTGCAACATGATAATGAGTCCTTGCTTCTGGCTCAATATGAATCCTTCAAAATGGAACCTCATGAAAATATAGATAAAGTGTATTGTAGGATCAATGACATAATTAACCATTTTGAAGTCTTACGCAAAGAATATTCTTTAGGTGAGAAAAATAGAAAACTTTTTAATATTGCTTTGATTTACCTACGAAATGGGAAAATAAATCTATTGCTATAGAAGAGGCTAAAAATCAAAATTCTTTATCTATTGAATCATTGATCACATCATTAACCTCCTATGAGTTGAAGCATAAATATAAGGTACAAGATAAAAAGGAGGCAAGGGCAAAAAGAAGCATAGAATTGAAGGCTTCACAAAAAGACACAAGCAAGAAGCCAGGTGAAAAATGCTATGAATATGGCCAATTGGGACACTTTGCAAATACGTGTCAATCAAAAAGAAGAAAAGACTCAAGGAAGGCTCACTTCAACAACTTCCAAATAACATGGCAAGATTGCAATTTGGATGGAGAAATTGAAGAAGAACATAAGGTGGCACATATGGCTTTTATGGCTCTTAGCAATAATGAGTTATCCTCTAGTTATGATTCTTTGGTGATATTTGCCATGATCTTGATGATGATGATTTTGAAGATTTTGTTATGAAATTGCAGAAAGCTTGAAAGAATCATATTTTAGTAGTGAACAAAGAGTTAAAAACTAAAGTTAATGCTTTATTAAGTGCTAACTCAAAGTGTATGAAAATAATAGGTTGGCAATAGAAAATGATGTATTGAAAAAAATGTGGATTTGAATTAAAAAGAAGATTGGATATTAAGACAAAGATCAAGGAAGAACAAGTCTAGTTAAAGAAAAGAATAGATGATCTTAGTTCTTTGTTGCGAAAAGAAAAACAAAATGTTGTTCAAAAGAAAAGGACTAGAAATATGCTTATCAACAAAAATTTTATCACCTGTAGAAAGGATGGTTTATGCTTCGTAAAATCTAAATCTTCTTTATATGGCAATAAAAATATTATGTGCAATTATTTTTATCAACATGGACATGTGAAGAAAGATTGTAATGTTAAAAGAAATGAAAATTTAGGAATGAAATCTAGTGGATATTAAATCAATTCACCAACCCAATGGGACCTAAGAAAGTTTGGGTACCAAAAGTTGTTGTCTAACTTTGTGTGTAGATATGGATTCTTTGAGAACACCAAGGGACTCAAGATGGATCATCAATGGAAGGTGTTCAAAGCATATGAGTAAAGATGACATGAAAACAAAATCAATTGAAATGGGTAACATTTAAAGTTTTTGTCAAGAATGTGCTTTCATTTGGTAATGTGAACTATGATCTCTTGAGTGTTAGTCAACTATGTGATTGAATTTGTTTTCATTCTTAAACTTTTGAATGCTTGATTCTTGATAATAATTTCAGTATGTGTGAAGCTCTTGAATGTAGACCTATTGATCATCTTCAACATGCTAGTACATCGAGTTTGCATTCCCCTAATGCCAATTCAAACATATTCCATGAGTGAAAACCAGTCTTTTTATTAATCTTTGTAGACACTGGAATGCTTGGTTATGAGTACCTCAATTTTGTCTAAATTAAGCCACTACTTGCAAAAGAAAGAGAGAGCAATATTCATTTTTCAAATGGCTTATGTGTTAGAAATTTATTTGTCTCACAAGAAATTTCATCACATATGCGTTATTATTGACCAACTCTTGTTTTGATGATGCTTTTTCATACAAATCTTGAAATTAGAGGAATTATGGAAAGAATGAGTGAAATATGCTTTAATCCTTTACATGAATTCCCTCATATCTACTTGCATAAATGTTTTTGAAGGGAAGTAATGAACTTGGCTTATCCCTTGTACTACTTGAATTACTTGCACACTTTAAGGGAGAGATACATAATGAAAATAAGATTTGATGTGGCTAATATCTCTATTTTGGTTATACACTATGACTGAATAATTTTTTAATTAAATAGTTGCGTTGTTAAATGGCTGCTTAAATTCAAGTGGAGATTAATTGGTTTATACTACTTATGTTTTGATGATGCCAAAAGGGGGACAAATAATGGACAATACTTCTTGTCTTGTGCTTCATATTTTATTGTTGTTTTTAAAATGTCCAATTGATTTGTCATCATCCAAAAGAGGGAGATTGTTGAACCCTTATCATGTTAATTATGTGTTTGATGATAACCAAATCATACTAATAGTTTGAAAACAAGTGTGCAAAAAAATAGGAACGTTCGAACGCTTATGCTTATCCAAGCACTATCAAGAAAATAACTAGACGACTCTATCTGAACGTTCAAAAGCTTATCCGTTCAGACTCTGATGTTCGTCCAAACACAATCAAGAAAGTAACTAGAAGACTCTACGGACGCTGATGGTCATCCAAAAGGAATTCTAACCGAAGCCAAGAAGTTTATGGATTCACGTTTTGGACGATGATGACCATCCGAAAGGAAGAGATGCAAGTTTCTGGCTTCAAGCTTAGGATGATGATGACTGTCCTAAAGAAAGAGATGCAAAATTCTGGAGCTATAGGATGCATGATCGGAAGGTAGAAGTGTTGGCCCCAAAGAGCAACCTAAGAGGGGGGGTGAATTAGGTTGTATCTAAAACAAACCTTTTTATGTGCTTAATAGAAATTCAAACTTTATGCACCAAATAAAAACTTAAGCACAAATGAATATTGACAATAGATATTCAACTATTTAAGCTTAAAGAACAAATAAGAGTATTGAGATTAAGAGAATCAAACCAAACTCCCAAGCTTCTCAAGCTTGGAGCTTACAACTGCAAAGAGCTTCTTAGAAGGCAACTACCAAGTTCACAACTTGCAGTTTAGCCACTAAAAGTCTCTTCAAAGTAGGTGAGACAATAACCTTTTGTACACAAATGAGGATCACTCTTGCTCACACTAATTTCCTTTAGTTGAGCCAAGAGTTTTACACCCACAACCTCCCTTTGTTACAATTGTTATCTCTCCATTCTTACACTTGAAGAACTCTTACACTTCTAAACTATTTTCACAAAACTACCTACACTATTACAACACTTGTACCCACTATTTCTCCCAAATAGCTAAAGTATTATTTGTAATCAATGTAGAAGTCCCTATTTAAATTAATTCAGGGTTAGGGGTATTTATAGTTGCCAAATATTTGCTTCCAACAACTTCCCAACGGCTGTTTTATGGGCTGTTTACTTGAAAACTAGCCGTTGGACCTTTCGAACGGCCGCTACTAAACCCTGCGTCCGACGCTGTGTCCGTTCTCTGAGGGTATTCGTTCGGACGTCCGAGGATGCGTTCGAACATGCGTCCGATCGAAGCAAAGTCTTCTGGAAATATGATCGGACGCTGTTCTTCGTCCGAGACTTGCATCAAATTTTTTGTGTCGGATGATTACCATCGTCCGAAACTCTGTCTTTCGGACAGTCATTTGCGTCCGTGGAGTCTACTTGTTGTTTTGCTTTTCTGCACACTTTTCAAACCATTAGTGCGATTTGGTCATCATCAAAACATGATTATCATAACTGGGGTTCAACAAGAAGCACCGTTCAAAAGTTTAACTGCTAGTTTTTATCAACTAATTTTTTTACTATTGGAGCAAAAATTTCAGTACATTTTTCACTTATAAATAGTCTAAGGACATCCAAATGAAAAAGAAAGACTTCTACATTAAATACAAGCATTTACACAAACTATTTTGGAGAGAATAGGCTTGTTAGTAGTGTTGTATTACTGGGTAGAAGTTGTGTATTATGAGTGATCTTCAAGTGTAATAGGTGGTGGGATATTCATCGTATAAAGGGGAGTTGTATGGTAAAATTCTTAGCTCAACTAGAGTGAGTAGACTTGGTGTGAGTAAGAGTGATCATTTCTCGTGTATTTAGAGGAGCCTCACCTTGCCTATCTTTGAAGAGGCACTACAAGTTGTGTAAAACTCCAAGTCTGTGAAGCTTTGGAGTTTGTATTGGTCTGATATCATCAATCTTAATCTAAGTTTTTATTCATTTACTTGTGTGCATTTATTTCTTTGATCTTTATCTACCATATTTCTTTCTTGTGGCAAGAAGTTGACATATTCTTAGAGTAAGCTTTGAATTCTATACAACCTAATTCACTCCCTCTCTTAAGCTGCTTTGGGCCAACATGATCCACGTTAGAAAAGTTAAAATTAACTTACCATACTTTTCCCCAAATATCTACAATAAGTGCACGATTATCAATGTAGTAGGGTGAATAAGGGTCGATCCCACGATGACTGGTAAAAAGTATCGAGATTCTACTCCGATTTCTATTTAGACAACCAGCTTGTAAAGGATTTAGATTTTTAGAATTTAAATTACTGAAGAAATAAATAATTAAAATTCAAGAACAATTAAATTAGAATAAAGTTGCAATCAATTGAAAAAAAGTGGATTGAGTGATAGGCTAGCAATTATCACGGATTAATTGAATTGTAGGTCAATAAATCAATTTCAATTATATTTAATGGAGATTCTAACCCTAAATTTCAATTCAAACCTGAAATCTTCGGTAATTGAATCCTATCAAATTAATTAACTATGGTACGAGACCTTTACTTACTAACTAACAAATTCGAATCCTATCTATACGGAATTTGAGTTTCCAACTGAAAATACTCAGTGAATCAACTAATCAATTCTGCCACATTGGTCTAGAATAATTAGCTTAATAAATTAACAATGGCCTATGACTGATGTCGGAGGTTCAAAAACCTTATCCCCTCAGCCAAAATAACCAAAACTAAAGTTAGTTACTCTTCAGATTTGTCTATTCGTGATAATTATTAGCCGATTAATATAATTTAGTGATCAACCCTTAATTAGATTAACGCATGAATAATTGCATCACCTGCACCCGAACTATAATTATTTAATAATTAATGGTGTGCAGAAGAGAAAATAATTTAATCACTTTGCTAATAGTCATGATAAATTAAGAAACATAAATGAAAATTGAAATTGTAAATAAATAAATTAAAGACAGGTTACCAGAATTTAAATTGTTACAAAAGAACTTGAATTAAATTATTTGAATAATCCAAAAGTCAAAAATCAAACTAAAAAATTAAAGAACAATTTAATTATGAAGTATAAGAAAAGTGGTTCTGAAAACCTAGATAAAAGATTGAAAAGAAGTTCTAAATTTCGCTCTCCTCCAATTATTACATTAGCTTCCTATTTATAAAAATTGCATAACAAACCCAAACCCAAAATGTTAGAAGAACTTGGTGACCACCCGCAATTCTGCATTATTCTCGCAATCTGCGACTCACCTGTGGACTGTGTGTGATTTTTCCTACACAGCTGCAGTCTGCAACTTGTGTTCTATTTAAGTAGTAGTCAGTGGTTGTTTCACTACCATCTAGCCTCAGTCTGAGGCTAGTCTTCGTCAGCAACTTCAATTCCTTGCTCATTCACTTTAGCCTCTATGTCCTCATTGCCAATTGACTATTTTTCTCCTCACTTCACCTGTACAAGACATAAATTGAAATGGATAGACAAATACCCTAATAAAGCACATTTAATCACAAAAATAGCCCTAAATATGACAATCAACAATAAACAGCCTAACATTAGTCAGCCAATAATAGTTTATATTCCATGCAATTTACAGTAGTAATAAACTTTCAACAAATATTTCGTGATTCGTATAGGTCTATTAGTTACTAGATATTTAGCTCTAACAATTATTATACCTGTTAGACATGTCGGTGATGGTAGGTTATGATAACAATAATGGTAGATGTGTACGATGACGGTAACAATGATGATAACTATTTCCTACCAAATAGCATGTATTTACCAGTGAGCTTATTATGGCCACATGCACATTCACCATATTCCTATATAGTCAAGTAGTCTACATGCAACACTTATAATCCAATTCTATTTGTACATATTAAAGTACTTTTAGACAAATATCAGTAGTAATAATTTAGAAAACAAAAAAAAAGAAAAAGAGAACCACTAACCTTGATACGGAGTACTTATGCCAAACTAATTTGGTTGTTCTACTCAACAAAGCCAGTAACACCTAAATAAATTTAAAATAATTATGTTATCATTTAAATATAATACAAATAACCTTAAAAATACTAAAAAAATATAGATGGAAAGCACCCAGAAGAGATCCAATCCAACTGGAGAATAACATCCTGCTTGGCTATGCAAAGCTCCAGGCAATGCCTAGATTGCGTAGCCTCCTGCACTTTGTCCACCTTTCTACAATTTTTTCTATCCCCTAACCTTTCCTCAACCTTTTTTGAGTCCCCAAATTATTACTAATCAATTCAATCATGTTTACCACAATTCATTTCCCAATCTATCAATTTAATTTATTTCATAAGTTGTCTAGTAAATCACAACAATTACCACCATGTGAAACCTTACTCTACCAATTCAAGACTGACCGCAACCCACATATTCTACCATAAACAAGTTACCAAAGTGGTGGTGATTTCAATGCAATTCTATGGTGTCAAATCTTTTACAGAATATCAGTTAAGATCTTTCCTAAGTGTCAACATGCCATACAAGATCCTTAATCATCCAAACCAAACCCTTATAAAATAAACAAGGGACAACCTAAAAAGCAAGGTTAGGCCCACTAGGATAAGAAAGCGATGCTACCTTATACAATTGGTTTGCTATAAGAATTTCTCCCTTAACCCCCTGCTTGAATTTTTTCTTGCAATTGAATAGTTTCTTCGTTAACTCCCATCTTGAATTCCATCCTTATAATTGAAGAATTTCTCCATTAACTCCCTTCTTGAATTTATTTCTATAATTGTTCTCAATCCCTACTAATACTGGATATGAGAAAAAGATTAAAGTGAGAGAAATAACTGACGCAATACATGTTGGCCCAAGAGCAACCTAAGACGCGGGTGAATTAGGTTGCTTCAAAAAACAAACCTTTTGAAGTGCTTAATGAAAATGCAAACTTTGTGCAACAAATGAACACTTAAGCACAAATGATCAAAGATGAATATTTAACAATTGAAGTTTAAAGAACAAATAAAGCGATTGAGATAAAGAATATCAAACCAAACTCCCAAGCTATTCAAGTTTGGAGTGCATCCACTAGTAATAACTCTTCAAAGAAGGTGAGGCAATAACCTTTTTGTCCACAAAGTAGGTTCACCCTTGCACCAACTAAATCCTCTAGTTGAGTTAAAGGGTTTTACATTACAACCTTACTTTTGTATACTTGCTATCCCTCCACTCTTACACTTGAAGATCACTCACTAATCTACTCTAGCTCGACACTAATTCCCTCTAGTTGAGCCAAGAGAACTATACTACTCAAACCAATATAACCCACAATATTTTAGCTTATTTCTGCCCAAATAGCTCTTACAAGTGTTTGTATTGAATGTAGTAGTTCCCCACATCATTTGGACGTCCTTGGGTTATTTATACATGAAAGATGTGCTGAAATTTGAACTCCAATAGTCAGAAAACTAGCTGTAAAGGGTTCGGACGTCCGATCAGGCATCTTACAGCATCATGAACAGTGTTTTGGACGGTCATATGCATCCTATGGCTTGATGAACAATGTCTCGGACGGTCATACGCGTCATACAGTTTTGATAGAAAATTTCTTCATTTTGACCTCATTTCTTAGGAAGATCTTCAACGTCCGATTCTTTTGTCTTTCGGATTCCTTGTCTCAGACGGTCTTTTGCATTCGAAGCACTTTCTTCAGACAGTTATCTGTGTCTGGTCATGTTTCGGACGCTCCGTTGCGTCCGAGCTCTTTTCTTTCGGACGGACGCTCTTCATCGTCCGTAAGGTGTTGTTCAACTTTTGGTTGTTTTTCTTGATTATGTTCAAATGATCATTTTTGTCTGAGCCTTCTTGTTTTTCTACACACTTATTTTCAAGCCGTTAGGATGATTTGGTCATCATTAAAATATGATTATCATAACTGGGGTCCAACAATACAGTAATCATGTAATTTTCTAAAGTAAAGTTTCCAATTATAGTATAGTCTCCCAAGTACTTTAATGAATAAGTATCGCTTTTTTGTATCGGCATTAACCTCATAACACCCTATAGTTTATTTAATGCATTAATTAGGGCTAGCAAAATTAAGATTACACTTCTAATTAAAATTTCAATTTTCACAACGTGATATCGTGCCTTGGTTGTGAAAAGTATATGTATATGTAATTGCATGATCTAACGGAGTGTAGGTGCTATCTATCATTCATTCTATTGGGTGATGTGTCGCTCACTACATGTTATTTATATTTTTATATAGATGATGAGTATGAACCGTACAATAGCATAGAAGACAAGGTCTAGTCGCTGAAAACTCGAACAAGAAGTTAGTACAATTCTAAGTCAAACTTCATATTGCGATGGAGAATTAGACTTAGATTAATTATTTGGAATAAATTGAGTCTCTATGCTCATGATATTAGAATGACATTGTCAATTTTATTAGACCTAGATTAGTTATTTGGAATAAATTGGGCCTGTGTGCTCATGTTATTAGATTCTGATTGGTACGTTCCGCACTTTAAGTTATTAATTATTATGAGTTATTTCTGCTGTCGCACCGATGTTAGATTATATGCTACGATGTCTTGTATTGTTGATATTCACTCGAGAATACAACGAATGGCACATGCCTTATAAGTGCATATCAGAAGCGTGGCACCAACAATCACCTTTGCGTTAACACATACAAAAATTACACATCCATTGAAATAATTCAAGCATTTTAGTTTGTTTAGTTATTCCAATATGAGTTACCAATTAATCTACCTATATAATGTACTACAAAAAACCAAATATTAATCACACTGAAAACAAAATTAAGAAAATACCATTCAAACTAAATAGCCAACAATCCAATACATAGTACCAAATACTACTTTAAATCCAAAACTGACCATACGAAGTAACTACTCAGTCGTCAAAAGTAAACTACACTACTAAAAGTTAACTACTGGTCCAACAAAACTAACTAAAAATTAATCCAAAATAAAAGCAAATCCAAAAGGAAAAGGATTTGTAAAATCAAAAATTCAGAACTATTTTCTAAAACAAATTTACATTACAAGATCTTATTAAATCACCAGCTCCTAATTTTAGAAATTCGATAGGAATTATTTCCTTCTTTTCTAGATCTAGTGACATCTCAATAGATTTGTCACTTTGTCACTTTATATAATGCACTTAATCCAAAAATAGGGGTAGAAATGTCACGTAGTAATCATAATAACATGGAAAAGATAAGGGGAAAACATAAAGGTAAAGAGAGATGTGGCCAGAGAGTGAGCTCCAATTATCATCCTTTTCTCCTTCGGAGCTCTCATTTGAGTAAATTTTGGCTACTCATTCTATAATATAGAATGGGTATAACAGCCAATGAAATTACCGAAAATAAAGAGTTCGTAAGTACGGAGTTCCTACAACTTTTCAATTATCTAACGACTTACAATACTCACTCTATAATGTGGACTAAGTAATAAAGAATTTTTCTTGTCATTTTCTCATACTCTTTCTTGTGTCTCTGTATCTCTCATCATTAACATAATAGACTAAATGGTTAAGACATTTGCCAAAAACTTTGGTAGTTTGATAGTCTTGGTTGTCTCAGAAGGGTTAAGGATAATTTTGTAATTTTGACTGCTAGGGCTAGGGATCAGATATTTTCCCTTCCTCTAATTTTCTGTCGCTGCTCTTCTTTTATGCTCTCTTTCTCCCCTTCTTCAGCGTTGCTTCCTACCCTTCCATTTTCTCTCCTCTTCTTCTCCGCCTCCTCCTCTATTTTTCTTCTGATATCTAAATATTTAATCTTAACCCCTCCATTTTCCCTTATCCTCCTTCACTTCTGTACTGGTCTGATCACAAATCTCCTTCCCCTCCCCTCTTATCATTTGTCTCCTTTATTTTAGTAGGATTTTTCCTAATATTCTTATTGCTTCATTTTTTTTTCTGCAGGGATTTTTTGTGCGAATGAAGATTCCGATTACCAGGTAAATATTTGTATCATTTTTTTCTTAATATTTTTATTTATGTGTTGTTAAATTTCTTTTCCTTTCCTTTTCTTTTGAAGTATGACCAAGCCAAGGCATCTTGAAGGTAAGACATTTTTTCCTTTTTGTTATACATAAATCAGACATATTTTTACTTCATTTTTTTTTTCTGTTTCCTTTCTGTTCTTGTCTGAAGAGGAATGAATTATCAACTTTGTATTTTGCTTGTCTTTGTTTGTTCTATTTTTTTCCCCTTAGCTAAATGTAGAATAAACGAAAAAAAATGTTCATCCTCGTCCATTTTTCTTTTTGGCTTCAAATCCATGATGCCTAGCTAAGACAAAAAGAAAAGATCGGAGTGGGAGGGTTTCTATGTACTGGCAAGGTTATAACAAACATTTGTATTACGTTTTCCATCACTGATGAGCTTACGACAGAGCTAATGTACACATTGTGACTGCGGGATAGCATTTCTGATTTCATCCTTTGAGATAATAATCCTAGATATTAACGAATTTGAATTGAAGATTTTTTTTTTTTTTTTGGATTTGGTGTACTGATGTCGATAAAATTGTGGGGCATAATGCATTCCTTTTTATTACTTCCAGTAATTTTAGATAATGATTTGCTCTATCCCTTAGAAACACCCTCTAAAATGATAACTAGCACAATCACAATCTTTTCCTTTTTCAACCCAAAAAATAACCGCAAAAAAAGGGGAAAAATAGCAGGAAAAAAATAGCATTTCACGTTAATATAACAAAATCACATAACATCAAAAGTTTCATCAGCTTCTATTAATGATTATAAAGACAAAAAGTCTCAAGAAAACAAGACAACTTTGAAATTTAATAATAAAAACTCAAATAACATAAATAAAAATGGAAAGAAAAGTAATGATCATGTATCTTAGTTTCACTACACCTTCAAAAAATATAACCAGCTTAATCACCAATCTTTTTGTTTTCAACCGAAAAACTAACAAAAAAAAAGGGCAAAAAAATCAGTAGTAAAAAAAAGAAAAAGAAAAAAACGTTAGCATTTCAAGTTGATGTAACAAAACAACATAACATCAAAAAGAAATCTTTTAACTACATTCCAAGGTCATTTGTTTTTTTCCATATTGTGGAAAATTTCAGAACATAATATGTTCTAACTTTTTGTTCACAAGATAGAAAATTTTAGCAACAAATAAAGGTTGAAAATTCTTTTATTTTCATCTGAATAAAATCATTTGATGCCTCAGTAGTTGTCATGTCTAATAAATATTGAACTTATTCATTGTCATAACAGGAAACTAAGGCCAACTAAAACCTTCCTTAAGAAGCAAACATTCAAAATAAAAAGGAGGAAAAAATCACAACCAAGCAAAATCCACAAAACAAAATTATAGACATATTAATCCTAATGAAAAAATTCAGCCAAGAACCCTATGGATACTTTCTGTTTATTTATTGTATCTTTTTATAAGATTTTCTTGCTCGGAATATGGGATGGGAAATTAGTCAAATTTGTTAAATAGATCTTCAAGGTTCTAGCCTCGGAATCAGTAAAAAAGGGAAAAATTTAGGCATAAAAAAAAGAGGGAAGAAGAAAGAAAATTACCATAGAAGAAACTCACATTTAAATTTAATAAGTCATATTCTCCTACAAAGAAAAAAATAAAAATCAGAATAGAAAAACCATCGACCAGGCTAATAATCATTGACTTCAATAAATCTTTTAGAGAATACTTTTAATTTCTCCAACTCGTGCAAGATTGTACAATCCCATAGGGTCTATTTAGAAACTTACAAAGGCCATCCATGAAGACCTGCAAAATCAAATTTGTGTCAGTTGTAATGACAAATCCATAAGCGATACTCTGGCTTGTTGATAGACACCACATCCAAACATGAAAAATGAGTTCAAGGCCTATTGTGTATACACACTATAGGGAAAAATACTTACACCGACACTCATAAATGTCATTATATCTTAGATATTACATCACTTAGGATATCCGACACTCCCTTTAAGTGCCGTGCAAAGCGATGTGGAGATAGATATTGGATCTATTAAGACACTATCAGATGCTGGAATAGTCAATATTTCTTGGCACATTGAAAGTGGCCATGCTAGTACTATACCAACATAAATATGTGCCAGGATAGATACACTTCATTCTGCACCCAAAAAGCTATTATGGCACTTACAAGTGCCATAATAATTTTTTATTTTCAAAAAGAAAAAAAAAAGAAAAGAAATTTATATCCTCCTTAGCTAAGGCACTGACCTATGAAGAAAATAATCCACATATTATTCAATATCATGCCTCTTATATTTTCATGAATTAGTTTTTGTACAAACACAGGAAATTCAATATAACCCAATACATTATGATCTTTACAATATAATACAAATAAGTCTACAATTTAAAATATATCCTAATACCATACCATGAAATTTGAACTCTAAACTAACTAAAATGCAAGATTTGAAGTTCTTTTCATCAAATTCAACTTCATGAGCACTATCCCATCATTTTTATTATTCTCTTACTATGTGTATACACATGCTCATAGCCTTTCTTTTCATGTTTTCTTTATGGAGTTTTTCTTATTAATTTTTCAATTTTTGTGATTTTCTTGAGTCTTTTGTATCTTTATGATGACTAATAAAAGTTTTAAACCTTAATTGTGGAATATATTTGACTATTATGTAGATTCTTCTTGTTCTTGTTCTTGGTTACTTATAATCTACTAATAATAACATACTTTTTAAGATAAAAACTATTTTGAGGTGTTTGGACTTGAGCCTTGATTTTTATTTTTGTTTAAGTTAAAAATAACTAACTTTTTAGAAGTTATTACCATTTTGCTGTTCTAAAAATAGCTTTTGGCTTTTCAAAATAGTGCTAATGCTTCAAAGTTCTTGATTGTAACAATGAATAGATTAGGTTCGTTTCTCTACTATTTGATTTCTGCATAATCAGTTTGTAATACCTTTGAGGCAAATTCAACTTGCAAATACTTATTTGGTTAGGTTTTGATTTTGTGATCTTGCTTTTGGACATCATCACATGGACAAACTCTTATCTTAAACTCACTGCAAATATTTTGTACTAATACAACTGATAAAAAGTACTTTTGCAGTTCATCAAGACATATGATTTTGTAATAGGTGAGAATATCTTGACAATGTGAGAAGCTTTTCTTCCTACTAATATGTTTTCCTTTTGTCGTTCAAAAATTGTCTCTTGAAAGTAATTATGTAGATGTTTTGCTAGCAGATAGAGTAAGAAAATAGACATTCTGGTCTATCGCTTGCCAATGACAATATTACAAGACAAAGTATGAAAAAAGAGAAGTTTGTTGGTTAATTTTAGTAAGAAAATAGACATTCTGGTCTATTGTTACATTTTGCTTTGGACATTTAACAATTTTTATATGTTTCTACAACTTGTATGTCTTAGGTAATTATATGAAAATATATTTGTCACTGGGAAAAAGGGCCTTGTATATAAATGCCTACCGCACACAGTATGCATGATTGTCAAGTTCATTTGGTCTTGCGTCTTGTAGGCACATTGAATTCTCTTATTTGGTCAAGTTGTGCGTTTGATATTTAGATTTCGGCATTCAAATGACATAGTGCATTTATGCATGTTAAAGTTCTTCGTGCAAAATGTATTAATGAAATTCCAAGTTCTTTGTACTTACATTACTTTCATTGAATTCTCAATTAAAATTAGTTCTTTTGAAGAACCAAACAGAAATTTATTAATGTAATAGTTCTGCCTACTTTCGTTCACTATTGTTTGTGAGCATAAATGAGCATGTGTCTACCGCGCATTGCACAGTATGGGACTCCTAGTTTGATTAAAGCCCCTTTGAAGCTACAATGCCAAGCTAGAAATGGTGGTGGTGTAGGAATTTGATGATTTAAGCGGCGCATAATCACATGGACAATTCAAGTTTCTCTTACACGACAATCACCTGGCCTATAATATATAGTAGATGCATTTTTAAAAATTCTATTAGTTTATTTATAATTTCTTTTACAAATTTTAAGTTGATTAATTTTTTTAAAGATGAAAGACTAAATTAATTTAATAGAATAGATAATAAACCAAATTAATCGATACCTAAATACAAGAGATGACATTGATCTGTTCGTCTATCCTATAGAACGAACACCTAGAGAACTTTTCACATTGTGCACAACATCCTACAAGGATAAAGTCACTCTCAAAGACAGTGCACCTCGGCTTTTCTCTAAATTCTTTATTTCATTTATTCAATCAAAGTACCTAATCTTTAACCCCACACATAATAACACATGTAATAGAGGAAGTAATTCTATGAAAGAAATTTTACCAGAAGTAATTATGGAAGAAATCTTTATGTTTAGTTGTACAACAAAAGTTTCGAAAGGATAACACGAAAATATCAACTTGAGAAAAAGCACAAGAAGAAAAAGCAGAAATAAAATGACCAAACTGCGTTCTGGTGAAAAGGTTCTCTCTTAGTTCTCTTTTGCAACTAAAGCGAGCAAAAAGTCCCTGTAGTTGCCATTGGCCACTTCTTCAATCTTATTGGTAAGAGTAACTCCAAATTTATGATGAAAATCTTCTTTGATCTGCTTCATGTCAACGTCTGCTCGTGTGATAACCACTCTAGTAACAGAATCTCTTGTAGCCTCATTAGCATCAGTTCTCAAAGATGCATCCAGGATCTGTGGGTGATTGAGTCGCGTATGAGAGCAATTTAATAACGCCAAAAAAATGAAGAAACAAAAAAGACCACGAGATGATGAAATTAATAACAATTTCTGTTGGATGGTGAAAAAGTGTCACCTTGCTAAAGTATTCTTGAGGTATGCATAGGCATTGAACTATCTGCTTCAAAATACACTCACCTTCAAGATCCTGAGAAGTGGGAAACAGATAAATGAGAGAATGACAAAATGGCCTAATTTCATTTTCAAATTCCCTTTTTGGAGTTTTTTTTAAAGTAGTTAACTACCTATGCAGAAATGGCTTGCTACAATATTAGTAACGAGAGTTGAAAGAAGTAGAGTTGTTTACTAGTCATTTAGCAATGAGAAATTACAGCTGTTGGATTATATAAAACTTAGGAATTCTTCCTTTATGAATATTTCAAAGATTAGTCACTTTGTATTGTGAAAAAAATACTAATACAGAATTTTCTGTCGAATCAATTGTAATATATTTTATTGAATATTATTACTTACTAAATGGTTTAAGTATTCAATCTAACCTGATCCAAGTAATTTCCGCTAATTTCCTTGTAATGTTTGTAAACAGCTTTGATATGGGATGTGCTTCTTGTCGCTAGTATCATTATAACCTTTTCATCCTCATTTGGATTCTTCTTAGCAGCTTCTTTTATAGCATTATAAAGGATCTTGGCTTCAGATTTTGCTGTTTCTTCATGAACACGTGGACCTTCATAGCGGTAGGCACTTACAAGTGCAACTAAAAGCTATTAAATGAAATATACAAAAAAGTAAGACGTTCAACCCAATTCAAATAATATATTGCCTCTTCCACGTTAATGTTTAATAAAACATCATTTTAAAGAAATTTCAAGACTAATTTAAAGTACCGAACTAAAAGTCCGGGAGAGGGGAGGTATCAGGTATGGCCATTTATACTTTTTCCTGCATAAAGTTGAGAATATTTAAGACACCCATTCTCAAAACGTATGACTTTCATATATATATATATATATATATATATATTTTTTTTAGCCCGACCTGTTAATCTTGTAGTCAAAATTAAATTTTATATAATTTTTTTTATATCAACTGATATTATAAATTTCATAACATTTAATCCATACTATAGAATTTACAAATAAGGTAAAAAATAAAGACTATCTAAATATTTTACTTTCCTCCCTAAGTTAGGAGTAGCTTTTCTTAGTATTTTCGTATACATATTTTTCGACTAGCTAAGAAAGTAATAAGAATAGACAAATTATAACATTTGAAATTTATGATGACTCGAATTGGAAGCAATGTTTTGAAAACCGGACCTGGCATTGAACCGGTAACCTGTCCGGTCCACAGTTCAACCGGTCGGACAGGTTGAACCGGCGGTTCACTATTTAGTTTTTTTTTTTTTTTACCAAAGTGTGATATAATTTAAAATGACCAAAAATATATTTATATAAAATCTAAAATAGAACTGAAACACAATTTTTGTAGAAGTATAGTTCTAATATCCAAAAATACTAATCAAATTGTTAATAAGAAAAGTGAAATTTGTACAAAAATAAGTACAAAAAAGATCAAAAAAAATAATACCTTAATAGTTTAGGCTTTGGTGTGTTCAATATTTTGCCATTTTAGAGTTTATTTCATGATTTTTTTTTAATTTTTCTCTTTATTTAAATCATTTTTTATGCTGAAATTTTAAAAACCACCAAAATCAGTTCAACCGATTTTTACCGGTTCCCGGTTTTTTACGATTCTGTCTGGTTTTTTAGACAGACCGGATGTATAGTTGGACCGGACAGGTGGTTCCTTCCGGTTCGCGATCCAACCGGTCGAACTGGCCAATCCGGTCCGATTTTCAAAACATTGATTGGAAGACCCAATTATTATATATATATTTTTTTAGTACTGCACTTAAAAATGCATTGTGCTCTTTTGCCAACATATCTTTTATTTTTAGAAAGCATAAATTACAATATACCCTTGTATGTTGACTAATGTTCAAATTATACTCCTATGATTTTTAAATATACAATCCGCCATCTTGCGGTTTGAGTTTTTTGTAAAATACAAAGAAAATTAAAAATTTAACGAATTTATGCAAAAAGTCCAAACCATCCCTAACCCTAATACCCTTTTATCACTCGACAAAACCCTCCGCCGAAAGGAATGAGTTGTGTTTTATATTAAAATAATTTCTAAGCTTGATTAAAGGTTTTAAATAAATAAAATAACCTTTTCAATGAAAAAATTTCAACCTCCTAATAGTCACTTAACGAAAACATTAAGTTTAAAAGCCATAAAAGGGTAACGTATTCTAAACATTAACCGAACCACAAAGGGTTCATTGTAATTTACCCTTTTAGAAATTGCCCGAGTGATGCCTCAGTCATCTTTTAATTGTCATACTTATTTCTGATGGTTGTGCGACCAAATTGTGAGAAATAAATTCAAAAAATAGCCAAATTAAAAGTCTAATGAAGAAATTTTAGTTTGGCTCGTATCCTACCTTGCGGTCACTGGTGTGGATATTGGAAGCTATGTCTTCTTCAATGGACTGGTCGAAAAGGGAATGGTAGGCTCTTCTTGCTCCCAAAAGCTCTTCAGATGATCTTGTACATGCTGTTTCTATAATAATATCAACTCTAGGGCCCTTTTGCAAGGCCTCCTTAAATAAACGAGCATCTCTTTCCCAAGGATGCATAGTACGGAGCACCACAGCATCCTATTCAATTAACGTGTATTAGCATAAATCGTTGATTTAGGCACACACTTAAAATCAAGGGTTCTTCTGGTTCATGGGTTGTTAATTTCATCTTTTTTTTCCTATTGACGACTTAAATATGTCTTAAAATGACCCCAAACAAACTTTTTAAACATTTTTCATTAGCTTAAAACTTCATGCTATTAATTTTTGAAAAAAGAAGCCGAGTAGAGTATAATTTAAACATTTTAATTCATGAAAATTATTTCGATTTAAAAGAATATAAAATTATATTTATTTAGGGAAGTTTTACTTCCTATTGAGAAAACCATACCAAATACTCTGAAAACTTGTACTTTATGAGTTCGAAAGGAAAATCACATCATTTGTTCTCCAACTATTTTATTAAAACTAGAATGATATCCCAACTTTAGTTTTAATCGGATTAGTTTCTGAACTAAATACTTGTATCCAATTTGATCCCTAAATAGTGGCTTCGCCCAAAAGATAAATTTTTTAATTTAGACATATGTTGACTAGGAACATAACCATCAAATCATCTAGTCCTATAATTTTTGTTTTTTAAAAACCACCTTTTAGTCCTTCAACTTTTTTATTAAAACCAAAATGGTAAAAGAGGAGTCCCCCAACTTTTATTTTAGTTGGATTAGTCCCTGAACTAAATATTTGTATCCAATTTGATCCCTAAATGGCAGCTCCACACAAAATATAAAGTTTTTTTTTTTAATTTTAATTAGTGTTGACTAGGGACATAATCATCAAATCATCTAATCCTATGTTCGTTAGAAACGGAAATGCCGAGGAATTTGATGATACTAATATGATAGTTTTACAAATCACAGATAATTTCGATTTCATTTCAAATTCCATAATCGATCTATGGAATTTCCTCTCGAAAATAATTATGTCCTTGCTGTTGATCTCACATTGGCGGAACTGGGGAGAGGAAGAAGAAATCGAGTAGCGGTTTGCGAGGAAGTTGTTAGTTATAGATTAGACTTCAAAGAAATTATTGATATAGACGTAGTTTAGAAGAAATAAATGGAGGCTGTAGAGAGAAGTCCAACTATTGGAGATAAAGGATATGGGAAGCGACAGAGACATAAAATGGTAATAGTTGTGATAGAATGGTAGGGGCAGCACGAAGGAAGAAAGGGTGATGAGAAAGGAAGATATGGTCGTGGTAATAGTGGAAGGGATGGGATTGAGAGAGGTAGGTAGTGGTGATCACGGTTTCAATTCTGGAATTGGAACCGCCGAAAACAAAATTGAAATCTAAACCATTGTTGCTAGTTTTGTGAATCAAAACTAGAATTGTGGACAGGATTTCGGTTCCGGTTCCAGTTCTTTATTTTTCGGAATCGGAACTGGCCAAAAAAATCTCTCAAATACTATAAATAACACCCTCTCCTTAAAATTTTCGCTACACAATTCTCTCAATCTCTCTAATCCTCTTTAATTCTCTCAAATACTCTCAAATTTTCTATAATCACGAAAATTATTTTATCAATTTCCATTTATTATCCATATATTTATAATCTCAATTTTTTTATTATTATACTTTTTTCAAGTGCTGTTTATATTTTCTTCAATTTCTATTTTTTTCCCATTATTCATTAGTTTGGTTTATTTTTTCTAATTTTTAAGCCTAAATTATATTATATTGTGTTTGAATGGAGAGATTTTGGGTAGATTTGATTTAAAATCCTAATCTATAATAAGTTACCCAAAGAAGTTAATTGATTGGATTGTGGATTTGAAATTTACTAACAATTGGGAGTGTGATTTTAATGGTTAAATGAGATAATTTGAAATTCACACAAATTTCATGTTATTTCAAATCCATCCAATTCAAATCATTTCAAATACTTACTTCAATTCAAATCCATCCATCTAAATACAGCCTTAGTTATTTACTATAATTTTCTTCAAAAGTTCACCACCGGAATCGAGACCAAGCTGGATGGAACCACGGAACCGGAGGTTCCGCCTCGTTCCTTGGCAAGGAAGGAACCGAAACCGATGGTTCCAGAACCGTGGGCGACACTAGTTGTCACGCCCCAAAAACGGGACCGTAACACGCCGCGCTAATGGTACACCGGATTAGCGCAAGGCACAAACGAACAGAGCAACAAACTTAACCGTAATGTAATAGAACCATCAAGCCATTTCTCAACTATAAAACCAAATATTTCATTTTACACA
The DNA here is from genome assembly GCA_025175665.1 of Cinchona pubescens. Classification (NCBI taxonomy): domain Eukaryota; kingdom Viridiplantae; phylum Streptophyta; class Magnoliopsida; order Gentianales; family Rubiaceae; genus Cinchona; species Cinchona pubescens. The sequence continues at coordinate 5,608,105 of JANKKI010000123.1, read as the reverse complement.
AAAATACGAATTACAAAATTCCTTCTTAGTACAAAAGATGCTACAACGAAAATAAAGTTCATCAAGTAGCAAAAAAATTAGTTTTTGGGTTAAATAGTCAGAGAAGCTTGGAAGATTATCCGCAGAGTCCTACCGAATGTGGAATCTGGAGAAAATCTAAAGTCGCTAACGCGGTGGAGAGTCCAAAACGAGCACCTAATATAAAAAATTAATCACGTGGGGTGAGCATAACTAGCTCAGTGGATATCATAAAAGCTCTTCAAATGGGGCCAAGCATTTCGATAAAACAAAACATAAAGATAATAACATTTTAAAATAACCATAGTCATGAAGAGTTTCTAAAATGTCTCATGCCATTTAAACGTCAATAAACCATAATCATAAGTAGTTTCTAAAATGTCTCATGCCATTTAAACGTCAGCATGTCCACAACATAGCCAAAAAGATCCAATCATTTCAAAACATAGTATGCTAAAGCATAGCGAATAAATCCAAGTCAGTTATACACATCCAGAATGTAATATAATAGATGAGTATCTTTAGTTTAAAATGTTATTATCTTTATGTTTTCTTTTTATCGAAATGCTTGGCCCCATTTGAAGAGCTTTTATGATATCCACTGTGTTTGCTACACATTGCTGATGTGTATACCAGACAGATTTATAAGAGACAGGAGTTGTCTAGAGTTCATAATACCTTCAAGATGACCTAGCCGATCTAGTAATCTACCAGTCAGACTAGTCTGACTGGGAGGTCAAGTTACCCATCACAAGACCCCGTATCAGAGAGTTCATAACATTCACAGAAGTCACCATGGCGTCCCATGGATGACTATAGAACCGGTGCACCCCAAATCAAACATTTCCAAATACATCCAAAATTATATACCTCGGTCACCTATGAGCCAAAACAGTCATAAAATACTTTCATATCAAAAGAGTTTGCAAATATATCAATTGATTACACATAAAATAGCTTGGTCCCGATTTCATATATAATAATTCCAAAACTTGGTAATTTCCAATTCCAAGGCATTCAAGGGACCTTGGTTACAACCCAACTCAAAACAACATATTCAACCAACCAACAAAATCCATTTCCAAGGTATTTGTTGGACCTTGGTTACAACCCAACTCAAAACAACATATTCAACCAACAAAATCCATAAACGGAAAGATTCACCGAGCAATAGCGGGACTATATCAATAGCATTCCACAACAATGGAAAACACCTAAAACCATCAAAAGATCATTAAAGACCCTTTAAACATAACCAATTATCCAAATTATCCTAATTGCGCCAAACTTCCGCTTACTTACAAAATGAAGGAAATCAATTCTACTTGGTTTCAAGTCTCAATTCCTATCCAAACTAACCTTAAAACACTCTTAAAACATCATTATGTGCATAGACATAAGCATTCATAGCATAACATTCTAGGCTCATATGGAAGACAAAACCCTAACTCATAATCTTAAAATTTGTAATCTAACCATGGAAAGTTGTTAAAAATCAACCTCCAATCACTTCCCAACCTCCAAAACACTAAAAACAACCCATAACATACATAAATCACAACTTATAAGGCTGCAAAGAGGGTTTTCTCAGCCATAAATAATCCTACAAAACTTGAAATTAAAGCTTAAATCATAAAGCCCATAAGCTATAAATGCTAAAATACAAAAATCTTACCTTCCAAGTGATTTCTACTTCCTCCATTTTCCCCCAAAAATTTTCTTGGATTTCAAGGAAGAATTTTCGGCCAGCAGCTGGAGAAAATGGAGAAGAAATAACAAGAAGAAGACTTAAAAAGAATTCCAAAGTTGACTCAAATATGTGTATAAGAGACAGTCTATTATAGTAGCAAAGATGTGTTTTGGGTTAAATAGTCAACTTGGAGATATTTGGTCAATGGGTGTTGTTTGAGTCAACTTTCATGGCAATAAGTCTAGTTGTGTTAAGTCCTACTTTTGTCTCTTATACACATCTATACCGAAATCAGCGTAAATCGGTGATTTGCCGAATTGAAAACGAATAAGTCATCCACCTGCTCAACCACCTCCTGGTTGCATCTACATTTTAAATCAATTAAAATCAAAGAACAAGGCTATTAAAATCTGGGTTTCACATTCTACCCCTTAAACAAAGTTTCGTCTCGAAACTTACGAAATCACGAAGCAAACAAAGTGGATACTTCGATCTCACGAGGCTCTCAAGCTCCCGGGTAGCTTCTCGCCGAACACGAGTAGCATCAACTAACTGTTTGCCCTCAAAGATGTGTATAAGAGACAGAGTACCATCTGTCTCTTATCTTCTCCGAACCTCCTCGTATGTCGTGTCCTCCTATCTACTAAAGGTTCATGGCTCAACACATGAGAGGATCGGGATATACCTCCTCAATCGAGAGACATGGAAGGTATTATGAACTCTAGACAACTCCGAGGCAAAGCCAATTGGTATGCCAAATCACCAACCTTGTTCAACACTGGAGCTGTCACCAACCTATGCTTAAGCTTTTGAAAGCTTGGCTCCTTGTTCGGAGGCATTAACTAAGATATCATCGATGAAGACCACTACACATTGGTCAAGATGGTGTGAGATCAGGTCATTTTTGACCAAAGAGCTTTTGGTGTCGTTTTCTATCGTTTCGCGTCGTTTTCGCTTCCCTAGTCAAAGAAATTCATTCGTCCACTTCTTCGACCTTGTATACATTAGACAGGTATAACATTCTGTGGTCTTATACACATCTGGCGATATAAGAGACAGCCCTAGTTATTTGCGTCCGAAAAAAATGTCCGTTTGCACGGTGGAACTATTACATTCTGATCGGTCCCTAGCTGGGTCCAGGATCCGATACAATCTAGATTCTGTATAAGAGACAGGTTATAGAGCAGCATCTATGACACAAATGGTATTAGATGACTTGTCTCTTCTAATAAATGCATAAGCAGGTATGGAATTCACTAAGATCGTGCCTGCAACTATTGAATCGGTCTGATCGGCCTGCTGCTGACTCAACGCATGCACCCTCGCCTGAGTCCTCCGCCTCTTGTCCTCAGGCGGACCACCCTGCACTCCACTAGTCTGTCCTCGAATTTGGTGCGACCTTAGGACAATCTCTGATCAAATGGCCGCGCTCGCCACATTAAAGCAAGCTCCAGTCCTTCAATAACACTCCCCAGAGTGTAGTCGACCACAAGACCGGCATGGTGGCGACGGCACGGGAACATACTCCCAAGCCTCTGAAGTGGAATGCATATCGCACCACTGACCGATCTCGCTCCAGTGATAAAACTCGTCCATCTTCGAGCTCGATGGACGGGGAAAGTAATGAGCTAGAAAGCTGCTCCGGAATATCTCCCAAGTCACAGTGTCTCGGTGTGGGCAACGTAGCCTCAATCTGCCACCACTTGGCCGCCTCAAGAACCAAGAAAGGAATAGCCAAAGATGTCCGTGACTCCACCGGAATCGAAATAACTCAAAATCCTCTCTATCTCGCCCATCCATGACTCCGCCTTAAGCGGATCCGAGCCCCATCAAACGTAGGTAGCCGGCCTTCTTGAGCGTCGAAACAGGGATGGAATGTCGGTGACGCGGTGGTGGTGTGGTGGAGCAACGGAGGTCGTTCGGCCCAACCTGCCGAATAACTCGTGCCACAACCGCCGCAATGGCGCCATAATCAACCACCGGTGGTCCGGTCGGAGGAGGAGGACGGCCTGCCTCGTCCCTAAGGTAGACCGCAGCCTAGTAACACTCTCTCAAGCCGACTCGACTACGGGGATCTCCTGCGGATCCCACCACCGGACGCTCCCAGCCGAGGGTCCTGTCTGCCGAGCCTCTACCGCGACCTCTAGAACCAAAACGCATCCTAGACGGCATACTAGCCGATAAGAGTCAAAGGCGAATCATAAGCAAAGAATAACTCTTCAAGAATCAACAAAAGAGGTACAACAAAGATTACATAAGCAAGGACCTCTCAAAACCCCCCAAAACAAGTCAATCAATAACTCCAGGTCAAAGAATTCCACAGATCCTGTAATGTCGCGAGCAAAACAGAATCTTATATAATTCTAAGTTGCTCTGTTCGTTTGTGCCTTGCGCTTTGGTCCGGTGTACCTATTCTTGGACTTAGGAAGAGACAGGTGTGAGTGTTGTTTGATGACTGATTTATAATGTTAATTAACACGCCGCGCTAATGGTACACCGGACCAAAGCGCAAGGCACAAACGAACAGAGCAACAAACTTAACCGTAATGTAATAGAACCATCAAGCCATTTCTCAACTATAAAACCAAATATTTCATTTTACACAAAAATACGAATTACAAAATTCCTTCTTAGTACAAAAGATGCTACAACGAAAATAAAGTTCATCAAGACGTAGAACTCACACCCGCTGTTCTGTTCGTTTGTGCCTTGCGCTTTGGTCCGGTGTACCATTAGCGCGGCGTGCTGTCTCTTATACACATCTAGATAAGACAGCGAATAAATCCAAGTACGCTTTCAAATTTTGAGATATTATAAAATAGCATGAGTATCTTTTATTTCAAAGTGTATGTCCAACAGGTAGAGCAAGGGGTTTCTTATACATCCCAAGAAGATTGTATAAGAGACAGTTGATTGGCTCATAGGTGACCAAGGTATATAATTTTGGATGTAATTGGATAGCATGAGTATCTTTTAGGCTCAACAAGTATGACCTACGATCTAGCCGATCTAGTAATCTACCACACCTACTAGTCTGACTGGGAGGTCAAGTTATCCCATCAACAAGACCCCGTATCAGTTAGCTATGCTTTAGCATACTATGTTTTGAAATGATTTGATCTGTTTGGCTATGTTTTGGACCTGTCATTTCCAAATACATCCAAAATTATATACCTCGGTCACCTATGAGCCAAAACAGTCATAAAATCTACTTTCATATCAAAAGAGTTTGCAAATATATCAATTGATTAACATAAAATAGCTTGGTCCCGATTTCATATATAATAATTCCAAAACTTGGTAAAGATGTGTATAAGAGACAGGGGTATCATAGACCCTCTTCCAAACATATTTGAAAGTCGTTAAACAAAATACAAGTGGAAGAGGTCTATGTTACCCACCTATCAAAGCAAAAGCGTACAATGATCAACTCTAAGGTGTATAAATACTGTCTCTTATACACATCTAGATGCTTAACATAAGAGACAGTCGCTTCCCTAGAGATGTAGAAGTTAAAGAATGACTAGGGAAACGAAAACGCGAAACATAGAAAACGACACCAAAAGCTCTTTGGTCAAAAATGACCTTTTCACAATTTCTGACCAACTTCGACAAGCTAAAACCCCAGTCAAAACACTTAGTTAATCCCTCAANAAGCGTGTAGTTTATAGTTATCAGGATTCCTATGTCTACTAACCTTAAAGTCTCTTAAACACATCATTATGTGTATAGACATAAGCATTCATAGCATAACATGTAGTTAGGCTCATATGGAAGACAAAACCCTAACTCATAATCTTACAAATTTGTAATCTAACCATGGAAAGTTGTTAAAAATCAACCCCAATCACTTCCCACATCCAAAACACTTTGGAGGTTGGGAACATACATAGATCACAACTTATAAGATTATGAGTTATTGACGTTTAAATGGCCATGAGACCGGTTTACTATCAATTCTTATCGAGTTTCGCTTTTTAATCATAAAGCCTGTCTCTTATAAATGCTAAAATACATAAAATCTTACCTTCCAAGTGATTTCTACTTGAAATCCAAGAAAATTTTTTGGGGGAAAATGGAGGAAGAATTTTCGGCCAGCAGCTGGAGAAAATGGAGAAGAAATAACAAGAAGAAGACTTAAAAAGAATTCCAAAGTTGACTCAAATAGTACCCATTGACCAAATAGTCTCCAAGTTGACTATTTAACCCAAAAACTAATTTTTTGCTACTAAATTAACATTATAAATCAGCCATCTTACAACACTCACACACCACAATGCACTAATTACACTTAATCCAACTTTTGACCCGTTTACACCGCCAATACCGAAATCGCGTAAATCGAAAAATTTGCCGAATTGAAAAACGAATAAGTTGAAGTACCTTATGACTAAAAATAATATGAAAAACATTTTAAATCAATTAAAATCAAAGAACAAGGCTATTAAAATGTGGGTTTCACATTCTACCCCCCTTAAACAAAGTTTCGTCTCGAAACTTACGAAATCACGAAGCAAACAAAGCTGGATACTTCGATCTCACGACTTAACTTCAAGCTTCAATTCGGCAAATTTTTGGATAAATACGCGATTTCGGTATTGGCCTGTCTCTTATACACATCTAGATGTGTATAAGAGACAGTCTTGTGGCTATCTCTTCTACGGACATCTAGATGTGTATAAGAGACAGTCTTAAAGGTTCATGGCTCAACACATGAGAGGATCGGGTGATTTGGCATACCAATTGGCTTTGCCTCCGGAGTTGTCTAGAGTTCATAATACCTTCCATGTCTCTCAGTTGAGGATACACATCTAGATGTGTATAAGAGACAGACCCAGAAGAGAACCAAGTTTGAATGGTCAGATAAGTGTGAGGCAAGCTTTCAAAAGCTTAAGCATAGGTTGGTGACGGGTAAGCCGCGTCAAAGGGAAGCAATTCGTGAGAAATCCTCCACAAATTTCCTATAATAACCACTAAGCCCAGAAAACTCCGCACCTCAGTCACTTGGTGGTCTGAGGAGCGTTTAAATATCCTCAAGCTAGTTGGGATCACAGACACCCCTTCCTCTGACACATTAGATGGCTCTGATAAGGACAGGTTGTGAGCCAAAACTTGACATTTGCTAAGCTTATGTCAACCGCTCTTTCCTCAACAAGCTCAAAGCGCTCGCAAATGCTCGGCATGAACCTCCTCGTTCGGAGAATAAACCAAGATATCATCGATGAAGACCACTACACATACATCAAGATAGTCCTTGAACACCCTATTCATCAACTCCATAAAGGCTGCAGGGGCGTTAGTTAAACCAAAAGGCATAATCAAGAACTCGTAGTATAATTGCGAGTATAATTGATGTCTTAGGTACATCCTCTTCCTTCACCCTCAGTTATCCGGACCGGGAATTTGCAACGGTTTGAGAAGTACCTCGCACCTTTAAGGTGATCAAACAAGTCATCAATCCGTGGCAAAGGGTATTTATTCTTCACAGTTACCCTATTAAGCTCACGGTAGTCAATGCAAAGTCTCAAACTACCATCTTTCTTCCGAACAAATAAGACCGGTGCTCTCCAAGGTGAAACACTTGGACGAATGAATTTCTTGATCCAAGAGTTCATGAAGCTGCTAACATTTGTGAAGACCATAGTCATGAAGCAGAGAGGATCCTTATAGAGTGGGGACCCCAGATGGGAAGGTTATAGACTCTAGGTATATTCGGAAGGTTACTCTTGGGAGTCTTGTCATAGGACGTTTAATCACTGATCTAAATTATCTGAATATATCACATAGAACTCTTTTACAGCTGTCTCTTATACCAGGGCCGCCATGGTGACTGCTGTGACCCAAAATTAAATCAAAGTCGGTTATCGGTAACTGAATAAGGTCAGCCTCAAACTTCCTATCACAAAACTCTAACCGACAACCTTCCAAAATAAACCTAGACTCTATAACCTTCCCATCCGGGGTCCCCACTCTATAAGGATCCTCTAACCATCTAGGTTTATCGGACAGACATCTAAGAAAACATCTAGCTACAAATGAATGGGATGCCCCACAATCAAATAAAGCATAAGCAGGTATGGAATTCACTAAGATCGTGCCTGCAACTATTGAATCGGTCTGATCGGCCTGCTGCTGACTCAACGCATGCACCCTCGCCTGAGTCCTCCGCCAATCTTGTCCTCTGGCGGACCACCCTGCACTCCACTAGTCTGTCCTCGATTTGGTGCGACCTTAGGACAATCTCTGATCAAATTTAGCCGCGCTTGCCACATTTGGGCAAGCTTGGGGTCCTTCAATAACACTCCCCAGAGTGTAGTCGACCACAAGACCGGCATAGCGGCGACGGCTGCTGAACTCACCGACTGAGATCTCTGAGGCTGGCTCCAAACTGAAGAAGAAATAGAAGAACCTGTCGACGGACCCCTCCTAGAGAAACCACCCTGTCGACCACGACTCCTACTCCCAGCTGGAGGTGCTAAAGTCCCTGTCCGGGCCGACTGTCCACGCGACTGAGACTGAGGATGAGACTGAAATGGTCGGCTAGTCTAGATGTGTATAAGTGACAGGCCTAATTGGCTTTGCCTCAGGAGAGGTCGAGAGTTCATCGGTACCTTCCAGAAAACTGAGCTCAGTTGCCGACCATTTCAGTCTCCTGATCCCTCTTATACACATCTGAGCCATGAACCTTTAGACAGGTAGAATTGATTTCCCTTCATTTTGTAAGTAAGCGGAAGTTTGGCGCTCGCTCGTCACGCTGCACGGGAACATACTCCCAAGCCTCTCGAAGTGGAATGCATATCGCACCACGGACCGATCTCGCCGCTCAGTAGATAAAACTCGTCCATCTTCGAGCTCGATGGACGGGGAAAGTAATGAGCTAGAAAGCTGCTCAGGTTGTAACCAAGGTCCCTTGAATACCTTGGAATTGGATTTTATTGGCAGGGAGGATAGCCTAATTATAGCCTAGGGAGAACCAAGAAAGGAATAGCCAAAGATGTCCGTGACTCCACCGAATCGAAATAACTCAAAATCCTCTCTATCTCGCCCATCCATGACTCCGCCTTAAGCGGATCCGAGCCCCATCAAACGTAGGTAGCCCGGCCTTCTTGAGCGTCAAACAGGGATGGAATGTCGGTGCGCGGTGGTGGTGTGGTGGAGCAACGGAGGTCGTTCGGCGTCCAACTGCCGAATAACTCGTGCCACAACCGCCGCAATGGCGCCATAATCAACCACCGGTGGTCCAATCGGAGGAGGAGGTGACGGCCTGCCTCGTCCCTAAGGTAGACCGCAGCCTAGTAACACTCTCTGGCGACTCGACTACGGGGATCTCTGCCGGATCCCACCGGACGCTCCCAGCCGAGGGTCCTGTGCCGAGCCTCTACCGCGACCTCTAGAACCAAAACGCATCCTAGACGGCATACTAGCCGATAAGAGTCAAAGGCGTAATCATAAGCAAAGAATAACTCTTCAAGAATCAACAAAGAGGTACAACAAAGATTACATAAGCAAGGACCTCTCAAAACCCCCAAAACAAGTCAATCAATAACTCCAGTCAAAGAATTCCAGATCCTGTAATGTCGCGAGCAAAACAGAATCTTATATAATTCTAAGCCGAGCACATCGATTTAAACCTCGAAAGACTCATCGAATACCTATTCTGGACTTAGGATTCAAACCTATGCTCGATACCACTTAATGTCACGCCCAAAACGGGACCAGTAACACGCCGCGCTAATGGTACACGGACCAAAGCGCAAGGCACAAACGAACAGAGCAACAAACTTAACCGTAATGTAATAGAACCATCAAGCCATTTCTCAACTATAAAACCAAATATTTCATTTTACACAAAAATACGAATTACAAAATTCCTTCTTAGTACAAAAGATGCTACAACGAATGTTTCTAGGTCTGTCTCTTATACACATCTAGATGTGTATAAGAGACAGGTCAAAATGATTGATTAGATGTGTATAATTGCTCAAGCAGAGTCCTACATTAATTATACACATCTAGATGCATTACTGGTAGGACTCTGCGGATAATCTTCCAAGCTTCTCTTTTGTTTGGAGAGGGGTAGTGTATCCTGTCTCTTATACACATCTAGATGTGTATAAGAGACAGGTTCAAGGACTATGTATGATAACATAGCCAAGTGGATCTTTTCATTGGAGAGGGGTAGTGCTGTCTCTTATACATAGCTAGATGTGTATAAGAGTATAGACTTTGGAATCCGGAATTTAATAAAATAGCTTGAGTATCTTTTAGGCTATCCTAGTGGTTAGAGAGTTTCCGGACGTGTTTCCCAATGAGCTGCCAGGTTTACCTCCGTCGCGGGTTGTCGATTTTGTTTGATACAGAATTTTCAAATTCCTGTGTTCTCGATATAAGAGGACTCTTAGAAGAGATGTAGAAGTTAAAGATATGACTAGGTTTATCTTATCCACATCGAAACGATATAAGAGACACCAAAAATACTTTGGTCAAAAAGACCTTTTGTCAATTGGTGTGAATATGTACACAGCTAGTTGTAACTTGAGTATGTAAGCTCGTTTTCCGAAAAACCGAAAACTTCGCCTCTCCTAGGCTATAATTAGGCTATCCTCCCCGCCAATAAAATCCAATTCGAAGGTAGACAATTTACCTTGGTTACAACCCAACTCAAAATGGATGTTCACCCAACTCAGTTGTATCCATTTCCAAGGTATTGTTGGGACCTTGGTTAAGGAACCCAGTTCAAAATCATGCATATTCAACCAACAAAATCCATAAACGGAAGCTATACCTGAGCAATAGCGGGACTATATCAATAGCATTCCACAACAATGGAAAACACCTAAAACCATCAAAAGATCATTAAAGACCCTTTAAACATAACCAATTATCCAAATTATCCTAATTGCGCCAAACTTCCGCTTACTTACAAAATGAAGGGGAAATCAATTCTACTTGGTTTCAAGTCTCAATTCCTATCCAAACTAACCTTAAAACACTCTTAAAACATCATTATGTGCATAGACATAAGCATTCATAGCATAACATTCTAGGCTCATATGGAAGACAAAACCCTAACTCATAATCTTAAAATTTGTAATCTAACCATGGAAAGTTGTTAAAAATCAACCCCAATCACTTCCCAACCTCCAAAACACTAAAAACAACCCATAACATACATAAATGGGTTGTTTTTAATCGTAATATATTAATGCACTAATTACATTTAATGTGTAAGTTTTGACTCTTATATCCGCCTATATGTGTCATAAGAGACAGGGCTCCGGATGCGAATTGAAAACGAATAAGTTGAAGTTTAGCGCGGCGTGTTACGGTCCTGTCTCTTATACACATCTAGATGTCAAAGAACAAGGCTATTAAAATCTGGGTTTCACATTCTACCCCTTAAACAAAGTTTCGTCCTCGAAACTTACGAAATCACGAAGCAAACAAAGCTGGATACTTCGATCTCACGAGGCTCTCAAGCTCCCAGGTAGCTTCTCGCTCAGAATGATTAGACCATAAAACCTTCACGTAGGGGATAACTTTATTCCTCAATGTCTTATCTTGTCGACCCAAGATCTTCTCCGGAACCTCCAGCGTATGTCTCTTAGAGACATCTAGTGTCGTTTCAGTTGCGCTTTGGACCCCTGTCTCTTATACACATCTACTGGAGTGTCACCAACCTATGCTTAAGCTTTTGAAAGCTTGCCTCACACTTATCTGACCATTCAAACTTGGTTCTCTTCTGGGTAAGCCTCGTCAAAGGGGAAGTGAGATCGTGAGAAATCCTCCACAAATTGCCTATAATTTATGACTGTTTTGGCTTTAGAGGACCAGAAAACTTTGGATGTATGTGGTAGGTCTAGGCCAATCAACAATGGCCTCAATCTTCTTTGGATCTACAGAAACCCCTTCCTCTGACACCACATGACCTAAAAATGCAACACTCCGAAGCCAAAACTCGCATTTGCTAAGCTTACCATACAACTGCTCTTTCCTCAACAAGCTCAAAGCGCTCGCAAATGCTTTGGCTTGAACCTCCTCGTTCGGAGAATAAACCAAGATATCATCGATGAAGACCACTACACATACATCAAGATAGTCCTTGAACACCCTATTCATCAACTCCATAAATAAGAGATGAATTGGCTGCAGGGGCGTTAGTTAAACCAAAAGGCATAATCAAGAACTCGTAGTGGCCATAGCGAGTCCGAAAAGCTGTCTTAGGTACATCCTCTTCCTTCACCCTCAATTGATAATATCCGGACCGCAAATGAATCTTAGATAAGCACCTCTTATACACATGCTGACGCTATCAATGCCCGGCTCTACTTTATCGAGTCTATCACATAAGCCAAATAGCTCTCACAACCCCTATCTAAGGCCTTAAACGCCTTCACTACTGATAAAATCGGAATCCTACTTTTGGGCTTCTTTTCATTCCCACGAAAAATCACCGTATCTAAACCAGCATCCGAAACATCACATACCTCTCTTTACAATCAATCGTCGCACCATTAGCCGCCAACCAATCCATACCCAAAATTAAATCAAAGTCGGTTATCAGAATCGAATAAGGTCACCTCAAACTTCCTATCACAAAACTCTAACCGACAACCTTCCAAAATAAACCTAGACTCTATAACCTTCCCATCCAGGGTCCCCACTCTATAAGGATCCTCTAACCATCTAGGTTTATCGGACAGACATCTAAGAAAACATCTAGCTACAAATGAATGGGATGCCCCACAATCAAATAAAGCATAGCGGTATGGAATTCACTAAGATCGTGCTGCAACTATTGAATCGGTCGATCGGCTGCCGACTCAACGCATGCACCTCGCCCGAGTCCTCCGCCTCTTGTCCTCAAAGCGGACCACCCCGCACTCCACTAGTCTGTCCTCGATTTGGTGCGACCTTAGGACAATCTCGATCAAATGGCCGCGCGCCACATTAAAGCAAGCTCCAGTCCTTCAATAACACTCCCAGTGTAGTCGACCACAAGACCGGCATGGTGGCGGCCGAACTGTCACCGACCGAGATCTCGAGGTGGCTCCAAAGTGAAGAAGAAATAGAAGAACTGTCGACGGACCCTCCTAGAGAAACCACCTGTCGACCACGACTCCTACTCCCAGTGGAGGTGCTAAAGTCCTGTCCGAGCCGATTGTCCACGCGACCGAGACCGAGGCCGAAATGGTCGGCTAGTCTCGGCCTGTCTTGGCGCGAGCTCGACCCTCTCGAAAGGTATCCCGATCTCTCCTCACGCCTCGCTCCGAATCTAGTGGATGGCTAGATTATACATCTCCTCATAAGTCTGGGACGACCCACTATCGCCTCTCTCCGAAGCTCGGCTCTAAGACCCTTCCGAAATGATACATACGCTGCTCGTCACGCCGAGCATACGGGAACATACTCCCAAGCCTCTGGAATGCATCGCACCACTGACCGATCTCGTGCTCCAGTGATAAAACTCGTCCATCTTCGAGCTCGATGGACGGGGAAAGTAATGAGCTAGAAAGCTCCCGAATATCTCCCAAGTCACAGTGTCTCGGTGTGGGCAACGTAGCCTCAAATCTGCCACCACTTGGCCGCCTCAAGAACCAAGAAAGGAATAGCCAAAGATGTCCGTGACTCCACCGAATCGAAATAACTCAAAATCCCTCTCTATCTCGCCCATCCATGACTCCGCCTTAAGCGGATCCGAGCCCCATCAAACGTAGGTAGCCGGCCTTCTTGAGCGTCGAAACAGGGATGGAATGTCGGTGCGCGGTGGTGGGTGTGGTGGAGCAACGGAGGTCGTTCGGCGTCAACTGCCGACTCTTATACACATCTAGATGTGTATAAGAGACAGGGATTATTTACGGCATACTAGCCGATCTGTCTCTTATACACATCTAGATGTGTATAAGAGACAGGGATCTGTGGAATTCTTTGACCTGGAGATATTGCTTGACTAGTTTTGGGGGGTTTTTGAGAGGACCTTGCGTATGTAATCTTTGTTGTTCCTCTTTTGTTGATTCTTGAACATCGATACCACTTAATGTCACGCCCCAAAAGCGGATCAGTAACACGCCGCGCTAATGGTACAGGACCAAAGCGCAAGGCACAAACGAACAGAGCAACAAACTTAACCGTAATGTAATAGAACCATCAAGCCATTTCTCAACTATAAAACCAAATATTTCATTTTACACAAAAATACGAATTACAAAATTCCTTCTTAGTACAAAAGATGCTACAACGAAAATAAAGTGTCTCTTATACACATCTAGATCTGTATACTTTGACCCCTCTACTGTTGAGCCTAAAAGATACTCATGGAATAAATATCCATAAAGTCCTTCAAGTAATGTATACTCTGGAATTCGGCTAATTTTTCGATTTACGCTGATGGAGAGTCCAAAACGAGCACCTAATCGAAAAATTGTAATCACGTGGGGTGAGCATAACTAGCTCAGTGGATATCATAAAAGCTCTTCAAATGGGGCCAAGCATTTCGATAAAAGAAAACATAAAGATAATAACATTTTAAAATAACCATAAGGCTTAAGGGTGCGAGGTGCTTCTCTAAGATTGATTTGCGGTCCGGATATTAAAGCATTGCGAATGAATCCAAGTACAGTTTCAAATCCAGAATATAATAAAATAGCATGAGTATCTTTTAGGTTCAAAAGTATGTCCAAAACATAGCCAAACAGATCAAATCATTTCAAAACATAGTATGCTAAAGCATAGCTAACAAATCCAAGTATAGTTTCAATCCGGAATTTAATAAAATAGCATGAGTATCTTTTAGGCTCAACAGTATGACCTACATTCCGGTGCACCCCAAATCAAACATTTCCAAATACATCCAAAATTATATACCTCGGTCACCTATGAGCCAAAACAGTCATAAAATACTTTCATATCAAAAGAGTTTGCAAATATATCAATTGATTAACATAAAATAGCTTGGTCCCGATTTCATATATAATAATTCCAAAACTTGGTAAAAGTGCGATTCCAAACATCATACACATTTTAAAATCCATCCAAACATATTTCGAAAGTCGTTAAACAAAATACAAGTGGAAGAGGGTCTATGTTACCCACCTATCAAAGCAAAACTGTATGATCACTGAACGCGATCGCCGGCGGTAGGTGGCGTGGTACCTAAAACAGATATAAGAGGACTCTTAGAAGAGATGTAGAAGTTAAAGAATGACTAGGGAAGCGAAAACGACGCGAAACGATAGAAAACGACACCAAAAGCTCTTTGGTCAAAATGACCTTTTCACAATTTCTGACCAACTTCGACAAGCTAAAACCCCAGTCAAAAGTGGCTGTCTCTTATAGCATTCCACAACAATGGAAAACACCTAAAACCATCAAAAGATCATTAAAGACCCTTTAAACATAACCAATTATCCAAATTATCCTAATTGCGCCAAACTTCCGCTTACTTACAAAATGAAGGGAAATCAATTCTACTTGGTTTCAAGTCTCAATTCCTATCCAAACTAACCTTAAAACACTCTTAAAACAGCATCATTATGTGCATAGACATAAGCATTCATAGCATAACATTCTAGGCTCATATGGAAGACAAAACCCTAACTCATAATCTTAAAATTTGTAATCTAACCATGGAAAGTTGTTAAAAATCAACCCCAATCACTTCCCAACCTCCAAAACACTAAAAACAACCCATAACATACATAAATCACAACTTATAAGGCTGCAAAGAGGTTCGACTTACCAGTCAAATGAGCTGTCTCTTATACACATCTAGCTGTGTATAAGAGACAGCTAGATGGGTATAAGAGACAGGTACAAAAATCTTACCTTCCAAGTGATTTCTACTTGAAATCCAAGAAAATTTTTGGGGAAAATGGAGGAAGAATTTTCGCCACAGGTGAATTATGTGGATAAGAAATAACAAGAAGAAGACTTAAAAAGAATTCCAAAGTTGACTCAAATAGTACCCATTGACCAAATAGTCTCCAAGTTGACTATTTAACCCAAAAACTAATTTTTTTGCTACTAAATAATGTGTAACATTATAAATCAGCCATCTTACAACACTCACACACCACAATGCACTAATTACACTTAATCCAACTTTTGATACGTTTACCCGCCAGTACCGAAATCGCGTAAATCGAAAAATTTGATCGAATTGGTGTCTGAGAGACATGGAAGGTATTATGAACTCTAGACAACTCCAGAAGAGCTTTTATGATCTCCCTTAGGGACTGTCTCTTATACCCATCTAGATGTGTATAAGAGACAGGCTTTCAAAAGCTTGCCTCACACTTATCGACCATTCAAACTTGGTTCTCTTCGGGTAAGCGCGTCAAAGGGAAGCAATTCGTGAGAAATCCTCCACAAATTTCCTATAATAACCACTAAGCCCGAAAACTCCGCACCTCGATCCTTGTGGTAGGATGAGTCTTTCGAGGTTTAAATCGATGTGCTCTGGCTTAGACGAAACCCCTTCCTCCGACACCACATGACCTAAAAATGCAACACTCCAAGCCAAAACTCGCATTTGCTAAGCTTACCATACAACCGCTCTTTCCTCAACAAGCTCAAAGCGCTGGCTAGTACTCAGCTGAACTCCTATTCGGAGAATAAACCAAGATATCATCGATGAAGACCACTACACATACATCAAGACGTAGTCCTTGAAGGACTATCTTGATGTACTCCATAAAGGTGCAGCCCCTGCAGAGATGTGTATAAGAGACAGGGCGTGACATTAAGTGGTATAGCGAGTCCGAAAAGGTCTTAGGTACATCCTCTTCCTTCACCCTCAATTGATAATATCCGGACCGCAAATCAATCTTAGAGAAGCACCTCGCACCCTTAAGCCGATCAAACAAGTCATCAATCCGTGGCAAAGGGTATTTATTCTTCACAGTTACCCTATTAAGCTCACGGTAGTCAATGCAAAGTCTCAAACTACCATCTTTCTTCCGAACAAATAAGACCGGTGGTTCTATTACATTGCGGTTAAGTTTGTTGCAACTAGTTCGTTTGGATAATTGGTTATGTTTAAAGGGTCTTTAATGATCTTTTGATGGTTTTAGGTGTTTTCCATTGTTGTGCGTCCGAAACTCTCTAACCACTAGGATATCCTCAATGCCGGCTCTACTTTATCGAGTCTTGAGTTAGTTATGCTCACCCCTGTCTCTTATACACATCTAGATGTGTATAAGAGACAGTACGATATAATCGGAATCCTACTCTTGGGCTTCTTTTCATTCCCACGAAAAATCACCGTATCTAAACCAGCATCCGAAACATGTAAAGAGAGGTATGTGATCTGTCTCTTATACACATCTAGATGTGTATAAGAGACAGGTGTTACGGTCAAAGTCGGTTATCGAATCGAATAAGGTCACCTCAAACTTCCTATCACAAAACTCTAACCGAAATGATTATATTCCGGATTGAAACTGTACTTGGACATGTTCGCTATGCTTTATATGGATGTTCTAACCATCTAGGTTTATTTGACAGACATCTAAGAAAACATCTAGCTACAAATGAATGGGACATTTTACAATGTAATAATGGTTTTCACAAAATCAGAGATTGTCCTAAGGTCGCACCAAATCGAAGACAGACTAGTGGAGTGCAGGGTGGTCTAGTCCTTAGGACAATCTACATGAGGACTAAGAGACTGTCTCTGATACACATCTAGATGTGATGGGAGAGACAGATCCATGGGACGCCATCAGACTAGTAGGTGTGGTGGCGGCCGAATCACCGACCGAGATCTCGAGGTGGCTCCAAAGTGAAGAAGAAATAGAAGAACTGTCGACGGACCCTCCTAGAGAAACCACCCTGTCGACCACGACTCCTACTCCCACTGGAGGTGCTAAAGTCCTGTCCAGCCGTTGTCCACGCGATCGAGACCGAGGCCGAGACCGAAATGGTCGGCTAGTCTCGGCCGGTCTGGCACGAGCTCGACCCTCCGAAAGGTATCCCGATCTCTCCTCACGCTCGCTCCGAATCTAGTGGATGGCTAGATTAGGCAACTTAAGCCGTACGAGCAGAATTATCCTACTCATGACCTGGAGTTAGCTGCGATAGTGTTTGCTCTCAAGAAATGATACATACCTGTATGCTCGTCACGCCAGCACATCTAGATGTGTATAAGAGACAGCACAGATGTGTATAAGAGACAGGACCTGGAGTTATTGATTGACTTGTTTTGGGGGTTTTGAGAGGTCGTGAATACCTATTCTGGACTTAGGATTCAAACCTATGCTCGATACCACTTAATGTCACGCCCCAAAACGGATCAGTAACACGCCGCGCTAATGGTACACGGACCAAAGCGCAAGGCACAAACGAACAGTGTTGCAACAAACTTAACCGTAATGTAATAGAACCATCAAGCCATTTCTCAACTATAAAACCAAATATTTCATTTTACACAAAAATACGAATTACAAAATTCCTTCTTAGTACAAAAGATGCTACAACGAAAAAAGCTGTAAACGGGGTCATGTGGTGTCAGAGGAAGGGCTGTCTCTTATACACATCTTGATGTGTATAAGAGTGGTCTTCATCGCGTGAGTATCTTTTACAGTTCCGCTTTGAGTAGGTTCATGCTGACATAGACCCTCTTTTGAGCTTGTATTTTGTTTAACAGTTGTATATGGCGTCCCATGGATGACTATAGAACCGTGCACCCCAAATCAAACATTTCCAAATACATCTAGAATTATATAAGAGTCAGATATGAGCCAAAACAGTCATAAAATACTTTCATATCAAAAGAGTTTGCAAATATATCAATTGATTAACATAAAATAGCTTGGTCCCGATACGATATATATAGGTTTCCAATCCTTGTTGTAAAAGTGCGTTCCAAACATCATACACATTTTAAAATCCATCCAAACATATTTCAAAGTCGTTAAACAAAATACAAGTGGAAGAGGGTCTATGTTACCCACCTATCAAAGCAAAAGCGTACAATGATCACCGAACGCGATCGCGGCGGTAGGTGGCGTGGTATCTAGATGTGTATAAGAGACAGGTGAAGTGTTCACTGATCATCAAAGAAACTACGGTTTATTTTCTTTTTATTCAAGGGACCTTGGTTACAACCCAACTCAAAACAACATATTCAACCAACCAGTCGTGATCCATTTCCAAGGTATTCAAAGGACCTTGGTTACAACCCAACTCAAAACAACATATTCAAGCAGTCTCTTATTTGCACTTGATAAGTTTAGGTTATATCTTACCGAGCAATAGCGGGACTATATCAATAGCATTCCACAACAATGGAAAACACCTAAAACCATCAAAAGATCATTAAAGACCCTTTAAACATAACCAATTATCCAAATTATCCTAATTGCGCCAAACTTCCGCTTACTTACAAAATGAAGGGAAATCAATTCTACTTGGTTTCAAGTCTCAATTCCTATCCTATAGAGTCTGAAACTAACCTTAAAACACTCTTAAAACATCATTATGTGCATAGACATAAGCATTCATAGCATAACATTCTAGGCTCATATGGAAGACAAAACCCTAACTCATAATCTTAAAATTTGTAATCTAACCATGGAAAGTTGTTAAAAATCAACCCCAATCACTTCCCAACCTCCAAAACACTAAAAACAATTTAACATATAAATCACACAAGATTTTGAAGTAAGAGGAAGTCTAAGCTACACATTAGACTGTCTCTTATACACATCTAGATGTGTATAAGAGACAGCCGTCTGGTTTCAACCATCTCCTCATTCCCCATCCTTTATTTCTACTTGAAATCCAAGAAAATTTTTTGGGGGAAAATGGAGGAAGAATTTTCGGCCAGCAGCTGGAGAAAATGGAGAAGAAATAACAAGAAGAAGACTTAAAAAGAATTCCAAAGTTGACTCAAATAGTACCCATTGACCAAATAGTCTCCAAGTTGACTATTTAACATAGTCAACCAAAAACTAATTTTTTTGCTACTAAATTAACATTATAAATCAGCCATCTTACAACACTCACACACCACAATGCACTAATTACACTTAATCCAACTTTTGACCCGTTTACCCGCCAAATCAAATCCCTAAATTTGAAAAATTTGCCGAATTGAAAAACGAATAAGTTGAAGTACCTTATGACTAAAAATAATATGAAAAACATTTTAAATCAATTAAAATCAAAGAACAAGGCTATTAAAATACTGGGTTTCACACTAGTGGTAGGAATTTGTGATGGTTTCACCAAAGGGGTGGGGTTGCGAGAAAGGAGAGATAAAGGATGGGGAATGAGGAGATGGTTGTACCAGACGGAGGGGAGTAGGAAGGCTTCATTGGTAGGGCATAGAGGGATAAAGTTGGCCGATGCATTGGTGTAGGGAGAAAGATAAGAACAAATTTAGGGATTTGATTTAAATAAAATGAAATTATTGGGAAAAAATGAATATAGTGTGGCGGTGTGTCTTTTCCCAATAAGAGTGATCGCGCATTAACAACGAAACAAAATTTCAAACACTTAACCTCTAGACCATTATTAATCTATGTAATATGTTTGCCTTTTTTTATAAAGTCTAAAACTATTTTTAAAAATAAAAATCATAGGATCAGATGATTTGACAAATATGCCCCTATCAACATTGGTCAAATTTTAAAAAACTCATGTTTTAGATGGGGCCGCGATTTAGATATCAAATTGGGTACAAATATTTAGTTTAGGGACAAATCTTGCTAAAATTAAAGTTGGAGGACTATTTTGATTTTAACAGAAAAGTTTGAGGACTAATGAAATGATTTTTTTTTTGAAAAAAATTTTAGGACAAGATGATTTGACGGTTATGCCCCTAGTTAAAACTAGTCAAAATCAAAAAAATTATGTTTAGGACGAAGCCGTTGTTGAGGGATTAAATTGGATACAAATGTTTAGTTCAGATACTAATCTTACTAAAATTAAAATTGGGGGACCTGTTTAGTATTAATGAAATAGTTGGAAGACTAATAAGGTAATTTTCCCTAAGTTTGTAGTAGTACACGAGAATAATCTAAAACGTATTCATTAATTAAGCTAGCTTTTTATGTATGCAACTGCGGTTAAAGTAAAGAAATTATCTTCGATATATATTACTATAATGGACGTTGACTAGTTTATATAAATAGTGCAAGACGAGAACAGACGGCCAATCTTCCGTGAAACAATTAAAAAAAAAAGTGTAATTAATTTAGGTAAGGGTTGAAAAAGAGAGAATATTAACACAGCCTACATATGCGTAGAAAAGTTGGGATTCACCGTTAACTCCCCACAAAAAAAAAAAAAAAAATTACCCACCTTGAACCGTATGAATTCTTGTCTAAGTTGTAGGACATGATGATCAGCCCACCTCTGAAATTGACGTTCATCTTCTTTGAAGAAATCTGGAGTAGCTTTTCTGTAAGAATGTATGTGATGCGGATGCCATTTAGCCAGTATAGATATTAGTGCTTTCTCTTCAACGCCGAAGTCCTAAGAATTAGCATCAAAGATCAAAATATGCTCACTAATTTTACAATTTTGATATATATGCTTTAATAAGTTAAAGATGTAAAGAAAATAGTTTGGCCAAGCAAAAATGGGAATTTAAGTCCAAGAAAGAAATGTCATATATGTGTGAATTAAGAAAGAAAGAAAGGAACAAGCTAATGTAAATGTTAGAAGAACAAAAATTGCAGACTTATTCTACTACCAAAAGACAATATTTAGAGATCTTCACAGTAAAATAGTACTTTAAATTGAGGTATTTAAAGTAAAAACATACTATATGAGATTTGAATGTATACATTATTCTTCAAGTCGTCAAAAGCGTTGTGTTTCTTGTCTTAGAATGTGAATTTCATTTTTACTTTATCATTATTTATCAAAAATTGAAAACTAAATGCAGATAAAATTAACAAGAAATATGAGGTAAGAAATAAAGCATGCAATTATCTTTCCATAAATAATTTTGAGGGGATTAGTGAAATCAATAGTAATTAAAAAAGAAAAAAAGAAGGAGCGGAAAAGAAGAATGTAGTTTTAGAGGATGGACTTGGAAGAACCTGAGAAAGCCTTGTTGAGAGCTGAGATCTCCTCAGGGTGAGCCATTGGGTTTCTTTGATCTTTTGGATTTTCTTTTTTTTTTTTTCCAAGAGGGAAAGACTTTAAGGAAATTATAGTTCTGAAAGTCTTTCGGTTTGAGGAAACGATGTAGCCAATACTCCTTTTATACTCAGCTATGACTTTGTGAGGGTACATTTGTTATTCAACGGAAAATGATAAATGAAGAAATCAATAATGCATTCGAAAAAAATGTGCGTGTTAGGTCCCATGTGGAATTATTCAAAGAACAGAAGAGGTCCCATATTTTACAAAAGCAAATGAAACGCTTTCATATTTGGTTGTGTCAACGTCTTGAGGGATTGTCACGTGGATTCATTGAAGAGCAACGTTATCACAAGGACTAACTAAGAACAAACTGCATAGTAGTATCATATTCTTCAATTAATGTTGCTGGAGAAATATTAGCTGTGCATGGCTATATTTAGTGACATTTAAACTACTCTTACAGGCAACGTATTGCAATTCAGTAATAAAAAAATGTTAAAAGAAGAGAGTAGTTACTCCTTGTCATCTAGGATCAGGATAGATCAACCATATTTGTAACTTACTGTGATAATTATTAATCGCTCATTAATAGAAGAATAAGAGAGAGAGCTACAGAAATCAAACTTTTAATTTTATTGGGTCAAACCGTCATGTTTAATCTATTTACACCATAGTAAGATTATGGTCCTATTTAACTACTCTACATGGATGTGCTAAATATGTAATTAAAAAATTCTCAATTATTTTCTTCTTGGATATGACTTACATGGGCGGATGTAAGAGTTGGACTTGGAGGACAAGATTATATCTACATACTTTTAAAGGGATTGCTTTATAATTTTCGTTAAATATTAAAGGAGTAAAGTATAAGTTTTATATAGGTGCAATTAATTTATTAGTTTTTAAAAATTCAAATTAAATAATATAATTTCGAATATTTAAGAGGACAAGACTATATAAATATATATTTAAAGAATAATATTTTAGTTTCAAAAATTTTAGGGGAGCAAAATTTAATTTTTGTAAAAGTGTAATAAAAAATTTATAAAATTTTAAGGGATAAAACACAAATTTCAAAATTTTGGACCCATGCAGAGTAAGTTTTGCCTATTTGCTCCGTAATACGGAGTGGGTATTACAACCATTTAAATGACTGAAAAGTAAGAGAGATCCACTACCTTTTAATTATCCAACCATATGCAACACTCACTTCACAATAAAAAGTGGGTAGCAAAGAATCTTTCCCCATGTATGAATAGTTTGTGTTACTTTTACACGCACGATAGTTAATATGTAGGTGACTTGTATAAAAATAACTCATATGCTTCTAATGTGATTATGCATTAAGGACCTAAACAAGTTTGTACATGAAATGTTGGGTTTTTTGAACTATTGAAGACTTACCTTTCTTAGGTAGACATACGAGTTTTCACAAGTTCTGATTTAATAAAATAATTACAGGCCAAATATGCTATTTGAAGTTCAAATCATTAAGATGAATAATATATTTTACCAGAGTAACATTAGATAATCTTAATTACATTATACATAAATTAAAATCTAATTAAGTTTTTTCTCTATTTCAAAGAATAATGAAAGATAGATTTGTTGAACCCCAGTTACGATAATCATGTTTTGATGATGACCAAATTGCACTAATGGTTTGAAAAGTGTGCAGAAAAACAAAACAACCAGAAGACTCCACGGACGCAAATGACCGGACGCACACTTGCTGCATCGGCCGTCCGAAAGGTCCAACGGCTAGTTTTCCAGTAAACAGAAAATAGCCGTTGGGAAGTTGTTGGAAGCAAATATTTGGCAACTATAAATACCCCTAAGCCTGAATTAATTAAGTAGAGACTTCTACATTGATTACAAATAACTCTTGAGCTATTTGGGAGAAATAGTGGGAACAAGTGTTGTAATAGTGTAGGTAATTTTGTGAAAAGAGCTTAGAAGTGTAAGAGTTCTTCAAGTGTAAGATTGGAGAGATAACAATTATAACAAAGGGAGGTTGTGAGTGTAAAACTCTTGGCCCAACTAAAGGAAATTAGTGTGAGCAAGAGTGATCCTCATTTGTGTACAAGAGGTTATTGTCTCACCTACTTTGAAGAGACTTTTAGTGGCTAAACTTCAAGTCGTAAACTTGGTAGTTGCCTTGTAAGAAACTCTTTGTAGTTGAAAGCTCCAAACTTGAGAAGTTTGGGAGTTTGGTTTGATTCTTCTTAATCTCAATATTCTTATTTGTTCATTAAGCTTAAATTGTTGAATATCTATTGTATTCATTTGTGCTTAAGTTTTTATTTGGTGCATAAACTTTGAATTTCTATTAAGCACATAAAAATGTTTGTTTTAGATACAACCTAATTCACCCCCCCTCTTAGGTTATTGTTTGGGGCCAACAAGATTAAGGACAGTTCAAGGACCGATCAATGATGGTGATCAGAATTAGTACTTGACATGTTATTAATGATTGTTCTATAAGTGCTTAAGTAGTAGTCTCATTAAGGACATTTATATAATTTAGGCTTGACTTAGTTAATAGTGTATTGACTATAAAGTCCCTCGTATGTATCTATAAATAGGTTATAGGCCTAAATCCTAATATCCTTCTCATAATTTCCTCCTAATATGTTAGCTCTCATATTTTCTCTATAATTCTCTTCGGTTTTCCTTTTCTCTCTATCTACAAAATCCATACAATTCATCACTTGGAGCTGTCCATGGGACAATCCCTCAAGATAAAAAATTTACAACATTTTCCACTCAGTTACAACAAATTCAACCATCAATTCTATTTTTATAAGAAATGAAGCAGAGACAAGCAATCCTCATCTTTTACTTCAAAATGACAAAGCAGAAGGCTTCAGAGCATCGAATGAGGCACAGCAGAAACAAAATGACGTCCTAAAGTATATTTCACACCATTTTGAGTCTTTTCGAGCCTTCGTGGAGCAACATAAAAATAACATTCCATCTAATCGATGAAACCAAGCAGCTGCATAGCGAGCTGACCAACAACAAGTTCCTGGCCAGTGTCCTAGCAAATAGCCTGAGAACACCATAAGTCTAAGCGACATGAGGTACAAAATCATAAGATTCGCTCGGATGACCGATCTGAATAGTCTCAGACAGCAACTAGCAGACCTATGAGAGTACATGTGCATGAGCGTATCGGCTTACAATTTTTTAAAAGCACCGATCACAAAGGCCCCTCCCCAACTGTTTTAAAACAACTCGAGAAGTAGAGTACTCGCTTCAGAACAAAATCTAAGAAATTTTAAAGAAAAACAACTTGATGGCAATATTTCCGCTCCGACAGAAATAGATAGAGATCTGTTCATGATCGCAATAAAAATGGAGCCTCTACCACAACAGTTCAAGTTGCCTGATCTGGACAGGTACAAGGGTGATTCCGACTCATCAAACTATCTTCAACATGTGGTGGTCGTCACTAGCCTCTATGGTTATAGCGATGCCATCCAATGCAAATTGTTCGCCACAATGCTTTAAAGCCCCACCCAAAAATGGTTCCCAAAACTGCCTGTAAATTCAATTGCAACTTTCCATGAATTAGTAAAATCCTTCCTCGGGCATTTCCAAAGTAATTATATGATACAAAAGAACACCTCGCATCTCATGAACATCAGGCAAAAGTCAGACGAGCCTCTTAATAAGCATGCTGATCGCTTTCAATGATTAAGTGATTCAAATAAAAAATGTTAATGAGAAAATCTTCATTGCTACCTTCTGTAGTGGCATCCGATTCTTGGCAACTTCAATGTCGAACTAGCTAAAAGAATGCTTGATACTTATTTCGAGCTTCTGGATAGAGCCTCAAAATTCATACAAGGTAAGGAGTCAAACAGAACTAAACAAGAAATGTACGAGTCCCAAAAGGAAAACAATTCAAGAGCTTTCTAATCCTCCTCTTCTAAGAAACTGAAAATTGTGGAAAGATTAAATTATCCCAATAGAAGACCTTTGAAGAACCGAATAGTCTATCCGAACAATAATGTTGCTGATTGACTTTCGAGGACAAAAGTCCTATTGGATTCATATTTTACACCTCTTAACACTTTGAGGAGGGAAATATTATATTAGGTACATCATCTCGGAATCCTTGATCCTCTTCTGCCAATGATAGCATGGCCCAATCAGATGGATAAATCAAAGTATTGCGCATTCTATGGCCAACACGGTCATCACACAGAGGCATGTAATCATTTAAAAATTGGAATAGAAAGAGCAATCCAGGAAGACCACTTGCAGTAACAGTTCATTTGCCGAACTACTACAAAATTTCAAAGAAATGCTGGCCAATTAGGTGCAACCTCGACAATATCCTCTTTGCTAGCCGAATCGAAATAATCAGAACAAAAATAATGATCAAGCTCAAGAGCAACATATTCGTGTGGCTGGAATAATAAACACTATAGCTAGAGGACCAATAACAGGGAATTCCAGCAATGCGAGGTATGTGCTTGTAGGAGAGGATCGGGAAAAGAAGCTAAAACCTTTCATGAGCTTCGGGTACACCTCAGATAACCTTATTCCCAACCACATGCCCTACAACGATCCTGTTGTAATTCATGTACAAGTGGCTGGTTATGAAATGCATTGTGTTTGTCGATACTGGAAGTTCGACGGACATTATTTTTCGAGATGCTTGGGAGAAAATGCACATGGACCTATCTTTGATTAAGCCTTTTAAGACTCCTCTGGTGGGCTTTACTAGAGACTCAATCAAGCTAGAAGGACAAATTATGCTACCACTGACTCTCTTGAAACTCTCTCAAAGTACAGAGTTGAGATGACTAATTTCGTTATCCTGAAAAGTGACAGTTCCTTTAATATGATCCTAGGTTGACCCATGCAATATACGTACAGGATCCTACCCTCTGTTTTCCACATTTGAATTAAATTTATGTTGAGGGATGGGTCAGAAGGCACAGTGATTGGGAACCAGCAAAAGGCTCAAGCATACTATATGATGTCCCAGCCATCTCAATCACAAACTATGTCTGTTGCAGATAAAGCTTTTCTCCAAATGTTCAATACTCCACCCATCTTGGGGTATGCCAAAATAATCACTGTCCAACCCGAGGATAAAAGAAGAAAATACAAGCCATTCAATAAGTGCACAAGAGATACCAGAATTGCCCAAACCAAAAGGAAAAGGCAAAGCTAAAGTGGAGCAAGAGGATGAGGTTCCATTGAAGAAATACCCTTGGACCCGAGTTTTCCAGACAAAAAGATAAAAATCAGTGCTATTCTTCCAACAGGGTTTCAAGGTCCTCCTCTTCAGACTTCTCAATGAATACAGTGACATATTTTCCTGGACAATGAAAGGCATGTCTTGTATTCCCTGAGAAATCATTGATCATAAGCATGGAGCCGATCCAGCACAAAAGCCAGTCAAATAGAAGAAGCGCATGTTTGGTCCGAAACGAAGCTTGGTTATTGAAGTTGAGGATAAACTTCATACTACAAAAATTATTAGAGAAGTATTATATCCGACTTGGCTTTGTAATCCCATCCTTGTAACTATACAAGATTCTTCATGACACATATGCCAAGATTTCACCGATCTTAATAAAGTCTGTCTAAAGGACAGTTACTCTTTGTCTCGAATTGATATAGTAGTTGATTCCTTTGTAAGCTTTTATATTTTACACTTTTTAGATGCATTCAAGGGATATCATCAGATATTCATAGCAAAGAAAGATGAGAAGCAAACTTTCTTCATCACAGATCGAGGCACAAACTGTTATGTTACGATGCCTTTCGGACTTCAACTTAATGCAAGAGCCACGTGTCAGAGACTCGTCAATAAAGTGTTTAAATTGCAAATAAGTCAAAACATGAAGGTCTATATAGATGATATGGTGGTAAAAAGAAAAATCTTTGAAGAGACGCTGGAAGATCTAAAAGAAACCTTCAAAACATTAAGGTCAATTCAGATGAGACTGAATCCCAAAAATGTACATTTTGGATCCCCTCAGGAAAGTTTTAGGATTCATAGTCTCTCATCGGGAAATTGTGGCCAACCCAGAAGGTTAAAGCTATAATTCACATCAAAACTCCCACCTCGGTCAAAGAAGTTCAGAGGCTGATCGGAAGAATTACAGTTTTGAATCGATTCTTATCAAAATCAGCCAAAAGAGGGTTATCATTTTATCAACTTATAAAAAAGCCAAAGAATTTCCAGTGGATAGAAGAAGCTCAAAAAGCCTTTAAAGAGTTTAAAGAATATTTGAACAACCTTCCAAAACTAGTGTCTCCAACAAAAAGGAGAACCTTTGTATATAAATGTATACTTCAATTGCAGATTCGGTGATCAATTCGGTTGTTATAAAAGAGGACGATCATAGCAACCAATGCCCAATATATTTCATAAGTAAGGTGATTCAAGGGTCGGAAAATAATTACTCTCTTATAGAAAAAGCTGCCACTCCTTAGTGATATCAGCTTAAAAGTTAAGACCATATTTTCACAGACATAAAATAATTGTCTTAACAAACTTTCCTTTGAAAAATATATCAAGTAAACCTGACGCCTCGGGAAGAATACTAAAATGGACTGTTGAGCTGTTTAAGTTTGATATTGAGTTCAAGTCTCGAACAACCATTAAAGCACAAGTTCTGGCAAATGTCATAGCCGAAAGCTGTGGACCCAAAAAGATAGAATTAATCATGTCAATGGACCAATCCAAGGAGCACCAATCAAGAGAAGACCTTATATGGGAACTTCAAGTTGATGGGGTTTTGTGTGAATTTGGAGCCGGGGGTAGGTATTATAATCAAGTCTCCAGAAAGAGACATTATCTCACTAATGCACTAAGGTTCGAGTTTTCAGCAACAAACAACAAAGCTGAGTATGAGGCTTCATATGTGGGATGAAATTGGCCCATAAAATAGGAGTTTGGAATATAAAGATAAATAGTAATTAACAGTTAGTTGTTAATCAAAGTTTGGAAAATTATGAAGCCCGAGGGGTGATTTTAAAGAAATATTTGACTCAAGTGAAAACTTGGTCAGAATTCAAAAAAGGCAAACCTTCTCAAAGTCCCACAAGCTAAAAATGCGCATGTGTACACACTGTAAAGCTAGTCTCGGCAATATAATCACACCTGATAAAGGAAATATTAGTATAAGTACAAGATTCGAGGTCCATCCATCCTGTAAAAAAAATCATGGATATTCACACAAACCTTGGTTGGATTGAACCAATAATACATTACCTGAATAGTAATGAACTTCCTGAAGACTTGGCCAAAACCAGAAAGCTTAAATATAGAGCCAAAAAGTACACGTTGATTTATGGAGTAGCTCTTTAGAAAAAAAGGCTTACTTGTGCATGCCATTGAGGTGCCTTAGTCCCACCTAGGCTAATTATGTGCTAAAGGAAGTCCAAGAAAGTATATGTGGAAGCCATATAGGGCCGAGGAACTTAACTCGTAAGGTATTTCTTGTAGGGTATTATTGGCCCAATTTACATTCAGATGCAGATGACTTACGTTGAAGGTGCCACCAATGCCAAATTCATGCACCTATCCCCCATAAACCAAGCTCGGATATGGTCCCGATTAGATTCCATGACCATTCGCCCAATGGGGAATAGACCTCTTGCGACTATTACCGAAAGGGGTAGGTAAATTGAATTTTTGGTAGTAGCAATTGATTATTTCACCAAATGGATCGAAACTAAATCTATAGCCTCCATCTTTGGAAGATCGATAGAAAAGTTCTTTTGGAAAAACTTTGTTTATCGATTTAAAATTCTTTCTATTCTAATTTTTGATAATAGGAAGCAGTTTGAGGGAGAACCTTTCAATGAGTTTCTGTTCTAATCTCGGAATAAAACAATATTTCACCTCGGTGGCACATTCTCAAGTAAATGGGCAAACAGAAGTTTATAACTGAACCCTTCTTATGGGACTCAAGACTCGACTGGGGCAAGCTAAAGATGCATGGGTTGATGAACTGCCTAGTGTCCCATGTGCATATAGAACCACTCCACGAATAGCTAATGGACATACACCTTTTATCTTAGTCTATGGTTTCAAAACTGTTACTCCTGCTGAAACTAGGTTACCATCATCTCTAGTAGAATTATGCAACTTGGAGTAGAATGAAGATGCTCTGAGAAATAATTTGGATCTGTTGGAAGAAATGAGGTTGGATGCATTCATTCGGAGGGCTAAATACGAACAAGTCATGGTTCAACATTATAACTCCAAAGTTAAACATAGATACTTACTGCCTAGAGATTTGGTGCTTCGGAGAAAAGAGGCAAGCCTAGTCGAGGGAACAAAAAAATTGGAACCAAATTGGGAAGGCCCTTATCATTCCTGTGATAGAGGCTCATAGATCAGGCTATTATAAGCTCATAGATATGAAATGAGATCTAGTTTCCAGAATATGGAATATTGTAAATTTGAAGAAATATTATCAAGGGATGTGATGGACTTCCTTTCTTTTGAAAGCAAACACTTCTTGAGAAAGTGTATTGAATAGTGTTAGAGGGCAGAGATCTAGTAGTCTCTCCTAAAAAACATAAGCCGTTTCAACCCACCAATGTGCTGAAGAGGTTTAGATTAGGCTCAAAATGAAAAGAAAAAAAGTAAAAAAGCACAAGTGTTAAGAGGGCTGAGAGTGGTCCCTCCTCAAAAACATAAGTCACTCTGACCTGCTGATATGCTAAAGAAGCTCAGATCAGCTCAAAATGAAAAGAAAAAAAAGTAAAAAATGCAGGAGTGCTATGAGAGCTGAGAGTGGTCCCTCCTAAAAAACATAAGCTTCTCCGACTCGCCAATATGCTAAAGAGGTTTGGATCAGGCTCAAAATGAAAGAAAAAAAGTAAAAATCTGTGTACTAGTGTTAGGAGGGCGGAGACCTAGTTATCCCCCCTAAAAAACACAAGCCGTTCTGACCAGTCGATGTACTAAAGAGGTTTGGATTAGGCTCAAAATGAAAAGAAAAAAAAGAAGTAAAAAAGCATGAGTATTAGGATGGCTGAGACCTAGTTGTCCCTCCTCAAAAAGTATTAGCCGCTCCGACCCACTAATGTGCTGAAAAGGTTCAGATCAGGCTTAAGATGAAAAGATAAAAGCAAAATGAATGAGTGATAGGAGGGCTTGAGACCTAGTAGTCCCCCTCAAAAAGCATAAGTTGCTTCAATTCACATATAAAGTACAGATCGAGATCAGAAGACAAAGTGAAGAAGAAAAATGAAGTGTTTTCCACTTTGATTGAGAAAACGTATAAGTTCAGGCGTGTTTTGACTGTGGGAACACATGATTAAGAGTTGTTAACTTGAAGTTCACCTAAGTGGTATGAATAGTTGAGTCGTAGTTACACGAATTTTAGTATGGACCATTAAGTAGTTTGGTACTTCGTGTGTGTTTGACACTTTTGGGGCTCAGGAAGCAATGCAATTAAAAAGAAGAAGAGGAAAAGACATTGAAGTGCAAATTTTTAAATATTATTACAGAAGCCCTATCTATTACAATCACTGAACATCTATTACATTGGAGGGCTTGGCAGAGGAAGTGGAAGCAAGATTGGTTGGCTCAGATACAGGATCATGATGAGCAGGCTCAGGTTCAACATTATCCGAGCTCGCAACTTCAGGAGTCCCAGGGATCGGTACTTCAGCCTTGAACTTTACTTCCAAATTTTTGACCACTTCGTCATAAACTGAGGTGTCATATGGAAGATCCTTATACAGATCAGGGTTCTTCACCAAGTGGTCACATGCCATAGTGAACCCCATGATGAAGACCTTCTAGGTAAACTCCTTAAGCATTGCATCGGCCTCTTCCGACATGACTGATAAGCTCATAAATATAGTATATTTTATGTGTCGTTTACATCCATTTTAATGTAATTTGGAGAAAGAATTGAGTAACTATGAAATAAAATAGTTTATTTTGAGTTTTTTAGAGTTTAAGTAAAGAATTAGTTAAAATGGATCACAATATAGGAGGAAAACATTCACTGGCTGGTGCAAATCGGTTATAGTTTCGAAGATCAAGCATAACTCTCTTGCTCGAGATCTGATTGCTATGATTTTGGATGATTTGGAAAGCTAAGGAAGAGTTGTACAACTTTAATTTTTTTAAATTTCCTGGATTCTATAGGTATCTCATTCAAAATTGCAAATTTGAAAAATAATGCACCGGCGAGGAACGATTCAGACAAAGTTTGATAGATTGAGCACTTTCATGTCCGAGTTCCAATGAAGATTCTTCAAGATGTTTTGGAAATATAAGACCTAGAGCTAAAACTTTCATGTTTTGAGTTTTTTCAAATTCTACCTGCATCATGGAGAAAAATGAAGATGAAGTGAAGCCACTTTATTAGACCCAGTGCCCAGGCGATGCAAAATTGCAACCCCAGGCCAGGCCTGGGCACCAAGTCTAGAAAGGCCACTTTACCTCACAGGAAGCAGCGCCCAGGAGCTGGAAAAAGTGCCGAGGCGCCGGTTGTCGGATAGGTTGCATGGGCTTGCTTGTTTTGCAAAAAAGTCTTCTTGTGGGCCTGTTTGCATGAAAAATCGTGTACATACCGGAGCCCCAAAACCCGAAAAACACCTATAAATACCCCATTATGAGGGGAGTTGAAGGAGTGATATTAGCCACTAGTTAAATTAGACATTAGAATAGAAATTCATTAGATTTAGACTAGGGTTTTCTTTGTTTATAGGAAGGATTGAGGAGGAGGTTCAAGATTGACAACTTTGGACCAAGAACTTGTGATTCTTCATTAGAGAAGCATTCTCAAACCTTTTCTTATGTTATTTAGTTCTTGTTTATGGTTCTTTCATCATTTAATGCTTTCTAGGGTTACATATTTTTGCTTTCTTTCAAATTTAATGCTTTCTTTACTTGCTTTCATAGATTAATGGTTAGACTAGCAATTTATTTTCTTTCGTAGATTAATTATAATTTTAGTTCTTAGATTAATTTATTCAAATCTCTACCATAATGATTTCTTCAAATAGCATTTGAGTCAAATAACCGGTAATTGCTACACCAATCCTTGTGGATTCGACCCCTACTTCCGCTATATACTATTAATGCCGTACACTTGCAGTACGTTATCTAGTTAATATTTGGATTAGAATCTTATAAATTTTATAACTAGATATTTCACGTATTGGCGCCGTTGCCGGGAATTGGGTTTTTGCCAATATCCGTATAATTTGACAAGAATACTTCTTTGAAGTGTAAATTAGATTTATTTGTTTTAGTTTCATTATGTGTTTTCAATATTTTGGGAAAAAAAAAACCAAAAAGATTCCCTTCTTGTATTTTGTGCCACTTTTATTAAAAAAATGCAAAAAGATTTTCTCTTTTAGTGGATAGTTTTGGCTAGCTACTAGTTTAAATTCTCCCATTTTTCTTGTTTGTGTGCTTTTGTGTTAGTCCTACTTATTTTTGTATTTTTTTTTTGTGTCGGCCTTATAAGAACATGGAAGGAATGAATTGGAATAACTCATGCCAAGGATATTATCATCCTTATGACTATGGAGGCATGAGCAATGAGCATATTTCTTATGATTATCCTCCCTACTCTTATGACTATGAGATGGGATGGTCAAACTATCCAAATTCTTTCTTAAGTTATCAAGATTATCCCTATTCTTTCCCTACACCAATAAAGCCTTTATATGAATAAATAGAGCCCCAATTCTTTCACCCATTAATCCATGAGTATGATGAGACAGGATCAATGGACTTATGGATTGGAATTCAAGAACTTTGAGAAGAGTATGCTAAACTTTGAGAAGAACAAGCTCAACTTCAAGAAAAGATATCTAGATTTCGTGAAAAGCAAGCTGCATCCAATAATCAGTTACAAGACCAACTTTTTAAGATTCCAAGAGTGGTAAATAGTGAAGAACATTGGACTCCAACCTCCCTGCCAATGCTATGTGTTCAAGGAGAGATTTTGGATGGTGAAGAACCGGTTCAAGAAGAACAAATTGAAAATGTCTTGCAAGAAACCAGTTCCCAAGAGCCTCATAAAGTCGAAGTTACAACAATCGAGACACTCAATGTTTATGTCGAGGAATCACTAACTTTTCTGGCACATGAGTGTGAGTTTGTCCCGAGTACACCAAAGGAGGTTCCATTTGGGGTGTTCATGGTAAAAGGGCCAATTTTAAAGGGAGTGGAAAAAAAAGGATACATTCTAAATGAGGTCGGGGAGATACAATCTGCTTATGCCGAAGTTCAGTTCCTTGGGGATTTCAGATGTGCTAAGTAGTGGCGCACATTTACTAACGATTAAAACATACTCGGCAAGCCTTCTTGGCTTTACTAGGGGAGTATTTCTTTTAATTTTTTTTTGTTTATTTACGCTTTAATTTATTATGTGCTTTAACTTAAGAACCCAGTCGCTAATAAAGGTTTTAAGTCTCATAATTAGTTATGTGTATATAGATTGTGAATTGCTTTTAGTTATAATCTTGTGTAGCTGATAATATTAATGATCCATTAATCAAATATAGTTATAAGCAGTTTACAAGTTTCAACTCACCTTGTAGGTATTTATGTCAGGATATACTGCGTCACCTGTTCTTCATTGCCAGAGAAGCTTTCCCTTTTTCCCTATATACTTTTATTTTCTATAACATTGGAAGCAATGTTTATTTCTAAGTGTGAGGTAGTGGGGAGTTATCTAGAATTATATTTATTTGGTGTAGTTGCTCAATTTTTCCTTCAATATTTTAATTTCTTTTGATCTAAGAGTTTTTTAAAATTCTTGATGTTTTTTTTTTTTTTGTGCTAATTAGTGGAAATCTTTGAAAATTTTGAAAATTTTTCAATCACTTAGCATGTCTCTTTGATTGTCTGCATGATAATTTTTTAGCTAAATTGTCATTAGTGGATAGTCAATGTTAATAATTTCCTTGCGTGGACTCTAAGAATTCTTGAGCACATAGCCGTAAATTATTTTATTTTTGATACTTAGAAATTGATAATTATGCAAACTCATTTATATTGCATTCCAGACCTTGCTTTATTACATTTTTGAGGTAAAATTTTAGATAATTTGATTTGATTTAAAGATGAGGGTAGGCATTTCTTTGCAAGTTTGAGCAATTCAAGCCAACTGTTACTGTAAAATTTATCCCTATAACCCTATTTGAGCCTTAATTTGTTTTGAATGGACAGAAGTACCATTTATTTTTTTTCTAACTCATTTTTTATCTACTTTTGTGAGCTATTATAAAATGTCCCTGAAGAACTTTAATGCCATAATAATTGTTTAGGGGATACAAGGAAGGAAGGTAGTTGTATGAGAATGTTTGAATGAATGGTGTGCAATTAATGTGTAAGGGTGTTAGAAAAAATTTTTGTTGACTATAGCAGGTAGTGCCCATCACTAGCACCGGCATTGGAGTGTTAGTAGGTAGTGCCTAACACTAGTACCGGCGTAGATTTTTTTTTTTTTTTGTGGGTAGTGCCTATCACTGGTACTACCGGCCATTGAAAAAGAAGAAAAAAATGGTGATATTTTTACATGGTGTTGGTGAGTAAGGTTGAAATTGAAAAATTGTAATTTTATTCTACTTGCTGCACAAAATTTTTATGAGTGTTTGGAGAATTAAGTGTGGAGTTATTTCTTTGAAAGATGAGTGTTTTAATATTCGAAAAGAAGTTTTATGTTGATGTGTGGCCAGCATTAATTTAAAGCTCTTTTCTTATTTGTTTATCCTTTTCCCCTTCTTCGTTATCCAAGATCCTAACCTTACGCTACAAGGTAAAAGTCCTACCTAATTTAAATCAAGTCAATTGTCTACATTATGGAGAAATGTAAGAAGAGTAAGATTGGAGTGTTTAGAAAAATTTCAAGGGTTTGCATTATTTGATCTAAGTGTCTTAAAAGTTATTTTTGTATGGCTATGCACACACCTTCAATGGAATTCATGTATAGGGGTTTATAATCACTTGATTATTTTCCTTGTGATGGTTTGGTTCATGGTTATGTTCATCCCTCACGTGGAAGATTGATAAGATGTGTTGAGTATGTTTGTGATTTTATTTCTCTATTTTGCTCGAGGACAATCAAAAAGTAAGTGTGGGGTATTTTTTCAAAAACTTGATACGTGAAATATCCAGTTATAAAATTTATAAAATCCTAATCCAACTATTAACTAGAAACGCACCACAAGTGTATGGCATCAATAGTATATAGAGGAAGTAGGTGTCGAACCCATACGGATTGGTTTAGCAATTACCGGTTATTTGAGTCAAACGCTATTTGAAGAAATCATTATGGAAGATATTTGAATAAATTAATCTAAGAACTAAAATTATAATTAATCTACGAAAGAAAATAAACTAGTCTAACCATAATCTACGAAATCAAGTAAAGAAAGCATTAAATTAGAAAGAAAGCAAAAATATGTAACCCTAGAAAGCATTAAATGATAAAAGAACCATAAAACGAGAATAAATAACATAAGAAATGGTTTAAGAATGCTTCTCTAATGAAGCAATCACAAGTTCTTGGTCCAAGGTTGTCAATCTTGAACCTCCTCTTCAATTCTTCCTAAAAACAAAGAAAACCGTAGTTTAAATCTAATAAATTTCTATTCTAATGTCTAATTTAACTAGTGGCTAATATCTCTCCTTCAACTCCCCTCATAATGGGATATTTATAGGTGTTTTTAGGGTTTTAGGGATCCAAAATGATAAGTACATGATTTCCCATGCAATCCCATGCAAACGGGTGCACGGGAGGATTTTTTTTGCAAAATAAGCAAGCCCACGCAACCTATCTGATGATCGGCACCTAGGTGCTGGGTCCAATAAAGTGGCTTCACTTCATCTTCATTTTCTCCATGATGCAGATATAATTTGAAAAAACTCAAAACATGAAAGTTTTAGCTCTAGGTCTTACCTTTCCAAAACATCTTGAAGGATCTTCATTGGAGCTCGGACACGAAAGTGCTCAATCTACCAAACTGTGTCAAAATCGCTCCTCGCCCATGCATTATTTGTGTCTAGATCCAATTTTGCAATTTTGAACGAGATGCCTATAGAATCCTGGAAATTTCAAAAAAAAAGAAAGTTGTACAAATCTTCC
The DNA here is from genome assembly GCA_025175665.1 of Cinchona pubescens. Lineage (NCBI taxonomy): Eukaryota > Viridiplantae > Streptophyta > Magnoliopsida > Gentianales > Rubiaceae > Cinchona > Cinchona pubescens. The sequence continues at coordinate 5,571,196 of JANKKI010000123.1, read as the reverse complement.
TTAGCTTTCCAAATCATCCAAAATCACAGCAATTAGAGCTCGAACAAGAGAGTTATGCTTGATCTTCCAAACTATATCCGATTTGCACTACGCCAGTGAGTGTTTTCCTCCAATTATTTGATCCATTTTAATTCGTTCTTTACTCAAACCCTAAAAAGCTCAAAATAAACTATTTTATCTCATAGTTACTCAATTCTTCCCGAAATTACAATAAAATGGAGGTAAATGACACATAAAATATACTATATGTATGAGTTTATCATCAACGAATGCGTTTCTGCCTCGAATCAGTAGCTCTTTCTCCCGAGAATTAAACTTTGATTCATTGGCCTGAGCCTCTTCCTGGAGTTGAAGGATCTTCTTGTCTTGGTCGGCAATCTTTTTATCTCAATCAGCAACATAAACGTGGAATGTTTTCTTCTCCATCGTCGGATTGGCGAAGCCTCTATCTCAGCTCATCCATCTGAGCCTTCCATTCATCGTACTTCTTCCTTGTGTCAATGTTGCACTTCAGCTCGTTGGCTTGAACAACCTCTTTTATTTTTTGGCTGGTCTCGGCCTTGGCATGGGCCACCTCCTGCTTCATAGAGTTTACTGTTGAATTGAAGGTGAACTCCTTCTTCGCAATATCAGGAAAAATTGTGATTGCTTGCAAGATAATAACCACCAAGTTTAAGATCTTAAAACGAAGCAAAGGATAAAATGTTTGGAAAATAAGAAAGAAGAAGGAAGAGGTTACTTACATTCAACAAGTAGATGTGCAGCTCGTTGAGCCTCTGCTGGGGGGTAAGCTTCTTTACACAGGCTACATCCCGTGGCAGGGCAATGAACTTAGGTTGTTCTAGAGACACCCTAACAAAATGAGATGGGTCATTAATATCAATTGGAAGGGTGGGTCGAAATTGGGTAATGCCCGAGGTAGAAGCACTCAGGAGTCTGGGTCAATAACATTTCAGACTCTTGTCCTAGCCAACCTCCTTTCATCCTTGGGAATGTACTTTTTGCCTCCTAAAATGAATAAAAGTAATAGAATTAGTGGAAGCTTTACTCAAATAATGTAATAAAGAGTAGGTGTGGGATGAACAAAAAAAATTGAAAAAAAAAAGAAAAAACTTACTATAGGCAGCGAGGAACTGCTTGGATAGAGGCAAAATCTTGGTAGCCTGCTAAGAGCCCTTACGACCAAGCCCATGCCAGAGGGTCTTGGAAGTGAAGGAATGGACAAAGGAGTGCCTGAGGGGGAGGGTATGGCCTCAATCCTTGAGGTGCTGGCCTTCTTACTTCTTTTTCTAGTCACCCAAACCAGTTCAGGCTCAGTTCAAGAAATAGGGAGAATGGCCACAATTACCATTTCACTATAACTAGGACCTCCCAAGGTGGCATTTATGGGGCCCTCGGCTGTAATACAGGCAGTAGTAGCCGATGTGTTGACAATAGGCTCAGAAGCGACATATGCAGTTGCTGATGAAGAAGCACTGGTGGAAGAGATGACGGGTTTGCTTGATGAGCTGGCCCCAGTTGTTGCAGTTGTAGGGACCAAACCCCTTAGGAAAGCGCTCAGATCTACACGACAAGAATAAATTAATTCAGGTTCGTTCATCTTGGGAAAGATTGAAAAAAGTTATAAGGAAGTCTTAATAACCTTGGTGATGATCATAGTTCTTGGGGTAATGTGTCCACGAAATAAGCCAGCCCAGGCCAAGAGAATATTGGGAAGATTGGCTGGCTTGTTATGGAAGTTTATTCTAAGGTTAGACTCAATGAGCCACTTAGTCTCATCAGAGTCTTGAGGAAAAGCATTTTTTGTCTTTAATTTTTTTATGAGGTTCCAGGGACCTCGGGGAATTGGAGGATCTTGGTATCGAACAAAGAAAAAGGATTTCTTCCAGTCGTGAATAGAAGAGGGATTGCCCAAGATGAGTTGTTTGCCCAAACCCTGAGGAGAAACATAAAAAAACCCCTTTGAGGGGATTAAAGTTTTAATATCATTCTAAAAGTGATGCCTCTTTTAACACCCTAGTTTTAAATCAATAAAAACACCTAAATCCTATCTCTAACTAGGTGGCATCCCGCAAGTATACGGTTGTCAACTAGTAGCAAGGGAAGTAGGGATCGTTCCCACGAGGATTGTCGATTGCAATTACCAAGGTTTTTAAAGGTAAATGTGTAGTTAAGCTAAATCAATTAGTGGATGGAAGAACTATTCTAATGGAAGCTATAACTTCAATTCTAACTTAATTTAATCTAACTAAGTCTAAGATTTAGAACAAGTGCATAAATCAACTAAAAAGACCATAAAGCAATAAAAATTAATCACTAAAGCATTCATTTCTAAAGTAGAAATTAGGAAAAGATCAACTAGGAAATTAAATATTTTTGGATTTTTCAATTGAAATTAAGGAGACCCACTAAGAATTAACTAGAAACTAAAGCTAGAAATTGAAAATTCTTACAATAGAAAGCAAGAAATTGATTATATAAGAACACCAATTTTACTAAAAACCCTAAATTAAAAGCAAAGAAATTTTTACTAAAGTAGATGAGAAGCAATTAAAAATTATATCTACTTGAAGCTTATGAAAAACCCATTACGATGATCTAATAAAGATGTAAACTTGACGAGAAATTGAAAAAAGATCTAAGATGAAGATTAAGAGATAATTGTATTAGAAAAAGTAACTTGTAGTCTAAGCTATCCTAATCTATCTAAAATTATCTAAAACTCTCTATTCTAAACTAACTCTCCCTTTTCTTTCTCTACTACTTAGCTTAAATAGTGCAGCATTATACAAGGCAAAAATTGACAGATTAGAGACAAGTTAGGATAGCTAGTACTGTTTCATTTTACACAAAAATACGAATTACAAAATTCCTTCTTAGTACAAAAGATGCTACAACAAAAACAAAGTTCATAAATACAAAACCTATCTAATACACTACCCCTCTCCAAACAAAAGAGAAGCTTGGAAGATTATCCGCAGAGTTCTACCAGTAATGTGGAATCTGGAGAAAATCTAAAGCTACTAACGCGGTGGAGAGTCCAAAAACGAGCACCTAATCTGAAAAATTGTAATCACGTGGGGTGAGCATAACTAGCTCAGTGGATATCATAAAAGCTCTTCAAATGGGGCCAAGTGTTTCGATACAAAGAAAACATAAAGATAATAACATTTGCGAAAACCATAGTCATAAAACAGTTTCTAAAATGTCTCATGCCATTTAAACGTCAATAAACCATAATCATAAGTAGTTTCTAAAATGTATCATGCCAATAAATCTCCTTTGCGTTTAACTAGCTTAAAATTTTCTCCAGATTACAAATTACTGGTAAAGTCTTCAACTTGAAAAAAAAAATCAAACATTTCCAAATACATCCAAAATTATATACCTCGGTCACCTATGAGCCAAAACAGTCATAAAATGCTTTCATATCAAAAGAGTTTGCAAATATATCAATTGATTAACATAAAATAGCTTGGTCCCGATTTCATATATAATAATTCCAAAACTTGGTCACTCAGGAATATCTGCTTATCATCGTTAAACAAAATACAAGTGGAAGAGGGTCTATGTTACCCACAAATCCATCCAAACATATTTCGAAAGTTGTTAAACAAAGTGCAAGTGGAAGAGAATCTGCTGTTACCCACCTATTAAAGCAAAAACTGCACAAAGATCACAGAACGCGAGTCGCGCGGTAGGTGGAGTGGTACCTAAAACAGATAAAGAGGACTCTTAGAAGAGATGTAGAAGGCTGTCTCTTATACACATAGGGATGTGAAAACGACGCGAAACGATAGAAAACGACACCAACAACTCTTTGGTCAAAAATGACCTTTTCACAAATTCTGACCAACTTCGACAAGCTAAAACCCCAGTCAAAACACTTAGTTAATCCCTCAAATTCGTATTACAGCTAGATTAGGAGATAATAAGCTCAATTTTCCAGAAAAACTGAAAAACTTCGCCTCTCCCTAGGCTATAAGTAGGTTATCCTCCCTGCCAACAAAATCCAATTCCAGCTTAAGGTATTCAAGGGACCTTGGTTACAACCCAACTCAAAACAACATATTCAACCAACAAAAATCCAATTCCAAGGTATTCAAGGGACCTTGGTTACAACCCAACTCAAAACAACATATTCAACCAACAAAATCCATAAACGGAAAGATTCATAAGAGACAGTCTCTCGGACTATATCAATAGCATGTCACAACAATGGAAAACACCTAAAACCATCAAAAGATCATTAAAGACCCTTTAAACATAACCAATTATCCAAATTATCCTAGTTGCGCCAAACTTCCGCTTACTTACAAAATGAAGGGAAATCAATTCCACTTGGTTTCAAGTCTCAATTCCTATCCAAACTAACCTTAAAACACTCTTAAATCATCATTACAAGCATAGACATAAGCATTCATAGCATAACATTCTAGGCTCATATGGAAGACAAAACCCTAACTCATAATCTTAAAATTTGTAATCTAACCATGGAAAGTTGTTAAAAATCAACCCCAATCACTTCATACCAACCTCCAAAACACTAAAAACAACCCATAACATACATAAATCACAACTTATAAGGCTGCAAAGAGGGTTTTCTCAGCCATAAATAATCCTACAAAACTTGAAATTAAAGCTTAAATCATAAAGCCCATAAGCCATAAATTCTAAAATACATAAAATCTTACCTTCCAAGTGATTCCTACTTGAAAACCAAGAAAATTTTTTGGGGAAAAATGAAGGAGAAGAGTCGGCCAGCAGCAAGGAAGAAATGAGGAAAAATAAAGCAAGAAGAAGGCTTAAAAAGAAATTCCAAAGTTGACCCAAATAGTGCCAAATTGACCAAATAGTCTCCAAGTTGACTATTTGACCCAAAAACTACTTTTTTGCTACTAATACACATTTTTTTCTGAATAATCAGCCATCATACAACACTTATACACCACAATGCACTAATTATACTTAGTCCAATATTTGACCCGTTAACAGTTTATTGAAAAACGAATAAGTTGAAGTACTTTATGACTATTTATAATATGAAAAACATTTTAAACCAATTAAAATCAAAGAACAAGACTATTAAAATACTGGGTTTCACACTTACAACTTAAAATTTAGCGAGTTTGAGACTGCGATCTCGACTCTAAAATTTTGGCACTAATTCCCGAGTCGAGATCGCGGTCTGGAATAGTCAAGACCGCGATCTCGACTCTCCTTCCAGCAATCCTCAATTCTTCCATTTTGTAATTTAGTCCCTTGAGCTTTGTTCCTTCCAGCTTCTAACCTTTAATTTTTAACCTGCATAATATTAACACCATTAAGCACTTAATTAAACTAAGAATTTAACAAAAATTATCACCATTAATTCAAAAACGAAAATATAAATACATATGAAAGAAATTAACTAAAATCTTCAACTACTTACCTAATTTCGGAATTTAAACTATCAAAATGCTATAATTTAGAGGAAAATAACTATAGTTTACTAGAGTTATCAAAAAAAGTGTCTAAAGAAAATGGAATATCATATAATTTACAAAGAAGGCAAAACCCAGAAATTAGTTTAAAAGTGTTAGGGGTCAGTTGAGATACACTGATGTCCCAACGATCAGAAAGCTGGTTTAGGAGTGGAGCTATGAGGAGCCTCAGGCCTGCCTTGAGTTGCTCCTGGTAAATAATTAAGTAACTAGGAGGGGCAAATGGTCTCGGTCCTCTGATGTGGGGTATTTAATATGTATGTTCTTGGGGATTCGATACCTATTCCTAAGGGTTTTGATGTCTGCGGACTCAAGGGTGTTTAGGGTTTGGAGATCAGGATAGTCATTATAAAGAGGTTCGGTTGGAAAATTGAAAGGGATTGCTGCAAGGAGGGTTCATCAAAAGGCTTTAGCAGTTTGTCAATTTCATTCATTGGGGAAAGGGGTCAAGGAGTGCTTATGAATGAGGAAGGAGTGAACGTACCGACAATAACTCCTTAACAAGTGCAAAGAAAGGGAGAAGCTTGGAGATTACACTATTTATTTCTCGAGCTTGAAAAGTAGCCAGAAAATGAACGACGGGCAACATTTGGACTGGTGGCGAACGGTGGTGGCTGGCCAAGAAACTTGTGGAAAGGGGGATTTGTGCGAGAAAGTGGTGGAAGGATCTAGGTTGCAAGGAAAAGTGTTTTCCCAGAGAGAGTGAAAGAAGAAGAAGATGAAGAAGAAGAAATCTGCTGAGGAAAAAGCGAAGGTGAAAAATAAAAGGAAGAAGTGAAACTGCAAGGCAAGGGGATATATATAGTGCAAGGCCTGTGTTTGGGGAAAAATGAATTGACGGTGCTTTAATTGGGGAAAATGAAAAGTTTTTACCCTAATTGGGGGGGAGGGGGTGAAATAAAAATTTTCGTCTCAATTGGGGGAAAAACGACAAGTTAAAAGTCATCCCCAAATTTAAAGAAGAATTATCTTTTGAAAGAAGCATTGATGGAAGGGTAAAGAAAATGATGTGTTGCACAGTATATACATTAATAGCACATAGGGACTCAGTGAGCTACAGGCTTTAATGGAAGAGTCATCATTACAAAATAGCAAGCTTTATGGGATAATTTGCCATTATAGAAGAAAGAGAAAGAGCGTTGTATCTCACGTTGAAGGACTTGAAGAGGTTCGGGTATGTACAAGCATGAGCCGAGGTGCCAGAAAGTGGTTATGACAAATTGAGATTCGTATTTGCCTCGGATCGGAAAATATGCTTCTCAGTTCAGAACATCACAATAAAGGACAATGAGCCTCGGCATCACAGTCAGGAAAAGAGTTACAAGGGACTTCGACGATTATCGGCTCGACCCCGATCTTGAAGTTCAGCACCTAGCTGAGGGGACTAATAATAGTGCTCAGAATTAGCACTTGGCATGTTTTTGATGATTGTTCTAAAAGTATTTACGTGGCAACTTCATTAAGAGTATTTATGTAATTTAGGCATGGCTCAGTTAATAGTGTATTGGTCATAATGCCCCTCATGTGTATCTATAAATAGGGGGTTTATGGACCTAAATCCTAGTGTCCTTCTCTCTCTGATAATTTCCTCATAATTCAGCTCTCATATTTTCTCTATAATTCTCCTCGGCTCTCCTTTTCTCTCTCTCTACAAAATCCATGCAATTCATCAACCAAGTTGCTGGCTTAAGCAAAAAATATATGTAACATAATGATTTGAACTTCCAGGAATGCAGTCATTTGTGTGCGTGTGGTATTATGGCGTAATACCTGCATTGATGAAGTACAGTTTTCTCTTATTTAAAAGTAAAACATGAAAACGCAAGAATTATAATCTTTATCCATTGGCTACATGTCGAACTAATAAGAACATTGTTAAATTTTCTCTAAATTTTAGATTTAGTAATTTTCTTTTTGAACTTTTTCAAAGAGATACCTATCTAACATGTACTCTTTGTAAATTTGTAATAATCCGATGGAGGGTTAAGCTAAAGGGTTGGCAATGTTTAACACAATTTGATAACACGATACGAACACGTTACGAAATTAAAAAGTTATGACACGACTTGAAATTTACCTGTCATTTTTACTATTGGGTTAAACAGTTAATAACACGAAATGAAACTTGTTGGGTTAGATCAAATCATGGGTTGACACGATAACCTGTTAAGTTACTGAATGAATAGATTTTGCTAAAGTATTATCTTGCTTATAATTTAATATAGCATATTTTTAGATTGTGAAAAATAAATTTAATATATGATTATTAAATCACACATAAATTATTTTTACTATTATCTAAAAATTTTCAATAATTTTAATTATATGTTTTAAATTGCTATGAGAACAAGGTTAGCATTAATAATTATTTAAATTACCAAAAAATTAAAATTTGAGATTTTAATTTAAATGGGTTACAAGTTATTTAATTTTCTAAATAAGCTGATACTCTCTGTTAGGAGTAAACGAGTTAGACACGAACACAAATGAGTCAAACACGAACCCGACACGATAAAAAATAGGCCTCACATGACACAACTCGAATACGACACGATAAGAAATGAGTCACACCTGACATGACACAATAACGACGGAACACTTATGACCCATTGATACGTTGAACCCAATCTTTTGTTGGTGTTTTTCTGTAGAAAAAGAAAGAAGTAAAATTTAACCTTCAGAATTTAGATCCTTCAAAAGAATATAAAACAAAATACAATTCTTTTATAAAAAATAAATAAAATATTACAAAACTATCTTTTATTTTGAAAATCTTGTTCAATTTTTTTTTTTTTTTTTGCAACAAACATTGAGTTCATTTTTTTACATAATTAAGAAATATGAGCACTTACATTCCAACTTGTGTGTATTAAAAGAAAAACTTGCGCACATTTATGAAAACACTAATGGATAAGGCATACACAATGTTTTTGTGATTTTCCAAAACTGATAAGTAAAAAAATAGAAAGAAGATATATAATACTTATTAGTGGTTAATTCATGTGGTAGTTTATATATATATATATATATATATAAAGTTTTGTCAAATATGGTTAGACATTTTTGTATACAGGGTAGTGATATCAAAAGTACATAAAGTGGCCCACACAAACATATACAATAAGACGTTCTGACTTTATTTGTAGTATAAACAAGGGCGAAGGCACAGCGAGGGCAGTGGCATAGCTGCCTTTACTAACCTCCCAAGCTACTCGGATCAATGTGTAATTTTTTACAAAAAAAAAAAAAGAAATAGTAGTTTTAATATTTTGCTCCCAGTAACACTAAAAATACAGTATGAATGAGCAAAAATAATCTTGTTTTGATCACTTCCAGAAATCTAGTGTGGTTGATTGATAACTAGGCAAAATAATAGTTTAAACTAAAAATAAATTTAGATAGAGTTTTAACACTGACGAAAAAAAATCTAACTACTGTTCTATTATTTTAATAATTAATTAGTATAAGTCATATTTTTTACATATTAGTAAAAATATACAATTGAACCAAAAGTATAGTTGGAACTTGTCTCTGCTCGTTCTAACAATTAGTAACTACAATGCCAAGGAGATAAAAGTTCTTAAGCTTAGTTTTGCTAGTTACCACTTTCATAACAGTATATTAGTAGAAACTACATATTTCTTGATGCTGTCGTAGGCACTCAAAATTAACAACTCCCAATAATAATATAGTAATGGGGAGTCAAGTTTGTCCCACAGAGAACGAAATTTATTCTTGTGCTAAATGAAAAGGGGGGTTTTCTTGAATGCTTTTGAGCTAAAATTAAAATTAAAAAAATAACTAAAGAGAAATCGATGTAAGAAAATTCTTGGTTCACATCCATGATGGCAATTTCACTAGTCGATTTTTGACACACAAGATAATTCAATTCTATATTAAGCACTAATTGAAAAATTAACTCGAATTCCAATTCAAAGTTAATTCTTGTTTTCTTTCTAAAATTGGTTAATTTTCAACACGCGATCCAATTTACCTTAACTATTAATTCAACCCAGACAGGCACCAAAGATTAATTAATAGAAGTATTAAAATCAACAAGAACAATTAGACTAATTAAATATAAAAACACGCAGTTATGCCAATTATTTGATTAATTTCCCTAAATTCAATAATACTAATCGAATAATAGTACAGATCAGATATCAAATTTAGTTGTTTCACAGATTGAATTAAGCACACGCTGTTAAAATAATCTAGCAGTAGATTAATTCTAATAACTTAATTATACTTTAGCAATAATAAGTTAAAAAGAACAATCATAAAATTAATTGCAAAAAAATAATCAATATTTGCTATAAAATTGAATAAATTTTAGCATAAAAGTCTCACAATAAATTTCTACTGAAAACGCTAGATAAAACTAGAAAATAAAGCTGATATTTTCCAAACCTTATTTTGATGATGACATAAACACTTAACTCTGTAAACAAATTTTTGCAGGTCTGTTACTTATTTTGCTAGAGACAGGATTTTCTGACGCACTATACCGTCTGAACTGTATCAAGCCTCTCGGACGCATTACACCGTCCGAACGAACAGGCAAAAAGAAGAATCCCACTGCTTCTCCAAACGAACGAACATGACCGTCCGAAGCTTCTATCGAACGATGGAACGGACACACGCACGGATGTCTGAACGAGGTTCTTCTCCAACTGATGAATCTGACACATGAGGATCGGACGCTGTGTCGGACGCATTCCATCTATCTCGGACGTCCAAAACCCCAACGTCTACTTTTTGTGCATTTATTATTTAGCCGTTAGAAAGTAGTTGCAACCACAATTTATTTCTCTTATAAATAACTACTTTGAGATTCAGTAAAAATCATCTAATACATTGAATACAAGCCTTAGAGAAAAGCAATTTGAGTACAAATTGGCTATAGTACTTTGTTGTATTAGTGTGAAGTTTAGAGTGCAATTCAACTTTCAGTGGAGTGATAATTGTACGAAAAGTGAGATTGTAAGTAAGATTCTTGGCTCAACTAAAAGAATTTTAGTGTGAGTAAGAATATCCCTACTTTGTAAAGATTATTGGCTCACCAAGTGTGTGAAGCATTTTAGTGATTTGATACTTCAAACTTGTTAGCGTGGAAGTGTTAGCTGATTAATTTTCTCTGTTTTTTACTTCACTATTTCACTGATTTAATTATATTAGTTTTCATTTTTGAAAATAATCTTAATATTTCTAAAAGTTTTTTTAGAAACCTAATTCACCCCCCTCTTAGGTTGCTTTGGGACCAACAATTGGTATCAGAGTCTGGTCTCATTTTATTGCTTAAATTACTTTTGAGAAAAGAACTATTATGGCAACCAACAATGCTCTATTTTTTGAGGGTCAATCCGTTACTAGGCCCCCTATGTTTAACGGGGCAAATTTTATTAGTTGGAGAGATAGGATGAAAATCTTTTTGCAATCTATTGACATTGACTTGTGGTATGTTGTTAATGAAGGTCCGTTTGAAGCTACTATCATTGATGATCACAAAAATAGAAGAAGAGAAAAGATGAGGGATGAGCTCACTCCACAAGACAAGGCGAACTTGACATTAAATTCAAAAGCCATGAATGTTCTATATAACGCCTTGCATGCAAATGAATCAACTCGTGTGAAGGGATGCATTTCAGCTAAAGAAATCTGGGATAAATTGAAGAAAATACATGAAGGGAGTGATGATGTTCGTAGATGTCTGAGCAAAAGAAATCCACACTTGTTACCAAGTTTCATTTATGTCTTTTATGGTTCAATTCACTGCGCGTCTTTTTGTTCATTTCTTTTCCCCAATAAGGACTTTTCTGCTCCGGATGAATAGATAGATCTAATCTCCCCAGTGTGTTTGTCAAGTCTCTTATTCCCATCCATGACCTCATGAGCTTAAGGTTGACATGTGGCAAATTTTGTTGCACGATTGGAATCATCCAGTCATGCGGTGTCTACAATCTTTGTCTAGAGTTTAAGAGATCCTCTTCGACACTCTGGCATGAGGGGCAAGTAGACACCTATTTTTGTCCCGTAAGTTGTCCCCTATTTTTCTTTTAATTTGTCTCTCAATTTTCTTTTCATTTTTTCTTTTTAATGTCTTTTTAACCTGCTCTTTGATTTTCTTTGAATTTACCCTTTAATTCCTTCTTAATTTATGCTATGATGTTTAATTATTCTTATGCGTTTTATACTTTTCAAATACTAAAAAAGAAAAATGTTCTAATATTATTGAATTTTTAGATTTAAAAAAAAAAATTATTTAATTAAATTATTATTAAATAATTAATTATTAATTAAATTAGAAATTAAATTAATTAATTGGTTTAAATTTTAAAAAAATCTAAAAAGTTAGAGTTTTTTTCGTCAGTGTTAAAACTCTAGCTAAATTGTTCACGCCCCGAACAGTACGTTTTCTCTGCGTTTTTCGCCCATTTTTCACCAAAAATTTCAAATGGCCATACTCCCCACATGACAAGGAATAGTCTTTCACCATTTTTACACTCAATCCAATTCATTAAAAGCACAAAAAATCAGTCTAAAGTAGAGGGAAAAAATTTTCTGCAGAGAAAAATTTTCTTAAGCCAAAAAAAATCTGCCCAACAGCCAACTTTGAGCCAAAATTCCGTACGATCAGAGAGGAATCAGACAAAACTCAAAGAATAAAAGTTATAGAGGGTACCTGGAGCTACAACTTCTATTTTCAAAACCAAAGAAAATTCGTCCATTTATAGGGTCAAAAACCTGGTAGAAAAAGGCTGTTGGTCCAGAGGATCTGCAGAAAAAAAATTTCGAAGTCTGGAAAATTTTCCAGACAACCAACTTTGAGCCAAGATTGCAATCGATAGAAGAGGAACTAGATTAAACTCAAAGAATAAAAGTTGTAGACCGTTCCTGGAGCTACAACTTTTCTTTTCAAACCCGAAGCAAAATCATTCATCTTCTGGGTCAAAATCGTGGTGGAAGAAGGCTGGTAGCCCATAAAAATCTGCACAAAAAAAAGGAAAGGTTAGAAAATTTTATTTCCATTTTACTCCTCCATATTTCAGTTTTTTTTAGTTTAGCCCGAGAATATTTTCTTAAATTACATTTAGGCCCTTCTGATAGGGCCCGCTTGATGCCACGTCATCGATGACGTGGCATTTTTTTAAAAAATCCAAAATTTCAGAAAAATTTTTATTTTCTTTTTGGCCCTCCAGTATCTTCGGATTTCTGCATTTTTATCCTTCAAATAATTTTTTAAATTACATTTAGGCCCTTAAGGACTTTTCTTTAATATTACTATTTTTTTCTCTTCAAATTTCTTCCAAATTACATGTTTTATGTCAATAACCACCAAGTTTTTACTTTGATTTTCTGTTTGGCATTTTAATACGTTTTAATTACCCTTGATTGTGAGATTACTGTTTTGCCCTTATAAGTATTAAATTGTAAATAGACTTTGATCTTTGCACATATTTTTGCTTAATTGCTTTTGTGATGATTGGTGCTTTATTTTAATGTTTGTTGGTCTCAATATAATATTTATGCCTTATCTTACTTGTTAAATTATGCAAATTTACTCTTTTGCCCTCAAATTTTGGATTAGTTGCACAACTAGACGTTAAATAATCAAATTCAATTTAGCAGATTTGATCTTTCTCTTGTATCAATAATATAAAATTGGGCTAGAAATAAACTTTGGATGTGCATGATAAATGACTATTTTGCCCATGGGAGTTAAAGGGCACTACAAGCTCAATGTGTGCGATTTTTAATTGGACCCGGGCTAAATTGGGACTACCTGTCAATGTTAATATTTACCATTTATTTTCGTTTCCTCATTAACATGTACATATTTTATTACTTTTAAACTATCTCAAAGCACACGTATGCTACAAAGCCGGCAATAATGAATACTAAAATTGAAAAGGGAAACGCGATAAAATCACGCAACCGATCCAACGCCGGGTAAAGTGGGTGCCGAGGGAAATTCAAATCAATCCCAAACCTTCCCATTTTACAACAGGATTCCCGAACTCATTTTCTTGAGTTACGTGGACCAGGAGTCAATCTAGAGACAGTCTATATCTATTTCACGAGCACCACACGTAGCGACGGTGCCGGTCCTACCGGTGCCGGTCAGACCTCGGGTGGGTAAGCGCTCGGTAAAGGTGGGGCGTGACAGCGTGGCCACTCCACTGGGGACTTTGAGAATCCGGGCGCACGATTTTAACACGTTTCTCTCCATTTTACCCAGTTCATTATAAACCGGCTAATTTTTACCCATTTTGTGTGCTATGTTACCGGCTCTATACCTCGTTTTGCATAAACATATGCTGTATGTTAAAACATTTGTTCTGTGTATAAAGTTGCACTTGTTTTAACGTATTTCACTATTTTTGCTGTCTTGTGTGCCGATTTACGGATTTTAGGTCTCGTTTTATGTGCCACATGCTATCTGTTACTTTCTTTGTTCTTTTCAAATTATTTTACGGTTGGGTTGTGCTTTATTGTACATGTTTTAATATATCTTGCTATTATACCTGTTTGTGGTTAATTTGGGGGAAATTTTTGGGGTGCTAGGGTGCATCAAACCTTTAGAGCCAAACGCGCTAAAATGTGTGAATCTTACCTCCTCCAAGTGAACACAGCATAACACATGTCTCATTTATTGCATGTCCTATTTTTGTGGGTGTCGTTCCCACATTCCCTGTAGGAATTAAGATGATCTACCCATATATACGGTCGTGACACAATGTGCACGTAACGGTATCTGTGGCGATCACCCAACCACCGACGATAAGGCCCATTGGAATTGACGGATTTTATTTTTGGGCCCAAAGTCTGAAGGTTTGGGAACCATGCCTATCTAGATTGCATTAGTAAGCCTAGCCTCATGGTCATATAGCTTAAACCATAGGGCAGAACCGTGTGGACCTTGTTTAGGACACTAGACACAAGGCGGTAAGACCCACCCATTTATCTGGCTTGTAATAGTAAAATAGCTTATACAATTTTTGCTATGTAATAGTAATTAGTTTTTTTGATTCGTATGATTTATATTGGCCCTGTAATTTGTATCTACTTCCCGCAAGAAAGAGTAAATTTCAATTTTTGCATTGCATAAGCCTTAGGTAGGGTCAAAGGCATATGGTTGTCAAGCCCTAATAGGAGACCCATCCCTACAACATGTTTCCAAAGTTTTATTATCCCTTGTGTGCATGTAGGCTAACCCCACCGATGTAGGGCCACCGTAGGCTACTTATTGCATATCATTAGTCGTAGAAGGGATACCTTATCGGATACCCGTGTATAGAATTGCATACCTATCCCTAGATACATAACCTACAATGGGATTTGCAAGCTTGCGTGTTCATTTTATAAAGGCTCTGAAGGGGTACAAGCCTCAAGTAAGGCTAACATGTATTTCATGCAGATGACTTCCGCTCGAATAATTGGAAAGGCGAGCAAAGTGCCCTATTTGCTACAGGAGTGGGAACGAAGATAGCTCTAGGCTCCTAGATAATCACAGGCAAGCTTACAAAAGACTTCAAGAACAGCAATCCTGTATTCGAGAGCAGGAATACAACCGAAAGAGGGCATGCACCGAGATGGCCGATGATCTGGGACGCCTAATGCACAATGGGGCTGCTGAATCAGCATGTAGCAAGCTTCTGCGGTGCGAGGAGCAAGTGATGAAGATACGAGACCATCTAAAGGAGTTCGCGAATAAGCGAAACGGGTATTAGGTCCCTTTAGAGCTTTTTTTTGTTTTTAGGGTTCCTGGGGAAGGAACCACGTTTTATGCTGTCAATTTATGATTATGTTTGTTTATATACATCTGAATTTTCCTTTTTTTCTTTTTTTATTATGTTTTAATATATAGGTACTAAGTGTCAAAATAGCTGCCCAACGCAGCCCTATTTATACACGCTCGCATGCACGTAAACTCCGATTTGAAGACAGTATGAGCACCGTATCGGCAAAAGATATGGAAGGGACCAGTGGGGATCAAAACCCGAAGATAGCAGTAGTTGCGCAAACAGATGGAATCTATGATGGCTGCTATGGCCAATATGAACCAAGAAATGCAATGGTATAGGCAAACATATGGGGCTCACCCCGCCAATCAGGAGATGCTGCCTCCTTATATGCCTAATCCCGGCATGGGGATGCCGCTACCCCCACCACCACAAAATCAACCTCCTCCAACTTCAGTGCCACCACTAATAGATCCAACTCCTCCACCACCACCTCCTCTTGAGTTGGAGTATACCCCGGGAGAGGGAGCTGAATTAATGCCACCACCACCCCCTGTACCGACTGTCAATGATGCCCTATTGAAAAAGATAGAGCGGTTTGATAGTTTCATGAAGCAGCAACAGGGGACAGATAAATTTGGAGCTATCGACTACCAAGATCTATGTCTATTCCCCGAGGTGCAATTGCCGCAAAAATTTAAAATCCCAGAATTTCCAAAGTACAATGGCACTGGAGATCCGGTAGCTCACCTTAAAATGTTCTGCAATTTGCTGGGGAATCTCGACGAGCGACCCTCGGATAGCAATGAGGGTATTTGCCTGAAGCCTGGAGGGAGATGTGTTATCATGGTATTTAATGCTTGATCCCAAAAAACTGTAGGATTGGACGGACTTGACAAATGCTTTTGTGAAACAGTACGAGTTTAACCGCGACCTAGAACCAGACCGTTTTGCTCTGATGAACTTAAAGAAGAAACCCTCAGAGGAGTACCGTGAGTATGTGAAAAGATGGAGGGCGTTAGCTGCCAGAGTGAGCTACGACCTATGACTGAGACTGAGATTATGGTTCGATCTGGCTCAATATCCCGCAGACTATGACTAGTTGACCCAAATGCTCTATTGGCAAATACTTTTCAGAAATAGATGGCAAGCAGAGGCTGTTGAAAACACATTGAAAAGCGTATAATTATTGACATGACGGCTTTGGAACTTCAGATAGAATCCATGCAGGGGAGCACGTCTGTGGGTATAGAAACCCCTGTCCAAGAAGCTTGACAAGAAGGAAGAGGAAGTGACTTTTATTTTCAACCAACCCAACCGCCAACCACCACGCAATTTCCATCAATACCAAAGACCTAACCCACAACCCTTTTATGCATCACCTCCACTACCACCTCAATACTATCCTCAACCCGTATACCAAACACAAGTACAAGTGCCCGTGCCTAATCCACAGCTCCTATATTATAATCCAAGACCACAACCCTCAAACAGTCAAAGACCCAACCAGCCAAATAACTTCCCTCCACCAAACCCCAACCAAGCTAGACCACATGACGACCACCCCACATTTCACCAACTTGGGACGGCCCATCGAGCAACTATATGAGCAGTTGAGATCGGCAGGGAGATTGAATCCTATAGCTCCTCCTCAATATCCGAGGGGAGTTCCGGATAGGTTTGACGCCGACGCCGACGCCAACGTCCGCTGTGCCTATCATTCTGGAGCCCCAGGGCATTCCACGGCTAATTGTTGGACGTTGAAGAACAAGGTGCAAGACATGATCGATGCACGAGATAAGATTGTCATTAGGAGGCCGGAACAAAGGGCTCCTGAAGTAAACACTAATCAGCTGCCACGGCTTTGACAAATCCTCATAAGAGGGATGGTTTGTATAGAAGCGGAGATCGAAGAGAAAGAAGGAGCAATCAAAGAAGTGACAATGACTCAGATCAAACCGTTTTATTTAGATTCGGAGCCATCTGAGCCTTTTATCATAGATGTGGATCCGTTTGAGGTAGAACCCCAAGATCCCGTTGTGATTGAACTACCAACACAATTGCCAATTGAGAGCACACATGCAGTGCCGTGGAATTACCAACCCTCAGCTGTGATAGTCGGTGGAAAGCCAGTTCATATGAGGAAGAAGTGTCTGCTGTCACGAGGTCAGGTCGAATCACAAATGACAACAGTTTTGAGGTCGGACAATCCAGCAAAGGTAAAGAGCCTATGCAGGCCCCTAAGGCTGTAACAAACAAAGATGTGGAGGACTTTCTAAGATTGATCAGAAAAAGTGAATATTCAGTAGTGGAGCAGCACTGAATAAGATACCCTCACAAATTTCTATGCTCAACTTATTGTTAACATCCGAGCTACACAGGGCCCCAGCACTAATGGATGCAACTCTTAAATGCGTGAGGATGTATACTTATTCAGCACTAACTCCACTACCTGTCTCTTATACACATCTAGATGTGTATAAGAGACAGATGCAGAACTTAGGATAGTTAGGGTCAAAATGGGTTAAGTCGCCCTATTTCATCTGATTCTTTGAGGGGCGGCATGTGCCTAGGGTCATGGTTGATAATGGGTCTGCTTTAAATATTTGTCCTTTGAAGACATTGGATAATTTGGGAATCTCTCATGACCTGGTCAAGAATTCATCCATGGTGATCCGAGGTTTTGACGGGGCTTGAAGACAAGCCACCGGAGAGACAAACCTTATTTTGGAAGTTGATCCATCTGTTCATCAGGTCACTTGCCAGGTTCTTCCAATTGTTGGGGTATATAATTTGCTGCTGGGACGTCCCTGGATCCATTCTGCTGCATGGGGCTATTCCGTAATCTTTGCATCAAAGGGTTAAATTCATTTACGAGCTTAAGCTAATTACTGTATTTGCCGAAGATGACCACGCCATGATAGTCAAGGAGGAAGTTGGAGAAAGCAGCGACACTATGATGCTCAGTAGCCCAATTCCAACTCTGTCTCTGATACCACATCTCGAAAGCCCTCTCTTAAATCACCGGAGTCTCGGATAAAGAGCATGTAATGATTGCAAAGGAAATGCTGCGTGGAGGATATCGCATCGGCCAAGGTTTGGGGATGAATTTGCAAGGCATAACACACCCTATTGATCTACCAACGCAGATGAATACATTTTGGCTCGATTTTCGCCCGAATGCCAGGCAGTTGAGGGAGATTAAGGAGCTGAAGAGAGCTGAACGGGAAGGTCGAGCATTGCCTATTGTCATTCCGCCTCTTAAGATTACTTTCCCACGTTCTGCCGCCATTATGGCTCCTGATGCAGATGAGGCTGAAAATGAGGACCTTATCCAATTAGGGATAGCTGAATTATTTACGGGGGTAATTATTCAAGAGCAGGCGGAGGAGGATGACACTGAACTGCCATTTGCTGAGATCGACCAACTGCACAATTGGACATCTGATGATCTCCCTAGTCACAGAGAGTTTCGATAAATTTGAAAGGATATTATTTTTAGTTTTGCTCCTTTTAATTTCATCTTTGTATGTATGTTTCGTATTTTTTAAGCTATTGTTTTTATGCCATCTAGTCAAGAAATAGGTGCATGCACAGCATTGTATTCATGATTCATCTCGTTCATTTGTTTTGGAGATTAATCTTGAAAACAATTCAATTAGTAAGGCAAGTACAATCATGATATTGCCTTCATGATTCATCTTATTCATCTTTTTTGGAGATGCATTCTGAAGACAATTGATTTTTTTTATAGGATGGCCAATGAATGTTAAGTTTATGTTCTCTAGGATCACTTGTACAAATCTTTGATTAATAAGAACATTTTCTTCAAGATGTTTTAGCTCATTTTGTTTTCTTTCATTTCATACTTTATTTTCTCCCAGATGGCCCAAAATCAATGCTTTTGATCCTTTGGATACTACCGTTTATGAGGTCGATGAGTGCAATTTTGATATCACACCCGACCCTGATTCTACACGGTCTGAGAGTGATGAGGACGAGTGTGATATTGAAAATGAATTCGGGCGACACGAGGAAAAACCAAGGCCTAACTTGGAAGAAACAAAAACGGTAAACATTGGAACAGACACGGACGTAAGAGAGGTTAAAATCAGCATATACTTGACTAGAGGGCAGAAGAAAGATATGATAGAATTTTTGATTTTGTTCCAAGACGTCTTTACCTGGTTTTATGACGATATGCCTAGCATTTCAACAGATGTCGTGGTTCACAAACTCCCCACCGATTCTGAATGCCCGCTTGAAAAATGAAGAATCCGAAGTCTATCGAAAATTCTCTTAAAGATTCAAAGCTGGCATCATTTGCCGCTGTTCCAATCCCGGTACATCTTATGTTATCGAGATGTTGCCATAATCTTGGTTGTGACATGTGTAGATGGTCTTTGTGCTGAATTGCTATAACTAAGCATCGGATAAGACCGTCTACAGAAGGGATCACGCTGATGTGGGTCTTTCGACTGCCAATGAGAATGTGGAGACAGGATCCTAATCCCATATGGTCTGTCAGCGTGATTGGCATGTTAAACTGTCTTTCATGCAATGAGTGCGAGTTATTCACGTCTATCGGGACATCCATTCTGCATCCTCTAACTCAGCCTCATGTAAGAAATGGAAGCTGTTTTGCCAGGGGAAGTAGAGATCCCTTCTCTACGCATTCTTATGGAGGCTGAGTAGAGGATGCAGAATGGATAAGGCTCAGACATGAACAACAGCGCACTCATTGATCAAAGACGGCTAACAGTGTGTGTCTGAGCCAATTTATCAACGGAGGATGGCTAGAGGTGTATAAGAGAAAGAGGGAAAACTATCCATACCAGCAAGTTTGCTCCTAACTGGCAGGGTCCATTCATTGTACACAAAGTATTATCAGGAGGAGCTCTTATCCTTACGGAGATGGATGGATAGTTTTCCCTCAACCGATAAATGCGGACATGGTCAAAAAGTTTTTCATCTGATTTGGCAGACTGTAAACCTTTAAGTCATTGCAGAACGTAGGATAGAATTCTACCTGTTGTTTTCTTTCCCTTTTTACCACATCCGGACTAAACCCTTTCATATCCCTTCTCTTTATTTGCCTATCTTTCGTTTCAATTGTGCTTTGTCCCTATCATTTTCTGCAAAAACAAATTGGAACCTAGCTCATTTACGATGTTGGGGCAAAATTGTTGTTTTGGGTGGCAAAAAAAAAAAACAAAAAAAAAATAAAAAACCAAAAAAAAAAACAAACAAAAAAAAAAACAAACAAACAAACAAAAAAAAAAAAAAAAAAGAGACGAGATGCTGACCAAAACAAATTTGGTTGGAAACTCAGTTTGTTATAATAAAAATGGAAGAGCGATTATTTGTGATATGAAGAAAAACCCCAGTTCAGTCAGTTGCATTCAAGTAAGACTCTCAGCCCAAAATTGGGGCAATTCTTTTAGATAAGGGACATAACCAGTTTTTCTTCATATCACAAACCCGCTCTTCCATCCCTTGTAGCTATATTCTTTCCAACCAAAGCGCCCATCTTAAATGGGGCCCTTAAGTCGTTAAGATAATCCCAATCTTTACCAATCACACGACTTAACCCATTTTGACCCTAACTATCCTAAGTTCGCATAGGCTTAAAGGGAGCGGTTTGTGCGGTCTCGGCGATTGATGTTAACATGTCTATCCCAATAACAGGGAAGGCAGCCTTACTGATGTCGAAAAACTTTGAAAACTAAAGTTCGCATGCATTGGAAAAGGCGATTACTTAGCCAGACGTCTTCCGTTTACTCCCACACCTTGCTGTTTTACTTAGACCTCCTAGGTGAAAACCCGAAAAGGGCACCTTTGTTTGTTTCAAAAAAAAAAAAAAAAAAAAAAGCTAAAGAGAGGCTAGGTTGAAAACCCTACGGGGCGGCCTAGGCAAAAGGAGAGTGTGCGGAAAAATGCAAAAATAAAAATAAAAATAAAAGGGAGGGGAACCTTGGCGACAACCTAAAAAGGCGCTGAGGAAAGGGCAAATCGAGCAAACGGTCAAAGTCTGGTTGATGACTTCTCTGAGTCCACGTCTGGGAAAGTGCCAATCGAAATTTGTTGGTGAAGTTAGTCTCTTTGGTTGCCTTCGGTGTTCTCTCAACACAGTCATTGGCCTTTAAGAGGCACGTATCCGATGGATCCAAAGCATTGCCTGATCGGGTCCAAATAACTTAGAATGAAAGGCAAAGCGGTGTTCATACGGTGATGGCACGATTTTTACTAAGATTGCTCCCATGTGCCTGTATTATTTATTCATGTAGATCTATCTAACTCACACATTGCCATTTTGTTTGTTTGTAGTTGTTCTTCTTATTGTTGATGTCTTATTGTCAAATACGTGAAAATCACCTTAAGAATCGAACTACGTTCGACCTGATTCCCGTGGTGGGATACGTAGGCAGCTCTTACCGAGCTCGGTCACCTTGCTTATAGTAATGTTCACTAAGATTGACATTTTGTATATTATGAAACTGACCAATTCGAGTTTTCTTTGCTCAATATCGAATTGTTTTGAGTACCTGCAGGTACACGAAAATAAAGTGGATGCTAAAATCAACGACACTGGGGCAAATTTTTATTGATTGAATATCCTTCATAAACAACAAGGGATACACTGATCCTGAGAGCTGTCTTGATATCCAACGGTTTTTCTTCGCAATTTGAAAGGGGTGATTCACGCCAACCCCTAATGAAGCAATCAACCTCACAGGTAATCGCCACTTGGGAGAGGGTGCACTGAATTCCCAGTCATACCTCTCAGTTTAAATGATATTGTCATTTACCGTTTAGGGGGCTTCATGTTCTAGTTTACAATCCAGTCATGTTAGGGTTAATTACTAGTTGCCTTTTTCTCCTGAACCGATAAACGAATTTCGGGTGTCTCAGAGACAGATCATCAACGCGGTAGCATAAATTAAGAAGGAATTAAAGGGATAAAGCGAATTTCGGTTCTCATTTTCATTTTCACCCGATAAACGAATTTGGGTTCTCATTTTCATTTCATCAACTCGATAAACGAATTTCAGTAAACTAGAACATGAAGCCCCCTAAACGAATTTCGGATTCTTATTTTCATTTTCATCAACCTGATAAACGAATTTCGGGTTCTCATTTTCCATTTTCATCAACCTGATAAACGAATTTCAGGTTTGCATTTTCCTCCCGATAAACGAATTTCGGGTTCTCATTTTTATTTTCATCAACCTGATAAGCGACATTTAGATGTGTATAAGAGACCCGATCAACGTTGATCGAGATGAAAAATTCTACTTCCTGGCAATTCGTTTTCCAGGTTTGATAAAAGAAAGGCGATAAACGAATTTTGATTTCTCGGGAGACATCCCATCAACCTGATAAACGAATTTCAGGTATTGGGAGAAAAAGGCATTTTCCTCCCGATAAACGAATTTCGGGTTCTCATTTTTATTTTCATCAACCTGATAAACGAATTTCAGGTTTGCATTTTCCCCCGATAAATGAATTTTGGGTTCTCATTTTTATTTTCATCAACCTGATGAACGAATTTTAGGTTTGCATTTTCATCCCCGATAAACGAATTTCGGGTTCTCATTTTCCATTTTCATCAACCTGATAAACGAATTTCAGGTTTGCATTTTCACCCGATAAACGAATCTCGGGTTCTCATTTCATCAACCTGATAAACGATTTCAGGCTTGCATTTTCATCCCCGATAAACGAATTTCGGGTTCTCATTTTCCATTTTCATTAACTCGATAAACAAATTTCAGGTTTCGTTTATCGGGGATAAAAATGCAAACCTAAAATTCGTTCATCAGGTTGATGAAAATAAAAATGAGAACCCAAAATTCATTTATCGGGGGAAAATGCAAACCTGAAATTCTGTTTCTTATACATCATCTAGATACACGAATTTCAGGTTTGCATTTTCATCCCGATAAGCGAATTTGGGTTCTCATTTTCCATTTTCATCAACTTTGATAAACGAATTTCAGTTTGCATTTTCCTCCCGATAAACGAATTTGGGTTCTCATTTCCATTTTCATCATCCTGATAAACGAATTTCAGGTTTGCATTTTCATCCCTGATAAACGAATTTCGGGTTCTCATCCTCCATTTTCATTAACCTGATAAACGAATTTCAGGTTTGCATTTTCACCCGATAAACGAATTTCGGGTTCTCATTTTCGTTTTTCATCAACCTGATAAACGAAAATCAGGTTTGCATTTTCCTCCCGATAAACGAATTTCGGGTTCTCATTTTCATTTTCATCAACGATAAACGAATTTGGTTTGCATTTTCATCCCCGATAAACGAATTTGGGTTCTCATTTTCCATTTTCATTATGGGAGCAATCTTAGTAAAAATCGTGCCATCACCGTGATGAACAATGAATTTGAGAACTCATTTTCGTTTTTCATCAACCTGATAAACGAATTTCAGGTTTGCATTTGTCTCCTGATAAACGAATTTCGGGTTCTCATTTTCATTTTTATCAACCTGATAAACGAATTTCAGGTTCGCATTTTCATCCGATAAACCTGAATTTCGGGTTCTCATTTTCATTTTTATGGAACCTGAAATTTGTTTATCAGGTTTGCATTTTTCAACCCGAAATTCGAATTTCGGGTTCTCATTTCCATCTTCATTAACCTGATAAACGAATTTCAGGTTTGAATTTTAACCTGATAAACGAATTTCGGGTTCTCATTTCCATTTTCATAACCACATAAACGAATTTCGGGTTTACATTTTCATTCCCGATAAACAAATTTCGGGTTTCCATTTCTATTAACCTGATAAACGAATTTCAGGTTTGTATTTCTGTATCAACCGATAAACGAATTTCGAGCTTTCATTTCACTTGAAAAACACGATAAACTCACCAAATGGTTTTCATTTCACTCTTGTTACCTTGATGACACAAAGTCGGAAGTTTTCATTTTATTTTATATGTCTTTACCCCGATGACATAAAGTCGGATTTTCATTCGTATTTACATACCCTTGCCTTGATGAGACAAAGTCGGGCTTTTAATTCACATTGCTTGTTGAGTTTCATTACCAGTGGCGTTTGCATGTTATGTCAAGTTAGTTTTCTTTGTCATTCACAGCTACGTTTCATTCTAAATCCCTGTACTCCCGATAAACACCAGATCGAGATTTCATTCTTGTTTTCAAGTTTCATTTATGTCTTTTATGGTTCAATTCACTGCGCATTTTTTTGTTCATTTCTTTTCCCCAATAAGGACTTTTCCGCTCCGGATGAATAGATAGATCTAATCTCCCCAGTGTGTTTGTCAAGATGGTGAATTTCCCATTCCATGACCTCATGAGCTTAAGGTTGACATGTGGCAAATTTTGTTGCACGATTGGAATCATCCAGTCAAACGGTGTCTACAATCTTTGCCTAGAGTTTCTTCGATCCTCTTCGACACTCTGCAACATGCAAAGAGGGGCAAGCTGTAGACACCTATTTTTGTCCCGTAAGTTGTCCCCTATTTTTCTTTTAATTTGTCTCTCAATTTTCTTTTCATTTTTTCTTTTTAATGTCTTTTTAACCTGCTCTTTGATTTTCTTTGAATTTACCCTTTAATTCCTTCTTAATTTATGCTATGATGTTTAATTATTCTTATGCGTTTTATACTTTTCAAATACTAAAAAAGAGTTCTAATATTATTGAATTTTTAGATTTAAAAAAAAAATTATTTAATTAAATTATTATTAAATAATTAATTATTAATTAAATTAGAAATTAAATTAATTAATTGGTTTAAATTTAAAAAAAAAAAAAAAAAAGTTTAGCGCGTGAACTTAAAAGCACAAAAAATCAGTCTAAAGTAGAGGGAAAAAAGTTTCTGCAGAGAAAAATTTTCTTAAGCCAAAAAAAATCTGCCAAACAGCCAACTTTGAGCCAAAATTCCATACGATTAGAGAGGAATCAGAAAAAACTCAAAGAATAAAAGTTGTAGAGGGTACCTGGAGCTACAACTTCTCTTTTCCAAACCAAAGAAAAATCGTCCATTTATAGGGTCAAAAACCTGGTACAAAAAGGCTGTTGGTCCAGAGGATCTGCAGAAAAAAAATTTCCAAGTCTGAAAAATTTTCCAGACAACCAACTTTGAGCCAAGATTTCAATCGATATAAGAGGAACTGGATTAAACTCAAAGAATAAAAGTTGTAGACAGTTCCTGGAGCTACAACTTTTCTTTTCAAACCCGAAGCAAAATCGTTCATTTTCTGGGTCAAAATTGTGGTGGAAGAAGGCTGGTGGCCCATAAAAATCTGCACAAAAAAATGAAAGGTTAGAAAATTTTATTTCCATTTTACTCCTCCATATTTCAGTTTTTTTTAGTTTAGCCCGAGAATATTTTCTTAAATTACATTTAGGCCCTTCTGATAGGGCAATACAGATGCCAAGTCATCGATGGCGTGGCACCACCAGATTGCGCCGCGTCATCGATGAGTGGCACCATAAGATCTGCGGTGCCACGTCATCTATGACGTGGCGCAATCAGAAGAGCGCCACGTCATCGATGACATGGCATTTTTAAAAAAAATCCAAAATTTCAGAAAAATTTTTATGCTCTTTTTGGCCCTCCAGATTTCGGATTTCTGCATTTTTATCCCTCAAATAATTTTTTTAAATTACATTTAGGCCCTTAAGGACTTTTCTTTAATATTACTATTTTTTCTCTTCAAATTTCTTCCAAATTACATGTTTTATGTCAATAACCACCAAGTTTTTACTTTGATTTTCTGTTTGGCATTTTAATACGTTTTAATTACCCTTGATTGTGAGATTACTGTTTTGCCCTTATAAGTATTAAATTGTAAATAGATCCTTTGATCTTTGCACATATTTTTGCTTAATTGCTTTTGTGATGATTGGTGCTTTATTTTAATGTTTGTTGGTCTCAATATAATATTTATGCCTTATCTTACTTGTTAAATTATGCAAATTTACTCTTTTGCCCTCAAATTTTGGATTAGTTGCACAACTAGACGTTAAATATTTGAATCAAATTGAATTTAGCCCAGGACTAAATAATTGTATCAATAATATAAAATTGGGGAAAAATAAACTCTTATCTCTTATACACAAAAACAAGACTGGGTGCGAGCCTGTCTCTTATACAAAGGAAGATTGGTATAAGATTAGCTATCTGTCTCTTATACTCAAGTTAATGAGACCAGGAGTCAATCTAAACTGGGGTTTATTTTCTTTTTAACATTTTGATGTATTTTTGTGTCCCGGCGCACCAACACACCGGGTGGCGACTCCAGTCTTGTTTTCCCTAGTTTAGATTATTTTTATACAATTCATAGTCGCATTGAAGGCCCCGTTATGTAATAGTAAATAGGTGATTCACTTAAATTTGTAATAGTAAGTAGGTAATTTATGTTTGTAAATTGTAAGTAGGATTTTTGCATTCAATCACCTATTTCACGAGCACCACACGTAGCGACGGTGCCGGTCCCACCGGAACCGGTTATACCGCGGGTCGGTAAGCGCGCGGTAAAGGTGGGGTGCGACAACCAACAATGCTAAGTGGTTCATAGATAGTGGATGTTCAAGGCACATGACGGGTGATGCTTCTCTCTTCACAAAAGAATCATCTCATATCCAAAACAGTGGAAAAGTCACATTTGGAGACAACAATAAAGCAAAATCAATCGGCATTGGTGATGTAGGTAAGAATGGTGAAACCTTAATTAAGAATGTGCTTCTTGTTGATACTTTTAACTATAACTTATTAAGTGTAAGTCAACTTTGTGACAAAAATTTATATGTATTTTTTACCAAGCATGAACGTCTTATCCTTGATAAAAATCATGTTGTTTTATTCAAGGGCACTAGGCACAATGATGTTTATGTGATTCATCTTGATAAAATTAGCAATAACAATGTAAAATGTCTTACCGCTTCCATAGATGATCCTTGGCTTTGGCATAGAAGACTTTGTCATTTTAATATGGATTTGATTGAAAAAGTTGCTAAGAAGGATTTGGTAAGAGGTTTGCCAAAACTGAATTTTTTGAAAAATAAAATTTGTGATGCATGCCAATTTGGTAAACAAGTCAAAGTTTCTTTTCAACCAAAGAATTTTGTGTCTACTGACATAAACCTTTAGAATTGTTGCATTTAGACTTATTTGGACCTACTCAATATGCTAGTCTTGGTGGTTGCAAATATGCCTTTGTTGTTGTAGCTGACTATTCTAGGTATACTTGGGTATTATTTCTTGTTCACAAAAATGAGGCTTTTTTCTTAAATTCAAAATTTATTGAATTTAAAAATCATCCGTTTAAGAAGTGACAATGGTACCGAATTTAAATTTGGAGGTTTTCCCGACTTTTGTGATCACAACGGTATTTTTTATGAATTTTCGGTTGTTAGAGTCCCTCAACAAAATGGTGTTGTCGAAAGGGAAAATAGGACTTTTCAAGAAATAGCTACAACTATGATTAGTGAATACGACTTACCACAATACTTTTGGGCCGAAGCAGTTAACACGGCTTGTGTTGGCCCCAAAGCAACCTAAGAGGGGGGTGAATTAGGTTGTCTCAAAAAACAAATCTTTTGAAGTGCTTAATGAAAATACAAACTTTGTGCAACAAATGAATACTTGTAGAAATTGTTATAAGCACAAATGATCAAAGATAACTATTTAGCAATCAAAGCTTAAAGAACAAATAAAAGATTGAGATAAAGAATATTAAACCAAATTCCCAAACTTCTCAAGCTTGGAGTACATCCACTAGTAGTCTTCAAAGAAGGTGAGGCAATAACCTTCTCTTGTACACAAAGTAGGCTCACCCTTGCACCAACTAAGTTCCTCTAGTTGAGCCAAAGGGTTTTACACTACAACCTCACTTTTGTACACTTGTTATCCCTCCGCTCTTACACTTGAAGATCACTCACTAGTCTACTCTTGCTCACACTAATTCCCACTAGTTGAGCCAAGAGAACTATACTACTCAAACCAATACAACCCACAATATTTTAGCCTATTTCTCCCCAAATAACTGTTACAAGTGTTTGTATTGAATGTAGTAGTTCCTTTTTTCGGACGCTCCCTTGCGTCCGATCTCCTTTCTTTCAGATGCTCTTCATTGTCCGAAAGGTGTTGTTCAACTTTTGGTGTATGTTTTTCTTGATTGTGTTTGGATGATCATTTTCATCCGATCCTTCCTGATTTTCTACACACTTGTTTGCAAACCATTAGTATGATTTGGTCATATCAAAACATGATTAACATAACTGGGGTTCAACAATCTCCCCCTTTTTGATGATGACAAATCAATTGGACAATTCAAAAAATAACCATAAAATATGAAGTACTATACAAGAGAATTTGTCCATTATTTTTCCCCCTTTTGGCATTATCAAAACACAAGAAAAAATAATGCAATTCAAGCTCCCCCTAAGTTTATTCTCCCCCTTGAAAGATGAATATAATGAGTACACAGAGAAAGAGAGAATTTATGCAAAGAATTATGATCAATTCAATTTTCGCTCATTCCTTACCAAAAAGCATCATCAAAACAATGAAGCATGTGTGATGCAATTTCTTGCAAAAACAAATCCATTTAAAAAAGAGAATGCTCCCCCTTTCTTTTGCAAGTAGTGACTTATTATAGACAAAATTTGGGGAATTTGAATTTGACAAATTTCCTAGCATTCTAAACAAATTCGAACATATAGATGAGTAATATTCAAGAGAACATAGTTCAACTTGATAAATGAAAGCACACAAAACTTTAGATGTTACCCATTTCAATATGATCTTAGCTCATATATGCCTTGAGCACCCTTCATAGATAATCTATCTTGAATTCCTTGGTGCTCTCCAAGCATACCTACATACAAAGTTAAGCAACAACTTTTGGTACCCAAACTTTCTTGGGTCCAATTGGATTAGTAACATGCTTAATCACCCAAATAGAATTTATTCCTAATTTTTCATTTCTTTTAACATAACAATTTTTCTTTATATGACCATGTTGATGACAATAATTACAAATAATGTTCTTATTGCCATAAAAAGAAGATTTAGATTTAACAAAGCACAAATCAATTTTTCTAAAGGTGATAAAATTTTTGTTCAAAAACATATTTCTAGTTCTTTTGTTTTCAAAAACATTTTCTTTCTTTTTCAAACTATCAATCAAGATCATCTAATCTCTTCTTTAATGAAGCTTGTTCTTCCATGATCTTGGTTTTTCCAACAATTTTTCTTTCAAAACGTCATTTTCTTTTGTCAAAGAATTATTTTTATGCACAAGTTTTGAGTTGGCACTCAATAAAGTATTAATTTTAATTTTCAACTCTTTGTTCTTAGCATATGATTCTTTCAAACATTCATGCATTTTAAAAATAAATGATTCAACATCATCATTATCATTATCACATGAATCATCACAAGAATCACAACTAGAGGATACCTCATTATTGCCAAGTGCCATAAAAGCCATTTGAGCCTTCTCATATTCTTCTTCAACCTCTCCATCCGAATTGCAATCATCCCAAGTGATTTGGAAGTTGTTGAAATGAGGCTTCCTTGAGTCTTTTCTCCTTTTTGATGAAGCTTTAAATGCTATGCTTCTTTTTCCCTTTGCCTCCTCATCTTGTAGCTTGTATGTCAACTTCAATTCAAAGGAGGTTAGAATGTGAATTGATCAATGAATCAATAGGCATAGAATTTAAATTTTTAGACTCTTCTATGGCAATGGATTTAGGCTCCCATTCCTTAAGTAAAGCATTCAAAATTTTTCTATTCTTTTCACCCAAGGAATATTCTTTACCCAAACCTTCCAAATCCTTTACCATATCATTGAACCTACAATACATCTTGTCAATGTTCTCATGAGGTTCCATTTTGAAGGATTCATATTTAGCCACAAGAAGTGACTTCTTTTGCTCTCTAATATCTTCACTTCCTTCATGGATTTCTTTCAATTTGTCCCATATCTCCTTGGCCGATATGCAACCTTTTACTTTAGAAAACTCATCTGCATCCAAAGCATTATACAAAATATTAATGGCTTTAGCATTTAAAGATAAATTTATTTTATCTTGTGCATTTAACTCATATCTAGTCTTAAGCCTTAATCTATGAGCATTTTCATCAAAAATATTAGCTTCTAATGGACCTTCATAAATAATATACCATAAATCAATATCATTAGATTGAACAAAAATTTTCATTCTATCCCTCCAAAAAACAAAATTAATGCCATTAAACATGGGAGGTCTAGTGATAGAATGCCCCTCTAAAAACAAAGCATTATTGGTTGCCATGATCTTTACTCTAATGCAATTTAAGCAAAATAAAGAGACCAATGCTCTGATACCAATTGTTGGCCCCAAAGCAACATAAGAGGGGGGTGAATTAGGTTGTCTCAAAAAACAAATCTTTTGAAGTGCTTAATGAAAATACAAACTTTGTGCAACAAATGAATACTTAAGCACAAATGATCAAAGATAAATATTTAGCAATCAAATCTTAAAGAACAAATAAAAGATTGAGATAAAGAATATTAAACCAAACTCCCAAACTTCTCAAGCTTGGAGTACATCCACTAGTAGTGCCTCTTCAAAGAAGGTGAGGCAATAACCTTCTTGTACACAAAGTAGGCTCACCCTTGCACCAACTAAGTTCCTCTAGTTGAGCCAAGAGTGCAACGGTTTTACACTACAGCCTCATTTTTGTACACTTGTTATCCCTCCGCTCTTACACTTGAAGATCACTCACTCGTTCACTCTTGCTCACACTAATTCCCACTAGTTGAGCCAAGAGAACTATACTATTCAAACCAATACAACCCACAATATTTTAGCCTATTTCTCCCCAAATAGCTCTTACAAGTGTTTGTATTGAATGTAGTAGTTCCTTTTTTTGGACGCTCCCTTGCGTCCGATCTCCTTTCTTTCGGACGCTCTTCATCGTCCGGAAGGTGTTGTTCAACTTTTGGTTGTTTTTCTTGATTGTGTTTGGATGATCATTTTCATTCGATCCTTCCTGATTTTCTGCACACTTGTTTGCAAACCATTAGTATGATTTGGTCATCATCAAAACATGATTAACATAACTGGGGTTCAACAGCTTGTTATGTCATGAATCGAATTTTATTAAAATCCTTTTTAAAGAAAACTCCTTATGAACTTCTTTTTTGTAAAAAACCCGTTGTGAGTCTATTTCAAAAATTTTGTTTGCAAATGTTTTATTTTAAAAATCAAAGAAAAACTTGGAAAATTTGACAAAAAATCGGATGAAGAAATTTTTCTAGGATATTCTAGTGACAAGAAAGCATACCGAGTTTACAATAGAAGAACACTCTTGATTGAAGAAGTTGTACATGTTACATTTGATGAAACTAATGATGTTATCTCAAAGAATTTATGTGAATATGAAGATGTAGGTATTCTAAAAGAGCTCGAAAAGCTCGTTATTCACGAAGATCATCAAGAGATCACATCAAACAATGATGTCAACAACCATCAAATAGATGATGAAAAGGATGAGGATACTCCAAAAGATCTTTCGAAAGCTTAGAGATTCGTCACTAGTCACCCTCAAGATTTAATCATAGGTGATCTATCCGATGGGGTAACTACTCGTTCTCATAAACCTTTGAACAGTAATTGTGCATTACTTTCTCACATTGAACCTAAACATGTAGATGTTGCGTTGAGGAATGAGGATGATGAATCTTGGGTTAATGCCATGCAAGATAAACTTAGTCAATTTGAGAAAAATAACGTATGGACCTTGGTTGAAAGACCATCTTCTCATCCTGTTATTGGAACTAAATGGGTCTTTAGGAACAAATAAAATGAAAAAGGTGAAATCATAAGAAACAAAGCTAGACTTGTTGCAAAAGGTTATGCTCAAGAAGAAGGTATTGACTTTGATGAAACCTTTGCACCCGTGGCTAGATTAGAATCCATTCGCATGTTTCTCGTATTTGCATGTTTCAACGATTTCCAATTATTTCAAATGGATGTCAAAAGTGCATTTTTAAATGGGTTTATTGATCAAGAAGTTTTCGTTGAACAACCCCGGGCTTTGAAAATAAAAATCTTCCAAATTATGTTTTCAAACTTTCCAAAACTTATATGGTTTGAAACAAGCTCCAAGAGCTTGGTATGAAAGATTAAGTGGGTTCTTGATAGAAAATGGATTCAAAAGAGAAGTAGATGTAGTTCATAGAACAAGTGATTTCCACTCTTTTTACAAAAATATATTTAAATGGTTTGTTAATTGTCCAAATTTATGTTGATGATATTATTTTTGGTGCAACTAATGAAAATTTGTGCAAGGACTTTTCACATTTAATGCAAAAAGAATTTGAGATGAGTATGATGGGCAAGTTACAATTTTTTCTCGAATTACAAGTTCATCAAACGAAGGAAGGAACGTTTATTACACAAGTCAAGTATACAAAGGAGCTACTCAAACGATTTGGAATGGAAGATTGCAAACAAGTTGGTACGCCTATGTGCACTTCAACCAAACTTGATAAAGACGAAGAAGGTAATGGTGTTGATGAAAACACTATAGAGGTATGATCGGAAGCCTACTGTACTTAACAGCCAATAGACCAGATATCATGTTTGCTGTCTGTTTATATGCTAGATTTCAATCTTGCCCCAAAGAATCGCACATGATAGCTGTTAAACGAATTTTTAGATATCTAAAAGGTATAATGAATTTTGGTTTGTGGTATCCTCAAGTCCTCTACATTTGATTTAATTAGTTATTCTGATGCCGACTTTGCTGGGTGTAAAATTGATAGAAAAAGTACCAGTGGTATGTGTCATTTTCTGGGAAATTGTCTTGTGTCTTGGTTTAGCAAAAAACAAAATTCTATTTCTCTTTCTACGGCTGAAGCCGAATACATTGCTGCTGGAAATTGTTGTGCTCAACTTCTTTGGATGAAACATACTCTGAAAGATTTTGGTGTATTTTTTGATTGTGTGCCTATAAAGTGTGATAACACAAGTGCAATTAATCTCACAAAAAATCCAGTTATGCACTCTAGAACCAAACACATTGATGTTAAACATCATTTTATTAGAGATCTTGTTTTTAAAAAGGAAATTTGTGTTGATTTCGTGCCTACTTCAGATCAACTGGCTGATATTTTTACAAAACCCTTGGCTCTAGATCGCTTTGAATCTCTCAGAAAATGTTTGGGGATTTTACAGATCAATTTGGCATAGTTTCTTCGTTCGGACGCACGGAGAGATCTAGAACAATCGATCGTCCGAACCACGCTTTCTTTAGGATGATCTTTATGGTCCGAATACTCCTATTTTCCTCGGACGCTCATAATCGTCCGAACAATATTCATCTTTTTCACCAACTCTTTGGAAATTCTTCCGGAAGCGTACCTTCATCCGAAAGAATATCGGATGCACTAGATCTTACATCGGCCATCCGTTCATCAGCTGTCGGACGCCACATCGGACGCACACCAAATGTTCGGCCGTCCGAAGGTTCTTTCTGTTTGATTAAAACCGTCAATCTTTCCCCCTTTTCGGACTCAACCTCACCCCCGAAAACCCTCTGGTGAAATATTTTCCCTCAACCTCTCCTCCAAATTCCTTCTCTCTATCCACAAATTGATTGGAAAATTATCTTCTCCAAAGTATTTCTCACACTTATCATACCTAATTTCCCCCACCTACTATCTCATTTCATCAAATTCTCCCAAATCCTTCAAAAAAAAAATCAAATTTTTTCCTCCTTCTCCTTCTCCTTACCTTCAAAATGGTTAAATCCCGCGGAGGTTCTTCTACAGCAAATTGTGGACGCAAAACAAAAGGGAAAGCCCCAGTACGTGGAGAATTGTCTGCAAATCCCCAAGTCTCCTCAAATCCCACATTACCAAAATTCATCGATGCCAAGGCATCTGAACAGTATAAATCTCTTCTGAGTAAATCTATAATTGTTCAACATCCTGCATCTTAGAGTCTTTTTGATGAGTATAATCTTCCCATTGTCAAATCCTGTTTTGAAAAACAAAATTGGGGTCACCTAGTCCATATTGATTTACCCTTATATCATGACATGGTGCTTCAATTCACCGCCAATCTTCGGAAAGGCCCCACTATTTGCACTTTAATCTCTCATGTAAACAGCACAAATATTGAGATTTCCTCCAACATCATTAACACTATTTTTGAATGTGAAGTCTCAAACCCGAATGATTTTTCCTATTTCTTTTCTCTAGATAAATGGCCCGCTATTGATACTCGATTTGACATTGATGAGAGAGGTTAGGGCTATTTTTAACATCAATTTCAAACAGGCCTCGGAAGCCAAAACCACATTGCTCACTCCTGAACTAAACATTCTATACACCCTTGTCACGAATTTGTTATTGCCAACCGACGGGCATCATACTGAGCCCGAAAAAATGCAGCTTTACTTGTTTTTTTTGTGTTTTCAATGGCATTCCTCTTGATTTTGGGTATCTCTTTTGTTCCCTGTGGGAACTCTTTCTTACTGATACCCGAAGAAACATTCCATTTGAAAAATTCCTCACCAAAATTTTTGATTTCCTCGAGGTTCTTTTTAGCGGCAACAAACAGTTTCCCCCTTGTTTTAACAAATCTTATATTGAATGAAAACACCTCTAGTTTTTCAACGATCAATGGCTAACCAATGCAGCTTTTGATATTGCACGTTCACAAACCCATGCCTCCACCTCTGGTTTCGCTATTCCACATTCTCCTCCTCCTCAACCACCCCACCATTCCATGATCCTCATCCATCTACCTGGCTGATGGTCTGAACCATCACTTTCTCATATTTGCGGCCTTCTCACTTCCTTGAGCACCCAAGTCAGCTCATTTCAAAGTCGCACAAATCGTAAGTTAAAGCGACTTGAAACTCGTCAGGTGATTCTCTACGAGGCCCTCAGCCTTGGCATGTTTGTGTCGACTCAGGTTCAATTTACCAACCTTCAATCACAGTATCCATTTGACTCATCTTCCGACAGTGATGACAATGAAGATGGGGATGATCGTGAGGCCGACGAAGAAGATTCCAATACTCAAGGTGCTGCCAATGAAGATGAAGGCGATGATGAGGATGTTGATGACACGTTCGATTTCATCATGCAACGCCGCACTGGAGACGTGGAAGACAGTGAGGCCACTGATGAAGATGCTCCTTCAAAACGCCAAAAGACTGAAAAGCGCTCCAAGAAGAAAAATGACTCAAATTAGTTCATTTGACATATGTTTTTAGTTTTTAGCACTTCTCTGATTTTAGGATTGCTCTCAGATTTTTTTATGACTTATTCCCTTGAACTTAGTATTGTGTTTCTGTTGAATACTTGAACTAAGTAATAAATTAATATTTGCGTTGATTGTTTGAGCTTTGGTTTATGCATTTCTGTTGAAACTACTTGCACATTCTCAGGAGGAGCTTTATTTGATGATGTCAAAAGGGGGAGTAGTCATCTATATTGCAAAATGATTAGTCATAGCTGATTGTTTTTACATAATTACTCCATGAAGGTTTGTCATCATCAAAAAGAGAGAGATTGATATTTTCCAAACCTTATTTTGATGA
The DNA here is from genome assembly GCA_025175665.1 of Cinchona pubescens. Lineage (NCBI taxonomy): Eukaryota > Viridiplantae > Streptophyta > Magnoliopsida > Gentianales > Rubiaceae > Cinchona > Cinchona pubescens. The sequence continues at coordinate 5,535,373 of JANKKI010000123.1, read as the reverse complement.
TGACATAAACACTTAAGTCTGTAAACAAGTTTTTGCAGGTCTGTTATTTATTTTGCCAGAGACAGGGTTTTCGGACGCACTATACCGTCCAAACTGTATCAAGCCTCTCGGACTCATTACACCGTCCGAACGAACCGGCAAAAAGAAGAATCCCACTGCTTCTCTAAACGGACGAACATGACCGTCCGAAACTTCTATCGGACGATGGAACGGACGCATGCACAGATGTGTGATCGAACGAGGTTCTTCTCCAACTGTATGAGGATCGGACGCTATGTCGGACGCATCCCATTTATCTCGGACGTCTGAAACCCCAACGGCTACTTTTTGTGCATTTATTATTTAGCCGTTAGGAAGTAGTTGCAACCACAATTTATTGCTCTTATAAATAATTACTTTGAGATTCAGTAAAAATCATCTAATACATTGAATACAAGCCTTAGAGAAAAGCAATTTGAGTACAAATTGGCTATAGTGCTTTGTTGTATTAGTGTGCAGTTTAGAGTGCAATTCAACTTTCAGTGGAGTGATAATCTTGTACGAAAAGTGAGGTTGTAAGTAAAATTCTTGGCTCAACTAAAAAAATTTTAGTGTGAGCAAGAATATCCCTACTTTGTAAAGATTATTGGCTCACCAAGTGTGTGAAGCATTTTATTGATTTGATACTTCAAGCTTGTTAGCTTGGAAGTGTTAGCTGATTAATTTTCTCTGTTTTTTACTTCACTATTTCACTGACTCTTCAATTATATCAGTTTTCATTTTGAAAATCTTAATATTTCTAAAATCTTTTTTAGAAACCTAATTCACCCCCCTCCCCCTCTTAGGTAGTTTGGTTAACTATGTTTGATTTCAAACAACTTTATATTTTGGCTAGTATTTTTTTAGCCGTTTTGGTTCTTCTACTCTAACTCTAGTGTGCTGTTTGTTGAGTTTGTTCTGCAGGCATTTTTATTTTCTGCTTTTTCCCCCTTTTGTTTTGTATTTTGGTTTTACATTATTTTTTTTTTTTTTTTTGTGCTATTGTTTGGTGTAATTTTTTTTTTTTTTGTGCTTATTTTTAAGGGTAGCTTTCCCCTGCTTTGGGTTGTGCGTTGTTGTTGAGGAATGGATTAATGGATTGATGGTATTTGGGTCTGGTTATTGATTTTGATTGTTTTTTTGTGTTTCTGTTGGTTTGGATTTTTAGCTCAAGTATTTGATTGACAGTGTAGGTTCTTTTTTTTAAATATATTATGCTTTGTTTATTTTTACGCCAGTTTATGCTAAATCGTTAAAATATTGATGTTTATGTTAAAATATTGATATTTATGTTGTTCGTTTTGCTATTTGTTGTAATAGCTGGAATCTAAGTCGATGGCTAGTGCTTCAATAGTTAAGCTGTCACAATTTATTATTAAAATCAGATCTTTTGAATTTGCAGCAAAGAAGACTTTGTTTCCTATGGGCTTTTTAGATGATTATGCATTTGACATTCAAGAATCTTTAAGACTTCGTATGTCTTCTTGCAATGTATGGTGTATTGTGGTTGAGAAAAAAATTACAAAAAATATGGTTACTTATTGGTTGAATGAGGTTTGGGATAAGTTTCTAGAACATTATAATATTGCTATTGGGTATCTCCAGCTGTTTAAGTATAAGGGTAAAGCGTAGTTTGATGTGTGTATCTTGGACCGGGCTCGTGTAGAGGCTTTGTATGCAAGATTGGGGTTGGCTTTGGTGGATGACGATATTGTGCCTATGGATGAAGGTTTTACTAGATATCAAAATGAGGATACAGGATACAAGACAATTATCTCAAGTTCTTCTAATGACATTTTTTGTTGCCCAATGCTTGGACAGTCAAGAAAGGGTGATGTTGGATTAAGGAATATGTTGCAGGTTAGTTCGAGCCATGTTTTGTGTTGAATGAGCAAAGGGTGAAGAGTTTGGGTTCTTGAAGTGTTACCAAAAGTCATCTACATTATGTGTAGAGAATGTTTGATTCTATTTTCCTTTCTTTTTTGCTTCAATTTTTTCCCATGGGCTTCATCACAATCTTACGATTTATGCGCCAATTGGATTTTCTCCCAGGTATTTGAAAGACTGTCCTTCATCTATTAACATTCGTGGTACGGTAGTGACCATTGAAGTGTCAGCACAATTTTGAAGAATGGCATAGTTGTTAGGTTGAACAATGGTTGGCATGAAAGTTGAAAAAGCTTTTGAACTTGCAACAGAGGATGGTTGTGTCTTTGAATTGATTGATCCCAATTCTATGGTGCTTAGGCTTACTGTGTTCTATGTTCAACAAGAATTAATGATTTGTAGCTGAAGGAAGGGTTTGAAAATGTAGTTTGTTTACTAGAATATGTAATAGGTTTAGTTTTCAACCTTGTTGTGTAGTTGCCATCATTTTGTTATGTTTTGTAGTACTGGGCATAGTATGCCATGTTATCTGTTTTGCTGTTGTTAATGAATGTTAAATATATTCAGTTATTAATGTGATCGTGTGCTTGTTACATTTTGATTTTGGAAGAACCTTGTGTTTCTATCCCTCTTCTTTAACCACTGAATTCTAGCGTTTTTACTCCAAAAACTCTCATCTTCTCTATAAGTTCTACTTAGTTGCAGTTTCAATTTAGTATTATTTTTATGCCAATGCAATCAGAATTATCTAGATTCCTTAATTTTTGTCCAATATCCTTAATCCTAGTTCCAGCATTGAAGGTTTGTTCCAACTTAGTAAAGCCATTTTGCAAGATTTCACCTTATTCATCAATTTGACCATCCTAGAACCTTCACTATCAATTTTTCATGCTTGCTTGCTGTGTGATGGCACTCTCAGTTTCCTTGTGTTGAATCCACCTCTTATCAAAATGGAACTTTCTCCTGATTTTCTTGGATTTAGACTTTAAATCTACAAAGTCCATCCTCTCTTAATCTACCCCTTCCTCCCATTGTCTTCATTTCAGATAATTTCATTAAAGTCCCCAGCTAACAACCAATGTTCCCCCTATAAGATCTTTCTTTTTTGAATAAATTTCCATTGTTCCTTTCTTATGCTAGCTAGCATCTAAGTTAGCATAAGAACTAACAAACCACCATCACTCCGAAGAATTTGAGGAGGCAATTTTAACTTATATTGTAAAAGCAATAGCAACAACATCCAAAACTTTCGATTTGTTATTCCAAAAGATAACCACACCACCAAATTTCTAATATAGGATCTACCACAAAGTAATCATCAAATTTTGTAAGGAACCATAAGATGGAAGGGATGAACAAAGTATGCAATAATAGTCAAGTGTTGTAAATCAAAGAAATTATTATGTGTTTCTTGGCCAGTGGTTAAAAATATTAGAATAAGGTGTGAAATAACTTCCAAGATCATTAGATATAATCATAAAGTAATATTAATAATTTTCTTCATCAATAGTTGCCGATGTTGAAATAGCTACTGGATTAGCTTCCTGTAAGCTAAAAGCACTCAGTTATCATAATGTTATGCCGATTCCTTGATCATTAGTACTACTATAGCATATATATTCACATAAGAATATCATATTATAATCCACTAAACTTTGAAAATCAATTAATTACAACATGATATATAAGTTATTCAAAAGCAAATCAGCCTAAGCATTCTTCACTTCTTAGTAGTATTTAGTCCTTCTGGGTGCGGTTCTTCTTAGATGGAGTTGGTTGTTGAAGATATGTTGCTAATTACTTCTTTCCAGTAGTACTAGTGACTTGGTTTTCTAGAGTTTCATTTGCTGGTTGTTCTGTGGATTCCCTTTTGCTGGTTTTTGGTGTCAAGGTTGCTGCGTCGTCTAACTGACATGAGGAATAGTTTTTTGGGTTACTTTAGTGATTTGTGATTGTTAGGCAACAAGTGGCGGGTTAAGCAACTGTTTAGTGGTGTAGGCCTTAATAATGCTGTATTTTGGTTCCTTCAACCCTTGGTTATCCTGCTCATAGTAACTGATAAAGCATGTTATTGTTTGTCTAGTAATAACTTCTGCAAGTTCAAGTGCAAGCGAGTCTTCTTGTTGTAAAAAAGATGTTTTGAATGTGTTAAAAGGTTAACAATTGTTGAAGTTGAGCATAAATTTGGAAAGAAGATTCAAAGTATGGTTTTTATAGCATCAAAATGTAGTGGTTTTTATAGATTTAGCATAATATAATGCAATTATCTATCGTGTTTATTTTTCGTCTACCTGATCATTAGCTTCTTTAAGCTCCATAGCAAAATAAGGGATTAGTTTTTCAACATCAGTAACAAATATGGAGATATTAGTAGCTCCAGTTTCATCAGTCAATATTATTCCAATACAACACCTATACAATTTGTATTCTCAAAGTGTGTTAACAATAATTGATTTTCATAGTGTTATTTGTTTACTAGAGAAAAGGCAAAATTATTTTGAACAATAATTACCTTAGTTCTACATTAGTTTCCTCTTTGCATGATGAAAAGTAATTACCCATTCTATATCAGCATGTATTGCTTTTTTACAATTCACATATGTTGTGTACTAGAATTTTGGTTTTCTAGGTATCGGCATTGTTGTGCCCTTAAGCCATTCTGTTTCACCCGCAAATTGGAGACCATTATGTGTATGAAATGTCAAAAGAATAACACTTTGTGAAATTTGTAAGTTTAATTGCAATTATTAAGTTTAAAATTCTTGCTTTCTTCAGTGTCCTAGTTGCTTCTTTAATAGGCAGGAATTTTTTCTTGCTTCGGAGGTGGCAGCAGCTTGTGTCAATCCTTGTAGGTTTGTGATTTCAACAATTGTTCTATTCTTCTTCTTTAGAAACATACATATACAATGCGTGATTGGTTGATAGAGTAAAATGTCGTATATGATTAGGGATAAAGGTAATTTTTTTGTTTTTGGCAAATTGATAGTTACCTATCTTTCAAACACTGCGTTTCAAAGTTGAAGGATTGATGATAAAGAGCTAGCTATCCTTGTTGTTAGGGACAAGCCTATTTTTTGGAAGTTGTACTTTAGTGCTGAATTTTTTCTGGAGTAGATCATAATTCCAAATAGATATGCTATAATAATTTCCTTAATTGATTCTTACAGTTGAATGTAGTAACCTTCACCCTCATAGAAATTATCACGTTAACATTTGGAGTATTGCTACCAAGTATTGCGCCTTCTTTTTGCTAAAACCTCATTCCACATTGTAAGCAGCATTGGTTTTTTCCTTACAATGGCAATAAGAAAGGATATTACAATGTTTGTATTTAAAGTGTCAAACAATAAGGAAATGTATGCATAAAACTTACTCTTCGTTTACAATTACAAAGTCCCTTCTAGTTGGACTTTTAGGATCGTCATCTTTTTGTGGGAAAAAAAGCATGGATGGCAATAGCTTCAATATCTGTTTTTTGGTGGAGGGAGATAATTTTATTATGTAATTTACGAAAGCTATGCAATAGTAAATTGGATTTTAAATAAATGTTTAATTCTTGCTTTGCAATATTTTAGTATCAACATATTTATCCAAATTAGTGAACTTTATTAACTAGAAGGTAAATGTTAGTCAAGGAAGAATTGGCTTATGGTGTTCTTCAACAAGTGTGGTATTGTTAATGACCCAATTGAATTCATATTGGCTGATTCTGGTGTGGGCGAATTGTTGCATTGGAGATATAGTACATCTTGCAGGGTTGCAACATGGCAAAATAGCGTATGTCGTTGCCATATATGATAGCTGCAACTTTAGGTCCCTGTATTGCATTTTGTTTAATGTACACAAATCTGTGGTTGCTGATAACAAGGTATAATTATCATAAGTTGTTTTAAAGATAAATAGATACCATATAATCCGCAATTATTGCAAAGTAAAGTACTTACCACAGATTATGTATGTAATCCACCAGTACAAATCGTCTATATTTCATAGGTGATGTACCATTGCTAACCAAGATATTGCTTCTTTCTACTACTTGGGCAAGCACAGTCCAATTCCTCATTTGTCACGCGCTTTAACAATTGGAAGGTAATGTTTTAACATCAGCTACAAATAAAAGAAAATGTATTAGTTGGCTTGAATGAATGTTTAGGTTAGCCAAATTTTTCCTCAATAATATATAAGACTTACAATATGATTGTTAGATATATATACATTGTGGCAGCCTTTGAGAGCCATAGGATTTCTTTGCACACAATATTTTTGGTATGATCTACATTTGCATGTCAAAAAATGTCGGCTTCATCAATACTTTGACTGCAAAAGCTGTTCTTGCTCGTAAAAGAGCCACATATAATTGACCATGTGCAAATATTGGTTCTTTCAGATTAATACCAACAAAATCAAGAGTTTATTATCCCTGTGATTTATTGATTGTTGTTGCAAAGCACAACATCACACAGGCAATTGAATGCATTTAGATGGGACAGGATAATACTCATTACTTGGAGGTTGCATAGGAATCCTATGGATTAAAACATCTTTAACAACAAAATCCCCAATTCCTATTTGAGTATGTATTATATTCCTATATAAACTTTTGCAACTTAATCTTGTCCCATTGCACAATCCTTTGGCAGGACCTTAATTCCTGAGTAACATAACTAGAACATTAGGCTTCTGCACTAGTTTATGGGATGGCAAATTACTTGGGGCCAATGAATTCAAGAAGTGTTTATACAAAACTTGATCATTCGGATTGATTGTCTCATCAAAGTTGAGATATTCTACTGGCCTACCAAGGAATTTTTATACCAGTATTTCATTGACTTCATCTACAATACTGTTTTTGGTTGTTAGGATAGCTCTATTTAATGTATTTATTAAACCCTGTATACCAAATTTATATGAGAATAAACCATATTGATTAGATCATCAAGTGCAGAATCTTCATTACGATTTTCAACTAAGATTAATAAAACATTAATGGAGGAACTTTTATAAGTCCATCAAATGCAGTTTTTTCAGTTCCATCACCAATTCTAAGTAAAAATTTAGTAAATGAAGAATCTAATTGGGCTCTCATATTTTCTGTGAATTCGATCTTTTCAAGACTTGGCCACAAAGAAGAATATATCAAACAAGCATTCATGGCCTTAAATTGGCCACCATTGCAAACAACAGGCAATGTTTGCCTAAAGTCACCTCTTAAACTAACAACGTTTCCACCAAAATTTGTAGCTATTCTGTGTCTTGTATACAACATTCAGACCTTCTATTGCCATTAGAGCTTCATCCCAAATAATCAACTTACAATCTCTTATCATTTTTCCTAAAGTGCTTTACTTACTTACTTTACATGTTGTACTTTCAGACATATCAATTGGTATTTTAAATTACGAATGAGCAGTTTGGCCCCTTGGCAAGATTAAACTTTCAGTTCTAGAAGTTACAGTTGCTAATGCAATATACGCTTTTGACTTAACAGCTGCCAGCAAAGCTTTTTATAAGAATACAGTACAAGAAAGTTTTTCCTCTTCCACTAGGACCATCTACAGAGAAGGTACCATTCTTGTTTTCATTTACCCTCTGAAATATGATGTCAAAAGCTTATTTTTGTTTTTGGTTCAACAAAGAAACTGCATTAATGTCTTCTTCAGTTAGTATTATTTTTCTTTCAGCAGCTACTTCTCTTGTTTGGTTCTCTACATTAGTGAGAGATACGTCATTGGTAATCAAATTGAAGCTGCATATGGTTTTTAGCATAGATTGAAGAAAAACATTCATTTGTTGCAACACTTGATTTCTGACATATTGCAGTGACTGGATTCTTGTTCTCATAAATCCTCAGGCATAGCAACTTCGAATTTGGACCATAATTTTTAGGGTTGTTGGGATATGAGTAGACAAAAAGAGTGGCAAATAGTCTTCTAAGCTCATAAGGCATGTGGAACGGTGCTAGTTCTTGCAAATAATTCTCTTGGTTGTTATCATCTTGAAGCAATCCATGAAGAAGGGCTTCTCTTGCCAAAGGTATCAACCTTTTGGCCATTGTGTGTTTTCAGATCATCAAATGACGTTGGCCCTCTTATTTTAGATAGAAGAATCCTTAGATAATACCTTTCTCCCTCTAATAGGTGTGCAGCAGTTATTCTTGCTAAAGATTGTCCCCTTTCTCAAACTTTCTAACTTCTTTTGTCCGCTTTCCAGACAAAATGATCTGGGAATTTAGAATATGTACACTACAATTCTTTTGCCACAGGATTAGTTCTATTCATATGAAAGAATTGAGTAAGTATAGTTTGCTTATTTTTAGGATTATTGACAACATGTTTCAGGTTTGCGTTCTTTTTAAATCTCACTGGTTGGAAGTTTTACAGATTAAGTTGCAAATGGATGACAGAAGGTTTCATGTCATAAACAGGGAAATTAAAAATTCTCCATACAGCTTATAGTGGTGATATCCAACGTGCTGCTCTATGTTGTTGGGTTTCATCAACTTTTCCATTTGGATTATCAAAATTGACATGTTACAACCTTTGAGGAAAACTGATCCTGTCATGGCCTTTACAAATGTATTTGCCAATATATTTGACTGCCTTAATTGCTGGACAAATCTCAACATTGATATAGCAATCAAATTTGGCCCATAAATATGGATTACAAGGAACCACCCATCTATTATCCAACAAACACTTCCTTACCATTACATGAACATCATTATTCCTCTTTCTATAAATTGGGTAAGAATCAGTTTTTTGTACACTTTCCTCAGAAAAGTCTTTGGGTTACGAATTTTTGCACTTTCCATGCTTGCTCATGCAAACATTTGATGGATTCAATACACCATAGGGGGCATGTACCATATGCTTTATGACCATTTTGCAAAGGTGAGGTAATTTTTCCTTATCAGGAATCTCAGCACAAATAATTTGATCATATTCCTGAGGCTTGAACATCTTTTATTAAGATTTGAGAATCAGCAAAAAATAGGGATATGGGAAGCCTCTTTTTGGGAATTCAAAAAACTCATTCTTTAACTCTTCTAGCTTTGCAAGATTCGGAATACTCTAGTAATCTTATCAAACCTGTTTTGGCCCTATTCTTTCTTGATTAAATGCTTTTTAATTTGAAGCCAATTAGGATAGCAAGTTATAGTCAGAAAAATATCCGGCTTTCTATATTTTTGAACCAAAGTCTTTGCATTAATGTATTTTCTCATGTTTCTTGGTCTTCCAATAAAACTTGGAGGCAAATATATTCTTTGATTTACATTTGATCCCTTAGATTCCCAAATGTAACACGATCCATTATGTCTTGTAGCAATTCTTTTGTAATTTCCTCTGGCTGGCTTTCTATCAAATCTAGACGTTGAGATTTTAACTTTACATATATGTCTACTATGTATTGTTTTAAGCATAATATTTTCTTAGAGACAGGAAATTTGGATCAATTTCTATCTTATACATCACTGTTCATTTTATAGAAAGCTAAGTATTAGGATGGCACTACAAATAATAGTTATAGATGAGTTTTAGATGATCCTTTAGACTAACCATCTTTCTATAACACTTTCCATTTGTAATAGCTCGTCAACATTGCCGGCATTGTCTAGGAAAATCTCACGTGTAGCACCTCTCTTCCTTTTTTTGTTTGTCTATTTTTTAAGCCCTTTCTTTGGCGTACCTTGGTGCCAACCAAGATCACCAAAGGGAAACAACAATGGGTATTATAATGGATCATAACATCCATGATAATACTTAATGTTTCGAGATTGCCCTCTATGAGTGTGCACAATGATATCCGTTTTCCTTATTTCCCCATTTTCTTTTCCTTTAACCCACAAGCCTACAAGTTGTGATATTGTAGGTTTATTGAAACTCTTTGGTCTACACTAGGGCGAGTTCGCAAGACAATTTGGTAGCTATCCAGATTACCGATTTGGCATAAGCTTCTAAAAAACTGAGCACATAGATTATGCTCACAAATTTTCACTATTTTTTGTATTATGCTTTTTGATAAATTAGGACAAGCAGCTAATTGATTAAACATCCATTTTTAGTATCACGAAAATAAAGATAATTTATCTGCAAATTTTTGGCACTTGATTCATCTGGAATCAAATCATTGATGAAATGATATAACTGTCCTTGGATTCAAAAAGTATAAATACCTTTACTTTTTTTGTTAAATTTTTTTAACAATTCACACCAAATGAAGTGAAGCAAACTAATTATTGATTGTCCTAACATAATTCCTAATGGACTTAGCTTCTCCTGACATCAAAGTTAAGAGTTCTCTTAGAAGAGTTGGGAGCTTATTACTTTCCAGAACAACCTCACCATTAGAGCAACAAATATTCACTATCTCAAAGGCAATTTTTTTAGCACTACAATATGGGCAGCTTGTTTACCACAGAAGAACATCAACAACATTTGAAATGTATGCTAATAGTTCTCAGCCACTTCTAGGGGCTCTACCTATATAATACACAAATACAAATAATTATTTCATTAATGTTTTTCACATCTTTATAAGACAAAATGTTAAAGAAATTTGGGACACTATGTAACATGTTTGCTTTAATTTTGGTTTTATAATATTTTGGTTTAGCCTCAAGGATCTCTTTACTTGTATTCATAATACTATTTTGTGCAGCACAAGAATAATAGTTATTATATAGAGGAAACCTAATGCACAACAGTGTCACATGCTGCATAGTCCAAATAATAAGTAATAGGATCATTGGAGTAGAATATAACTAAAACATGTTAAACTAATGCGCACCAGATATAATCTGTAAGGTTGTTCTGCTTTGACAAAGGGTAGATGCTATCTTAACTAGAGCAAAAGCTGTGTTCTTTTTTCCCTTTAGTTTCAACATTATTAATCTCCTATTGTTTTTATGGATGGAAGATGTATTCTCAGGTGGTTGGGGTATCATGCTTATTGGTTTATCAATATTGGTCGTATTAGACTTGGATTGTAACCTTAAACCTGGCTATGATAACCTGTTTGATTTCCACCTTAATATAGATTATTGCCTATATGTCTGTTTACACAGTTCATTAGATTGGGAGAGATGAGATCACATTTCTTCCCCAATCATAATCTAAAGAAAGAAGTCCATGAAATGCCTATTTCGTTACCTTCCATTCTACTTAATAATAACTTCATGGGAAAAGTTACTCCAAAAGAATTAGAACTTCAATAGAGCAATGTATTGAAATCACAGCCAACTAATATAAAGTAGATACACCAATTATGAGAGATCTGTAGATAGTAAGGTTTTCAACATCATGCAGGCATCAAATGTTTTATCATGTTTTATCAAATGTATAAACATGATGGATTATAAAAATATGAAGAAGCAGGAAAATCCAACACCAATTATCATAATTCAATAATAAGCATAATAACGATTCATAAACAATGACTGGAATACAAATGCCATACCTGTTCAAAAGCACAAGGTTGTAGCTGTGTGGAAAGGATGAAGATGCAATCTTTCCTGTATCTATCATTCTTAAAATGGCCAGCAAATCAAACCACCACCATCTAATTACAACAACATTAAGGGTAAGGAACAATGAGATCAATTGAAGAGTTATAACTGAAAAAATAGTATAAAGTAGATTATTTTCATATAATTGATTATTGATTGTTCTAACACAATTCCTAATCACTCAACTTTTGATGTCGAAGTTAGGAGTTTTCTTGGAAGATTTGGGAGCTTATTACTTGCCAGAATAACCTCACCAATAGAGTAATGGTAATTCGCCGTGTCAAAGGATAATTTTTTAACACCACAATGTGGGTTGTTTGTTTGCTGTAGAAGAATATCAGCAGCATTTGAAATATATGCTGATAGTTCTCGACCACTTCTAGGGGCTCTACCTATATAATACATAAATACAAAAAATTATTTCATTAATATTCTTCACATCTTTAAGGACAAATTGTTAGAGAAATTTGGGACACTATGTAACTGTCCACTTTCATTTTGGTTTTATTGGTTTAGCCCTAGGGATCACTTTACTTGTATTATGACTTAATATCATATTGATCAAGATAAGAATGATAGTTATGACATTGAGGAAACCTAATGCAGAACAACTTCACATGCTACGTAGTCCAAATAATAAGTAATAGGAATCAATGGAGTAGAATATCACTAAAACACGTTAAACTAATGCGCACCTGATATAATTCGTGAGGTTGTTCTACTTTGACAAGGGGCAGATGCTATCCAAACTGGAGCATAAGCTACGTTCCTTTTTCCCTTCATTTCAACATTTTGAATCTCCTATTGTTTTTATGGATGGGAGATATGTTATAAGGTGGTTGGGCTATCATGCTTAATGGTTTCTCAATGTTGGTTGTATTACATTTAGATTGTAACCTTAGTGATTGTGATGATATTCAGGAAATGCTAAGTGATGTTAGGGTTGCTGACTTTGGTGAGAATTGGAGAAATTTAGGAGATCCTAATTCGGATATTCCTCATGAGCAAGAAGGTGAAGTAAGCAGGTTTCTTAAATTATTGTCTGAACCTGATCAAAATCTTTATCCAGACTATGAAAGATGCTCAAAACTCTTTTTTTGTGTGCATATTCTTCATTTGAAAACAATGAATCATTGGACTTGCAAATCTGTGCTTGATATGTTGCTTAAATTCTTGAATCATGTGTTTCCTATGTCCACAATTCCTAGTTCATATTATGAGGCTAAAAATTACATTCGTGACTTGGGACTCAAATGTGAAAAAATACATGCTTGTGAAAATGATTGTGCACTTTACTGGAAAGAAAATGAGAACCTAGATTGTTGGCCAAATGAAAAATGTAAAGCACCTCGATATAAGTCTCCTGGTTCTAAAGTTCCTAGAAAGGTGTTGCGTTATTTTCTGTTAAAACCGAGATTACAAAGACTCTATGTAAATAAGGATATTGCTCATAATATGAGGTGGCATAAGGATAGACACATTGAAGACGATAACACAATGAGATATCCGGCTGATTCAATAGCTTGGAAGGAATTTGATAAAAAGCATGAATCTTTTGCCCAAGATTCTCAAAATGTGAGGCTGCTTGCAAGTGATGGTTTTAATCCATATGGAAACATGAGTAATTCATATAGTAAATGGCCTGTGATACTCGTTCATTTACTTACAATTTGTCACCTTGGAAATGTTTAAAAGATCCTTTTTTCTTGTTGTCAATGATTATTCCTGGTCCTAAATCACCAGGAAATGACATTGATATTTATCTATGACCTCTAATTGATGAGTTGATAGAGTTATGGGTCACAGGTATTGAGACATATGATGCCTCCACTGGAAAGAAGTTCATATTATGTGCAGCTCTTTTATGGACGAAAAGTGATTTTCTAGCATATGCCTATTTGTCAGGGTGGAGTACGAAAGGGTATAATGCATGTCCCATTTGTTTGGATGAAACTAGCTCTTCATATTTAAAGAATAGGAGCAAATGCTGTTACATGGGTCATCGTCGTTTCTTATGGAGAGCAGAAAAGAAGGCATTCGATGGTAAGAAAGAACTTAGAAAGCCTATTAGGCCATTATCTGGTGAGGAAATCTTTGAACAACTTCTTGGTATTGACCAAGTTGAGTTTGGCAAGGCACCTAATGTGCTAAAACAAAAGAAAATAAAACATGAAGAGGGCAATTTAAATTGGATGAAGAAAAGTATATTCTTTGAGTTACCATATTAGAGTACTAACAAAATGAGACACAATTTGGATATTATGCATATTTTGAAGAATGTGTCTGAGATTTTGTTAGGTACACTAATGAGCACCACTGGAAAAACTAAGGATACTTGGAAGGCTATGAAGGATTTGATGGATCTCAGTTTAAAATAAGACTTGCACCTCCAACCCGATGGTGAATCATTTGTTATGCCAGCTGCATGCTACACTTTATCACATGATGAGAAACAACAATTATGTCAATTTTTGAACTCAATCAATTATCCAGATGGATTTGCCTCGAATATCTCCCGATGTGTTAAAACAAAAGAGTGCTGAATTCAAGGGATGAAAAGTCATGATTATCATGTTTTTTTATAGCGTCTACTTCCACTAGCCATAAGAGGAATCCTGCATAAGGAAGTTTCTCAATCATTGGTTGAGCTATGAACATTTTTTAGAAAACATCAACCTATACTGCAAAACACTATATCTGGATGAATTAGAAACACAAAAGTGGAACATTGTTTTGATTCTATGCAAATTTAAAAAAATGCTTCGTCCAACTTTTTTTGACATAGTGGTCCATTTAATAGTCCATTTGCCTGATGAAGCCAAAATTAGTGGTCCAGCACAATACCGATGGATGTTTCCCTTTGAGAGGTAGAATACATGCATTGTATTACTCAAACTTCTTTGATTATCTAATAATCATTAATATTTTGACATCATTTGTTTAATTTTTTTCCAAACAAAAAAAATGGATCAATACAAAGGGTATGTCCATAATAAAGCTTGACCAGAAGTGTATATTGATGATAAATGTCTTACATTTATTTCCAGATACTTGCACAATGTTCCAACAAGATTTAATCAAATGGAACAAAATACAGAGAGAGTTGAAGCTTCAGGAAAGTAATCTATATTTTCTGGCATGGCTCGGCCTTTTGGGGCAACGACATATGATGGTTTGCTTCAGTGATTCTAAATTGCATAAAGTTCACCAGTTCATATTGAAAAATTGCAAAGAAATAGATGAGTATATAAAGTAAGTAACTTTCATTCATTAATTAAAGAATAACATATGGAACATATAATCTTTAAAATACTTGAACTTTCACTTGGACAGGGAACATATGGAGATTCTTGAACAAGAGAATGCATCAAATATTCAGCTTAGGCATGACTTAGAATTTCCTCAATGGTTTGACGAACGTGTAAGTATACGACAGTTAGTTATAAAACTTAAAATCTTTTACGTAATTGTTAGTTGGGTATATATAATAATTTGGTATATATTTGAAATAGGTCACCTATTTACGTGCATAAGGGAGATGCAGTGATGAACTCCTTTCATTGGCTAAAGGACCTAATTTTTGAGTGAATAAATATCCAGGTTGCAATGTCAATGGGTTTCGGTTCCATACCAAAGATCGTGAGAAAGATAAGAAAACACAAAATTGTGGAATATAAATGTATGGTAAAGGGGGAGCATGCTAATAAAGAAATAAATTTTCATGGTGTAGTTACCAACATCCTTGAGGTTGAGTATTCATTTTCTCAAAATCAAGTAGTATTGTTTAAATGTGATTGGTGGTATTTAGGAAATAGTTCAGGAATTAGAATAGATAAACAATGGAACATGACTAGTGTCAAAGACATGGTATTCTGATCAGACATATATTTTAGCATCCCAAGCTCAGCAAGTCTTTTATGTTAAGGACATGAAGCTTGGAGGTCATTGGCATATTGTAGAGACAGTTAGTCCACGTGGATCATTTGATATTCCTGAAAAAAATGTTGATGATTTGCTTGGTGACAATGAGGCTTACCAAGAAGATGATCTTGAAGATTTGATTGGTGTACAAGAGAACGATGAATTGCACTCTTTAACAAGAGGAGATATAGATGTAGTAGAAAGGATTGATGCTAACCTCCTATTATATGAATCTTCAACTACACCTGCTTTGGAGCCAAATGATCCTTATATATACCTTCATTGATGACGAAGACATTGACCAATCTTCAAGTACTGAAGATGAAAATTCAAAAAATATTGAAAGTGATGATGACATTGATTCTAATTAAGCCATTTTGTAAAATTACATTTTGATTTCAAAATTTGAAAGTCTAGTTTTATGGTGAATTTCATAAGTTATTCCATGTGTTGGTGCAATTTACTCTTGAAATCAACTTTGTTATTGGATTATTGATATAAATTGCATTGTACTGGAACTTTTTTTTTTCGATGACTTCTATATAGTAATTTTGTATGGTTGAACTCTAATATACTAATATATTCTTAAGTGTTTTGCTAGATGGCTGGACCAGGAAAAAAGGGAAATGCTTCTTCACGATCAAATCAATGTGCATTGCTTTCAAATGTTCAACAAGATCAAGCTGATAATACAAGAAGTCAGGTATTGACAATTGGAATATGAAATTTGTCTTACATTTGAATAAGTAAATTTTGAATGGTATTTCTCTTTTTTCCTTGGTTTCATACCAGCATAGCAAAAAATAATAATATGAAGTCAGGTATTAATACAACTGTTAATTCAAACACTAGAGCTCAAGTCCAACGGAAAAGGTTAATTCAATTACGTCTAATTGATGAGAATGAGGTTGGTGTTGGTCATAGAAATTTGGTACATGAAGTTTGGTATTATAGTTGATGATGTTTATGTGACACTCAATGTTATTCAATTTGAGTTTTGTTGCATTTCTTGGTGTTGAAGATTTGTTGCAAGCAATACATTAATTTTTTTTACTACCTTACCTTCAATTTTTTTGGCTTGCTAAATTTAATACTTGTTGTATACAAAATTTCATCTTAGGAACCTAATGCATTATTTGCTAGAGGAACTTCCCCAAAAACATCATTTGTTGAACTGCCATCACCTATAACTGGTGGAGAGCAAGCTAGAGAGCAAGATGATGGTTATCCTAATTCAATATACATGGGATCTGACCCTTCAGTTGGTTGTGCAAGTAACGATGTTGACGAGATTGAGGAACCTTATTATACATCCTACATGGGGATGAAAATGGTTTATGAAACTTGCATGTGATTGATTTATTATTTCCTTGGTTTTAGTATTTGGTCTTACACTTTGTCTATCTTGATTTGGTTAGAACTTGCTATTTTGAAGAGGAAACGAAGACCTACTCGCAACACTGCACTATCTAGAAAAAGAAAGGCCAGAGTAAAGATTAAAGTTGATGTGTTAGAGGAAAGTCAAAGATTAATTGGGAAAGGTTCTCAATCATTTATCTCAGAGGCAAGCTGTGTTATTCGAAAATTTGGTAAATGGCAAGCACCAAAATGGGCAAAGCTTCCCGAAGCTGACCGAGAAGAGATGTTTAAAATGACTACTGTAAGTGCTGCAGGTGAATTTATATTCACAATTATATCATAATACTTCCTTGGTAGAAAACACACTTACACTTCTAACTTTGTACCAACATTGTTAGTATCATTCCTTTTTGTTATGAAAACATATTTTATTTTCATATGTAGAGCAAATTTGTTCATGATGAAGATAATTGAGGACATGTTAAGCCAGCTTTGATTAAACAAATAAACTCGCAGTATCAAAATCGCCGATATAATTTTCACAAGTTGTTCTTGAAATTTGAGGCAAAGGAAGCAGCCCTTTTGAATCGTCCAAAACATGTGAAAGAGGTAGATTGGATTTATCTTTGTGATTACTTTTGTCCTTCACAATTTAAGGTGTATAAGCCCATACCTAAAACTATTCATTCATTGTACATGTGATTCTGGTTATTTAAGCAACACTAAATTTGTGAACTGCAGGAGATAAGTGAATGAAATAAACAAAATAGAGCAAAGCAAAAAAGTACGCATACAACTAGAATGAAATCATAACTACATCATAAGAAAGAACGGGTAAATTACTACTGCAGCTAATTTAATTTATGTTGTGTAGTCTTTAATTTAACAATTTTTTGGTTTTAGGAAGCAAAAGAAGAAAGAATCAGTGGACCTATAGAACGAACTCTATGACATGACTCACTTTAGTAGAAAGAGACTAGAATGGTCCAATTGATGAGCTTGCAGCGAACAATCTAGTAAAGTATGCTTCCATAGCTTTTTTAATCATAATCTACATTCCAATTTAACTACTTTTGTAGTCCACAATGCATTTTCATAACTTTTGTGAATATGATGTGCATAACTCTTATGTATACCTAACTTTAAAAATGTCATTCTAGACCAAAATGAAGGATTTGCTATCTAAGTGTAAAGATGAAGGTTCAAACACGACTGAAGACGACGTGTGCGCTAAAGTAGTTGGACCTGTACCTCGGTATGTACGCAGTCGTGGTCCCCAAAAGCCTAGATTATCAGCAAAAAAACATTGCAGAGATTGATGAAGCAAGGAAAAAAGCTGAGCAAGCTGAACAATGCACGGCCGAATTGGAAGTTCAAGTTAAAGCTCAACAAAAACTTATGGAAAAGCTTGAGAACCAGCAAAGGGAGACAAAAAATCTTCTTCAAGCTTTAGCTATACAATTGCAAATGGGGAAGCAAGGCATTCATAGTAAGTAGAGAACCATTCACCAATACTAATTGGTAAACAAACATTTTCGTAATATCAGTAACATGAGTATGCTATGGGGAAGTTCAATTTAACTCATTATTTATTTTTATTCTTTTCTTTTATTATGGCGCCGCAATCTAATAATCTGGTTGAAGTATAACGAAAACCTTTGAATTTGCTAATTGGTTGAAGTACTCTGGTTTGACATATTGCATATATGCCTCATGTTTCATTTTACTTGGGAACATTGAATTTTTTTTTTGTCCAAGTTTATTCAGTTGTGTTGTGTATAGTCTATATTAGGAGCACTTAGTGACTTTTGAGTATGAAAGTAATGCTTTTAGTAAATTACAATACATAGTTAGATATATAAAATATATTATGGATTGGTTTTCTGGAAATGGTTTAGTCCTCTTGGTTCATGGCAACCTTGTGTTATTTGTGATAGCCTTTATGGTTTGCTATAATTGGTTACTAGAATTTTTCTTCTCTTGGTTCTTGGAATGATTTACTATGCCTTCTGTGAAAGCCTTTTGGTTTGCTACAAATTTTTTTTTTTTTTGAGCACATGTCTTGGTTCTTGGTCAAATTTTATGTTTTTTTTTTGTGATATCTTTACTTTGTCTTAAAATAATTGTTGTATTACTTTAATGCAGATTTGTGAAGATACACAGTTCAACCTTGCAAAGAAATCAGACGAAGAAAAATGGAGTTGTAGCCCTTTTTGCTCATGATGGTTGTTTTGGGGCTATAGCAAATTTGCTTGTGGTGTAGGGGTCTTTTGTTGATGTCAACTTTTATTCAAATATAAATTTGTGATAACTTATCTAAACGTAAACTTTGTGATAACTTATCTAGACATATTTGATGTTGGAGACTTCAACTACTCACCAATTGTACTTATGTTATGGTTCAGTTTAATTATGGTTTTTGGAAATTTTCAAATGAAAGGCATGTTATGGTTTTTGGAAATTTTCAAATGAAATGCATGTTGTCTCTTATTGTTGGATATACTTGTTTAAAGTTTTCATGTCGAATTAGTGATTCAGCAGGTTTATCAACTAAACATTTTGTGACAACAAGTCTTTTATCACTGACTAGAAGCTGTGTAGTGGCAACTAAGTTGTCATTATAGACTCAGTATTTTGTGACAAGATTATGTATATTAATGACGACATTTAACCTGCCTTCTATGACAATTTCACTGTATTTGATGGTGTTTTGTGACAAGAAATGTTGTCACTAATATCCGTTCTTTAGTGACGACTCACTGTATTATCACAAAATAGTTTTAGTGACGAAATAGTGTCAACTTTTGGATTGTCAATAAAACTAATTAGTGACAATTTTTTCATTTTCTGTGACAACATTCCATCATCACTAAAGACCTTTTTTCTTGGGGAGATGTGTGAAAGTGAGCTGATGTTATTATCAAATTTCATAAGATGAGGTTTGCATCCTCCCCATTCTCATCAATGTATTACAATATTGAATAGACGGAAGGTGAAATGTGATAAATTCTATTTGAAATCAAGTTATCAATGCAAATTTAGTACAGAAATAGGTTTAGACGTTTTTTTTTTTTTTTTTGGGGGGGGGGGGGAGGGGGGTTAAGCAAGTAGGTGTAGAGTTATTAACTGGAATATTAAAATATGAGTACAAAATATGATCTCAAAAATTGTATTACTTTATAACGACTGTCATCTTAGTAAGAAATGAACCTGAGACTTCCATTTCATCACTACAATTCTAGAATGACTCTGTTAGGCTAACATATGGCTGGGATTCCCAGGGAAAAATTTCACTTGCCATCGATCCAATGTGAAATGATCATTTATGCATTTCTTCTTCTTTTTTCTTAATACATTTCTTATTTAGCGTTTGACTAAGTCAGATTCATGATTTCAATCTTTGTACTCAAAATCCCTTGCTAAGGGTTGTTTTTATGAGATCTGAACATAACATCTAAGTATAGTTATTAGAATTCCAATTCTACACTGATAATCTTATAAATATACGATCTAAATTTAGATTTGTCCATGACCCGATCCTAGCTCTTATGATCACTATTATAAGTTATAAAAAAAAAAATACTAGTTCAACTACCACTATCTGTGTGACTTAGGTTTCATATTTTATAAATGAAGCTAGTAGGTTTTGATAATTCTTCTTGAAAATGTTATATTTCATGAGTTTAAAATATTTATATTTATCTTTTAAATTTTTAATTGAAAATTAAATGTAATACGACTTATAACTTTTATATTATCAGTATATAATGCCAAAACTATAAATTTATATTGAGAAACTTATTTTTTATTAATATTAAAAAAAATTACATTACTTTGTATAAGTTTACATGAAATATTAGCTTAATTAACAATAAATAAAACTATATTTTTATATTTTCAATACGATACTACAATCCTACTATGGTTCGTGACTTTCAAAATGATCCAACCTAAAATCTTGATTATGAAAATCTTGCTTCTAACTATTCTTTTTATGCATGCTGGGAAAACCATTTTAATTTACAAAGAGTAATAGAAAAAAGAAACGAAATAATTTTCTCCTTTTTAACTATTAAAATACTGTGACTGAAGAGAGGATATTGGATTTTACGAAAAGTATTAATTTGAAATCGCTTTCCATAAGTTGAATATTTAGTTATTAACACAGCACGACATGTCATTAGTAAATTGTTCAAAAATTATACCAACTTGGTGTGGACTTAGAAGCTGTCCCAGGCTTTGATGAGCTAGCCTACAGCTTAGATGCTTAGAAAAGAAGATTTAGTTTATTTTTGTGAGTCAACACCGGATGTAATTATTCCGACACCTAACTTTCCTGTGATGGTACGTTGATTAAATACTATTGCCAGATTTCCAAATTTCAATGTCATAATAAACTCATGGATGGGACATTACAGCTAAACTCTGACCATGTGAATTCTTTAACTTATCTTTACAGACAACAATAATTATACTAATTTGAACAATGTTACATCACCACATGTTCCATGTGGGCTGGGCTACTACCGTTTTCTCTTTTTTTTATAGCAATTAAAGGTAACCACAATAATGAGATATAATCATATTATCCACATGTGGTAAAATTTAGTACAGTAAAAACACAAGAACTCACGGATATTAAAATAAGCACCAACAATGTATTAGATTAAACTCGTATATATGAGACTGTCCATATATTTCCTACACTACTAGATTATTCATCTATGAGAGTTATTCAACCATTAATATATATCTTAGTAATTATTTAAAAATTAATAGAAAATTTTCAGTTCAATAAAATATAATTCTTTATTTGTAGTAAAAGGGGTCATTTAATTAAATGAATTCTTATTATTGATTATTGAACAATTACGTATTAAAATATTATTATTTACACAATAATCAATATAAATTTTCTCATTGATCTATTATATTGTAATCCACATACAATGCATCTTCATTCCTTCTTTTTGTAGGATTTGAAACAAAAACCCTCGACTTGAAGCCAAGAGCGATTATGTCCCTCTTGGTGGCCACTTAGAGCTAGCTCGGCTACTTAAGTGCAATAACTACTGTTAATTATCTTTTCTAGATTAGTACAAATCAAACAGTTGCAAGTTAAAACAAACACCTATTTTTGCAGTTTTTCAAAATGAAACACATTACGTCCTTTTTCTTTTAACGAGGGGTTATATCCGTATCCCTCCACACCCATTTCATTCACAAAACATTTGCGCCTATATAATTTTTAAAGATTAACGAATGTGTTTTGCAATTCCAAGAATTTTCCAATAAAATAATAATGTATCTTGTATAAAAATACATCCATGCCTTTTTTCTAAATGCATTATTGGAGAATTTTTTTTCTTCATTTTCATCAAGGAAAATTGAGTATCTCACAATTATTTGGTGACTTCATGCACAATAATATGGGTATCCCTTGTTTGTTTTGTCAAAATTCATTTATCTTTGAAACCTAAATGAACTAAATTGAGTCTCAGTTTCTGTACTTATGTGTGGATATAACATTTGTTTTTCTCTCAGAGACCAGAATATTTATCTTGTTAGCATTACGACTTAATAACTACTTTTATTAAATAACTTGTCATAATTGAGTTATTGAGTTAATTTGTGATACTTTCATGCTTTATTTTCTTTTGAAAGTCACTGTTTTTAAATAGGGCAAGCATGTTTTGTTTTCTTAATCTTTGTTAAACGTGTCGTTGTATATCCAAAGAGAATCAATAGAGAAATTTCTGCCATAGAAAATTGGTGCATAATTGCTTAATTGATGATTTAGGTAATCGTTAATAGACTGACATCAAAGATACACACGAATAATCTTATGTATCTTTCGATTCACTGATAAATCCAATCATTCCATGTGTAAAAGGATTTCTCTGTTCACACACAAAATGTGACGGGAATTTCTTAAAATGGGGCCAATTCTACAAGCAATAATTTGGAAGGTACGGATCTTGAATAGAATAGATCAATATCATTGGTACGACATCACATTAAGCCTATTTAACTGGGAATGAGTAAAATTTTCAGTATGACTATGTCCCAACATTAATTGCATTGTGCAACTCATGGGGCTAATACTTTATACTGTTCAAACATGAAACATGGCAGCTGTTATTTCATATGATGTTTGTCAGGCGAGCCAACCCAAACAAAAAATATTAAATTAATCTGCGGGAATCTGAATGTATAATCCGATATGACCCGTTAGGTACAAACAGAAAGACATCATTAAAGTACTAAAGTAACAACTGATCAACAAATTCCCATCTACTTGTTATATTACTATTTCACGACGAAGGTGATAAATATTAATGAGAAATATTTAGGTATATTTGATTTACGATTTTATTTGTAAATTTTGTAGTATAAATTAAATATTATATAATTTATGTTATTAATTAATATAAGTAAAATTTTATAAAATTTAATTTTGATCGCAGAATTTACAGATAAAATTTAATACCGAATCTATAATAATATTTTTCAATATTAATTGCTAAATTTTGCTCAACCAACTCAATACAATCACGGAATAATTGGTAGTAACAAATACGAGAAATAGCATACCTGACACTTTAATCTAATTCATTTCTGATATTTTAAAACAATAAGAAACATGTCCTCCTCTTAATATTGTAAGGTTGCTAGCTTTTAACACCAAAGGCTTATTGTCTTCCGTCAACTTTCTTAATTTCACTTCAAATTGCATATTACTAAATACAACAATATGATTGATATAAAAGAACACTCACAAAATTTATCAAATGAACTTAATAAATCAATAACAACCTTAACATATAAGACGAAAGAACACAAAAACTAGTCATGTACAGGTATTTTTAAAATTCATAACTTGCATTATTGATGGAAAAATACTCAGAATTAAAGCATTAGTTTCCAATATATTTTTGGACTAGATTTTAAGATTTGGAAAAAAAATAATTTTGCTACAAAATAATTTGGTATTACATCCTTTTTTTTTTTTTTCCCACTCTATTCATCTTCATTTCTTGTGTATCACAATATCCATAGAAAAAAATGTTGTTTAGGTGGACACAGTGTAGTGTCAAGAAACAAAGAAACAAAAGTGAAATGTCAACTTTTGCAGATATAGACAAATATTCAGGGTGCAACATTAATTGCATCTATATATCTTCGAAAATAGAAAAAATTATTTGCTATTGTTATTTTCATTTTGTTATATTTATATATTTCGGTTATGACTTTAGTCTTCAAAAGTTTTACAAAAAATATAAAACCATCTCCCTAATTATATGTCAAATATAATATTGCCATAAGGTTCAACTTCAACGTCCATCACTGTGAGGGCAAATATTTAGGTAGATCCGATCTTTGACCTCACTTGTAGAGCTTATGGTGTGGATTAAATTTTAGAGAATCTATGACATCAGCTGATGTAAGCAAGATTTTTTAAGGTTTAATCCTAACCACAGGGTCTACGGGTGGGGTCAAAGATCGGGTCTATTTAAATATTTTTCACTGAGAGTACGCAGCTATAGTTTACTGAAAAACTTAAAATGCAGTTCGTTCACCTTAGAATTTTTTTTTCTTTTTTCGTATACAAAAAAATCATCTCATCTGCTAACAAAGAAAAGAAATACAGGAATACTAATTGGAGTCATGTTGTTCTTATAGACATTTAAAATAATAATAATAAAAATAAATAAATAATCAATTAATTAAGATTACAAATGTTTAATCTTAATTATTCCTTTGTCTATTGAAATCAGGATCTTGAACGTAATGTTTCAAATCAAACTTGCCTTGCGAATTGGGCCATACATGCAAATGGAGTCCGTTAGGCACTCTAAACCCAGCTGGTTATTCTAAAATCAATTAAATAGGTAAAACCTCTTAAGTTGATTAAACTAAAGAAAATCAATTAAAGCTAATTAAGGGATTAATTTACCATTAATTGAGTTGGTAACTAGACTTTCCTGAATTAAATCTCTCACTCTTGGCTTATAAATACAAGGTCATTCTCATTAAGAGGAACAACGGGGAAGCACTTCTACCAGGCAAAGAGTAAGATTCCAACACCACCCTAATAGGGAATCAACAAGCATGAGAAACAAAGTGCCGCATCTTCTACGACAATTAAGAGTTACGTTCTTCACCAAATCGGGATCAAGCTTAAAGCTCTCGGTACACACTTTTCGATTGATCTCTCTTCTGGGAGAAATTGAACGAATTCAACGGTTCGACACCAAGCCTATTGAGGCCGTCGGATTGTTTTTCAACACCTCGACACTTCAAGATCAAGCCAATCACGACCCTTGGATCATCGTCACCAAATCAAGGAACGAATCAAAGGTCTTCGTCATTGCAATCGACGATCGAAATTCTATAAAATTGTAACCCAATTTCACCTGATCTAATAAAATTTTAACTTCGTGAATTCTATTTCTTGTCTTATTTAGAGGCACGAAATTTGCCTTTACAAATCTCTGGCATGCCCGGACCTCTCTTCCTCTCATCTCGTTCATCAAGTTTTCAAAGATTCATGGCTTCCAAAGACGTCTCAAGCAAGGTCGCTGGGAAGAGCTCTTCTACTGCAAGGAGCGACGATCATGCTTCTTTGGTTGGTCCATGGACTCGTAGTAAGTCCAAAGCAGCAGCAACAAAACTGGATCACGGTGGTGATGCCCGGACAATGACATGAACTTTCATCACCTTGGGGGCAAGGAAGGACGAAAGTTCTGAATCCAAGAAGTTAGCCTCGATTTCGAAAGATTCTATGTCCAATGAAATCTCGCATGACAAGTCCCAGTATGCTTCTGATGCTGATTCAAGCACAAGATTCCTTTCAAAATCTCATGTAAAAGAGCAGAAGAAGTTAGATTCCGCATTGCTCGAAGCATCGTACATCTCTTCGCTGTATATGCAAGCTATGATGACGGGTGCATCATCAGTAGAAGAACAATTGGCATCCATGGCTCGCGCTGTTGAAAAGTTATCTAAAACCATCGAAGAAAATGATCTACAAATTACCGCTTTAGTGAGCAAGTTAAAGTTTCAAAACATTGGGGAGACTAGTCAAGTCAATAACAACAAGTCAGATAAGAATCCACAAATGGATGTGACAGTGCTAAAATCTTCTTCAGGTCATCCTCCAGACGTCTAGTGGATGATAGCATGAACCTTCTGGCAATAGGTGCTATATCAATGCATTAGATACAAGGAATGATCACTAACACAGTTCGCGCACAATATGGGGCTCCATCACAAAAAACTATGATGTACTCAAAGCCTTACAGCAAGCAAATTGATTACCTTGAGTTGCCCGTTGGCTATCAATCTCCCAAGTTTCATCAATTCGACGGCAAAGGGAACGCCAAGCAACATGTGGCTCATTTCATTGAGACTTGCAACAATACCGGTACAAAAGGAGATGTTTTGGTAAAACAGTTTGTCTGCTCCCTAAAAGGTAACGCATTTGACTGGTACACTGATTTGGAACCAGAATCAATTGATAGTTGGGAACAAATGGAGGGAGAATTCTTGGGACGATTTTACAGTATCCACCGTGCAGTGAGTCTGTCAGAGCTCAGCAACACTAAGCAATGGAAAGACGAGCTAGCCATAAATTACATTGTACATTGCACATAACGTTGGCGTACATTGAGTTTAGACTACAAATAAAAGCTCTCAGAGATTTTCATGATTGAGATATGCATGCAAGAGATGCATTGGGAACTACTTTATATTCTTCAAGGGGTAATACCAGGCACCTTTGATGAACAAACAATACGTGCTCATGGGATGCAAATTTAAGAACCCTATTCCCGAACCTAAAAGAGAATAGAAAGAGATGAGAAGAAATGACAAGAAACCGAAAGGGAGCAAAGAGTCAATGGCTGTAAGTGCTGCTCCTCCAAAACTCTCCAGAAATAACAAAAAGAAGCAAGAAGTGGTCAAGGAGCAACCTCGGGAAAGACAACGGCCTACACTTAAAGAATTGGAGGAAAAAGTCTATCCATTCCCCGATTCAGATGTATGAGATATTCTGGATTTTCTTCTTGAAAAGAAAGTCATAGAACTTCTGGAGTCCAATTATCCTAAGGAAATGGGGCGTGTTGAAGATATTGCAGGTATCATAGGCTTGTCAGCCACCTCATATCTCTGAAATAAACACAGAGAAGTGCTTTGTGTTGAAGGAGTTAATCGTGAAATTTGCTAAAAAAGGAAGAATTTTTCTGCAAATCAAAGAAGTGGCAGAATCCAATCACACAAGTATAGTGTTTGACTCTCTTCCTACGACAAATTTTCAGGGAGAGAGTTACAAAATCATTCAATTTTGAACAATGCAACCAATTTGAGTTTATGTCCTTCATAGAGCCCTGACGTGAGCTCAAATAAAGATGATGAAGGATGGAAATTTGTGACTAGAAAGAAGAAGGCTATGAGGTGGAATTCTTGGAGAGCCCGTGAAAGAGCTACAAAAATTCTTGATGGCAAGCAAGGGGCAATGAAGCAAGTAAAGAAGTCAAAGAAGACATAAGTCATGGCCATTACCGACCACGCTTGACATCCTTATTCGAGTTGTTCCCAAAGGGATACTTTGGCCAAGCAAACAAGATTGAGTCAAGTTTCATGGTGACATCCCATCAAGAAATTACAACAGGGGAGCTATCTGCACACAGTAGACCAAGAGGAAACTGACCTAGTAGTGCACACGGTAAAAGGGTTACCAACATGGCTTAATTTAAATGAAGCCATAAAATTACCAAAAACAGATCGGAAGGCTTTGGTAAAAGTACTGGAGAACCCATCAAAGGACAAGACCATTTTGTAGGAGATAGATGCAGAAGCCATCTCATGCACGTCATGTTGTTCAGCCATCACTTTCACTGTTGAAGATTTGCAGTTAGGATCTAAGCCTCACAATCGGCCATTATTTGTTTTTGGGTCTATGAAAGAACAGAAGATCAATAGGATACAGGTGGACAGCAAATCCACTGTAAACATCATGCCGAAGTTCACAATGAGGTAGCTAGGCATTCCTACTGAAGAATTGACTAAGAGTCACCTAGTCATTCAAGGGTTTGACCAGGGAGGTCAATGAGCCATTGGGATGATTCGTCTGAAATAAGCATTGGAGAACTGTAGACAAATACATTGTTCCATGTGATCAAGGCAAAAGCCTCCTACAACCTCCCTGTTAGGACGACAATGGTTACATGTCAATTGGGTAGTGCTTTCCACATTGCATCAATGCCTCAAATTTTACAAGAATGGTGCGAAAATGGTGTTCATCGAAAACAAACCCTTCACAGAAGTAGAGTCATATTTTGCAAACACGGAATTTTACATAGAAGGAGACACAACAGAAGAAGTTTTACCTATGAAAATCCCACTTAATGAAAAATCTAAGAAATAGGTAGATAACAAATGTGAATCATTACGTGTGAGAGAAGAAGTGAAGAAAATATAATAGACGAGCATGATAAAAGATAAGCCTATAATTAAAGATTCAACGACCCCACAAGTCTTCAAGTATGTTCCCAAGGCACTAAGAAGCGAAGGTGAGTTACCTTTTGTTGAAGTGTCGACATCTAAAATATCGAGCCCAGCACACAAGAGGGTCTTGGATGCAGTGGGTCATGGATTGTTAGAAAAATATTTAATTGTGTCACTGACAAAACAACAGATCGCAGGAAAGCAAACATTAAAGGATTTTGTCAAATCAGTTCAAGATGAATCCTTACCTCAAAAATGAACCACAGAAGGGTTTGATGGTATATAAGTTGATGGCAAAAGCTGGGTATAACTATGGAAATCCTCCATCCCTGGGAGTTAAATCATGAAGTCATAGGTGAAAAAATGCACGGTTTATATGCAAAACAAAAGATGTTGAGGAAAGAAAGGCATCAGATAAGCCCTTCGAGATCCGGACTAGGCTTTATGCCTCCAAAACCAATACGAGTCACCCTCAAAGAAATAAAAGAGAAAAAGACCACTCATTACATAACTGTTGAAGACACAAGTGATGAACAAAGCAAGCAATCGTCACCTCAAAGATCAGTTTTAGAACGCATTGAACCACTTGGTGCACAAGCTTCTGTGTTCGATAGGATAGGTACCTCAATACGAAAACCTGACGGCTTGTCTTCAAGATTCTTTGCATTCTAAAGAATACAAAGGAATGGCCTCCCCAATCAAGAACACCAATTGACATCTTCTCTTCTATCTCTGGTCGTCTAAATTCACCAAAATCGTAAGATGATTAGCTTGACTCAGGCCTTCGTCCTTTAGTGTTCCATCAGTTCAGGAAATCTAAAGATTATGAAAGAAAACTTGCAAGGTCATCCAAAAGTTTGTGTTTGAAAGGATTGGGGACAGGGAAATTAAAGCAGATGACAAAGGGCTTAAAAGACTAAGAAAAGAAGTAGATGATAGTAAAGAAATTTGGTACAGTGCCTTCTCGTATGATGCGTAATACTCGTTGAGAAATCCAAACTGAGAGAATGCTCAAAATTAGGAGACGCACAATCATCAACACAAAACCAGCTCTGCAAGCCACATTAGATGACGATGACGAGTAGTTTGTCTATGTCACCACATGCCATATTACAATAGAAGAAGATCCTTCAACAGATATTGCGAAAGAAGATGTTTTAGACGCTCCACCACAGTTAAAAGATGGGGGCAACCCATGGTGGATGACTTTAAGGAGCATAACTCATATGGGGACCCCTGATGATCCAAAGCCAATTTTTATGAGTGTTCAATTAAGCCCTTCTGAAGAGAAGCAGTATCTTGAGTTGTTGACTGAATTCAGGGATGTGTTTGCTTGGAGCTACAAAGAAATGCCTGGACTGGATCCTAAAGCAGCAGTTCATCATTTATCAGTCAAGCACGGAACTCGTCCGATCAACAAGCTCAGCGCGTCATTTGTCCACATCTTATACCTAAAGTGAATGAGGAAATAGAATAGATGCTTGAAACTAACTTCATAAGGGAAGTAAAATATTTGCAGTGGATTTCCAGTATAGTAGTTGTCAAGAAACGAAAAGCAAAAATCTGCATTTGTGAAAACTTCCATGATTTAAATAAAGCTCGTCCAAACGATGATTTTTCCTTACCAATCATTGAGATTATTATGGATACAACAATGGGGCATGAAATTCTAAGTTTTATGGATGGATGTGAAGGTTATAATCAAATACGCATGGCACTAGAAGATGAGGAGCTCACGGTACACATGTAGCAGAGCATTTCGCACACCAAAAGGTATGTTCTGCTACAAAGTAATGCCCTTCGACTTGAAGAATGCTGGAGCCACCTATCAACCTGCAATGTAAAAGATTTTCAGTGATATGCTCCACATAAGGGTGGAATGTTATGTACACAACCTGGTAGTCAAGAAAAGAAGAAGAGAAGACCACTTAGAAGATCTTCGAGCAGTGTTCATCCGTTTAAGACAATTCAAGTTGAAAATGAATCCACTTAAGTGTGCTTTCGGGGTTTCATCAGGAAAATTTTTTGGGTTCATTGTTCGGTACCAAGGCAATGAGCTGGATTAATCCAACATTGATGCCATACAAAAAATGCCTCTACCAAGGAACCTTTGCAATCTTCAGAGTCTTCAAAGGTCTCTATCGTACATTCGTTGCTTCATATCCAATTTAGCAGGTCGGTGTCAATCATTTAATTGATTGGTGAAGAAAGATGCACCATTTGAATGGGACCAATCATGCCAAAATGCTCTTGATAGCATTGTATAGTTCAAGAAATATTTGGTTAATCTTCCAATCTTGGGACCACCAACGCCAGGGAAGCCGCTTATCCTCTACATTACTACACAAGAGTAGTTTGTGGGAGCTATGTTACCGCAGAATAATGACGAAGGTAAAGAAAAGGCATTGTATTACCTAAGTCGAAGATTAACAGATTTGGAGGTGAGATACACTCTCATTGAAAAAATCTATTTGGCTTTGGCATTTTTCTCTCAAAAGCTCAGGCATTAATTCTTGGCCTACACGATCCATCTAGTTGTAAGGGTCGATCCCCTCAAATATGTGATGTTAAGACCAGTACTCTCAAGACGTATTGCCAAATGGTCAGTCTTATTTAATGAATTTGAGATCATTTACATCCCTCAAAAGGCAATCAAAGGACAAGCCCTCGCTGACTTCTTGGTAGACCACCCTATTCTCCCAGATTGGGAAATTTTTTAGGATTTCCTTGATAAAGAAGTGATGTTTATCGAAATTTTACCAACATGGATGATGAATATTTTGATGGAGCTGCAAGATTTGAAGGAGCAGGTATTGGAGTAATGTTCATTTAACAACAAAGGCATGTCTTACCATTTTCTGTTGTCTTGGGATAGAAATGTTCAAACAATGTAGCTGAATATCAAACTTTAATCATTGGGCTACAGATGGCTATTGAAATGACT
Organism: Cinchona pubescens; assembly: GCA_025175665.1. Lineage (NCBI taxonomy): Eukaryota > Viridiplantae > Streptophyta > Magnoliopsida > Gentianales > Rubiaceae > Cinchona > Cinchona pubescens. The sequence goes on along the minus strand of JANKKI010000123.1, from coordinate 5,504,231 downwards.
ATCTTGGATCTTGAAGTTTATGGAGATTCAAAACTTATTATCACCCAATTGTTGTGCGTGTATGAAGTCAAAAAGGATGATTTGATTCCATACTTCAATTATGCCTCTCACTTAATGGGAAAGTTCAACAGTATCCTGTAGAACACATTCCAAGAGAGGAAAACTGTCTAGAAGATGCTCTTGCCAACTTAGCCGTGACACTAGCTCTGGTCAAAGGTGAGACAACAGAAGTCCCTGTGTGTGGTATGTGGGTCATGCTTGAGCTTTTAAAGTATCACGTTGAGGAAAACAACCCTCTCTCAATACAGGTAGTTGAGGAAGAAGATTGGAGATATCCTTTGATTGACTGCTTAGAACATGGTAAGTTACCGGAAGAGCAGCGAAGGAGAACTGATATTCGAAGACGAGCCCCAAGATTGTCTACTACAAAGATATCCTCATTCATTGGTCATCCAAAGGTATTTGGCTCCGCAGCTCGGGAAGGGATGAAGCGAACCAAGCTATGGAAGAAGCACTAGGAATTTGTGGAGCTCACCAATCAGGACCTAAACTCCACTTTCGTATAAAAAAAATGACAAATTACTGGCCTACGATGGTCGAAGACTGTATGGAGTAAGCTCAAAAATGTCAGGATTGCCAGTTTCACGCTGATGTTTTCCAAACCTTATTTTGATGATGACATAAGCACTTAACTCTGTAAACAAGTTTTGCAGGTCTGTTACTTGTTTTGCTGGAGACAGGGTTTTCAGACGCAATGTACCATCCGAACTATGTCAAGCTTCTAGGATGCATTCCACCAACCGAACCAACAGGCAGAAAGCAAGGATCTTACTGCTTCTCCAACGGACTTGGTCAGCACACAACTGTCCGAATGAAGTCTCTTTTGGATGAACATGACCGTCCGAAGCTCCATTCAAACGATGGAACGGACGCATGCACGGACGTTCGAACGAAGTTCTTCACCAACTGCATTGAGATCGGACGCTGTGTTGGACGCATCTTACTTATCTCGGACGTCCGAAACCCCAACAGCTACTTTTTGTGCATTTATTATTTAGCCGTTAGGAAGTAGTTGCAACCACCATTTATTGCTCTTATAAATAACTGCTTTGATACTCTGTAAAATCAATCTAATACATTGAATACAATCCTTAGAAAAGAGCAATTTTAGTACAAATTGGCTATAGTGCTTTATTGTATTAGTGTGCAGTTTAGAGTGCAATTCAATTTTGACCGGAGTAATAATCTTGTACGAAAGTGTGGTTGTAAGTAAAATTCTTGGCTCAACTAAAAGAGTTTTAGTGTGAGCAAGAATTTTCCTACTTTGTAAAGATTACTGGCTCACCAAGTGTATGAAGCATTCTAAAGTGATTTGATACTTCAAGCTTGTTAGTTTCGAAGTATTGGCTGTTTAATTTTCTCTCTTTCTTACTTCACTGTTTCATTGATTCTATTATATCAATTATTATTTGAAAAATCTTAATAAGATTAATATTTCCAAAAGTATTTTTTAGAAACCTAATTCACCCCCTCCTCTTAGGTTGCTTTGGGACCAACAATTGGTATCAGAGCTTGGTCTCATTTTATTGCTTAAATTGCTTTTGAGAAAAAAACTATTATGGCAACCAACAATGCTCTATTTTTTTAGGGTCAATCCATTACTGGGCCCCCTATGTTTAATGGGGCAAATTTTATTAGTTGGAGAGATAGAATGAAAATATTTTTGCAATCTATTGACATTGACTTGTGGTGTGTTGTCAATGAAGGTCCTTTTGAAGCTACTATCATTGATGATCACACAAATAGAAGAAGAGAAAAGACAAGCGATGAGCTCACTCCACAAGACAAGGCAAACTTGACGTTAAATGCAAAAGCCATGAATGTGCTATATAATGCCTTGGATGCAAATGAATCAACTCGCGTGAAGGGATGCATTTCCGCTAAAGAAATCTGGGATAAATTGAAGGAAATCCATGAAGGGAGCGACGATGTTCATGAGCAAAAGAAATCGTTACTTGTTGCCAAGTATGAGTCCTTCAAGATGGAACCACATGAAAATATTGACAAAATGTATTGTAGGTTCAATGACATCATTAAGGATCCTGAAGCCTTGGGTAAGGAGTATTCTTTGGGTGAAAAAAATAGAAAAATCTTAAATTCTCTATCCAAAGAATGGGATGCCAAAACAATTGCTATAGAGGAAGCCAAGAATTTAAATTCAATGCCTATTGAATCGCTAATCAATTCTCTTACATCTTATGAATTGAAGTTGAATGCCAAAGTGGTGGATGATGAAGAAGCAAGGCCAAGAAGGAGCATTGCTCTAAAGACCTCTCAAGAAGAGGATGAAAATAGCTCCATCAATCTAGAAGAAGATGTCATCTTAAGATCTTGATGAAGGAGATCTTGCACTCATCACCAAAGGATTTCTCAAACATTACATCAACAAACGAAGAATGAGAAGAGGTGGAGGTGCAAATTCAAATAATTTCAAAGGAAAGACAAGGCTTGAAATGAAGAAGCAAAACGAAAAATGTTTTGAATGCGTCAACTAGGACACTTTGCAAATGAGTGCCCTTCCAAGAAAAAGAGGAAGGAAGAAAACCTAGATTCAATAACTTTCAAATCGCATGGGATGATTGCAACTCCAAAGGAAAAGTCGAAGAAGAAATGGAGTCGGCACAAATGGCCTTTATGGCCATTGGAGATGATGAGGTAAATTCTAACTATGACTCTAATGATGAAAATGATGAAAGTGATCTTGAAACTTTCATTTTGAAATTGCATGATAGCTTAAAGGAATCATATGCTAGAAATAAGGAGTTAGTGAAGAAATCAAATGCTCTATTGAATGCTAACTCTAAACTTGTGAATGAAAATAATAGGCATCATCGCTATCACAAGAAAATCGTGACTTGAAGAAAAGAATTCATGTGAGATCAAAGGTCAAGGAAGAACAAGCCTCCTTGAAGAAAAGATTGGATGATTTGGATGTTCTCTTGACTAGAAAGAAAGAAAATATTGTTGATTTGAAAAGAAATAGAAATGTATTAATCAACAAAAATTTTGTCATGTTTAGAAGGGATGACTTATGTTTTGTAAAATCAAAATCATCTTTATATGGAAATAAAAATAATATTGGTAGATATTGCCAACAACATGGACATGTTAAGAATATGTGTTATGTCAAAAAGAATGAAAAACTTGGAATGAAAGTCGCATGGATTGATAGCAATTTCACTAACTCAAATGGACCCAAAAAAATGTGGGTACCAAAGGTTATCAATTGATTTATTGTGTAGGTACTTAACATCACCAACAATGCTAAGTGGTTCATAGATAGTGGATGGTCAAGGCACATGACGGGTGATGCTTCTCTCTTCACAAATCTCATATCCAAAAATAGTAGAAAAGTCACATTTGGAGACAACAATAAAGCAAAATCAATCGGCATTGGTGATGTAGGTAAAAATGGTGAAACCTTGATTAAGAATGTGCTTCTTGTTGATAATTTGAACTATAATTTATTAAGTGTAAGTCAACTTTGTGATAAAAATTTATATGTATTTTTTTCCAAGCATGAATGTCTTATCCTTGATAAAAATCATATTGTTTTATTCAAAGGCACTAGGCGCAATGATGTTTATGTGATTCATCTTGATAAAATTAGCAATAGCAATGTAAAATGTCTTACCGCTTCCATAGATGATCCTTGGCTTTGGCATAGAAGACTTTGTCATTTTAACATGGATTTGATTGAAAAACTTGCTAAGAAGTATTTGGTAAGAGGTTTGCCAAAACTAAAATTTTTGAAAAATAAAATTTACGATGCATGCCAATTTGGTAAACAAGTCAAAGTTTCTTTTAAACCAAAGAATTTTGTGTCCACTCATAAACCTTGTAAAAGATTACAAGTAGAATTGTTGCATTTAGACTTATTTGGACCTACTCAACATGCTAGTCTTGGTGGTTGCAAATATGCCTTTGTTACTGTAGATGACTATTCTAGGTACACTTGGGTATTATTTCTTGTTCACAAAAATGAGGCTTTTGAAAATTTTGTAAAATTGTTTTCCAAAATTCAAAATTTATTGAATTTAAAGATCATTCGTTTAAGAAGTGACAATGGTGCCGAATTTAAATTTGGAGGTTTTCCCGATTTTTGTGATCACAACGGTATTTTTCATGAATTTTCGGTTGTTAGAGTCCCTCAACAAAAGGGTGTTGTTGAAAGGAAAAATAGGACTCTTCAAGAAACTGCTAGAACTATGATTAGTGAATGCGACTTACCACAATACTTTGGGGTTGAAGATGTTAACACGGCTTGTTATGTCATGAATTGAGTTTTATTAAGATCATTTTTAAACAAAACTCCTTATGAACTCTTTTTTTGTAAAAAACCCATTGTGAGCTATTTCAAAATGATGTATCGTTTTTGGTTGCAAATGTTTTATTTTAAAAATCAAAGAAAACCTTGGAAAATTTGACAAAAAATCGGATGAAGAAATTTTTTTAGGATATTCTAGTGACAAGAAAGCATACCGAGTTTACAATAGAAGAACGCTATTGATTGAAGAAGTTGTGCATGTTACATTTGATGAAGCTAATGATGTTATCTCAAAGAATTTGTGCGAAGATGAAGATGTAGGTATTCTAAAAGAGCTCGAAAAGCTCACTATTCATGAAGATCATCAAGAGATCACATCAAGCAATGATGTCAACGACCATCAAATAGATGATGAAAAAGAAAAGAACGAGGATACTCCAAAAGATCTTCCGAAAGCTTGGAGATTCGTCTCTAGTTACCGTCAAAATTTAATCATAGGTGATCTATCCGATGGGGTAACTACTCGTTCTCATAAACCTTTGAATAGTAATTGTGCATTACTTTCTCACATTGAACCTAAACATGTAGATGTTGTTTTGAATGATGGATATGATTCTCAATCTTGGGTTAATACCATGCAAGATGAACTTAGTCAATTTGAGAAAAATAACGTATGGACCTTGATTGAAAGACCATCTTCTCATCCCGTAATTGGAACAAAATGGGTTTTTAGAAACAAATTAAATGACAAAGGTGAAATCATACGAAACAAAGCTAGACTTGCTGCAAAAGGTTATGCTCAAGAAGAAGGTATTGACTTTGATGAAATTTTTGCACCCGTGGCTAGATTAGAATCCATTCGCATGTTTCTCGCATTTGCATATTTCAATGATTTCAAATTATTTCAAATGGATGTCAAAAGCGCATTTTTAAATGGTTTTATCGATCAAGAAGTTTTCGTTGAACAACCTCCAGGCTTTGAAAATAAAAATCTTCCAAATCATGTTTTCAAACTCTCTAAAGCTTTATATGGTTTGAAACAAGTTCCAAGAGCTTGGTATGAAAGATTAAGTGGTTTCTTGATTGAAAATGGATTTAAAAGAGGTGTAGTTGACACCCGACTCTTTTTACAAAAACAGATTTAAATGGTCTGTTAATTGTTCAAATTTATGTTGATGATATTATTTTTGGAGCAACTAATGAAAGTTTGTGCAAGGACTTTTCACATTTAATGCAAAAAGTGTTTGAGATGAGTATGATGGGCAAGTTACAATTTTTCCTCGGACTACAAGTTCACCAAACAAAGGAATGAACGTTTATTACACAAATCAAGTATACAAAGGAGCTACTCAAATGATTTGGAATGGAAGATTGCAAACAAGTTGGTACGCCTATGTGCACTTCAACCAAACTTGATAAAGACGAAGGAGGTAATGGTGTTGATGAAAAACACTATAGAGGTATGATCGGAAGCCTACTTCACTTAACAGCCAGTAGACCAGATATTATGTTTGCTGTTTGTTTATGTGCTAGATTTCAATCTTGCCCTAAAGAATCGCACTTGATAGCTGTAAAAAGAATTTTTAGATATTTGAAGGATACAATGAATTTTGGTTTGTAGTTATTCATCCAAAGTCCTCTACATTTGATTTAATTAGTTATTCTGACGCTGACTTTGTTGGGTGTAAAATTGATAGAAAAAGTACCAGTAGTTTGTGTCATTTCCTGGGAAATTGTCTTGTGTCTTAGTTTAGGAAAAAATAAAATTCTATTTCTCTTTCTACGGCTGAAGCCGAATACATTGTTGCTGAAAATTGTTGTGCTCAACTTCTTTGGATGAAACATACTCTGAAAGATTTTGGTGTCGTTTTTGATTGTGTGCCTATAAAGTGTGACAACACTAGTGCAATTAATCTCACAAAAAATCTTGTTATGCACTCTAGAACCAAACACATTATGTTAAGCATCATTTTATTAGAGATCTTGTTTGTAAAAAAGAAATTTGTGTTGAATTCGTGCCTACTTCAGATCAACTGGCTGATATTTTTACAAAACCCTTGGCTGTAGATCGCTTTGAATCTCTCAGAAAATATTTGGGGATTTTACAGATCAATTTGGCATAATCTCTTCATCGGACATCAGTGTCACTCGATCGTCTGAACAACACTATCTTTCGGACGCTCTATAATCGTCCGAACGCTATTCAATTTCTTCACTCATTCTCTGGAATTCTTCCGAACGCGTACCATTGTCCGAAAGAACATCGGACGCACTGGCTCTTCCATCGGCAGTCCGTTCATCAGCTTTCGGACGCGTCATCGAACGCACACCAATCGTTCGGCCGTCCGTACGGTCTCCCTTTTCAATTAAAACCGTCCATTTTCCCCTATTTCGGACTCACCTTAACCCTCGAAACCCTCTCTGGTGAAACTTTTTCTCCAAAATCTCCTCCAAATTCCTTCCTTCTCTCCACAAATTATTCAGAAAATTGTCATTTCCAAAGTATTCATCACCATTATTTTACCTAATTCCACCCATCTACCATCTTATTTCATCAAATTCCCACCAACCTTTCAAAAAAAAAAATACATTTTTTCTCCTCTTTCTTCCTTTCATTCACAATGGTTAAATTCCGTGGAGGTTCTTCTACAGCAACTCACTGGACGAAAAACAAAAGGCAAAGCTCCAGTGCGTTGAGAATCGTCTGCTAATCCTCAAGTTTCCTCAAATCCAATCTTACCAAAATTCATCGATGCCAAGGCATCCGAACGGTATACATCTCTTCTGAGCAATCTATAATCGTTCAACGTCCTATTTCTCAAAGTTTTTTTGATGAATATAATCTTCCCATTGTCAAATCATGCTTTGAAAAACAAAATTGGGGTCACCTAGTGCATATTGATTTACCGTGTATCATGACATGGTGCTTCAATTCACAGCCAATCTTCAGAAAGACCCCACTGTTCGTACATTAATTTCTCGTGTAAACAGAACCAATCTTGAGATTTCCTCCAACATCATCAACACTATTTTTGAATGTGAAGTCTCAAATCCGAATGATTTCTCTTATTTCTATTCTTTAGATAAATGGCCCCGCTATTGATACTCGATTAGACATTGATGAGGTCAGAGCTATTTTTAACATCAATTTCAAACAGGCCTCGAAAGCTTATGCAAAACCACATTGCTAACTCCTGAACTAAACATTTTGTACACTCTTGTCACGAATTTGCTGTTGCCAACCGATGGGCATCGCATTGAGCCCGGAAAAATGTAGCTTTACTTATTTTTTTGTGTTTTCAAGGGCATTCTTCTTGACTTTGGGTATCTCTTTTGCTCCCTGTGGGAACTATTTCTTATTCATACCCGAAGAAACATTCCTTTTAGAAAATTTCTCACCAAAATTTTTGATTTCCTTGATGTCACTTTTAGCGGCAACAAACAATTTCCCCCTTATTTCAACAAATCTTATATTGAACGAAAAGGCCTCCATTTTTTCAACGATCAATGGTTAACTAAGGCAGCTTTTGATATTGAACGTTCAAAATCCCAGGCCCCTACCTCTGGTTTGGCAATTCCACATTCTCCTCCTTCTCAAATACCTCCACCATTCCATGATCCTCATCCATCTTCCTCTGAACCCTCACTTTCTCATATCTGTGGCCTTCTCACTTCCGTGTCAAGCTTACGTTGAGCACTCAAGTCAGTTCCTTTCAATGTCGCACTAATCGTAAGTTAAAGCGACTTGAAACTCGTCAGGTGATTCTCCAATAGGCACTTAGCCTAGGCATGTCTGCTTTGGCTCAGGTTCAATTTGCCAACATTCAATCACAATATCCACTCGACTCCTCTTCCGACAGTGAAAACAATGCTGAAGATGGGGATGTTCGTGAGGACGACGAAGAAGACTCAAATAATCAAGGTGCTGCCAATGAAGATGAAGGCGACGATGAGGATGTTGATGACACGTTCAATTTCATCATGCAACGCCGTACTGAAGAAGATGAAGACAGTGAGGCCACTAATGATGATGCTCCTTCCAAACGCCGAAAGATCGAAAAGCGCTCCAAGAAGAAAAATGACTCGAATTAGTTCCTTTAATAATCTGTTTTTAGTTTTTGGCATTTCTCTATTTTTTTTCCTTTGCTTAGTTAGAATTGCTCTCAGATTTACCATTTTATGTATTCCTTTGAAATATATCAAGATCAGATTTACTAGTACTGTTGAATATTTGGGTTTTCTCCTGCTCAATATTTGGGCTTTATCCTATTATGAATTTTTGCGCTATATCTGTTGAATATTTACACATTCTCAGGGGGAGCTTTGTTTGATGATGTCAAAAGGGGGAGTAGTAATCTATATTGCAAAATGATTTGTCATCACTCATATCTGATTGTTTTTACATAATTATTCCATGAATGTTTGTCATCATGAAAAAAGGGGAGATTGATGTTTTCCAAACCTTATTTTGATGATGACATAAGCACTTAACTCTGTAAACAAGTTTTGTAGGTATGTTACTTGTTTTACTGGAGACAGGGTTTTCGGACGCACTGTACCGTCCAAACTATGTCAAGCTTCTCAGACGCATTCCACCGTCCGAACCAACAGGCAGAAAGCAAGGATCTTACTATTTCTCCAACGGACGCACACAACTGTCCGAACGAAATCTCTTTCGGACAAACATGACCGTCCGAAACTCCATTCAAACGATGGAACGGACGCATTTGCACGGACGTCCGAACGAAGTTCTTCACCAACTGCATGGAGATCGGACGCTGTGTCAGACACATCCTACTTATCTCGGACGTCCGAAACCCCAACGGTTATTTTTTGTGCATTTATTATTTAGCCGTTAGGAAGTAGTTACAACCACCATTTATTACTCTTATAAATAACTGCTTTGATACTCTGTAAAATTAATCTAATACATTGAATACAAGCCTTAGAAAAGAGCAATTTTAGTACAAATTGGCTATAGTGCTTTATTGCATTAGTGTGCAGTTTAAAGTGCAATTCAATTTTGAGTGGAGTAATAATCTTGTACGAAAGTGTGGTTGTAAGTAAAATTCTTGGCTCAACTAAAAGAGTTTTAGTGTGAGCAAGAATTTCTCTACTTTGTAAAGATTATTGGCTAACCAAGTGTGTGAAGCATTCTAGTGATTTGATACTTCACGCTTGTTAGCTTGGAAGTGTTGGCTGTTTAATTTTCTCTCTTTCTTACTTCACTGTTTGATCATTGATTCTATTGTATCAATTTTTATTTGAAAAATCTTAATAAGATTAATATTTCTATAAGTATTTTTTAGAAACCTAATTCAACCCCCTCTTAGGTTGCTTTGGGACCAACACACGCTAACTTTATCAATCGACCACTAGAACCTTTGTACCCGACAGTGGTAGCATGGCCATTTGATAGTTGGGGATTAGATTCTGTTAGCCCTCTTCTTAAGTCTTCACGAAGACATCTCTATATCCTGCCTACTACGGACTACTTCACCAAGTGGGCGGAAGCAAGCCCGTTTAGTAAAATTATGAAGGCAACTGTTGTTGACTTCATCAAGTCAAATATTATTTCCAGGTATGGAGTATCGCGATATATCGTCACCGATAATGGGAAACCTTTCGTCAATAGTTTGATGATCGGTTATGCAAAAATTTAAATTCAAACAGCATAAGTCTTCCATGTATAATGCACGAGCAAATGGTCTCGCTAAAACTTTCAACAAAACCTTAGGCAAGGATATGATGGATTTGCTTAAGAAAGTGGTGGCAAAGTCCAAACGTGACTGGCATGAAAGAATAGGTGAGGCACTTTAGGCATATCGAATAACTTACAAGAAGCCTACTCAAGCAACTGCTTACTCCTTAGTCTATGGGGTCGAAGCTGTTTTGCCACTTGAGAAGCAAATACCGTCACTCAGGGTTGCTATCCAAGAAGGGTTGGCTAGTGATGACAATGCACAACTCCGGTTATAAGAGTTAGATGCACTAGATGAAAAGAGGCTTGATGTGCAACAACATTTGGAATGTTACCAGGCTTGTTTGTCTAGGGCCTTCAACGAAAAGGTACGACCAAGGTCATTTCAAGTTGGAGATTCTGTACTAGCTGTTCAAAGGCCAATCTCTATCCCGCTGCAGATGAAAACAAGTTTACTTCTAAGTGGGATGGTCCTTATGTAGTCTAGTAGGTATACACTAATGGGGCCTACTTGTTGACCGATCAAGATGGTGCAAAAGTTGGACCAATCAATGGTTCAAGTTTTTGAAGCAGTACTTCGCTTGAATCTGGATTTCACAAAATCCTTTTTGCCCAAAAAAAAAAAAAGTGAGGTTGAAAATCCTAAAAAGGAAGGCCTACGCAAAAAAAAAAAAATGTTTCCCTTGAACTATGTTTTTGACTTGATCCCTTCTAGGTACGTAGACAGTTTGGGTATGCCCAAGTTCAATCAATTGTTTGTTCATCTTATTTTCATTCCCAAAAAAAAAAAAGAGGATCAACAATGATGTAAATAAATCTCTTGGCCCGCATGAGTATAAACTGTGAATGGCTAAAACAATTTTAAAAAATAGGTGTATTTCAAATTCATTCTTGAAGTACATTCAATCTCAAGTTTTGATTGAAAATGAAATAACGAGAAAGTACATGTTTATTGAGGAGAAGAGATTACTGAAAAAAATGATGATAAAGAAAAAATGACAATTAGACTTAATGCATCCATTTCAATTGTGCGACTTTAACCCATTCTTCCTTCAGAAAAATACGAAGTGCTTAGATTCCAAATCTTCAGAATCCTTAGAAGATGCAATTAGAGTGTTCTTTAGGTTGGCTTGGTCAGTTGCAAGATGAGCCTTCAAATGTTGATCGCGAGACATCTCGTCGTTAACTTTACGTATCTCAGTATCAGTCCCTTGCATCTTGACTTCTAACTGCTCTAATTCCTTCACCAATTCAACTATCCTATACTCTAGACTTAGTCATTTTGCTTGGATGGACTCAAGATGCTTCAACTTTGCTCACTTGCTAAAGAAGTCTCCTCGACCTATCTTTGCATGGTAGCAAGGCGCGTAGAGAGTACAGTTTCGGTAAGCTTTCCAGAAAAGTTGTTGTGCAATTCCTGATACTTGCTGATATGGGTCATAAAGTTCTCCACACGAGCACGCAATGGAGAAGGTTTGAATCCATCGAGTTAAATCACTCGGAATAACTTAGCAAACCTATTAGAGAACTCCAAGAGTTCCTCAAATGAAGTTCCCAAGATCTGCTGCTAAATTCTTTCTCAGCTAATACCTAAAACAGCTATGTGATGTTGTTCAAACGCAATGGCAGTAACACTAAATATGGAAGGCGCAATTGGTGAACACAGGATAGGCTCAACAAGGACAAGCATAGTGGGCATCACATGCAGCCTCTTTTCCACGATTGAAAATGGGGTAAGATCAGAAGGTTTTCCCAAGTTGCGCGCAACCAATTCAAATTGGTTGGGGCCTAAGATGGTATTATCACTGCTTTTCGGCCCATCCAATGTTGCGCCTTCCACGATAAAATGAATGTTTCCAAGCTTCAAAGTAAGTTAAGACATTTAACAAGAGAAGTGTTTACATGTTGGAGAAGTGAAGAAAAAAGTTAATGCAATAAACTTTAAAAACAATGTAATATCTGATCCCCTATGGCATTCAGAGTTAGATTAGAACTATGTATACCAGTAAACAGATTTTCATATTCAGCACAAGCTCCGCAGGTTGTTGTCAACATCTCATGAAGACCTGTCACTCAGGATATGTTTCCAACATCTTGATTCTATTCTTGTCACTATCACGGTCTCCAGTTGAAGTTGATAGCTCATCACTGGCAAATTTCTTCTTTAAGCGCCGTGATCTTTAAATCAGCGGAGTCTCATCACTCATTTCATCCAATTGCGGCTACTAAAAAGGATGTCCACTAGGATGATCATCAGTTGGAGTTTCAACTTGAACTTCTTGAAAGGAGCATCTCTTTCGAGAGCTAGTGCTTTTATCCATAGCGATAGCCTCCACATCTAGTTTTGACCCAGGAACTAAACCACTGGCTGGATCATTCACGGATTTAAGAAACAACTCTGTTAATGTATTTGGACCATATCTGAAATAATCATCATAAAGTTGTGCCCACAAGTATTATATCGTTGAGTAAAGCTGTCAAGCCCCAAAAACGGGACCGTAACACGCCGCGCTAATGGTACACCGGCCCAAAGCGCAAGGCACAAACGAACAGAGCAACAAACTTAACCGCAATGTAATAGAACCATCAAACCATTTCTTAACTATAAAACCGAAGTTTAAAATGTAATATTTCAGTTTACACAAAAAATACGAATTACAAAATTCCTTCTTAGTACAAAAGATGCTACAATAAAAACAAAGTTCATCAATACAAAACCTATCTAATACACTACCCCTTTCCAAACAAAAGAGAAGCTTGGAAGATTATCCGCAGAGTCCTACCAGTAATGTGGAATCTAGATGTGTATAAGGCGTGTTACGGTCCCGTAGTCAAAAACGAGCACCTAATCTGAAAAATTATAAATCACGTGGGGTGAGCATAACTAGCTCAGTGGATATCATAAAAGCTCTTCAAATGGGGCCAAGCATTGCGATAAAAAGAAAACATAAAGATAATAACATTTGTGAAAACCATAGTCATGAATCAGTTTCTAAAATGTCTCATGCCATTTTAAACGTCAATAAACCATAATCATAAGTAGTTTCTAAAGTGTATCATGCCATTTAAACGTCAGGCATGTCCAAAACATAGCCAAAAAGATCCAATCATTTCAAAACTTAGTATGTTCTAAAGCATAGCGAACAAATCCAAGTACAGTTTCAATCCGGATTATAATAAAATAGCATGAGTATCTTTTAGGCTCAAAGGTTCAACACCCATCAGCTGAATCTAGTAATCTACCACACCTACTAGTCGACACGGAGGTCAAGTTATCCCATCACAAGACCCCGATCAAATCTAGTAATCTACCACACCATGGCGTCCCATGGATGACTATAGAACCGGTTCTCCCCAAATCAAACATTTCCAAACACATCCAGAATTATATACCTAGGTCACCTATGAGCCAAAACAGTCATAAAATGCTTTCATATCAAAAGAGTTTGCAAACATATCAATTGATTAACATAAAATAGCTTGGTCCCGATTTTATATGTAATAATTCCAAAACTTGGTAAAAGTACAGTTCCAAACATCATACACATTCTAAAATCCATCCAAACATATTTCGAAAGTCATTAAACAAAATACAAGTGGAAGAGGGTCTATGTTACCCACCTGTGATCAAAGCAAAAACTGCACAAATGATCACAGAACGCGATCGCCGGCGGTAGGTGGCGTGGTACCTAAAACAGGTATAAGAGGACTCTTAGAAGAGATGTAGAAGTTAAAGAATGACTAGGGAAGCGAAAACGACGCGAAACGATAGAAAACGACACCAACAGCTCTTTGGTCAAAAATGACCTATTCACAAATTCCGACCAACTTCGACAAGCTAAAACCCCAGTCAAAACACTTAGTTAACCCTCAAATTCGTACTAGATTAGGAGATAATAAGCTCGGTTTTCCGAAAAATCGAAAAACTTCGCCTCCTTGGCTTTTGCCTAGGGATATCTCTTATACACATCTAGATGTGTCTTATACACAGGTAGATGTGTTACAAGACAGACTCGTTGACAACATATTGTGTATCAACCAGATGCATTCGCTGGTGCTACAACTACGGATCATTAAAGACCCTTCAAACATAACCAATTATCCAAATTATCCTAGCTGCGTCAAACTTCCGCTTACTTACAAAATGAAGGGAAATCAATTCCACTTGGTTTCAAGTCTCAATTCCTATCCAAACTAACCTTAAAACACTCTTAAAACATCATTATATGCATAGACATAAGCATTCATAGCATAACACTCTAGGGCCACATATGGAAGACAAAACCCCAACTCATAATCTTAAAATATGTAATCTAACCGTGGAAAGTTGTTAAAAATCAACCCCAATCACTTCCCAACCTCCAAAACACTAAAAACAACCCATAACATACATAAATCATAACATATAAGGCTGCAAAGAGGGTTTTATTTTCAGCCATAAAGAATCCTACAAAACTTGAAATTAAAGCTTGGATCATAAAGCCCATAAGCCATAAAGTGCTAAAATACATAAAATCTTACCTTCCAAGTGATTTATACTTGATATCCAAGAAAATTTTGGGGGAAAATGTGGGAAGAGAGTTTCGGCCAGCAGCTAGGAGAAATGAGGAAGAAACAAAGCAAGAAGAAGACTAAAAAAGATTTCAAGGTTGACCCAAATAGTTCCCCATTTGACCAAATAGTCTCCAAGTTGACTATTTAACCCAAAAACTAATTTTTTTGCTACTAAATTATCATTTTTTTCTGAATAATTCAGCCATCATTGTACACTCAGACACCATGTGCACTAATTACACTTAGTCATCAGTCTTAGAGAGGTTTATCAGCTCTACCGAAATCGCGTAAACCGAAAAATTTGCCGAATTGAAAAACGAATAAGTTGAAGTACTTTATGACTAAAAATAATATGAAAAACATTTTAAACCAGTTAAAAATCAAAGAACAAGGCTAGTAAAATACTGGGTTTCACAAAAGCAATCCCCAAAATTACGCGATAGGGTAGGAATTGATACCTTAGACTTTTCGCCAGTATGAGTGCAAGAGCGATAGAGCTGATACAACCTCTCTAAGACTGATGCAGGAAAGCTCTTGTTTATGCTCACCTAGAAGGTCTTGACAAAAGCCAAATTGGCGAGCAAATCTGTGGGGACTGTAAATCTCTACCATATACACATCTTCACATCGCAAAGACAAGTAACTTGATCGCAAGTTCATAAAGTAATTAAATTTCAATGATGAAAGATTGTAATCAACGGTGAAGATGTGTTGCTTTTATAAAGCAAAGCAAATGGAATGCCCTGCAAAGTTACTCCCCCGCATGATATGCTCTCTTGCACCTATCTCATCAAATGAGATAACTGAAGAACTCCCAAAGAATTTAGCCATTGTTGAATTAGGTTGGCGAGGTGGATTCAGCTGATGGGTGTTGAAGTATTGTGCCAACCAAACATGAACATAATGTGCTGGAAAAGCATGGAAACTCTTGCCAGGTTGGGAGGAGTTTGCTATCCCATTCAAGCTGCGATAAATACTAGCTAATACAGGCATAGCTAGACAGACTCTTATCCCTTCGGCAATCAAACTTACTATGATCATATGTCACAAAAGTCCCTGGTCGAATAAGGCCTACTTCACAAATAGAAAGGGCAAAGATACAAATCCAGCAAGAGATCAAGGTGGCCAAGTAGGTTTCATCCCGGTAGACATCGTCAACTCCAAGTTCGATAAATGCACCATGCTTTTCTTCTGACCAATTTGAAGGATTAGGGATGGCACCTGAAGTGAAAGCCATCAGTTGAGTGTCATTCTTTCTTCCATCGCGTTTTGTAAGAACTTGGTACTTAGGAGTTCCTCTATACCAAAAGTTAATCCATTTAGATACTCTTACTTTTGAGGTTTTCTTGGTACCCTCACATACATGACGAAAAGCGACAAATAAGTATTGGCAATTGGGAGGGATGATTTTCTTTCCTTGCTAGTCAACTATAGAAAATAGCCTTTTTGCAGGGACAATCTCGTCATAAAAAAAGCCGCTACAAGGCAACCCACCAAGTGTAAATAAGTCCCAAAGAGATAAAGAAATCTCTCCTTGGGAAATGTGAGCTGTTATTCGTCTCAGGACACCAATACTCATAGAAAGCCCTGAAAATGTTGTTGTTGCGAACATGTGTGAACAAGGATGCATAAATAGTGTCATAAAGACGTGCCTTCATGAGTGTTTGTCGGTTTCGACCAAGGACACCTTCTAGCCACTCCCAGTAATGAGGTGTGTGTGTGAGCTCCCCATTGACCTTAAAGGAAGTTCCCCAACTCACTTCGTCAGTAATAATGCGACGTCCTAAAGTAAGATAAGGAGTTTGGCGTGAGATATTGTAATAGTTAGAAGTAAGCAAAAACAAGAGTGGTCATCTTTTCTATAAGACTGTCTCGACCAACCTAACAAATCCTTGGGGTCATACTTGTTTTCCAACTTCTTGGGAAACTTATCGAATGCTCAAGAACGTGCAAGAAGAGTGGTTCCACTTTTAATATCGTCATCCTTGTCATCCACAATCACAAGATATGGCCTCTTGGAAATAATTGTCTCTTTAAAATAAACCATGTCACCTGTTTTCTACGTCAAAAAAAAAAAAAAGATAGTGTGAGGGAGTGGGTTCGATAGCTCAAATTCGTTGATAAACAAGATCTAGATTGTTATTGGGCGAGCCACATCCAAATCAGTCATTAACAAGAATCGAAGGTTAATCACGAGCCATGCGAGTGCACTGAGGATCATCCAACATGGTCCCGGGTACGCGACATTCCAGTTGATGATCCGGGTACAGGCCACTTTAGGAGTGCGTCAACGACACAACCGTAAGAAGGCATGGTACCGTAGTTGTAGCATTCCAGTTGATGATCTGGGTATGAGTCACACTAGGGCTACGTCAACGACGCAACTATGAAAAGGCATGGTACCTGAGTCGTAGTATTCTAGTTGATGATCCGGGTATGAGTCACGCTAGGGGTACGTCAACAATGCAACCGTGAGAATGCATGGTACCGGAGTTCTAGTATTCCAATTGATGGCCGGATATGAGCCACTTTAGAGGTACGTCAACGACGCAACCGTAAGAAGGCATGGCATGGTACCAGAGTTGAAGTATTCAAATTGATGGTCTGGGTATGAGCCACTGCAGGGGGTACGTCAACCATGCAACTGTAAGAAGGCATGGTACCAAAAGTGCAGCAATCCAATTGATGATCCGATTACAAGTCAGTCTAGGGTTACGTCAATGACGCAACCATAAGAAGGCGTGGTACCAAATTTACGATGATCTAATTACGAGCTAACAAAGAGAATGAATAAGCAGTGGACCGTGCTACAAAGGCTAGGTTGAAACTAATTTTCCCATAGAAGTTGTACCCCAACTAAAGTCTTTACTGCCAAAATTACAAAAAAAAAAAAAAAAAAATAGAGATAGGGAGCTAGAGGATTGTGGTTACCAGTATACATAGGGCCCAAAGTATTGGAATGAGTTTGTTCACTAGCAGTAGATTAGCCTATATAAAAATCAGAACTCAAAGTTATTTGTGGCTTCGCATGAACAAGGAAATTGAATATTAAAATGTTAGGAATTCATTAGTGATTTGGATTGTAAGAATTCACTTATGATCAAAGCATTAATGCATGTGACCAATCAATAGCTTATCTAGAGTGATTGACAAATATTTTCATTTGAGAACTCAATATGCCTGACTATTGGACCATATCACATGCATGGAGAAGTAGGAATATTACCGTGCAACATAAAGGATAGTTAAATCTGTGCATACAGAAGATTAAGGACCAACACATGTGGATTCAACATATCATTACTTTTGGTTGCTACAATATCAAAATAGTGAAGCACCTGCATGATTGGTCAGCCAAAATGAAATGGAGTATTACTGGAGTTAAAGCGTCTCACGTCTCCTACAAAAGTCAATAACCTATCATTAGTAAAGAAACGAATTGAAAAGGTTCTGATTGCATAGTGACCCATGTAGTCTCTGGAAGCAAAGAATTCATGAGTTAATGCATGGCATTTGCACATGCAAAGTGCTGAACACAAGCTTGATGAGTTTTTCTCTCTTTCAAGCAGTTTCATATGATTATTATATGGCAGGCATTACCTAGGAATGGTCACAAATAAGGGGAGGAAAGAAAAGATTCGTACCCTAATTTTTACTGATGGAGTATATTCATGCTCTAAGTTTTTCTTGATGGAGGATAATCATGCTTTAGTTTTCACTTGATTGAGAAGAGTTGGTGTCTAAAAAAAAAATTCTTTTCCAATTTTCAATATAAGATGAAAAAAAATATATACATAAAAAAAAGGACTATGTCCTTGAAGAGTACGTTGTGTAATCTCTATTTTGATGAGATGCAGGTCCAATAAAAATAGTAATTTCTCCCTAAAGTAAGGGATTGTTATTCCAATACCAAAAAAAAAAAAAAATGACAGATTCGCATGATTTTGTGGTTCGATAATTGATATGCTATCAATGCATGTTAGTAACATTCCCAGGTTAGAACAAGGACTCTATACGACAATTAGTTTGATCAAATCGACAAATGTGCATGCCAATTCTGAGGAAGGTGCAATCATTTATTTCTTTCCAATTCCATGATTATTGGTAAGATCCTAGAGTCTTAAGAAGTCGGTCGTATCTGTGTCCTTAAATTGGTGGTCAACACTTGATCAGCTTGAGTTATGAAAAGAATAAAAGCGAACTTCAAGCCTTCCATTCTTATACAAGTAAGCATGCATCAAATACAAGTCTTGAAGGGGGGCATTTGTAGATATTTAAAAATAATAATAATAATCAATTAATTAATATTGCAAATGCTTAATCTTAATTATTCCTTGGTCCATTGAAATCAGGATCTTGAATGTCATGTCTCAAATTAAACACGATAAAAATGATTGGTCGAATCTATATCTCTTGCGAATTGGGCCAAACATGCAAATAGAGTCCGTTAGGCACTCTAAACCCAGCCGGTTATTTTAGAATCAATTAAAGAGGTAAAACCTGTCAAATTGATTAAACTAAGAAAAATCAATTAGAGCTAATTAAGGGATTAATTTACCCTTAATTGAGTTGATAACTGAACTTTCCTAAATTAAATCTCTCACTCTTGGCCTATAAATTACAAGATCATTCTCATTAAGAGGGACAATGGGGAAGCACTTCGACCACACGAAGAGTAAGACTCCAACAGCGTAGGGGATCAACAAGCACGAGAAACAAAGTGCCGCATCTTCTACGACAATTAAGAGTTGCGTTCTTCACCAAACCAGGATCAATCTTAAAGCTCTCGGTACACACTCTTCTATTGATCTGTCCTAGGAGAAATTGAACGGGTTCAATGGTTCGAGATCAAGCCTGTTGCGGTTCTCGAATTGTTTGCAACACCTCGACGCTTCAAGATCAAGCCGATCACAGCCCTTGGATCGTCGTCACCAAATCAAGGTTTGAATCAGAGATCTCCGTCATTACAATCGAAGATCGAAATACTACAGAGTTGTAATCCAATTTCACCTGAGATAATAAAAATTTGAATTTGTGAATTTTATTTCTTGTTTCATTTAGAGGCATGAAATTTGTGTTTACAGTTCTATCCATCATTTTCTCACTTTGGTCATTACCAAACAAATTTTGTATTATATAAAAAGAACTTAATCTTAAATGCTCAAGAAACTAATAAGATTTTTTCATTACATTACATCACAATTTAACATTTTTTTTTTGAAACATCACTGTCTAACATAAAGAGGAAGAAAGTGCTAAAATCGCTTAAATAAGAGCCAAACCCTTGTGTGTTACCTTAGGGAAAGAGACAGCTTAAGTACTTAAATCAGGCCTTGCTCTTTTAAAAGGGAATGTTAAAAGGGTTAATTGCAGTTTACAACCTTAGACTATGATGATTTTGCCCTTTGCACCCCAACGTATTAATTTTAGCAGTTAACCGCCTCCAACTTCTAATTTTTAACATATTGAACTAATGAACACTTTTAGTGGCTTATATATTCTCATTATTTTACCTAATTTCTTAAAGTACCTTAATTATTAGCTCATACTCAACCTTATAATCAAGATCATTTATATTGATACAGACAAGATTTTTTTTATCAGATAATAAAATATTCTAAAGATTCTATTAATTATAGTGTATCAACATTATAAAAAAGTACCATACACACACATAAACGCGCACAAGCGCACACACAAAGTAGTGTCTTTTATGCATATTTAGGTTTGTATAATTATATATGCGACTTAATTTGTTTATCAATAAGAGTATTTTTAAATTTGGGTAAAATACTAAGAATATGGGAATCATCAATAGTGTTCACCGGTGTAATATGCTAAAATTTAAAAGTTAGAGATGGTTAATTGCTAAAATTGATATTTAAAAGTATAAAGTTTAAAAATATCATAGTTTAGGAGTGTAAACTGCAGTTAACCCAAATTAAAAAGAGAAAAAGAAAGATGTCAAATGTAGTACATTATATGAAAATCTAAATTAAAACTTAAGTTAAATAATTTATATATTTATTTGAAACACAGTGACACTCTATTGAAATAAAACATTTGGTTGCACAAATGTTTTTTCTACTATACCTTTATCTTCTATAAACCATAAGTCATTTTCTTTTTCATTTAGTATTCTTTACTTCTGTTATTTTTGGAGTTTATCTACTTTACACTACCTAACTATACAGATTAATATAACTTGTAAAAGATACCAAGATCTGAAATACACAAGTATGTAAAAATAAAATTAAAAAAAAAAAAAAACTAGGAGTTCTTAAGATATTAATTAGTTATGTAGACAGATCTTGAGGAAGAAAATGTCCCATGCGATAAATAACTTGCCACTTCCTGGAAAAGAAATAATAATAATAAAAAAATAAGTTGGAAAAATTCTTATGTAGTTTAAGCGGGATGAGTAGTTCGTTTCACATTTATTCACATCATTTTAATTTATTAAAATAAATTTATTTAAAGTAATATAGATAAATTTAGATTAAAATATTTATCCTATGATGGATTAAAAGTATGTAAGAATTTCTCAATTGCAACTGCACTTTTGTAGCCATTGGCTTCTGGTGGGAGTGGGAGGGAAAACAGAAAACAGAAACGAGATAAAAACAAACAAAAAAAAACTGAAAATCAAAAGCCAGAAACAAATGGCTACACTGAGAGTACCCGATGTTTTCCCATCTCCAACTGAAGACTGTGAAAAACTCAAGAAAGCATTCCAAGGTCTCCCTTTGTTCTCTTCCCTCTTCAGACTTGAACAATTACTCTTTCTTTCTGGCTAAATTTTCTTCCTTTAATGTGTTTTGACTACATTTGTTTTTTGGGATTGCAGTTACTTGATTTGTTCATCTCTCTGCAATATAGTTTTTTTATGTTAATAGTGGTTCGGTTTGCTGGGTTTTGACTTGTTAGGATGGGGGACGGATGAGAAAGCAATAATTGAGGTGTTGGGCCATAGAAATGCAAGCCAGAGGAAGAAGATCGGAGAAGCATTTCAGCAGCTTTACAACAAGTCCCTCATTGATGAGCTCTATTCAGAATTATCTGGTGATTTCCGGGTACAACTTCCTTCTTCGTACTCTAACCTTTTGTTGTTAATATTATACGCTTGCTAATTTTGGTAATTTAGGAGGTCCTATTATCGCACTTTCTTTTATTTAAGCTCTTTCCAATCTGTCTCTGCTAAAAATGTGGTTCTTGCATTGTTTAATTATGAGGTAAACAAATTTCAAAGGTGAATTTTTTGCTCTTCTATTTTTACATTTGTAGTCTGCTCATCTCAATGGTATGGTGCTTGAGACGTGGATCAATTTTTTTGAGGGGTAAATTCCTTAAGAAATTATGTGTTTACGTTTACAGAAGCAGATCTTTGATAAATAACTTCAAGTTTTGGGTGGACAAAAGACAAGAAAATGTAGGATTTGTCAATTTAGTTCTCTATGTCCCTAAAATGAAATATTGGAATTTGTCATCTTAAGCCTTCTATTCTCATAGGTTCTGCCCTAATTTCTAAACTCTACAATAAAATATTGGTGGTTATAGATGTCAATCTTGTCTGGCGCAAACCATAAATGTAAGGGGTTTCGAATCCATTTTCCAATTTTCATTGTAATACAAATTACATTCCTTTTCTTAGCTGATGAATTTTCAATGAAATATGAAAGTCAGATCTAGTTCTTTGTTTTTCTTCTTTCATTCCTTTTACTTGGGAGGCTACAAATTAGATATGTTGAAAATGACTTTTTGGCTGCCTACCTTCACTTGGCTTATCATCTTTAAGAACCTTGTGCTCTAGGTTTAATTTTCAGTCCAGACAAAGAAACAAATATATGGCTGACCTCAAGGCTTGGTCATCCTACTTGAGTCATTAATTGAGGAGCTGAATCTTTGTCCTGAACATCCTGCAGCTCTGAGATTACAACTTGAACTGGTGATCTTCATTCAAACTTTTGTACCTCAGAACAGAATATTCAAAGACATCCAAAAAGTTACCATTTCATTGAATATCTCAAATTCAACATCTTGAAACCATAATTTGTCAAAATTGCATGATAGAATCATATGGAAGAAGTCGTTACTTATATGATACAAATAATTCTGCTGTTTCTCCTTATTCTTCAGAAGAAAAGGGGAGCAATTTTATGTTTTGAATTGATGCTTCCATCAAACATGTGTATAAGATTTAAGAATTAATGTTTCAAAGTTCAAACTATAAAGTCCAAGATTTATTGGTGATTGGTGACAGAAAGCTGTGATCTTGTGGACATATGATCCAGCTGAAAGAGATGCAAGGCTGGTTAATGAATCTCTGAAATCAAGGAAGAAAGGAATCAGGGAACTCCAAGTAATTGTTGAGATTGCATGTGCATCATCTCCTCATCATCTGGTTGCTGTAAGGAAGGCATATTTTTCGCATTTTGACTGTTCACTTGAAGAGGACATCATTGCAAATGTTTCTATCCCAGTCCAAAAGGTGACTTACCAGTCTTGGGCACTCGAGATTAGTATATTGAGTTTCTGAAATCAACTTATATCAAATATATAAGAAGTAAGAGATGCTATATATTATTTGCACTAGACATTAAAATATGTTGCTGTAAGGAAGACAGTATAATATTTGCACAAGTCACTCAAAACTTTTACTTCTGTCCGAGGCCTCCGTAAGCCATATTCAGTTTATGTTAAACTGTAAGAAAAAATTTTAAATGGCCATTCACTATAAGTGATCTGATGATAACCGAAATTTATTATCATTGTAACATTAAAGATGCTCCAAATTAATATATTATCTTGGATGTCCACAGATCCTAGTCGGACTTGTAAGTTCTTATAGATATGACAAAGAGTTAGTCAGTCATAGTGTTGCTAATGTAGAAGCAACTACTCTACATGACACTATCAGAGCGACACAGTTAGATCATGATGATCTGGTTTGGATATTGAGCACTAGAAACTATTTCCAGCTCAGAGAAACTTTCCGGTGCTACAAGAATAACTATGGGAATTCTGTAGACCAAGTTCAACTTCCTATGCCAATGATTTGTTTTGTAGATTATCTCTTGTAAACTTCTATTTTCTTTACCCCAAATTTAACCTGTCTTTGTGGATGAATTTCTTGTCAGGACATTTTGAATTGTGGCAAAGGTACTTTGGAGTCTATTTTGAAAGTGGTTGTTTGGTGCATAGATGCCCCTACATCAGAAAAGCACTTTGCTGAGGTGATTATATCTTTACCTTTTCACTGTTAGTATCTGCTTTGCATTAATATTCTACAGAATATTCCAACTGTGGTACTGGTGCATTCTGAGCTTCTGCAATTTCCCTTACTCCTCTCTTGAGGCAAACATGGCTCCAATTGGAAGATTCTGTGAACAATATAGCAATGCTTAAAAATTCCTTTAGCATTTATGTAAAGTGCAGTTAATAACGCCGACCTTGTAACCATGCATCTATGATTGTTCGGCAATCAAGCTAACTGTCTTGACATCCGGGGAGGAGCAGAATAATATAAGCTTCAAGAAGACAGTTCTGTATGCTTAGATCCCCACAATGAGTTTTGTTTCCTCAAGACCGTAGTCTTGTGTAGCATGCACTTACAATGTATACCAAGTGGTTCGTGGAAGAAGCCAAAAAGCCTTTCATATAGTTGGTTTTCTGTAATTGAGTTAAACATTTGGCTGACCCTTATTAATATTCATACATCCACGTTTCTCTTCTGAAGATGGAAATTGTAGAAGGGCTAAAGTTGAAGTTATTAAGGGCTATTAAGTATGATTTTGGCGGATGAATGAGCCTTAATATATAGGTTTACTGGGTTGATGATATGATCATCATACATCGGAGTAGAATGACTGACAGAACTTGTGTATTGCACTCATTGCCAAATTTAAGACAGAATTTCATTGTTGTGCGAATGATCATTCAGGCTTGACACATAATCTCCACTTTTGTGAAAATAATAAAAAATGCCTGACAAACTTGTTCATCTCATGATAAGGAATGATAGCTCATGATAATGAATGATAGAATTTATTAGGCTGGTGGATCATATAGGTGATATTCTATTGTTGATTAAACTTGAAGTCTAGAATTTTGCTGGAGTCTATGTATATAGATTTCATTTTGCTTTCTCACCATAGGCTGCCATGCACCACCAGCCGGATTTTTCTACCACTTGACTGGTCTATGAAGGTTTTGAACAACAATCTCAGTACTCTCTCTCTGACTCTCTCCTTGCATTTGTGTGGGGCAAGGTATCCGTAGAAAATATGCTACACCATCCTGGGAATATAGGCTCAATTCAATAGCGATGAAACTTTGGGACCATTCTCAACATAAATGAATTCGGTTGATTCACATGGTTCTCCCATTAACCACCTGAGTGTTCAAATGTTGTTAGAATTAGTCTTCACCTTTTATTTGTTTTTATTAAGTTTGAGACTTGTCTCTCATATTATAGATTAAGTTGTAAAATTGTGCTTGGTAATTCTATAATGAAAATTTGCAGGTGTGGCTTTACCTATTTAGAAAACTCAAATCTGATTTTCTTCTTTTAAAGTCGTTCCTAAACTGCAATTTCCTTTTCTTAAAACGCATCAGGTTATTAGAGCTTCAATTGTTGGGCTTGGAACTGACGAGGATTCTCTAACTAGAGTCATTGTAACTCGAGCAGAGATTGATATGATGAAAGTTAGAGGAGAATATTTCAACATGTGCCAACAAAACAAGTCTTGACAATGCAGTCATTGGTGACACATCAGGGGATTACAAGAACTTCTTGATGACATTGCTTGGTGCAAAAATCTAGTTGGTTTTCTTGTGATTAATTAGCTTTTGTGTGTGTGAAATTGTGCTCGTAATGGTTTTTGCATTAACCATTTGAAGAACTGCATATGGTTTTGTAAATATTTGGACATTTGGTATTTATTTCGAACTACCGCAGAATAATTCTTGGGAATTATATTGGATCAAGAGGTTGTATTGCTGAAATGTGTTGAATGTAGGTGTGTAATGAAGGATTCCTCAGCTAAAATTTGTCTACGAAGACTTTTCAAGTCACATTTCTTTTGTTTCTCCTAAAACCAATTTCTCAACAGTTGTAATCCTTCTCTTCTGTTTAAGTTCCAAATTTTCTCCTTTTATCCCAATGATTAACTTTTTCTCTGCTACTTGAGCTATTGTCCGAATCCAACAGCCAAGATACTCGGCATACACGTATCCTATATAGAACAGATAAACTCTATTGCTTCTTGTAATCCCAGTGGATTCAGTAAAGAATTGCTCCAAACCTGTTATCAAAGAAGGATGTGTGGATTCAATATATCAACTCAATTTTACTATTTATGGCTCGTTTTGTATTTTGGAATGACAATCATACTAGAGTTTTTTTCTTTTTTTTTTTAAATAAATCAAAGACATCATAATTGCATTGCATTGATAGAAATAGTATACACTATTGGTTATTCAAAACAGGGCAATGGCCATCAACTAACTTGTGAAAGCCCCTTGAGCTGCAGGGGACACAACCTTCCGCATCACATTTGATCTAAATTCAACAGCAAAAGAACCTAGCTTTCTGTGTACTACATTTACAGATTTTGGAATAAAAGAAAACAAGCACACTTGAAACAAACCACTCGACAAGTTGATGTCCTCCAAGATTGCACCAACCTTTACATCCTCGCAACCACAAGTTCCAATTTTCTGAATTAGAGCATTGTTTCTAATTTCCAAATTCGATTTCAGTATGATCCTATAGTTGCACTTTGGCTTTTGTTAGAGCTGTTCTGATGCCCTCAGCTTCCTCTACTGATAACTCAAGAAATAGAGTAACTTTTACTTGTTAAACTATAGCATTTGGATTATGTTTTCCTGATTTAATTGTTTTATTGTGTTTTTTTAGCTTAGTTGCATTTCATAATTGCATTTGCATTAAGTATATATTAGACTTTTGGTACTAGTTTTTGGGTATTTTTGATATAATTTTATTACTTACAAAATTTTGGGTATCTTTTGCAGGATCATTTTGCAAGGTCCAAAGGTGGAAGAAACAAGAAATGAAGGATCGGAGTGCAAAAAGGAGAAGAATTCAAAATTCCAGTTTAAAGCCAGTTTGGGAAAGTAGTATCAGCTTCACAAAGGCAAAAGTGATACCGTGGTATCAAACTAAAATTCCTTAAACCGATTGTAATTCAAACAACAGTATCAAATTTGAACAAGGGAAAAAAAATGATTCTATGAACCACAGTCTGAGAGTGTATTTTGTGAAAGAATTAGGCGAATTTGCACT
This sequence comes from Cinchona pubescens, assembly GCA_025175665.1. Lineage (NCBI taxonomy): Eukaryota > Viridiplantae > Streptophyta > Magnoliopsida > Gentianales > Rubiaceae > Cinchona > Cinchona pubescens. The sequence goes on along the minus strand of JANKKI010000123.1, from coordinate 5,477,345 downwards.
TCTTTAGTTGAAGTCTTGTAAAAACTATTCTAGCTAGTACATAAGGACATATAGTGAGTAGTGTGGGGAGTAGAATAGTTTAAATCCTCGCTTTCTTTTCAAGTTTCTTAGTTAACTAAAATTTTCAGCATTATTGCATTTTATTTTCTTAGCTTAATCCATTGTAAATTTAAGGGAAAATTGCTGAAATAGTCCTTCAGCTTTTTTACTTTAGCCAAAATAGTCCCTCAACTTTTTTTGTAGCCAGAATGGTCCTCCAACTTTTATTTTTTAGCCAAGATAGTCCTTTTATGTGAAATTTATCAAAAAAAAAAAGAAAAAAGTTTTTATGGTGACTCCACCATCAAAGGACTTTCTTGGCTAAAAAATAAAAGTTGGAGGACCATTTTGGCTACAAAAAAAGTTGAGGGACTATTCTGGCTAAAAAAAAGGTTGAGGGACTATTTTGGCTAAAGTGAAAAAATTGAGGCAAAGGGACTATTTTGGCAATTTTCCCTAAATTTAAATCTTCCTTAGCTTAATTTAGTCGGTTTTTTTTCTTATCTGTAATTTGATATAAAAATTATTGGTTTTCATTTATTATTTCTTGTTTAGCAAGTATGTTTAGCCTTAGTTTAATTTGTGTTTTCTTACTTTTATGCATATTTTATATTTTCTTGCTTTCTAACTTAATTATGGGTAGCTAAATAGTTTATGGATTGGGCTAAGTAATTGTGATCATTAGATATGTGGGGATAATTCTAGTTGATAATTCATCAAATGGAGAATTAGATAATAATTGTTGTTTTGAAAAGTTAAGTGATTTGGAGTGGGCCAACTTTCGAGCTTAATTTGTGGATTTAACATTAGATACGACAATTATGTATTACTCTTAGACCGAACAATTATTAGACTAAAGACGAATGGCAATCGAGTCAAGACGCCATTTGCTTTAGTTGGTTCATAGAATTCCATGTTGTGGGTTTGAATTAAAAATGTGAACTATCGAACCATGCAGTTAGTTTATTTTTGGGAATTAGGCTATAATTTGACCTACTACTTGGAAAACAAATTAGAATGATAAAGAGAACTTTTCCTAACCCAGTCCACTTCTCTCTTATATTGCTTTTTAACATGCTTTTCAGTAGTAATTATCACTCTTAGCCATTTTGTTTGTCTAAATAGTACTATTATCCCAAAAATCTAATAATTGTCACCGGTAATCCTTCTGGGACGACACTTCTAACCACTTATTGCTTATCTATCCTGTATACTTACGAGTATGTGGATGATGGTGTAGTATTTGACGGGATTTTCTTCTATTATTTGAGAGTTTAATTTTTTTGTACCATCCATTAGTTCACACTAAATTTTTAGTGCTGTTATTGGGGATTGACCATATTTATGACAATATTAGTACTTAGGGATAGTGTTAATTCAGACTTTTCTTTGTTTTAGTTATTTAATTATTGTTTAGTAGTATTAAGTGAATTCTTATCAATAAATAATCAACTATACTCAATTGTTTTGTTTTGTTCCTTACCTTTAATATTTGACATGTTCTTGGTTGTTATTTTGTAGTGTATGGTTTTTGAGAAAAATGTCATACTACCTCTTGATTTGGAACTTGAAAAGACATTAAGGAGAATCCGGAAAAAGAAAAGACTACAACAAGAATACAAAGAAATTACAATGGTGCACGGTAATAACAATAGAAGGAGATGATAACCTTAGGAATAAGATAATGAAGAGGGCTTTGATAACAATGGTTTGGGGCAAAACAAGAATGGAGGACATGGTTTGAATGGAAATGATAGACCTTTGAGAGATTATGATTTGCTGACATTTGAAGGTGAACATAGCAAGAACTCCAATATAAGTGAATAATTTTAAGATTAAGCCAGCACTTATACTAATGTTACAAACTCGTGCTATGTTTGGGGATGGTTCAAATAAAGATTCGTACACACACTTGATGAATTAAGAGGTGTTAAATACTTTCAAGTTTAATGGAGTGTATGTCCATCCAAATTGTGTTAGAATGAAGGCATTCCCATTTTCATTAAGGGATAGATCTAAAACTTGGTTGCAAAGTTATGACCAAGGAACATTCACAACTTGGAATGGACTGACACGAGAATTCTTAATAAAGTACATTCCTCTTTCAAGGACGGCTCAACTTAGGAATGAAATTACCTCATTTAAATAAGACGCCAAGGAAGGAATTGGAGAGACAGGGAAAGATACAAAGAATTATTTTGAAGAAGCCACCATCATGCCATACATCTTTGGTTGGAAGTTCAAATGTTCTACAATGGTTTATACCACAAATCACTTGTGGATGCCTCAACCAGTGGATCACTTTCCTTTAAGACACCAGAGGAAACTCAATGTTTGCTTAATACCATGGCTTCTAAATACTACCAACATGGACCTCCACCACAACATCAACAACCTCTAAATCTATCTCAAGGCCAAAGAGGAGTTCTTCAATTAGATCATTCCGATGCTACCTTGGCCCAATTAATAGAATTATGATAAACATGTTGGTCAATCTTACCAAAGTATTGGAAAATATTGGGAAGGTGAATGCCGTATCAACACAGTCACTACTTTGTTTTTTTTGCTCGGGGGGGACCATCCAAATGAGCAATGCACAAGTGAGGGATCATCAATAGACAATAAACAAGTGAATTATTTGGGGTAGCAAACTCATCAATCTAGACGCCAACCAAATATATAGGAACAACTATGAGCCATCTTGGAGGAACTACCCTAACTTCTCATGGGTTAGTCAATCATCTTAAATTTCCCATCAAATAAACATTCAAAATCAAGCCTTCTCATCTAGAACATACCAACCACCTCATAAAAAACTTTCTAATCCAACATTGAAAATTCTCAACCAAGTATTTCTTATCAACCTCAACCATCCCATAATCAACAATCTTTGATGAGTAGTTCACTTCCTCAACGGGATGGGGTTAGATAATGATGTATAGTGGAAACTTGAAGGGAGCTTGAGGCAAATAAATTTGTTGATAAGAGGAGAAGCAGTGAAAAGAGAAAGTGAAATGGTTAGAAGAGAGAGTGAAGCATTTAGAAGGGACCAGAGGCATTTACAAGAAATCAAGGTGCATCTACTAGAAACTTGGCAACACAATTGGGCCAAATGACTAGAGTTGTATACGAGAGACCTGCTAGTAACCTTCCTGGTGATACTCGTCCAAAACCTAGAGAGTCGTTTCTAAGAGACAACAACCATGAACATGGTCAAGCCATCATGCTTAATAGTGGCAAATAGTTGGTTGAAAATGTTAAAAATGATTCACTTTTATTGAAAAAAAGGGTGAGGTTGGAGTTAATGAATAGGAAATTGTGAAAATGAGGATGGAAAGTCTTCAAAGGGAAAAGACAAGATGATGAGCTTAACAAGTTCCAAGTTGCTCCAAAAGTGAATCATTATGATAAGGACCCATCCATGGAGATTTCAAAGCCAATCAAAATTCCATTTCCCCAAAGGTTGAAATTGATGAGAATTCCCAAGAAATTCAAAAGGTTTTTGGACATATTCAAAAAGATTGAAATCAACATTCCTTTTATAGAACCTCTTGATAATATTCCAAGTTATGCCAAGCTCATGAAACAAGTACTTACTAATAAAAGAAATCTACATACAGATAAACTACTTTGCATAACGGAAGGTTGTAGTGCCATGATTACCAATAAATTACATCCAAAGTTGAAGGACTTTGGCTCATTTTTTTATTCCATATGACATTGGAGGTATTCACTTTGAAAGAGTTTTGTGTGATTTGGGTGCTTCGATCCATGTTATGCCTTACACGTTGTACAAGATACTTCATGGGAGAGATTTGAAGCCCACAAGTGTGTCATTGCAATTAGATGACCAAAGTATCAAATTTTCAAGGGGGATAGTAGAATATGTGACAATCAAAGTTGAAAAGGTCTATTTTCCCATGGACTTCATAGTGTTAGACATGGTAAAAGACAACGAAATGCCCATTATTCTTGGGAGGCCACATTCTTGACTACTGGACGTGCTCTCATAAATATCCAAGAGGAGAAGTTAGAATTAAGGGTCAATGATGAAGTTGTCATTTTTAATGTTTTTGATTCCCTTAAACTTCTCTCCGCCTATGATTGTGTGATGAGGATTGTTCTGATTGATGAACTTGTATATGATTTTTTTAGGTTTAATATTGTTGAATCTCAATAGAAAAAGGAGCTTGTAAACTTAAATGAAGATTGTTAACAAATTGAATAAACGTATGTGTGCTCAAAGCTTCAAGAGGAGGATTGATCACACAAAGATGAAGAAGTGGGCAAGAAAGACAAAGGTAAAGAGAGGTTATCTGAACAACGAAGCTTCCAAATTTGACCATAAACCTCTTACAATATGTGTTTCTTGATGTTGGTGAGACATTTTCCGTAATTGTGAATGCACATTTGTCTTGTGAGCAATTACTTATACTCATTGATGTGCTTAAGAAATACCTTGGTACCATTTCTTGAAGCATCGATGAAATTCAATATAAAAGGCATTAGTCCCACCATTTGTATACATACAATTTAATTGAATGATGGGTATAAGCTGCAACCTCAAAGGAGATTAAACCCCATATTAAACTACTAGATGCTGGTATAATTTACCCAATAAGAGACAGTGAGTGGGTGAGTCCAACCAAGGTGTTCCAAAGAAAAGGGGTTTTATTGTAGTGCTTAATGATCACGATGAATTACTTTAATCTAGGTTAGTGATAGGGTGGCGAGTGGGCACTAATTTTAGAAATTGAATAAGGTTACCCAAAAGAACCACTTTCTATTAGCTTGTATTGACCAGATGATAGAAAGGTTGGTGGGCTTTGCTTAATATAGTTTTCTTGACGGATATTCAGGATGCACTGGAAGATCAAGAGAAAACAACATTTACATGCCATTATAGAATTTTTTGCATACTGGATAATGCCTTTTGGGTTGTGTAATGCTCCAAGAACATTTCAAAGATGCATGCTTGCCATTTTTCATGACATGATATAATGAAAAATGCATTAAAGTGTTCATGGATAATTTTAGTGTATTTGGTACTTCATTTGATGATTGTTTGTTAAATTTGGCAAATGTGTTTGAGTTATTGTGAAGAAGCTAATTTGGCTCTTAACATGGAGAAATGCCTTTCATGGTTCAAGAGGGCATAGTTTTGGGTCATAAAGTGTCATCAAAGGGGATCGAGGTAGATAAAGCAAAGGTGGAAATAATTGAAAAACTACACCCACCTTATAATGTTAGGGGGTGAGGATTTTTCTTGGTAATGCTGTTTTTTTACCGCAGATTCATTAAAAACTTTTTAGAAATTGCTAGACCTCTTTGTTCTTTGGGGCAAAAGGATTGTGTATTCAACTTTGATGATGCTTGTTTGAATTCTTTCAATTTGTTGGAGCATGCACTTGTTACCGCATCGATTATGGTAGCTCCAAATTAGTCAATACATTTTGAATTGGTGTGTGATGCTAGTGATTATGCCATTGGTGCGGTTTCTTTGTCTCGATAAAAATTGAAAATTTTTACATATTATATACTATGCAAGTAGGAATTTAAATGATGCTCAAGTGAATTAATTGACTATCAAGAAAGTGTTACTTGCTATAGTGTTTTCCTTTGATTAAATTTCGGTCTTACTTGATAGGTTCAAAAGTTGTTGTCCATATCGATAACTCCGTTTTAATGTATTTATTTTCTAAGCAAGATGCAAAGTTAAGATTGCTAAGATGGATCATTCTCTTGTAGGAATTTGATTGGGAGGTAAAGGACAAGAAAGGTTGTAAGAATTTGTTGTGGACCACATGTCATCGATGGAAAAAGATAGACTTGTTGTTCAAGATGAGACACCCATCCAAGTAGAACTCCCAGTGGAAAAATGCTTGCAGTAAAAGAAAGCCAACCTTGGTATGCAGATTTGGTTAATTTTCTTGTGGCCAAGGCGATTTCTCTGACATTGAACCTCAATCAAAGAAGGAAATTCTTTTTGGAAGTAAAGCATTATTATTGGGAGGTTTACAATCGCACCTCTTCCTGCAATATAAGGATCAAATGCTTAGGAGATGCATTCTAAAGGAAGAGATTGGGGATCATTCATCTCTTGTAGGTGCCATCATGGAACCCAAAGGACTGCAACAAGTTTTTTGCAAGCAGTTTCTGTTGTTCGAATCATTTCAAGGACTCAAGGAATTTTATACTAAATTGTGATGAATGCCAACAGTTTAGAAATATCTCAAGAAGACATGAAATGCCACTTAATAGAATCCTAGAGCTTGAAGTCTTTTCTGCTTGGAGAATTAATTTCATGGGTCCATTTCCAAGTTCGTTCTTTAATAACTACATCTTGGTTGTCATGGATTATGTGTCAAAATGGGTGGAGGCAATCACCTCACCAACTAATGAGACTAGGGTGGTCACAAAATTCTTAAAAAAAAATAAATTCTCTCATTTTGGAGTGTCTCGTGCAATTATAAGTGATGGAGGATCTCATTTTAAGAATGCCCAAATCGTGTCCATGTTAGCCCAAAGTATAGGGTGAAACATAAAGTTGCCTTGGCTTATCATCGTCAAACTTCTGCGTAACTGGAGGTCTCCAATAGAGAATTGAAAAAGATCTTGGAGAAGATCATGGGTAAATCAAGAAAAGTTTGGATGTACCGCACCATGTATAGCGCTCCCATTGGCATGCCACCATATCACATGGTTTATGGGAAAACTTGTCACTTCCGGGTGGAGTTGGAGCACCGAGCTCATTGGGTTATCAAGAGCTTGAATTTTGACTCGAAGGATGTATGTGAAAACAGACTCTAAGATTTGAATGAGCTTGATAAAGTTTAGATAGGATGCTTTTGAAACTCAATGATATACAAGGAAAGGACAAAGGCTTGGCATGACAAATTAATTTGAAGAATGAATTCAATCTCGGGGATCAAGTGTTAGTATATAACTCAAGGCTCATGTTGTTTCCCTGAAAGTTCACGTGTAAGTGAGATAGGCCATTTGAACTTATTCAAGTGTTTCCAACTGGGGCCGTACAGTTAAAAAGGGCAAATTCAAGTTTCAAGGTTAATGGGAGAAAGGACGTTCATCCATCCTTTATTGTGTCAACTAAAGCTCAACGTAGATATAGTCGACGTTCATCCATCCTTTGTTGTGTCAACTAAAGCTCAACGTAGATATAGTCAAGCTAATGACTATAAAAGTGCTCTTGGGAAGCACCCCAGGCTTTATTTTTCTTGTTTATGTTTTACTTTGAATTAATTTTAACATTATTTAGTGTTAATGTTTTATTAGGTTAAACTAGTGTAAAGTAGGTTTAATATGATTAGCTATGTTTGTTTAAGTGTTTTTGAAGGGAATATGAGTGGAAATATGCAATAATTTTGTGGATTTTAATGTTTGTAGGCGATTGACAAAGTGTTGGAATGAATTTAGTTCAAGCAAGAAAACAAGCCAAAAATTTGGCTAAGTTTGGAAAATATGGTATTGTTGAAATTTAGTCCATATCGTGGTATCAAAAATTGATACTGTGTAGTGTCAAATGCAATTTCAGGGAGCCAATTTTGTAAGTTTGAGAAGATATCGTAGTATCAAAAATCAATACTGCAATACAAACAACAACTTCCAAGAGCCAAAATTCTAATCTCAGTTGATTTCACAATATCGATTTTGCAAAGGAAAATCGATACCGTGGTCCGAACTTAAATTTCAAAAGGCTTTTCCAGGTTCGTTGTGCGGTATTATTTTTCCCTTCCAAAAAAATGATACCGCAGTTCGAAAAGTCCCCAGAGTATAAAAATGTTCCTTGGTCTATTTCAACAGCAAAAACTTCATTTCTATCCATTCAAAAACTCTAACACCCTTTTCTTCTCTCCTCCTTGAAAATTCCAAAATTCTACCCACAAATTCAACCAGTGCAACCCAAAATCCACAAGTTCCAATTCCCCACGTCAATTGAACATTTGCAAGCAATCAAGTGGTCTTCCAAAGCTTTCAAAGGGTGAATAGAGCAATTTAAAGAGATTACTAATTGCACTCCTTTACGGGTAAAATTGTTCCAATATTTGCCCAAAACCATAAGTTTTCATGGTAAATTTCTAATTGGGTACTTTCTATGATATTTTGGATGAAAATTGTGAATGTTACTTGAGATTTAATTTGATTTAGGATTGTTGATTATTGGTTCTTTTGTTGGGTTGTTTCAAGAGGATTGTGGATTATTTGTGTTTAGACTTCTTTTGTTGATTGAAAAATTTGCATATTTAAAACATGACAATAGGAAGAGGAAGGAGTAGGGGTAGAGGAGTAGCTTTAAACTCGGGATCCAAGAAAAAAAAACAGGTGAAATGAGTAGTGGATCTAATTTTGATCCAATTTTCACAAGTGACTAGCAAAAGCATTGTTTGAAACTAATTAAAAGAATGCATGAGGTCATTAGGAAAAGGGATTTTGATTTATCAAAAATTGTGGGACATATGAGGGTTTGAGAATGGAAATTAAGGCTCAATTGAAAGCTCAAAATTGGGAATGTTTTGATAATGAAGCTTTGTTTCGATTCGGGATACACCAATATAGTCAAAGAATTTTATTGTAATTTGTGTGACCTTATAGATGGAAAATGCCAAGTCAGAGGACTGTTGGATGATTTTAGTGCAGAAAAGATAAATGTGTTTTCAACTTGCCTGATATTTCCAAAAAGGAGTATAGAGATTTTATGAATGCACAAAAAGACATGATGGTAATAAAAGATCGTTTGTGCTTTAACAATGTTACTTGGATAATGAAGGCTACTGGGATAAGTATTTGAGATTCCCTAGAAGTGGTTTGTAGTTATTACCAAAAATTTCTATTCACTTTGTCAGTTACTGAATTTGGGGTCGAGCACAGTTAGTTATGTTCATAACCTTAGGGCTTATTTAGTTTATGCCATTTTATAAGGCAAGAAAGTTAATTTGGGAAGGATCATTTGGCAAGGTTTTGTGAACAATTGAAGGATAGGGTGGCCGACATTCTATTTACCAAGTTTGGTTTATTGTCTTTGTGTTGATGCAGGTTGCTGCTGTTCAAGTTATTCTCGGTGACCCTCAAACCTTTCAAAGAGGGCTGATCAACGGAGATTATATGCCTAACATGATGAAAGAGTCAGATAGGCATCACTGTGCCGTTGAAATGCCAATGCAACCACCTCATGCTCTACAGGATCCTTATGTCAACATGCCAATTGGGAATGTTTTCAATGCACCACAGACTGATGAGGAGAGTAAAGAGCTTCAAGGCTATTGGATCTACACCCACATGGTCCTTTACAACAATACTGTTCTCATCGATCAAGCTCTCAAGACCACCACACATAATGTCCACGGTCTAGTATACACTCAAATTCACGTCAACAAGTATATGAATCGAACAAGTAATATAGTGTAAGTTGAGATCGTCCCACGAGGATTGTGCTTAACATAGTTGACAATTATCAGAGTGATACATGTAAAACTCTATCCAAACAATAAAACAATAGAATAGTAATGAAAACAAAGAATTAAGGAATGAATAAATAAAGACGACGAAATCAAAGCTAGATATTAAATCTAGGGTTTATTCACATTTACCAATCCAATTAATTACTTTGATTTAACATTTCTTCAATTTCATAGTTTGCTTACTAATCTAGGTTTTTTTTTGTAATTGCAAGATTCGGCTAGAACTCAGGAAAATCTAGTAACGTTGATGAGTCCACTATGTCTCTATGTGGATTAAAGCCCCAATTAGTGCATAAATATGACCTTAATTGACTACCTAAGGTGAATAGATATATCTCTATATGTACCTACGAAATGGTTCGAGCGATTGCTCTAAATAAAGGCTATTTGAACCCATGATAATCCTATGTCGCCTCTCTCGACTTTCATTTAAGATGTACAAATCACATTTAGAAGAATTTAAATAAGCAAAAAAACATATAGAATTAAAAGGAATATATAAAATCTCATCAATCAATCTTTATGTAAAATCTAAATAAAACCCTAGTTAAGGGTTTAGTGTATAATCATAAATATAAGTACATCAAAAGATTGTTTCATCATTTTATCAAATATTATAGAGTATTTTGAATCACAAAGCAGAGAAAAAAGAAGTTCTTCACTCCATCGCCTTGATGAATCTTCGATTAGAAGTTGATTTGAAATCCTCTTGATCATTTCCTCTACGACGGATAATACACTTTATAATACTTTAAACTACGTTATATTACCATTAAGTTATGCTATTCTCACACCTCAGACGCATATTTATATTTCTCAATAGCGTTTCACAAGTTTGTTGGTAAAAAATGCCCCTAAGAAACCCTAAGGACTTAAAACACATTTTTTTCCAGTTTCTAGTGACAACTCAAGCAACACTAAGGTTCGCTAGGTATAGTCATGCCTGGAAAATAGAACTAGGGTGTGGCTGAGCCCTCCAAGGTGCGGTTGTGCCTAGCTTACTTACTCGGTTCGTAATTTTGCTTTGCCTGGCTTTGTTTTTGTCCCTTATGTTCAGATACGGCTAAAACATTAGATACTTGGGCAAAGTCTAAACCTTACCTTACTTCAATACGCACTCACTCTCTTTCAAGATGGTTAAGGCAACCAAGGGGCGTATCAGCCATACATAAAGCTACTCTTCTTATTCTAGAAATAGAACAGGTCTTCTTCATCTGTACCGAGCAAGACCGATTCTTTTGCATCAAGAGCAAAGACTTGTAGCCTCTTTCCCCTCACTGAAGCACTTTAAACCTATAAAAACACTATAAAACACACAAATAAATGTATTTAAGCCCTTAAAACACATAAAATGATATTTTGGATTAAAACCCTAAAAATGACCAAAATTCCCTACTTATTAGACACTACTCTCAAATACCGATTAACACGAAGTTAAAATGTATGAAAATAACACATTTTTAGAAAGTTAACACACCCCTCAACTTAAAATTTTACTCATTTCGAGTAAAACAATCACATAAAAGGTCTAAACACATCATGCACTTTAAACTTCTTCAACAATTGTCATAACAAAAGAAAAACTAAACAGGGAAGAGGTATGGATTCGACATGTATATAAAAATCAAGAACCTTGCTCATCAATCCCAAATTATCATCATATAATTGTGAACTCTCCACTAATGAAAGCATATATCACTTGCTCACTAATGATTAAAAAACCCATTGAACAAAAGTTTAGTAAGGGACAAACATGTTGGAAGATATTAGTACACACAATACTCACTAAAGTGGACTCAAACCAAATATCAAATAGGTCTTTAAAGGTAGTAATGTAGGCTAAGGGATAAAGGTAGGATATATATTTGGATAAAAGTAGCTCAAATTATTCTAGGCACGTTAGTGAATAACATCGAATCATAATCCATTAGAAAATTCCCTACAACCATATCATTTAACCAACGACTACTTTTGAAGGCAAAAATGAATCTTCTTTATTACAACTTAGAAGGAATTTTTCTTCTTTATTCATAGCATAGAAGGAATTGTCCTTCTTTTCTTTCTTTCTTTCTTTTCAACATCTTATTCATTTTTTTTTCTTCTTTTCCTTTCTTTTTCAACAACATAACATGTATAATCAAGATCCAACATAAGGGATTATTAGAAATGTTAAAGTCATAAACTTGACTTTTTCTGCAAACAAACCCAATTCATATCCTTCCCAGCGATCCATAACATCATGCCCTTAGTATTGATATTGCACACAAACACTAACTACAAAGGTGATGGGTAGAAAAAAAATGAGAAAATAAAAGTGTAATTCAGCTAAATAACATGGTTAAACAGAGAAATATGGCTTCTAAGGCTTAAAAAAAGGATGCTAAGAATAAAATGTCAATTAGGTAGGCATTTTGGCAAAAACTGTCCAAAGAACTTGCCGAAATCATTTCCTTGGTCTAAAATTTTCTCATACTTCGCAAGTATGTAAACCACACACAATTCCAACAAATGTCACAAGCTAAACAAGTATCACAAGGTAATCATGATTAACACATTTGAAAATTACTTCACTTTCACACATTCACTCAAGGGAATATAATTAAGTGTATAGTGATAATACTTTCACAGTTCAAAGGTTCAAAGAGCAATTGATAAAACTTATATATACACTTTCAATCCATACACTCTATCAAAAATAGTTCTACATTTGAAAAATGATTGAAATCTTGGCATGTATCACAACAGTTAATGAACACATAAAAACTACTACTACAAACAAAAAATCTTTTCGGTTAATCCTTTACAATACTTTAGGCAAAAAGGGTATAGAAACCCTAAAGCCTTCCATCTGTAGCTAGGGAATCTTTTATACAGTCAAATCGCTAAGACTAATAAAAACTACCTAAAAATAAAAAATCTTTTCGTATTTTTGAAAAAAGTTTTTAAAAGAAAACCCCAAATTATAAATTCTAACATTAAACACACCATGAAAGATGAACACAAATAAAAAGAACAGCCAAAACAACACACAACATATAATCACAATCACACAAAAACACAAACACATCCCTGAACTTAAAACGAAGTCCTCATTTCTCCACCAAACAAGAGAAGACTAAAACAATGAAAAAGTAAGCAATAACAAAAACAACACTCCTTTGTTCCCTGATTTGTTGTGGCTTCATCAATCTTCCTCTTTATCCTTTTCATCCTCATGACTCGTTGCTATTCATTTGTTTCATCACTCAATTCATCCTCCTCTTGCTCATCTTCATCATGTGGGTGTTGTCGGCAAAGTTAGAGCTTCTATAATATCAATATTTGAGGCTTCACCAATGTATTGAATTAACTGTCCCATAGCCTTCATATATTGATATTGATGACATTTGTCGTTCAAGTTTTATCAACCGACTCTCCACACTTCGAGTGGTAGTTGAAGGATTACTTGAGCTTGATGCCTTTGCTTTGCGTGATTGCTTTGAACTTGGTTGCACCCTTGTGACTACCTGACTATCATCGGGCTCTTGGTAGCAATCAGCTTATCTTTTTTCATCCCAACGAACTATTGCATCAATACATAACTGAGTGATTAAGCAAGGAAACTGAAGTGCCTTACTTTTCATTCTAGCCGTATGAAAAATGTTTGCATGAATTACACGAGTAATATCCTAATGCTTTTCCTTTTAGCAAGCAATATAGCAACACAATTCTATTTTTAGTCACATTTGTTGCATGTAAACCTAGAAATATTGAAGTATTTATAAAATTATTCCAAACCTTCAGAATTGGGGACAAAAATTTCATTGGAAAAGATTTCTTTGCTCCCATAGCATTCTTATCTACATTCCAATACATCAACACCATCACAAAGAAATTTAGACAGTTTTATCAAATTTAAATCATATTGTCTTTGGTAATTAGCATATCCATTCTATCAACAAATGAAACACATAAATAATCATTCAACAAATCACGAGTATATGGAATTCTCTTCCCTCTAACCAAAACATATTCGTTGTCGTGTTCAACACATTTGATTAGAATTCTCTAACAACTTGTTCAATGGCAAACAATGATTCATACAAAATATTGCCCAATCTCTCTTTCAATCATAGTTTCTACTTTATTCAAGAGGTTACTATGTTTCCAATCAACAAGAAGTTTAAACCTATATATGTCTTGATCTTTCAAGAATTAACTTCATATTAGTGGAATTTTCTTCAGATCTTTTATAAGCTTTATCTAAAAGGAATTGATTTTGTTATACTTTTGCTTAGAACTACTAGCTTTAGATGAATTCTTCCCTTTAGATTCCGTGATTCCAAATCAAATAATAAGCTCATTTAATCTTGAAATAGGTGTTCTTAGGTCGAAAGAATAATGATGCTTTCCTCTCTCTCCTAAGCTTCTTCCTCATTGCGTATTCTAGCACAAATCCTAGCCATGGTTCCCCTTCAGTCCTCGACTGAAGGCCATCCCCTTCCTCTTCCCCCAATTCTTTTATTTTTCAATTGTTTCTTCCATATTTGTATAATTCCACTCGTTCCTTCTTCAACTTTTTGGGGAGAACTGACTATTCTTTCATTGTGGAACAAGTTCAAATCCTTGCAAAACCTCTATGATTTTCCATTGTGGGTAAATTTTTGAGGGGTGGGCCTTCAGTAAAGGCTTTAAGGAAAGAGTTCAAAGAACAAAAGCAATGAAGATAGATTTTGCCAACTCCTTTACATTGGGCTTGTTGGATAACCATCATGTGTTGTTCCATTTTGAACTTGAAAAAGACTACCTTAGATGCTGGCGCCGAGGTTTCTAGACCATCCTAGGGTTTTGCATGTGAATCTTGAAATGGGCTATGGAATTTTCAGTTGAAAACGAATCCTAATCGCTACAGTTTGGATCACTCTTGATGGATTGCCATTTCATTTGTTTAACAAAGCCACACTATATTCTCCATGGTAATGTTAGTTGGGAACCCCATAAAATTGATGTTTCTAAAGTGTCAGTATCCTTTCTAGGGAAAGCACGAGTTTTCGTGGAGCTTGATCTTAGAAAATCTAGACTGGGCCATCCATGTGGGCAATGGTAAAAAGCATGATGGCAATCAATTGTGTATGAGGCTACCAGAATTTGCAGTCATTGCCATAAAGTTGGCCACTCGGATGAATGATGCTAGATTAAAAATGCTCACTTGAAAGATTCACAGAATGTTCAATGTAGGGAAAAACCCTAACCCTGACTCTAATAATGTTGTAGCAAAGAAACCTAACCCTAAAGTTTTTGCGGTTGAACAAGGCAAAACATTGTTCCCATTTGAGCAACTAGTTGCAATAACTCAATGAGTTCCGAAAGCTACTGAATCGCAAGTTCCTGCCAAAGATGAGTTGCAGTCAACTGTAAGCCATAGTTCTTTTAACCCTAGTTGTTCAGGGTTGAACATTTTGGAGAAATCGTTGATTCCAATGCATCCAACCTATCCCATACCAGTTCATACCCTTGCTTTGGAGACATCAAGAGGTCTTGCTCCTCAAACCCCTCCAAACTCTAGTGGGCCTTTCCTCAAAATGATAATGTGTATGCAATGATAAATGTGGAGAGATCGAGGCTAGCATAGAGAATGTGCTTTTTGTATCGAATGCAACCCAACCCCAAGTGATGGTTCGCTGGTTTATATCCCTACCGAGAACATGACTCAGTATCCGAAGCCTCTCAAGTAGAAATTCATATTGTATATCAGTATACCATTGAAGATGATTATCACTCTTGCTTCTATAAGAAAAAGAATCCACCACTGCAAGAGCTTGATGTAATTTATACTCTTTCAGATTCTGATGATGTCACTCATTTGATTCATTCAAGGTTGAGTTGTAGATCTCACTTCATGGTTTTTTATGGAGGATCTATAGAAAATTCCCACAAATTGATGATTCTATTCCTGAGCCTCCAGCTAGCCAGTGAAACCAAGAGTCAGGAAAAGGAGACAGTATACCCTTACACGGACAATTTTGACTAGATAGGCTGTCAAGAATGCTAACGTTACTAACCTTCTAGTTTCAATGAATAATGCCCTGATTTGGAACATACGTGGTATTAGCTCACATCCTTCATTGAGAAGGTTAAACCGCTAATTCGCATGCACTACATTGATTTATTACTAATAATTGAGCTTTTTTATATAAACAAGCTGGAGCTTTTTTAGAATAAACTAGGTTTTTCATTTTTACACATGATAGATATCAATTTCTTATGTAAGTAATTTCACTGGAACGGCATTGTTCATGGAGGGCATATAATCTTGAAGCGTTTGTATAGAATAATGGTAAATCAGAAATGGATTAAGCGACTACCTAGTTCTAATGTTCAGCATCTTAATTTGACCTTTTGATCACTCCCTACTCTGGTTCTGCTTGGACTCAGTTGTAAGGCAGATTCCAAAACTTTTTCAATTTCTACAAATGTGATTGTCTCGTTTGATTTTTTTTCAATGCCAACCGATCTAATTTTCTCTGCCTACTCCACATTTTGGTTTGCATTCCTTATCTTTTAAATTGCAGAGGTTGAAACAAGATCTCTGTTAATGGAATTGGACTGATTTTTGGGATATCTTTGTGGGCATTAGGTTCGCAGAAAGGGAGGTAGAGGAACATGAGCAAGATTTTGAGGTTGCAAAAAATGATGACACTAGAACGACTCTTCATCTGGCTGAAGTATAGTTGTTCATACATTTCATAAATGAAGGAACATTTTGGTATAAAAAGCGTCCAAAGTAAGATGGCTCGTTGAGGGAATCACAAAACGGAGTTCTTTCATGCTTCGGTGCCTACTCGACACACCAAATTCCCGAAGAAACATATTAAGAATGCCTCCGGGATTTGGCTTGACTCTATGGAAGACATCAAATCGGAGGCAAAAAGTTTTTTGAGGGTCTTTTAACTGATGAGGAAGTTCATGGATCGTCTCTTGACTCCTTGATTATATTCCATGGATGCTAACAGAAGAGCATAATCATTCTCTGCTATGGCTGGTTTTGATGGAGGAGGTAAAACTGGCTGCTTTCAGCTCGACAAGTATAGTTTCAAAGGTTTGGATGTTTTCACTAGGCACTTTTTCAAGTCTTGTTGAGAGATAATTTCTTTGGATATATTTAGGAATATTTTTGACGAGTCCCTTTGCCTAAAGCAATTACCTAAAGTGTTTGGAAGTTCGTTGCTTGTGTTGATCCATAAAACTGACAATCCGCAAATTTCTTTGACTTGAGGCCAATTTTGATTTTGTACTTTTGTCAATAAGAATTTCTCTAAAAATTTATCTTTTAGATTGACAGAGTTTCTTCCAATTCTAGTTTCTTTAGAATAGTCAAGATATGTCCTAGGTCGGAATATTGCAGATAATGTATTAACGGATCAGGAGTTGCTTGCATCCCCAGATAAGAAAGCTCAGGGTAGTAATGTTATTATTATCAAGCTTGACATGATGAAAGCATCTGATAGGATATCTTGGAAATTCTTGAATACAGTACTTTCTTGTTTTGTCTTTCATTCTTATTCTATTTAATTAATAATAAACATGTTAATCAATACAACAAAACCACCTATTTGCAACACACAAAATGCGTCGCAAAAAGTCAAAAATCTGTCACAAAAAGGCTTTTGCGACACTATTGTGGCACAATACTTTTGTGTCACCAATGCAGCCTTCACAAAAAAAATGGCACTGTTCTAGGGTGTGCCGCAAGTATTTGTGGCACATTTACAACACAATTTTACTGTGTCATAAACACTTTTTACTCTCACAAAATTTTTGAGACGAAATTTGCGTTACAATTTCACTATGTCGCGACACATTTTTGATATATTTACGACACAATTTTATTGTGTTGCAAAATTTTTGCTACACAATTTTTCTGTGCCGCATGCGGCATTTTTGATACATTTGTGACACAATTTCACTGCACCACAAATATTATACAACATATTTTCGATATTTGTGTAATGTATTTGCAACACTTGTTTTTTAGCACAATAGCGACCCTAAAGTGGATAGAAATTTAAACCAGCAATTTTTTACATTTTAAATTTAAGTTAATAATTTAAGCGAGCAACAAAAACTTCATATATTTCAACTAAATTCATATGCAATTACTTCAACAAAAGTCATGTATACAACTTTCCAAAAGTCATTATGGTAAATAAAAATATTCAACTTTCCAAAAGTCATTATAATAAACAGCCATATTCAACTTCCCAAAAGTCATACATACAACTACCAAAATATGAAGTTAATTTCTTCAGGTGTGCTGGCAATCATCAGTGCTGTGCTCTTCAAGTCCTAGATACAACATCAATAGTCATATTCAAACCAATACGTAAATCCATCACATTCACACCAACATCCACAGATTTGTAACCTTTAGTGACGATTGCCTGAGTTAGAACAATGGCACAAGTTATACCTGTTACAACAAGATTTCAATAGTGAGATCTTCTTGTATGGGGTGTATGTGTGCGTGTGCGTGCGCATGCGTGTGAGATAGAAGGAGAGGGAGAGAGAATATACTGTACACGATAATACTTTATGTACACTTATGAAAACTCTATTCATATACATATTATAGTTACACATTTTAGAAGAACTGTCTCCACTTGTTTCTTATCACAATGCAGAATAATAGGACATTGCTTTTATGTTCGTAGTTGCAAAATTAAGAATTGAGTGCAACAAGCCCATGGAAAAGACTAAAAGTAATAGGTGAAAGTTCTAATTGCATTACCAGTAGTACTAAATGCAGGAAATGGATGATGTGCTACAAGGTCCACAAGCTTCTCCATAATCTGAAGTAACAAAAACTGATTTATGGTTTTAAGAAGAAACTCCAAAATTTCATGCATACGCATCTAATCAAGTTCTCCTACCCAATAATTAGTCAATAGTCAGCAACACATAGGACAGTTAGGAGCATAATAAATAAGGAGCATTACCTACCAGCAGAACAAAAGGCCTAGAGTTAAGAGATCTTCCAATGCTGTTGGTAGTATAGATGTCAGAAGAGATGCAGATAAACAGCACCAGCTGCTCCTAGTCCGCCAAAAGTCCCTAGGAACTGAAATGAGTGTTTGTACATATTACATGATTTAATTCAAAAAACTATTGCTTGATAACAAACATATTATTGATCACAGGAACCATGTGTGTGAAAGAGAAAGAGGAAGAGGGAGAGGGAGAGGGAGAGAGAAAGAGAGGTGGAATATAGGCATAAAAGTAAAGTAATAGAAATCTTTAGAAATAGGTTGGGTACTTAGCAGACTGTTAGACTAATTTCCTTCCTATTTGATGAACGAGCTCTAGAGAAATCTGTACATAACATATCGTTAGACTAGAGGTTGGGCTTCAGCATAACAAAATTTCATGTGTGACAATTGAAGTTTTGCATCAACATTGTAAACATAACAAAAGAGAACAGAAATTACCTGAATAGTAAATGTAAGTAAATAAGAAACTTGTAAACCCTAGATAAATAAATTTAGAGAATAATCTAGAAAATCTTACTCCAGAGAGAAGCCCATACTTAGGAAGCAACTTTGCCATTTTAGGAGCAAGAACTATATTCCTGAAACATGACAATCAATTAATTAATTATCATTTGAAACATTCAAACTTTGATGTATTAATAGTAGAATAGTTTATTATTAATTAACTAGTAGAATAATTTATTTACCGAGTTATACTTGGTAGTTAATTTATTTTCGCTTGTTAATCATGAAGTATAGCCATATGTGATGTACTTGTATCCCCACTCATTTTCATACTAGGCCACTACCTTTACCAGGTCAGTCTTCTATTAACATTGTCAAAGAATAGGTGGTTGTCATTGTTCCCTACACAATACCTGTAAATGAATTAGTATTAGTAACCGATAAGAAGTTGGACTTTGTGTTGTCTCAATTATAAAAAATAGGCATTTAAAAAAGATTTGTACTGTTTCTTAGCCCTTGTGTATCTTGTGGGTACCTGAATTGCACAGTGCAAGGAGTTAAACAAAATCAAATTCTACTAATGTATAGTACTCAAAAAAGATACAATGACATATAATTTAGTTGGCCTCTTATTCATATGCTAATAAAGATATGTTTTTAAAAAAAAAAATCAGAAATATCACACCATAAATTAATGTTTAAGCCCAAAAAGATCTAGCAAATGGGTCACCTAGCTCAACTAAAAAACTCCAAAACAAAGAAAATAACCAATTAGTTTAATTCAATAAAAAAATCTATACCATCATAGGACGTCACTTAAGCAAAGATATAAATCTTCAAAAATGACACTTATAAGATGAAATACCTCTTATAAGACATTTGCATCAAACACAAGTTCTTGTAGAATAATTAAATAGAGGATGGAGGACTAGTTGAGACACTCGGTAAAATCAAATTCAATGAGCAAACCAATCAAGCAAACCAGTCAGTAACCTAGGAAGTATATAATAGCTAAATCAGAATTAACAAATGCAATAACATTAATTAGAATGTCGAAATGACAAGTACCTATGGGTCCGAATTTCTCTGATTTTCTCGTTGTAGTCCTACAAAAACATAAAAATACAATTATGCTAAATTAGATAGTATTACATACTTGACAGAATGGAAGTCAATATATAACTTAGAAACTGCCGAGTGTGCCTATTTCTCTCCCTATTGTGGTAGACAAGTTCATCATCTCCAAGAAGATCAATAAAATCATAGTCATAGTCATCAAGTTATGAGAATCCTTTGGGTATGAATTCCCTTGTTGATAGCTTGACGAAGATCCAATACAAACACAAATATGAGCACTACCTTTTCTGAACAAGACATGACAAATAAAATATGATTGTTTCATAAATGTTGTATTACCTTTTCTATGTCAACTTGTCTAAAATTTCATCATCTCCCCAAAATCAGAAGATTTTATTTAGCCACATGAAAAGTGAAAACAAGGGGAACAAAATCATTAACTTGTTGAATTACAAGTTAAACATAATGCTATAACTAATAAAAAGGACTTAAATATAATTAAAACTGAACCCGAACAATTTTTTCCGAATTTTCTTTTGAAAAGGTAGAGGGATTAGATGGTTAACTATTTTTTAGCAGCTATTTGATTCATTTGATGCAAAGTCAATTTGTGCAGGAGAAGTTTTCCAAGCATTTCATCTCCTCCAGTTATATTTTGGCTTGTGCGACAAATAACTCATGCTTCAATAATATAAAAGAAAGCTCGAGCAGGCAGAAAGACTCAATCAAACATGTAATAGGGATGAAGTGAAGGGGTAAAATTTCTGCAATTATTGTCTTGTTGTTGTCCCTAATCTTATATAACCGAACTAGAATCGCAAGTAAAGAGAGCTTCATCGTGGCAGCTTGAAAACCGATCATAAGCAGAAATATTCAATGTTTTTCGAGCCAATTTATGCATTCAAAAATAAAGATAAAGCCTAATTCCTAATGAAGTTTCCTAGAACACACAACAAGAGCAATATCTTTGAGTATATAGGACTTTGACATAAGTTTTGACAAGGTAGAAGCTGCAGAGAGTAAATTTCTTATGCTTTCCAGTTAGCCTCTGTATATGCGTTGAGAAAGTACATGAATTTAACAGAGTAACTTGTTCTCTTTTAAACAGAAGGCACAATAATGATCAAACAATGTAGGACAAAAGAATAAAAACTTTAAAAAGAAAAGGTAAAGAATTTGGTTTTAAATTGTATTTCATTCAAAAATTTAGGAAGGAAGCATAAATGAAGAATTAATTGTTATAAAGTACCAACCTGCATAGATGTTTAGGTTAGGGTGACAATACAAGAAAGAGAAAAACTGAGTCAAAGAATACCTCCTAACATGTATTAGCTTGTTTTCTTTTATAAAGGACGAAGGAAAATCTAAAAATGATTAATTTGGTGATCCATCTTGAAAAATTCACAATATGCTTAAATTTTGTATTTAGCTGAAACTTAGTCAAAGACTGCCAAAGGAAAAATACACCAAAAATTGAAGGAACTAAAAAATCATTTCTATGTCCTACTTTATAGGACCACAGTGACTTCATGCCACAAAAAGATTAAATCATCGCCAAGTATCAAGAAACACGGAAACCAAACAAAATGAAGAACCCTCATGAAGTGATACCTTTAAAGGATATCTAAGTTCTGGCTTTAAACTCATAACCTGTGGGAAAATCACTTGAATTAAGGGTAATTGTGAAGAAACTCCATCCAAGTATATCTAGCTGTTGTGTAGTGTATCAATTCAGAAATTATAGCAATTACAAAAGGTATGGAAAAAGGCATTAAAATCAAATCAAATAATCAAAACAAGAACATAATCATTACAGAGAAAACTTTCAGGTTATATAGAAAATGACATCTTGTTTGTGCATACAGCTAAACAAAACATGGACAGCTCATTTGCTAAAGGTATTTCAATATGCATAAACTAGCAAGTTGTGATTCCGATACTCACTAAAACATGAACAATTGGGCAAAAATAGGCACAAGAATGCAAGTAATCTCCATCGCGAAGTATACAGTTAAACAGATAGTTAGACTACAAAAGAATGTAAAAACATGAAATACTCCAAAGTTCATTATGAAGGCATTTCACTTTTTGGCGAGCATGACTAGCTAAGAATTCTTTGATCATTTTCCCATGCTACTGAGTGACATCTGAACCACACATCAGATACACTCATTTAAGCTTCAAACTCAAAAGTTTGATCGACTTAAAGGCAAAGTTGCACCAAATGTATGATCAGTAGGTCAAAAAGAACAATTTTGCATTTACATCTCACTATACTGTGAAAAGCAATAACAGGAAGAACTTCAAACTTAATCGCATCATTCATCTTAACACATTAGTTTCCAATTTCAACATTATGTGTTGTAGTCAGAATTTTGAGTGCAAAAATCTACCCAAATAATTATGAACTAAAAACCTGCAAGAGATAGTGCTAAACTAAAAGTTAAAGTCCCCAATATAATATACTTCCCACTTCTTAAATGATGATGCATCATCAACAACACTGTTGGATGATCCAGAGGCATTATTTGCCTCATTCCCTTGACTTGCCCTCATTAGACTAATACTGAAAATGATTCACACTCAAGGGTGAATTCTTAATTGAAGCTACCTGCGAAGAAATAAGCTCTCTAGGTGTTCGGAACCACGATTTCAAGCCGTTCGAAGGGCATGAAACTAATCTATTTGCAGTAGAGGAAAGAATTGGCAGAAAGTAGAGAAAATCAACCAAAAAAATTATAAAGAAAAGAAATTTATTAGCAACAGAGGTGGATTTAGGTGGAAGAGAGAGATTATCATTGTCAATTGAGATGGTAGTGGCACCTGGTGCGAACGTGAGTATGAGAGGTTGGATTTAGGTGCACTTACAACATGTAGAAGTAACTCAAAATGCAAAATACGTTGTTTCATGATGTTTAAGAGCCTAGATGCATCATCTCATGGAAGGGTGGCATATATAGGAAGAACAAAATATACATATAAAGATAGCAAAAATGAAAGAGACACTAACCTGTCTCTACTTTCCCCGATGCAAGATACTAATGGCCTAGATCGAAATATAACAGGGCAAAAGGAAACCAACAGTGTGAAGTAAGAAAAGTTGCAGATTGTTCATCAATTAGACCACTATAAAATGCAACCAGATAGTAAGGCCAAGCATTAGATTTATATTTCAGATTTACAGTCCAAATCCAACTTACAGAGAATAATGTAGAGGGGTCATCATCTTTATCACCTTATGTAATAGTCGTTGCATGACACAATAACGAAAGAACCATTAACTGCCAATGAACATGAAAAATGGCAAAATCTTAAGTTTTAGATATCTAATAAAGCACAGTGCACACAAAAGAAACATGAGAAAAGAACACAAGACTCAAGGGAGCAAGGGACTCGTAGCAAAAGAATACAACATTACTTTTCGTCTCTTTTTTAATTTGGCACTGAGGGATAATAATCTCTTTAAGAACGCAATCACTTAATATTAACCACCCACGAAAAAGCCAAAGAGGTGATTTATTTGCTTCCTAAATCAAAGGGCCAATTAACGAAGAATGATGCATGTATGTATAGGATGAGTGCTACCCAAGAACCACTTTCTGCACACTTCCACAGGTACACATAACAGCACTATATAGCATAATTTGTCCACTTTCTGCCCACTTCTACAGGTACACATAACAACAGTCGTATTGCAGTATTTTTCATGTATAGAAGTGTTGAATCAAGAAGAGCTCATCATCCTTTTAAGTCATAAACTACTAAATAGGAAAACATGCTAACTAGTATAGGTATCCAAAGTAATGCTCTGAGAAAAATTTACAAGCATTCCCCTATAGGCCATTGATTAGGATTTAGCATTCCACTTAACACCATGAAAAGACAAAACATGTGTCGCATTTAATTCATGGAGCAATCAAGCAATTCTTATTACTAAGCAATAAGCACTAGCATTACATAGGAGACTGCAACACAGAAAAGGACCTTCTAGTTACATCATTATAATAAAGATAACTCAAATTAAGAACCTTATCTTCAGGCATCAACTTGATTTTCCTCATCTTCATCAATTATTGAGATATCAAATTAGAAGCATCATAACAAAAAGAAATAAATGCATCCTTACCAATTTATTTGATAAACAGCAAACTCACCAGCTACTATTGCTTTCAAGCATTAGAACACAATATTGTTTCAATGAAAAGTTAACTTGCTATAAGCTTGTAAACTATATAACTATTCTTTAGCTCATTAAAATTTGTACTCAGGAAAAAGAATCAAATGAACCAACTTATGACATGTGAAATATTAATAATATTTAGCAGTTCTCTAGGTTTGACTTAACCACCTAGAAATAAAGCTAAACATTACTAGTTGCATATCAACATCTAACCATTAGTGTGATTTGTGCTGGACAAACAAAACAAACATACTGGTTAATTAGAAATTAGAGATTAATAGACAAAGAAATGCCACTGCCTTTCTCGTTAAGACAAGATAGCAAAAGCTGTCTTTCTTGATAATTGTCAAGTCAAAGGAATTGAATTTACCATGAATCTTTAAAGATACAAAGCTGATGATGTATTCAAGAACGCTTTGAGTGCCAATATCTACACACAATTCATTATATATCAAATCACATAAGAAAATACTTCAGAAATAAACATCGATTCAAACAGCTGCTCTAACCCTCAATACTTTTGAACACAAGACATATATCATAAAAATTACTTCTTTCAAGTTTAGAGAAGACCGAAAAGATATTGTCAAGCAGATCATAAAATAAAAATATATTGTCAAGCAGATCATAAAATAAACTAGAAAGAAAGCACAATTATGGGTGAACACCACAGTTACTTATCATCAACCTAGGAGACATCATAATACCAAAAACTTACAATGCCAATTGTCAACTCAACGTACACTCTTGCATTAAACTACAAAACTTTATGAATCTCATAGCCCAATGGGATATATTCCAAGATCCACATCACAAATTTATTGAGATAAGGACTACACCATCATATTATATTAAAAAATTACCATGAATGTATCTAACTTAGTGCATTTTTCCTTTTAAGTAGAAGAAATAACTATCTTCTATAAGCAGGACTTAGGTAGAACACCATTTTAAACTCCTGAATCACTTATTAGTATCCAATCAAGGGTCATTCCCAGAAAGTAGTAATTCCATGTTTGTCAATCTCCATGTGAATTTCCAACCACCACCTCCTCATTTGCCAATCTCATGCAAACCTATAACCAGCTCAATCTAATTAATCTTACTAATTAACCATAAAATCTATTGCAAAAAATTCTACCTCACCACTTTCCACCATGAAATTTAATAGCATGATAATTAAAACCTAAAAACCAGCTAGAATATTATATAATATTAATATCTCAATAGCAAGTTTTTAATTTTTTAATGATTAATATAAATAGAAAACTTTAAAAAGTTAAAAAAAAAGTATCAAAAGAGATTAACCTCTTTTACGAGAGAAAGTAGCGGACAAAGGTAGAGATCCTCTATGGAGATCGCTCAAGCGTTGTTAAACCCACAGAGGAAGATCCATAGTAATCGTCGAAGTACAGCCCGACTTGTCTCCAATGGTGATCGACGGCGATCTAAACCTCTTTCTTAACTTAATCCATAGCACTCAAGCGCCAATATCGAATGAAATTGCGTACAGCCGCTGCAAAGATGGAAATTGGGGAATACTATGGAATCGGGGAAAATGAAAAGAGAGCTTGGAGAAGATGAAGAGAGAATAAAATGGGGGAATACTTGGACAGAGAGTAAAAGAACAAAGAGAAAGGAAGAAATTCTATGGAATTGAGAGAAATGAAGAGAGAGAAATGGGGAAAGATGGAGGGACCGAAAATAAATTGAGAAATTTTTGGAAGAGAATTGAGAATTCTATATAATTTATACTCAAAACAACGTCGTTTTATGTTAATCAATAATAGTATGTAGCCTCTTAAGTCACGCTTCTGTAGTAGAAGTCAAACAGTGTTGTAATTTTTATTGTATAATTTGAGTTGTGTGGTTTATTTACATACTTTCATATTGTGTTGCAGAAAAAGTGTCGTAAAAGTCCTGTTTTGTTCTAGTGTAAATGGCAGCTGATTTTCACTTTTGTTAAATGTCGAAGTAGCAGGCTACTTCAAATCTTCAAGGGGGTTAAGCAAGGTGATCCATTGTTCCCTTTCTTGTTCATTCTATGTTCAGAAGTCTTGTCGTGAGGATTGAAGTCTTTGGTTTGTAAATGGTTCAATTTCACCTGATGCTTTACCTCGAAATTGCCTGACAAATCTCCTACTTAGCCTATGCGGATGATACTATTCTGTTCATTAGAGGTGAGGTGACGAGCGATCAATTAAGAACTTGCTTAACTCTTTGGAGGTTTACCAGCAGGGGTCTGGAACAACGGGTCAATAGCTCCAAGAGCTCTCTTATTCTCCCTAGGCGGTATTCCACGTTTACAAGATTTTATGTGGAACGCATGACAGGTTTTTGCTATAAAGCTTTTCCTTTTCCTTATCTAGGATGTCAGCTTTTCTAAGGGAAGTTCAAATCACAATATTTTCAACATCTAGTGGATAACTTGCATAATAAATTAGTTGGCTGGAAAAATAAAATGCTTTCTCCAAGTGGGTGCTTAATGCTAATCAAACATGTTTTGTCTTCCATTCCAACTCATCAATTGGTGGTCATGAATCCGCCCAAGGGCATACTTGATCAAATGGAGCGTGTTATGTCTAAGTTCTTTGGGGGGATTTGGACATTAGACAAAAATGATATTGGGCAAAATGGAGTGCCATTTGTAGGTCAACTAAGGACAGCGATTTGGCAATTCGAAGCTTTCGTGATATTTTGGTGGCATTTTCCTTAAAATTAGTTTCATGCATACTAAATATGCTAGTTGGCGAGTTGGCGATACTTGTATTAGTCTTAATCTATCGGTGGTTTGGAGGCGCATGATGAAAGTCACGGAATTGGCAGATTCTCATTTTTTTCACTCATTCGAGATGGAATTCTAACTTTTGGACTGAAAATTAGATTGGTGATGGATCTCTTGAAAATCACATGATGTTATTGTTCGGCCGAACATCTCAACAAATCAAGTTTACTCAAACAATAATGGCTGGGATTTTCACACTCTCAGTTAGCATCTTCCGGAATAATTGAACTAGAAAATTTTATCAAAGCAAATTTTCTGGACGGATGAGCCTGATTGAGTCTGCTGGAGAGATAATCCCTCCGAGTTTTTGTCAATCTCCCCTGCTGTTTCACTAGTTCGACCTTATAACTCTGTGCTGTACTCTAGGAAGTATATTTGGAACTTGCGAATTGCATGGAAAATTTCTATCTTCTTATGGAGGCTCTTGAATGGATTTCTGCCATTTGCAGACGTCCTTATGGACTTTGCCTTTTCCTTTCCCTCTAAGTGCTCAATTCAATGCGTATCTATTGAACCCATTGATCATTGCTTTGTTAATTGCTCATTAGATCTACAGGTTTGGAGTTCCTTTGCATCTCAAATTGGAGTCCTGACGTGCAATATCTACCATATTGTACAAATTATAGTCATGGTGGGTGCACTCCTCGGCTGTTAAGATTAAAGGAAATGAAATGGCAAGAATGGAGTGGGAAACAAGTGTTTTTCTTATAAAATTTGGGAATATCAAAACTTGTAAAATTCGAGACGTGTATATCACTTTCCTTAAGGTTTTGATTGCCCCCACTATACTCAATAGTTTGCTTTTGGATGAATAGCAATTTACCTCTAGGATAAAACAAATTTTTTAAGATTTTTAATAGCAAAATTCGAAATACTTCCAAGAACAATGTATAAGAAGAGACAGATTTTTAATGATCAATGTTATGTTAAAATTAATGGATATAACTCTCTTTTATAGAGATGGAAGATCAGAGGAATTCATTGGAATACACATTTGTAGTCAATCCATGGAACACCCCTTTTGAACCAAAAGTTGCAACTCTCTCCATTTTATCCGTTTTTCAATTTCAAACGGATATGACTGCAGTGGCGCACGCACATGCGCGCACTGTAGCAGTGCATGTGCGCTGAGCATTTTTTTTTTAAAATTGCAACACATACCCACCAATTTTATTTATATCACAAACTACATATTTACATTCCCCCCACTTAGTTTGCAATATAAATACAACTCACTATCTCTTTTAACATCATGCATAAAGAAAAGTGACTATTGTCTTAAATTTTTCTGTAGTGTAAATAACTCACTAGACCTAATCAAATCAAGGTGGCATTGTTGCTTAAACCATGATTTAAATTAGACTAGAATTATCACACACATCAACTTGTTAACATTATACATATGTTCACAAAATAGCATTAGCATTGTTACCGGCCATGTGCTCTATCCTAATTCATGATCATGTACAAAAGAGAATCCAAAACTTTTGTTAGAAGTAGCACCACTTCTTTATAATCATGATCATATAGGTGAAATTTTTTCCAAATTTTAGGGTTAAAAGCACAACAAATTCATTAAGAATATAAATATTTATATATTCATCATTCCCACTTAAGGGTTACCATTTATACTAATAACTTGGAATGGTATACACATAATTTTGGTGCTCACAACTACTTATTAGAAACTTGTTTTTACCCTTTAAATCTTTTAATCTAGTGGTAGTACTAGAATAAAGGTTGGGTTACCATTGCTAGTAGTTTTAGACAAAGAGTTTCAATCTCATTTCGAATGACGTCGATCTCACCAAATCTCTTGCAAAATGTTTAGTCAACGGATCCGCTAAATTATTGTATGTTCTTACATGCACCACTGATACGACGCCATTATTTAACAACTGTCTAATATAAGTATTCCTTAGACTTATATGTCTAGATTTACCATTGTATATTTTATTCAATGCTCTAGACATTGTAGCTTCACTATCACAATTCAAAGCAATGGTTGGCAATGTCTCTGCCAGTTGGCATTGGTTGAGGCCACAACTTGATGTCTAATAACAAGTCTCTCATCCATTCCACTTCTTTACAAGCTGAGGCCAAGGCTATGCATTCAACTTCCATTGTGGAATGAGCAATTACAGTTTGTTTCTTTGAATCACATGAAATTGCTCCTCCACCTAACATAAAAATTCACCCGCTTATAGAGTTTTTATCACTAATACTAGTAAACCAACTAGCATCAGAATATCCTTCAAGCACACCTGGAAAACTATTGTAGAAAAGTCCTAAATCTTTAGTCTTTTAAGATAATCAAGGACTCTCCCAATTGCTTTCCAATGATCATATGCAGGATTTTTAGTATATCTAGACAATCTACACACGGCAAAAAAAAATATCTAGCCATATGCAACTCATTGCATACATTAAACTTCCTATTATACTTGCATATTCAAGTTGAGCAATAGGATTGCCAGTATTCTAACTTAATTTAAAGTTTGGGTCAAAAGGAGTATTTGCTTATTTCACTCATTTAAATGTTGATACTTATTCAAAATTTTCTCAACCTAATGATGCACACACAAGTTACAAATGGAAGCTAATGACATTAGTACCCTAATAGATGTAATCCTTGCAACAGGTAAATAAGTGTCAAAATAATCAATTCCTTCATTTTGTTTAAAACCTTTAGCTACAAGTCTTACTTTATATGTCATTATGGATCCATTAGTGGCATATTTTCTCTTAAACACCCATTTACAACTAATAGGTTTAGAACCAAGAGGTAAATCCACTAGAACCCAAGTATTATTTGATAATATTGAGTCCATCTCATCATTTACAGCCTCTCTCCAAAATGTTGCATCCCTTGATGACATAGCTTCACCAAATGATTTAGGATCATCTTCTACATTTAATAAGTTTGGAATATTATTAAACAGGTGATCTCTACTCCCTTCAACTAAGAAAATAATAGCTTTTGAAGATATGAAACCCGAAGACAAATGTTTTTCTTTCCTTTGTCTTTCACTTCTTCTAAGTTCAAAATGAGTATCAATTTCCTTCCTTTTATTACTAAAAGAATGATCAACATTTGGAATCGGTTCTTGTACTTTAATTGGATCCAAATCAACATTTGAATTTTTAAGAAATTTATTCTCAAAAAATTCAACATCCCTTGATTCAATAATAACATTAGAATCAATGTCAAGTAGTCTATAGGCTTTAGAATTTTCAGCATAGCCAACAAACACACTTTTAAGTGCTTTCGGTCCCAACTTTGCTCTTTTAATATTCGATACTCTATAACAGGCTATACATCCCCAAACTTTAAGATAAGTTAAGTTTGGTATTTTCCCCTTCCATATTTCCTATGGTGACACTTTAGTCTTGAGAGACGGAATTCGATTATGTAAATGACAAACAACCAACAAAACTTCACCCCACAAATTTCTTGTCAAGCTAGAATTTAGAATCATTTCTTTCTTTCGGGCAAATCATTTTTGTTGTGGAGTGTATGGTGCACTTGTTTGGTGAAAGAATATAATATCATTTTGTTCACAAAATATTGAGAATTCGGTAGAAAAATATTCACCACCTCTATCACTCAATATTTTGATTTTCTTATCCAATTGATTTTCTAGAAGAGATTTATAAGATTTAAATATACAAATGCTTCATCCTTTGCTTTTATTAAATAAACTTGCACATATCTTGAGCAATCATCAATGAAAGTGATGAAATATCTATTACCATCTCTTGTTAGAATACCATTTAATTCACAAACATTCGAATGCACAAGTTATAATAATTGTGTATTTCTTTCAACTTTTGGAAAGGGCAACTTAGTTATTTTTGCTTGAATGCATGTTTCACATTTCTTCTCAAAATTATCTTTGATAGATATTAACCCATGTTTAGACATAAAATGGAGTACTTTATGATTAACATGTCCTAATCTACCATGCCATAAAGAATAAGAAGAATCCACATTATAAATAGAAATGTTGTCTTTATTGATACTAAGTTTAAACATGCCATCAGGAATTGTCTACAAGAGTAGCCCTTTCCTACAAATACACCATTCTTGGACAAGATAACTTTGTTTGACTCTAATACAACTTTCAGCCCTTTCTTATTCAATACATCGGCTGATACAAGATTTGTCCTAATTTCTGGAACGTGAAGTACAGTCATTAACACAAGCTTCTTGTGGGAAGTGAATTACAACTCCACACTTCCCTTGCCACGAACTTTGGCTGAAGCATGATTTCCCATAAGCACTTCATAGCCATCAGGAACATCTTCATAAGTCTTGAATTAAGACTTATCATTGCAGATGTGCACGGTAGCACTAGAGTGATAACACCAATCATTTGATTTGGTTGAAGTTGCCACATTTAATTCAGAAATCATACCAATGTGACAATCAGTTATCATTGCAATAATTTCAGCATCTCTTTCAACAAGATTTGCTTTAGGGGCATTATTCTTCTTTTGTTTCTTGTTGGAATTACACTCATTTTTATAATGCATTTTCTTGTCGCAATTATAACATAATATTCTATTCCTTTTGAACTTGTCCTTAGAATTAGTATTTTCAGAAAACTTTCTTTTAGAACTTGTAATTTGACTCTTATTTTTATCAACAAAATTCACTTTTGAAACAAGTTCTAAATCCTTCTTATGAAGATTTCTAGTATATTCTTCGATTTCAAAACTTGATCAATTGGTAAATTTTCAGTAGTGTGAAGCATTTTCTTTTGATAATCATTCCAACTAGAAGGCAATTTTGCAATAATTGCCCCCACTTGCAATGATTCTGAAATTTCAACACCAAGATCTTTTAATTTTGAAACAATATTTGAAGGTCATGAACTTGATCCAAAATAGAAGAAGAGTCAACAATACGAAATTCAAAATATTTCTTAATAAGAAATTTATCCGCACCTTATTTTTGTGTAGCATATTTCTGTTCCAAGGCAGCTCAAATTTCCTTTGAAGATTTAACCGCTGTGAAAAGATCATAAACACGATCTGACAGGGTATTGAGAATGTGACCTCTACACACAATCTCATGCTCCTTCATTTTCTCTCGTTGTGCCTTGAGTTCCTCCAAATCTCCAATAGTTGGTGCAGGAATTTCAGGCAATCCAGGGTCCAGAACATAAGCAACTTTTAGTTCAGTGAGGAAAAACATCATCTTGTCTTTCCACCGGTTGAAATTTGTTTCGGTTCCATCAAGACGATCCAATTTTACGAAATCTTGATTCATCACTTTAAAGGCAGACTCACTACTTGTTTCCATGATTACTCACAATCAAAACCTTAAGATTGTTAAGATTAAAGGAAATGAAATGGCAAGAATGGAGTAGGAAACAAGTGTTTTTCTTATAAAATTTGGGAATATCAAAACCTGTAGAATTCAAAACGTGTATCACTTTCCTTAAGGTTTTGATTGCCCCCACTATACTCAATAGTGTGCTTTTGGGTGAATAGCAATCTACCTCTAGGATACAACAAATTCTTGAAGATTTTTAATAGCAAAATTAGAAATCTTCCCAAGAATTATTGCAATGTATAAGAAGAGACAGATTTTTAATTATCAATGATCTGTTATAATTAGTGGATATAACAATGGAAGATCAGAGAAATCCATTCTGTTGGTCCCAAAGCAACCTAAGAGGGGGGGTGAATTAGGTTTCTTAAAAATTACTTTAAGAGATATTGATATTTTCAAGATGAAATCAGTTATAACAAAATCAGTTATAATAATATCAATAGAACTGTCTCTTAAACACAGAATAAATTGTGTATAAGAGACTAGTTCCAAGGTAGCATACGGACTGTCTCTTATACACATCTAGATGTGTCACACACTTGGTGAGCCAACAATCTTTACAAAGTGGGAAGTTCTTGCTCATACTAAAATTCTTTTAGTTGAGCCAAGAATCTCACTTACAACCACACTTCTGTACAAGATTATCACTCCACTCAATGTTGAATTTCACTCACAATTTCACACTAATACAACAAGGCTCTAAAGTCAATTTGCACTTCAAATTACTTTCTTCTAGGCTTGATTATATCATGTATTAGATGATTTTTTTCAGGTCCTTAATGCACCTATTTATAATAGCAATAAATAGTGGTTTCAACCACTTCCTAACGGCTAAGTAATAAATGCACAAAATATAGCCGTTGGGGTTTCGGACGTCCGAGAGGGATGGAATGCGTCCGAGGAAGCGTCCGGTCTTCTTTCAGTGTTGCTGAGAGACTACGTTCGGACGTCCGAGTGAGCGTCCGATCCTTCGTCCGACAGAGGCTTCGGACGATCCAGAGCGTCCGCAAGATAGGCAGTAAGTTCCCATTCTTTCTGTCACTTTGTTCGGACGATGCACTGCGTCCGAGAAGTTTTGTCCGAGTTCGGACGGTCCTGTGCGTCCGAAAGGTATGTTCCTGCAACAGCTTGTTTTTCATAGTCAAGTGTTTATGTCATCATCAAAATAAGGTTTGGGAAACATCAATCTCCCCCTTTTTGATGATGACAAACCTCAATTGGATAAGACTAATCCTTTTGCAATATAGGATTATTAGAAAAGCTAGCTATCAATTTGTCAGCACATTATATCGAAGCATAATAATACAACAAATTATATCAGAACATCACAGCTCATAGCATAGTCTCCCCCTTAGAATATGCAGGCAACAAATTATATCAACACAGCACATAGCACAGTAACTACTCCCCCTTTTGACATCAATCAAAAAGACTCCCCTGAGAATATGCAGGCAGTTTTTATAGAATTGAAAGAGGGTTAATACATACAACTAAAGAGTTGAAGTGAATACATAGTCAAGCCACATAATTTGCTAAAAAGGCTGAAAAGTTCTTAATAAGCAGAGAAAACGAAAGACACTAATGAGAGTCATTTTTCTTTTTAGAGCGTTTTTCTGTCTTTTGACGTTTGGATGGAACATCGTCGTCGGTAGCTTCACTGTCATGCTCATCCCCGGTACGACGTTGCATGATATATTCAAAAGTGTCGTCAATATCTTCATCCTCTTCGTCATCGTCATCGGCATCTTCTTGATCAGCTGCTGGAGTGTCGTCATGTGTCTGAGGGATAGTCATCTTCAGGTTCATCACTGTCCGAAGATGACTCCAGGGGATGTTGGGACTGAAGCTCAGCAAACTGGACTTGAGCCGACGCAGACATGAACTGACTGAGGGCTTCTTGGATGATTGTCTGGCGGGTCTCAAGGCGTCTGAGCTTTTCTTTTGTGCGGCAATGCTCAGACGCCTGAGTGCTCAGAGATTGGAGAAGTCCACAGATATGGGAAAGGGATGGTTCAGAAGATGGGGCAGAAGTAGATGGTGCAGATGTGAATGGAGGTGGTTGAGGAGTGGGAGAGGGAGGGATAGCGAAATCAGATGTGGAAGCATGGGATTGGGATTTGGCAATATCAAAGGCTGCTTTAGTTAGCCATTGATCATTAAAAAACCTGAGACCTTTTCTTTCAATGTATGATTTATTAAAATATGGAGGAAACTGTTTATTGCCTGTAAAAGGAACGTTGAGGTCGTTAAAAATTTTTGTGAGAAATTTCCCAAACGGAATATTTCTTCGATGTATCAGTTAGAAAAAGTTCCCATAGGGAACAAAAAAGATACCCAAAGTCTAGAGAAATACCCTTAAAGACACAGAAAAATAAGTACAGTTGCATTTTGCCGGGCTCAGTGCGATGCCCGTCAGTTGGCAACAAAAGATTTGTTACAAGGGTATACAAAATGTTAAGTTCAGGGCTGAGCAGAGTAGTCTTGGCTTCCGAAGCCTGTTTAAAATGGACACCGAAAATGGCTCGAACTTCGTCGATATCAAACTGAGTATCCTCAGCGGGCCATTTGTCCAAGGAAAAGAAGTAGGAAAAATCAGAGGGGTCGGAGATTTCACATTCAAAAATGGTGTTGATTACATTAGATGAAATCTCAATATCAGTGTTATTAACACGAGAAATAAGGGTGCGAATAGTAGGACCTTTCCGCAGATTGGCCGTGAATTGAAGCACCATATCGTGATAAACAGGTAAATCGAGATGGACTAAATGACCCCAATTTTGTTTTTCAAAACAGGATTTTATAATGATAGGAAGATTATACTCATCGAAAAGACTATTCGAAGCAGGACGTTGAACTATAATGGACTTACTAAGAAGAGAAGTGTACCGCTCCGATGCCTTGGCATCTATGAATTTTGACAGAGTCGGAGTGGTGGAAACTTGAGGAGTTGCGGATGATTCTCCTCGAACAGGAGCTTTTCCTTTGGTTTTTCTACCGCGAATCGCTGAGGAGGAACCGCCACGTGATTTCACCATTGTTTATGGAAGAAAAGAAAATAAAAAAAAAAAATAAAAAAAATAAAAAATTGAAGATTTTTGAGATTTTGGGGAATTTGGATGGTGAAAGGGAGAAATAAGATGTGATTTAGGGGCTAAGGATTATGGGTAGGATGATTCTTTGATCAATTTTGGAAGGGAGAGTGTGAATTTTGATTTGGTAGTGAAGGGGAAAATAATTCGCCAGAGGGTTTTCGGTGGGGGAGGTAAGTCCGAAAGGGGGAAGTTGGATGGTTTTAATGGAATCTTGATAACCGTTGGACAGCTAGTGCGTCCGGAAAAATTCCAGAGAGTTTAAGAAAAAATGGAATATTGTTCGGATGAATATGAGCGTCCGAGAAGGAACATATGCTTTCGGACGATAAACAGCGTCCGAAAGGAAATTTGTTCGGACGAATAAGTGCGTCCGAAGAAAGATCTTATATGTTTTATCGTAAAATCCCCAAGCATTTTCTCGAGTGATTCAAAACGATCTAGAGCTAAGGGTTTTGTAAAAATATCAGCCAATTGGTCTAAAGTAGGCACATAATCAACACGAATTTCCTTTTTACAAACGAGATCTCTAATGAAATGATGCTTAACATCAATGTGTTTAGTTCTAGAGTGCAAAACAGGATTTTTTGTGAGATTAATTGCACTAGTGTTGTCACATAGTATTGGAACACAATCAAAGACTCATACCTCTATAGTGTTTTTCATCAACACTATTACCTTCTTCGTCTTTATCAAGTTTGGTTGAAGTACACATTGGTGTACCAACTTGTTTGCAATCTTCCATGCCACAAAAAGCGTTTGAGCAGCTCTTTTGTGTACTTGATTTGTGTAATAAATGTTCCTTCCTTGGTTTGATGAATTTGTAGTCCGAGGAAAAATTGCAACTTGCCCATCATGCTCATCTCAAACTCTTCTTGCATTAGTTGTGAGAAATCCTTGCACAAACTTTCATTAGTTGCTCCAAAAATAATATCATCAACATAAATTTGAACAATTAACAATCCTTTTAAATCTGTTTTTGTAAAGAGTGTAGTGTCAACAATACCTCTTTTGAAACCATTTTCTAACAAGAATCCACTTAATCTTTCATACCAAGCTCTTGGAGCTTGTTTCAAACCATATAAAGCTTTGGAAAGTTTGAAAACATAATTTGGAAGATTCTTATTTTCAAAGCGATGATGTTCGTGAGCAAAAGAAATCTCTACTTGTTGCCAAGTATGAGTCTGTCTCTTATGGAACCTACATGAGAACATAGACAAAATGTACTGCAGGTTCAATGACATTATGAAAGATCTTGATCAACCTTGAGATGAAGATCTTGATGAAGGAGATCACAAAGTCAATGCCTTCTTCTTGAGCATAACCTTTTGCAACAAGTCTGGCTTTGTTTCTTATGATCTCACCTTTGTCATTTAATTTGTTTCTAAACACCCATTTTGTACCAATAACGGGATGAGAAGAAGGTCTTTCAACTAAGGTCCATACATTATTTTTCTCAAATTGACTAAGTTCATCTTTCATAGCAATAACCCATGATTCATCACTCAAGGCAACATCTATATGTTTGGGTTCAATGTGAGAAAGTAATGCACAATTATTATTCAAAGGTTTATGAGAGCGAGTAGTTACCCCCTTGGATAGATCACCTATAATTAAATCTTGAGGATGATTAGAGACGAATCTCCAAGCTTTTGGAAGATCGTTTTGAGCATCCTCATTCTTTTCATTATCAACTTGATGGTTGTTGATATCAACGCTTGATGTAACCTCTTGATAATCTTTAAGAGATAGCTTTGGGACGAGGATTATCGAAAAGCTGGAAAATTTGTCTTCATCTTCACACAAATTCTTTGAGATAACATCATTAGATTCATCAAATGTAACATGCACAACTTCTTCAATTAAAAGCGTTCTTCTATTGTAAACTCGGTATGCTTTCTTGTCACTAGAATATCCTAGAAAAATTCCTTCATCCGATTTTTTGTCAAATTTTCCAAGATTCTCTTTGATTTTTAAAATAAAGCATTTGCAACCAAAAACTTTGAAATAGCTTACAACGGGTTTTTTACAAAAAATGAGTTCATAAGGAGTTTTATTTAAAGAAGATCTTAATAAAACTCGATTCATGACATAACAAGCCGTGTTAACCGCTTCGGCCCAAAAGTATTGTGGTAGGTCACATTCACTAATCATAGTTCTAGCCGTTTCTTGAAGAGTCCTATTTTTCCTTTCAACGACACCATTTTGTTGAGGAACTCTAACAACCGAAAACTCATGAAAGATACCGTTGTGATCACAAAAGTCGGGAAAACTTGGGAAAACTTGGGCCCCAAATTTAAATTCGGCACCATTGTCACTCCTTAAACGAATGATTTTGGTATCCAATAAATTTTGAATTTTGGAAAACAATTTTACAAACTTTTCAAATGCTTCATTTTTGTGAACAAGAAATAATACCCAAGTAAACCTAGAGTAGTCATCTACAATAACAAATGCATATTTGCAACCACCTAGACTAGCATATTGAGTAGGTCCAAATAAGTCTAAATGCAACAATTCTAAAGGTTTATGAGTAGACACAAAATTCTTTGGTTTAAAAGAAACTTTGACTTGTTTACCAAATTGACAAGCATCACAAATTTTATTTTTCAGAAATTTCAGTTTTGGCAAGCCTCTTACCAAATCTTTCTTGGCTAATTTTTCAATCAAATCCATATTAAAATGACAAAGTCTTCTATGCCAAAGCCAAGGATCATCTATAGAAGCGGTAAGACATTTTACATTGCTATTGCTAATTTTATCAAGATAAATCACATAAACGTCATTGTGTGCCTAGTGCCTTTTAACAAAACAACATGATTTTTGTCAAGTATAAGACATTCATGCTTGGTAAAGAAAACATATAAATCTTTGTCACAGAGTTGACTAACACTTAATAGATTATAGTTTAAATTATCAACAAGAAGTACATTCTTAATCAAGGTTTCACCATTTTTACCTACATCACCAATGCCGATTGATTTTGCTTTGTTGTTGTCACCAAAAGTGACTTTTCCACTGTTTTTGGATGTAAGGTTTGTGAAGAGAGAGGCATCACCCGTCATATGCCTTGAACATCCACTATCTATGAACCACTTAGCATTGTTGGTGATGTTAAGTACCTACACAATAAATCAATTGATAACTTTTGGTACCCATGTCTTTTTGGGTCCATGAGTGTTAGTGAGATTGCTTACTATCCATGCAACTTTCATTCCAAGTTTTTCATTTTTCTTGACATAACACATATTCTTAGTATGTCCATGTTGTTGGCAATATCTACAAACAATGGTAAAATCTTTTGTTTCCATATAAAGAAGATTTTGGTTTTACAATACATAAGTCATCTCTTCTATATATGACAAAATTTTTGTTGATTGCTACATTTCTATTTCTTTTCATATCAACAACATTTTCTTTCTTTCTAGCTAAGAGAGTATTTAAATCATCCATTCTTTTCTTCAAGGAGGCTTGTTCTTCCTTGACCTTTGATCTCTCATGCATTCTTTTCTTCAAATCACAATTTTCTTGTGATAGCCTATTGTTTTCATTCACAAGTTTAGAGTTAGCATTCAATAAAGCATTTGACTTTTTTACTAACTCCTTATTTCTAGCATATGATTCTTTTAAGCTATCATGCAATTTCAAAATGAAAGCTTCAAGATCATCTTCATCATTTTCATCATTGGAGTCATAGTTAGAATTTACCTCATTGTCTCCAATAGCCATAAAGGCCATTTGTGCCGACTCCATTTCTTCTTCAACTTCTCCTTCGGAGTTGCAATCGTCCCATGTGATTCTGGAAGTTGTTGAATCTTGGTTTTCTTCCTTCCTTCTTTTTCTTGGAGGGACATTCATTTGCAAAATGCCCGAGTTGACCGCACTCAAAGCATTTATCGTTTTGCTTCTTAATTTCAAGTCTTGACTTTCCCTTGAAATTATTTGTGTTTGCAGCTCCTCCTCTTCTCATTCTTCGTTTGTTAATGTAATGTTTGAGGAATCCTTTGGTGATGAGTGCAAGATCTCCTTCATCAAGATCTTCATCTTCTAGATTGATGGAGCTGTTTTCATCTTCCTCTTGAGAGGTCTTTAGAGCAATGCCCCTTCTTGGCCTTGCTTCTTCATCATCCACAACCTTTGCCTTTAGCTTAAGTTCATAAGATGTAAGAGAATTGATTAGTGATTCAATAGGCATTAAATTTAAATTCTTAGCTTCCTCTATGGCAATTGTTTTGGCATCCCATTCTTTGGATAGAGCGTTCAAAATTTTTCTGTTTTTCTCACCCAAAGAGTACTCCTTAAACTCAAGGCTTCAAGATCTTTTATAATGTCATTGAACCTGCAGTACATTTTGTCTATGTTCTCATGTGGTTCCATCTTGAAGGACTCATACTTGGCAACAAGTAGAGATTTCTTTGCTCACGAACATCATCGCTTCCTTCGTGAATTTCCTTCACTTATCCCATATTTCCTTAGCAGAATTGCAACCCTTTACGCGAGTTGATTCATTTGCATCCAAGGCATTGTATAGCACATTCATGGCTTTTGCGTTTAGCGTCAAATTCGCCTTGTCTTGTGGAGTGAGCTCATTCCTTGTCTTTTCTCTTCTTCTATTTGTTTGATCATCAATGATAGATGCTTCAAAAGGACCTTCATTGACAACATACCACAATTCAATGTCAATAGATTGCGAAATATTTTCATTCTATCTCTCCAACTAATAAAATTTATTCTGTCTTAAACATGGGAGGCCTAGTAATAGATTGGCCTTCAAAAAATAGAGCATTGTTGGTTGCCATAATTCTTGTTCTCAATAGCAGTTTAAGCAATATTGTGAGACCAAGCTCTGATACCAATTGTTGGTCCCAAAGCAACCTAAGAGGGGGGGTGAATTAGGTTTCTTAAAAATTACTTTAAGAGATATTGATATTTTCAAGATGAAATCAGTTATAACAAAATCAGTTATAATAATATCAATAGAACAGTAAATTAAAGAGAGAATAAATTGAACAAAAAGAACTACTTCCAAGCTAGCAAGCTTGAAGTATCAAATTTGAATGCTTCACACACTTGGTGAGCCAACAATCTTTACAAAGCTGGGAAGTTCTTGCTCATACTAAAATTCTTTTAGTTGAGCCAAGAATCTCACTTACAACCACACTTCTGTACAAGATTATCACTCCACTCAATGTTGAATTTCACTCACAATTTCACACTAATACAACAAGGCTCTAAAGTCAATTTGCACTTCAAATTACTTTCTTCTAGGCTTGTATATCATGTATTAGATGATTTTTTTCAGGTCCTTAATGTACACCTATTTATAATAGCAATAAATAGTGGTTTCAACCACTTCCTAACGGCTAAGTAATAAATGCACAAAATATAGCCGTTGGGGTTTCGGACGTCCGAGAGGGATGGAATGCGTCCGAGGAAGCGTCCGGTCTTCTTTCAGTGTTGCTGAGAGACTACGTTCGGACGTCCGAGTGAGCGTCCGATCCTTCGTCCGACAGAGGCTTCGGACGATCCAGAGCGTCCGCAAGATAGGCAGTAAGTTCCCATTCTTTCTGTCACTTTGTTCGGACGATGCACTGCGTCCGAGAAGTTTTGTCCGAGTTCGGACGGTCCTGTGCGTCCGAAAGGTATGTTCCTGCAACAGCTTGTTTTTCATAGTCAAGTGTTTATGTCATCATCAAAATAAGGTTTGGGAAACATCACATTCGAATACACATTTTCAATCCATGGAAAACCCCTTTTCAACCAATTGCAACTCTCTCCATTTTACCCATTTTTCAATTTCAAACGGATATGATGCAATCAATGCGGCAAGCGCACATGCGCGCTGAACATTTTTGGCTACTGCCTTTAGAGCACATGCTCTGCTACAGTGCGTGCATGTGGGCTGAACAATTTTTTTTTTAAATTACAACACATACCTACCAATTTTATTTATATCACAAACTACATATTTACATCGGCATCTTTTGACATTCAATTGATGATCA
This sequence comes from Cinchona pubescens, assembly GCA_025175665.1. NCBI lineage: Eukaryota > Viridiplantae > Streptophyta > Magnoliopsida > Gentianales > Rubiaceae > Cinchona > Cinchona pubescens. The sequence goes on along the minus strand of JANKKI010000123.1, from coordinate 5,435,883 downwards.
TCATTCCTGCACTTGTTTGTTGGTAACTTTGGATGGCAAAGAATGCTATCACTTTGGAGAGAGGACTACTTTGGTAGGATGGATAGTTAGCAAACCGAGTCTTCATGCACTTTTGCTTGGCCGTCTGTTCGAGAGCTCGTTCACCTCGGCTATGCAGCAGCTGCATTTTACTCCTTTCGTTCACATGTGACCAACGGCAGTCAGTTGGATCAAGATGGCTGGCCAAACTTGCAAGCTTATGTTGATGGTTCGGTGTTGGGCAATCCAGGGCTAGCGAGAACGGGAGGGATAAATCGAGATTCTATGGGAGTTGTTAGATTCAGCTTTGCTAGCCTCTTTGACGTATAGGCATAGCAACTAATCTGGAAGTGGAATTAATGGCTTTGTTAGTTGGACTTCAACTTTGCAAACAACATAACATCAATTAGGTTCAGGTGGAGACGGATCCTCAAATTATTCATCTTATGATTCTTGGCCAGCATGCAATTCCATGGTCTTTAGATCACACACTGCAACATATTCAAATGTTAATGAAGAAGGGACATTTTTCTATCACGTTTTCTGGGAGGCAAATATAGTGGCCGATTCTTTAGCTAAGCTAGCAAGATCTTAGTCAGTTAAAGAGTCTAGCTTTTATTCATCTTTTGTTCCTCATTCAATAGCTAGCTTAGTGCACTATGATATGCTTGGAACACCCTTTATTTGACTATGTAAACCCTAAATTTTAGGGTCTTCATTCATGCAATAAAAGTACCTCTTTTCTCAAAAAAAAAAAAAAAAAAAATCTTGAAATAGGTAAAGAACAAGGTAAATAACACCAATTAACTCAAATTAAGAAAAATCAACTCAATTCTGATGTAAATTTAAGCTTATAATCAATAGAAAAGTTCAACTCTAACCAAGCAATTTCACCAATCAAAGCATAATTAAAGGCAATAATCTAACTTTAAGAGCACTAAATAGCATAGAAAACACCAAATTAGGTGCTTGGAACTCCTTTTTGCAACCTCCTTGAGTTGTAAGAAGAATCCTCCAAGAGTTTAGCTTTGTTGATGTTCTTGTTAAAAAATCCTTCATTCTTCATAAATGTGCTTAAAATCAAACAAATGTGAGTTCTTTGTCAAATTTATGCAAGATTACAAGTATAAATCAAGTGAGTTTTGTGTTAGGAAGGGTTTAGAAGAGTTTGGGGATATTTTTTGTGGTGGAAGAGTCAAATAAAGAGGTTTAAATGGCCTACAAATTATTGCCCCTGACCTTTAATCTTGGTAATCCAGCGCGGCTGAGAGCTTGAGTGTGCAGCCGCTCCAAGTCATGATGGCAGAGCACAGCTGAGTTTTCCCAGGCGAAGCCACAGGCCATCTTTGGCTGGGCTGCTAGGCCCATACTCTAGTTTTGATCTTTTTGTTGTTCGTTTTCCATCCTTATGAAAATTTTGATTACTGAATCACCTCCAAACTTAAATTTTTAACACTTAAAGAACATAATTAACAAAAAGCTAGCTCAAAATTACAACGGCAAAAGTACACATAGTAACTATAAATTAAAGAGTACGAGGTTAGAAACTTAGGTTGCCTCCCAAAAACCACTTCATTTAACATCTATAGCTAGACATAGCTAAGGGTTCATGTAATTTGACTCTTCAAATCTCCCGTACTGACGCCATCAAATTTTGAGCACTCGAAATATGGAAATGCTTCTGCTTTCCTAGCAAAAAATGAGATTGAATTCCCTTAAGATTACTTGTTCTTGTTCCACATCAATAAATACTCTTGCCATAATTCGGAATGGCCTTCCAAATATAATAGAAATATTATTCTCATCTTCTTCGTCCATATCCAAGACAGTGACATCTATCAAAAAGTTGAGTTTCCAAACACTTTAACTAACACATTCTCTAATACTCTGTATGGGTCTACCATGCTTCTGTTGGCCAATTGGATAGTGTGGTTGCTCTCTTTAAAGTCCATTAATCTAATTCTCCTACAATGAGGTAGAGGCATTAGGTTCATACCAACTCTTTGATCACATATAACCCTATCAATAAAAAATGTCACCGATGACACAGTGTATAATGAAACTCCTAGGATCTTCCTTTTTTGGGAGTAGTATGTTGAGAAGTTGTGTATTACATATTTTTGCATGCCTTAACATTTCTTCATTCTCCCATTGTTTTAGCATTGCTTGTATTTCAGCATACTCCTCAGTGTTTTTATAATCATCTAATAGGATAGGTACTTGGCTACAACCTGAACGACTATCCAATGTTCAAAACAAATCATACCTTCTTGAAGCTCAAGCAGTAAATAAATGGGTAGAATAGGAATGTAATCCTCGCAAATGTCTTTGATAATCCATTGACAATAAATGACAAATCTTCATACAATCCAATGATTGTTATTGTGGGATCCAGCTCATTCTTCTTGTTCTTCTGCATAGTTTCCTTTCCTTTTCTTGGTATGCAGCAAATAAGTTTTACCCAATTTCTGTTGGGGTTTAAGTTAATGATACTTTCATCTACCCAATTAAATACTTCTTTTTTCATCATTGCTTTCCATGTTGGACTTAGATTCAATTTTTGTTTCATGGAAGGTTTGGTTGTGGCCCCACTTACGACTGCATTGGCTGCAAAGCACTCCACATATTGGTTAAGTATTTTCATATCTTTAAGAACTTTAAATTTTGCTTCATTCTAAATCACACTCTTGGTAATTTTACCTTGTTGTACTCAATGAGGGTTCTACCTGTAGTTAAGAATGGTCTACCAAGCATGATAGGAATATTTTCATCCTCTCTAAACTCAAATACAATAAAATCTGCAGGAAATATAAACTTATCTACTTTTATGAACATATCTTCAATGATTCCCTTTGGATGTGCCAATGATCTCGAAGATCTACTAATTGGAGGGTCACTAATGTTGGCTTCACCTCACCACGTTCAATGTCCTAGAAACAAAAGGAGGCATTAGATTAATACGAGCACCAATATCACATAATGCCTTACCTATGAACTGTGTTCCAATTATGCGTAGTATTATAAAATTTCTTGGCTTTTTCAGCTTTGATGGTAGCTTTTGCTGTAATATTGCACTGCACTCTTCTGTTAAGGCAATGCTCTCAAAATCATCTAATCTCATCTTTCGAGAGAAAATATCCTTCCTGAATTTAACATAACTAGGCATTTGTTCCAATGCCTTAGCAAACAGGATATTTATGTGAAGTTTCTTAAAAACATCTAGGAAATTTTTGAATTGCCATCTATCTTTTGCTTTTTCAACATCCAAGGATATGGCACCTTTGGAAGTAACAACTTATTATTCAAGTTACCTTCTTGTGCAACTGATTCCATAATGACATCATCTTCTCCACTGGTTAGTTTGGACTCTTGTGCTAAATGTAATTTTAGCATTACTATCCTTAAGTCCTAACTATCTTCCACTAGGGAATGTCACAGCTTTGCATTTTTCCCTTCCTTATCTTCTTTGGTTTACCTCGATGTTACTTAGGAAAGAACCTTGGGGCCTATTGTTGATTAGAATTGGATAGCTTCCCATTTGAGTCTCCAAATTTCAAATGGATACTGTTTGGCTTTGTAATATGGCATTCATGCTTTGAAATGTCGCATCATTCTTTGCCATGTATTGTCTAAGTAAATCCTCTACATTTTCCTTCTTTTCCAACCCTTGTTGTGGCACTATATTTTGAGTTTGAAATCCTGGTGGAGCTTGTGGTCTCATAGATGATAATGGTCTACCCTACAGGTTGTTACTCCATGAAAAATTAGGTGGTTCCTCCGACCTGGATTGTATAGGTGTTGGAGGTGGAATTTCCTTAGTTTTTGTTATAGTTGTCAACATACTTCACTACTTCCAGATTATTTGGGCAGTGCTCCATAGATTGTCACAGTCCTTCGCATAAGATAAAAGGACTTTGAAGTTGTTTACCTTGTGTGCCTATATTCCTATCTATCTTGTTGGTTAGTGCGCCTAACTGTGCTACGAAGAGTGTGAAAACATCAACCTAATAAACCCCTACTATTCTCCTTAGTAAGTTTTCTCACTAGACCACTGATAGTTGTTTGACGACATATCCTTTAGAATTTTTAATGCATCATCAAATGATTTTCTCATAATGGCTTCTTCAGCTACTGCATCAATTATAGTCTGGTTGATCCTTGAAACATTTTGTAGAATGTCTGAATCTGTAAACAATCCGGAATACCATGAGATGGACACAACCTTAGCAGGTCCTTAAATCTTTCCCAAGTTTTGAACTACCTACCAAACCGTATTCAAGTGATAAGAATTTTGTTTTTTACCCTTTTCTCAAAGTTCTGTATATGGAAAGCTATATCTTCCTCTATTGAGTGGTCAAAGAGGGAAGGATAAGCTCTTCCTGCTCCTAATAGCTCTTCCGATGATAATGCCATGTTGAGGACCCTTGTACACAGCCTCCCTTAACATACGAGCATCTCTTTCCCAGGAATGCATTCTCCAAAGCACCACTGCGTCATGACAAGCCAATTTCTCATGAATTCGTACAATAATTTGTGTATTTTTATTGTTTTATTCATCCGAACAATATAATTTACGTGACTTCGTAAGTGATTTATTTCTACTCTTATCAATTTTGTTGAAATATGTACCGCAAAGTTAAAAAATTTAAAATCAGCTAGAAAAACTTATTAGCATCTATGCATACTTAAAGTACTAAAAATCTAAAACATTATAAGTATGTTGTAGTAATCTAATACAGTGACCGTAAAATTTACACCAAAGATGTTAGGGATTTATTGGCACCCAAGATGCTAAATTTACGCAATGTAATAAAATTTTATACAATGAAAATTTCATAAAATCCACATGATAAACTGCTCAAGTTTGCATTTTTCCTGCCTAATGATTCTATGGATTTAACCGTATAGCAATTACATATCATACGAGGGTATCTAAGTTTGAAAAATAATCCTATCTTAACAATCATCCATCTATGTGCAGGATTCTAAGTATATTCATAGTTTATGAGCTTGAAGTTCAGTGAATTAAAATGAAAACCAAAAGTGACTGTTAAACTTGAACTTGCGTATAAAGGTTACTAATCAATGTTATAATTATGTATGCACCTCTCATAATTGACCTTGTTTTAACTTTGTGGAGAGTTTGGGGGATAGAATTGGCAGTGAATACGTATTTGAGTGTAAAACAAAAGGAAAAAAAGAGTAATTTAGTTCTTTATCTTTAGCGTATCGACCAATCAAGTCTTATTCATCACAACATACAAATTTGGTCTTTTATTTAAAAAAAAAAGAAAAGAAAATTAATCAATCTAAAGTGTGCAACGGAAATCATGAACAAACTAGCGAAACAAGTCACATGATAATCACATTGCCATTAATCTGTAAGAGATGTGTTGTTAACGGATTTTTTAGTTTATACACAATTTCCATCACAGGTCGTAGATTAATTTTTTTACAAGTCTTAGTAAAATGAATGTCAGTCATAAGAGGCAAAAAAAATTCTATCTCACTCTCTATCCCATAATCTAATAAACGGTCAAAATTCTTCTATTACAACTCATAATTATACATAAAAAGAATTTTGATAGTTTATTAAATAATGATACAGAGACTAAGACAGAAATTGGGATAAATTAAAAATCTTTAGTAGTCTGAGTGGGCTTTATTCATTTTTGAACCATGCTCCGTCAAGGCTGATACATTTCTTTTACATTTTTTAAATTTCTTTTGGTTAATTTTGTTAAGGGAGAGGAACTAAAATTGGTCTTTGTCGTATATATATGTGTGTGACTAAATTGACAGATATTCTAAAAATAAGGGATTAAATTGTTGTTAATTTTTTCAAAAATTAAAACCATTATTTGTATACTTGTCTTTCCTAATTATATGTCGTTGTCTTTATGACGTGTTCACATTAAGTTTACTTTTCTGAACTAACCCATTTGTCATACGATTAATTTTTGGAACAAAAGAAATTAATCAATGTAATTTAATATCACAAGGACATAAAAAATATATACACCTTGAAACGAAAGAATTCTTGGTGAAGTTTCCGGACATGTCGATCTCTCGAATTGATGTTCATCCTCTATGAAGATTTCACGAGTTGTTTTCCCAAAAGTCTGTCTCTGCTCCGGATGCCGCTTGCCCAATATTGAATTCATTAAATTCTCATCAAAACCAAGGCCTAAAACAATGATAAAAATATAATGTTGCATGTAACTACTTATTCCAGAGAATTAAAAGCCACAAATAATTGAATTGATCTCTTTAGGCGCACAAAAATGACAATGATGTTTTAGAAAGTCAATATTTTGCATTAATATTTAAGAAGATCATGTTTAATTCATATTAAAAATCTATTAGAACAAGAAAGATGGCGACAATTAACCATAGGCTTATGCTATGAGTTAATGGCATAAACTCATTTTTTAATTCCATAGCTTAAGAATCTAGTGATATCGATTTGATTGATTTTCAAATGTTAAAAAATACTGGGTTTTATAATAAACATTATATTGGTTAAAGCATATTTACCTAATGAGAGGACTAATTTAGGGCACGTATTTCCGAGCGTAATCTTCTATTAGATCTGTAATTTGACGTACATCGAGATCATCAAAATGTTATGCTATTCAAGATATATTTAAATTTAACACTCGCCTATAAGAAGTTAACAAGATGTGTATTTAAATTTTAGGGTTTGCTGCAATATGCACCCATGAACTATCAATTATTCGTACTTTGGCCCATAAATTATTAATTTAGTATTTTAATACCTTATAAGCACGTTTAAATTAGTTGAAAATAGTGAATTTTGAAGCTATTTTTGAATGAAAAGGCTTTAACAAAAATAGATGAATAAGAGTAATTCAATAACAAGATGTAAATTAAATGTATTAAAGTATTTTCACTCAAAAATAGTTTAAAAAAAATTGTTGATTTTCAACTGATTTGATCAATGTGTCAAATCAATAGAATAAGGTACTGAAGCTATGAAATGACAGTATAGTGGCTAAAATACAAATGAGTCATAGTATAGGGGTGCATATTACAATTAGCCTAAATTATATTTACACTTGAAGGAAGTTGATTTTGCATTTAAAAAAGGCTTCATTGTAATATTCACCCTTGACCTTGAACTATCTTTGTTTTGCATTTTGCTTCATAAACTATCAATTTTAGCACTTTAATACCTTATACTATCAATTTCTTACATTTTTCTTAAATCAGTTAAAAGTTAGTGAATTTTGCTATTTTTTTAATAATAAACTTCAATACCAATACAAGAATAAGAATATTTTAGTAAGCAAATGTAAATTATAGACATTAAAGTCTTTTCACTCAAAAATAATTAGAAAAATTCACTAATTTTCAACTAAAATTGAAGTAATGTGGAAAAAATTGATAGTATAAGAGATACTAAAGTGCTCCTGTAAAATAGTTTAAGAGTCAAAATGCAAAATAATAATAGTTTAAGTGTACATATTACAATTAACTCTTCTAAAAAACAAAAACTCTTTAGAAGACACTAGGCAATTGTCTGTCAAACTTATATTTTTTTGAGTGCAAATTCTTATTTGGATCAAAGTTCACGCATAATGGGGCACATAAATTGTGGGTCACATGCGGGATACATTGTGAATCTCACGTGAGACCCATGATTTATGTGTTTTAGTGCATATGAACTTGATCCATGCAAAAATTTTCTATTTTTTGAGTGTAAAAATGAGAATAAAGAATGTGAAATCAAGAACTATTGTTGATAGGCATAGTTGACTTCCTTGATAATGACCATATATCAACCCTAATGAACATTAATTAAATGTGGCTGAAGAAATTTTTGGGCAATTACTAAATAAACAAGACAAATACTTTTATGAAAAGTGCATTTAAAAAAACCTCACGCAAATTATAACTGTAGCATGAGTTGTTGGAGTAATATGTATATAAGATTTCAGTTATTTTGCATAAACAGAAGTTAGGAACATAGTTACCAGAAATGTGGTATGGTGGAAAATGTGGTACGGGTACGGAAACGCGATTCATCACTTTTTAAAATATTGTAATACGTAAGAGTAGGCTTAATTGATGTGTTGCGATATGCCACTTATTAAAATAAGTATAGGGATTAGAAGGTAGTTGAGAGTATATAATACTAAATTTTTAATAAATGTTGAACTTTTAATGACTAGAGAAAAAAATGTTCAACTTTCAAGAATTATTATCGTTAATCTAATACTAAATAGTTCTAATTAGGTAAATTTAGAGAGTATTTTCTCATTTTCTCAATAAATAATAATTTGCTACCTTTGATGTTCCGAAATGTGAATCGTCGTGTTTCAAGACGCGAATGAATTGTGTTTCGATACGCAGTTTATAAAGGTAGGGAGAATTTCCGATAACTATGATTAGGAGAGATTAAAAATGCATGTCTAAAGAAAAAAAAAAGTTTTCACTCTTTAATTTATATTATAACATCGGTGGCAAGAATTAAATATTAGAACCCATAAAGTTTGGCATTGTGAAGTATCTAAATGCCCACAGGATCTTTTATCCTACTATCTATTTCACTATCAATTGAATTGTCCAGATTCCTTTTTAAATATAATTAAAATTTTTAATAAAGAAATCTTGACCTTTCATTAGGTAATGGAATAGAGAGTGAAATAAAAAATAAGACATAGAATCCTTAGCAATGTACATGTGTGTGTGAGTTTGTGTTCTTGAAGTATGTGTGCAGAAAGAAGAGAAATTTCTGAAACTGTGATTGTTTTGAAAATTGTTCTTTTTTCATGTCGATTGAAAATGCTATATATGGGATGGAGGAACTCGCATTCAGTGAATGCGAGTTCATTGAGATCGCATTTACTGAATACGAGCTCATGGCAAATTAAAATTGTCAAAATTTAAAATAAAAAAAAAATTTCATGATTGCGCATTCAGTGAATGCGAGGTCAAATTAATTTTTTTAAAAAAAATTGACTTGAACTCGCATTTGGTGAATGCGAGGTCATGAAAAGATTAATAAATCGGGCAGAACTTTCATTTTCTCCTTCTCAGTTTCTCCTCCTCCTTCCATTCGCGATTTCAGTCATAATCACCATCTCATTTTCCTTCTCCTCTACAACTATGTTATAAGTCCTTTTCTTCTTCCTCTACAACCATCACCCACCATCACTTTTTCCTCCCCCTCTACAAGAACCACCACGTCCATTCCTCATTCTCTACCACCACCACCACCACCACCATATTCCTCCTCAACAAATACCACCAACATATTTCAGGTAGATTATTTTTTTTTTTGATCCAATTATTTTAATTAATTTATTTTTTTAATTTTTTTTAGTTAATTAATTTTGTTAATGTAAATATTTTAGAAAAATTATTTGTGATGGTAGCTTATATTTTTTATGTTTTTGTGATTGTGACTATAAATGATTTGGTATATGGGGTGAGGGGCTATCAATAATTACTGTCCTTAAACGGAGATGTTGTGGATTTCTTATTATTTGGGACTTTTTGTTGTTATTGGGTCACCAATTCTGTAAATTGGATAATTTGATAAAATTGGATTTGGTTGTATTTAAGTTGTATATATGAAAGTGGTTATATTTGGCTATATTTTGATTAATTATGTTTGTATCCCTTGTCGGGCATAGATTACTTGTAACCCTTGCCGGGTTATTGCATTGTTTGTAGCCCTTGTCAGGCATGTATTACTTGTAAGCGTTGCTAATTTATTGTGCTGTTTGTAGCCTTTATCGGACATGACCGGTGTAAGAGAGAATCCTCAAGACATAGAGGAAACTCTGTCGAATTTTTTTTTTAAAAAACATATTATGTATCCAAAATTGGGGTCTAAACATGTTACATCTTTACAGGAAAATGACATTTGATAAACCTCGGCACATACTCCTTTATTGGCGAGGGGAAATAACTTATGAAGGTGGTACTATGTCTTATCGGCCAATGGTGTGCAAGAAACTATTCCGAATAAAGCAACGGATGTGATGATTAGGTTTGTTGAGTTGGTTGACAAGATATACAAGTTCATGGAGGTTGATAGGGAGCAATTGAAATTGAATATTTTGTACAAGCATATTGTTAGTCGTGGTGTTTACTCTGGCATTCCGTTGACAGATGATGATGGTATGGATAGTATTTTTGATTTGTTTGATGCCGATCCTGTTGGGATTTCCTAGCCATAATATAAAATTAACGCAGCGGAAAAACACCGGAAATCCCTATAAGAGGATCCATGCGTTCCGATTAAATCGTCTAGGGTTTAGATATATATACCTTTGATGCTCGATAGCAAAACCCTGGTTGCGATCTGAACCTTTCACGATCTGAACACCAGACGGTCACTATTTGGACACCACGGCAACCACGAACTATTCGTAGAACACGTCAGACCTTAGGCGCTGCTCTGGATTGAACGAACGCCTCTACGGTATCCACACGAGTAGCTTGAAAAGGTTTGTAAGTGTTGCTTGCTAGAGCAGTGTTTCGAAACTATTCTCGTAGGGTTTTTCGTCCGACTATGTGTTACTAATGAGTCGCATGTTAGACCTTACGAACCCTAAAGAATCATATTCTATATATAGCGGTTAACCTAAAATCAAAGAACTCCTCTTTGATTAGAATTCGTCTATCACACGTATTAGGAACCTGTCGAAAGTATGATTAGAAAAGAATATTAATGCAAATGCACTTGTGTTTCTAGTTTTGTTTGTCTGATGGCATACCAAGAAAGAGACAGTAATTAGTAAATAATTCTCGTTCATTGAATCTAGACACAAATTCTTATTCAACGAACTTAGTCAACAATTAACTTAACCCAATGCTTACTCTTAGTGTGTGACCCTTTAGGTTCATTTAACGTTGGCAATAAGTATAATTTCTAATTCCAACACTGTTGCCTTTAGTACATAAACCAACAATACTCCCACTTGGACTAAAGACAATTAGCCAGGAAGTTTTGGAATTGAATAAATTAAACACCTTTAATTTATCATTAACAGATTAGAATTCATACTCATAGATCAAGATTGGCCTCTAGCAAGGCATCATGACCACCCAAGTTAAATGAAGATCATTGATCTGACATAACCTGATCAAATAACCCATGTCTTAATCCTTTTGTCTCACGATGTCTTAGTTGGACATAGAGCATGGACAATGTCATCTCTATTTGTGTCCAACTATTTGATTTCTCGATCTCGAAGTAGAATGATAAAACAAATGAATTTGATCACCTTATCAATCCATTTGAGCACGGCCATGCATTTTACATTCCTATAATCGACAGCCCAAAGACATCTCTCTCATAATAAGAGGGACAAATTCCATCTTAATCACTCATTTTCCTCCGCATAATTTCTACATGTTCAATCACAATCTTTATAATCATCCGGTTAAAGACAACGTTTGATTGTGTCAAAACACATAAGTTCTTATGTAGGAAACTATGGTGATCTCAGGCATGTTGTATTCTCATAACGGGTCAATCCAATACTTTGTTCGCCAACAAATACCCATGATTTTTTATTATATCCATATATCCATAATCATCATATGATTATCAATCAAAATCATACTAGTCTTAAATCAACACAGTTCCCACTATATTGAATAACTAGGGACATTTAGAATAATAAATTATTCATGGATTCTAATATTAAAACATGCAATAATAAATCTCTTTATAAATAAAATATCATGATGACAATATTCGTTTTAAAATTATCCATTAAAAGTCTCCCAATTAAACAATTAGGTCCAATCATACATATGTCTAAGACCTATTGACCGAACATGGGGATCATGTTTTGGTTGTGGTAGTGGTTTAGTTAATGGATCAGCAATGTTGTCATCAGTTGGTACTTTGCATATTTTGACGTCTCCTCTCTCAATGATCTCACGAATGAGATGATAACGTCTTTGGATGTGTTTGGATCGTTGATGCGATCTAGGCTCTTTGGATCACATACTTGTGCAATAGCCCCATTATTATCACAATAGATATCAACTGGATTAGTGATGCTAGGAACATTGTGATATTAAGTCGTGAGGACTACTGAGCTTTTCCAAGACTGATGCCATGCGACATTGGCAAGAATCCTCTTTAGAATCTTGCATACTAAACCTCTTTAGTACTTTATCTATATAAGTACTTTGACTCAGCCAATGAGCTTTTGAGATCTATCTCTATAGATCTTGATACCAAGGATATAAGTCAAGGGCTGTCTCTTATACACATCTAGATGTGTATAAGAGACAGGTCTTTCTCGCCTTGCAGGAATGTCATTTCCAATGAGCAGTATGTCATCAACATACAAAACTAGAAACACAACTGCATTTGCATTAATATTCTTGTAAACACAAGGTTCATCTTCATTTTTGATGAATCCAAACTCTTTGACTGCTTCGTCAAAACGAAGATTTCAACTCCGAGAGGCTTGCTTTAATCCATAAATGGATCTTTGAAGCTTACATACCTTTTCAGACCTCTCAGCTTATACACATCCCTCAGGTTGTGTCATATACACATCCTCGAGTAAGTTTCCATTAAGAAACGCTGTTTTGACATCCATTTGCCATATCTCATAATCATAGTATGCTGCAATGGCAATAAGAATCCTTATGGATTTGGATGTCTGAAAAGGTTTCATCATAGTCTATACCATGAGTTTGTTTGAAACCTTTTGCAACCAATCGTGCTTTGAAGGTATGTAGATTGCCATCCATGTCAGTTTTCTTCTTGAAAACCCATTTACACCCAATAGTTTTTATACCATCCGGTGGATCAATCAAAGTCCAAACTTGATTGTCAAACATGGATTGCATCTCAGATTTCATGGCTCCCTGGATTGATCTTGATCTTGGACTTGTTGGTTCTTGATCACTATGGGCTCATCTGTATAATGAGTAATACATAATACCAGTGTGTAATAATGTCCAATCCAAATCTGTAAGCTATTTCTTTAGGTCAACCAGAGTATTAAGACAACTCTTATGTGTCACACAGATGTTAGTAAGAGACAGTTACACATCTGGCATAAGATGAGATTAAACATGCCGGTACATGTGATGTATTGATCTCATGAAGGCAACCATTGATGAGTTGAGAGAAATCAACGTCGGCACAAATGATGATCCTCGCCTAATCTACATAGGTACTTGGCTGACTCATGAAGAGGAACAAGCATATGTTGAACTATTGCTCGAATTTAAGGAGGGATTGTAGAAGTAGTATCCTTTAGTTTCTTTAGGATACCCCACAAACAAACACTTATCGACTTGGGAGCTAACTTATCCGAGACCGCCGTTTGACATAAGCCTCACAGCCCCAAATCTTAAGAAAAGACAAACAAGGCTTTTACCACCCACATCTCATATGGTGTCTTTTCTAGTTTTAGTTGGAACACGATTCAATGTGAATGCATTGTTTGTAAAGCATAACCCCAAAAGGATAAAGGGAGATCTGTATGACTCATCATGGATCGAACCATATCTAATAGGGTTCGATTCCTTCTTTCGTATACACCATTCCACTATGGTTATGTCTATCTTTCCCAACAAACAACATTCGCAGATATGTATAAGATTCAAGATCAAATTGATTCAAAAGCCCATCTTTATGGAGTTTTGATATGCGCTTCTCATTTATGTGACAAAGGCGACAATGCCATAAGAAAGTTTGATTTGAATCATCCAATCTAGGTTTCTTCTGTATTTATGTTATAAACAATCTCTGGATTGGGCTTTTTAATGTTTAGAACGTAAAGACCATTATGCAAATCAGCATTTCCATAAAACACGTCTTCACGGTGAATGGAGAATTTTTTATTCTTAATAAAGAAATCAAATCCATCATTGTCTAAACAAGAAACATGTTGTTTCACCAGGCTCACTGCAAAAGTGACAAACTCCTTCCTTTGGAGGCTTAGGCTTGTTCTGGTTCTTGGGCTTGTTTTGTGTATAGGGCTTCTTCTTATAAGCCTTATTTGACCTTCCTTTCGTTTTCATCCCCTTACCTTTATGAACCATTAAAACTTGGCCAGGCAATTTTTTGATATTATGCTCAGCAGTTTTAAGCACCGAATGCAGCTACAGATCTAGATTTCTCCATGTTGTTCATGTTGAAGTTCATAACAAATCGGCTATAACTCTCGGAAGAGAATTCGGGATCAAATCCGTTGCCACTCTTGACTTATGGGAAATCCAAGTCTTTCAAGATGATCTATGTGACCCTTCATCTTCAAGACATGAGGACTAACAGCGCTCCTTCACCATTTTGCAGAATGTAAAGCTTTGGTCGTATCAAACCTTTCTGCCGTGCTTGCCGTTGGAACATTTCCTTGAGATGATTGACCATCTCGAAAGCTTCCAAGTGCTCCAAGTCCTTCAAGGTCTGGGCTCATGGTAGCAAGCATAAGGCATCCAACATCAACAGAGTCATTAGAATGCTTCTTGTAAGCATCTCTCTCGCTCTTGGAGCATTGGCCGTAGGGTTCAGTGGATAGGATTGTCCGAACATACACTTCCTTTCTTGTTTGAGAACAATATTCTGAAAAGGTATGTAACTGTCAAGGAAGTTGGTCCCATTCAGCTTGTCCTTCTCAAGGATAGATCGCAAAGATAGTGTTGAAGTGTTATTAGCGGCCATCGATCTACAACAATTATGCAAAGTACAATATTTCGATATTAATATAAAACTCCCACTAAATCAATTACCCTCATAAATGAATACACAACAGTTTGTATTTAGTGGGTTAAGATCCATATTTCACTTAACCTTAACTCAGCTTTGGCATGACAATTAAAATTAAGTTATTTAGGTAGGTAACTCTTTACCAATTACATCATATGTAACTCTTAAAACAATTATGAGATCAATACATCACATGTTACCGGCATGTTTAATCTCATCTTATGCCCATGGGCCCAAAACCGCTTTGATAGCCCAATATTTATTGGCCAAATTAAACATATAAGTAGCACCATTACTTATCCTTTCGACTAAAATAACTAATGTACTTTTACTTTAGCAAAAACGCACATCGTGATCAAAGTCTTTGGAAGGTGTTTAAATTTGGTGGCATACTGATTAATTGAGGGCTTAACATGTTATGTGAACTTGTTAATTGATCATATGTTTTCAGGCACCACATATATTTAACATTTAACATCACATAAACATATACAAATAACAGTAAGATAAACGTGTCATAGCATGGCACTTAAACTATGGTGATCTTCATAAGCCAATATGAAGATCAAGGTCAATCCTAGGGTCAAATTACAACTTCAAAATTTCTTCCATCTTCATGGAATACACCTTGTTGTTGATTGACGCCAAGTTGCTCCTCTTGTCTTCTTTACAAGCTTTGTAATACAATAATACAAAACTTAATAAAATAGATGTGGATAAACGACACGCATTCCGTATTTATATAATTACACCCCAAAATAGAAATAAATTACTATTCTAGTAGGTCAAAAGGGCCATGCTATGCACCATGCATATGAACACATCATAAAACAGAAAACATACTATTGTTTATCCGATGTTATAATACAAATCGATTTTAAGTCACTATGACAGAAAGTACGGCGGTCCTGCTAAAGAGTGATTATACAATCTCATTTATATGTGAGAATTATAGTTTTTTCTGAGCCTTGTTTATTGGACAGAACATACACATATCATATATGTAAATCATTCGACAGAAAAATACATATATCATATATACATAATTCAACAGAAACATACGTATATCACATATACATATAGTTCAACAACATAATCTATGTGATATAGAATCATTAAGAATAAGAATTTGTCCATTCTATCGAATAGAATGTAGTATGGATTATTGTATGTATTGAGATCAAGATATCAAACAGATTTTCAACAAGAATCTAGATAAATATAAAATTAACGCAGGGAAAAACACCGGAAATCCCTATAAGAGGATCCATGCGTTCCGATTAAATCTTCTAGGGTTTAGATATATATACCTTTGATGCTCGATAGCAAAACCCTGGTTGCGATCTGAACCTTTCACGATCTAAACACCACGGTCACTATTTGGACACCACGGCAACCACGAACTATTCGTAGAACACGTCAGACCGGGGTCGGGGGGGTCTAGACTACTACTACAGGTATCCACACGAGTAGCTTTTCCGATTTTAGGGTGTTGCTTGCTAGAGCAGTGTTTCGGAACTATTTCGTAGGGTTTTTCGTCCGACTATGTGTTACTAATGAGTCGCATGTTAGACCCCACGATTAGAGAGTCTCTTAACCCTAAAGAATCATATTCTATATATAGCGGTTAACCTAAATTCAAAGAACTCCTCTTTGATTAGAATTCTTCTATCACACGTATTAGGTATATAAACGCGTATGATAGTAACCATATATATGTGATGTATTGATCTCATAATTGTTTTAAGAGTTACATATGATGTAATCCAATGTAATTAGTAAATAATTCTCGTTCATTGAATCTAGACACAAATTCTTATTCAACGAACTTAGTCAACAATTAACTTAACCCAATGCTTACTCTTAGTGTGTGACCCTTTAGGTTCATTTAACGTTGGCAATAAGTATAATTTCTAATTCCAACACTGTTGCCTTTAGTACATAAACCAACAGATCCTACTTTTTGTGCTGAGTTGTTTATCGAGACAGAAAAAATTCCTCAGGTACCTGAAACCAACAATCTAGGGATGTATGGTATCGGGCCAATGATGTCTCTTATGCATTCGACCATGGACGACAAGCCACTGTAGCCCAATGTTGCGGAGTCTCTTTGAACATCCTTGGTCATTTGAGTTTTACAACCTAACGTGTTCATTTTTAATGTCAAACTAAATGCCATCTGATCAATCTATTGGCGCACAGTGTAATAGAGACACCACAACAAGTGAAGGTCCAAGTACCATGCAATATCAACATATGGAGAAAGGTCTCGTAGATGAGGGTTTGACAGATGATAATGCTAATAGTGACTCATTGTGGCATGCTTTAGAAAAGGATTACGAGTCAGGGTCAGACTCAGAAGATATATCGGAGGATAAATCTGACGAGGACTTGGGGACAAATAACGGTGAATGTCAGATGCAAGAGGATATTCCTATTTATCAACCATGAGGAATGACTTTTTTCAATGATATTGGTAACTATGGTGATTACGATCCCATGGGCCGTAGTGATAAAGATGGGTTGGTTCATTGGAATGAAGAAAAAAATGATATTCGGTTGCACATGTGTTTTGATAGCAATGAGCAAGTTAGTATGGCAGTTAGATGAGAATGTGGTTTGTAGCTCAAAAATGAGAATTCAAAGTGATAGAGAGCCGGAAGAGGACATGGGCAGCTAAATGCAAGACAGCGTCCTCCGGTAGATTAGCTCTCAGAGATTATGATTGGCGTATTCGGGGTAAGTGGAAATGAATCTCTTAATGTGTGGAAGGTCACGAAGTGGGTAAAAGATCCGTATATCACGGTGAAATATCCGGTAACAACAACAGAAATCTAACATCTACAGTCATTGCTAACCAAATGATGCACTTAATTGAAAATGATCCTGGGCACAAGGTCAAACAAATTCAGGCATACATTAAAAATAGTTTCAAGGTAGACATCACTTACAAGAAAGCTTGGTATGCTCGGAGGAAAGCGATTGTGTTTGCATATGGAAGTTGGGCATCTAATTTCCAACAATTACCCCAATACGTTGAAGAAGTACTAAGCTCCAAATCCCAAACTGTGATGCAATGGCTACATCATCCCAACAATACCGAGCTTGTGAAAATATTCAAATACATCTTTTGGGCATTTTGGCCATCGATTGATGCATTTCACAGGTGTAGACCTGTCCTATTTGTTGATGGCACCCATCTATGAGGGAAATATCAGGGTAAATTACTTATTGTCGTCGCTTTGGATGCTAACAATCATATTTTACCTGTTGTCTATGCAATTGTTGATGAGGAAACAATACAAAATTGGGGTTGGTTCATGGAGCAGTTGAGACACCATGTTGTGAGTGACTTGGAGACCGTTTGTATAATATTTGACCAGCATCGTGACATTTTTCATGCTATGAGTGAGTCACTTTTATGGCAAGAACCATTTGTATATCATAGATTCTATCTGCGTCACGTTCGGAGTAATTTGATGACCAAATCAAGAATGTAGAAGTGAAGAAGTTGTGTTGGTCTCTTGGTGTCAAGATGCAGATGCGGAAATGGAATAAATACCAACAAACGATACAGTTTCAAAATTCAGAGGCTTGGAGATATCTGGCAGATATTGATGCCTTAATCGTTGGTGCCTTGCTCACGATGGAAATCGTAGGTGGGGAATACACACTACAAATACTTCTGAGAGCTACAATAACGTCTTGCGTGGAGTTAGACTACTTCCGATCAACTCTATAATTGATAGTACATTCCATCGTTCCATCACATTATTTGTTGATAACATTGCACGGGGTGAACATTGTCGCACATCAATTACACCAATGAATTGGAAAAGGTTGTTGACTGCAAACAAAAAAGGTGGAGGACACAGTCATAGTTTTTGATCATTCTACTGGTGTCTATAAAATTAAAACACCTCATCGTGTGACTGGACGTGGTGACAATGTACAAACTGTCAATTATGTACAGAAGACATGTACCTGTGGTAAATGGCAAATGTACAGGTTCACATGCTCGCATGCAATGGCAGTTTGCAGGCTTAAGGGTGATGAACCTACGTGACTGCTTGCCGACCAGTACACCACTCGTATATATCGAAAACAGTACACCGTTAGTAGATTTGTTCCGAACAATCTAATCCAGAGGAGTTACCTCCTATTCAGTGGTAGTTACGTGGTGATGACAGTATGTTCGTAGACCGCCGGGCAGGCCGGGTACGGGCAAGGCACATCCGAAACGAGATGGACATTAAGGATCTCCATGAACCCAGAAGGTGTACGAATTGTCATCAACCGGGACATAATCGCAGGGGTTGCCCTTCGCGACAATAATGATTTGTCTTTTCTATTGTATTGTTTATGTACTCGTTGTATTCTATGAATGTAGTTGTTTGTTTTTAATTTATTCATGTATCAAAAAATTTTGTATTATCATTAATTACTGAGGCATGACCTTTAATGTTTGAATGTAACTTTTAAAACTTATGATATTAAATGCCTACTTTCTATGGGTTTAATTTTTCACTCTTTTCATATTACTTTGTTAGGTATAGATGATAAGTCGCGAGAGTTGGTTCATCCTGGACCATATATATATGATATTATATCACGTACAATGCCGCATAGGGCTAGATCTATTTTTTTTCGTGACGGTCTTATCGATGATTTCACACTACAGGTTAAGCGTTGTGATGGGGCTTTTTGGGATCACAGGCCCATACCGGATCGGGTATGGCATTATATTTGTTTGGCAGGTTTCGAGGGTATCGCATCTTTAGGACGTATTTCAGTGGACCTTGCTTTGATCACCAGTCTTGTCGTGTGATGGCGACCTGAGACACATTCTTTGTTGGTCCCAAAGCAACCTAAGAGGGGGGTGAATTAGGTTTCTAAAAATATTTTAGAAAGATTAAACTTAATGAAAATTTTCAACTAAAAATTAATATAATGAAGATAGAATCGATGAAACTGTAAAGAAAGAAAGAGAATAAATTAAACAACCAATACTCCCAATCTAACAAGCTTGAAGTATTAATCCACTAGAATGCTTCACATACTTGGTGAGCCAATAATCTTTACAAAGTAAGGAAATTCTTGCTCACACTAAAAACATTTTAGTTGAGCCAAGAATTTTACTCACAATCTAACTTTAGACAGGCCTTTTTGTACAAGATTATCAATCCACTCAAAGATTAACAGCACTCTAAGCTGTACACTAATACAATAGCACTTTAATCAATTTGCACTCAAATTGCTCTTTTATAAGGCTTGTATTCAATGTATTAGATGATCTTTACAGAATAATAGAGCAGGTATTTATAGGAGAAATAAATGGTGGTTGTAACTACTTCCTAACAGATAAATAATAAATACACAAAAACTAGCCGTTGAGGTTTCGAACATCCGAGATAAGTATGATGCGTCCGACACAGCGTTCGATTTCTGTGCAGTTGGTGAAGGATATCGTTCGGATGGCCGTGCATGCGTTCTTTCCATCACCTTAAAGAAACTTCGTTCGGACAGTTGTATGCGTTCGTAGAGAAGCATTACGAAATTTGCTTTCTGCCTATTAGTTCGGACGGTGAAATGTGTCCGAGAAACCTGACATAGTTCGGACGGTGTGCTGCATCCGAACACCCTGTTTCCAGTAGAAAAAGTAACAGACCTGCATCTAAGAAGCTTGTTTTCAGAGTTTAGTACTTATGTCATCATCAAAATAAGGTTTGGAAAATATCATTCTTTTCATCTGCCCATTGGAGAGGCCACAATCACATTACAGGATGTAGAGGTACTTTGGGGTTTACATATTGACGGAGAGCCCGTAATGGGTAGTGTTGGTCCCAAAGCAACCTAAGAGGGGGGGTGAATTAGGTTTCTAAAAATTATGCTTTCAGAAAATAGTAACCTTTTCAAATTCAAATGCAAATATAATAAATTTACTAGAACAGTAAAGTAAAGAGAGAAAAATTGAACTGTCTCTTCCAAGCTAGAAGTGTTGAAGTATCAATTTTCTTGAATGCTTCACACACTCGGTGAGCCAATAATCTTTACAAAGTTGGTCTGTTCTTATACACACTAAATGTCTTTTAGTTGAGCCAAGATTCTTACTTACAACCACACTTTCATACAAGATTATCACTCCACTCAAAGTTGAATTGCACTCACAACTTCACACTAATCTGTAGACAACAAACCACTATAGTCAATTTGCACTCAAATTACTCGTCTTAGGCTTGTATTCAATGTATTAGATGATTTTTTCAGGTTCTTAAAGCACCTATTTATAAGAGCAATAAATAGAGCTTTCAACTACTTCCTAACGGCTAAGTAATAAATGCACAAAAAATAGCCGTTGGGGTTTCGGACGTCCGAGGAGGATTGAATGCGTCCGAGGAAGCGTCCGATCTTATTTAGTCTAAACCTCAATTGGATATGACTAATCAATTTGCAATATCACATAATTGGATATCAATTATCACCATAACAATCATATCAAAGCATAACATATATCAAGGCATAATTGGATATCAATATAACAACCATATCAAAGCATGACATATAACAATATAGCTACTCCCCCTTTTGACATCAATCAAAAAAGGCTCCCCCTTAGATTATGCAGGCATTTTGACAGAGATAAAACAAGTTTAATACATTCAACTAAAAGGATTTCAAAGGTGCAAGAGTCAAATACATAACCAATCCACAGAGTTGCTAAAAAACAAAAGAAATACAATGGTAAAAGAACTAATGAGAGTCATTGCGCTTTTTGGAGCGCTTCTCAATTTTGGCGTTTGGATGGAACATCCTCAGCGGTGGCTTCACTGTCATCCTCATCCCCGGTACGATGTTGCATGATAAACTCAAATGTGTCGTCAATATCTTCATCGTCGTCGTCATCGTCATCGACATCGGCATCTTCTTGAGCAGCTTGATCTGCATTGTCGTCACGTGTCTGTTCATCTTCAGGTTCATCACTGTCAGAAGATGACTCAAGTGGATGTTGGGACTGAAGATCAGCAAACTGGACTTGAGCCGAAGCAGACATGCCGAGATTGAGTACCTCTTGGAGAATTATTTGGCGAGTCTCAAGTCATCTTAACTTGCGATTTGTGCGACGTTGAAAGAACTGACTTGAGTGCTCAGAGATTGGAGAAGTCCACAGATATGTGAAAGGGATGGTTCAGAAGATGGCGCAGAAGTAGATGGTGCAGATGTGTTCTTATACAGGTGGTTGATCAGTGGGAGAAGGAGGAATAGCAAAATCAGATGTGGAGGCATGGGATTGTGACTGAGCAATATCAAAGGCTACCTTAGTGAGCCATTGATCATTAAAAAACCGAGACCTTTTCGTTCAATGTAGGATTTATTAAAATACGGAGGATATTGTTTGTTTTCGGTAAAGGGAACGTTGAGGACATCAAAAACCTTGGTGAGAAATTTTCCAACAAGGAATGTTTCTGCGAGTATCAGTGAGAAAGAGTTCCCATAGGGAACAAAAAAGATACCCAAAGTCAAGTGGGATACCCTTGAAGACACAGAAAAATAAGTATAGTTGCATTTTTCCGGGCTCAGTACGATGCCCGTCAGTTGGCAATAAAAGATTTGTGACAAGGGTATACAGAATATTAAGTTCAGGGGCGAGCAAAGTAGTTTTGGCTTCCGAAGCCTGTCTCTTATACACGATCTAGATCTGTATCAGAGACAGATCTAGGTATCCTAAGCGGAGCTCAGTTATCTAGTGAAAAGAAGTAGGAAAAATCAGAGGGATTTGAGATTTCACATTCAAAGATGGTGTTGATTATGTTCGATGAAATCTCAAGATCAGTGTTGTTAACACGAGAAATGAGGGTGCGAATAGTAGGACCTTTCTGAAGATTGGCCGTGAATTGAAGCACCATATCATGATAAACAGGTAAATCTAGATGCACTAAATGACCCCAATTTTGTTTTGCAAAACGGGTTTATGATAATTGGAAGATTATATTCATCAAAAAGACTGTTAGAAGCAGGACGTTGAACAATGATGGATTTACTGAGAAGAGAAGTATACCGGTCGGATGCCTTGGCATCGGTAAATTTGGATAAAGTTGGAGTGGTGGAAACTTGAGGATTTGCCGATGATTCTCCTCGCACAGGAGCCTTCCCTTTAGTTTTGCGACCCCGAACTGCCGTAGAGGAACCGCCACGAGATTTCACCATTGTAGTGGAAGAAGAGAAAATTGAAAAAAAATTGAAAAAAAATGAAGATTGGTGAGATTTTGAGGAAATGAGATGGTGAATAGGGCAAATGAGATGCGATTTAGGTGATAAGGGTTATGGGTAGGATAATTTTGCAATCAATTTTGGAAGAGAGAGTGGAAATTTGGAGGGGGTAGGGAAGAGAAGAAAAATCGCCTAAGGGTTTTCGGGGGGAAGGGTAAGTCCGAAAAGGGGAATTTGGATGCTTTTAATGAAACAGGGGTACCGTTCGGACTGCCGGAACGTTTAGTGTGCGTCCAACACAGCGTCCGAAAGCTGAAGAACGGACGGCCGAAGGATGAGCTAGTCCGTCCGAAGTTCTTTCGGACGACTCTGAGCGTCCGGAAGATTTCCAGAGAGTTTAAGAAAAAAAGGAATATCGTTCGGACGAATATGAGCATCCGAGAGGTAACAGATGCTTTCGGACGATCCATAGCGTCCGAAAGGTAAGTGATTCGGACGAAGGAGTGCGTCCGAACTATGAACCTATGCCAAATTTATCTATAAAATCCCTAAGCATTTTCTGAGTGATTCAAATCGATCTAGAGCTAAGGGTTTTGTAAAAATATCAGCCAATTGATCTGAAGTAGGCACATAATCAACACGAATTTCCTTTGTACTTACGAGGTCTCTAATGAAATGATGCTTAACATCAATGTGTTTGGTTCTGCTTAACAGGATTTTTTGTGAGATTAATTGCACTAGTGTTGTCACATAATATAGGAACACAATCAAAAATTACACCAAAATCTTTTAGAGTATGTTTCATCCAAAGAAGTTGAGCACAACAATTTCCCGTCTCTTATAATGTGTTAGATGTGTATAAGAGAAATGGAATTTTGTTTTTTACTAAACCAAGACACAAGACAATTTCTCAGAAAATAACACATTCCACTGGTACTTTTTCTATCAATTTTACACCCAGCAAAGTCAGCATCAGAATAGCTAATCAGATCAAAAGTAGACGACTTTGGATACCACAGACCAAAATCCGTTGTTTCTTTTAGATATCTAAAAATTCTTTTAACTGCCATCAAATGTGATTCTTTAGGGCAAGATTGAAATCTAGCACATAAACAAACAGCAAACATGATATCTGGTCTAGCGCAGTTAAGTAAAGTAGGCTTCTGATCATACCTCTATAGTGTTTTTCATCAACACTATTACCTTCTTCGTCTTTATCAAGTTTGGTTGAAGTACACATTGGTGTACCAACTTGTTTGCAATCTTCCATACCAAATCGTTTGAGCAGCTCCTTTGTGTACTTGATTTGTGTAATAAATGTTCCTTCCTTAGTTTGATGAATTTGTAGTCCGAGGAAAAATTGCAACTTGCCCATCATACTCATCTCAAACTCTTCTTGCATTAGTTCTGAGAAATCCTTGCAAGAAAGTTTCATTAGTTGCTCCAAAAATAATATCATCAACATAAATTTGAACAATTAACAATCCTTTCAAATCAGTTTTTGTGAAAAGTGTGGTGTCAACTATACCTCTTTTGAAACCATTTTCTATCAAGAAGCCACTTAATCTTTCATACCAAGCTCTTGGAGCTTGTTTCAAACCATATAAAGCTTTGGAAAGTTTGAAAACATAATTTGGAAGATTCTTATTTTCAAAGCCCGGAGGTTGTTTGACAAAAACTTCTTGGTCGATAAAACCATTCAAAAATGCACTTTTGACATCCATTTGAAATAATTTTAAATTATTGAAACATGCAAATGCAAGAAACATGCGGATGGATTCTAATCTAGCCACGGTAAGTGCAAAGGTTTCATCAAAGTCAATACCTTCTTCTTGAGCGTAACCTTTTGCAACAAGTCTAGCTTTGTTTCTTATGATCTCACCTTTGTCATTTAATTTATTTCTAAACACCCATTTAGTACCAATAACGGGATGAGAAGAAGGTCTTTCAACTAAGGTCCATACATTATTTTTCTCAAATTGACTAAGTTCATCTTTCATAGCATTAACCCAAGATTCATCACTCAAAGCAACATCTATATGTTTGGGTTCAATGTGAGAAAGTAATGCACAATTATTATTCAAAGGTTTATGAGAACGAGTGGTTACCCCATCGGATAGATCACCTATGATTAAATCTTGAGGATGATTAGAGACGAATCTCCAAGCTTTCGGAAGATCGTTTTGAGCATCCTCATTCTTTTCATCATCAATTTGATGGTTGTTGATATCAACGCTTGATGTAATCTCTTGATGATCTTTATGAATAACGAGCTTTTCGAGCTCCTTTAGAATACCTATGTATCTTCATCTTCACATAAATTCTTTGAGATAACATCATTAGTTTCATCAAATGTAACATGCACAACTTCTTCAATTAAAAGCGTTCTTCTATTGTAAACTCGGTATGCTTTCTTGTCACTAGAATATCCTAGAAAAATTCCTTCATCCAATTTTTTGTCAAATTTTCCAAGGTTCTCTTTGATTTTTAGAATAAAGCATTTGCAACCAAAAACTTTGAAATAGCTCACAACGGGTTTTCTACAAAAAAATGAGTTCATAAGGAGTTTTATTTAAAGAGATCTTAATAAAACTCGATTCATGACATAACAAGCCATGTTAACCGCTTCGGCCCAAAAGTATTGTGGAAGGTCACACTCACTAATCATAGTTCTAGCCGTTTCTTGAAGAGTCATATTTTTCCTTTCAACAACACCATTTTGTTGAGGAACTCTAACAACCGAAAATTCATGAAAGATACCGTTGTGATCACAAAAGTTGGGAAAACCCCCAAATTTAAATTCGGCATTTGACCATTGTCACTCCTTAACCGAACAATTTTTGTATTCAATAAATTTTGAATTTTGGAAAATAATTTTACAAATTTTTCAAATGCTTCATTTTTGTGAACAAGAAATAATACCCAAGTAAACCTAGAATAGTCATCTACTATAACAAATGCATATTTGCAATCACCTAGACTAGCATATTGAGTGGGTCCAAATAAGTCTAAATGCAACAATTCTAAAGGTTTATGAGTAGACACAAAATTCTTAGGTTTGAAAGAAACTTTGACTTGTTTACCAAATTGACAAGCATCACAAATTTTATTTTTCAAAAATTTCAGTTTTGGCAAGCCTCTTACCAAATCTTTCTTGGCTATTTTTTCAATCAAATCCATATTAAAATGACAAAGTCTTCTATGCCAAAGCCAAGGATCATCTATGGAAGCGGTAAGACATTTTACATTGCTATTGCTAATTTTATCAAGATAAATCACATAAACATCATTGTGCCTAGTGCCTTTGAACAAATCTAAACAACATGATTTTTATCAAGGATAAGACATTCATGCTTGGTAAAGAAAACATATAAATTTTTGTCACAAAGTTGACTAACACTTAATAAATTATAGTTCAAATTATCAACAAGAAGTACATTCTTAATCAAGGTTTCACCATTTTTACCTACATCACCAATGCCGATTGATTTTGCTTTGTTGTTGTCTCCAAAAGTGACTTTTCCACTATTTTTGGATGTAAGGTTTGTGAAGAGAGAGGCATCACCCGTCATGTGCCTTGAACATCCACTATCTATGAACCACTTAGCATTGTTGGCGATGTTAAGTACCTACACAATAAATCAATTGATAACTTTTGGTACCCATATCTTTTTGGGTCCATGAGTGTTATTGAAATTGCTTACTATCCATGCAACTTTCATTCCAAGTTTTTCATTTTTCTTGACATAACACATATTCTTAGTATGTCCATGTTGTTGGCAATATCTACAAACAATGCTTTTATTACCATATAAGGATCTGTATATTCAGATTTTGGTTTTACAATACATAAGTCATCCTTTCTAAACATTACAAAATTTTTGTTGATTGCTACATTTCTATTTCTTTTCATATCAACAACATTTTCTTTCTTTCTAGCTAAGAGAGCATTCAAATCATCCATTCTTTTCTTCAAGGAGGCTTGTTCTTCCTTGACCTTTGATCTCACATGCATTCTTTCCTTCAAATCACGATTTTCTTGTGATAGCCTATTGTTTTCATTCACAAGTTTAGAGTTAGGATTCAATAAGGCATTTGACTTTTTTACTAACTCCTTATTTCTAGCATATGATTCTTTTAAGCTATCATGCAATTTTAAAATGAAAGCTTCAAGATCATCTTCATCATTTTCATCATTAGAGTCATAGTTAGAATTTACCTCATCATCTCCAATAGCCATAAAGGCCATTTGTGCCGACTCCATTTCTTCTTCAACTTCTCCTTCGGAGTTGCAATCGTCCCAAGTGATTTGAAAGTTGTTGAATCTTGGAAGGATTTTCTTCCTTCCTTCTTTTTCTTGGAAGGACACTCATTTACAAAATGCCCGAGTTGACCGCATTCAAAGCATTTGTCATTTTGCTTCTTTATTTCTAGTCAACTAACTTTGAAATTATTTGTGTTTGCAGCTCCGCCTCTTCTCATTCTTCGTTTGTTGATGTAATGTTTAAGAAATCCTTTAGTGATGAGTGCAAGATCTCCTTCATCAAGATCTTCATCTTCTAGATTGATGGAGCTGTTTTCATCTTCCTCTTGAGAGGTCTTTAGAGCAATGCCCCTTCTTGGCCTTGCTTCTTCATCATCCACAACCTTTGCCTTTAGCTTGAGTTCATAAGATGTAAGAGAATTGATTAGTGATTCAATAGGCATTAAATTTAATTTCTTAGCTTCCTCTATGGCAATTGTTTTGGCATCCAATTCTTTGGATAGAGCATTCAGGATTTTTCTATTTTTCTCACCCGAAGAGTACTCCTTACTCAAGTCTTCAAGATCTTTAGATAATGTCATTGAACCTGCAGTACATTTTGTCTATGTTCTCATGTGGTTCCATCTTGAAGGACTCATACTTGGCAACAAGTAGAGATTTCTTTTGCTCACGAACATCATCGCTCCCTTCATGAATTTCCTTCAACTTATCCCATATTTCTTTAGCAGAATTGCAACCCTTCACGCGAGTTGATTCATTTGCATCCAAGGCATTATATAATACATTCATGGCTTTTGCATTCAACGTCAAGTTTGCCTTGTCTTGTGGAGTGAGCTCATTCCTTGTCTTTTCTCTTCTTCTATTTGTGTGATCATCAATGATAGAAGCTTCAAATGGACCTTCATTGACAACATACCATAACTCAATGTCAATAGATTGCAGAAATATTTTCATTCTATCTCTCCAACTAATAAAATTTGCCCCATTAAACATGGGAGGCCTAGTAACAGATTGGCCTTCAAAAAACAGAGCATTGTTGGTTGCCATAGTTCTTTTCTCAATAGCAGTTTAAAGGTAAGCAATATAATGAGACCAAGCTCTGATACCAATTGTTGGTCCCAAAGCAACCTAAGAGGGGGGTGAATTAGGTTTCTAAAAATTATGCTTTCTCTTATACACATCTAGATGTGTATAAGAGACAGATATAATAAATTTACTAGAACAAGTAAAGTAAAGAGAGAAAATTGAACAAACAATACTTCCAAGCTAGCAAGCTTGAAGTATCAATTTTCTTGAATGCTTCACACACTTGGTGAGCCAATAATCTTTACAAAGTTGGTAAGTTCTTGCTCACACTAAAACTCTTTTAGTTGAGCCAAGATTCTTACTTACAACCACACTTTCATACAAGATTATCACTCCACTCAAAGTTGAATTGCACTCACAACTTCACACTAATACAACAAACCACTATAGTCAATTTGCACTCAAATTACTCTTGTCTTAGGCTTGTATTCAATGTATTAGATGATTTTTTCAGGTTCTTAAAGCACCTATTTATAAGAGCAATAAATAGAGCTATTCAACTACTTCCTAACGGCTAAGTAATAAATGCACAAAAAATAGCCGTTGGGGTTTCGGACGTTCGAGGAGGATTTAATGCGTCTGAGGAAGCGTCCGATCTTCTTGACTAAGGATTTTTTTGCTAAAATAGTGGACGTCCGTACAAGGAGACAACAATCCTTCGTCCGACAGATGTTTCGGACGGTCCTGAGCGTCCGAAGAAAAGGCAGTAGACTTCCATTCTTTCCTGTCAATATGTTCGGACGATGTAATGCGTCCGAGGAACTTTTGACCTAGTTCGGACGGTCCTGTGCGTCCGAAAGAGCTGTTCCTGCAAAAGCTTGTTTTACAGAGTTAAGTGTTTATGTCATCATCAAAATAAGGTTTGGAAAATATCAGGTAGAAACACTACTCATTCTACAGATACTTGGAGCCAGTTATGCATGGAGTTATTGGGTTTCATGCCTACCAGATCAGACATTGACGGTGGTCGTTTGAAAGTTGGATGTTTGTTTGCTATATTAGATCGTCCCCTTCCCGATGATGCGACTAATGACATGTATCGGCAGATGACACGTACATATTTACTTGTACTTAATGGAGGCATTTTATTTTCAAAAAATTCAAGCAATAAAGTGCCATTACTATATCTATCCTTGCTTTGGGACTTGGAGACTGTGGGCCGTTATAGTTGGAGATCAGTAGTTTTAAGCACACTGTATCGCAGTTTGTGTGATGCTACTTCACCCAGACTAGAAACATTTGCGGACCAGTATTATTAGTACATATATATTTGAATACTTTATATTCATTTATAGTATAATTCCTTTACAATTCATAGAATGCATACTAAATAAGAATTACAGTTATGGGCTTGGGAGCGCATGCTGACACTGCATCCTAATCGGTTAGAGACCGCACACTAGCATCACGGAGCATATGGATCTCGGTATATATTTTATTAAATTGTTTAATTAAACATGTTTACATTGGACTTGATATTTATTAATTTTTATTGCAGGTGGGATGTTGGATTTGGATGTATTTGCGTAATGCTCCTCGTCATGTCTTATCTATTTTTCGAGATCAGCGACATAGTTTGCCACCCAATGAGGTACATCCGTCGATTACATTTCTTTTGCACTTTGTCTTCCTCATATTTTGTTAATTTACTAACTTTTTGTTGAATTGTTTGGTATTACTATATGGCAGCCATTCCCTGATGAGATACTTGATATGCTTCCCAATTATTGCACTGCTGGTCGTGACATATGCAGTGCAGTTACTTATTTGATATGTTGGGAGATCGCGGAATGTTACCTACCTCATCGGGTTATGCGACAGTTCGGATTGCACTAACCCATACCAGATCAGAGATTGATTGGTAATCAATGTGCACTTCATTTGATAGACCGTCGTGGTCAAGCAAACAATGATTGGGAGTTGACCCACTGAGCTTATATAGATATTTGGGGGACAAGAAGGGATACAGTTGAGGTTGGTCTCCCATGTGCTGATACTGCATATTCATCACATGATTATATGCAATGGTACAGACCGAGGACATTGGTCTATATATCCAATCTGAGTCAGTTCCCTACTTTTCCAGAGGGGACCACGGCGTTGGTGCGCGTGCAGATTATCTAGTAAGTAATTATTCATTTTTTGTTATTATTTTTCTTTTTCAAATGACTTTTGTAATACTAATTTTAACTTTTATGGTTGATGGATTCCATGGCTAGATTGTATTACATGTCGTTAGATAACCTGACTGAGGACGATACTCCTGATACTAGTACTTGGGCACAGATCAGACATTTCGCTTCTGAGTCTCTACATGCAGTAGGTGAATCTACTCGCCTTGATCTTCGTCCTCCGATAGTTCCTACTTACGTTCGACATCCACACCAGGCACATGATCCACATAGAGTAGAATGGGTTCCACGACGAGACGGGCAATACGGAGGTGGTCGTTGACGTCGTCGAGTTCCATTGCCTCAGCCCCATGTAGATGCTGGATCTCCTCATGTCAATATAGAATTCGAGGGTGACACTTCACCACTATATACTTCCGCCAATGCGCACTCCGGTGGGACCATCATCTTTTGGACCGTTGTCCACTGGACCATATCCGGAGCATACTGGTCCTAGTGTTTTAGATGAAGAACATGAACACGAACAAAACATAGATTCGCAGTCGCAAATTGCTCACCCTACTCAAGAGCGAGACACTCCTTTATATTATGTTCGTCGATCAAAAAGGATGCCTAAACCTAGAGAGTTTGGTACGAGGGAGAGATTTGGAGATCATGGGCATTGACATTTGTTATTACTTTTCGCAATCATGTGTGATTGATGTATGTTATTTGTATATCATTGTTTGCCCTTGTCGGGTATTTTTCTATTATTGTTAGGTTTTTATTTCTGTTTTTTAGCCGTTGTTGGACTTTTATGGATGTTTGTTTCGCTTGTTGGGTATGATTGTTGGCAGGGAGAATGTTCAAAAAATAGGAGAGCTTATGTCTAAATTTTATCAAAAAAATATGATAAATTGATAAATTTATTTTCTCTTAATACAAGATTTCATACGTGTAATATTTCGTTAATGTTGGAGTTTATGGTTTAAAGATAACGGTTTAATGTTCCTATATATCGTATTAAATAAATGTTCACGATTTAGCGTTTAAGCAATTTGGTAAATACAAAACTACATGCAGTGGATTTTTGTATAAAAAAATAAAATAAAATTCATGAGCTAGCTATTACCGAATGCGAGGTCAGTCAATTTTTTTTTTAAAATTAATTTGACCTCACATTCAGTGAATGCGAGGTTAGAAATTTTTTTTTTAAAAAAAAATTGTTAGACCTAACATTCACTGAGTGCGAGGTCATGAATATATATATATTTTTTAAATTTTGACAATTTTATTTGTCATGAGCTCGTATTCACTAAATGCGAGTTCCTCCGTCCCGGATATAGCATTTCCGATCAACATGAAAAAAGAATAATTTTCAAAACAAACACAATTTTAGAAATTTTTCAAGGAAAGAACCTGTCAAAGCTTTGGTGAGGGCTCCAAATTCAATGAATTAATCATGCAAGGCCATTTCTAGGGATGTTCATTCGACTGGTATTTGACTTTTCGGCTTGAAAATTTCAAAATCAAAGTCAAGTCATATAAATCCGAAGTCAATTAAAGTTGAGTCGTTTAAATTCGTTTTGTTCGACCGGTAAGTCGAACAAATCGAAAATAATTTTCTTCCATTTCATATTCTAATTCCAAAATATATTGCATCATCCTACAAATCTCATATTATTCTACAAATTCAAAATATCTTTTTTATAAAATAGTTTTACTTTCTTATATTATATTATGCATATCTTTAGGAAGAATTTTATTTTTTAATTATTCCAATTTCCTCATTATCATCCTTATATAATATGTGTACAAAACTATAATTCATAATATATTATATATACAAGTTTCAAATCTATTATATTTACAAATTTACACACAGTTCTTTGTGTGTATTCTAATCTTAATACATGAATGTGTATTCATTTATATATAAATATTAATATATGAATGTGTATTAGTGTATATATCACGTATAGATACTAAAATGATTTACAAAGTTACAAGTTAAAAACTATTTACCAAAATCAATGCATATAGCAAAATCTTA
This sequence comes from Cinchona pubescens, assembly GCA_025175665.1. Lineage (NCBI taxonomy): Eukaryota > Viridiplantae > Streptophyta > Magnoliopsida > Gentianales > Rubiaceae > Cinchona > Cinchona pubescens. The sequence continues at coordinate 5,403,424 of JANKKI010000123.1, read as the reverse complement.
TTGAATCACCAATCCTAGTTAAATTATATCCTATATGTATAAAAAAAAATATATGATTACCTAAGACTATTTATACTAATGGTAAGTGTTAGTAATACATTTAATATATTTATGGTAATAAGTTATGTAGTATAAGTATATAAATTATACATTATGTAAAACATATTTTTATTAAAATTATAAATTAGTATATGAACATAAAAATATGCATGTATAGATATATTATATATAGATATTTTATTAAATAGTTAATTATATATAATTACTTAACTCTAGTATTTATATGTATTAAAAGAAAATTAGTAATCCATTTAATTGGTTATTGAAATAAAAGTATTACATTCATAAGTTGTACACTTATATTAATATATTATTATAATTATTAGATCATCTTATATATATATATATATATACGTATATATATATATAGTTCGACTTATTTGACCGACAAAGTTGAATGATTTGTTTGATCGGTAAATCAGTCAAATCAATCAAACTGTAGATCGGTATTCGATCGGTAATTTAACTTGAAAGTTGAAATCAAAGTCAAGTCGAGGAGATGCTCACTTAATTTAATTTCGAATCAAAATCGAACAAGTCAAATCAAATTATTTTTTCGACTTGAGTGACTTTTGAACATTCCTAGTCATTTCTTTGATTGTTTGTTTGTGACGAGAGTGTTGAGGCAATCAGTTTGATTCTTTCTGTTGCAAGAATCTTGGGTGAATAAAGACTATGAAGTCTTAGTGGCCTATATATGCCACCACATCTATTAAAACCAGATTTGTGAAATCTGTCTTTGTGAATCAGTAGAGTGATTGGAGACACTTATAGCCCAGAAAAAATAAAAAATGACTATTATGTCCTTAGTACATAAGCTGAGAGCCTGAGGCGATTTTGTATTGCTTTTTCAAAAGTAGTATTTTTAAATTTTTACCAAATTAGTTTCATTAGCTTCCCATGTACTATAAATTTAAAACGTTATTGCACTTTTTTTGGAACAAGGGATAAATGTGTGCGAATGAAAAAAAAATGGCAATAGTTCAGAAGCACTTTTGGATAATATTCAAATAATAAAATAAAAAATAGTTAATTGCATTTTGCGCCCATGAACTACTCTCATTGCAGCCGTTCGCACCTTAAACTTTTAATTTTGCACACATTTTTAAATCAAGTAAAGTAATGATTGTAGTAACCAATTTAACATCACTTTGTAGCCAAAAACCCGATTTTAGACAAACCCATCGCTTTGTCACCAAACTCTTTTTTTTTTTTGGAAGTCACCAAACTCAGTTTCATAATCCCTTCCTTCTCTCAAAACTCAGTCTAAACCTTATCGAGGAAGAGACTCGAGGGTCGTGATGTAGTGAATTTGGTAGGAGAAGTTGTTATGATAGGCACCTTTGAGGGAAAACCAATGACCTATATTTACGTCCTAAATTTAGAGGCGGGCGTGGTGGTGGTGGTGGTGGTGGAGGAGTTTTTGGTTGTGGTGGTGTTGTGGATGGGTAAGGTCGTGCTGGTGCTCAGTTAGACATAGGTGATGGAGGACTTGTTGGTGATGCTATTAATGGTGGAGGAGGATTTGAAGTCTTGGAGGTGGCTCAATTCATGGAGAGGATTCCGAAATGGTGGAGGTATAAGGCGTAGTGGTGGTGGAAGAGGCACTGGCAGTGGTTCTAGTCACGATAGATGATTGAGAGCACGAGGAGGAAGCGGGGTAGGGACACCATTGGAGGAGTAGTAGGCGGAGGAATTGGTGGTGCTTTTTTGGCTGTTAAAAGATTACTTGACGTTATGATCTAAAAGAATATCTTTTGTGCCTTTTCAATTATCCATTCCCAAACAAATCAAATGGCTTAAAATCCTCTCATTTCGTTTTGGCTTAAGGTTCGGCCATATGTAACAACCCCAATGATCCATTCCAAATGGATATTTGGATTTTGCGATTAGCCTGCAAAATAAGCGGCAGTAGGTGGGGGTGTATGAGGAAAATTTTATATGGATCCTATCTACGGTAGGTGATATAGACACCTTGGTTTATATTCATATACATTATTCTAACTCATTAAAACTAAATTTTTTTAGATTGATGTGAATGAATATGAATTAAGGGATTCATTTTACCTACCGTAGATCGGATCTATATAACAATTTTTCGGGGTGTATGCATATGCTGATATCTTTTCAAGGGTAGTTTAGTAAGTGGACTAGAAAGTGAGGGTAAGTTGGTCAATAAGTAGTTATCTTTATGTGATTAAAAGAAGGTGCCAAAAATTGTAAACTTGAGGGTGTAAAGTGTTGCAATTCAGAGTCCAAGACGCAAATTGCAGAATCAGAATAGTTCCTGGGTGCAAAATGCAATTAACGCAATAAAAAATTGCAATCCAAATGGAAATTTTTACAAATGCTTGTCATGACTTATGATATCTAAACAGTTAACATTTTATCGTCTATTGAAGTTCTACTTGGTTAGATATAAAATAATTTTTTTAAGAAATTTTTTTTTGAAAAACATTTTATATGAAAAAGTTTATTTTTTATACAATTTTTTAATATTTGGATGACAAAATGAAATATTTTTAAAATATGACTTTTTAATGTTTTCATCTTTGATTCTATCAAATTTGAGTTAAAGTACTTCTAATAATTATAATAAATACTTTACAAATAAATATGATAAACATAAGATTGATTTTATTTAAGATTAAATTATTAAATAATATAGTTATAAATTTTGTATAATGATAGTTATAGTACTGTGAAACCCATAATAAAGAGAAAATTAATAGACAATAATTGAGAATAAAAATAAGTTTAGTAATTAAAAATATAAAAGTAAGTACTTGAGGTATGATGTCATTCTTGAACTATTCGGAAAATAATTTATGTTCAATAATTCTATAAATTATTTTCACCCAATTGAAGAAAAATTAAAAAATATCCGATGTATTTCATGCCAAGAAGAACTTATGAAAATATTACCAACCCAATAGACCCTTAGTCACAAAAGTAACGGCAGCTAACAAACCGCAACCAAAAAAATTAATGAAAATGCATTAAACGAAAGAATAAATTTTTCATCCACTGTTAGAAAAATTTATACACCGCTTCTTCATAAGAAAAGATAAAGAAAATCTAGTACTATACATGTTCAAGTAGTCTGCTTATTGATCTTGCCACTTCTTTAGTAAATTCCAAATTACACTTTAAATTTTCCTAATGCTCCAATATTACTCGTTTTGTAAGAAAAATGATTTTCTTTGCATCCTACAAAATGATATATCAAAATCTATAACGATTCTCCTTAGTACACTTGCATTTGTTAACATTGTTTGTTCGTAATTATCAGTACTTTTTTAATTTTCATGTCCTGGAAATTCTTAAACTTTTTCTTTCACCGTATTAAATATCTTCATTTTTGCTACGAAATGTAGGATAAATTTAGCTAGCCTCTAATTCTACTGGTTTCCGTTTTTTCTTAAGCAGGACTTCACTTTGTTGATAATGAGAGCCGCCAGAAACAAAATGTTGGGCCTCTAATTCTTAGTATTTCTTTTACTCCATGATGCTCCAAATCGTAACGCAAGTAGGATCCTCTTATAGAACTTCAATAGCAAATAGATGAAAAGCGTGTTATTTTTTGGGAATTTTATAATTTCATTGAGGGAAAAATCTCATTAGTTTTAAAAATTTGTACAGTACAAACTTTTAAACCATACGATATTATACTGTACAAATTTTTAAATCACAATAAAATATTCAATTACAAAACCGTAGAATTTTTCATTATTTACTTACATTGTAACGCCAGGATTATTGGTTATCATACAACAGAGAATGTGATTCAAGCTATTATCTTAGGCAAATATTTAGGTAAATTTGGTTTTTAACCCTGTGGTGTGAATCAAAACTTATATAATGTATGACAATTGTTGTAAGAAAAATTTTATAATCCCCAAATTAAATTTTGATCATAAAATGTACAGATAGGATCAAATATCGAATTTAACTAAATATTTTCCATTATCTTAAAGGGGGATGGGATACTAAAAATATGTGACAGTTTCATAAAGATCAATGGAAACTAAAAGTTATCTTACATTATCCTTAATTAGTGGAAAAAACACACATTTATGTGAGTGATTAAAAAAAAAAAAAACTAATGAAATAGCATAAAGAAGTTGTAGGAGTAATTATGAGTGAAAATTTTAAAACTATCGAGGGTAAAATAGGGATAACATATAACGACATCACACTAAATGGAGGCTCTTACTTTATATATATAAGTGGGGAGGCTCACCCTTGTGTGTGCAATTTTAAAAGATAAAAAGAAAAGAAAAAGAAAAAAGTAGTTATTGGTGGTTATTTAAAAATGGCACTAATGAAAAACTATTACACTAATAAGGATAAATTTGGCAAATCAAATAATGACATTACACCAAATGACTCTTTATACTTTATATATTTCCTAGTATAGATTATATATTATAGATAGATACCCTACTGCAACAGTTACATAACTACCTTAATACATTAATAAATATAAAATAGTGCATTCATATAAAGTGACAAAGTCTTTTAATTTAAAACTCAAAATATCTTTAAAAAATTGTTCTATAGGTTATCCAAATGATAGCAAAGTACAATTTAGATGATAACATGTTTTTTTCATTACCTATTCGCCATGGGTTGGAATCACTAGAAGGTACGAAAGAAGAGATAGTTTACTTTACTGCTTTAAGTTACCAACATTTTTCTTCTCTCCCTTATTCCCAAGTTCACATAGCATATAATGGAGTCTGAGTATTGAAAAATGATTTCGGTGGACTATATCTCTTCTATACGTTATGTTAAAATTCCAATCTCGAAAATAGATTAATATTCTAGAAAAATGACTATGATTATGCGTATAATCGAAAATCATGTAAAATTGGGTAAGATTTGTTTGATCGGTGAGTGGAATCGCAGGATTCAAGAGAACTATATCCGATCTTAAGATCTTATATAAAAGGACTTTTGACACCTTTTAAATTTCGTTCATGGAATGTTTTACTAATAAAATGCTTGAATGATAAACATTTTTCATTATAATTTATTTATGTCAATATTTACCAAGTTTATTAATTTTGCACTCTAAGTCTGAAATCTTCTATTTATATTGCACAATGAACCCATATTATTATATCTCCTTCGATCTGAAATGTATTTAAAAATAAAAAAAATAACTAAATGTAGTTAGTGATAATTGATACTACTATTTGATTAAATATATTAGAGTCTTGAAGTTTTTTATGAAAGTTTATTTTAGTTCTAAAATGTTGAATTCATATATTTAGAAAATTAGATTCAACGTGCTAAAGTGAATTCTAAAATAGTTTAATATTTTAAAAGATAAATATAGGAGTTAAAATAAACTTCTGAATGAGGTGTTTAAAATTTATAGAAACCACTTAAATAGAATACTAAAATTAAATTAAATCCAATTGAAGAATTTAGAGCCCAATTTTTTACCTAAGAATTAAATAAACAAATTTAAAGAATTGAAAATTTTTTTTTTTTTCAATAAAGTATAAGAACTACATGAGTAAATAAATCGTTTAGGCATGAAGAAAATTGTTTCTATTTCAGTTTCATGGATTGAAATATGTGTAGCAAGTTTATTTTCATAAACATGGATTTTTCCCGTTTTACTTGCATAGTATTTTATTTGTGTGACGAACTTTGTTTATTTAAAAAAGTGTGAGCCCCTACATCTGAACATTATTAGAAATGCTTCTTCCATGCTGTGGCTCGGACAATATTCTTGCTTATCATGAAACAGTCAATATGTGATATATATATATATTTTTTTAAATAATTAATTCACATGTACTATAATTTTATCATGGTTTTTGTATTTTATTAACATACAAATCACCATATTAACTATTTTGAACAATTTTTGGCATGGTTTTATGATTCTATGATTTGATATTAGGGTCCGATTCTTATAACGTCAAATCGATCTTATGCAGAATTTCGAATTTGAAAAAAATTATGCTCCTACACCATCATGCTCTTCTTTTTTTTTAATTTTTTTTTTGAGGAGGATGAATTTATGAAGACCTCCAAAGGGTCCACCGTGTGTACCAATGGGAAAGAACATGGTTCTTTTCCAATTTTCTTCCGCAGCCGGATCTCACCAAGATGTTGCATGGAGTGCTTTGGGTATTCGATAAATATATTCTGGTCCTAAAAAAAAATTTGCGGGGAATATTCAACCATCTAAGATTACTTTTGATGAATGTCCATTTGGCGTTTGAGTGTACAATTTACCAATTGAGAGGATGGATAAGGAGATGCATTTTGTTTATTAGGGGAAAGCTTGGGGTTTTCATAGAAATGGACACCAGCGATGACGATCTGGCTTGGGAGGGGTTACATGCGAATTTGGATTAAACTGGATATTACACAACCTCTATGCCATATGATGAAATTGGTCTTCGATGATGTGATGTTAATGAAATATACTTTTAATACAAGTGCTTGCAAAATTTTTGTTATTTTTATGGCATTGGGCATGGGGATTGTGAATGCATTGCTTGGTCAAGGTCCATAATCAGGTGTTAAGGTCAAAACACAATCCATATAGTGGGTGGCTCCAAGAGGATTCTGAAGCGGCATCCAATAGAGGCATGCTTGTGGCACGAGTGCAGAGGCAAGAGCTCGGTGTCGGTGATGAGAGAAATGAGGGGGGAGAATTGAGGGAGAATGGAAGAGTTTGGGGCGAAAATGGGAGAAGGGATTGGGGGATGAATGGTAATCCGGGAATTGAGGAGGGGAAGATTTAGAAAGGAGGTTTCAGGGGGACAGTGTGGGGATAATTAACGAGGACGGGATCTTAGGAATCATAAAGTCCACAAATACTAAAGGAAAGGAAATACTAAAGGATAATCAGGCGGATAATGAGGGAAGTAAGGGGAGTTGTTTATATTTGAATAATTTTGAGGGAGAAGTTTATGTTGGAACATTATTGGGCCCAAGTATGCTGATACTCCAAATAATTAAATTGCTCTTAACGAGATGAGGGTAATGTGCGAGGTGTGTGTAGGGGTGTTCAAAATAACTTATTGATTCGAAAAATTAATGGAACCGGTCCACTCCGAACTATAAAAGAAAGATATCCGAACCGGGTCAAACAACTGGTTCGGATAGTGAATCGGTCCACATACAGACCGGTTCGGGTACCGGTTCACTCTTTGGTGAACCGCCGGTTACTCGAACAGGTCCATAATCAAGGGCAATTGTGTAATTTTACCTAATATGGCTAAATTTTTCTATTCATATGTTCATAGATTATTGATTTATTTTGTAACTATAAATTTTCTTAAAGGGATATTTGATAATTCAATTTTTTTTTTGATAATTTGCTTAAAGGGATATTTGATAATTTATTTTGATTGTAAATTTTTTTTCCCTTCCTTTTATGTTCATATGCATGACTGAGTTATATATTTGTTTTTGTCCAAAGGGATTCTTATTTGATAATTTAAGGGAAAAATGATATCTGTCTAAATTATAATTTCAGTTTGGAAAAGTGAATTTATAAAATTGGTAATTTTATTTCAGTTAGTTGTATTTGCTTGTAATAAATTGCCTATAACTGGAAAAGGGATTTTATTTTATTTTATTTTATTTTATAAGTACATAAAGTTGACTTGATATGAACCTTTGATTTTTGGAGTTTTTGGGGGAGTTTTGGTCACACCGGTTCGGGTATCCGCTAGTCCCAAACTGCTTAAATCAGTAACCGGTCATCCGGTTACCCAAAATGTGTGGACCGGATACGGCTCAAAAAATTAGTGAACCGGTAAGATCGGTTCGAATCACTTCACAGGCTCATTGACTGGGTACCCGATCCATGAACACCCCTAGGTGTGTGTGGAAGTGAATTTGGGCTTAATAAAAAATCTGGTACGAGAGCTCTTTCCAATGTGAAGGATTTTACTGGGCTTAATAAGGATGGTAAAAATAGGGAGCGTTCATAACTGAAGCGGAGAAGAATTTGAGAGACTAATATTCGAGACAGAGAGTAGGAAGCTTGATAAGGATGATAAGGAGAAGTCAGGAGAGAGTCGTGAGGGTGAAGGACAGAATAGAGGGATGATGTATCTGGGTAATAGGAAAGATAGAGGGATTGATAACAGATATGGTTATCGACCTTGGTAAGTCTGGTCTTAGTAAGAGTAATCAAAAGGAGGAAGGTGTGAACGGAGGTGCAGGTAAGAGAGAAAACCTAGGGCTTGGATATTGGGGTATAGATGGTGCAGACATGTTTTTGATGATGTCCCTGTGACTGAAGAGACAAGGAATGGTGGTTAAACGTCGCGAGCCAGAGGTTGCATGGGGGGGACATAGAGGGCAAGAAAGGAGGGGTTAGCATAGGAGACATTCCAACAGGATAGTTGGGAAGGGGTAGTTAACCTTGATTATGCCTAAAAATACCATCCAATGGTTTGCGGATACGTTGGTGGTCAGTTAAAACTGTCAAACATACGAGAGGATTATTTTGGTGATTTTTATTTAGAATTAAGACATGAAGATATTCAATACATTCAAGGTCTCATAGGCCAAATAATTATTCCTAAACCCTTGAACTATTCAAACCCATCCTGAGAGAGTATAAATAGTAAGTTGGAAAGTAAAACAAAGGATTCTAATTTTCATTCTCTCAACTCCATACTTTGCCAATTCAATCTCTCATTTTACTCTCAATTTCCTTCCTATCATAAATTCTAACTTGAGCGTTGGACCTTTCCACGGGAGACATAGTCCTCTCGTTCTTATTTTGGTTGCAGGTTTCCTATAACATGGATACACAAATGCAATTTACCATAGCATTGGAGGATTGAAACTATAAGGATTCGAATTTTTATTTTACACTTTGGCGCAAATTTTTTAACGCATCAATATTTGGTGTCGTTTGTGGGAAACTGAACAAGAAACCATCCTAATTCATCTTCAGTTATAGCTCCTAGTACATGCAACAATCACCGTAACAACCAGCAATGTCCTCGAAGAAAGAGATCGCCCCAATATCAATCACATTGATTAATCAAAGTGTTCGATCAACTTGGGGGGCAACCTGGGGAATCCGATCCCCAAGATATGGACAACGACAAAGAGATCCATGAGCTAAGACAACCAAATGCTATTTCAGAGGATATGTTCATAAGACAATAATTTGAGCATCCACTCAAGAAAAGAACCCTTGCTCTTGCCCTTCAGGGTAGAGTCCTTATTCACTCTTACCCTTCGGGGTAGAGTCCTCAATTACTCTTGCCTTCCAGGTTAGAGTCCTGAATTACTCTTGCCTTCCGGGGTAAAGTCCTCAATTGTTCTCGCCCTCCGGGTAGAGTTATCACTTATTTTTGCCTTCTGTGGTAGAAGCCTTACTTACTCTTACCTTACGAGGTAGAGTCCGTAGTTGTTTTGGCCCTTTGGGGTAGAGTTATCACTCCTTAGTTACTCTTACCCTCCGGGGTAGAGTTCTAATTTGTTCTCGCGGTCTGGGGTAGAGTAGAAAGAGACCCCGTATCACTTTTTCTCTCCATTCGGGATTGATTCCTCAATTGTTCTCGCCCTCCGGGGTAGAGTTATCACTTGTTCTGGCCTTCTGGGGTAGAACCCTTACTTACTCTTACCTTCTGAGGTAGAGTTCTTAGTTGCTCTCGCCCTTCGGGGTAGAGTTATCACTTGCTCTTGCACTCCGGGATAGAGCCCTTACTTACTCTTACCCTTCAAAATAAAGTCGTTAATTGTTCTCGCCCTCCGGGGTAGAGTTATCACTTGTTCTTGCCCTCCGGAGTGGAACCCTTACTTACTATTACCTTCCGAGGTAGAGTCCTCAGTTGCTCTCGCCCTCCGAAGTGGAGTTATCACTTGCTCTTCCCTCCGGGGTAGAGCCCTTACTTACTCTTACCCTCCGGGGTAGAGCCCTCAGCTGTTCTCGCCCTTTGGGGTAGAGTTATCAATTGTTTTTGTCCTTCGGGGTAGAACCCTTACTTACTCTTACCCTCCAAGATAGAGTTCTCAATTGCTCTTACCATACTAAAGGGAATCTCCGAGATAGAGTTATTACTCCAATGGTGCTTACAAGATGAGAACTAAGGATGGGAAGCTCTTGCCCCGTACTTGGAGCGCCCAAAATCTAAAAAAGTTCTACTTTTAAACTTTCTTTGCTTTGCCTATGTTTTCTGAAATTCCCTAAACCAAGCAATACCTTCCGAGGTGAAACAAGCTTGTGCGACTTGTAAATATTCATTTTTGAGATCAATGAAAATTTCTAAATCTTTCACCTATGTAATGGCTCAATATTTTGCTTAGAATAGCAATCCTATCTTCCACCCAACCTCTAAGTGCAAAACATGACTCTCTGGGGTCACTTATTCCATTCGAGCAGCATCCTTCGGGATACCTGAAGGATACTTCGAGGTCACTTATTCCTTCCGAGGAACATCCTTCATGATGCCATGACCCTTCAGGGTCACTTATTCCCTTTGGAGAACAAAATTAAAGACCATGCTCCAGAGTCGGCATAACCTCATCGGGGGCAAAAATAAGCTTATTTGAACTTGGAGAAATAGTTTCTTGGTTAAAGAGGCTCAAAAGAGCAACCATAGCCCTTCTAGAGGCAAGAAGAAAAATTTTTCTAGGAGATTTGTGCCTAGGATGACCCCTCCGGGGGCGAAAATAAGCTTATCCTTAGAAAAATAGTTTCTTGGTTAAGGAGGCTCAAAAGAGCAACCATAGCCCTTCTAGGGGCGAGAAGAAAATTTTTCCTAGGAGATTTGAACCTAAGAAAACCTTAGTAACAACACTAGGGCTTGACATGGGAGATTTGTGCCTAGGACGACCCTTACGGGGGCGAAAATAAACTTTTCCTTCAAAATATAGTTCCTTGGTTAAGTATGCCACCATAGTCCTTCCAAGGGCGATGATAAAGTTTTCATATGAGAATAACGCTTATAGTTATTTTAGTTCAGTCTAAGAGCCATGGTTTACCCTCCGGGGGCAAGAAACTTATTTGCTCAAGCATAGCAATGAAAGCTCAGCCTGACTAAGTTAGTCACTTGAAAAACTATATATATTCAAGTGTCTAAGAGGAGAGAAGGCGTATGTGGAAATGTTTGAAGAAAAATAGAGCACAAAATATCGAAGGAAAGCTGCAATATCATAAAAACAAAGGAAAAGCATAGCATAGGTGGAATTGGTACAAGGGAAGGCACCAACTAAAAGCCAAGCAACAAATGAAAGTAAAGTAAGTACTAAGGAAAACAAGTAACATGATACTAGTAGTAGATGGAGATCGTACATATAAAAGACCCGAGCTCTAGGTCACCAAAAAGAAAAGAAAACCAAGCTAAGTGCTAAGATGAAGCTACCCTATCCTTAGGTGGAAACTCAGAAGAGCTAGGGTAAAGGGGAGTAGGAGGCGCCGAGCCATACTCTAAGTTATCTGGGTCTAAGTTTGGATACTTCTTCTTCACAAAAGCTAAAGCCAAGTCATATCCTTTGTTGAAGTACCCAATGCTACTATTTTCCACCAAAGCTTCGAAATCACTGCTGCCACGATAATCTACCAAATGTTTGATTCCATGCGATCATTGTAGTCTTGAGAATCATAAAACTCCAAGATGGCGGAATCTCTACTCTTATTTTTTATGGATTTAAGCTCCTCTTTGTGCAACATGCAAAAGCTTCTTTACCTCGCTCTTATGAGATGCTTGAATCTCATTAACGTCATTTTTGTGAGAGGTTGAAGTTCTTCGTTCTCTTTCCTCAATTTGGCAATCTCTTGGAGGTTTTCTTGATTGTGTTTAGATGTGGCACACATAGCTTGGAAGTGTTTTTCTTTTGCTTCTTCTGACTTTTTAAACTTAGCTTCCAAAGCCAAAATTTGAGAAAGATGATATTCTTGAGCTTTGTTTAAGTGGTAGTAAAGATCGGCAATCTAAAAATCATGAAGAGAAAATAATGTTATCCATAAGTATAATAAAAAAAATACTTGGTCATTTTTATTAAAAGAAGGAGGAGCAACTTACCTGAGCAATATGATGAAACATGGCATTGGCTTCGGCGATACAAGTAGAGCGCTCTTCACCCAATTTGCTCAAGGATTTTTTGGTTCTTTCCCTTCGCGACTTGGGAAATGCTAGTGCCTCCACCAAAAGGTGACTCATTTCCTCCAAAGAGTAATCTCTCATAGACCTCCCAAGAAGGAGTATAGATCATGCGGGAAGAAGTAGAAGACCCTCAACCCGAGGGATTGTTTATAATTGAGACGGATTGGAATCAAGACCTAGCGGGGTTGAAGGTTCTTGAGTAGAAGCCTCAACTTGAGCTAAAGGTGTCGAAGTAGCCTCTTTGGAAGGCATTGCCTTCTTTTTGGGTGAAGACGGCGCAAGAGCTCTTTGTTCCGGCCTCTTTGGCCCTAAGATCCCAAAGGTAGACTTCTTGGAAACTTGAGATGAGCCTTCATGCCTTTCTTGTCTCCTCTTCAAAGTACGCTCACAAATGGTATCCTTCAAAGCATCCACTACAAGATCAAGAAGAACAAGTTAAGTTCAAGTTGAGTATTAATACAAGATGAAGATGAGTAAAAATTTGTGCAACAAATGCTAAGTAAAATGCATATGCATGGTAACGTAGAGAGATAAGAGGATCAAGGTCGGCCGGACTCAACCTTGCCAACACCAACACTTGTTCGTTAACCACTTTTTTCCAGGCAAGTAGTTTGACCTCCATAAGTCTAGCAAGATTCCTACTCTCGCGCCCACTAAGAGGTGAAAGTTTACTGATCTTTGAAACCTTTAAATTATAGCTCCAAGTGGAAAAATTCCATTCGGGTAACCTTTGGATCAAGACGTAATGACTTATCCAATGAACTAGCTTGGGGTGAGCTTCTTCAGCCAACTTTTTGTTAGACCACCAACTAAAGGTATACCCCACTCCGCTCGGCGCAAGTCGAAAAAACTCCTTAAAAGTGCCTATTGAAGGTTTTACCCCAAGAGGGGCTCAAGTAATCAAATAGGCATTGATGTGACAGATGGATTTGGTGTGTAAGTGTCCAAGCCTCACTTGGAAATGCTCCAACACCTTGTGAAAAATAACGGATACTTGCAATGGGAATCTCAATCTCACTTCTAGTTGCGCCAAATACACGGACACATATCCGGAAGAGTTTATGCAAGGTCTATGGTCGAAAGGAGGGACTTTCACCTTGTAAAAATTAGGAATGTAAACTTCTCCATCCATGTCCTAATCAATTCCAAATCAACAATCGAAGAAGACAATTGAGAGTATACATACACGGGGTCATTAATATCACCCTTAGCTTTCTTTTTTCCTTCATGCTTGGGAGAAATTTGGATGTTTTTTCTCTTAGATGGAGGAGGAACCATAACTTCTTCATTAGGAGGCTCATGCTCATGTTGGAATAAATCCTCTTCATTTGAATTTTCCCGCTCAAGATGATGCTCGCTAGTCCAATGCATTTGACGATGTCCCGATGGCACAATTGAAGAAGGACCGGTAGTTCTACATATATTCACCCTCACCTTGGAAGATGAAACGCCACCAATCAAGGGTCTGCCCGCAAACATGCTTTGCCAAAATTTGCTTGTTTTGGATTAGTCTTGGTCTCATATCAAGGTCATCTTGAAGAAAATCCAAATCCAAAGGTTCATGCAACGTGCTAATCACTTTATTCGGGATCTCACCCAACTCATCAAAAATAGGCTCAAGTATGTCCAAATCCTCACTCGAATAATATTTCCCACAACCATCATCCTTATTTGAGATATCGCATGACTCACAACAACTTGTTCTTGTATGCACATGGATCCGTAGCGATATCTCTTCCTTGTGCACAATCAATTTCAACCTCATTGGCAAACCCATGAGAAATTAAGTTGTCAACAATAGCACCACCCAAATTTTGGTACTATTCCCCCTCTCTTGCGCTAACATTGACACTTCATTCAAATCATCAATGTCACATCCCCGGGCACAATCAAATTCACCATCGTCATTAACTAAGTCCTTGGTGTCCAAATTAAGTGAATGAGATTTTACTATATTATGAGCGGATTTTTTCTTACCATGAACACCCCTTATCTCTTTTAGATATGTTTTGTGTGCGGGCAAACCCACAACCATTTTCACTTCAAGTCCAATTGCAGTTGAATTTTTCTCTCTCATGGAAGAACCATGTTGTTACACGCCACTCATGGAAGCATCAGAGGTTGAGGGGGCAACCATGTTGAGGGATTTCATAGCTGATATTTGGTCGCAAAGAGTAGAAAAATCAGCTTGAGTTGCTGCATTCTCTTTCTCCTGATCACCAGCCAAGTTTTTCCCATCGGTTGGAACAAACTCTATGATTGGCTCTCTCATTTTTAGAGCAACTACTGCTGTGTTTTCTTTCTCCAAAATTGTAGCACCTGCTGTGTTTTCTTCCTCCATGAACACAGCTGCAACTCCTTGGCAGTAGGAAGATTTGACAACTCTGGGGTCTTCGAAGATGGAGTGTTGAGCTGCGAAATTATCATATGCAGCTGCAAGGTCCCTCCGATGGCCAAGTTCAGCCACAAACTCATCCTCTTGAGTCATCCCAGCTGCACATTCTTGGGAATTAGCAGTGGTTTGTCACTCAAGGATGAGCTTATGAGGAGTGGCAATGTCAACAACATTCTCCCGAGCAACAGTAATGCCAAGGGCGAACTTCATGGCAGCTGTAGCACTAATCTTGCAATCAAGACACATGCACTTTTGTAGGAGTAGTTTGAGCTGTCAAGAGCTCCAACTTTGCAGCAGTGGAAGACTTATAAGCAGCAACAGGAGCAATGACATTTTTTCGAGCAGTGAATACCACGTCTTCTTCACCCATACGACCTATTAATGTATTTTTGCTCCCTTGGTGAGTAGCTATGGCTATGTCTTGATCTTTGTATGTCCCTTTATTAATCACAGCTTCCATCACCTCACTCTTTGTCTTTTCACTCTTGTCTCTCTTTTTTTTTTTCTTTCCTTTCGTTGTTCCTTCTCCTTTTTTCTTCTTTGTCCATCTCAGTCTTCATAAGCAATTTCCTAACCCAAAATTCCTATTTCACAAGTCAAATAATCTTCAAATCCATGTAGCAGTAACGGGTCATGAGTTGTTATCTTATGTTCTTTTTATCATCCCATGATCACATGCGATCCATATACATTTCCAAATTATGGAATCTTCAAGCCAAAAGCCACGTATATCATTGGGGTGTTAAGTTACTCCTCCAAAGTTTTCGGGAACAAGGAATATATGAAAAATTGAAAAATGCACACAAGGTGTTTGATGAAATGTTCAAGAGAAAAAAGAAGAGAGAGAAAGTAAAATAAGTGCAAGTGTGTACTTACTTGATCCAAGACTTGGAAAAAATGCAAGATATTCTTGAAATCTTGTATGTAGGATTGGATCTTGGTTTTAATGGGGAAGAGTGAAATTTTGAAGTTTTGGTGTAGGGAGTTAAAGGTGGAGTGTTTTAGGTGGAGTATTAAGTATAAAGTATGGGGAAAAAGGTGGAGAGTTTTAGGCGGAGTGTTTTAGGTGGAGTGTTAAGTATAGAGTATAAAGGTAGAGTGTTAAGTCATGGGTATAAGGGTAAGGGTGCAGTGTTGGGTTATGGAGTAAACGTGGAGTGGTAAGGGTAGAGTATTGAGGGTGGAGTGTTGAGTTTTGGCGTAAGGGTGGAGTGATAAGGGTGGAGGGTTAAGGGTTGAGTGTTGGGTTGAGGGTAGCGTGTTGGGTTTTGGCGTAAGGGTGGACTGATAAGGGTAGAGGATTGAGGGTTGAGGGTAGTGTCACGCCCCAAAAGCGGGACCGTAACACGCCGCGCTAATGGCACACCGGTCCAAAGCGCAAGGCACAAACGAACAGAGCAACAAACTTAACCGCAATGTAATAGAACCATCAAACCATTTCTTAACTATAAAACCGAATAAGTTCATTTTTACACAAAAATACGAATTACAAAATTTCTTCTTAGTACAAAAGATGCTACAACAAAAACAAAGTTCATCAATTTCGGTACCGGTCTTGGACACGTAACACTCTCCTCAACCCTCAACATCTTCTACCCCTGTCTCTTATAGTCCTACCAGTAATGTGGAATCTGGAGACAATCTAAAAGCTGCTAACGGCGGTGGAGAGTCAAAAACGAGCACCTAATCTGAAAAATTATAAATCACGTGGGGTGAGCATAACTAGCTCAGTGGATATCATAAAAGCTCTTCAAATGGGGCCAAGCATTTCGATAAAAAGAAAACATAAAGATAATAACATTTGCGAAAACCATAGTCATGAAGCAGTTTCTAAAATGTCTCATGCCATTTAAAAGTCAATAAACCCTAATCATAAGTAGTTTCTAAAATGTATCATGCCATTTAAACGTCAGGCATGTCCAAAACATAGTCAAAAGATCCAATCATTTCAAAACATAGTATGCTAAAGCATAGCGAACAAATCCAAGTACAGTTTCAATCCGGAATATAATAAAATAGCATGAGTATCTTTTAGGCTCGAAGGTATGAACATGCACTTTTACCATCTAGTAATCTACTACACCTGTTAGTCTGACCGGGAGGTCAAGTTATCCCATTTGCTACCCCGCAGTCAATTAGTTCAAAACATTCACAGCAGTCACTTATACATGGCGTCCCATGGATGACTATAGAACCGGTTCTCCACAAATCAAACATTTCCAAACACATCCAAAATTATATACCTAGGTCACCTATGAGCCAAAACAGTCATAAAATGCTTTCATATCAAAAGAGTTTGCAAACATATCATTTGATTAACATAAAATAGCTTGGTCCCGATTTCATATGTAATAATTCCAAAATTTGGTAAAAGTGCAGTTCCAAACGTCATACTCATTTTAAAATCCACATCAAACATATTTCGAAAGTCGTTAAACAAAATACAAGTGGAAGAGGGTCTATGTTACCCACCTATCAAAGCAAAAACTGCACAATGATCACTGAACGCGATCACCGGCGGTAGGTGGCGTGGTACCTAAAACAGATATAAGAGGACTCTTAGAAGAGATGTAGAAGTTAAAGAATGACTAGGAAAACGAAAACGACGTGAAACGATAGAAAACGACACCAAAAGCTCTTTGGTCAAAAATGACCTTTTCACAATTTTTGTAACCAACTTTGACAAGCTAAAACCCCAGTCAAAACACTTAGTTAATCCCTCAAATTCTTATTACAGCTAGATTAGGAGATAATAAGCTCCCAAGTCCAGAACCAAGAAAAACTTCGCCTCTCCCTAGGCT
Source organism: Cinchona pubescens (assembly GCA_025175665.1). Classification (NCBI taxonomy): domain Eukaryota; kingdom Viridiplantae; phylum Streptophyta; class Magnoliopsida; order Gentianales; family Rubiaceae; genus Cinchona; species Cinchona pubescens. The sequence continues at coordinate 5,386,061 of JANKKI010000123.1, read as the reverse complement.
ATAATTAGGCTATCCTCCCGCCAATAAAATCCAATTCCAAGGTATTCAAGGGACCTTGGTTACAACCCAACTCAAAACAACATATTCAACCAACCAATAAAATCCATTTCCAAGGTATTCAAGGGACCTTGGTTACAACCCAACTCAAAACAACATATTCAACCAACAAAATCCATAAACGGAAAGATTCACCGGAGCAATAGCCGGGACTATATCAATAGCATTCCACAACAATGGAAAACACCTAAAACCATCAAAAGATCATTAAAGACCCTTTAAACATAACCAATTATCCAAATTATCCTAGTTGCGCCAAACTTCCGCTTACTTACAAAATGAAGGGAAATCAATTCCACTTGGTTTCAAGTCTCAATCTTTCCTATCCAAACTAACCTTAAAACACTCTTAAAACATCATTATGTGCATAGACATAAGCATTCATAGCATAACACTCTAGGCCACATATGGAAGACAAAACCCTAACTCATAATCTTAAAATTTGTAATCTAACCATGGAAAGTTGTTAAAAATCAACCCCAATCACTTCCCAACCTCCAAAACACTAAGAACAACCCATAACATACATAAATCAACATATATAAGGCTGCAAAGAGGGTTTATTTTCAGCCCTAAGAATCCTACAAAACTTGAAATTAAAGCTTGGATCATAAAGCCCATAAGCTATAAATGCTAAAATACATAAAATCTTACCTTCCAAGTGATTCCTACTTGAAATCCAAGAAATTTTTTTGGGGAAAAATGGAGAAGAGAGTTCGGCCAGCAGCTAGAAGAAAATGAAGAAGAAATAACAAGAAGAAGACTTAAAAAGAATTCCAAAGTTGACTCAAATAGTACCCCATTGACCAAATAGTCTCCAATGTTGACTATTTAACCCAAAAACTAATTTTTTGCTACTAAATTAACATTATAAATCAGCCATCTTACAACACTCACACACCACAATGCACTAATTACACTTAATCCAACTTTTGACCCGTTTACACGCCGGTACCGAAATCGCGTAAATCGAAAAATTTGCCGAATTGAAAAACGAATAAGTTGAAGTACTTTATGACTAAAAATAATATGAAAAATATTTTAAACCAATTAAAATCAAAGAACAAGGCTATTAAAATACTGGGTTTCACAGGTAGAGTGTTGGGTTTTGGCATAAGGGTGGAGTGTTGGGTGTTGGCGTAAAGGTGGAGCTTTGAATAAAAAATTATTATTTTGAGATACTAAGTATAAGTATCACCAAAGCTCAAAAATGAGCGAATGAGTACCACTACTCAATTTATGGAAAATGTGTGCAAGTACAAAAAGGGTTGGGGGCAACCTTACTCCCCAAGAATGAAATTCAAATTTTTGAATTCTTGGTTCCCGGCCAAAATCTTATTGACTCTGGTCAAATCCTTAGTGGCTCCAGCTAAAATATTTTTTCGGCTCCATTCAAGATGCAAGTCAGAGATTATTGTATTACTCTCAACCTGTGCAAACTCGACTTTAGAGTGGGGGCAAATGATGATGCCTAAAAATACCATCCAGTGGTTCATGGACACGTGGCTGGTCAATCAAAACTGTTAAACATACGAGAGGATATTTTGGCAATTTCTATTTAAAATTAAGCCATGAAAATATTCAATACATTCAAGGGCCTCATGGGCCCAATAATTATTCCTAAGCCTGTGAACTATTCAAACCCATCCTTAAAGAGTATAAATAGTAAGTTAGAAGGTAAAACAAAGAATTCTAATTTTCATTCTTTCAACTCCATACTTTTCCAATTCAATCCCTTATTTTACTCTCCATTTCCTTCCTATCATAAATTCTGACTTGAGCGTCAGAGCTTCCCCGGGAGACATAGCCCTGTCGCTCTTGTTTTGGTTACATAGAATCGCTTCCTATACTGTAGTTACATGTGCGCAATTTACCATAGCATTGGAGGATTTTGACTATAAGGACTCAGATTTTTATTTTACACTTTGGTACAAATTTTTTCACTCATCAGCAAACTTGTTAACAGGTCAGAAGAGGAAAGAAATTCTAGTGGATTATGACTTGAGCAATGAAGATGAGTCAGTGTCAAAGCAACCACACAGAAGAGGGGAATGATATGAGAGGTAATCTCATTCTTATAGCGATAGAGGCTAGACCCTAGTCCCACTAGTAGCAATGGTTATTCTTAGTTGGAATTGTCGGGGGCTTGGGAACCTCCGAACAATTTGAAAGTTGCAAAGGATGATTCACATAGAAGATCCCAATGTAGTCTTTCTCATGTAGACTAAGTATGGTGATCGGAAGATTGAATATTTGAAGCAACTATTGAATATGTTTGGCATAGGGGTGTCTGCAAAAGTATACTCAGGAAGGCTAGCTGTGTTATGGAAGGAACACGTGCATGTTAGGGCAATAGTACAATGCTATTCTCGGAGATTTATTGACATGATGGTTAAACTTGGGGGTTGTTCAAAATCATGGCAGTTGATAGGGTACTAAGGAGAATGGAGCTTGCGAAAAGAAAAAAAAAGAGTCTTGGGGTCTACTAAGGGACCAGGGGAATAATTCACAATTAGCGTGGGTGTGTATTGGAGATTTTAACAAAGTTCTACTAGGGTTTGAGTTTATTTGGGTGGGGTAGAGAACCATGAGACAGATGAAGGACTTCCAAACTTCTTTGGATGGTTGCGGGTTAAAGGATATAGGTTTCCAGGGGTTCAAGTTTACTTGGAGCAGACACGGGAGAATCCTAATACAACTGGGGCTTGTCTTGACCAAGCATGCATGGGATGAGGTTGGAATAAGTTGTATCCAAATGCAAAATTATCTCACCTGTGTTCTTCTTTGTCTGATCATGTCCCAATGATGTTGACACACAATTTGCAGACAATGAAGTATTAAGGATGGAGAGGGGGTAGTAGATCTAGATAGAAGAAACCTTGGAGGTTTGATGCAATATGGGAAAAGAGGGAGAATTGAAACAAATGACTGAGGAATGTTTGGATAGGGGTCAAGTTGGTAGGTGTTTATTGAGTAATCTTCAGTAGTGTAAAGAGGAACTAATGGTATGGAGTAAAGCTTGTTTGGTAATGTGCACAAAGAGGCTGATGACCTTAGAAAGCAAATTGAAATTTTATCTAAGGCCTCCATTGACGATCAAACAAAAGCAAGCATTGGGTTAATGAATAATCATTTTGAAGAATTGATAGATCGAGAAGACCTTTTGTGGGGCCAAAACTCATTGTTATCATGAAAGGGATAGAAACACGTCTTTTTTCTATGCTTGTGCTATGAACCAAAGGAAGAATACTGAGGTTATTGGGTTGATGAATGAAAGAGGGATTGGTACGAGTTAGCTAAGGCATCGAGGGGATAAGATTGGATTATTTTGTGCCTATTTTCATATCTTCCAACCCTATTGTTCAGCACTTACTATTAAACTTAATACTGGAGAGAATTCAGGCCCGAGTTACAAGGAAAATAATGAGAACTTGACAAAAAAATTTACACGTGTATGTAACAAAAGTTATTTTCCAAATATTTCCGATAAAATCTGAAAAAATATGTTTGTAAGTTTGTGCTCGGTTTTTTCAATTATGGCATTTTTGATGTTATCGCTAATCATACACGTGGTCTTGATTCCAAAATTTCCTGAGCCTAAATTTGTGTATCAATTTCGTCCTGTGTTTGTGTATCCTAAGCTAATCAATCTAACATCTAACCAAAACTGACACCTTCAAATAAGATTAAAAGGAAAATATGTATATATGTGTGTGTAGTGGTAGGTGTGAGTAGAATTGGTGCAACACAAACTAGCCAAAAACTAGGCTTTTTTTGCCCCTGACAGATTTCATACTATGGTATGGATTTTGTTGTTGTAAAATTTCGTACCATGGTATGCTTCTGCTAGGTAAAAAATTCCATGCCGCAATATGGCCTAGCTCCCATTTCCAATTCGCACTAAATTTCATTCGTTTGTTGTGCAATTGCCTTGTCGTTTTTCTCAAACAAAAACTAACATCTAACATCTAACCAAAACTAACAGCTTCAAATGAACTTAAAAAGAGAATATATATATATATATATATATATATATAGTGATAGGTTTGAGGAGAATTAGTACAACACAAATTAGCCACAAATCAGGCTTTTTAGGCCCTAGGGAATTTCAGACTATGGTATGGAATTTCTTGTCATAAAATTCCATACCATGGTATGCTTCTACTAGGAATAAAATTCCATACCGTGGTATAGCCTAGCTCTATTTCCAATTCGCGCTTCATTCGTTTTTTGTTCAATTACTGCATTGTTTTCTCAGACCAAATCCCTATACATAAATACACTTTATTAACTATAGTAAAAATTCTAACAAAGAATATAAACAATTAAACAAAATACTAAAAATCAAACATGCACAAAGACACATAAAATTTCTAAGTCTCAGCAAAATTTGTTTGATATGGTAAAGACTAAATACAAATCCTAAATACAAAAACATAGTAAAATAAGATAATTAACACTTAAATAAACAATAATATACTAAGCAAAGACATACTAATACATAAAATCAAAAATAGACAAACCACATGCTTGAACACTAAGAATGCTTAAAACTAATATCAAAACAATTAAATTTAGAATAAATACAACACTAGTTTTCTAGAGCTATCAGAGACCAGTACATTGCTCAATTTAATGGCCATGAGTATTGTGAAATAGGCGGAATTGCTTTTCATATCTCTTGAAAGCTAGAGTTATCATCTTCGGAGGCTTTTTTGGGAACTCCTTACATTTTTACTTGCCTCAAAATTTCAGTCTAGCTGGTGTTAAAAGTAGTGTAATTCTTATCTTTCGGCACCTTGCTTTGCTATCCTTGAGAAGGGAATTGAAGTCCATTAGTAACTTTCTTTCCTTTTCCTTTATGATGATTAGCCTCTCCCTTATTTTTTGACTTTCTAGAATAAACCGCATACTTCTCATTCTCTCTCTTCTTTCTATTGGACCCTTCAACTGAATTTATGGGCTCGTTGGAGAAACTTGTTAATCAATGTTGGATACTTCTCATTCAAGGTCTGGTTAAATAGTCCAAGTTTCACAGGGCTCATGAACGATGAAAAAACTTGTCCTTTATTTTTGTCCTTGAATGTAAGGGTCTTGCAGTGACTCGCTTGGTTTCTACCTGATTGACATTCAGTTAGTTGTAGAATTTTTGAGAGTTCTATTACTCAAGAAGTTATTGAGGATTATCATGTTGAGTTAATCAATAATAGAATTAAATGATAACTCTGAGTACCAGTCATGTGCCTCTCCCGTAAATGTTGATATCTTAGATTATTAGACGTCTCATAGAGATTAGGAGTGACTGCATGCTTGAGATCATCATTTAGATCCGTAGTTCCATTATATTCCTTGAAGGTTAGGATTCTCACTTCTTTGGGCATAGGGTTTCTACATATCTACGAAGTGAAAGGATAAGGTCTCTTCCTGACTTTTGTCTAAATCATTTGTTGATTGCTCTAGCATCTGGGCTAAATTCTTCTCTACATGATGATATGTTTCGTGAACGAAATCTGAATGTCTATAACCTATTCTATTAGGTTCCACTCATATTGGGAAACCTTCCCATTCTTTCTAAAAGGAGATGGATCAGGTTGGGATGAGGGATCTACTCTATGTGTTCCTTGCCAATAGCTTGGGATTTGACAAAGTTTTGAAGTTGTAAAATTATCCATTAGTACTTCAACCTCTCATCATGATTGGTTGACTACTGGCTATATATGAGCATTAGGGTTCTCTGTCTTCTCTCACTTGCATATTGCTTTTTGGATGATCAAATTGGGGATTAGCATTACTCGTCATTTGCTTCCCACAGACTATGCCAATTGAACATTCAGGGATTGGTCGACAACCTATAAGCCTAAAAAATAGATTGAAAGATTTAGGGAGAATTACCACATAGGTGCACTCGATGCTTAAGTTAACATAAGTGAAGTTGACATAATTAAAAAAATATAATTAATAGGATGTAGTATAAGCTTTGGAATTGATTGCACTTACTGTCGCACCCCCCCTCACAAGCCGCGGTCTGGCAGGCACCTTTGGGACCGGCACTGTCGCCAATGTGGTGCTCGTGAAATAGGTGATTAAATGCAAAAGTTTTATTTACTATTACAAACATAAATTACCTACTTACTATTACCAATTTAAATGAATCACCTATTTACTATTACATAACGGGGCTTTAAATGCGACTATAAATTGTACAAAAATAATCTAAGCTAAGGAACACAGGATTGGAGTCGCCACCCGGTGTGTTGGTGCGCCAGGACACAAAAATACATCAAAATTTAAAGAAAAAATAAACCCTAGTCTAGATTGACTCCTGGTCCACGTATTTCAAAAAAACATGAGTTTGGGAATCCTGTTGTAAAATGGGAAGGTTTGGGATAGATTTGAATTTCGCCTCGGCACGTCATTCATCCGCGTCCAACGCCGTTGGAAATATTTTATCGCGTTTCCCTTTTCAATTTTAGTATTCATTATTGCCGACTTTGTAGCGTACGTGTGCTTAAGATAGTTTAAAAGTAATAAAAATATATACATATTAATGAGGAAATGAAAATAAATGGTAAATAAAAATATTGACAGGTAAATTTAGCTCGGGTTCCAATTTAAAGTTGCACACATTTAGCTTGTAGTGCCCTTTAACTCCCAAGGGGCAAAACAGTGGTTTGTCATGCACGCCAGAGTTTACTTCTAGCCCGATTTTAGATTATTGATACAGTTACTAAGTCATGGACTAAATTGAGTTTGATTCAAATATTTAATGTCTAGTCGTGCAACTAAACAAAATTTGAGGACAGAAGAGTAAATTCACATAATTTAACAAGTAAGAATTTAGCATAAATATTATATCGAGACCAACAAACATAAAAATAAAGCACAAATGTGTCACAAAAGAAACTACTATCTTTATGTGCAAAATCAGAGCCTATTTACAATTTAATACTTTGCATAAGGGCAAAACAGTAATTTCACAATCAAAGGGTAATTAAACATATTAAAATTTCAAACAAAAATCAAATTAAAGTTTGGTGGTTATTGTCATTAAAAATGTAACTTAGAAGAAATTTAAAAAATAAAAGAAAAAACGAAAATTAAGTCATAAATAATGTAAAAATAGTAAGATAAGCATTTTGTCACCAAAACAATCGATTCAAAAGCTCATTTAACTCACCTCAACTTCAGGAATGTGGTGGAATTGGTTATGCTTGGCTTGGAGTGCATTTGAGCCAAATTTGCTTTCGGCACCTCCAAGCTTCCGGTTGATGAACCTGCCTTCTTCCACCACGTTTTCACCCAGAATATAAACGATTTTGCTTGAGTTTTACAAAGATAAGTTGTAGTTCCAGGTACCCTCTACAACTTTTCTTCTTTGATTTTAGTCTAATTCCTTCTATATCGCTTGGAATTTTGGCTCAAAGTTGGCTGTCTGGAAAATTTTCCAGACTTTAGAAGAAATTTCTCTTTTTTTCTGCAGATTTTCTTGGCCACCAGCCTGATTCTACCACGTTTTTGACCCTCAAAATGAATGATTTTTCTTGATCTTTACAAATAGAAGTTGTAGTTCCAGGTACTTTCTACAACTTTTCTTCTTTTAGTTTAGTCTAATTACTTCTCAATCGTTTGGAATTTTCACTCAAAGTTGGCTGTCTGGAAAATTTTCTAGACTTAGAAAAATTTCTCTCTTTTCTTTTCTACAGAAATTTCGTTCCCCCCTCTTTAGACTGATTTTTTTGCTCTTTAAAGAGGTGGATTGAGTGTAAAAATGGTCAAAGATCATTCCTTGTCATGTTGGGAGTATGGGGCATCTAAAATTTGGTGAGAATGGGTGAAAAAACGCAGAGAAAAACGTGGCCAAAACAGCTCTGTCGAGCTGACTGTCGGAGCGTGAACAGTATGCGCGGTACTGTTCACGCGCTGAATTTTTTTTTTGAAAAATCTGAAAACTTAATAATATTAAAACTCATTCCTCAGTATTTCAAATGCATAAAACACATAATAATTAAACACCATAAGACAACTTAAGAGGGAATTAAAGGATAAATTAAGAGGAAATCAAAGAGTAGGTTAAAAAGAAATTAAAAAAGGAAATTAAAAAGAAAATTGATAGTCAAATTAAGAGGAAAATAGGGAAGAACTTTAAGGGACAAATATAGGTGTCTACACTTACCTGGTCGTCGGTATTGGAATGTTTATATATCCCTCATTAATTCCCCTTTCTATTTGAACTCTATGCTAATATGGAAAGCTGATATGATAGATTCTAAGGTATCCTTTATCAATTGTACTTTTTATAAATAGATATTATAAGATGTTTGGATTTTGATGACCCATGATTATTATTCTACTATTATGTGGTATGATTTGACATTATCCGTCTGTGCCTGCCCTGTTTCTAAAAAACAATGGTATCTTACCCTTTTCCAGAACTTTTTATTACCAGAAAATGAAAAAACAACCAAGACAGATTTGAAACATCTAAATTTACAAGCTAAAAACTGAGCTTTGAAAAGAGTTAACAAACCAGCAAGGCAATTCATCTCATCATTTCCCGCAAAATATCCACTTGTAATGTGCCTTCTTGTTCAACATTAATGATTATTTTTCTAGGATAGTCCTCATACAAAAGTACACTTTTTCTTTTATAGGTAAGAACAAAGGTAAGAACAAAAATACTCATTCAGTGCCTTTTACTTTAGTGAAATTATTGCCAATAAAGATTTAAAAACAAAAAATGAGAGATATTACAAGTTAGCATTTTTGAAGATTTTGGTACTATTATAATATTTTATGTACAAGTAGTTGTTGTCTTATACAAGTGAAAATTCCAAGCAAAATCTATTAAGACATGTATCAATCTACTCTTCGTAGCCAGTTTTACTTCATGGATAATATCTTACAAGTTAAATGGTGCCAAACTTTGTGAAACCCCGTATTTGGCCAACACATATAAGTTTTAGCCTTAAAATTTTTATGCTAAAGTCCTACAATTAGTAAACCTAGTTCAATCTGAATTCTTTTCCTAAATTCTCAAGTTGAAGTTCTTTTAGATAAACAATATGCGCTTTGGAGGCAGCGAAGCAAAGCTTTTCTAGATGAAAGATGGTCATGGAATACGTCCTATTTCCATGCTTGTGCTTTGGCTTGAAGGACAACGAATACTAGGGTCTCTGTACACATGAAAGGGCTTTGGTGTACGGACGACCAATCACTGGAGAGGATTGTCATGAAACACTTTGCTTCTATCTTTACTTCTTCACAGCTAACTATGCAAGATATAAGCTTGGTGCTTGAGCGAATAATACCTAAGGTCACTGATAGGTTGAACGTGGAGTTGAACAAAATTTTCACAGAATCTGAAATCATTAAGGACATCTCCTAAATGAATCCACTCAAATCTCCAAGACCGGATGGTATGAGCTCAATATTTTTTCAAAAGTATTGGCATTTTGTTAGTAAAGATGTTTCTAGTTCAATTCTTGCTTTTCTTAATCAGATGGTATCTTGACACTAACCTTAAATGCGCACATATTACTCTTATTCCCAAGTGTCACAACCCCTCTCTCATCACTTAATTCCATCCTATAAGTTTAGCAAATGTTATTCGCAGGTTAACAACGAAACTTCTGGCTAATAGGCTTCGTAGGTTATCCCTCCAAATAATCTCATAATCCTAATCTACTTTTACCCTGGGACGTCTCATTACAGACAATGTTTTAATTGTTTATGAGATTAATCATCTTATAAAGACTAAGACTACTAGCAAGAGAGGACTCATGTCTATTAAATTAGCTATGAGTAAAGCTTTTGATGTAATAGAGTGGGATTTTCTGATTAAAATGTTAGAGAAACTTGGGTTTTCTTAAAGAATAATTGATCTCATTAGTACTTGAATCACATTTTTTTCATATTCATTTATTTTGAATGGCAGACAATTTAGTAAATTGATTCCCGAAAAGGGCATCTGTCAAGGAGGTCCTTTATCTCCATTTTATTTCTAAATTTTATATTGAAGCCTTCTTAGGGTTGCTGCAGAAGTTGAAAAATGTGGATTATTGAAGGCATACAATTTGGTGAGTACAAACCAGTGGTTTCTTATCTTTTATTTGTAGATGATACCCTCTTATTTGGAAATGCCACAGTAGAGGAGGCTGAGGTAATTAGGACTATCTTGGATGTTTATGAAACTACTTTAGGACAAAAAATTTATTTGGATAAGTCTGAGGTGGTCTTTAATCGAAATACTAATATAACAACCAGGCGTTCTATTGTAGAAACATTAGGCATCAAAGAAGTACAAGCTCATGAAAAATAATGTGCCTACCTATAGTTATTGGCAAGCATAAGAGAAAGGTATTTGCATCTATTAGGAATAGAGTTTGGAATTGGGTACAATGATGGAAAGAGAATTAGTTGTCATCGACAGGAAAGAATGTCATGATAAAGGTAATACTTCAGGCGATTCTGACTTGTACGATGTCCTGCTTCTAACAACCGGATTATTTGATCTCAGACCTCCATTTCTTAATCAGTAAATTTTGGTGGGGTGACAAAAAAGAGAAGAGAAAAATCCACTGGTTAGCATGACATAAATTATGTTTGTCCAAGAAGGATAGCGGACTACGTTTTCGAATCTAAAGGCTTTTAACCATAGTTACCAGAAATGTAGTACTTTAGGAAATGCAGTACGAGTTTAGGGACGCGATTTACCATTTTGTAAAGTATCAAATACATAGGGGTAGGTTTAGTCGATATGTCGCAATACACCACTTTTTAAAAACAGTTGCTACATGATAGCGATAAAAAGGTAGTTGATAGTATAGAGTATTAAATTTCTAATAAATGTTGAAATTTTAGTGACTAGAGAAAAGAAAATATTAAACTTTCAAGAACTATTATCCTCAATCTAGTATTAAATAATTCTAGTGAAGCATGTGTAGGAAAGCAATCAGTCTTTGATCTATCAGTATGAGTATTCAAGGAAACGTTATCTGAACTTACACATAAATTTTTTTTACTCACTCATTTTCGAGCAGTTATAGAACATAAGCTGTTGAATATAATTGTGAGTACAAAAAGATGAAAAAGTGGATTTTCATGGCTCTATTATTAGAGGGATTAGAGGTGCAAAACTCTGTGTGATTAAGACAAAATTGAGGTATTTCGAGATAACTGAGTAGAGTTATGTTAATGAGATGGTAACTTGACATAACATCTCTCATTGGTACCTTTTCTCATTTGGTCCCACATTTCATTTCCTGTATGATAGTGAGGACAATTTCTCGAGATTAATGGATAGAACATGTTGAACGCAATATGTACGAGTGGGAGATATTGTTTGTAGATGTCCAAATAGCATACAACATGAATAATTAATTAATTTAATTAATTAGTTGGACAATGACTCTATTCCAACAATCAAGTAATTGTTTGTGATACAATTACCTAAGTAATAATTATTTAGTCAAAATAATTATCTAAGTGATAATTATAATTGACCAAAATATATTATCATTAGAACTTTAATCACCAAGTTGAGTTGGAAAAGATTTTCTCAAGTATACGTAGTTGGGAGTTTGTCAAATAGAGTTGTATAAATAGACCTATTGGTTAGAGAAAAATTATTACGTTTTATTTTATTTTCTCCTCCCCAATTCCCTACTCCATAAAATCCCTTAGGCTTATTCCTCCTAGAGAAACCATCATAGTCTCAAAGGTTTTGAAACGTGAAATTGTAGGTGACTCTAGTAGCCACTCCATCTGATTGAGAATGGTGGTTGTTGCTAATGGAGATTGAATTCGTAAAGTTAGCTGATCTTGCAAAAGTTGTGAATTTTTGAGGTATAATTAATAAATGTTGAACTTTTAGTGATTAGAGAAAAGAAAATGTTCAACTTTCAAAAACTATTCTCCTTAATTCAATATTAAATAAATCTAATTAGGTAAATTTAGAGAATATTTTCTCATTTTCTCAATAAATAAGAATCGCAACCTTTAACGTTAGGAAATGTCAATCCCAATGTTTCGGATGACACAAATAAATCGTATTTCGATATGCATGAATCTATACGCAGTTCATAAGGGTGGGGCAAGTTTCCGGTAACTATACTTTTAATTGTGCTTTGCTCGCCAAACAGGAATGGACAATTCTTACAAGACCGGATTCCTTGTCGGTTTAAGTTTTTAAAGCTAAGTACTTTCCTTCGACATTTTTTCTTGATGCTAACATTGCTCCATACCCATCGTTCACTTGGCGTAGTATTATGTGGTCTAGAAAGCTGTTAGTAGCAGTAACACGGTGGAGAGTTTGAAATGGAAGCACGACCTCGATTTGGGAAGATTGACGGCTCTCTCGGCCCCATCATTTTAAGGTTATATTAGCAAAACTTTTTTGCCATTACTACACCTCGTGTATAAGATATTATTAATATAGGGATCAAGGGTTTAGAATTCGGGATTGTTGCGGGAATAGTTTTTGGAAGCGGACGCATCTTTAATTGAAAGCATTTCATTGGGTTTAGCATCCAATACAGAATAAGGTAATTCAGCACTACACTAAACATGGAATATATTCAGTGAAATCAGCTTATAAATTAGCCATGAACATGGGCATTATAGAGGAAAAATCTTTCTCCGTGCACGTGGCATCTGGATAAGATGCCAATCCCGTTTGGAAGAAGCTATGGAAATTTCAGATTCAAGAAAAGATCAAAATCTTCTCATGGCAGGCCTGTGTTGATATTCTCCCTACGAATTCTAAGCTTTGACAAAGGCATATTCTTGTCATTGACATTTGTGTGCATTGTTCTAGTCAAGGAAAGACTCTAAATCGATATGAGTATTCAAGGAAAAGTTATCGGAACTTACGCATAAAACTTTTTAACTCATTTTTGGGCGGTTATAGAAACATTAGTTGTTGAATATAACTATGAGTACAGAGAGATGAAAAAGAGGATTTTCATGGATCAATTATTAGAGGGACCAAAGGTACAAAACTCTGTGCGATTAAGATAAATTGGAGTATTTCGAGATAATTGAGTAGATTTATGTTAGTGAGATGGTAACATGGCATAACATCTGTCATTGGTATGTTTTTTTGTTTGGTTGCACGTTTCATTTCTTGTATGATAGTGAGTACAAGTTTTGGAGATTAATGGATAAAATACGCTAAATGCAATGTGTGCGAGTGAGAGATGTATGTAGACGTCCACATAGCATACAACACGAATAATTAATTAATTTAATTAATTAGTTGGAAAATGACTCTATTTCAACAATTAAGTAATTGTCTATAAGACAATTAAGTAATTGTTACCTAAGTGATAATTATTTAGTCAAAATAATTATCTAAGTGATAATTGTAATTGACCAAAATATGTTATGATTAGAACTCACCAAGTTGAGTTGGAAAAGGTTTTCTCAGCAATACGTCGTTGGGAGTATGTCAAATAGAGTTGTATAAATTGCCCTATTGGTCTGAGAAAAATTATTACGTTTAGTTTTTTCTCTCTCCCCAACTCTTTACTCCGTAAAATTTCTTGTGATGTTTAACCGAGGGTTATTCCTCCTATAGAAACCATCATCGTCTCAAAGGTTTTGAAACATGAAATTGTAGGTGATTGTAGTAGCCACTCCATCCGACTGAGAAATGTGGTTGTTGCTATTGGAGATTGGATTCGCAAAGTTAGCCAATCTTGCAAAAGCTACAAATTTTTGAGGTATAATTTCTTGACCGAATTAATTACACCAGCACTAATAAATGTTGAACTTTTAGTGACTAGAGAAAAGAAAACTTTCAGGTAAATTTATAGAATACTTTCTCAATTTCTAAATAAATAAGGATTCAATTCTTTTAAAATTCCGAAATGTGAATCACCACATTTCGGACACAAATAAATCGTATTTCAATATGCATGAATTGACACACAGTTTAGAGGAGTGGGAAGAGTTTTCGGTAACTATATTTTTAATTGTGCTTTGCTCGCCAAATAGGAATGGAGAATTCTTACAAGACCGGATTCCTTGTCGGTTTATGTTTTTAAAGCTAAGTACTTTCCTATATTCGACATCTTTTCTTGATGCTGACATTGAGGCAGGCCCATCATTCAATTGGCGTAGTATTATATGGTCTAGAAAGCTGTTAGTAGCAGGGACACGGTGGAGAGTTCGAAATGAAGCACAATATGGATTTGGGAAGATTAATGGCTCCCTCGGCCCCATCATTTTAAGGTTATATCAGCAAAACTTTCTGGCATTACTACACCTCGTGTATGAGATCTTATTAATATAGGGAACACGGGTCTTAGAATTCGGGACTGTTGTAGGAATAGTTTTTGGAAGCGGACGCATCTTTAATTGAAAGCATTTCACTGGGTTTACCATCTAATACAGATAAGGTAATTTGGCACTACTAACCATGGAATATAATAAGTGAAATCAGCTTATAAATTAGCCATGAGAATGAACATTATAGAGGACAAATCTTTCTCCGTGCACGTGGCATCTGGATGAGAAGCCAATCCCGTTTGGAAGAAGCTATGGAAATTATACACTCAAACAAAGATTCAATCAAAATCTTCTCATGGTGGGCCTGTGTTGATATTCTCCCTACGAATTCTAAGCATTGGCAAAGGCATATTCCTGTCAATGACATTTGTGTGCACTGTACTAGTCAAGGAGAGACTCTAAATCGGTATCAGTATTCAAGGAAAAGTTATCGAAACTTACGCATAAAACTTTTTAACTCATTTTTGGGCGGTTATAGAAACATTAGTTGTTGAATATAACTATGAGTACAGAGAGATGAAAAAGAGGATTTGCGTGGCTCAATTATTAGAGGGACCAAAGGTACAAACCTCTATGCGATTAAGATAAATTGGGGTATTTCGAGATAATTGAGTAGAGTTATGTTAGTGAGATGGTAATTTGGCATAACATCTGTCACTGGTACATTTTTTTGTTTGGTTGCATGTTTCATTTCTTGTATGATAGTGAGGATAAGTTTTGGAGATTAATGGATAAAATACGTTGAACGCAATGTGTGCGAGTGGGAGATGTTGTATGTAGACGTCATAATTATCACACAGCATACAACATGAAAAATTAATTAATTAGTTGGACAATGATGCTATTTCAACAATCAAGTAATTGTCTATGAGACAATTACCTAAGTGATAATTATTTAGTCAAAACAATTATCTAAGTGATAATTGTAATTGACCAAAAAATATTATCATTAGAACTCACCAAGTTGAGTTGGAAAAGGTTTTCTCAGCAATACGTCGTTGGGAGTATGTCAAATAGAGTTTTATAAATCGACCTATTGGTCTAAGAAAAATTATTATGTTTAATTTTTTTCTCTCTCCCCAACTCTTTACTCCATAAAATTTGTTAGGCTTATTCCTCCTATAGAAACCATCATAGTCTCAAAGGTTTTGAAACGTGAAATTGTATGTGACTCTAGTAGCCATTCCATCTGACTGAGAAATGTGGTTGTTGCTATTGGAGAATGGATTCGCAAAGTTACCCGATCTTGCAAAAGCTACGAATTTTTGAGGTATAATTTCTTGACCGAATTAGATGTGTATCTAGATTAGTTACACCAACACTAATAAATGTTGAACTTTTAGTGACTAGAGAAAAGAAAACTTTTAGGTAATTTATGGAATACTTTCTCAATTTCTTAATAAATAAGGATTCGCTTCCTTTAACGTTTTGAAATGTGAATCTTGGGTTTCGGGACACAAATAAATCGTATCTCGATATGCATGAATAGATACACAATTCATAGGAGTAAGCAGAGTTTTCGGTAACTATACTTTTAATTGTGCTTTGCTCACCTAACAGGAATGGAGAATTCTTACAAGACGGGATTCCTTGTCGGTTTAAGTTTTTAAAGCTAAGTACTTTCCTTTGACATCTTTTCTTGATGCTGACATTGCTCCTCGCCCATTGTTCACTTGGCGTAGTATTATGTGGTCTAGAAAGCTGTTAGTAGCAGGAACACAATGGAGAGTTTGAAATGGAAGCACGATCTGGATTTGGGAAGATTGATGGCTTTCTCGGCCCCATCATTTTAAGGTTATATTTGCAAAACTCTTATTTCTGGCATTACTACACCTCATGTATAAGATCTTATTAATATAGGAATCAAGGGTCTTAAAATTCGGGAATTGCTTTTGGAAGCAGATGCATCTTTAATTGAAAGCATTTCACTGGGTTTAGCATCTAATACAGATAAGGTAATTTGGCACTACACTAACCATGGAATATATTCAGTGAAATCAGCTTATAAATTAGCCATGAGCATGAACATTATAGAAGACAAACCTTTCTTCGTGCACGTGGCATCTGGATCAGACGCCAATCCCATTTGGAAGAAGCTATAGAAATTACACATTCAAACAAAGATCAAAATCTTCTGATGCTGGGCCTGTGTTGATATTCTCCCTACGAACTCTAAGTTTGGCCAAGGCATACTCTTGTCAATGACATTTGTGTGCACTGTTCTAGTCACGGAGAGACTCTAAACTGGTATGAGTATTCAAGGAAAAGTTATCTAAATTTACACATATAACTTTTTCACTCATTTTCGGGCGGTTATAAGAAACATTAGTTGTTGAATATAACTATGTGTACAGAGGGATGAAAAAGAGAATTTGCGTGGCTCTATTAGAGGGATTAGAGATGCAAAACTCTGTGTGATTAAGATAAATTGGGGTATTTTGAGATAATTGAGTTGAGTTATGTTAGTGAGATCGTAAATTGGCATAACATCTGTCACTGGTGCCTTTTTCGATTGGTTGCATGTTTTATTTCTTGTATGATAGTGAGGATAAGTTCTGGAGATTAATGGATAAAATACGTTGAACGCAATGTGTGCTAGTGGGATATGTTGTTTGTAGATGTCCACATATCATACAACATGAATAATTAATTAATTAATTTTATTAGTTGGACAATGACTCTATTTCAACAATCAAGTAATTTTCTATGAGACAATTACCTAAGTGATAATTATTTAGTCAAAATAATTATCTAAGTGATAATTATAATTGACCAAAATACATTATCATTAGAAGTCACCAAGTTGAGTTGGAAAAAGTTTTCTCAACTATACATCGTTGGGAGTATGTGAAATAGAGTTGTGTAAATAGACCCCTTGGTCTGAGAAAAATTATTACGTTTAATTTTTCTCTCTCTCTCTCTCAATAAAATTCCATAGGCTTGTTCCTCCTATAGAAACCATCATAATCTCAAAGGTTTTGAAACGTGAAATTGTAGGTGACTCTAGTAGCCGCTCCATCGGACTGTGAAAGGTGGTTTTTGCTATTGGGGATTAGATTCACAAAGTTAGCCGATCTTGCAAAAGTTATGAATTTTTGAGGTATAATTTCTTGACCGAATTAAATTACACTAATACAAATAATTGTTGAACTTTTAGTGACTAGAAAAAAGAAAAATTTTAGGTAAATTTATAGAATATTTTCTCAATAAATAAGGATTCACTACCTTTAACGTTCCGAAATATGAATCGCCACGTTCTGGGACACAAATAAATCGTATTTTGATATGCATGAACTGATACATAGTTCGTAGGGGTGGAGATTTTAATTTGTACGGTGCTTTGCTCGCCGAACAGGAATGGAGAATTCTTACGAGACCGGATTCCTTCTCGGCTTCAGTTTTTAAAGCTAAGTACTTTCCTTCAACATCTTTTCTTGATGCTGACATTGCTCCACGCTCACCGTTCACTTAGCGTAGTATTATGTGGTCTAGAAAGCTGTTGGTAGTAGGACCACAGTGGAGAGTTCAAATGGAAGTACGATCTGGATTTGGGAATATCAATGGCTCCCTCGGCACCATCATTTTAAGGTTATATCAGCAAAACTTTCTGGCATTACTACACCTCGTATATAAGATCTTATTAATATAGGGATAAAGAGTCTTAGAATTCGGGATTGTTGCGGGAATGGTTTTTGGAAGGGGAGGCATCTTTAATTGAAAGCATTCCACTGGGTTTAGCCTCTAATACAGACAAGGTAATTTAGCACTACACTATCCATAGAATATATTCGGTGAAATCAACTTATAAATTAGCCATGAGCATGAATATTATAGAGGGACAAATCTTTCTCCATGCACGTGCCATCTGGATCAGACGCCAATCCGGTTTGGAAGAAGCTATGGAAATTACACATTCAAACAAAGATCAAAATCTTCTTATGGTGGGCCTGTGTTGATATTCTCCTTACGAATTCTAAGCTTTCACAAAGGCATATTCCGGTCAATGATATTTGTGTGCATTGTTCTAGTCACGGAGAGACTCTAAATCATGTGCACTTTCACTGCCCTTTTGTGAGACAAGTTTGGGTATTAAGCTTGGTGTATTCAATAGTCTTTAAATACAGGCAGGAGGATGGTAGAAGTTGAATGCAGGATTTGTTGTTTACGTGCAGCAGGAAGAGCTGGAGGTGGTAGCGGTATTACTATGGTACATTTGGTTCAGACGAAATCAGAAGCAGCACGAAGATTACACAGGTACTCCTCCATCTCTGGTTGCTGAAGCATCTTCCTATCTACAAACCTGTAAAGCTGCCAACTTAGATCTGACGGGAACTCAACTTATTCCAATCAACTGGAACGTTGGCGTCCTCCAACAGAAAGGTGAATTAAGCTGAATTTTCATGGTGCAGTATTTTCAGATATAAAAGCTATTGGAGTTGGGGTAGTTATAAGGGATCATACGGGCAAATTTATTGCTGGTCTCTGCAAAATATTTTATGGTATGTGCTCGCCATAGGTGGCGGAAGTGGTTGCGGCCCACTAAGCAACTATATTTTTAAGAGCCTCCAGGTCTTCCAAATTTATTCTGGAAGGAGATTCGGTTGCGGTGATTAAGGCTTCGGTAGAAGATGATGAGGACCTCTCGCCTGTATGCTACTTGCTTCATAACTCGCGTGCATTGCTGTCTACCCGTGATAATTTTCAAACAAATTGTGTTGGTAAGAAATGTAATCATTTAGTTCGTACTCTCGCGCTCAACATGCAAAAATAGTGAGCCAGGGGATCTGGTGTGGTACTCCAGATGTTATTCAATCCGCTTATTTAGCAGATATTTTGTCTTCTTCTAATGAAAATTTAGTACACTTTCCATCAAAAAGAAAAAAGTGTTTGTGAACCAAGAGATATTACATGTATTCTATTCCCATTTATTTTTTCAATCTGAGCTAGGCCTTCTAACATGTCGAGGCGCGTAGGGCTGCTTTCCATACAGGGCGTGCTGGACTGGGTTAGGAAATAGAGGCACAATTTGGATTGAAAATAATAGGACATTATTTAACAAATAATATTTAGGTTTTCACTTTAACAATTTTTTTGAAATAATGCTGACTTTTGAAATAATGAAATGATTATTTGGATACGAAATGCTATTTCAAAATAGTCACTTAGATTGCAGATAATAAATGTCTATTATTTGTTTTTTTTTTAACTATAAAGAATTCCAAACTATAATAATTGAATATCGTGGGTTCATTATTTTGACCTGAGTTTAAACATGGAAGTTTTGCATTTCTATATCAAATTTGAAGAGTTTGGAAAGTCGAATGACTTACTTATAGTTCGAATGATACCCATTTCGAATTTGTGAGAGGCCGTTTTGGCAAGAATTCAGTGACTTATATTCACCAATTGGTTACTACAAGAAAAATATGCCTTCTGTGATTGTCATAAAATATAACTTTTGATAATTTTTTTTGACTTGTGAAAACAATAGTTTTATATCATAAATAATGGTGTGACTTTTATTTTCAAATCATAAATAGGTGTTGCAACTTTCTATATGGTGACCCTTATTTAAGGGTCACAAATAGTCACAAAGGGTCAAAAAAATTATTTGTAACTATCAAATGACACCATGCTCTATAAAGTCACAAAACTACTTGTGATTTGCAAATGGATGTCATAACATTATTGGTGACTTCGAATATTAGTGTTTGTGACTTATTTTGAGTGCAGTGTCACCAAAAAAAAAATAATAATAATTGTATGTGTGACCTCTAAAATATTGCAAGTTACAAAAGCTAGATTTTCTTGTGTTAAGTTTGCGGAACAGAGGTTCGAACTACGCGTACGTTGTCAAGGTATATACAGCAGAACTCATTCCTTTCTTACCAAAATATTTACTATCCAAAACCTATACACATGTAACTAAAAAATGTGGAAAAAATCACTATGGACAATTTACATATGAGATCTTCTTGATGATCCACTCCATTTCATTATACTAAAAAGGATTACAATTTGCCAATGCAATAAAAAAAAAATGTGTTGCTGTGAATTTGGTTTAAAACAAGAATGAAATCAAATCCTAACACATGATTGCGCAATATAAGATGCCCTAAATACCAAAATATATCTAATTAATCAAAGTCAAAATAATTAATAGAAGTCAATGGACTTCAATTTACATGGTACCACTTAAACCATCTCTATTAATTTCAATGCCTACCAACAAGAAATTACAACTATATTGCAATCAAACTAACATTAACTAGTACTAAAGAAAGCAAAATGTTATCTATAGTTACACCATGATATTTTTCCAAAATCAAGTTTTTCATAGATCAGTCATTGTTTGCAACTCTGATTAAAACTTTTTATCCTAAATTTACTGAAAGCATCGTCTTCCATTGGATCAGTAATTAGCTGAGTTCCATTTACTTATTCATAAGCCCTATAATTTTCCTTTTGCTCTTCAATGAAATGATGTACTAAATCTGGAGACACCATCTGCAAACCTCGTCCCCTTCCTCGAGCCCTGTAGCTCCGTTGCAGTGTGCTTCGTTCCTATGGCAAATGTGGGGTATTTGAAGTATCTAATTCAGTCATTTATTCTCAAGTAATAAGACCACCTAATTCATTTAGACCATAATCCGTATATACCCGCAAGTGTACAAAGTAGATTAGTAGCTAGTGACAAGGGGTATTGTTCCCACGAAAATAGTATGATAATCACAAAGATTCCAAGAATATAAATACTATTTATACGACCAATTTAAAGCAAAGTTAAAGTAAGGTAACAAGTAAACTAGTGGAATGGTAAATAAACAACTAAAACAACTAGGTTAACACAAGTAAATAAGAGGATTGGGCTATGTTTAATGATTCTTTCACTAGGTGGGGTCTTCTAATGGCCTAACATTCAATGAGTATAATTGACAATTCCCTCTCAACTATGAACCAATCCCTTTGGCCCGGGTCATGACTTTAATCTGAAGTTCTTCATCGAATTCTTGGAACTACAAGCAAGCTAGCAGCTTGACCCGGCTACTAACCGACTTAACCAAGTAGTAAACCTATCTAAGTATTAAAACTCAGCACTCGTATGTTGTGTTAACCTCACAAATTTGATTCAAAGAAGGATCCTTTCTCTCTAACTAATCATTCCAAATCATTTACTACCACTCAAATGTCCATCCATTTGGATTCACCTACACGTGTAAAGATCACATTTCATAACCTGATCTTTTAGTAGTTTAGTTACATATGCTTAAAATAATACAAAACAAAGAAAAATAAAGGCAAGTTAGAACTACTATGGAAAGAGTTAAAAACATCATCATCATAAGTACACTAGTCATAGTTGCAATAAAATGAACGTGAGTCATGAAAATGACGGATATTTCTTCGTAATAAAAGCTATTAAAAGGCTAGAAAAAATAATAAATAGAATTCTAAGCTTGCATTAATAAAGTAAGTAATTTCAAAGATAAAATGTACTTAAACTATGAAAAAGAAGAGTAAGTGCTACAATTTTACTGACTAAGGAAGGTTTCTACTGCTCTTAAGAAAGGCTTATCCTTTTCTACTTTGAACTAAAACTGTAACACCTTTTACTATGTTTTTTTGGTGCACACAATAGGTTCATTTATAATTTTCGTAGGCTTTCAAAAAATGGCCATTCCTTTTGTCTGAAAGTGGTCTAAACCAGTGGTGATTTTTCCTTCTTTAATTTTGTCACGTAGTACCGCACTTGAGTTGTCTAGGGTTTTGGCGAGTCAACACTATACAATGTGAAATTTTACTTCTTTGAGGTCATAATTGCAGTGTCCACCGCTTCAAGTTTTGAATGGCTTCGATACCGTGGTGTGAGTCTTCAAACTTTGAATCTATAATTCAGCATCGTGGTGCCAACGCCCTAGCAACCTTAGACTTTGATTTACAAATTCTTCTAATTGCAGTTTTGGTCCTTGATTCCTTCAATTTTCAAGTTGTTGCCCATTATTCCAACAAATGAGCACCAAAACATAACAAGTATCATTTAATCATATTAGTATACAAAAACTACCAAAAGCTTTGATATTACTTCTAACACTGCTCCTAAATATGAAATTCAATTAAAAACACATAATTGGGAACGAAAAAAATCAAACAGCTACAGTTTTAGAGGCAAAATTGCTCTATTTACTAGAGTTATAACACCCGAAACCTACCATTTTGCTAGTCTCGAACAAAAGAAGAAAACAAAAAGAATTAGAAACACAACCAAATGGAAAGAAGGAATATTGAAAATATTGAGCTCTAGAACACTTGTCAAATATGAAAATGGGGTTTTAACTCAACAAATTGAACATTTTCACTACTCATTCATTTTAAAAGCGCACACAGTTTCTGCCACGAAAATTACCTTGACTAATGAAGGGTTAATGCAATGCCAATTCAAATGGAAATTGACTGGAACAAACAAACCAAGTTTCCAAAAAATTACTCCAAGTAAAGAAGGATCATCAAGAATTATCTAGAAATGTGTAAAACAATGCAAATAAACATACAATGATATTTTTGAGCACTCCGAGGCTAGTAAAAGGCATCAATGAGGCAAGGTTCACTCTCGCCTCACTAGTACTTTCTAGGAATTTTTCACAAGTTAGCCTAGATTAAGGATCATTTTGAACTTTTTCAAACTTGTTATACAGGCAAGTGGAATAAATTTGGATATAAGTGACTCAAATAAACTTTGTCATTCTAATACAAGCTCTTGGATATTACCTCATGCATACAAGTCCCAAAAACTAACTTTACTTAACCAATCAATACTTTGAAGGGAAAATATGTCTAGATAGATTAAATTTTTGAAAGTAAGATGAACCTTCTTTTTGCAAATAAGAACTAAAAAATGCATCTAGTTTGTAGAAATATTTTTTTAACAATGAGAATTTTCCTTTAAACTATCATAAAAGCCCTAGCTATTGCATTGGTATACTAAGATAGATTCTGCAATGAATAAGGTGATGGGATGAAGAGACGATAATTAAACATAGTGGATTGGTTAAGTTATGTGGTTGCCAAACAAATTAGGTTATAAGGCTCAATAAGGATACTCGAGATAAAATTGATATAAGGTAGGCCATTTTGGTTCAAACTGTCCAAAAAAGGCCTAGATCATTTCAAAAACTCAAGTTTCACAAGCACTTCACAAAAAAAAAAAAAAAAAAGAATCCACACTACCTCAATCAATGTCCTAAACCACCTCACAAAACCCACAAAATATACGAAAATGCAAGTTCTTGCAAAATGACTAAAATGATGCCTTAATACATCTCCATCTCTACTTAGAAACAATTTTCTGAAATCTTGAAATATTTAGACTAAATCAGCAAGCAATTGACATTGGCATTAGAAAAACACTTGTGTTTACAACGGAAAATGTAAGGTTTTAGATGAAACTAATTAAGAGAACCATTTTACGAAGTGAATGAAAATATTGTTGAGTTTTAAGGGTTAAATCCCATTTTTCACACCAAATATTACCCGTGTTCAATACCCAATTTCAACTTTTCTCCACAACAACTATGACAACAAACACATATCTCAATCGACAAGACAACAAACACTACCACACTGTTCACATTATTTACTTGATGAGTACCACTCACCATTTGCACAAGAAGTAAAGGAAGGATATTACTACCAAAAGGATGTAAAGTAATAAACATGGTAAAATCTTGTCAAACTGGCCGAATGATTCACCAAAAACTATAAATGTAAGCATCTAAGCATGTTAAAGATGACTATGCCAAACCGGCTTAACAGCCATTTTCTCCTACCAAAAGCACTAAACAAGGGCTAAGTGGTCATCACCAAAAATATAAATCCATCATCAACATATGGACCACTTAGCCACAACAATTATTCAAACCATAAAAGTTAAGTCTAGGCAATTTAGACTACTTATGCTAAAAATCTATCAATTCAAAGAACTATAAAATAAAGGAATGCAGGTGGGATTGTCTTCTCGATCACTAAAATCATAAGACAAGACAATAGGGGAAATGGGGGTAAAAGCATGTAAAGAAAAATAGGGAGAGAAAAGGTATTCTTATTCTAGCGGTGAGCAATCAATCTTCCTTATCATCATCCTCCTCCTCGTTCTCTCCATAAATCTTGTAATATCCATCACTTGTATCCTTGTGAAAACCTTCACCCTATCCACCTTGATTTTCCTCAAAGTTGGCTTCCATTTAGGCTTCTTCTTCTTTACCACCTTGTGCTTGATGAGCCTCTTCCATTGGTTGTGGTTGGAAGAAGGGTTGTTCACTGGTGGCCAATAATGCCAAAGAGGTGGTGGCCTAGGTGAATCCAGTTGTCAAGTGATGTGGTCTGGAGGGCTTGACAAATGAGAGTGATGTTGTTGTAGAGGATTACCAATTGGCTATAAATCCAATATCCATGCATCCCATTCCACTCATCATCGGTCTGAGAAGGGTTGTTAACGTATCCGCCAGGCATGTTGATGAATGGAGCTCATGGAGGCACTTGTGAAAGTGGTACACCCGGTTGGTTGGCAATTGGGTGATGCCTTAGAAACTCTTTGACCATATGTCGCATGTAAGCCCCTTCAATGTGGCCCCTTTGGTACTCCTTGCAGAGAAAAACCTTGCAACCTGCATCATGATATAATCTAGTGATTAAACTAGGCAATACAAAGGATGCTAGACTACTGTGCATTTTTTTCATAAAAACTGCCCTAATGATCTAACCCAAGTTAACAGACAACCCCTCCACGATCATAAACACCAAACAAGCCTTGTCTTTCTAAACAAAATTGACTGTGCTCGACTCCCAAATTCAGCAACTTATTAAGTAAAACCATATTTTCGGCAATAGTTGAAGGAACTCCTATTAAACCCCAAGTATTTGGTCCTAGTGGTAACTTTGTGAAACCCAGTATTTTACTAGCCTTGTTCTTTGATTTTTTTTTTAACTGGTTTAAAATGTTTTTCATATTATTTTTAGTCATAAAGTACTTCAACTTATTCGTTTTTCAATTCGGCAAATTTTTCGGTTTACTTAATAAGTTGAGATGTGTAAACGGGTCAAAACCGTTAGACTAAGTGTAATTAGAAGCATTGTGTAAACTCAGACAGTCTAAGGTTGCTGTCTCTTATACACATCTAGATGTGTATAAGAGAAATTAGTCTCGGAAGATTCATCTTATACCCAAATAATTGACTATTTGACCAAATGGTCTCCAAGTTGATTCCCCCTTTTTTCATCTTATAATAGTCTTCTTGTGTATTTGTTTCTATCTCATGTGATCCTAGCTGCCCATAAGCCATAAAGAAGTTTTGTAGGATTCTTTATGGCTGAAAAAAAAAAACCCTCTTTGTAGCCTTATATGTTATGATTTATGTATGTTATGGGTTGTTTTTAGTGTTTTGAAGGTTGGGAAGTGATTGGGGTTGATTTTTAACAACTTTCCACGGTTAGATTACATATTTTAAGATTATGAGTTGGGGTTTTGTCTTCCATATGTGGCCCTAGAGTGTTATGCTATGAATGCTTATGTTTATGCATTGGTTGGTTAGAATATGTTGTTTTGAGTTGGGTTGTAACCAAGGTCCCTTGAATACCTTGGAATTGGATTTTGTTGGCAGGGAAGATAACCTACTTATAGCCAATAGAGGGAGTTCAAGGGACCTTGGTGACAACCCACTTATTATCTCCTAATCTAGCTGTAAGACGAATTTGAGGGGTTAACTAAGTGTTTTGACTGGGGTTTTAGCTTGTCGAAGTTGGTCGGAATTTGTGAATAGGTCATTTTTGACCAAAGAGCTGTTGCCATCTAGATGTGAGTGTCGTTTTCTATCGTTTCGCGTCGTTTTCTTCCCTAGTCATTCTTTAACTTCTACATCTCTTCTAAGAGTCCTCTTATACCTGTTTTAGGTACCACGCCACCTACCGCCGGCGATCGCTTTCTGTGATCATTTGTGCAGTTTTTGCTTTGATAGGTGGGTAACATAGACCCTCTTCCACTTGTATTGTGTTTAACGACTTTCGAAATATGTTTGGATGGATTTTAGAATGTGTATGATGTTTGGAACTGCACTTTTACCAAGTTTTGGAACTATTACATATGAAATCGGGACCAAGCTATTTTATGTTAATCAATTGATATGTTTGCAAACTCTTTTGATATGAAAGCATTTTATGACTATTTTGGCTCATAGGTGACCTAGGTATATAATTTTGGATGTGTTTGGAAATGTTTGATTTGGGGAGAATCGGTTCTATAGTCATCCATGGGATGCCAAGGTGAACCGTGATGGGATAGACTAGACCTCCAGGTCAGAACATAGTAGGTGTGGTAGAGGCCTAGCATCTGATAAAAAGTACTGTAGATAATAACATTTGTGCCTAAACCATACTCATGCTATTAGTTTCTAATTGAAACTCGTACTTGGATTTGTTCGCTATGCTTTAGCATACTATGTTTTGAAATGATTGGATCTTTTTGGCTATGTTTTGGACATGCCTGACGTTTAAATGGCATGATACATTTTAGAAACTACTTATGATTATGGTTTATTGACGTTTAAATGGCATGAGACATTTTAGAAACTACTTCATGACTATGGTTTTCACAAATGTTATTATCTTTATGTTTTCTTTTTATCGCAATGCTTGGCCCCATTTGAAGACCTTTTATGATATCCACTGAGCTAGTTATGCTCACCCCACGTGATTTATAATTTTTCAGATTAGGTGCTCGTTTTTGACTCTCCACCGCGTTAGCAGCTTTTAGATTTTCTCCAGATTCCACATTACTGGTAGGACTCTGCGGATAATCTTCCAAGCTTCTCTTTTGTTTGGAGAGGGGTAGTGTATTAGATAGGTTTTGTATTGATGAACTTTGTTTTTGTTGTAGCATCTTTTGTACTAAGAAGAAATTTTGTAATTCGTATTTTTTTGTGTAAAATGAAATGTTCGGTTTTATAGTTAAGAAATGGTTTGATGGTTCTATTACATTGCGGTTAAGTTTGTTGCTCTGTTCGTTTGTGCCTTGCGCTTTGGGCCGGTGTACCATTAGCGCGGCGTGTTACGGTCCCGTTTTTGGGGCGTGACAGTATTCATGTCCCACATGGGATTACCAAAGCATAAACGTGCCGTTATGTTAGCTTAGTTGGGTCCCTAATGGTTTGGATTATCTTGTCGGCATAACTACCACTAGGTAGATTAGGGACTCAATAGAAGACATTAATCTTTTCTGCACTAATGTCAGCCCGTTTGTCCCTTGCATAAACTTTACCTTCCTCCGTGCCACAAAGGTAAATACAATGATATTTTTGACCAAAATGATATACCTCGGAGGGACATTAACATCAAACACCCCTAATTATGTTCCCTTAACTGTATTTTCATCTCTTTCCTCAACCCCTCATAATTATCCCAACTTTTGGACAAGTTAAAACCCCAATCTTGGACAATGGCATGTTTCTTATGATTTTTGAACAATTTTTCTACTTTACTATTTACAAATAAGTTTTCATTATAACTACCATCACCACCCCTTTCAGATGATTGACTACCCAGTCATTTTTCCCTGTTTTTGGTAGACAGAAAAGTAGCCACAACTTTATCCTTACCCTTGTCTTTTGCCATTTTAATTTGTCCAAATTTCACCAAAAATAGACCAAATAAAAAATAATGCAAATTTAGCACAAACCAATCAACCAAAATTAACCAAATACTCAAGCAAAATAACCCCCAAACCTTCTTAAGAATGGCATAAACAAGAGTTTCTTAATGTAAACCTAGAGAACTAACGGTCCCCAAATAAGGGAATTTGGAGCAATTTTACCCGGAGAAGTGGCGATTGGAAGACCTTTCTATGCCCTTGAAGATGGCCCCTTCTGTGTCCTCTTGAAGAATTCTTGTTCAATAAAACACCACCATCGGTTTTGAGATAGCTAAAAGTGCGGATTTAGGATGGGTTTTGGGGTAGTTTTGGTGAAAAATTGGGAGAATTTTGTTTAAAGGTGAAGGGGAAAGGAGGCTAGGAATTCGGTGAATTGGGGAAGAAAGGGTTTTTGCTAAAAATTTAGATTCAGCACTGTGGTTATAGTTTTACCAGTGCAAAATTCAGCTCCGCGGTCCAATAAGCAAATTAAGGTTATTGTTGAATGGGCTGGACACCATGGTTTTGATTTTTCTTTTTTCAAATTTGAGACAGTGGTGTCAAATACTTGGCCAATTTTTTTGAACTGACCCCCTTGACACTGTGGTTTTGAAACGCGGTTCCACTTTCAGAGAGCAAAGTTGATTTGTGACCACGATTACTAACACCTTCATTAACCAAAATTTCAATTTTCAAACTCTTTTGTCACCGTGGTTATGGTGCGCAGTTTCACTTACAGTAGCTCACTATGTTGGTGATAGAAGTTGTGAATTTTGACACTTCAATCATGAACACTTTGCCAAAATTCTCTTTTTCAACGATTTTTTTAGTTCTTCGTAATGACTTGTGCATCACCTATAAACATCAAAACCACATTTTAAGGAGCATTCTCACTTTCAATTCCACAAAAACACTTAAAAATAATCAATTAACTAGATTAAACCTAATTTTATCTAATTAAACCCACTCAACAACCTAAATATCTAGATAAACATAAAATCAAATTTAAGCATAAATAAAGGAAAGAAAACTTGGGTTTCCTCCCGTGAACACTAGTTTATAGTCATTAGTATGACTATGGCATGGGAGAGCATTAGGCTTCCACATAAAGAACAGAGATGCATTCTTTTTCCTTTAGTGTCTATGGGTACAAGCTTAAATTGCTTTGACTCATCTTGCACGAACTCCTTGTCACCATCCCTCAAGTATATGTGTCCATCTAGTGAAATGTTTGTGATGGGGAATGGACCAACCAAGTGATTTTGCCTTTATAGTACCAACGAGGCTTCTCTTTGGGTATCATAACAGTGTCCCCAATTTTGAACTCACTATGTCTTTCATGGGAACCCTTGATTCCTCTCTTATGATCCCCAACAGTGGATGTTCTTTCACCTAAATGGTTCTCCTGTCCTTTGTCCATCAAGTAGGTGGTGTTTGCAACTTGCCCTGGCCTATAAATAAAAGAAATATGTGAGTCAGTAGAACAATATTCATCCACACAAGAAACATTTTCATGAATACAAAATTTTTTCTTGCAAAATGGAATTTCAACTTCCCTTTACTGACATCAATTTGTGCATGAGAGGTGGATAGGAATGGTCTCAGTAAGATCAATTGTATGCGGCGTCCTCTTCTATTTCTACAATTAAGAAATCCACAGGGAACACCAATTTGCCCATTTGTAACGGCCCAACCAACATGTCCTCCACTACACCATAAGGTGTTCTCACGTTATTTTTGCCATTTGGAGAGTAACATTGGTGGGCTTAGAATGGGTCCTCTTCAGCTTATCGTAGATCATTTTGGGCATGAGATTGATACTAGCCCCCAAGACACACAAGGCGTGACTAATCGTGTGCTGTCGAATAGTCACCAGGATGGAGAAACTTCTTAGATCTTTCAATTTTGGCAGCAAATTTCTTTGCATGAGTGCACTGCACTTTTCATGTAGAAACACAGTTTTCTCATTGTTCCACTTTCTCTTCTTGGACAACATTTTCTTCATGAACTTTGCATAATGGGGCATATTGGTCAATACTTCAGCCAAAAGAATGTTAACTTGAAGCTTCCTGAAGACCTCAAGGAATTTGGCAAACTATTCTTCCTTTTCCTCTTGCTTGTGATCGATCAATCATTATGGAAAAGGAACTTTCACCAATGGGTTGGTCTCTAAGGATTCATTCCATTGCTCAAAGACCATTCTTGGCTTGGTCTTCTTCTTTCTTGGCATCTTGATGATACTTTAAATTTCTAGCTATAAAATTTTTAAGCACCAAACTCTACCATTAACTACATATTGCATCACAAGTGTACGAGGTCAAATAGTATATACAGAAGTAGGGTTAAACCCACAAGGATTGGTTTAACAAGTATCGGTTCTTTGACTCAAAAACTATTTGAAGAATCTATAATGGAAAAGATTAGCTCAACTAGAACTAAAGACTTAAACTAGCAAAAATGGTGGATTGGGGTTAGACTAGCCAATTACCAGCTTTGATTAATTAATTCAATTAACTGGTTCAATGAAATACATTACAAGTCAATTCTTATTATTAACCTAATCCCGATTTCTCATGCCATTAGATCGTTGAATTCAATTACTCTAAATAAGGATTCCTTGTAGCACCTAGAACTAACCAAATTGACCATTCATCCTATGGAATTCTAACTAGGCTGGTTGCAGATTCAGACATTTTATGACTGGTTGAATAAGGGCCGAGTCGGGCGCAGTGATAATGAGCAAAAGTTATGAGAAGGCCATACGAATGCTTGAGGACATGTACTCGAATAGCTACCAGTAAGCAAGTCAGTGCAACATGCTTATAAAAGAAATAGGAATATACAACGTGGACTCATTCACCGCTCTAGCTGAACAAGTATATGCCCTTACTAAAATGCTAGAAGTGATAAATATTCAGCCAAGACAGGTCCCTTGTATGGAAGCATCTTGTGAATATGCCATGAAGTACACCCCACTGAGCAATATCTAATTAATCTGGAGGACGTCAATTACATGGGCAAATTCAATCGCTTGTAGAACAATCCATAATCCAACACATATAACCCTTGTTGGAGAAACCACCCCAACTTTTCCTAGAAAATCAACTAACAAGATGGTGCCAGTAGCTCAACAATACCACCAATGCCCGCTTGGATTCCAAAGGCAAACAAGGCAAACCCATCTTGTCCCGAAAAAATGGGGTAGCATGGACGAACAAGTCTTGTGGTAGTATGTGGCCAAAATCAATGCAATGCTTCAAAATCAAAATGCCATTCTCTAAAGCCATAAAACATCGATAAGAAACTTGAAGACACAAATGGGACAACTCGCCATTGCCATAAACAATAGGCATGACCAAGTGACACTGAGGTTAACCTGAAGAATGATGGTAGATAGCAATGCAAAGAGGTTACGCTTTGTAGTGGAAAAGAATTGGTGGCCGAGAACCAATCAGAGACAGCAAAAGAGTATGAAGCAAAAGGTAACTGTTGAGAAGGAAAAAAGAAAGGAGAATTAGTAACCTAAAGAGTATCATGTCAAGCTGCCTTTCCATACAGTACCTTAGTTGTAGTGGTTCAAACAATACGGCTTAGATGGTGAGTTTCACAAATTTTTAGAATTTTTTCATAAAATGCATATTAACATTCCTTTTGTAGAGGCATTAGAACAAATTCTTAGTTATGTCAACTTTATGAAGGAATTATTATCTAGCAAAGAAGGAAAAGTCATAGATTTCAAAATAATAGCATTGACAGAGAAGTGCAGCACAGTTCTCCAACAAAAGTTGCCACCAAAACTTAATTATCTTGGGCGCTTTACCATTTCATGCACGATTGGCATCAAGTTTATAGGTAAGGCCTTGTGTGATTTAGGAGCAAGCATTAATTTAATTCCCTTATCTATTTTCAAGAAACTTAGGATAGAAGAAACAAAGCAAAAAAATGTGACCCTTCAACATGTTGACAGGACTCTATCTTATACATGAGGTATCATTGAGGACGTTCTAGTAAAGGTTTCTAAGATTATTTTTTTTGCTGACTTTCTAATTCTTGATTTTGAAGAGGATGAAACACTCCTATAATTCTGGGTAGATGTTTTTCAGCTATAGGAAGAACTCTGATTAACGAACAAAAAAATGAACTCACCATGAGGATGAATAATGAGGAGGTAAAATTTATTGCTTTTAATTCTATGAAAATTTTTGACCAAGATGAGGAACATTTTGTAGTATAATACTATACCAAGGGATAAAGATGTGGCATCTCAACAAGATAATTCAATAGTGCCAATGCAAACAAAGATTCCAAGGAGTCTCATGTGAAGTTTGGAGGCAAAGGAATTGATGATCCAATAAAAAAAATGTGTTGAAAGGATCCTTAAGAAACTACTCCCAAA
Organism: Cinchona pubescens; assembly: GCA_025175665.1. NCBI lineage: Eukaryota > Viridiplantae > Streptophyta > Magnoliopsida > Gentianales > Rubiaceae > Cinchona > Cinchona pubescens. The sequence continues at coordinate 5,353,644 of JANKKI010000123.1, read as the reverse complement.
AATGGAAGATCCAAAGAGTTTTACTATACCTTGTAAAATTGGTGATGTTTCAATTGATAAAGTTTTTTGTGATTTAGGAGCTTTATAAATTTAATGCATTTATCTATTTGTAGGGAATCTGGTTTGACAATCACTTATAAGATAGACAAACCCATTCAACTCGTAAATAGAAGTACGAGGGACACAGTAGAAATGCTGGAGAATGTGCTTGTTCGAATAGAGCAATTTATCTTCCCAGTGGACTTTGTGATAATAGACAAGGAGGAAAACAACTGTGAAAATATCTCACAAATCTTAGGTAGACCATTCTTGGCACGCATTAATTGATGTTGAACAAGAGTGAATGGTAAATCTTAGAGATCACATACGGAAAATATCCTTTTATATTGTGCAAGTAAAAGGATATCCACACGAGCATTTGATTTGTCTAAATGGTGGTGTGAGGAATAAACTTAATAGTATCCCCAGTGGAGATTCAAGAAGTTCAAGCACGTGATCTAAATGTAACATCTATCTAAATATTTTAAACAAGCGCTCAGTGGGAGGCAACCCATGTTTTTAACTCTAATTTTAATTCTTGACTTAGCTTCAAAATTTTAACATGACCGGTTATATGATAGGGGAAAGAGATGCAAGCTTTTTCTTTCAATAGCCGGCCAAATGACTACAAGATTATCTGTCTACTCTACCTCAATTCACCATTTCAAACCTTATATAGAAGGTTTTTCCATTTTGTTTAAACTAATTTAAGTTAATTTGATGTTTTAGGTCATAAATGATGCTTGGAGGGAGTTTACAAAGAAAATTTTGATTTACACACGAAAAATGGTCCAAAAATGGACCACCATGAAACTAACGAAACGACTTGCAATCGGGTGTTGCCAGCACCCAGGCTTGTGGAAGCCACATGCAGCCACTAATGGCTGAGCGCTGGACGTGCCAATAGGCCTGGGAGGCATTCCCAGGGCTCTGCTGTTGCATAAGAAGAAGGGGAAAAGGTAGAAACAAGAACTCTTACAAGAAGATTTAAATGGCATGAGACATTTTAGAAACTGCTTGACGTTTAAATGGCATGAGACATTTTAGAAACTGCTTCATGACTATGGTTTTCACAAATGTTATTATCTTTATGTTTTCTTTTTATCGAAATGCTTGGCCCCATTTGAAGAGCTTTTATGATATCCACTGAGCTAGTTATGCTCACCCCACATGACTTATAATTTTTCAGATTAGGTGCTCATTTTTGACTCTCCACCGTAAGAGTTCTTGTTTCTACAGATTCCACATTACTGGTAGGACTCTGCGGATAATCCAAAAGCTTCTCTTTTGTTTGGAGAGGGGTAGTGTATTAGATAGGTTTTGTATTGATGAACTTTGTTTTTGTTGTAGCATCTTTTGTACTAAGAAGGAATTTTGTAATTCGTATTTTTGTGTAAAATGAAATATTCGGTTTTATAGTTAAGAAATGGTTTGATGGTTCTATTACATTGCGGTTAAGTTTGTTGCTCTGTTCGTTTGTGCCTTGCGCTTTGGACCGGTGTGCCATTAGCGCGGCTAGTGAAAACGGTCCCGTTTTTGGGGCGTGACATTTAGTGGTATCAGAGCATAGGTTTGAATATCAGAGTATAGGTTTGAATCCTAAGTCCAGTAATAGGTATTCGATGAGTCTTTCGAGGTTTAAATCGATGTACTCGGGCTTAGAATTATATAAGATTCTGTTTTGTTCGCGACATTACAGGATCTGTGGAATTCTTTGACCTGGAGTTATTGATTGACTTGTTTTGGGGGGGGGTTTTGAGAGGTCCTTGCTTATGTAATCTTTGTTGTACCTCTTTTGTTGATTCTTGAAGAGTTATTCTTTGCTCATGATTCCGTCTTTGACTCTTATCAGCTAGTATGCCGCCTAGGACGCGTTTTGGTTCTAGAGGATCCTTATAGAGTGGGGACCCCAGACGGGAAGGTTATGGAGTTTAGGTTTGTTTTGGAAGGTTGTCGGTTAGAGTTTTGTGATAGGAAGTTTGAGGCTGACCTTATTCAGTTACCGATGACCGATTTTGATTTAATTTTGGGTATGGATTGGTTGGCGGCTAATGGTGCGACAGATTAATTGTATAGAGAGGTATGTGATGTCTCATGCCATTTATACGGATCCTCTTTTCCAAAACGGAATTAAACGGCATACTAGCTGTATAAGAGTCAAAGACTAATCATGCGCAAATCGCGAAGTTTCCAGAAACATCACCAAAAGCCAAACCTCGATCAAACATGACCTTTACTGTCTCTTATGACACAACTTCGACCGGAAACTCCCTAACCCCTATTAAACAAGTTAAAAATCAATCACCTTGGGGAACACCGGTCTTATTTGTTCGGAAGAAAAGATGGTAGTTTGAGACTTTGCATTGACTACCGTGAGCTTAATAGGGTAACTGTGAAGAATAAATACCCTTTGCCACGGATTGATGATTTGTTTGATCAGCTTAAGGGTGCGGGGTATTTCTCTAAGATTGATTTGCGGTCCGGATATTATCAATTGAGGGTGAAGGAAGAGGATGTACCTAAGATAGCTTTTCAGACTCGCTATGGCCACTACGAGTTTTTGGTTATGCCTTTTAGTTTAACTAACGCCCCTGCAGCCTTTATGGAGTTGATGAATAGGGTGTTCAAGGACTATCTTGATGTATGTGTAGTGGTCTTCGTCGATGATATCCTGGTTTATTCTTCGAGCGAGGAGGCTCATGCTGAGCATTTGCGAGCAGTTTTGAGCTTGTTGAGGAAAGAGCAGTTGTATGGTAAGCTCAGCAAATGCGAGTTTTGACTTCGGAGTGTTGCATTTTTGGATCGACAAGATAAAACATTGAGGAATAAAGTTATCCCTTACGTGACCAAGGTTTTATGGTCTAATCATTCTGAGCGAGAAGCTACCTGGGAGCTTGAGAGCCTCATGAGATCGAAGTATCTAGCTTTGTTTGCTTCGTGATTTTGTAAGTTTCGAGGACGAAACTTTGTTTAAGGGGGGTAGAATGTGAAACCCAGTATTTTAATAGCCTTGTTCTTTGATTTTAATTGGTTTAAAATGTTTTTCATATTATTTTTAGTCATAAAGTACTTCAACTTATTCGTTTTAATTCGGCAAGACAGGTCCTATCTAACGAATTTTCTTCCTCCATTTTCCCCAAAAATTTTCTTGGATTTCAAGTAGAAATCACTTGGAAGGTAAGATTTTATGTATTTTAGCATTTATGGCTTATGGGCTTTATGATTCAAGCTTTAATTTCAAGTTTTGTAGGATTCTTTATGGCTGAGAAAACCCTCTTTGCAGCCTTATAAGTTATGATTTATGTATGTTATGGGTTGTTTTTAGTGTTTTGGAGGTTGGGAAGTGATTGGGGTTGATTTTTAACAACTTTCCATGGTTAGATTACAAATTTTAAGATTATGAGTTAGGGTTTTGTCTTCCATATGTGCCCTAGAATGTTATGCTATGAATGCTTATGTCTATGCACATAATGATGTTTTAAGAGTGTTTTAAGGTTAGTTTGGATAGGAATTGAGACTTGAAACCAAGTGGAATTATTTCCCTTCATTTTGTAAGTAAGCGGAAGTTTGGCGCAACTAGGATAATTTGGATAATTGGTTATGTTTGAAGGGTTGATACTTTAATGATCTTTTGATGGTTTTAAGTGTTTCCTTGATAGTGGGTTGGATAGGAAGCATGTTTGAATCATGCGTGTGGCTAATCGGTAAAAATTTCAGTTTGGTAGTAAAGAGGAATTCCAACCATAGGTTGTTGCTCTAATGTTGTAATAGAGTTAATTGTAGTGGTTATGGGGTATGGATTGTTGTGGAATGCTATTGATATAGTCCCGGCTATTGCTCCGGTGAATCTTTCCGTTTATGGATTTTGTTGGTTGAATATGTTGTTTTGAGTTGGGTTGTAACCAAGGTCCCTTGAATACCTTGGAAATGGATTTTGTTGGTTGGTTGAATATGTTGTTTTGAGTTGGGTTGTAACCAAGGTCCCTTGAATACCTAGTCCAGACGATGAAACGGCGGGAGGATAGCCTAATTATAGCCTAGGGAGGCGAAGTTTTTCGGTTTTTCTGGAAAACTGAGCTTATTATCTCCTAATCTAGCTGTAATACGAATTTGAGGGGTAGATAACTAAGTGTTTTGACTGGGGTTTTAGCTTGTCGAAGTTGGTCAGAAATTGTGAAAAGGTCATTTTTGACCAAAGAGCTGTTGGTGTCGTTTTCTATCGTTTCGCGTCGTTTTCGTTTCCCTAGTCATTCTTTAACTTCTACATCTCTTCTAAGAGTCCTCTTATATCTGTTTTAGGTACCACGCCACCTACCGTCGGCGATCGCGTTCTGTGATCATTTGGGCAGTTTTTGCTTTGATAGGTGGGTAACATAGATTCTCTTCCACTTGTATTTTGTTTAATGACTTTCGAAATATGTTTGAATGGATTTTAGAATGTGTATGATGTTTGGAACTGCACTTTTACCAAGTTTTGGAATTATTATATATGAAATCGGGACCAAGCTATTTTATGTTAATCAATTGATATTTTTGCAAACTCTTTTGATATGAAAGCATTTTATGACTGTTTTAGCTCATAGGTGACCGAGGTATATAATTTTGGATGTGTTTAGAAATGTGTGAATTGTTGAGAACCGGTTCTATAGTCATCCATGGGACGCCGTGGTGATTTCTGTGAATGTTATGAACTCTCTGATACGGGGTCTTGTGATGGGATAACTTGACCTCAGACTAGTAGGTGTGGTAGATTACTAGATCTGGCTAGTACTGAAAGTCATACTTTTGAGCCTAAAAGATACTCATGCTATTTTACTAAATTCCGGATTGAAACTGTACTTGGATTTGTTAGCTATGCTTTAGCATACTATGTTTTGAAATGATTGGATCTTTTTGACTATGTTTTGGACATGCTTGACGTTTAAATGGCATGAGACATTTTAGAAACTGCTTCATGACTATGGTTTTCACAAATGTTATTATCTTTATGTTTTCTTTTTATCGAAATGCTTGGCCCCATTTGAAGAGCTTTTATGATATCCACTGAGCTACCCCACGTGACTTATAATTTTTCAATTAGGTGCTCGTTTTTTACTCATCCAGATGTGTATAAGAATTCACACTATTACTGGTAGGACTCTGCGGATAATCTTCCAAGCTTCTCTTTTGTTTGGAGAGGGGTAGTGTATTAGATAGGTTTTGTATTGATGAACTTTGTTTTTGTTGTAGCATCTTTTGTACTAAGAAGGAATTTTGTAATTCGTATTTTTGTGTAAAATGAAATATTCGGTTTTATAGTTAAGAAATGGTTTGATGGTTCTATTACATTGCGGTTAAGTTTGTTGCTCTGTTCGTTTGTACCTTGCGCTTTGGACCGGTGTGCCATTAGTGCGGCGTGTTACTGTCCCGTTTTTGGGGCGTGACAGTGTGGCTTAGAGTGCCATTCAAAATTTTGAGTGGAGTGATAATCTTGTACAAAAGTGAAGTGGCGAGTAAAATTCTTGGCTCAACTAAAAGAGTTTTAGTGTGAGCAAGAATTATCCTACTTTGTAAAGATTATTGGCTCACCAAATTTGTGAAGCATTCTAGTGGAATGATACGTCAAGCTTGTTAGCTTGGAACAAGTATTGTTTGTTTAATCTCCTTTCTTACTTTATTTACATTCCTTAAGCTTCATTGATTCTATCTTCATTATATTATTTGTTAGTAAAAAATCTCAATAAGTTTAATCTTTATAAAAATAATTTTAGTAACCTAATTCACCCCCCTCTTAGGTTGCTTTGGGACCAACAATGAGTTGATTCATTAGCATCCAAGGCATTGTATAGCACATTCATAGCTTTCGCATTTAAAGTCAAGTTTGCCTTGTCTTGTGGAGTAAGGTCATCCCATGTCTTTTCTCTTCTTCTATTTGTATGATCATCAATGATGGTAGTTTCAAAGGGACCTTCATTTACAACATACCATAGGTTAATATCAATAGATTGCAAAAATAATTTTATTCTATCTCTCCAACTAATAAAATTTGTCGCAATAAACATAGGGGGCCTAGTGATGGATTGACCCTAAAAAAATAGAGCATTGTTGGTTTCCATAATAGATCATTTCTCAAAAGCAATTTAAACACATAGAATGGACCAAGCTCTGATACCAATTGTTGGCCCCAAAGCAACCTAAGAGGAGTGGTGAATTAGGTTTCTTAAAAATTATTTAGCAAAATAATCACCAATAAATTCTTTTAAACTATCAAATAGATAAATGGATATAAAGACAATAAAGCTTATGAATTATAAAAAGGTAAAGAGAGAAATTAAACAAGCAACACTTCCAAGCTATCAAACTTGAAGTGTTAATCCACTAGAATGCTTCACCAAAATGGTGAGTCAATAATCTTCTAATGTACACAAAGTAGGACAATCTTTGATCACACTAAATCACTTTAGTTGAGCCAAGGATTTCACTCTTAACCTCACTTTAGTACAAGATTATCACTCCACTCAATATTTTGAATTGCACTCAAAGCTACACACTAATACCAATATAGCACTATGGCCAATTTGCACTCAAATTGCTCTTTTCTAAGGCTTGTATTCAATGTATTGGATACTTCTTACAAAACAAGCAGTTTCCATGTATAGGAGCAATAAATTCTGGTTGTAACTACTTCGCAACGGCTCAATAATAAATGCACAAAAACTAGTCGTTAAGGGTTTCGGATGTCCAAGATAAAGATGGTCCGTCCGACACAGCATCCGATCTCAGTATAGTTGTGCGAAGGATGTCGTTCAAAAGGCCGTGCATGCGTCCGTTTCATCGTCTGGACTAGGTTTCAGACAATCCTGTTCGTCTGAAGCAAGCTTTGTTCTGATAGTTGTATATGTTAGTTGAGGAGCCTAGGATTCTTGATTCTTATCAATCGGACGGAAATATATGTCCGAGAAATATTTTCTCGGACGCGCCTGTGCGTCTGTTGCTGGTGCATGAAGAAGTTTGCTTTTCGCTTGTCCGTTCAGACGGTCCTGTTCGTTCGAGAAAAGTAGCATAGTTCGGACGGTGTACTGCGTCTGAAGGACCTATTTCCAGCCGAAAAGATACACAGACCTGCACAACTTGTTTTTAGAGTTTAGTGCTTATGTCATCATCCATTACAAAATAAGGATTGGGAAACATCAATTTTAAGTTGGGGATGTATTTGTGTTTTAGTGGTGTGATTGTGAATATGTATTTTATGTTAGGAATGATTGTTTTATTTGTGTTCATCTTTGGTAGGGTGTTTGTTTTAGAATTATGTTTTCTTTTAAAAAATTTTCTAAAAACACCTTTGAAAATGCTCCAATCATACAAAGGAGAGCCAGCCATATTTTTCACTGTAGAAGAAGTTCAAAGGCTAGCAGCCCCATTTCGCTTCATTTTGGTTGGAAACTTCCCACGAGGCAAGCCCAACATGGAAACAATGAGAAAGAGTTTTCACACAATTGGTTTCGAAGGTGATTTTTCAATTGGTTTTCTTGATTACAAGCATGTGCTCATTCGATTTGCCTTGGAGGAGGACTATCTCCGTTGTTGGCTCAAGAATAAGTGGTTTATCAACGGCTTCTACATGCGCGTTCTCAAATGGCACCTTCTATTTACCCCAAAAATGTATGGGTCCACTTTTGAGGGATTACTAGCACCTTTTTTCACAAAGCATGCAGTTTTTAGCCTTGCACAAGCTGTTGGAACCCCTCTCAAACTAGACATGGCAACCGAAAATTTTACTCGACCAAACACGGCTAAGGTTTGTGTCGAAGTGAACCTCTTGGCCAATCTTCCTTTGAGGGTTTGGCTAGGAGTTGGAAACAAAGGCAAATGGCAAAATATCATCTATGAGGATATTCCACCCTACTGCACCAAATGTCACAAGATTGGTCATTCTTTGGTTGATTGTTTTTCTGGGCAAAAAATGCAGCAAGCTAACTCGACTCCTAAGAAAACTACGTCGAAAAAAAATAAAGGCATGCAATGGCAACCAATCAACAAGAATGGAGAAGACCCTTCTGGAATAGCTCACGAAAAAGACCATGTTGATGCTGCACCAAGTTTGGAATCACATGGCAAGGAGACAATGGAACAACAATTTGTGAACGATTATCATACGATTGCTGACCAGCCAAGGAATCCTGTAATGGAGAAGCAATGCAAGGAACACCACCAGGTGGCGGATGCACTAAGGATGGAACCATTGGAGGGGATGACACCGGTGGGGGTAATTTTGGAAATTCACACTACTGGAGGTGCCCTAACTTCTCCTTCCAAAAGTCTAGGAGCTAAAAATTTGAACCCCTTGGATCAAGGGATTGAAAATTCAGACTTGCATGCAGCAGTAACAAATTCGGTTCAAGAAGTGTTGACCAATTCAACCCCCTTGGATCAAGGAATTGCAAATTCAAATTTGAATGTAACAAACTTGGCTGTCTAAATGCTGACCATTCCAACTCAGCCACAATCCCCAACAAATCCCCACACCCAAAATTCAAAGGAGCTGTCCAAGGATGATTCTTTCTTACCACATGCACAATTCATGCAAGAAATGCCATGCTATTTCTCTGAAAATGAGGACGATTCCCAGCTAGGATGCCCTTAAAATCTACAAATTTGAAACCCTAGGGGGCTGCCCAAAGATGATCTTGTATCTCTTACCACATGCAAATTCCATGCAAGATGGTCTGGACTCTCCTAGTCCCAACACACATCCCTTATTGCATGTGTTGGAAGAATCCAAGCAAAATTCAAGAGGCACGTCCGCTACCACACCAACAGCCTTGAATAAATCAAAGAAAGGACAAGATCCAAACGGCAATCACACTCAAAAAATGGATAAGCCTACATTCAAGGAAATTATCCTCAACGAACACCCAAGCAAACTCTCAGGCAGCAAGGACACCAACTGCATATCCATCCTACCTTCTCCCCTACAACCAATGTTTAAATCCTTTGATGATTCCATCATGCCAAATAATAAGGTGTTAGCAGAACAAACATGCTACTTTTCAGATAATGAGTCGCCTGATGAATGGGAAGTGCACCCAACACAAGAATTAGAAATTCTCGCCCCAAAAAGGAAGGGAAGACGTAAGAGGACATACAACATGCCAAGGGCAATGCGAACCAGGATGACCTCCAAGTCCCTTTCTCTCAGAATTTAGCTCCATGAATTATAGACAAATACATAGCATTAGCGGATGTTAAAAATTCAATTTGCTGTTTTAGATCTATAGAGTAATAGGCCACTTTTTAGTATCAAGTACTCTAGATTCTACAAGCTGCCAGAATTCAAAGGGTATGTCTTTGAATTCATTCTCTTGTTGTTGGAGAGCTTAAACACATGTTAGCCTCCATGTACCTTTTCTTTTTTAATTTAATAAAAGTGACCCCCCACCTTTCAGGTGGTTGCTCAAAAAAAAAAAACACTCATCTGAAGTGGAAATAACGTTGAAATCACCCCCAACCAGCCATGGAACCGGGGATTGCATAGCTCGGAGCTCACTCCATAAGCTGCTCCTTTCCTGTTTAGTGCTTTTGGCATAAACGATAGTGCCTTGAATGTCGTGTGGGAGTTGGCTAGATGAGATAGAAACGTGAATGAGTTGATCTGAGTTTAGCTGCGTTTTGATGACAATACATTTATTCCAGAAAAGCCAAATTTTTCCATAAGCTATTTCTTGGGATTAGCTAAGCAGCTATCAAATCCTAGCCTTTGCACAAAGAAAAGAATTTTGTCATTGGTTACCATTGGTTATAATACAGCAAGAAAGCTTAATTTCTACTTCTTTCTTCAACACCTTTAGTCTTCGAATTGAGGGTTTATTGTTGATTCCCTGAATGTTCCACACCAAGAAATGATCCATATTAATCAAAGGAGGGAGAAGGCGGCTTGGACAATCTCGTCCTCATCCGGGGCATAGTGTAGGTGCGTTTCCTTCTTGGCTTTTTCCTTGGGGCAAATTTTTTGTCAAAAGGAACTTCCAATTCTTCAAGATGTTGAACCGTGGAGGTTGCTGGAGCACTTGGAACATCCATGTCTGAAAAGTAGCAAGGGAGTTCCTCCATTAATTGGAGTGCGGTGAGAGCTGAGTCATCTTTGCTGGTAACAATTTTAGGCTGATCTTGTGGCTCATTTGGTGTAGTTGGTAGTTTCTTTGAGTGGTTCAAATCAGGTTGTTGTGACAACATTGAGATAACTCCAAATTTGGTGTTGTGCAAGTTGAATTGGTCAGCCCATATCCAAAAGGTTAAAATTTTGAATTGCATGAATTGTGGATGGGGTTACAACCGCCTCATCTGTTGGGGATTCAAAATTTGAATCTCCTGAATTGTTGGGAGTGGTTTATTCGCCTGGGAGGACTGAGGAAGAGGTTGCTCCGCCATGGAAATGGAGGTCATCAGCCCATTCTTTGCCAGAGTTTCTGAAATTACATGTTCTTGGTGGGATGACCGATCTGCCATTGGGTTGATTGTTACCAGCCCATGTCTTAGCAAAATTTCAGAAGGTTCTTGCCTTTGATGTTGCACATCATCTACAAAATTGCTCGTTGCATATTCTGGAACTTGGTCCTTTGAAATGCCAGGAGGGTCCGACGCACCTTGTGAATTCTAGGTGTTCTTCATGCATTGCTCCTTCATTTTTGGCTATAACACCACCTTCGATGCATCACGTTTGTTAACTAATAATCCCAATGCTATTTGTGCTGTCACCTTTATCCATATGGTCATTCGGCTGAGAATTTTCATGAGCTACACCAGCTGGACCGATCTCATTCCTTTTAACGGGTTGCCATTGCTGCACTTCATTCTTTTTGGGTAGTGATTGGATTGGAGCTGAGTGGTTTTTTTGGGTTGTTTGGCCCGTACGACAATCTTTTGGGCTATGTCCTATCTTGTGACATGTGGTGCAATAATGGGGGATGTCTTCATAGCTAATCTTCTGCCATTTACCTTGTTTCCCACACCTAACCAAACTCTGGAGGGGAGGTCAGCTAGTAAATCGACTTCCACGCAGACCTTTGTCGTGTTGGGACGAGTGAAATTTTCCGTTGCTAGATCAAGTTTTAAGGGGTTTCCAACTGCTTGTGCAAGGTAGAAAACAACATGTTTTGTGAAAAGGGTGCTGGCAATCCTTCAAGAGTTATCCAGATGGGCAGTATAGAAGGTTCTATTTCTGGGGAAAATAAAGGATGCCATTTATAGTAGAACACGCATGTAGAAGCCATTGATGAACCACGTGTTCTTGAGCCAACAACGAAGATAGTCCTCCTCCAAGGCAAAACGAATAAGCACGTGTTTGTAGTCTAGGAAGCCGACTGAAAATTCACATTTGAATCCAATTGTTTGGAAACTTTTCCTCATGATTTCCATGTTGGGTTTGCCACGTGGAAAATTCCCCACCAAGGTAAAATGAAATGGAGCAGCGAGCTTTTGGACTTCTTCTTCAGTGAAAAAGATGGTTGGTTCACCTTTGTACGATTGGAGCATCTTCAATGGCGGATTTGATTGTTGTATGGGTGTTAGGGGTTGATGCACGCCCGTGAGTGCATCCGCAAATGATTTTGCTGGTCGAACAGCAAAGGATCGAAGGATTTCCCCTTCTTCCATAGCCAAGATTGATAGGTGATAATGGTTGCTGTAGTTTAGTGAGAGAAAAGTTAGAGAGAATGAGGAGAAAAAGAATATTGTAGTTTTTCTATGATTGGCAGATTCACTTATAACTCTCATTTTCAACCAACTTAACCCAAAAGTCCTTCATCAAAATCAGTACCAAAGCAGATTTGACCTCCCAAACCAGTTAAACCTGAAACCACAGAAAACATTACTACTAAACCCAAAACCTTCAATAGGTCAACAACCCAATAAAATTTTGCCTAGTGAGTTTTCTATGAAAAAAACAAAGAAAATGGGCTTTTCTATAAGTGTGATGAACCCCAGACCTTTGATCACATTTGTATGGAGCATGTAACCGAAAAGAGTGAAGAAGAAAAGGAGTTTAGTGATTGAAAAGAAATGAGTATATGGGGTGGTAATATGATCTCTTTGCAAGCTTTGTCTAGAGAAGTAAGTTATATGATAATCATGATAAAAGGAGTGGTTAAAAGTAGGGCTATCTCAATCCCGATTGACATAGAAGTACACACTATTTTGTTGATGAAAATTTGATTAAAAAAGGTTGTCCTCAACTAAGGCCATGCTTGTTTCTGTAGTCAATGAAGAGAAATCAGTTTCAAAAGGCATTTGTGACCCACTGATTTGGAAGATGAAGAACTATGAGTTCCAACATCTTACTGGAAATAGTTAGGTTAGGTAGAAATAGCAAGGTAATGGGTGTAGACTAGCTTGAGAAATTTAATTATATTGAAACAGATTAAAAAAAATTGAGAATCACCTTTAAAATAGTGGTAAGCATAGTCATTCTAATTAGTGAAGATGGTAAACCACAATTAGAACTCATTAAAGGAAGGAGAATTAGAAATTTATAGAGAAAAAATCAATAAGGTAGCTCGCCAGTAGTGAGCTTTACCCTGGAAGTGGGATTTTGGCCATTTTGAGCCCTTTTTCAAGGGCATTTGTGTCCTTCCACCCCGAACCCCTAACACCACTATAAATACATAAATGGAGGCCTCAACTATGTTTTCTTCTTCTTTTCTTCCTTCCCACTTGGAGAGAAAATTTTAACCGTGCTTATCTAATTTTTTCCTAGTTGTTCTACCTATATTCATCCTTCCAAACTAGATTTATTCTACTACCTGTAAGACCTTCAATTATTATTATTTCGCTCTTTTAATGTTTAATTTCATGCTTTCTTAGTTTGTAAAAATCTTATTTAATGTCCTCAGTTTGTTGTTCCATTAACTGCTCTCTTTATGTTTATGCTTAGTTTAGATTTAGGCTTTTTCTATGCTTTCTAGTACGTAATATCTTCTAATTAGTTATGGGTAAGGGTTGTGTGATGCCAATTTCTAATGGATAAAAGTTAATATGTTGATTAGGTAGTAAATTGGACTAATTAGACAACATTAATGTGTTTAAGGGTTGATTAGGGAAATTAATTAGCTACTTTCTTAGTTAATTTTGGTTAATTGAGGGGAACCTTCATTATAAACCAGGATTAATGTTAGATTAGGATTAGAATTAGATTATACAAGAGCGAACTAATTACCTAGTTGGTTGCTACAATCCCATAGGTAAGCAATCAAGTTTGGTTAGCTAAAAGAGTAAGAGGGATCCATACTTAGGTTATACTAATTAGATTAATAGACTTAATTACCAAGGATCGTGATTAGGTACAACTGGGAATCAAGCTCTAATTTGGCACATAGGATCACTTGATTAACCTAATTAATGAAAACCCAGGAAATTAGCTAGCATAAACTCTAACCCTCATTTTATCGACTTTTAGTGTAAAATTTAGTTTAGTTAATCTGTTTTCATTAATCAAACCCTTCAAGTAGCATTCCAACCAAATAATCGATAATTGCACATCATTCCTTATAGGAGCAATCCCTACTTCAACTAGCTACTATTTGACACCGAATGCTTGAGGTTTGTCATCTAGTTAAAGTTAGTTTATTTTGGTGTTTTATTTATAGCTAGATGTTTGTGTCTCTTAGATGTAATAAGTTTTTGGCCCCGTTGTTGGGGAATGGCTATCAATATTGATGCAATTTGGTTAGAATGCTAGTTTGAAGTTTATTTTTCTTGTGCAGTTATTTCACTTACTTGAAAACCTAAAAAGATTTTTCACTTTTTGTCTAGTTATGTCCCTTATTTTCAAACTCCCATAAGATTTTCCTCTTTGGTTGTTTGTCTTATTTTTGAGAAAATCCAAAAATATTTTCACTTGATGGATAGTTTAGACTAGTTAGTAGTCTAAACTTTCCAATTTTTTCATGTTTTTGTTGTTTTATTTTTTTTTCTTTTTTTTTTATTGTTTTTGGTGTTGATTTTCCAAGAACAATCAAGGAATGAATTGGAACGATTCATGCCAAGGATATTATCATCCTTATAGGCATGGCCAATGAGCATGTTGCTTGTCTTCTCCTACCTTAATGATTATCAATTGGGATGGTCTACCTATCCAAATTCTTGTGAGTGCTATTAAGATTGTCCTTAATATTTTCCTACACCTATAGACACTACATATGAGTGCTATGATTGTGACTACGCGTAACCACCACTAGCCGAAGGAGAGGAGAGGGCATGGTTGAAGAAGATGATGATGACAATCATGGAGCAATCAAATAACCGTCTGGTTACAATGCCTTCAAATTCATTTGAATGAAATAGCAACAATGTGGTGGAAACAACTCAAGAGAGTCTCACGAACCCATTGAACACAATAGAAATATGGTGAAGTCAACAATATATTCCTAATGATCCTTCCTTAGTGTAACTATGTTGGTTGAAGAATGATAAACAACTTTTGGGACTTAAGTGCTTAAAAAAAATTTTCATTTATATGTTGAACTTGAGATTGTTCATTGCTTAAAGTTTTTAAAGTGTTGTGCTTAATGTTGATGAAGTCCATGATAAAGGGTAGAACTCTTGTTTCTAAGTTCAATTTGAGCTTAATTGGTTACATTCACTTTCACTTAGTTAATATGTTGTCTATCATCTGTATGAGTTTTTTGATTGTCCAAATATAGTTCAAAATAATTGACTAGTGTGATATTTAGTATCTTATGTGTTTTTACACTATCTAGTAGTACTTTTATCTCTTGTGATATGAGTGAGTGGTAGGTGAGTACTTTTATCTCTCTGTGATATGGTGAGTGGTAGGATGAGTTGTACTCATCATTTGAATAAATTGACATGTTTGGTGGTGTTCTTTGAGTCTTGTTAGTTTTTGGAAAGCTTTTGGCGTGTGTAAATACTTGTTGGTGATTTTGGATGGAAAAGAATTGAGACGATACTCAATGATGATAAATGAATTGAAATAGCATATGATTGTTGTATTCAAGTTAAGCATTTCAAAATATTAGTGTGAGTGCATTGGTCGAACAAAAATTTCAAAAACTATTCATTGCCAATTTTGAAAAGATTGTGCATCATGGTTTTAAAGCATCTGTTTGAAACATCTTTATTTGTTCTCCAAAGTGCTCTTTGTTGTCAAGTTTATCTTTTGGAAAAATTTCTAAGTCCTGGAAATGAATTGGGCCATCTGTGTAATTACATCATGGAGTGTTATTTTATTTTGCGAGTGTGTAGTTCTTGATATGATTTTGGGTATGTTCTGTCCCCTGGTTTAGGACACATTAAAACAAAAATATTTTTCTCTTAGGAATAAGACATCAGTATCACCAATGTTGTGCCTTTTAATTACGCCCTTTAGAATAGAAATAAGGCTGGTGCATGATTCCAGCATCACAAATGTTGTTTCTCTGAAGTGAGCATTAAGATTGCTTTTAAAAATGAGGCAAGAAGAAGCAAAGTCTTCAATATGAGCCTTTCCGCTTAGTATACCAACAAGTTGGGGATAAGACGTGGACTATACCGATCATTGATATTGATCTAAACAATTCCTTGATAGATTAATATTTCAAATCGTATGATATTTACATTATAGGAAGAGCCCTAACGATCCTTCTACTTCTAAGTGTTTTGTCAAGATGGCTTGATTAACTTATAATGCATTTGAGTTAAATAAAACATATTTGGCCTGAATTGGAATATATGTGGAAACCTTTTTTGATTGAAAACTATACTGAGGTTTTCTTTTGAAATTTTTGTTGATGATTGAATTATTCTTTTTGGGAAATATGAATTGACCATAAAAGTTGGAATGACTAGTTTCAATACTTCAATTGTCATATGCTATTTGAGATCTTTGAGAGGCTGCCTATTAATTCAAAGCACATCCAATCATCACCTTTTTGTTTTTATCTATTAGTTTTCTTCTTTTCTTTTTGCTTTAAGTTTGGGGTGTGATACCCCAATGAGACTAGGGTATTCATTGGCACAAATTTGAACATTTTTGCAGTAGAATTGAGCAATTTTTAGTGTTTATGTATGCGTTTATGTGCATTCTTAGTTTTATGTTTTATGTGTTTATTGTGTGTTTTTAGTATTTAATAAGTGCTACTTAGGTTCTTTTTTTTTTTTAAACAACAACCCAAGAAAATTTTATTAAATAATCATCAAATTTTACAATGTCGAAGATAAGGATAGTCCCTAGCATCCAAGATAACTAAACCTTTTATAGAGCAAGGAATGTTGTCTCGGTCATACTCAACATATGTAGGATTTTTAACACCCTCATTTGCTAAACAATTAAGAGAACTTGGTTTGACTCTCTAAATACATGTTTAAAAGAAATATCCCTGCCTATGAAACAGTCCTTGATGAACTGGAGTTGATTGTCAATGCTTTAAGAAGGTGCCAAGAATCCATTCCAAATGTTGACAAGAGTTAGTGAATCAATTTCTGCCTCCAGTTCTTGTAACTTCAATTTGCAACACATCTTGAGTCATCTAGAAGAACCATTGCCTTGACTTGCAAATTGGTTTGATGCTTGTAGCAATTGGAGAAGGCCTTAATGCATTGTCCATTGTGGTCTCTAAGAATGCTGCCGCCCACTGCCATACCCAGATTTCATAGAAGTACCATCCACATTCAATTTGAAACATCCAAGGGGAAGGCATTCCCATTTAACAGCTAGGACCTTCCTTGGTTTTGTTTGGAGTAGTTGATTCCAGATTCCTCTTGAAAGCAACAGTTCATAAGCTTCAATCACCTTTGGAAAAGGATAAATTGAGGAAATATCTTACAAATAAGAGTTGCTTAGATATCAACAATTATCCTTGTTGCATTTGTCGTCGTTCCTTCAAAGAATGCCTTGTTCCTAACTTTCCATAAGAACCAGCAAATTATGTAAGGAAGGATTTTATGAATTGCACCAAGTGTGGTTGAAGGTGGAGCAGCCTACCACTAAGAGTTTAACTTATCCAAAATGGTTGTTGATGGAGCAAACATCACTGCAAACCAAGCTTTGAAAAATTCCAGATTTGCTGCGATATTTCGCAATCCACAAATAAGTGATCCCTGGATTCTTCATTACTACAAAGCAACACTTGGAGGCAAATGAAAATTCAATTTTGGACATTGTGTCATCTAATGGCAGCCGCTTGTTCAGCAATCTCCACATGAAGATGAAAATTTTCAATTGGAGTTGCGCGTCCCAAATCATTTGCCTAGAAAAAGATCGTGCCTTTGGTGGATAAGTCGATAAAATTGAGAAAGAACCCTTAGTTCTTAGGGTCTGAATGATTTGGTCTGGTTCCTCATCCATCAAGAAGATTACCCTTTCTTTGAGCATTATTACAATGTTTTGTAATTCTTCATTGTAATATTTCCCATCAAGTGAGGAAAGGATCCAGCCATTGGGACTCCATACTTACGCCACCGTGAGGTGAGTATCATAGACATGTTCCACCATGTGGGAGATAGGCCCTTGTTTAGTCCATGGATCAAACCCAAATGAGCAATTAACCTTCCTTATTAGGATTAACACCCACATTTCCACTTCATCTCAAACTCTCAACATTCTTTTTCATGTAAGAGAATCTCTAGGTGATTCCTTGACTAAGAAAGGATGTTGTTGGCCTTTAAGATATCTTCCTTGAAGAAAAGAATACCACAGTGAATTTCCTCTCTGAAATTTCCTCCAAAGTTTGATACTCAATCCGCATACCACATTTGCTAGATACGAAATCCCTAGCCCATTTGAGTGTGTTGGTTGACAGACTGTGGCCCAAGAAATCTAATGGTGTTTAAGAACACCATCCAAGACTCTCCCAAAAAGAGTTTGCAAATTTCCTTTCCAACTCCTTGATTATTGAGTTTGGGGGAGACAGAACCGCTAATAGAAAGATCGGAATGCTCCTAAGGACATGCTTGACAGGAACAAGCCAACCTCTGTGAGAAAGAAACTGAGTTTGCCATCCATGGATACGAGAAGCCACTTTTTTTTTATCAATGGTAGGAAAAGTGTTCATCACCGTTTAGCTTTCTGAATGGGACATCCCAAGTATGTGAAAGGTAGGGATTTTTTAACAAAATGTGTCTTAGCTTGGATCATTCGAGTTCGGGCTAGTGATGCCTTTTTGGATAAGTATGTGCTCTTGGACTTATTAAAAACCTGCCCTGATGAGTTCTCAAAAGCTGAGAGAAAGTTCATTCGATTTCGAATGGAATTGGATTCTCCCTTTGTGAAAATAACAACGTCATCGCAAATGTCAAGTGAGAGATGGTTGGGCAATATCATGGAAGGCAAAAAGTTATTATTTTCCCCAAAAGAAATTGAGGCTCTTTTAATCCATGTGAGAACGTCTCCAGCATGATTATAAAGAGAAGGGGTGACAAGGGTCTCCTTGACGAACCCCTCTGGAAGATTTGACGAAGCCCTTCAGTGCCTCAATGACGAGAATAGAGAACCAACAATCCTCCAAGATATTCCTCATAAGGGAAATCCATTTTTCAGCAAAACTAAGCTTCCTAAAGATGGCATAGAGGAAAGGCCAAGAAATCCTATCAAATGCCTTGGTTAGGTCAAGTTTAATGATCATGTTTCCTCCTCTTGTTTTCGGGTCTATGTACTCAGTCATCTCCTGCACCAGTAGAATGTTGTCTGCAATTTCTCTCCCTTGGACATAGGCCACTTGTTGGGGGAAAATAAGTTTTGGCAAAACGAAAGAGAGTCTATCGGCCAATATTTTTGTGCAAATTTTATTTAAAAAGGTGCACAAACTGATGGGCCTAAAGTCACTACAAGAGTAAGGGTTAGCTGTTTTCGCGATTAATGTGATAAGGGTGCTGGTAAGCATTCTTGGTAACTTTGCACCCATCATAAAATCACTAACTGCATGAAAAAAATCTTGTTGGATAATATCCCAGCAAGTAGTGAAGAAAGTCCCATTATAGCCATCGATGCTCGTAGCGCCATTAGGGTTGAGGGAGAACACCGCATCCTTCTACTCCTTTGTTGAGAGTTCGGATAATAAGCTCTGATTGTCCTCATTGGAGATAGTTTCAGTGAGGATATCTAGCAATGAGTGGTCTATGGTGCAGATTCATTACAAGACAAGAGCTCCTGGAAGAAGTTAATTCCTTCGGCCTCAATTAGTTGAATGTCTTCGGTCCAAGCCTCATCAATCTTAATCTTTGAAATACGCAGTCCTTGCCTTTTGGCCAGGAGGGTAGAGTGGAAGAATTTGGAATTTTGGTCGCCCTCTTTTAGCCATTTCATCCCCATTTTTTGCCTCAAAAAAAATTCTTTCTCTGCAAGGCACCTAGTGTGAAAAGCTTGTGCGTGAGCCAATGCGAACTGATTTGGTTGCTTTGACTTTGGTGTTGCAAAAGAGCTTCTTCCTTGCACTTGACATCTTGTTCAGCTTCTTTTACCTTGGTGAAAACATTACCAAACACCGTGTGGCTCCAGTTCTTTAGCTCCTCTTTAAGCCTTTTCAGTTTAGAAGCTAGAATAGAGAGGGGGGATCCAGGACAATGTAAATGGCAATTATTGTCCACACCCATTCGGTTTTGGCAATGTTTGTATTTAGGTTATATTTATATATGTTCGTATTTAGGTTTATACTAAGGGTTTTAGTCTAATTCCTTCCAGAATTTGAGTTTTATATGAGCTTGTTCTTGATTAATTTTTCCAACGTTTGATCACACTTAAATTAATTTTATGTGTTTAAATACTTCATTTCAACTAATGAAGCGATGCAGAGTGGAATCGGTAGACAAAGTAATCCAACAGCTTTTGCTGCCTGTGAGCTCAACTAAAAGGTAGAGCTTAACCCAGAAACCGGGATTTTTGTCAATTTGAGCAACCTTTTTCAAGGTCATTTGTATCCTTTTACCCCCAGCCCCTTACCCTAGTATAAATATAGCTGAAACGGAGGCCTCTACCCTATTTATCTGCTTCTTTTCTTCCTTTCCACTTGAGGAGGAAATTTTAGCCTTTCCCTTCTATTTTATTTCTAGTTGTTCTACCTATGTTCTAGCTTTATTCTACTACTTGCAAGACCTTCATTTAAGATTATTGCACTCCTTTAATGTTTAATTACATTCTGCCTTTTCTTAGCCTTCATACGGCCTTATCTTGCTCTACACTGTTATCATATATAATAACCAACTATGAAGAATCAAAAAAGAACCATTGCTGATCTTTGTTATAACAGATTACCAGATACCTAGAGAAGTGCTTGGAACTTTAGAAAGCCATATAGAAAAACACACTCTAATTTTATTGAATAAATTTTGATCTGCCTTATACATCTGATTGAAGCTCCTTATATAGAGATGGGAGCTGGATTTCAAACAAGTTACAAAAATGTCATCAAATTACATTAAAAGATAAAGTCCAGGATGAGAATCCGGACAATTATTCAAAAGCTGAAAAGCAAATAGTACAATCAGTACAAACTTTAATAAAGAAAATAGTAAAAACTGTCCTGTGATAAGAATCCGAACAATTATTTAGGTAAAGCAAACATAAAGCAAACAGTAGCTTTAATAATTCAGCAATCCTTCAGAAATTGTAGGGCCATCCAGTTTTGTCTCCGTCTGAAGTTGGTGGAGTATCCGAGGGAGTTGAATCTGGGTCGGTTATGTTGAGTTCTTCAATTCTATCCCAATGTGCCATTCTGTTCTTCCTTTTGTTCAATTGCCTTTTGTTCTCAGATCTGGCAAAAGAGAATTTCAATTCTGGTTCATAACATGAACGGGGCTGCTCTGGATTTATCCTTCATTTATTGAAAATGGATCTTGTGAAAAGGGTTCTTTTGCATGTCTTAAAAAATTCATTTTTTGCATCCTGAACAATTTTCCAATGAGGATGACTGGAAAGAAGGAATATGATTCCACGATCCATAATCTAAATCAGGCTAAATTTCTTTTGGAATGCATTTGTTTTCTTGAAAGATTAATCTCTGATGTTCACTGTATTTGGCATCTAATTCAAAGAGTGATACAGTGTTTCTTTCCATTAACTTATAGGCTGGCATGGCTTCCAAATCCTTTCCATTTAGACGAAGGGGACGATGGAAACTGAACAGGTCGAATCCTTTATGACAACCAAAGACAAAGATTTTTTTTCCAATTTTCAATTGGTGCAAACCAAGATAAGACGGTGCAAAGATGAGGGGATTGATGTTTTCCAAACCTTATTTTGATGATGACATAAACACTTAACTCTGTAAAACAAGCTTTTGCAGGAACAGCTCTTTCGGACGCACAGAACCGTCCGAACTAGGTCTAAAGCTCCTCGGACGCATTGCATCGTCCGAACAAATTGGCAGAAAGAATGGAAGTCTACTGCCTTTTCTTCAGACGCTCAGGACCGTCCGAAACCTCTGTTGGACGAAGGACCGGACGCATGCACGGACGTCCGAACGAAGCATCTCAATAAACTGAAAGAAGATCGGACGCTTCCTCGGACGCATTCAATCCTCCTCGGACGTCCAAAACCCCAACGGCTATTTTTTGTGCATTTATTACTTAGCCGTTAGGAATATAAATAGGTGCTTTAAGAACCTGTAAAAATCATCTAATACATTGAATACAAGCCTAAGACAAGAGTAATTTGAGTGCAAATTGACTATAGTGGTTTGTTGTATTAGTGTGAAGTTGTGAGTGCAATTCAACTTTGAGTGGAGTGATAATCTTGTATGAAAGTGTGGTTGTAAGTAAGAATCTTGGCTCAACTAAAAGAGTTTTAGTGTGAGCAAGAACTTACCAACTTTGTAAAGATTATTGGCTCACCAAGTGTGTGAAGCATTCAAGAAAATTGATACTTCAAGCTTGCTAGCTTGGAAGTACTGTTTGTTCAATTTTTCTCTCTTTACTTTACTGTTCTAGTAAATTTATTATAGTTTGCATTTGAATTTAAAAAGGTTACTATTTTGTGAAAGCATAATTTTTAGAAACCTAATTCACCCCCCCTCTTAGGTTGCTTTGGGACATCAATTGGTATCAAGCTTGGTCTCATTATATTGCTTAAACTGCTATAGAGAAAAGAACTATAATCACCAACAATGCTCTGATACCAATCTAATCTCTTACTAGGCCTCCTATGTTTAATGGGGCAAATTTTATTAGTTAGAGAGATAGAATGAAAATATTTCTGCAATCTATTGACATTGAGTTGTGGTATGTTGTCAATGAAGGTCCATTTGAAGCTTCTATCATTGATGATCACACAAATAGAAGAAGAGAAAAGACAAGAAATGAGCTCACTCCACAAGACAAGGCAAACTTGACGTTAAATGCAAAAGCCATGAATGTATTATATAATGCCTTGGATGCAAATGAATCAACTCGCGTGAAGGGTTGCAGTTCTGCTAAAGAAATATGGGATAAGTTGAAAGAAATTTCATGAAGGGAGTGATGATGTTCGTGAGCAAAAGAAATCTCTACTTGTTGCCAAGTATGAGTCATTCAAAATGGAACCACATGAGAACATAGACAAAATGTACTGCAGGTTCAATGACATTATCAAATATCTTGAAGCCTTGAGTAAGGAGTACTCTTTGGGTGAGAAAAATAGAAAAATCCTGAATGCTCTATCCAAAGAATGGGATGCCAAAACAATTGCCATAGAGGAAGCTAAGAATTTAAATTTAATGCCTATTGAATCACTAATCAATTCTCTTACATCTTATGAACTCAAGCTAAAGGCAAAGGTTGTGGATGATGAAGAAGCAAGGCCAAGAAGGGGCATTGCTCTAAAGACCTCTCAAGAGGAAGATGAAAACAGCTCCATCAATCTAGAAGATGAAGATCTTGATGAAGGAGATCTTGCACTCATCACTAAAGGATTTCTTAAACATTACATCAACAAACGAAGAATGAGAAGAGACGGAGCTGCAAACACATGAACGTAATAATTTCAAAGGGAAGTCAAGACTAGAAATAAAGAAGCAAAATGACAAATGCTTTGAATGCGGTCAACTCGGGCATTTTGCAAATGAGTGTCCTTCCAAGAAAAAGAAGGAAGGAAGAAAACCAAGATTCAACAACTTTCAAATCACTTGGGACGATTGCAACTCCGAAGGAGAAGTTGAAGAAGAAATGGAGTCGGCACAAATGGCCTTTATGGCTATTGGAGATGATGAGGTAAATTCTAACTATGACTCTAATGATGAAAATGATGAAGATGATCAAAGCTTTCATTTTAAAATTGCATGATAGCTTAAAAGAATCATATGCTAGAAATAAGGAGTTAGTAAAAAAGTCAAATGCCTTATTGAATGCTAACTCTAAACTTGTGAATGAAAACAATAGGCTATCACAAGAAAATCGTGATTTGAAGAAAAGAATGCATGTGAGATCAAAGGTCAAGGAAGAACAAGCCTCCTTGAAGAAAAGAATGGATGATTTGAATTGCTCTCTTAGCTAGAAAGAAAGAAAATGTTGTTGATATGAAAAGAAATAGAAATGTAGCAATCAACAAAAATTTTGTCATGTTTAGAAAGGATGACTTATGTATTGTAAAACCAAAATCTTCCTTATATGGTAATAAAAGCATTGTTTGTAGATATTGCCAACAACATGGACATACTAAGAATATGTGTTATGTCAAGAAAAATGAAAAACTCGGAATGAAAGTTGCATGGATAGTAAGCAATTTCACTAACACTATGGACCCAAAAAGATATGGGTACCAAAAGTTAACAATTGATTTATTGTGTAGGTACTTAACATCGCCAACAATGCTAAGTGGTTCATAGATAGTGGATGTTCAAGGCACATGACGGGTGATGCCTCTCTCTTCACAAACCTTACATCCAAAAATAGTGGAAAAGTCACTTTTGGAGACAACAACTGTCACGCCCCAAAAACGGGACCGTAACACGCCGCGCTAATGGCACACCGGTCCAAAGCCAGCAAGGCACAAACGAACAGAGCAACAAACTTAACCGCAATTTAATAGAACCATCAAACAATTTCTTAACTATAAAACCGAATAAGTTCATTTTTACACAAAAATACGAATTACAAAATTCCTTCTTAGTACAAAAGATGCTACAACAAAAACAAAGTTCATCAATACAAAACCTATCTAATAGACTACCCTTATAAACAAAAGAGAAGCTTGGAAGATTATCCGCAGAGTCTTACCAGTAATGTAGAATCTGGAGATGTGTATAAGAGACAGGTATTCAGAGTCCAACACGAGCACCTAATCTGAAAAATTATAAATCACGTGTATAAGAGCATAACTAGCTCAGTGGATATCATAAAAGCCCTTCAAATGAGGCCAAGCATTTCGATAAAAAAAAAACATAAAGATAATAACATTTGTGAAAACCATAGTCATGAAGCAGTTTCTAAAATGTCTCATGCCATTTAAACGTCAATAAACCATAATCATAAGTAGTTTCTAAAATGTATCATGCCATTTAAACGTCAGGCATGTCCAAAACATAGTCAAAAAGATCCAATCATTTCAAAACATAGTATGCTAAAGCATAGCGAACAAATCCAAGTACAGTTTCAATCCGGAATATAATAAAATAGCAATGAGTATCTTTTAGGCTCAAAAGTATGACCTACAGTACTAGTCAGATCTAGTAATCTACTACACCTACTAGAGATTGGCTACTACGCTGACGTGCCCAAGGAAGTGATGGGATAACTTGACCAGATGTGTATAAGAGACAGGTACTCCCATGGATGACTATAGAACCGGAGCTCCCCAAATCAGACATTTTCAATCACATCCAAAATTATATACCTAGGTCACCTATGAGCCAAAACAGTCATAAAATGCTTTCATACCAAAAGAGTTTGTAAACATATCATTTGATTAACATAAAATAGCTTGGTCCCGATTTCATATGTAATAGTTCCAAAACTTGGTAAAAGTGCAGTTCCAAACATCATACACAAGTTTTAAAATCCATCCAAACATATTTCGAAAGTCGTTAAACAAAATACAAGTGGAAGAGGGTCTATGTTACCCATCTATCAAAGCAAAAACTGCCCAAATGATCACAGAACGCGATCGCCGGCGGTAGGTGGCGTGGTACCTAAAACAGATATAAGAGGACTCTTAGAAGAGATGTAGAAGTTAAAGAATGACTAGGTAAGCGAAAACGACGCGAAACGATAGAAAACGACACCAACAGCTCTTTGGTCAAAAATGACCTTTTCACAATTTCTGACCAACTTAGACAAGGTAAAACCCTAGTCAAAACACTTAGTTAATCCCTCAAATTCGTATTACAGCTAGATTAGGAGATAATAAGCTCAGTTTTCCAGAAAAACCGAAAAACTTCGCCTCTCCCTAGGCTATAATTAGGCTATCCTCCTTTAATAAAATCCAATTCCAAGGTATTCAAGGGACCTTGGTTACAACCCAACTCAAAACAACATATTCAACCAACCAACAAAATCCATTTCCAAGGTATTCAAGGGACCTTGGTTACAACCCAACTCAAAACAACATTTCAACCAACCAACAAAATCCATAAACGGAAATATTCACCGGAGCAATAGCCGGGACTATATCAATAGCATTCCACAACAATGGAAAACACCTAAAACCATCAAAAGATCATTAAAGACCCTTTAAACATAACCAATTATCCAAATTATCCTAGTTGCGCCAAACTTCCGCTTACTTACAAAATGAAGGGAAATCAATTCCACTTGGTTTCAAGTCTCAATTCCTATCCAAACTAACCTTAAAACACTCTTAAAACATCATTATGTGCATAGACATAAGCATTCATAGCATAACATTCTAGGGCACATATGGAAGACAAAACCCTAACTCATAATCTTAAAATTTGTAATCTAACCATGGAAAGTTGTTAAAAATCAACCCCAATCACTTCCCAACCTCCAAAACACTAAGAACAACCCATAACATACATAAATCAACATATATAATCAAATACAGCTGCAAAGAGGGTTTATTTTCAGCCATAAAGAATCCTACAAAACTTGAAATTAAAGCTTGAATCATAAAGCCCATAAGCCATAAATGCTAAAATACATAAAATCTTACCTTCCAAGTGATTTCTACTTGAAATCCAAGAAAACTTTTTGGGGAAAAAGGAGAAGAGAATTTCGGCTGCTGCTGGGAAAAAAAATGAGGAAGAAACAACAAGAAGAAGACATAAAAAAAAATTCGAAGGTTGACCCAAATAGTTCCCATTGACCAAATAGTCTCCAAGTTGACTATTTAACCCAAAAACTAATTTTTTGCTACTAAATTAACATTATAAATCAGCCATCAAACAACACTCACACACCACAATGCACTAATTACACTTAGTCCAATTTTTGACCCGTTTACCCGCCGGTATCGAAATCGCGAAAATCGAAAAATTTGCCGAATTGAAAAACGAATAAGTTGAAGTACTTTATGACTAAAAATAATATGAAAAACATTTTAAACCAATTAAAATCAAAGAACAAGGCTATTAAAATACTGGGTTTCACAACAACAAAGCAAAATCAATCGGCATTGGTGATGTAGGTAAAAATGGTGAAACCTTGATTAAGAATGTACTTCTTGTTGATAATTTGAACTATAATTTATTAAGTGTTAGTCAACTTTGTGACAAAAATTTATATGTTTTCTTTACCAAGCATGAATGTCTTATCCTTGATAAAAATGATGTTGTTTTGTTCAAAGGCACTAGGCACAATGATGTTTATGTGATTTATCTTGATAAAATTAGCAATAGCAATGTAAAATGTCTTACCGCTTCCATAGATGATCCTTGGCTTTGGCATAGAAGACTTTGTCATTTTAATATGGATTTGATTGAAAAAATAGCCAAGAAAGATTTGGTAAGAGGCTTGCCAAAACTGAAATTTCTGAAAAATAAAATTTGTGATGCTTTTCAATTTGGTAAACAAGTCAAAGTTTCTTTCAAACCTAAGAATTTTGTGTCTGTGTAAAGAGACAGATTACTCATAAACCTTTAGAATTGTTGCATTTAGACTTATTTGGACCCACTCAATATGCTAGTCTAGGTGGTTGCAAATATGCATTTGTTATCGTAGATGACTATTCTAGGTTTACTTGGGTATTATTTCTTGTTCACAAAAATGAAGCATTTGAAAAATTTGTAAAATTGTTTTCCAAAATTCAAAATTTATTGGATACAAAAATTGTTCGGTTAAGGAGTGACAATGGTGCGAATTTAAATTTGGGGTTTCCCGACTTTTGTGATCACAACGGTATCTTTCATGAATTTTCGGTTGTTAGAGTTCCTCAACAAAATGGTGTTGTTGAAAGGAAAAATAGGACTCTTCAAGAAACGGCTAGAACTATGATTAGTGAGTGTGACCTTCCACAATACTTGACCTGTCTCGAATACACATCTCGAGAAGTTACCCCATGAATCGAGTGTTATTAAGATCTTCTTTAAATAAAACTCCTTATGAACTCATTTTTTGTAGAAAACCCGTTGAGAGCTATTTCAAAGTTTTTGGTTGCAAATGCTTTATTTTAAAAATCAAAGAGAACCTTGGAAAATTTGACAAAAAATTTAATAAGGAATGTTTCTAGGATATTCTAGTGACAAGAAAGCATACCGAGTTTACAATAGAAGAACGCTTTTAATTGAAGAAGTTGTGCATGTTACATTTGATGAAACTAATGATGTTATCTCAAAGAATTTATGTGAAGATGAAGATACAGGTATTTTAAAGGAGCTCGAAAAGCTCGTTATTCATAAAGATCATCAAGAGATTACATCAAGCGTTGATATCAACAACCATCAAATTGATGATGAAAATAATGAGGATGCTCAAAACGATCTTCCGAAAGCTTGGAGATTCGTCTCTAATCATCCTCAAGATTTAATCATAGGTGATCTATCCGATGGGGTAACTACTCGTTCTCATAAACCTTTGAATAATAATTGTGCATTACTTTCTCACATTGAACCCAAACATATAGATATTGCCTTACTGAGTGATGAATCATGGGTTAATGCTATGCAAGATGAACTTAGTCAATTTGAGAAAAATAATGTATGGACCTTAGTTGAAAGACCTTCTTCTCATCCCGTTATTGGCACTAAATGGGTGTTTAGAAACAAATTAAATGACAAAGGTGAGATCATAAGAAACAAAGCTAGACTTGTTGCAAAAGGTTACGCTCAAGAAGAAGGTATTGACTTTGATGAAACCTTTGCACCCGTAGCTAGATTAGAATCCATCCGCATGTTTCTTGCATTTGCATGTTTCAATAATTTAAAATTATTTCAAATGGATGTCAAAAGTGCTTTTTTGAACGGTTTTATCGACCAAGAAGTTTTCGTCGTACAACCTTCGGGCTTTGAAAATAAGAATCTTCCAAATTATGTTTTCAAACTTTCCAAAGCTTTATATGGTTTGAAACAAGCTCCAAGAGCTTGGTATGAAAGATTAAGTGGCTTCTTGATAGAAAATGGTTTCAAAAGAGGTATAGTCATTTTGACACCACACTTTTCACAAAAACTGATTTAAAAGGATTGTTAATTGTTCAAATTTATGTTGATGATATTATTTTTGGAGCAACTAATGAAAGTTTGTGCAAGGATTTTTCACAACTAATGCAAGAAGAGTTTGAGATGAGTATGATGGGCAAGTTGCAATTTTTCCTCGGACTACAAATTCATCAAACTAAGGAAGGAACATTTATTACACAAATCAAGTACACAAAGGAGCTGCTCAAACGATTTGGTATGGAAGATTGCAAACAAGTTGGTACACCAATGTGTACTTCAACCAAACTTGATTAAGACGAAGAAGGTAATAGTGTTGATGAAAAACACTATAGAGGTATGATCGGAAGTCTACTTTACTTAACTGCCAATCAACCAGATATCATGTTTGTTGTTTGTTTATGTGCTAGATTTCAATCTTGTCCTAAAGAATCACATTTGATGGCAGTTAAAAGAATTTTTAGATATCTAAAAGGAACAACGGATTTTTTGCCGCTCTGTGGTATCCAAAGTCATCAATTGTCTGATAAGAACTTATCAAATCATAACTCTATATCTCTTGCATAATTGGATATCAACATAACAGAGACATGTCACATATTCAAGGGAAATTGTCTTGTGTCTTGGTTCAGTAAAAAACAAAATTCCATTTCTCTTTCTACGGCTGAAGCCGAATACATTGCTGCCAGAAATTGTTGTGCTCAACTTCTTTGGATGAAACATACTCTAAAAGATTTTGGTGTAATTTTTGATTCTGTTCCTATATTATGTGACAACACTAGTGCAATTAATCTCACAAAAAATTCTGTTTTGCACTCTAGAACCAAACACATTAATGTTAAGCATCATTTCATTAGAGACCTCGTTTGTAAAAAGGAAATTCGTGTTGATTATGTGCCTACTTCAGATCAATTGGCTGATATTTTTACAAAACCCTTAGCTCTAGATCGCTTTGAATCACTCAGAAAATGCTTAGGGATTTTACAGATAGGTTCATAGTGAAGTCGGACACACTCCTTCGTCAGAACCATTTACCTTTCGGACGCTCTGAATTGTCCGGAAGCATCTGTTACCTCTCGGACGCTCATATTCGTCCGAACGATATTCCTTTTTTTCTTAAACTCTCTGGAAATCTTTCGGACGCTCAGAGTCGTCCGAAAGAACTTCGGACGAACTAGCTCATCCTTCGGCCGTCCGTTCTTCAACTTTCGGAGATGTGTCGGACGCACACTAAACGTTCCTAGATTGTGTATAAGAGACAGGTTCATTAAAACCATCCAAATTTCCCTTTTCGGACTTACCCTTCGTTCCCGAAAACCCATAGGCAATTTTTCTTCTCTCCCTTACCCCCTCCAAATTTCCACTCTCTCTTCCAAAATTGATTGAAAAATCATCCTACCCATAACCCTTATCACCTAAATCACATCTCATTTCCCCCATTCACCATCTCATTTCCTCAAAATCTCACCAATCTTCAATTTTTTTTAAAAATTTTTTTTAGTTTTCTCTTCTTCCACTACAAGTTTTTTGGTGAAATCTTGTGGCGGTACCTCTACGGCAGTTCGGGGTCGCAAAACTAAAGGGAAGGCTCCTGTGCGAGGAGAATCATCAGCAAATCCTCAAGTTTCCACCACTCCAACTTTATCCAAATTTATCGATGCCAAGGCATCCGAACGGTATACTTCTCTTCTCAGTAAATCCATTATCGTTCAGCGTCCTGCTTCTAGTAGTCTTTTTGATGAATATAATCTTCCAATTATCAAATCCTGTTTTGAAAAACAAAATTGGGGTCATTTAGTGCATCTCGATTTACCTGTTTATCATGACATGGTACTTCAATTCACGGCCAATCTTCGGAAAGGTCCTACTATTCGCACCCTAATTTCTCGTGTTAACAACACTGATCTTGAGATTTCATCGAACATCATCAACACAATTTTTGAATGTGAAATCTCAAACCCCTCTGATTTTTCCTACTTCTTTTCATTAGATAAATGGCCCGCTGAGGATACTCAGTTTGATATAGATGAAGTCTCGAGCCATTTTTAACATCCATTTCAAACAGGCTTCGGAAGCCAAAACTACTTTGCTTGCCCCTGAACTTAATATTCTGTATACCCTTGTCACAAATCTTTTATTGCCAACTGACGGGCATCGTACTGAGCCCGGAAAAATGCAACTATACTTATTTTTCTGTGTCTTCAAGGGTATCCCACTTGACTTTGGGTATCTGTTTTGTTCCCTATGGGAACTCTTTCTCACTGATACTCGCAGAAACATTCCTTTTGAAAAATTTCTCACCAAGGTTTTTGATTTCCTCAACGTTCCCTTTACCGAAAACAAACAATATCCTCCGTATTTTAATAAATCCTACATTGAACGAAAAGGTCTCTGATTTTTTAATGATCAATGGCTCACTAAGGCGGCCTTTGATATTGCTCAGTCACAATCCCATGCCTCCACATCTGATTTTGCTATCCCTCCTTCTCCTACTCCTCAACCACCTCCACTCATATCTGCACCATCTACTTCTGAGCCATCTTACCATTCCTGAACCATCTCTTTCACATATCTGTGGACTTCTCCAATCTCTAAGCACTCAAGTCAGTTCTTTTCAACGTCGCACAAATCGCAAGTTAAAACGACTTGAGACTCGTCAAATAATTCTCCAAGAGACACTCAATCTTGGCATGTCTGCTTCGGCTCAAGTCCAGTTTGCTGATCTTCAGTCCCAATATCCACTTGAGTCATCTTCTGACAGTGATGAACCTGAAGATGAACATACACGTGACGACAATGCAGAAGCTGCTCAAGAAGCTACCGATGACGATAACGACGATGATGAAGATATTGACGACACATTTGAGTTTATCATGCAACGTCGTACCGGGGAGGAGGATGACAGTGAAGCCATCGCTGAAGATGTTCCATCCAAACGGCAAAAAACTGAGAAGCGCTCCAAAAAGCGCAATGACTCTCATTAGTTCTTTTACCATTGTATTTCTTTTGTTTTTTAGCAACTCTGCTGGATATAATGTATTTGAACAATTAACACCTTTCTTAATCCTGTCTCTTTGGACACTAAGAGACAGTTTCATTTAGGTCAACATACCTGCATAATCTAAGGGGGAGCCTTTTTTTTTTATTGATGTCAAAAGGGGGAGTAGTTATATTGTTATATGTCATGCTTTGATATGGTTGTTATGTTGATATCCAATTATGCCTTGATATATGTTATGCTTTGATATGGTTGTTATGGTGACAATTGATATCCAATTATGTGATATTACAAATTGATTAGTCATATCCAATTGAGGTTTGTCATCATCAAAAAGGGGGAGATTGATGTTTTCCAAACCTTATTTTGATGATGACATAAACACTTAACTCTGTAAAATAAAGCTTTTGCTTAACAGCTCTTTCGATGTGTATAAGAGTCAGAACTAGGTCATCTGGACTCGGACACATTTTCAAGTTTAGTTACAAATTGGCAGAACAGAATGGAAGTCTCGCCTTTTCTTGACGCCATGACGTCCGAAACCTCTGTCGGACGAAGGACCAGACGCATGCACGGACGTCCGAACGTTAAAGCATCTCAATAAACTGAAAGAAGATCGGACGCTTCCTCGGACGCATTCAATCCTCCTCGGACGTCCGAAACCCCAACGGCTATTTTTTGTGCATTTATTACTTAGCCGTTAGGAAGTAGTTGAAAGCTCTATTTATTGCTCTTATAAATAGGTGCTTTAAGAACTTGAAAATATCATCTAATACATTGAATACAAGCCTAAGACAAGAGTAATTTGAGTGCAAATTGACTATAGTGGTTTGTTGTATTAGTGTGAAGTTGTGAGTGCAATTCAACTTTGAGTGGAGTGATAATCTTGTATGAAAGTGTGGTTGTAAGTAAGAATCTTGGCTCAACTAAAAGAGTTTTAGTGTGAGCAAGAACTTACCAACTTTGTAAAGATTATTGGCTCACCAAGTGTGTGAAGCATTCAAGAAAATTGATACTTCAAGCTTGCTAGCTTGGAAGTATTGTTTGTTCAACTTTTCTCTCTTTACTTTACTGTTCTAAGTAAATTTATTTTAAATATCTGCATTTGAATTTGAAAAGGTTACTATTTTCTAAAAGCATAATTTTTAGAAACCTAATTCACCCCTCCCTCTTAGGTTGCTTTGGGACCAACAGGGATTTTGACTCAATTTGGAAAAACTTACTACACTCAAACTCTATGAGACAATGATACTGGTGACATAAATAAAAGAAAAACCAAAGAATAGACTCGGGAAAATCAGTAGGATGGGCAAAGAAAATATGACAGAAAGGGTAGTCTGGATGTACTCCATGAGGGTTAAGAATAGAACCACCATACTGAGTGAAAGTTTGAAGTTCCCAAAAAGTTCGGTAGTAATCTATATCCTTTTGCTGCCATGGATATCTTCTAGAAGGAAATTCTGGTGGTGTTGACACAACAGACTGTACATGAGAATGATACTAGAACATTTTTGGAGACCACATATCTGGGGAATGACATTAGACTCTATGGACTCCTGTACTATTATAAGATTTTGAGGTAAAAAAGCTTGAGATCTACTAAAAAAATCTCATGTTATGCAATGATATTATTTTTTCCCTTAATATGTTTGACATCAAAATTGTATAGGGAAAACCATGTAGACCATCTTAACAATTGGGCATTGGGAAAGGTTTTTTGTTTGAACTGAAGCATCTTGGGGAAGGAGGACATGTCCATTTCAATGAGAAATCTTTCACCAATCAAATAGAAATTGAATTTTTTGATGGCATTTTTTACAGCTAAGATTTCTTTGAAGGTAGAGTGATAATGCAATTCTGAGGGTTTGAATCTCCCACTTTCATAACCACAAAGGTAATGCTTTTGGTTGGATTCACAAAAAAGTATAACTCCCCAAATTTATCACTTGCATCAGTTTGAAGAATTTTCTTTCCTTCAGAAGGGATGTGGAGATGCGAGATATTGGCTAAGAGTGCTTTGAGGTTTTTTACAGCTTTGGTTTGGGTGGAAGTCCAGGGAAGATCTTTTTTGAGAAGTTCGGTCAAAGCATGGGTTTCATTCCCAAAAGTTGTTGGATT
Organism: Cinchona pubescens; assembly: GCA_025175665.1. NCBI lineage: Eukaryota > Viridiplantae > Streptophyta > Magnoliopsida > Gentianales > Rubiaceae > Cinchona > Cinchona pubescens. The sequence continues at coordinate 5,320,005 of JANKKI010000123.1, read as the reverse complement.
TCTTTTTTGTTGACATAGCAGCGATTGGATTAAGAGAATTTGGTAATGGCATCTGAAATATGTTGTTCTGGGGAATATTGGCCATTCGAAAATTTCATTCCAAGGAAAACAATGGATTCTTGAGCAATGGTCATTTTTTTCTCTGAAAGCATGATTCCATATTTTTGAACAATTTTTGCAAATTGGGCCAAAAGTTTTAAATGGACTTCAAGTGTTGGGCTATACAGAAGGATGTCATCAATGTAAATGAGTGAGGTATGAAGAATGGGCTGAAAAATTTTTATCATGGCCTTTTGAAAAAGAGATGAGGCTGTTTTAAGACCAAAAGGCATTACTGTCCACTGAAAATGATGATTTGGGATACAAAATCCTATTTTTTTCCTATCCTCAGGGTGAATTCCAAGTTACCAAAAACCAGATTTCAAATCAAATTTTGAAAGCCATTTTGCTGGTTTTAAGTTTGAAAACAAAGTATACCTGTTTGGCAAGGGAAACTTGTCATCTTGCAAAAAGTGATTTAATGGTTGATGAACGAATTAATGACAAGTCTCATTTTCCCACGAACTTGTTCAGACCTTTTATTTACATAAAAAGCTTCACAAGCCCATGCAGAATCAGAATTTTCAATCAATCCATGTTTCAAAAGATTTTGACATTCTTGTTCCGCAAGGAGTGAGTGTTCAGGATTCATTCCTAAATAACTCGCCTGTGTAGGATTGATGTCCTCATTCTTCTTGAATGGTAACCCGATAAAGAATTCTGAGTTAGTCCAAAGAGGTGATGAACATTTTTTAAGAAAATCAGTGTGAGAATCAGCACAAGATTTTTCTATTAAAATACTCCTGAAGTGCTTAATCAATGTTACTGGCTCCAATGAGTAAAATCTTTGGGTATCAATGTAGCTTTTAAAGGTCTTCTTGTACCGGATTCCTTCTTGAAGAATTTGAAGTCCTTTAGCCTATCTGTAGAGGTCCATTCCAATAACAATATCCTTTCCTGGTGTAGAACATCCAAGGATTTGAGTCATGATCCTACAATTTGAATCATCCGAAAAAATTGAATTATAATTTGATCCTTGGTAATTTTATCTGCCGTGAATGTTTTTCCATCTGCAGCTCTAGAGTGCTAAGCATGCAATTTCCAATATTCATTTGGTAAAACTACTGAATTGAGTATGGACATGGCTGCACCTGTATCCAAAAATGCAATTAAAGGAACTGGTTTGTCAAACTTGGATGTAAAAATATGAACAAGAGTTTGAGGACAGAAAGAATAGAATGTATCCTGTTCTAGATCAAAATTAAACCAATCCTATGTTTCTAGCGCAAACAAGGTTTCTTCTGTTGGTTCACTTTGAATGGAGAAGTTAGATTCAAGATCATCATCGGAAGAAAATTGGTATCCTGTAAACACTCGTTTCATGTCCTCCATTTATTGCTTCCATTAAATGCTTTCATTACTATCTTTCTTTATTTTCATGCTTACTTTAGATTTGTTAGGGTGCTGCACTAAACCCAATCAGGTCATCATGTGTGTAATAAAACTGTAGACACATACGAAATTTTATATCAATTAAAATTATCATTTGTCTATAAATTAATTTAATTGGCATATTTATGGTCCAATTAAATAATGCCATTTGTCATATATATTTTGGAACATTGGTTAATTTAAAACCAATTATATTGCTCCACATGTCAAGATGAGGTGGTTCGACCAATCAAATGTATTTGTGTCGCTCTTCCAATTAAATTGTGCCCGCTCTTCCAATTAAATTGTGTCATGTCACATGTCTGCAAGACTTGGCCAATAAGGATATATGTACTCTAGTATTTATCTCTTTATTAATAAATTAAAATAAGGAGATAATATCAAAGTAGTACAATCCCTATGTATTGATATCTCTTATGTGTGTAAGGAGATAAGAATTTGTTTCTTGGTATGCAAGTAAGAAGTTACAAATGTACTATAAGTCTTCTAACTTGCTTCCCACCCATACATGTATAAATAGGGGTCATCCCTCAGAGGTTCAAGACACACGTATACACATACACACAGTATTTCTGAAGTCTGAAAGCTGTGGAAGCTCTAAGTCTTCAAATTTTCTCTTCAAGTGTTCCATATATCAAGATTTGAAGATCTTCATCAAGTGTTCTTCACGTCTTCCATATCAAGATTTGAAGAATTCAATACTTGGTTCAGGAATAAGCTGCGAAGCCCTTGGATCGTGTCTGAAGTAAAAAATCGAAGGAATTTTCTCCACATATTGAGAATATCCTAGAGATTGTAACCCTTTATTTCATATATTCATATTTTTATCTCTATATTTCTTGTTTGTTCAATTTTTTACAGACTTAGAATATTTTGTTGCGCACAATTTTGGCACGCCCAGTGGGACCATCTCTACCTTCCATCTCTTTGCTTCTTATATATTCAACTGCAAATCTACATCAATGGCTCCAAAGAACGACAAATCCATGCCTGCTCGTTCTAATACTACTGACTCAAAAACTACTATGGGATCTGCATATGATTTTGCGAACCCAAAAAATTGTTGGTCCAACCACTCATTCAAGAAGCATGACGAGAGCCCACTCTCAAAGTAATCTAGAGGCGCAATCCGGATCATAAGAGACAGTTTGGCTGATGACACCACCTCAAAATCACTTCTCCTGTGTTGGGGCTTAAAGATGTTGGAGCTTCAATCGAGAAAACCCTCGCAATGCTCGAAGCAAGTTCTAATTCCAGAGCTTCGAAACATGATGATGACATATCAAGTAATGATTCTACATCTTCTCAAGGGACTCCGGATACTAGATCTCCTGTTCGAGAAGATTTTGCAACTTCTACACCATTTTCTGTTATGCCTGCTATGGTAGCGCAAACCTCAACTCTGGAGGATCAAATGGCAAGCCTAACTAAAATGATGGAAACAATGATGAAGCGCATACAAGATTAAGATGCCATCATCACTCAACTCGTCAACAGGAAAGACAATGCCACGGAAGGAAGTCAAATTGATTCAAAGGCACTTGGCGGACATCAACAAGCTGAAACTTCACAACAAGGAAAGGCGAAAGAAATGCTTGCTACGTGACTTCTGATGGAATGATTCATGCTGATCAATTGAAGGAGTTCGTTGAAGGTATCATCAAGGTGAAATATGAAAGTGGTTTGAAATCGAACCCTATATACGCTAAGCCTTATTCTGCAAGAATCGACAGTTTGATGATGCCTTGTGGATATCAACCACCGAAGTTTCAGCAGTTTGACGGCAAAGGAAATCAGAAACAACATGTGGCACACTTTGTCGAGACATGTAATAATGCCGGAACTCATGGTGATTTGTTGGTCAAGCAATTTCTTCGCTCACTAAAAGGTAACGCATTCGACTGGTACACTGATCTTGATGCCGATTTGGTTGATAGTTGGGAGCAATTGGAGCGGGATTTCTCAACCGGTTCTACAGCACTAAGAGCACTGTTTCTATGACTGAACTTTCCAACGACCATCAGTGGAAAGACGAACCAATTGTTAATTATATTGATCGATGGAGGACTTTAAGCCTTAATTGTAGAGACCGACTCTCTGAGACGTTCTTAGCCGCCATTGAAATATGCATTCAAGGCATGAAGTGAGGACTTCGTTATATCCTACAAGGCATCCAACCTATGACATTTGAGAAATTGGCAACAAAAGCTCATAGTCTTGAAATTGGCCTTGGAAATCAAGAACCGCCTGTTCCTGATCCTCGCAATAATAAAGAAAAATAGGACTTTAAGAAAGGGGGCAAGCCTTCTCCCAAGTCTGGAAACAAAGAAACTATGACAACAAATACTGCACCTGTTAAGATCGCGACAAAAGTCAGTCAAAAGGTGTCCGAGAAGGTAGAGCCTGTGCAAGGTAGGCCACAAAGAAAACCGACACTCAGGGAGATGCAAGAGAAAGAATATCCTTTCCTCGACTCTGATCTTCGAGGCATGTTTGATGATCCACTCAAAGCCAAACTCATTGAACTCCCCCGAGATGAAACAGCCGGAGGAAGCTAGGCGAGTTAATGATCCAAACTATTGTTGCTACCATCGCTTGGTTGGTCATCCCCTCACAAGGATCCTATTTTGTTTTTAAAGATAAGGTGATGGAGTTAGCCCGCCAAGGTAAGATTTTGCTTGAGAAAGATAAAGCAAGTGCAAATCAAACCACAATAATTCCCGACTCCCACAATTTGTTGAAGAATGGTAAAGTATCTCGTCTTCCATCGAAGATAAGAACAATACAGCCCACGATAAAATTTGGAGATTTCAATCCTATTCCATTATATGACAACCTCTTTCTATAAGATGGAGTACCTTTTGAAAGGCAAACTGAAAAATTGTTGAAGGATGATGATGCCACAAATGATCAGTCAGACGAAGGATGGACACTCGTCACTCGCAAAAGAAGCCGAAAAATTAAAGCGCAAAGACTAATCTGCTACCAAAATTTCGGATGGTAAAAATACAGGTTGCAAAAAGAAAGTCCAGAAGAAGAACAATTTCGTCATCAATCCCTCCGAGTGGTGTGATGTTTCAAAATGTCCGTCGACCTATTACTTTGAAAGAATTCATGCCAAGAGGATGACTTGAAAGATGACGACGTCCTTGCATCTTGCCCTGTTGTAAACATCAATAAAGTTGATGAAGAATTTGAGAAGAAACTCACTGTTGCTGATAAAGTCCTTGAGGAATGTGCAACAATGATTGGTTTTGATGACAAAGAATTATTACTCGGGACGAAAGCTCACAATCGACCCTTGTTTGTAAATGGCTATGCATGTGAGCAAAAAGTGAATCGGGTACTTCTCGATGGAGGATCTGCTGTGAATATAATGCCTTTATGTGCAATGAAGGAGCTTGGAATCACAAGTGATGAACTCTCACAAAGCCGTCTCATGATCCAAGGATTCAATCAAGGGGGGCAAAGAGCCATTGGTCTTATAAGACTTGATTTATTAATTGGCAATTTATCCTCAAGTGCACTATTTCATGTTATCGATGCAAAAACATCTTATAATATGCTTCATGGGAGACCATGGAATCACGAGAATGATGTTATACCGTCAACTCTTCATCAATGTTTCAAGTAGATTTCCATAACGGCGTCATAAAGAAAGTAGTTGCTGATGAAAAGCCGTTCACTGAAGCCGAGAGTTACTTTGCTGATGCTAAATTCTACCTGCAGGGTAACACAAAGAAAGAGTTAACAAAGGAAGATGGTCAAAAATCTAAGACACATGTCTTACGCTGTGTTCCAAAGTCAAAGTGAAAAGAAGGTCAATCTCCTTTTGTTGGAAGCGATGAATTAAAGGAGTTCACTGTACCACTCACCAAAATTGAGGTGGTCAAGCAAGCGAAACTCTTCTTGAACTCTTTGTTCGGCCAAAGGTGGAGTCCGAAATAGAGCATAATTCATTACCTAAAACACGAACCGACGAGCGATTTGGTCCAAATGCATACAAGTTGCTCGTAAAAGCTAGTTACGATCCTAAGGAAGACGGAACTTTGGGCAAGCTTCCTGCAGAGATAAATGGAGAAGAGACACATGGCATGACTTCTACCCAAAAGATGTTGAAAGACAAAGGATATGCTGTTATCAACAACCTGTCAATGGGACTTGGGTATAGACCACCTTCTCCTGTGCGTATAGCAATTAAAAGGGCTAATACGCATCATATTACTATCAAAGAAGAAACTGCGTTGAAAGGTTCAAGACGATTAGTCTTTGATAGATTGAGAAAAGCTACACCACGTGTTTCGGTGTTTGATAGGCTTGGCCCACGAGGAAGAGTTTTGATGAAGCAACCTATTCATGAAAGGTTGAGTTTTCCAAAGGCACAAGAGTATATTTTTAATACGAAAGGAAACAATGCTTCCTGCAATGATGGAAGTTTAAGAAGACAAGTTACTAACATTTTCATACATTACGGCGATTTGTTAAATGTGAGAAAGGAAACCATCATTGATCAAAGCATCAAGGAGGAAGACAAGGAAAGCATTGCCTCCTGCAACCATATCACCGTTCGAAACAAAGAGCCTTTGGAAGAAGAAGATGCCGGAGATGATCCTCCTGAATTGGAAGAAGGTATGAAGGCAACTCCCATTGATGAGTTGAGAGAAATCAACCTTGGCACAAGTGATGATCCTCGCCCAATCTACATAGGTACTTGGCTGACTCCTGAAGAGGAACAAGCATATGTTGAACTATTGCTCAAATTTAAGGATGTTTTTGCTTGGAATTACAAAGAGGTGCCTGGCTTGGATCCAAAAATTGTTGTTCATCACTTGGCCGTTAATCGAGGTGCAAGACCCGTTAAACAAGCCCAAAGATGTTTTTGGCCTAATTTGATCCCATTAATTGAGATGGAAGTGAACAAGCTCATAGAAGCTGGTTTCATCCGAGAAGTAAAATACCCAGCGTGGATTTCAAGTATAGTCCCCGTGAGAAAAAAGAATGGGCAGATTCGTGTTTACGTTGATTTTTGAGATCTCAATGAAGCTTGTCCGAAAGATGACTTTCCTCTCCCTATTACTAAATTGATGGTCGATACCACAACTGGTTATGAAACCTTATCCTTTATGGATGGATCCTCGGGATACAACCAGATGCCCGAACGGCACCGAGGGATGAAGAACTTACTGCTTTCCGAACTCCCAAAGGCATTTATTACTACAAAGTCATGCCTTTTGGCTTAAAGAATGTGGGAGCCACATATCAAATGGCCATGCAAAAGATCTTCGATGACATGCTTCACAAGAATGTAGAGTGCTATGTTGACGATCTCGTTGTCAAATCGAAGAAACAAATTGACCATGTCCAAGATCTTAGAATGGTGTTCGAAAGACTTTGAAGATACTAACTCAAGATGAATCCTTTAAAGTGTGCTTTTGGAGTTACCTCTGGAAAGTTTCTTGGGTTTATTGTACATAGCCGAGGAATTGAAGTTGATTAATCCAAAATCGATGCTATCTTGAGGATATCCGAACCGCGCAACATTCATGAGTTGAAAAGTTTGCAAGGAAGATTGGCTTATCTTCGAAGATTTATCTCCAATTTGGCTGGGAGATGTCAACCATTTAGCCATTTGATAAAGAAGGGTATACCTTTTGGTGGACAGTGGGATGAAGCATGTAGTAATGCTTTCAAAAGAATAAAAACATATCTCACACAGCCACCCGTGTTAGCTGCACCTATTCCTGGTAAACCTTTAATTCTTTATATTGCTGCACAGGAACGATCTGTAGGAGCATTACTTGCCCAAGAAAATGGTGAGGGTAAAGAAAATGTACTATATTATTTAAGTCGGATGATGACACCAAAGGAGTTAAATTATTCGCCAATTGAGAAGTTGTGCTTGGCTCTCATATTTGCCATTCAAAAGTTAAAGCACTACTTTCAAGCTCATCTATCCGTTTGATATCCAAGGCAAATCCGATCAAGTATGTTATGACCAAGCCTGTGTTGTCAGATCATCTCGCAAGGTGGTACCTTCAAATTCAACAATTTGAAATTGTTTACCTTCCTGCAAAGGCTGTTAAAGGACAAGTGTTGGCTGACTTATTGGCCGATCATCCCATACCTGCTGAGTGGGAATTGATTGATAAACTTCCAGATGAAGAATGTTTTCGTGGACGAAGTTCTTCTGCCTTGGATAATGTACTTTGATGGTGCCGCACATCAAGGGGGGGTTGGAGCTGGAGTAGTATTCATCACTGCCGAAGGAGATGTGTTGCCATATTCATTCACTTTAACACAACAATGTTCAAATAATGTCGCTGAGTATCAAGCACTTATCCTTGGTCTCAAAATGGTGGTCGATATGAAGCAACTACAACTTAGAGTTTTTGGAGATTCAAAGTTGGTAGTCAATCAGCTCTTTGGTAAATATGAAGTCAAGAAACCCGAGTTGTGGCCATATTATAATTATGCTAGACAACTAATGGGGTGGCTAGGTGATATGACTATAGAGCATGTTCCAAGAAGGGACAATCGACAAGCTGACTCCTTAGCAAAATTAGCTTCAATGCTCATCCTGCCTAATCAACAAGTTCAAATCCCCATATGTCAAAGTCGGGTTGTGCCTCCTCATTTTGAAGAAGAAGATGATGTGAAAGAGAAAAATAATTCTCACGTGGTTTCTATCTATGAAGTGGAGAAGGAAGATTGGCGAAAACCAATAATTGATTATCTCAGTTATGAAAAGTTACTTGATGACGCAAAAAGAAGAACTGAAATTCGTCGTCGTGCATCTCGCTTCATCTACTATAAGGAGACTCTTTATCGGCGATCGTTTGATTGAGTTTTCCTGCGATGTCTCAGTGAGGATGAAGCTATGCAAGCGATGGAAGAGGCTCACTCAGGTATATGTGGCGCTCATCAATCTGGCCCTAAGTTGCACTTCCGCATTAAAAGGATGGGGTACTACTAGCCGACCATGGTGAAGGATTGCATAGACTATGTAAGAAAATGTCAAGCTTGTCAGTTTCATGCCAATTTCATCCATCAACCACCAGAACCGTTGCATCCTACTATTTCTTCTTGGCCATTTGATGCTTGGGGATTAGACATAGTAGGACCACTGCCAAGGTCTTCTGGTGGACATATCTTTATCCTGGCTGCAACTGATTATTTTTCGAAAAAAAGTGGGCTGAAGCAATTGCACTAAGAGAGGTAAAGAAAGAAAATATGGTCGATTTTATTCGCGTGAATATTATCCATCGATACGGGGTTCCACGATATATCATCACTGATAATGGAAAACCTTTCTGCAATCCTGCAATGAACAAGCTTTTGAGAAGTTCGACTTTAAGCAACATAATTCTTCTATGTACTATGCTACTGCGAATGGACTTGCTGAGGCTTTTAACAAAACTCTATGCAATTTGCTAAAAAAAGTTATTGACAAGTCAAAAAGAGATTGAAATCAAAGGATTGGTGAAGCTCTTTGGGCATACAGGACAACTTTTTGAACTCCTACTCAAGCAACTCCATACGCACTTGTCTACGGTGTCGAAGCAGTTCTTCCACTCGAATGTCAAATACCTTCTTTAAGGATTGTTGTGCAAGAAGGACTTAATGAAGAAGACAATGCCTGCCTTCATCTTGAAGAGTTGGAAGCACTTGATGATAAAAGGTTGGAAACTCAGCAACAGACTTGAGTGTTACCAAGCTCGCCTTTCTAAAGCATTCAATAAGAGAGTTCAGCCACGCTCTTTCCAAATTGGTGATATCGTCATTGCTGTTCGAAGACCAATCATCCTTGCATATGGAGGTCAAAGAAAGTTTGTTTCAAAATGGGATGGCCCTTATATTGTCCAAGAAGTCTATACAAATGGCTCGTACAAGTTGATCGCTGAAGATGGATTAAGGGTTGGCCCCATCAATGGCAAATATTTGAAGCGATACTACGCATGATCTAAATGCTCCTTGACGCATGAGCCTAAACTGCTTGTTGCTCCTGGCCTGCATGAGCTAAAACTGTGGACGGCATCCACCAATAGTGTAGTATGTGGTTAAACTACTGAAACACTCCACCAAGTCTAAGGTGGGAAACAAATGGATACTCCTGGCCTGAAAGAGGTTAAACTGTGAACGGTAAACCACTCATATTTTTCCAAAAAAAAAAGAAAAAAAGGAACTACGTGTGACTTGATCTCCCTTTTGGGATACGTAGGCAGCTTAGAGGACAACTTCTAAGTTCAGTTATACCCCCTTAAAACCAACTCATTTTCCTTAAAGAAAAATATAATGGAAACAATATTTCAAATTAAATTCATAGATGTTAGTTACTTTACCTTTTTTTTTTTTTTTTTTAAAAAAAAAATCACAAGATAAGGAAAAGTAATTAATGTCTTTATTATTGAAAGAAAAGTTTCCAAACAAATGAAATTTAAGGAAAAGAATAGAAAAAAAAAGGGGGTTTGATATAATTCAAATATCAAACTTGAGGTCCACTACGGCTATCTTGCTTGCTTCAAGGATGTTGTTCATCTTCTCAAGCTCCCTAGCGTCTTCATTTGTCAACAAGGTAGTGCTTTTGATGAAAGAGATTTGATCTTGTGCTCTTAATACTTCAACTTGAATTTGCTTGAGATTTTCATATTCTCAGTCAATGGTCGAGCTAACTTCCATGTTTTGCTTCTCCAAATCATCAAGATCTTTTTGTAAGATTGATCTTTCTATCTTCAATAGATTCCCGTTTTCCTTGAATACTTTGTAGATGGTTGGTTACCTTTTCCTCCATTGGTTTGACTTCCGAAAAGTGTGCATTTGCCTTGGAGAGAATTTCTGCATATGCTTATCTTGAAATCTTCTCCGATACTAAAGCACTTGAAGAGTCATACTTCTTGGCCTTCATGAGCAAGCCTGCTAAAGAGTCTCTTAGAGGAAGGGCAATTAAAGAATCTATCCTTGTTATTTCTTCAACTACCTCATTGATACATTCCTCCAAATAAGAGATTTGGTCTGCGGAAGTGTTTGAGATATCATTGCAAAGTTCTTCCCACAGGCTTTGTATATATTTTCGTTGGCATGATTTTATCACCTTTTCGCCATGAAATTCAGAAATTGGTGTTCTAACTTGCTTGTGGAGACTTCCATGGTGATTCAATGGTATTTGTGATGGAGCATAATCCTCTACTGACTTGTCAATTATTGATCCACGCATATTATGGATTGCCAGTAACATTCTCATGCAATTCTCTATCCGTGTTTGTTTCATTGATGATAATGTCTTGATTACTGAATAAATAGTCTCCAACTCCTTCCACAAGCGTCTCAATGGTAGTGAACTAAAACAAAAAAAAAAACAAAAAAAATAACAGGGAGAGTTAGAGTAATGTCAAGACGCATGAAAAAGGGGAAGAAAATATATGACGTATATTTACGTATTCAGCCAATTCTTTTGGTGACATCTTTGAAGCAGGTATTGTTTCGAAAAATAAAGAGTTAATAGAAATCTTCTCCAAACTTGAAGGTTTTGACTTCTTTTTCGGTCGATTCCAGTGATGATCTTTATTACAGCTTTCTCCAGAATGTTCACCCTCTACTTGAACAAATTCTCTATCATCCAATATCTTGATCGTATTATTTTTTTATGCTTCCCAAGAAGTTGAGTTCGAGAGGACCTCATGATTCTTTGGAGGAATGATATTGATATTTATCTCCATGTCCTCGATGCCTTTCAATAAAGGTGTTTCGATAACCTTTGGAGCCTCAGCATTTGTGGGTTTGACCAAAGTTGGTCGTCCCATCTCCGTTACTTGCTTTCCTCTCAAGCTAGTTGATGCATGATTTTGGCCTTTTTGCCTCATTGAAGGAGGCTCGTCTACTGCTATGAGTTCTTGGGAAGCCTTGTCTATCATTGTCTTTCCAGTCTTCTTAGGATTCGTCCTGTCTTCCTTTCTCTTAATTGTATTATGGTCATCATGTCCATACTTTAAGCACTTTGGAGAGGCATCGTGCTTGAATCTCTTTGATGGGGGTGTTCTCGCTCTCGTGTCTTGAGCTTCATCCTCATTTGCTCTCTTGACGCTAAGTTAGATGATTGTGCTTCGAATGCTCTTCAATCGCATCGACCACCAAGTGTCATACTCTTTTGTAACTAATGGATGTCTTCTTTGCGGGGGCATGGTCAAGATAGAATGAGTTGATGTACGAATTGAGGAGCCCCACAACTAAACAATGATTCTCCCAAGGTGTGAGTGTGAGTTATCTCCTTCAACTTGTTTGGGATATTTTGGCGAAAACCAAATTGCCTGCTGAATCTGGATAGGTCATACAACTCGATGATGAAAATGTTGTCCCGTCGAAAGATCAAGAAACATGATCGTTGACTGATGAAATATTCCGTGCATTGCGGTGATAGATTTCCATCATCTATGAGGACTTTTTCCTCTTCTTGGGTCATGCATAGTCTCGGAAAGGTAGATGGGTTCACATTCTTAATGATATATTCCGCATCTGTTGTGTTGAAGAATTGCACCATCTTTTACCCACTAAACTTGGTCATTCGAGCAAGACAGCTTGTTCGATCATTTATGTGATAAGTGTCAAAGTATTGACCAATCCATGCATAGACATAGTGAAATGGGAAGACGGCTGGACACTCTCGTAAGTTTGGAGCTTGAAAAACTTTACTCAAGCCATCATAGATACTGGCGAGTACCAGAATTGCGAGAGAAAACTTCACCTCCCGTTGCTATTAAGCTTGCTACCTTGAAGATAATTGAACGTATATGATCCATCTCCCTACTTGGCAAGAGGAATTTGCAAATCCAGCATGCTAGAAAGGCTACCATGTACACTTCGCCCCTTAGAAAGTCTTTGATGCCCAACATATCGAAGGGGATGTGTTCGTCATTGATATTTAGCAAGTAAGAATTGTCCACACTTTCACATGGGTTGAATGTCTTCTTGGGTTTTGTGTCGGTGCTTCGTCTTTCACCCCTTGGAGGAGGAGTTCGGTATCTAGCTTGTCCTCGGAACCAAAACTGTACCCAGTCCTTAATATGAACTCCTTCATGATCATTTTTGGTAAGCCTGTAGTACGCCTTGAATAAATGCCTGCCACTTGCTGGAAGTAAAGATTTTCCATCCCCATCAATGTTGAAAAGTTCTTTGGCTGTTGGTATGACCTCATCGTAAAATGAGCCGCAAATAGGAAGACCTCCGAGTTTATAAAGATCCCAAAGTAAAGGATGGGGATGTGAAATTGATAGCTCGCCTGCTGAAGTATGAAGGCTGTTTGTCGAGGGGCACCAATATTTGCAAAAGGCACGCAAGATGTTATTGCAATGATCATATGAGTAGCGTGACGCGTAAACAGCATCATAGACATGGGCCTTCAAGAGTGTCTTCTTGTGTCGCACGAGCACATCTTCCTACCATTCCCAGTAGTTGGAGGTATGTCTTGCTTCACCAAAGTATGAGGAAGGACCATTCCACGTGAAAGGAGGAATTTAGTATGAACTTGGCAGCACTCGGCTCCTTCATATGAAAGGAGGAATTTAGTATGAGCACTTCTTCACTCCTTGTTGCGGTAGAAAATGATGATGCAGCGATTGTTTCTTTGTTTGACTTGGTTGTCCAATCTTTAAGATGCAGAGACTCATCAAGAGGAATGTAAGATTGTGTTAATGGACCGATGGCTAGCTTGTAAATATACAATGATAAACTCTTAGATCGAGATCCTTCTCTTTCTTCGAAAAGCAAGAGATATGTGGCAACGGCGTCTCGTAATCCTTGATTTGCATGGTTGTTGGAAAGATGTGGCTACCTAACAAACAAAATTTAGACATGAAACATAAAATCCTTTTGGTTGAAAAAACATTTATAGAGCTTAAAGCTTGAGATATCTGGATAAAATACTACATACATGGATTTGTGATGTTAAAGTGCTCATGAAAAGTTTGTGCATATGCTCGCTATTGTGTTCTAATAGTCAATTCATGATTCATAAGTTTAGTCAATATGATATTATGGACTGAATTTTCTCATCGATCAGACATGTCGGCACGGCAAAAAATAAAAAATAAAAAAGAGGGAAAAATGAGATACTTGTGTTTTTATGAGGTCGGTCGGCGAATCAAAGAAAAAGAAATCAGCAACACCGGCAACGTAGTTGCAATAGTAATGGACAGTTGCGACGCAAGAGAAAAATGGCTACAGCAGTTGCGTACTGTAAAAGAGCCGTGCCGACATGTCTGATCGATGAGAAAATTCAGTCCATAAGCAAAACGGTAGCAGCAACCGCAGCAGCAAAATGGCAGCAGCGGCATTAGCAAAACGGCAACAAGAAGCGGCGGCAGTGGCGTGACAAAAGCAGCGATGGCAGCGAAATAAATTTCAGCAGCAAATTTTTTGTACCAGAAGCATCGAAATTTGACGGCAATAACAACAAAGCAGCGGGTAGTAGCAACGACAAAGAATTGCAGTGGTGTGCAATAGCCAAGCTATGACGGCAGCGACAAATCAAAGCAAAAGTGTGATGGCAGCGTAGATTGCAAATTGTCTCTCAAACACGACACTGAGAGGAAATACTTCCTACTTACTTGCTTTGTCTACCTGTCCAAGCTACCAGGTGAACATAATGCCTAAATTTGGATTCTTTCCGACTTTTGTTGAAGAAAAATAACGAGGATCAAGTCTGAAGCAATGTTTCCTTTTAGAGATAGTAACGATACGAAATCGAATATAATTCCGAGGATGAAAGGACGTGTTATTCGCATGGATTTAGTTTCCTTTTGTGAATGAAGTTTTGCACAAGTTGTATGGATTCGGATGTTATGTTATGCCAATTGAACTCTATTCCAACAAGAAGTGTTTGATTCTAATGGGTTGATAAATATATGATTTAAATGTTCTCAAATATTTGGGCAAGCTTAGGTTTAAACCCATCAAGAATAAGTTCGTAGAAGTCTGTCTAGCCACATATGATGGAATTTATCTTCAAATCCTTTCATGAGTAAAAGAGGAAAATTACGTGAGACTAGTTGCTTGGTTTTAGTTGTCATGAACCCAATTTGCTAAGTGGATATTAGAGGTGGTCTAGTACAATTCACTTTGCTATACTCGTTTCTTTTAGATTGGGGTGTCAGTATATTTCGAATACAATTCGGAGTCTAAGATAGTGGTATTTCTCTAAAAGTTGGGATTTGAGTTTCCTTTCACATTGGATTGTTTGTCGCCTTTGAAAAATTGATCAAAAACAAGTTTGACAAGGAGTTTATGTTTGGTTTCAAGACTCCAAACGCAGATGGTTTGTTTGTTTCAATCCTACATCATATAGCAATAATATCACGGTGATACGATCACTTTGCACAACTTCTTGGTTACTATGCGGTGCTGGATTTTCAATCCAATTGGGTCATGACAACATGCAAGCTGCTGGCGATCTTCATGTCTTATATGATGAAGTTTATCTACATGGTTACGTGGCTTTGATTTGATTGCAAGTCCAAACTCATTGGTTCATTAGTGATCTTACATTTGATGAATGAATTAATAATGACATATCCCTTTAAATTGTGGTTCCATATCATCAAGAAAATGTCGAGACTTGTCCGCTCAACCGCATGCGAGATCCGGCACTCACGAACAAGTCTCGAAGGGGCATTTGTAGACAATAAAATTTTATTTTAATTAAAATTATCATTTGTCTATAAATTAATTTAATTGGCATATTTATGGTCCAATTAAATAATGCCATATGTCTACATATATATTTTGGAACATTGGTTAATTTAAAACCAATTATATTGCTCCACATGTCGATGAGGTGGTTCGACCAATCAAATGTATTTGTGTCGCTCTTCCAATTAAATTGTGCCTGCTCTTCCAATTAAATTGTTCCATGTCACATGTCTGCAAGACTTGGCCAATAAAGATATATGTATTCTAGTATTTATCTCTTTATTAATAAATTAAAATAAGGAGATAATATCGAAGTAGTACAATCCCAATGTTTTTATATCTCTTATGTGTGTAAGGAGATAAGAATTTGTTTCTTGGTATGCAAGTAAGAAGGTACACATGTACTACAAGTCTTCTAACTTGCTTCCCACCCATACATGTATAAATAGGGGTCATCCCTCAGAGGTTCAAGACACACGTATACACATACACACATATTTCTGAAGTCTGAAAGCTGTGGAAGCTCTAAGTCTTCAAATTTTCTCTTCAAGTGTTCCATATATCAAGATTTGAAGATCTTCATCAAGTAAAGCTAAGTCTTAAGTTCTTCAAGTCTTCCCTATCAAGATTTGAAGAATTCAATACTTGGTTCGGGAATAAGCTGGGAAGCCCTTGGATCGTGTCTGAAGTAAAAAATCGAAGGAATTTTCTCCACATATTGAGAATATCCTAGAGATTGTAACCCTTTATTTCATATATTCATATTTTTATTGCTATATTTCTTGTTTGTTCAATTTTTTACAGACTTAAAATATTTTGTTGCGCACAAAAACATCTTCATGTTTAAACTTATCTCGTATAAGGTGATGTTAAAGATTCATTCACAAGAATTGTGAATATGAGCCACTGAATCATTAATTTCAACACTCATAAATATTTATAGTTCCTAGTGGTGGGTACCCAACAGGGCATATTTACCCTTAGAAGCTAGTATCGTGACTTTCTCTCAATATGACATGTGTTGTCCAAAAGTGAGGATAATCGAGTCTCGTATCATTTCACATGAGTTGTGAGGATTGATACGATAGATGATTGATAAAACAATGCATGTCTAAGCTAGACCATAGCCCATATTGGATCACACAGGGTTTTTACTTATTTGTCAATGATCGAATAATGTCATGATTGTATGGATGGCTCCTTCGACTTATAATGTTATGAATACCTCATGCTTGAATATATGATGTCTGTGGTGTATAATTCTATATTCTTTTACAGTATAACATGGAGAGGTTGCATATCACTTAAGAATCTATTACTCTTAAGTGAAAATTAAAGAGAGTGTCAATGATATGATAATGGTGAATCTTAGAAGGAAATCATTGGCCAAGGTAGCTGACTTATAAAGGAAATAGTTTTCTAATTATGTATATGTGCTAAGATACATACATGTCATATAAGAGATTGCAGATCGGCTTGATAGGGAAACCACGGCCATGATCTAGATTGGATACTAAGATGGAAGGATCTTACCACATGGTAATCTTGATATAAAAAAAAATGCTTATGATGAATTCCTCTCATTCATGTCCTATTGATAACCACAATATGTTGCAGGTGAAATAGTCGTCACCTGTCGACTTTGGGGGCAATTTGGGAGTTAAGAGTTAATTTTTCCAAAAATGCTTTCAAGGTTTTTGATGTCGATTATGACATTATGGACAAAACCCTTGTCCTAATTATTTGATAATCCCGATATTATTAGGATCATGACCTAGCTGGTGCACACACAAGGGCATGATAATCAATTAACTTCGAACTAGCAGACGAAAGTGAAAGAGTTGCACAGTGTGTATTGTATGGTAATGCATGGGATACCCTAATTACGCCTTAAATGGGGCTTGGGCCAATTTTAAAGATGAGAAAATATGAGGGTTGATTTAAATAATTAATTTGACGTTTAATAATGTATGCAAAAATGTTTTGTACACGAATTATTAAACTTGCGTCTTTAGTTATGGTATTTAAGCAGAAAATAGACTTGGGCTTAAAATATGATTACGTGGTAAACAAATAACATATATGGGCTAGTTTAATTAATTTTAGAAAGTCCAGCGTTATTTATTAGTTTAACTCAAACACATAGAATTAACTTGGGAAGAAAATTCAGGAATTTCGGTTCAACTACGTGGAACTGGGTTCTACTAAACCCTAATTTCCTTTAACCGGTACATAAATACTCACTTAAACTCTCTAGGTCAGAAGAGCAGAAGCTACAACCTAAAAAATAGGGGAGAAATAGTGAATTCTTCCCTTTCCTAGTACTTCTAGGATTAGGGTTTTTGGCCAATAGTGAATTCTTTCACTTACTAATTTAGTTGTTTGGGATCTTCGCTAGCATAAGGTATTAAAAGTATTCAAGAGGAGGAGTTGGTTGATCAAGTGATCGTGTGGATTGGTAGAGACGTCATACATTTGGCATTCTTCTTCTTTAGTCCGGGACTTTATTAGTTTACAAACAAAATTCGAATTTTGAGGTAAAGATATCTTTTTGACCCCTAGGGTCACTTCCTAACAATTAAGTTTTGTAAATTATCCATGGATGAGGGGTTTAGATTATTTATTTGATCATTTGTGTCTCCTCAGTGTTTAAATTTTTTTTTAATATCTATTTTCCTAGTATCCTCATCCTTTAATTGGTGTTAGAGCCATGATTAAAAAACTAATTGTAAAATTGTTTTAATGCATTTTTGGTAGGATTTAATTTTTGTTTTTTGTCCATAGAATCTGTACATTAATTCCTTAGTGTGATAGAGATGTTGTGATTAAACAGAAAATAAAAATAAAAAAAGGAAACTTGCACCTAGGGTTTCATCGAAACCCTAGATTATGGCCAACCTAGTGGTGCGTTCGACCCTTGGGTAGCCTTGGGGTGTGTGCATCCATGGTGATGGTTGCAAGTCCTTAAAACAAAAAATAGAAAAAATAGAAACCGTAAAATTTGAAGAAATCGGTAAAACTAGGGTTTCAACCATTAGGCTGCACCGTGATCTCTTCCTTCTTGGGACTGCTTTGGCAGCCTATTACAACTTTTCTTAGATTTGCATGGTTACTGGAATGAGCCTCAATAGACTGAAAAGCAGCATTCGAGGATTTTACATGTTCCAATTTTAACCTTTTTCAATTTTTATGAAAAATTATTTTTTAATTTTATTTTGCTATGATTTTTGATTTACATGATTAAAAAGGTGTTTTTAGCATGTTAATAGACCAGACATTTATTTAATTAATTAAATCAAAAATTTTGATTTTGGACCTAAAGTAGTGATACGAGTATAGATAGGCTAATAAAGTACAAAGTTCAGGAGATGAAAACTGGAGAAAGCTTGGACTCAAGCTCACCAAGATTAGAGCATATTCGAGGTGTTATAATAAAGTTGGATTGGACTATACTCAATTCATTAATACATAAAGTCCAATTCTTCAAAGCAAAGCACAAGTGATCAGATAACGTCCAACTCCAAGAAGATTCAAGTCAAAGAAGTCCACGAATTGAAGAGGTTCACGAAAGGTTTGAAAAACCCTAATTTGGACCAAGGCCCTATCGACCATCCATTTCTAATTAAATTAGGATTTATTTTTAGCATTTTTATGAGGATTTTTGTTTTATTTGGGGTGAAATATCAACCTATGTCAATGTTAGTTTAGCCGATTTTATGTCTAATATTCCAATCTTAAGCCTGCTAGGATTTGGCAAGGATGTTTCCTATTAGTATTAGGCCTATTTTATAGGGCTTGGCTAGCCCCTTGTTATGTTGAAAACACCCCACAGCTGATTATTCATTGATCAATATTCATAAAAAACTTGGTGAGAAAATTCTCTAACTTGTCTTTCAAAGACTTGGGTATTTTGCATGATTAATTCTTGCGACTACTTACCTTGAACACTATCAGTTCTTGTCTCATTATAGACAATGGATTGATATCTCGTACAGTCAAGAACAGATACTTCAGATTCTTGATTTCTTAACCAATGGGTTTGAATCTGTCAAGTAGAATTTGTTTAGGCGTTCTTGGGTTCCGCATTGATTCCGAGTCTCATTAGTTTATCTGCCGACTATCAGAGTATATTACAATATGTACAACTCTAATATATATTACTGGAATAGATATTACACTTCCTATGTATTAATTGGTTTTGACATGGAAGCCCATGTTCTTTAATATGGTATCAAAGCTAGCCTTCTTCTCACATCGACATGTGTCTTGGATTCTGTCAAGCTCTTTCCAATAGACTCTCTTACGTCTGACCCACGTGTAATAGGATTCTATCCTATCCCTTCCAACGGGTTCTCTTACGCTTGACCCACATGTAACAAGGTTCCATATCCAACCCAAGTCACATGTGAAGGGGGGTGTTAAAGTATAAATCCCACATCGGCTAGGCAAAAGATCCTGAACTAATTAATAAGTTCCTAGGCCACTCCACTTATCACCAATTGGTTTTAAGATGAAAGCTCATGTTCTTTACATGGTATTGGAGCCTCGGCCTGTAAATATATTTCAAGCTTCCGCCTATTTGAGCACTTGTAAATATATTTTGCTCCGATTCTACTCCAATTCTTAGTTTTCAATCTTCAGGTTCTCCTGGTTTTAACCTTTAGGTCTCATCTTTCTAATTTTCAATCTTCAGTTCTCCTGGTCTCAATCTTCGGGTCTTCTAGTTTTAACTTTCGGGTTTTTCTTGGTTTTCGACCTTTTTGGTTCTCCTCAGTTTTCAACCTTTGGGTTCTCTTGATTTTGAACTTTTGGGTTCTTTCGGTTTTCAACCTTTGAATTCTCCCATTTTATTAACTTTCAGGTTCTTTTGGTTTTCTTCTTTTTAAGTTTCAATTCAAACTCAATTTGGGTTTCCATAACCATATTGAGTTTAAGAGTGGATGTCAAGATATGTGTATATTAAAATATAATATGTAAATATGTGATTGATGTAATTACCCTAATTGCTTCTCTAAATTAGGTGATTACCTTATTAGTATGATTGTCTTAATTAGCAAGAATTACCATGCATATATGATTTAAAATATTCTCTTGTAATCCTGTATAAATACTTTCTATGTACCAATCGTATTAAGGCCTGATTTATACATATTGTAATATACTATTTTGCTCTGATACCTCACATTCTAATACCACTCTGATACAAACCCCACAGATAAACTAACGAGACCCGAAATCGATGTGGAACCCAAGAACGCTTAAACAAATCTAACTTGACGGATTCAAACCGTTGATTAAGAAATCAAGAATTTGAAGTATCTGTTCTCGACTGTATGAGATATCGACCCGTTGTCTATAACGAGACAAGAACTGATAGTATTCAAGATAGGTAATCTTGCAAAATACCTAAGTTTTTGGAAGACAAATTGGAAAATTTTCCCACAAAGGTTTTTTTTGAATATTGATCAATGAATAATTAGCTAGGGGAGTGTTTTTAACGTTACAAGGGGCTGGCCAAACCCTACAAAATAGGCCTAATACTAATAGGAAATATCCTTGCCAAATCCTAGCAGGCTTAAGATTGGAATACTTGACATAAAATCGACTAAACTAACATTGATATAAGCTAATATTTTCACCCCAAATAAAACAAAAATTCTATAAACAAATGCTAAAAAATATAAATTCTAATTTAATTAGAAATGGATGGCCGAATAGGATATTGGTCCAAATTAGGGTTTTTTGAACCTTTCGTGAAGCTCTTCAATTCTTTAACTTCTAGGACTTGAATCTTATTGGAGTTGGACGTTATCTGGCCACTTGTACTTTACTTTGAAGAATTGGACTTTATATATTAATAAATAGAGGATAGTCCAATCTAACTTGATCATAACACCTTGAATATGCTCTAGTCTTGGCGAGCTTGACTCCAAGCTTTCTCCCGCTTTCATCTCCTGAACTTTGTACATTATTAGCCTATCCATACTCGTATCAAGTAGCCTTCCAACAGAATCATTTCACTTTACATAATTGTTATGTTTTAATTCTTGTCAATGATACTTAATGGATCTTAGGAGACCATTTAATTTTGTTTTTTGGTTTGATTTAATTTCTTATGAGTTGTAAAATAATTTATAATGGGCCTACGTGCCTATTATCCCATTAGGTGTTGTAATTCCCCTAGCATGAGAAAAATATCTTTGTATCCCTTAGAATATTTTTTTTGTAAATTTTGGGAAGCATCACAAGATCAAAGAGTAAGAGTAATCCATGATGAATCCTAGGAGTTGGAGTGGACCCCAAGCCCAATGTGGAGCCTAGAAGAGTTCAATACTCCAGTGGGAGTAATAGCCCAAATTTTTTTGGGCCATTATAATTGGTTAATACCCTTGGGGCTTGATCCAACTTAGTGGCTCAAGTTGGATATCTTAGTGGCCTATTAGCATCATTTTATTTTATATGCATATGTGATATGTGTATAGTTTTAATTATGAGATGATTAAAATGGTTACATGTGCAAAGTAAAACCTAACTAATAACCTAAATCTTTCAAACACTAAAGTTTTAGGTTGTAACGTTAGAAAGTGCTAACATGGCTCTCCACATTGGTGGGTTCATAAGGCTCATAAGGCATGAGATGTCAAATCGAATCACGATTACGATGGTGCGTTTAAACCTAACTAATGAAATGAACCAAGAATTAGTGGTATTATGTGAGAATTCAAATCATTAGGAGATAAATTAATCAATACATGCATGAGATAATTAAGTAAGGTTACTCTCTCATTAAACTTAATAAACCAAGAAAATATATTTTGAGATTTATGAACTTTAATTGGCCAATTATTTATTGCATTTTCGTTTTTTATTTAGAAGTGTGAAATTCAAAAAAGTTAGCAAATAGCGCTATTTGACTTAAATCCAAAATTAAATAGATGGATAAGTTAAACAAACTAATAATCTCATTTATATTTTTGGCGAATGTCTTATAACACGGTAAGCCCCATTTTTCACATCCATGATACCCACTGCAAATAGGCAATAATTATAGTGATTGGCTTCGTAATTTTGAGAATTGTTCTCAACTAGGAGAAAGTTTCTTATGTCTGAGACCAGTCATTTTATAGACCATCCATTATGCCCAAGAGGAAGTGGACGGACACCTTTAGTAAATGGCAAGATGATGACAGGGGAAAGGCTCCTTATACTAGTTCTAATATAGTAGGAGTAACTCCAAGAAAGATAAGAAAAATAAAGGAGTTGTGGCAGACAAGGGAAAGAGTTTCCACTGAAATAAGGAAGGCCAACTGAGTTCTCATGAGTGTAATAAAACATCTTTGTGTTTAAACTTATCTTGTATTTTAATCAATGAGAATTTATGCTTCATTCTTGTATTTCTAGTAATAGATTTATTTTGAATGAGTCTATTGGGTGATGTTAAAGATTCATTCACAAGAGTTTTGAATATGAGACATTGAATTATTAATTACATCATTCATAAATATTTTATAATTCCTAGTGAAGGGCACTCAACTGGGCACGACTACCCTTAGAAGCCAGTATTGTTACTTTCTCTCAATGTGACAAGAGCTGTTAACAAATAAGGATGATTGAATCTCATATCATTTCATATGAGTTGTGAGGATTGATACGATAGACGATTGCAAAAACAATGCATTGAAATAGAACATAACTCATATTGGATCACATAGGGCTTTCACTATTACTACTTGTCAATGATCCAATAATGTCATGATTGTGTGGATTGATCCTTCAACTTATAATGTTATGAACATCTCTTACTTGAATATATAATGTTCATGGTGTATAATATTGTACTCTTTTAGGATATAATAAAACACTTATTGGCATTATATAGTTCAAACATAAGAATCGATTACTGTTAAGTGAAAAATAAAGAGGGTGTTAATGATATGATAATGGTGAATCTTAGCAAGGAAATCTTTGGCCAAGGTAGTTGACGTATAAAGAAAAGAGTTTCCTAATTAGGTATGCACGCTAAGATACATACACGTCATAAGAGATAGCAAATTAGCTTGACAGGGAAACCATGGCCATGATCTAGATTAGGTACCAAAATGGAAGGATTTTACCACATGTAATTATGATATAAATGTTTATGATGAATTCCTCTCATTCATATCCTATTGATATCCACAATATGTTACTAGACGTCACCTGTGGACTTGGGGGCAATTTGGGAGTTAAGCGAGTTAATTTTTCCAAAAAATGCTTTCAGGATTTTTTATGCTAGTTATAACATAATGGACAAAACCCTTGACCGAGTTTATCATTATCAATTTATTTGATAATTCTAATGTCATTAGGAAAATGACCTAGCTGGTGCACACACAAAGGCATGATGATCAATTAACTTCAAATCAGCAAACGAAAGTGCAAGAGTTGCAAAATGTGTGTTGTATTGTATGTCAATCCTTGTGATACACTAATTAAGCCTTAAAAAGGGATTAGGCCAATTTTAAAGATGGACAATATGAGGGCTAGTTCAAATAATTAATTTGAAGTTTAATAATGTATGAAAAAATGTTTTTGTATATGAATTATTAAACTTGCGCCTTTATTTATCGTATTTAAGCTGAGTAGAGACTTGGGCTTTAAAATATGATTATGTGGGAAATAAATAATATATACATATATATATAAGGGTTGGTTTAATTAATTTTAGAAAGTCTAGGGTTATTTATTAATAACCCAATTCCAGACTAGAATTAATCTAGAGAGAAAAATTAGGGATTTTGGTTCAACCGTGTAGAAAAAAAGGAAAAAAAGAAAAAGAAAAATCGCACCTAGCATTTCATAGAAACACTAGATTACAGCCAACCTAGTGTTGCATCCAAACCTTAGGCTTTGGCCTTAGGGTGTGTGCTGCCATGGTAATGGTTGTAAATCCTTAAAAATAGAAAATAAAAGAAATAGAAACCATAAAATTTAAAGAAATCGATAAAACTAGGATTTCAACCCTAGGTTGCACCGTGACCTCTTCCTCATCGGAGCTGCCAAACTACAACCCTTCTGGGGTTTGTATCATTGCTGGAATGAGCCTCAATGAACTGCTAGGTGATTGCTTGGTTAGGTAGAATTCAACTTTGAAATGACAAACAAGCAATAATTAACAACACTAATTCACTATACTCTACCTAACTTCCGCAAGTATACAGAGTTGATAGTGGTATAGGATGAGTGGGTATCGTCCCACAAGGATTTGTTGGAAGGCAATTACCAAGATTTACGGATATTTGTGTAGTTAAGCGAAATCAAACAATGGATGATAGAACTATTCTAGTAAAAATCATAATTAAATGAAAGTGATAAAAATTTAATTTTGAGGCTAGATTAACTAAAAAGCAAGTAAGTGAAAATAACTAATTATAATATTAAGGAACTAATTAAGCTATTCTAGTAGAAGCAAGTAAAGAAAAGTACTTAATTTTAACCTAAATTATCCAAATTAAAACTAAAATTGAAAGCAAGTAAATTACCCAATAAAAAGGGCTACAATTAAGAGACTTTGAAGACTAAAAGCAACCATTTCCAAACTAGAATTTGGAAAGAGTTAAACTAGAAATCTAAGTATTTTTTTATTTTTGATAAAAATAAAGAAAGTCCACTAAGAATTAACTAGAAATTAATGCAATAAATTGAAAATTCTAACTAGAAATGCAAGAAATTATCAAGAACCCTAATTTACCTAAGAAAACCTAAATGTGCAAGTAAAGAAATTCTTACTAAATTAGACTAGAAAGCGAATAAAAATTATATCTACGTGAATCTTGCGATTAACCCACTATGATTATCTAATCAAAATTCAAACTTGACAAGAAATTAAAAGAAGATCTAAGAGACAATTAAAGAGAAATTTCTATTAAAGAAGAAAACTTAGAGTTCAAGATATCCTAAACTATCCTAAAATCTAACTAAACTATCTACTACTTCCTACTTACTAATTTTTAAGTAGCTTAAATAGTGTAATGTTACACAAGGCAAAAATCATGAGTTGTTGGCTGAAAGTTTACCAAATTGCCCTTACAACTTAACTCTCAACGAGTCGAGATCGCGATATGGAACAATTGAGATCGCGATGTCGACTCTAATACATTAAGCCAATTTCCAGAGTCGAGATCGCGATATGGAGAGTTTGAGATCGCGATCTCGACTCTCTTCTCAACATTCTTCATTTCTTCCATTATTGCAAGTTGGTCCTTTGAGTCATTTCCATTTGTGCATTCCAGCTTCCAACCTCTAATTTTGACCTGTATAATATTAACACCATTAAGCAATTAATTGAACTAAAAATTTAATGAAAACTTATCATATTTAATGAAGAACAGAAATACAAACACATATGAAAGAAATTAACTATCAAAATGAATTTAGAGGAAAATAAGTCTTGTCTACTAGAGTTATCACACCCCTAAACTTAGCGTTTTGCTAATCCCCAGCAAAACAAAAATTAAAATTAAAAGAAGCCTACTAACACTCAAACATATAAATACCTCCAAAGTTGACGTGAAACTTGATGAATCATGGATGTTCAATAAGAAATAGAAAACTAAAAATATATTTGTACATTTTGAATTACTCAAATCTATTTTGAAAAGAAATAAATGACTTCGTCAACTACATATAAGAAATAATAATTTCTAAATAATTTTCCAGGAGATTTTGTAATTTCGTTCTTACCATTCTCATCAATACTTGATGATTAAAACTAAAATATTCGGATTTATATAGGATAAGAGGAAAGTTTAGAAAAAAGAACATTAAGCATTATAGAAATTAGAGATATATTAAGAGAGATAATAATGGAGGAAAATAAGAATAGAGATAATGGGAAAGGAAAAAATATGAGCTGGCAAAAAGTGATATTGTAACAAGAAATCTAACGCTAAGATACATGAGGAGGTAAATTAAGAATTGTCGAAAAGTTGGAAATGCGATTTGGTTGTACTTGATTTTGATATGGAGACTTGATTGTGGAGAGCAATTTTTCTTATAAAAAAATCTTTTCTTATAATTGTTATTTTAATTTAAATAAGGTTTAAAATTTTGGGCCTAAAGTTTTGTGGGGGCCTAAAACGATGGCTTTAGTGGCCTTACCCTTGAGATTATGTGATACCTCTATTAATATGTTTGGATTTCTTGTGAACCTTTATTAATATGTTTGGATTTCTTATGAGATCTTGGTTCCTTAGCCTATGCAATAGCTCCATTATTGTCACAATACACCAAAGGATTGGATCGTTAATGGAAGGAACAACCCAAGTTCGGTGATGAATTTCTCCATCCAAATAGCCTCCTTTGCACCATCAGATGCAGCAATGCATTCAGCCTCAATGGTTGAGTTAGCAGTTGTATTTTGTTTGAAATTCATTTAATTAACTGCTCAACCATTGAGAGATAATAATGGAAGAAAATAAGAAAAGAGATAATGGGAAAGGAAAAAATATGAGCTGGCGAAAAGAGATATTGTAACAAGAAATCTAACGCTAAGATACATGAGGAGGTAAATTAAGAATTGTCGAAAAGTAGGAAATGCGATTTGGTTGTACTTGATTTTGATATGGAGACTTGATTGTGGAGAGCAATTTTTCTTATAAAAAAAAATCTTTTCTTATAATTGTTTTTTAATTTTAATAAGGTTTAAAATTTTGGGCCTAAAGTTTTGTGGGGGCCTAAAACGATGGCTTTAGTGGCCTTACCCTTGAGCCACCCTTGCTGATGAGACCTTAATTCTAGACATAATGCTAATTTACGCAACTTTGTCATTTTATCTTGTTCTATGCCTATATATGATTATTAATGCTCGATTTTACGATTGAAGGTAGGTTTTAAAACATTAAGAGCAATTCAAGAACAAATGAATTTATTTGGAACTGCTTACAATTTGGCAGTTTTGACCTTCGGAGGGTATTTTTAGAAAATCACATCTTTGGAGTCCAAATCTGGAAAAGTGGTCTACTTCAAAAGCTTTTCAACAGGCCAAAGGACACAGAATTCATGTTTGTTTGCCAAGGCATGGGTCAAGTCAAAGTTTAGCCCGAATCTTGGGTTTGGATTCTTCAGACCAGGAGCCGCTCAATGGCTTTGGAGACTTAAAACCAACTTTAACATGAGGCCTTTTACATTTTGAGCACAGTTAATAAAAATTTTCACACAAAACTTATTTTTCCATCTTGTTGAGATGCAACATTATTAATTCAATTTTTAAACAATTTCTTTTTGATATTTCATTTAATTTATCACCTACATAGTAAATTCATTTAATGTCATGAGGTATTGTATATTTTGGTAAAATTTTATTAATTTTAATTTTGAAAAATTTCTTTCTGTTGAAGCAACAAAAACAAAAATTATTCACATTTTTATAGGTAATATATGCATTAGGAAAAGAATAATTATTTCTATAAATTATATCAATTGGAATTCATTTTCTACTAGTGCACTTTCTCTTAAAACCTTTCATCTAAAAAATAAATCACAACCTTCAATATTAGAATTATCACTATATTTTAAGGTTTTATCAAGATTAAGTCAACAGTTTTGAAAATTTTCATTATCTAGTAATCTCAAATTTTCAATAAAAATAGAAAACTAAAAATTTTTTCTTCTATTTTGAATTTTTCAAATCTATTTTGAATTTTTCAAATCTATTTTGAAATGGAAAAAATTATTTTGTCAACTATGTATAGGAAATAATAATTTCTAAATGATTTTTTAGGAGATTTTTTTATTTCATTATTAACATTCTAACATCAATACTTGATGTTCTAAAATATTGGATTTGTATAGGATAAGAAGAAAGTTTAGAAAGAACACTATGGGTTGTGGAAATTAGAGATCTTGTAAGAGAGATAATAATGGAGGAAAATAGGAATAGAGATAATGAGAAAGAAAAAAATATGAGTTGGTGAAAAGTGATATTATAACAAGAAATCTAACGTTAAGATAGATGAGGAAGTAAATTAAGAACTATCGAAAAGTAGGAAATGTGATTTCGATGTAATTGATTTTGACATGGAGATTTGACTGTGGAGAGCGATTTTCAAAAAAGGAAAAACCCTTTACTCATAATTTTTATTGTAATTTTAATAAGGTTTAAAATTTTGGACCTTAAATTTGGTGGGGGCCTAAAGTGATGGCTTTAGTGGCCCTACCCTTGAGCCGTCCCTGCTCTGACTTGAACCTAATGCAAGTAATCTGATTTTGCTTACTATCTAGGTTTGCCAAGGCTTATAAAAAGGACCTTGAGCCTCTTAAAAAACGTCCAGCAACCTACGGAAGCAATACATTAAAACTTGGGTTTTCTTAATTCCTTGAGCTTTCAATTTTGATGTTCTTCCATATTCGGATGTTTTCTTGCAAAAGTTTGATAGCTTAGGTTTTCAATTTGGTTAAGGGTTATTTCAAAATCCTAGGCATGTCTTGATAATTGATTGTTTCAATGGATTATCTTTTATTCTCTACTGAAGTTATCTACACTTTTCTACACTTAATGTTGAAGATTGTCTTCTTGATTTGTTTAGGTGGCCAACTAAGTGAATCTTGATTTTCTTCTTTTGCTAAATTACAACCTTGAATCTATAAATTTTCTTATTTAGTTACTTGGTAGCAGAATTATGATTGATGATTACAACCAAGTGTTTGTTAATCATAATGGGAATCGTAGACTAAGTTAAATAATTTGAGCTTGTGTAATTGCCACTTAGATCAACCTGTTTTTCTAGTTCTTAATACTTTTCTTAGATTATATCTAAAGTCAGCTTGCTCTGGGTTGTTTAATGAATAGGGGCAAGTGAAGAGTTTGTTTTGGTTAATTAGGATCCAAGGAAAGATTAGGGTGGTAGAGCTTCTTAACACCTATGGTAGGTAACTTCATTAGTCAATAAGAGATAATTCTAAGATTAATTAACTTAACCCGTCTAGTGGTGGAGATTGATCCTTGACCAAAGTTCACTAATATTTGATTGTTTCTTCATTCATTTTGTTTTAATTTTGTTTAGTTTAGTTATTTTACCTTTAAACAACTTTCAAAACTCCCCATCCTTTATGTTTAGTTTCTGGATTAAAGAACTTATAATAAATTGGTTAATCAATCGCCGTTCATTTGACCCTTGCTCTATTATATTACTATTCTTTCAGTAAGGCAAAATTTGGTAAATTCGGCACTTAAATTTTGTTGCCGTTCTCGATGAATTGATCTAGATTAGTTTATAATAGATTCTTTAACTTTTATTCCTTATTAGTTTTAGTTCTAGTTAAGAAATAATCAGTTTCTTGTGTTTTCTTGTTTTACGTTTATCTCTGGTCAAGAGATGGATCCTAGATTGCTACACATTTTTTCAAGCTAATATCACTCGAGTTCAAACACCTAAATTCACTACCTTTTCCATCCTTTCTTCTCAAGACCACAATCTCATACCACCATTCAACCTTGAACAAGCCCGTGTCAGAGTTCTCCCAACTAGTGATTCTTCTTCAGAAGAAGAAGAGATGGCTGCAAATAATAGAACTTTGAAGGAGCCAGTAGTTCCTAACTTAACCCTTCAACATCTTTGCATTGAATACCATACATTAGAGGTAGCTTTTGAGCAAAAATCTGGTCTAATCCATCTTTTGCCAAATTTTCATGGTTTTGCAAATGAAGACCCTAACAAGTACCTTAAGGAGCTCCATGTGGTGTGTTCAAGCATGAAGCCTAATGGAGTCTCCGAAAATCAAGTGAAGCTACACGCATTCCCCTTTTCTTTGGTAGATTCAGCAAAAGAGATTGGTTGTACTATTTGCCTTTGGGAAGCACTACCACATGGAAAGAAATGCAAAGACTTTTCCTTGAGAAATATTTTCCAACATCAGGAGCCATCTCAATAAGAAAGCAAATATGTATAATTAGCCAAGACCTTTCATGATATTGGGAAAGATTCAAGAGATTGTGTGACTCATGTCCACATTCTCAGATTAGTGATCAATTGCTAATCCAATATTTCTATGAAGGATTGACATCCAATGATAGGGGAAAGATAGATGCTGCAAGTGGTGGGGCTTTGATTGACAAGGCTCCAATTGAAAGCAAGGAATTTAATTACAAACATGGCTATCAATTCTTAGTAGTTTAGGACAAGACAAGATATAGCAGTCAAAATGTTAAAAAGGTTGTAGTCGTATCAAACATGGAGTTACAACAACAGTTAGCCACTCTTACTCAAGCAGTTCAAAGCATGGCTTTTACAGTGGTTCGAATGCAGTCCAAGACATATGGTGTTGGTCATATTGTCTAAATATAAAGCAAGGTCACGATACTGATATGTGTCCTTCATTACATGAGGATGGGAGTGAAGAAGTTAATGGTTTGGGATGATTTGAAGCACAACAAGGGAATAAACCAAGAAATGATCCATATTTAGCTACATACAACCCTAGTTGGAGAAATCATCCCAACTTTAGTTATGTTAACAATAAAAATTAGCCTATTCCTCAAAACAAGCCACAAGGGTTTAACCTGCCACAACCTTATCAACCCACACCATCTCAAGCTCAATCAAGTTGACAAAGCTCATCTTTGGAAGAATTAATCAAGTCCGTGTCCAATTCCTTGAATTAGCATATTCAAGAAAGTCAACAAACTACATAACAACTTCAACAGTCTCATCAACACTTAGAAAGACAAGTCAGGTTGCTAAGGAGTTAAGTGAGTTCAAGGCACAAAATTCAAGTAGACTCCCTTCACAGACTATGAATCTAAGGGAGAATGCTAATAATGCCATGACTCTAAAAAGTGGGAAGGTAGCTTCTATCACCATCCACCCCATCATCTCTCACTAAATGAAAAAGAAGAACCCAAACAATACAAGACAAATTCAGCAAGGGCAGGCACTTCTCAACCCAAGGTAACATTTAAAACCTTGAATTCTTTTTCTAATGATCCTCTAGCTTTTCCTAGTAGATTTGCAAAGTCTAAGAAAGAGGACCAAAAGAAGGAGTTCTAGATACTTTTTGTATGGTACAAGTGAACGTCCCACTGTTAGATGCCATTAAGCAAGTACCAAGATATGCTGAGTTTCTTAAGGAAATGTGCAAATCAAAGAAGAAGTTGAAGCGTAATGAGAAAATAAATATGGGAGAGAACGTATCAACTATTTTTCAAAGGAAGATCCCACCTAAGTGCAAGGACCCAGGCACCATCAGAATCCCATGCAAGATTGGTGAGAAAAGGTTTGAATGAGCCATATTAGATATAGGTGCATCTATTAAGTTATGCCATACTTTATTTATGCTTAATTGAACTTAGATCTAATGTGCTCAGAGGAAACTAGAATTATTATACAATTTGCATATAGATCTATTTCTTACCCTAAAGGGGTTGTTGAAAATGTATTAGTGTAGGTTAATAAGCTTCTCTTTCTAGCAGCTTTCTATGCCCTAGATATGAAAGATGAAAAATCTCCTAATCCTATACCCATTTCACTAGGGAGACCTTCCTCGATGACAGCTCACACCAAGATTGATGTGCATAATGGTTCACTTACCATGGAGTTTGATAGCGAGATTATTAGATTTAGTATCTATGAAGCCGTGAGGTATCCTAGTGATATACATTCTATTTTTGCTATTGATGTGATTATTCTATTGTGTAGAAAGTGTTTGAGTTCAACAGTTGGAATACAAGTGGCCATTATCAAGCAGTTAGTCATGAATGACCTAAAGGATCCTAAAAGGGAACTTGCTTTGAAAGAGATGAGGAATGAAGCCTATTAGAATGTAAGGATCTATAAAGATAAAACTAAGGTGTTTCATGACAAGATAGATATAATTTCCAGAAAGCATTTTGTCATTGGACAAAAATTTCTTCATGTCCGTTAAATTTTTTTCCAAGTAAATCACGTTCTCATTGGGTTGGACCTTTTGTTGTCATTAGTGCTTTTCCTCATGGTGCAGTCGAAATAAGAAGCTTAAAAACTGGAAAGGAACTTAAGGTGAATAGTCACAGGTTAAAGCCATACTACGAGCATTTTGTGGTGCAAGATGTGGAGGTAGTGAAACTTAAAGATTTGAGTGAGAAGGAAGTCAGGAAAACGACATTAAATAAATGCGCTACTTGGGAGGCAACCCAAGATTTTATAGATTTGTTTTCTAAACCCTTTTCTTCTCAATTTCTATTTTGTTTCTATTTTGTTTGCATGGATTTAATTTCTCTCACCTTAGGCTTACATTGAGGATAATGTGTGGTTTAAGTATAGGGAAGTAGATTTGGACTTCTCTTTTGATTTCTTTTAGTTTCTAGGTAGGGTTTTTTTGAAAATTTTAGCATTCGTTCTACATGACATTCATTAGAAATCTTCTCAATGATATATAAGATTAAAGCAAGTCAAGAGTTGAACTTAGTTATTTATAAGAGTTGAATGAATGAATTGATTGAGATGAAATTAATTTAAGAGTATTATTGATATGATGAGTTAATTTTAGAAGAAAGCATGCTAGGATTAGTAACATTACCTTGTGAGATTTTGAACCTATCAAAGATTGAATCATTCATATCAATCTCTTTTCTTTCTTGTGTGTGATATTTTCCCATGATTATGTACCCCTAGAACTTGCTTTAAACCTTTTTGAGATTACATTGAGGTATATATGTGCATGAACATGATAAAGGTACTAGGATATAACCACTCTTATCCCAAAAAGCCAACCATTATACATTGTCACTTAGTGAGCCCCTTGAGCTTGAAATCTATTAAAACCCATTCTTTCTTTATCCTGTCCTAATGAATCTTTTAAACCTAAAAGAAAAAAAGTTTCTCCAACCTTATCTTAGGTCAATTAGTAGAGCTTCATACAATTCTGTTTTAGTTGGATGTGCGAAAAGAAGGAATGAAATATGTCTGGGGTGTCCTCTTGTATTCGATTGGAAATTTGTTAAAAGAAAAGCGATGGGAAAGTGCAAGGCCATGAAAAATATTAAGTGTGTCTAAAAGTACTTAAAAATAAATTTTTAAAAAAAGGAAAAGAAAAAAAAAAAAAAGGCACCAAGTAAATGAAAATTGCAAAATTTTTGGTCTTGGCATTGTTGTTGAAAGTTTGAAAGTTCATGAGGAAATGATTTAGATGAAAAGATCAATAGAATGGCAAGAGTTTAGAATGATGGTTTGGGCCAACATTTATTATCTGCCCCAAGTTTGAAAAGAAAAAAAAATGCTCTAAGAGTCCTTAGATCTTTTGTAAATGACTTGAATCCTTTTTTCTTAACTCACATTTCCCACAACCCCATTACAACCCTTTTATAAGACCTTTTGATTCTTATATGCATACAATCTAAGTAGTGAGATCTATTAAGCCATGAAAGGTAGACAAGAAAGCCTATGTAGTTCATTTTCATGGGAAGAATTGAGTGAACCTTCGAAATCTTCTAAACTATTTGAGTGAATATGGTGAAAGTATACTAAATTTTAGCATGCTTACTTTTTAATGATGCTTTATCATTGATGTGTATTCATAGGTGTTAAGTCTTGATCATGATATTTAATATTCCTTGAGTATTTAACTTTGTTTACTTTATCATAAGCATGTTGTTTAAGATCATTAGAGAGATAGCTCGATGATGTGTTTGATTTTGTTCGAGGACGATCAAAGACTAAGTATGGGGGAATTTGATGAGACCTTAATTACATAATATTATTTTACATAAGTTATTCTTTTTATCTTGTTCTATGCCTTAATATGATTATTAATGCTTGATTTCACGATTGAAGGTACATTTTAATCCACTGACAGCAATTGGAGCAAAATGGGCTTATTTGGAGCAAGCTTACAATTTAGCAGTTTTGACCTTTGAAGGGTATTTTAGGGAAACAATCACATCTTTTAAGTCCGAATCTGGAAATGTGGTCTTCATGAAGATTAAAGTATAGTTCAAGAGATTTTCAACAAGCCAAAGAACACAAAATTTCACATTTGTTTGCCTAGGCAAAGGTCAAGTCAAAATTCAACTAGTTTCTTCCCGAATCCTACTTGGATTTGGACTCTACAAACTTAAATTTAGCGAAAGTAATCCAATTTTGCTTAGTATCTAGGGTTTTCTGAGGCTTATAAAAAAGACCCTAAGGCTCAAAAAAATCCAACAAGCTGTCTATAGAAGCAATACATTAAAACTAGGGTTTTCTTTATTCCTTAGGCTTCCGGATTTTATGTATTTTCCGATTCGGATGTTTTCTTGTAAAAGCATGCTAGCTTAGGTTTTCAATTTGGTTAAGGGTTATTTCAAAATTCTACACTATCTTGATGATTGATTGTTTCAATGGATTATCTTTTTATTCTCTACTGAAGTTGTCTACGCTTTTCTGCACATAATGTTCAAGATTTCATTGCTTTCTTGATTTGTTTAGATAGCCAACTAAGTGAATCTTGATGGTTTTCTTTTGCTAAATTAGAACCTTGAATTTCTAATTGTTCTTGTTTAGTTACTTGATAGCAGAATTATGATTGATGATTACAACTAGGTTTTTGTTAATCATAATGGGAATCGTAGACTAAGTTAAATAATTAGAACTTGTGTTGATGCTTAGATCAACCTGTCTTTCTAGCTCTTAATTCTTTCGTTAAATTATATATAAAGAGCTTGATATGGGTCGTTCAATGAATAGGGTTAAGTGAAGAGGTTGTTTTGGTTAATTAGGATCTAAGGAAAGTTAGGGTAGTAGAGCCTCTTACTACCTATGGTGGGTAACTTCTAGTCAATAAGAGATAATTCTAAGATTAATTAACTTAACTTGTCTAGTGGTGGAGATTGGACCTTGACCAAAATTCACTACTATTTAATTGTTTCTTCATTCATTTTGTTTTAATTCTGGTTAATTTAGTTGTTTTTATAACTTTAAACAACTTTCAAAACCCCTATGTTTAGATTTTGGATTAAATAATTATAATGGTTCAATGCCATGAATTCGACCTTTGCTCCACTATGCTACTATTCTTTTGAATAAGGCAAAATTTGGTGTATTCGGCACACATCAGATCCTAATGACATCGTGATGATTATCAAATAAATTGATAATGACTAACTAGGTTAGGGATTTTGTCCATTAACTCATAATTGACATCAAAACTCTAAAAGCATCTTTTGGATATATTAACTCTTAACTTCCAAATCACCCCTAAAGTCCACAAGTAATGTCTAGCAACATATTGTGGCAATCAATAGGATATGATGAACAGGAATTCATCATAAACCCTTATATCAGATTACCATGTGGTTAAATCCTTCCATAGAATAACATTCCGAGAAATCACATTCCTTGTTAACTTTACTTTCCTGCGAGCCAAACAAGGCCTAAGGGTTAAAACTCTAGTTTTATCGATTTCTTCTTCTTCTTATGATTTCCTTTTTTATTTACTATTTTAAAGATTTGAAGCCATAACTATAGATGCACACACCCCAAGGCAAAAGCCCTAGGGCTCACCGCACCCTAGGTTGAATGAAAACTAGGTTTTGATCAAACCCTCATTTGGCCGAATAACCCTATGTGTGGTTTTCCTTTTTTTTCTTTTTCTTTTTTTGGGTCAACTGCAACATCTTAATCACATAAAGAAAGTGATGAACATATTATATGGACTAAAAACAAAAATTTAATCCAACCAAAAATACATCAAAATAGTCTAACAATTAGTTTCATAGTCATGGCTCTGATACCAGTTGAAGGATGAGGTCACTACAGTAAGTAAATATTTAAAATTAAACACAACAGAAACAATCACGTAAACAATCTAAAACCCCTTATCCATGGATCAATCCACGAAACTTATTATTAGGAAGTGACCCAATGGGTCAAGAGGAGATCTTTACGTTAAAAATCAAATTTTGTTAGTAAACTGATGAAGTTTCAGACTGAAGAAGAAGAATGCCAAACGTATGATATCACTAGTTGTCCACACGAGCACTTGATCAACCAACTACTTCTCGCGAATAGTTGTTAATACCCCGTTCTAGTGAAGGTTCCAAACAAATAAACTAGCAAATGAAAGGGTTCTAGAAGCACTGGGAAAAGAGTAATGGAGAGAGATGACTAAGGAAATGAGGGAGGACGAAGTACTCCGCCCAATGTTTAGGTTAAGCTGCTGCTCATCTAACCAAGGGAGATTAAACGAGCATTTATAGACCACTTAAAGGGAGTTAGGGTTCAGTATAACTCAATTTAACACGGTTGAATCGAAAATCCTAATTTTTCTTCCCGAGTTAATTCCATGTCTTTGGGTTATTCATAAATAACCATGGACTTTCTGAAATTAATTAGAATAGCCAATATATGCTATTTATTCCCCATGTAATCATTTTTTAAACCCAAGTCTCTACTGGGCATAAATATAATAACTAAAAGACGCCAAGTTTAATAATTGGTATACAAAATATTTTTGCATATATTATTAAATTTCAAATTATTTAATCAACCCACATATTTTCCTATTCTTAAAATTGGATTAAACCTCTATTAATCCTTAATTAGTGAATCCCATGCATCACCATACAATACAATACACATTGTGCAACTCTTGCACTTTTGTCTACTAGTTGGAAGTTAGTTAATCATTGATGTTTCTCAAACCTTATTTTGATGATGACATAAACACTTAACTCTGTAAAATAAGCTTTTGCAGGAACAGATCTTTCGGACACACAGAACCGTCCGAACTAGGTCAAAACTCCTCGGACGCATTGCATCGTCCGAATGAACTGGCAGAAAGAATGGGATCCTACTGCCTCTCTTTCGGACGCTCAGGACCGTCCGAAACCTCTGTCGGACGAAGGAACGGACGCATGCACGGACGTCCGAATGAAGCTTCTCAACAAAACTGAAAGAAGATCGGACGCTGCCTCGGACGCATTCAATAGAAGTTCTTCTCGGACGTCCGAAACCCCAACGGCTATTTTTTGTGCATTTATTATTTAGCCGTTAGGAAGTAGTTGAAACCACTATTTATTGCTCTTATAAATAGGTGCTTTAATAACTTGAAAAGATTATCTAATACATTGAATACAAGCCTTAGAAAAGAGTAATTTGAGCGCAAATTGACTATAGTGCTTTGTTGTATTAGTGTGCAATTGTGAGTGTAATTCAACTTTGAGTGGAGTGATAATCTTGTATGAAAGTGTGGTTGTAAGTAAGATTTTTGGCTCAACTAAAAGAGTTTTGGTGTGAGCAAGAACTTCCCAACTTTGTAAAGATTATTGGCTCACCAAGTGTGTGAAGCATTCAAGAGATTTGATACTTCAAGCTTGCTAGCTTGGAAGTATTGATTGTTTAATTTTTCTCTCTTTACTTTACTGTTTTATTGATTTTGTTATATCTGCATTTAATTTGAAAATCTCAATATTTCTCAAAGTAATTTTTAAGAAACCTTACCTTATGATTCACCCCCCTCTTAGGTTGCTTTGGGGCCAACAATTGGTATCAGAGCTTGGTCTCATTATATTGCTTAAACTGCTTTTGAGTAAAGAAATATGGCAACCAACAATGCTCTATTTTTCGAGGGTCAATCCGTTACTAGGCCCCCTATATTTAATGGGGCAAATTTTATTAGTTGGAGAGATAGAATGAAAATATTTCTGCAATCTATTGACATTGATTTGTGGTATGTTTTCAATGAAGGTCCATTTGAAGCTTCTATCATTGATGATCACACAAATAGAAGAAGAGAAAAGACAAGGAATGAGCTCACTCCACAAGACAAGGCAAACTTGACGTTGAATGCAAAAGCCATGAATGTGTTATATAATGCCTTGGATGCAAATGAATCAACTCGCGTGAAGGATTGCATTTCCGCTAAAGAAATATGGGATAAGTTGAAGGAAATTCATGAAGGGAGCGATGATGTTCGTGAGCAAAAGAAATCCCTACTTGTTGCCAAGTATTCTATAATGAGTCCTTCAAGATGGAACCACATGAGAACATAGACAAAATGTACTGCAGGTTCAATGACATTATAAAGGATCTTGAAGCCTTGAATAAGGAGTACTCGTTGGGTGAAAAAATAGAAAAATCCTAAATGCTTTATCCAAAGAATGGGATGCCAAAACAATTGCTATAGAAGAAGCCAAGAATTTAAATTCAATGTCTATTGAATCTCTAATCAATTCTCTTACATCTTATGAACTCAAGTTAAAGGCCAAGGTAGTGGATGATGAAGAAGCAAGACCAAGAAGGAGCATT
Source organism: Cinchona pubescens (assembly GCA_025175665.1). NCBI lineage: Eukaryota > Viridiplantae > Streptophyta > Magnoliopsida > Gentianales > Rubiaceae > Cinchona > Cinchona pubescens. Next base: position 5,281,600 of record JANKKI010000123.1, on the reverse strand, counting down.
GCCTTAAAGACCTCTCAAGAGGAAGATGAAAACAGCTCCATCAATCTAGAAGATGAAGATCTTGATGAAGGAGATCTTGCACTCATCACCAAAGGATTTCTTAAACATTACATCAACAAACAAAGAATGAGAAGAGGCGGAGCTACAAATTCAAATAATTTCAAAGAGAAGTCTAGGCTTGAAATGAAGAAGCAAAACGAAAAAATGCTAATTGAATGCGGTCAACTCGGGCATTTTGCAAATGAGTGTCCTTTCAAGAAAAAGAAGGAAGGAAGAAAACCAAGATTCAACAACTTTCAAATCACATGGGATGATTGCAACTCCGAAGGAGAAGTTGAAGAAGAAATGGAGTCGGCACAAATGGCCTTCATGGCCATTGGAGATGATGAGGTAAATTCTAACTATGACTCTAATGATGAAAATGGTGAAAATGATCTTGAAGCTTTCATTTTGAAATTACATGATAGCTTAAAGGAATCATATGCTAGAAATAAGGAGTTAGCTAAAAAGTCAAATGCTTTATTGAATGCTAACTCTAAACTTGTGAATGAAAACAATAGGCTATTGCAAGAAAATCGTGATTTGAAGAAAAGAATGCATGTGAGATCAAAGGTCAAGGAAGAACAAGCCACCTTGAAGAAAAGAATGGATGATTTGAATGCTCTTTTAACTAGAAAGAAAGAAAATATTTTTGATATGAAAAGAAATAGACAATGTAGCAATCAACAAAAATTTTGTCATGTTTAGAAGGAATGACTTATGTATTGTAAAACCAAAATCCTCTTTATATGGTAATAAAAGCATTATTTGTAGATATTGCCAACAACATGGACATGCTAAGAATATGTGTTATGTCAAGAGGAATGAAAAACTTGGAATGAAAGTTGCATGGATCGAAAGCAATTTCACTAACTCAAATGGACCCAAGAAAACATGGGTACCAAAAGTTATCAATTGATTTATTGTGTAGGTACTTAACATCGCCAACAATGTTAAGTGGTTCATAGATAGTGGATGTTCAAGGCACATGACGGGTGATCCTCTCTCTTCACAAATCTTACATCCAAAAACGGTGGAAAAGTCACTTTTGGAGACAACAACAAAGCAAAATCAATCGACATTGGTGATGTAGAATTTATGTGAAGATGAAGATGTAGGCATTTTAAAGGAGCTCGAAAAGCTCGTTATTCATGAAGATCATCAAGAGATTACTATCAAGCGTTGATGTCAACAACCATCAAATTGATGATGAAAAGAATGAGGATGCTCAAAATGATCTTCCGAAAGCTTGGAGATTCGTCTCTAGTCATCCTCAAGATTTAATCATAGGTGATCTATCCGATGGGGTAACTACTCGTTCTCATAAACCTTTGAATAGTAATTGTGCATTACTCTCTCACATTGAACCTAAACATATAGATGTTGCTTTGAGTGATGAATCTTGGGTTAATGCTATGCAAGATGAACTTAGTCAATTTGAGAAAAATAATGTATGGACCTTAGTTGAAAGACCTTCTTCTCATCCCGTTATTAGTACTAAATGGGTTTTTAGAAACAAATTAAATGACAAAGGTGAAATCATAAGAAACAAAGCTAGACTTGTTGTAAAAGGTTACGCTCAAGAAGAAGGTATTGACTTGATGAAACCTTTGCACCCGTGGCTAGGTTAGAATCCATTCGCATGTTTCAATAATTTCAAATTATTTCAAATGGCCATGTCAAAAGTGCCTTTTTAAATGGTTTTATCGACCAAGAAGTTTTCGTCGAACAACCTCCGGGCTTTGAAAATAAAATTCTTCCAAATTATGTTTTCAAACTCTCCAAAGCTTTATATGGTTTCAAACAAGCTCTAAGAGCTTGGTATGAAAGATTAAGTGGGTTCTTGATAAAAAATGGATTCAAAAGAGGTGTAGTTGACACCACTCTTTTTACAAAAACGGATTCAAATGGTTTGTTAATCATTCAAATTTATGTTGATGATATTATTTTTGGGGCAACTAATGAAAGTTTGTGTAAGGATTTTTCACATTTAATGCAAGAAGAGTTTGAGATGAGTATGATGGGCAAATTGCAATTTTTTCTCGGATTACAAGTTCATCAAACTAAGGAAGGAACGTTTATTACACAAATCAAGTACACAAAGGAGCTACTCAAACGATTTGGAATGGAAGATTGCAAACAAGTTGGCACGCCAATGTGCACTTCAACCAAACTTACACACTTACTAAAAGACGAAGAAGGTAATAGTGTTGATGAAAAACACTATAGAGGTATGATCGGAAGTCTACCTTACTTAACTGCCAGTAGACCAGATATCATGTTTGCTGTGTGTTTATGTGCTAGATTTCAATCTTGCCCTAAAGAATCGCATTTGATAGCTGTTAAAAGGATTTTTAGATACCTGAAGGGTTCAATGGATTTTGGTCTGTGGTATCCAAAGTCCTCTACATTTGACTTGATTAGTTATTCTTGATGCCGACTTTGCTGGATGTCAAATTGATAGAAAAAGTACTAGTGGTATGTGTTATTTTCTGGGAAATTGTCTTGTGTCTTGGTTTAGCAAAAAACAAAATTCTATTTCTCTTTCTACGGCTGAAGCCGAATGCATTGCTGTTAGAAATTGTTGTGCTCAAAATAACTTTGGATGAAACATACTCTGAAAGATTTTGGTGTATTTTTTGATTGTGTTCCTATATTGTCTGACAACACTAGTGCAATTAATCTTACAAAAAATCCTGTGAGATTATGCACTCTAGAACTAAACACATTGATGTTAAGCATCATTTCATTAGAGACCTTGTTTGTAAAAAGAAAATTCGTGTTGATTTTGTGCCTACTTCAGATCAATTGGCTGATATTTTTACAAAACCCTTAGCTCTAGATCGCTTTGAATTGCTCAGAAAATGTTTGGGGATTTTACAGATAAATTTGGCATAGGTTCATAGTTCGGACGCACTTCTTCGTCCGAACAACTATTCTTTCGGCACTCTGGATCGTCCGAAAGCTTCAAGCATTCTCGGACACATCATAATCGTCCGAACATTATTCTTTTTTTTACCAAACTCTCTGGAAATCTTCCGGACGCGCACCATCGTCCGAAAGAACTTCGGACACTTTGGCTCCTCCTTCGGCCGTCCGTTCTTAGGCTTTCGGACGCATACCAAACGTTCGGCCGTCCGAAAGGTGCCCCTGTTTGATTAAAACCGTCCATCTTCCCCATTTCGGACTCACCACCTCCCCCGAAAATCCTCTAGGGCGGTCGAAGGGGACGAAATTTGTCTCTCCACCACCCCTTCCAAATTCCCACTCTCTCTTCCAAAATTGATTGGAAAATTATCCTACCCAAAGCCCTTTTCACCTAAATCACATCTAATTTCCCCCATCCACCATCTCATTTCCTCAAATTCTCACCAATCCTCAAAAATTTCAATTTTCTCCTCTTTTCTTTTTCTTCCATCACATGGTGAAATCTCGCAGAGATTCCTCTACAGCAAATCGGGGTCGAAAAACTAAAGGGAAGGCTCCAGTACTAGATGTCATCAGCTAATCCTCAAGTCTCCACCAATCCAATCTTATAAAAATTTATCGATGCCTTAGCATCCGAACATATTTGAGGAGATTCTACAAATCTATAATCTTTTATACACATCTAGATTGATAGTGCTTTTTGATGAATATAATCTTCCCATTATCAAATCTTGTTTTGAAAAACAAAATTGGTATCATTCTAGTGCATCTTGATTTACCAGTTTATCATCATCAGTCATTACTAAATCTCAACAGGCTATGAAACGAGTAGGTTCAACTGTTCGCAGCTTTATACACATGATTAAATTCACCGTCTTTTGAGACATCATCATGTTGATCATTAAGATTGAATTTGAGATGTGAAGTCTCAAATAACACTGATTTGTGACAAGAGTGTACAGATCATTAGACAAATGGCCATAGCATTATGATAGTCAATTTGATATCGATGAAGTTAGAGCTATTTTTAACATCCATTTTAAACAGGCCTCGGAAGCCAAAACTACATTGCTTGCTCCTGAACTCAATATTCTGTACACTCTTGTCACAAATCTGTTATTGCCAACTACAACAGGCATTATACGAGCCCGGAAAAATGCAACTTTACTTATTTTTTTGTGTTTTCAAGGGTATTCCTCTTGATTTTGGGTATCTTTTTTGTGTACTATGGGAACTCTTCTTACTGATACCGAAGAAACATTCCATTTGGCAAATTTCTCACCAAAATTTTTTATTTCCTCAACATTCCTTTCAGCGGAAACAAACAATATCCTCCTTATTTGTTAGACTTAACAAATCATACATTGAATGCAAAGGCCTCCTTTTTTTCAATGATCAATGCCTAACTAAGGCAGCCTTTGATATTGCACAGTCACAATCCCATGCTTCCACCTTTGACTTTGCTATTCCTCATTCTCCTACTCCTCAACCACCTCCACTTACATCTGAACCATCTCTTTCACATATCTGTGGACTTCTCACCTCTCTGAGCACTCAAGTCAGTTCATTTCAATGTCGCACAAATCAAAAGGTAAAGCGACTTGAAACTCGTCAAATGATTCTCCAAGAGGCACTCAGCCTTGGCATGTCTGCTTCGGCTCAGGTTCAATTTGCTAATCTTCAGTCCCAATATCCACTTGAGTCATCTTCTGACAATGATGAACCTGAAGATGGACATACCTGTGAAGACAATGCAAAAGCTGCTCAAGGAGCTGCCGATGACGATGACGATGATGATGAGGATGTTGACGACACGTTTGACTTCATCATGCAACGTCGCACTGGAGAGGAGGATGACAAAGTGAAGCCACTGCTAAAGATGTTCCATCCAAACAACAAAAGACTGAAAAGTGCTCCAAGAAGCGCAATGACTCACATTAGTTCTTTTCACATTTGTATTTTGTTTTCAGCAGTTCTTTGCTTGTTAGAACCTTTCAGCATTTCTTTTGGTTTTCAGCATTTCTGTGGCTTGGTTGTATATTTCCTTGACTCTATCACCATTAAACCTTTCAGTTGGATGTATGAAACTTGTTCCATTTCTGTCAAACTACTTGCATGTCCTAGGGGGGAGTCTTTTTGATTGATGTCAAAAGGGGGAGTAGTCTTCTCTATACTATTGTGCTTTGATGATTGATATCCAATTGTGATATATTGCAAATTGATTAGTCATATCCAATTGTTTTTACATAAAGGTTTGTCATCATCAAAAAGGGAGAGATTGATGTTTTCCTAACCTTATTTTGATGATGACATAAACACTTAATTCTGTAAAACAAGCTTTTGCAGGAACAGATCTTTCGGACGCACAGAACCGCGTCCGAACTAGTTCAAAACTACTCGGACGCATTACATCGTCCGAATGAACTGGCAGAAAGAATGGGATCCTACTGCCTCTCTTTCGGAAGCTCAGGACCGTCCGAAATCTCTGTCGGAAGAAGGAACGGACGCATGCACGGACGTCCGAACGAAGCTTCTCAACAAAACTAAAAGAAGATCGGACGCATGCCTCGGACGTATTCAATAGAAGTTCTCGGACGTCCGAAAATGCGTCTATTTTTTGTGATTTATTATTTAGCCGTTAGGAAGTAGTTGAAACCACTATTTATTGCTCTTAGAAATAGGTGCTTTAATAACCTGAAAAGATTATCTAATACATTGAATACAAGCCTTAGAAAAGAGTAATTTGAGTGCAAATTGACTATAGTGCTTTGTTGTATTAGTGTGCAATTGTGAGTGTAATTCAACTTTGAGTGGAGTGATAATCTTGTATGAAAGTGTGGTTGTAAGTAAGATTTTTGGCTCAACTAAAAGAGTTTTGGTGTGAGCACTAGAACTTCCCAACTTTGTAAAGATTATTGGCTCACCAAGTGTGTGAAGCATTCAAGAGATTTGATACTTCAAGCTTGCTAGCTTGGAAGTATTGATTGTTTATGATGTTTTCCAAACCTTATTTTGATGATGACATGAACACTTAACTCTGTAAAACAAGCTTTTGCAGGAACAGATCTTTCGGACGCACAGAACCGTCCGAACTAGGTCAAAGCTCCTCGGACGGATTACATCGTCCGAACAAACTAGCAGAAAGAATGGGATCCTACTACCTTTCCTTCGGACGCTCAGGACCGTCCGAAACCTCTATCGGACGACGGACTGGACGCATGCACGGATGCCCAAACGAAGCCTCTCAACAAAACTGAAAAAGATTGGACGCTGCCTCGATGCATTCAATCTCTCTCGGACGTCCGAAACCCCAACGGCTATTTTTTGTGCATTTATTACTTAGCCGTTAGGAAGTAGTTGAAACCACTATTTATTGCTCTTATAAATAGGTGCTTTCGTTTAATAACCTAAAAAAATGATCTAATACATAGAATACAAGCCTTAGAAAAGAGTAATTTAAGTACAAATTGACTATAGTGCTTTGTTGTATTAGTGTGAAGTTGTGAGTGCAAATTCAACTATTGAGTGGAGTGGTAATCTTGTATGAAAGTGTGGTTGTAAGTAAGATCCTTGGCTCAACTAAAAAGAGTTTTAGTGTGAGCAAGAACTTCCTAACTTTGTAAAGATTATTGGCTCACCAAGTGTGTGAAGCATTCAAAAGATTTGATAGCTTCAAGCTTGCTAGCTTGGAACATTGTTTGTTCAATTTTTCTCTCTTTACTTTACTGTTCTAGTAAATTTATTATATCTGCATTTAAATTAAAAAGCTCACTATTTTCTGAAAGCATAATTTTTAAGAAACCTAATTCACCCCCCTCTTAGGTTGCTTTGGGACCAACAATTTATTTTTTCTCTCTTTACTTTACTGTTCTATTGATTTTGTTATATCTGCATTTAATTTGAAAATCTCTCAATATTTCTCAAAGTAATTTTTAAGAAACCTAATTCACCCCCCCCTCTTAGGTTGCTTTGGGGCCAACAATCATCATGCCCATGTGTATATGATCAACTAGGTTCATGATCCTAATGACATTGAGATGATAATCAAATAAATTGATAGTGACTAACTAGTCAAGGGTTTTCTCTTTTATCTTATAACCGACATCAAAACCCTAGAAACATCTTTTTGAGATTTTAACTCTTAACTTTCAAATTGCCCCTGAAATCCACGAGTGAATCTAGCAATATATCATGGCTATCAATTGCAATATATCGTGGTTATCAATAGGATATGAATGAGAGGAATTTATCATAAAACTTTACATCATGATTATCATGTGGTAAAATTCTTCCATTTTGTTATCCAATCTAGCTCGAGGCTATGGTTTCCCTGTCAAGTCGATCTGCGATCTCTTATATGACTTGTGTGTATTTTAGCACATTTACTTAATTAGGAAACTTTTTTCTTTATACAAAAAATTAACTACCTTGGCAAAGGATTTCCTTGCTAAGATTCACCATTATCATATCATTGACACTCTCTTAATTTTTCACTTAAGAGTAATGGATTCTTATGTGATATGCAAGCTCTTCATGTTTAAATTATATGATGCCAATTAGGGTTTTATTATACCCTAAAAGAGAAAAATATTATACACCATGAACGTCATACATTCAAGCATTAATTATTCATAATACTATAAGTCAAAGAACCAATCCGTACAATCATGACGTTATTGGATCACTAACAAGCAAGTGAAAACTCCAATGTGATATGATTAAGTTATGGTCTAGCTCAATGCATTTTTTAGCAATCGTCTATCGTGTCAATCTTCACAACTCATGTCACATTGAGAGAGAGTCACGATAGTACTAGCTTCTAAGGACAATTGAGTACTCTCTACTAGGAACTATAAATATTTATAAATGTTGTAACTAAAGATTTTGTGTCTCATATTCACAACTCTTGTGAATATATCTTATATTAACATTGTCTGATGAATTTATTCAAAATAAGTCTATTACCAAAGATACGTGAATGTAACATAAACTTGTCATTGATTAAAACGAGATAAGTTTAAATATGAAGATAGTTTGTTACACTCATGATGACCTGATAAGTTTAGTGCATTACCTAACATCCCAACTATGCTTAACCTTTTGGAGAATTTCTTTGCTTGCCTATTGAAAAATAATTTCCAAGCAAATGGTGGATTAGATTGACTAATAATATCAAAAATTTTCCTTTCAGGTGATAGCTTGAATTTTGAATTTTTGGCTCTAGCAAACAAATTACCCAACTCCAGCTAAAACACAAGTCAAAGACCACACAGATACTCTCAACCCAAAAAAACAAGACTTGAGAGTGAGGAACAAGTAATGATACCAAAATATACCACCGAATAGCCCGCGGATACATGGCATGTTGATCAAGGTAGTCAATTATTCACAAGGGTATTTTGGTCATTTCAACCTAAACTTTGACCAATGGTCGAGTAATCTAAGACAATTAAGGTGCCCATGGGCCAACTTGTTGGTTTCAAACCCATTAATTATCCAAACTCATCAAATTCTAGTATAAATAGCAAAGGTACAAGGTTAGTTCTGATAACACATTCCATTACAATTCATTTGCTACAAGGTTAGTTCTGATAACACATTCCCATTACAATTCATTTGCTTCTTTTTGCTCTCAGATTCTCTTATTATTCTCTCTCATCTAAGGTAATGACTTGGGTTGGAGCCTATTTCGGGGAGGTCAAAGTCTTACCCTTATTTTTCTTTGTCTCAAATTCGGATACGTGAGTGTTGCATGCAAGTTATAACCTCTACATTAAAGGAATGTAGTTACTTGGACAACTTAGGACTCAAACTTAGACTTTTGATATTTTTAGCATCAACACACATAACCATAAAATTCGAATAAACAAATATAAAACATAACTCATGTGTCTTACATAAAATATTCACTCCATACTTTTAAGATTTAAATTAATTTTACATTTGAGCTCTCATTATTTACATATGTACTTTGCAATCTCAAATTTGCATGTAAGGTAAGGCATAAACTAACTGCAATAATAGAATTAGAGCAGTTAAAATCACACTCAAGATTGTTGAAAAACAATAAGCTTTAGTAAATTAAGAGAAACAAGAGAACTTATAGAAATCGGAGCACATAAAGATTAATAAACGATTTAAATCACTATTGCAAATGAATATCAAATAGGAACAAAGACCAAGCATGTAATTACTATCCTTAAAAGTGAACAAAGAAAATGAATATCAAATAGGAAAGAAATATTAGTAAATGATCTGAATCACTATTGTGAATGAATATCAATAGGAATAAAGGCGAGGCGCGTAATCATTGTCCTTAAAAGTGATTTCGCCCCTTCGAGATTGTATCTACTGGTGTAAACAGGATCATTAGGTGGTCTCTATAATTCAACGATAATCTCAGTTGCATACACTCGCAAGCAAGGTGCCTACTAACAAGACTACTCGAGTACTAGATGACAAAAGAGATAAAGAAGAATAGAGAGAGGGATAGAAATTTTTGTATATTGAAGAGAATTCAGTTTATAAAATAAGAACCCAAGACTGGTATTTATATAAAACGATTATGCGAGAGTTCGAGAACAAGTAGTATAACTTGGGAGAAAAGGAAAGAATGAAACCAGTTTTCTACAAGGAAGTGAATACAAAAGGTAGCAGTGTTTTCACAAGTAACTGGACATAGTACCAATTTTCCATAAGCAACTAGAAACACAAGTCAGTTTAGAGTTCTATCGAAATAAACCACATATAAGATAAATGTTGAAAAGCAATTATGTTATTATTTGTAATCTTTGTTTAAATATAATTATATACTATAAAATAAATCATTAAATAGATAAATACTTACTTGATGAATATTAAGTCAATCAATACAAATTGATTGATACAGTTGTTGCCAAGAATTAAACCCTTTGTCCTTAAAGCGTAATTGCCAGACACTTGATGCAAAACAAATTCTATGCAATTGCCTCCAAAGATTTCAACAACTCCACCCCTGTAAGTTGCACTACTTAACAAGGTCTATAAATTTGTGAAATATTGCTCAACTTTCTCTTTATGAAACACGATTTTTAAAACTTAAGAGTAGGAATAAAAGATTAAGAAAGAAGGAAGAATGCAAGAAAACTCTTGAACTTGAATGTATATAAATGTGTACTCCAACTCCTTGACAACATACCTATTTATAGGATTTTTGGAACCAATGAGTAGACACAATTTTAATATATAAATGAACATTCATAGTTCATTAATACATATAATTCATGAACACAACATTGATGACACATGAATGAATCTTCATAATTATTGAACACATCATTAATTATTTATGGATGTAAATCCACAATTCATGAATGTATAATGAACACATCATTAATAAGTCCACAATTCATGAATGTATACCACATTAATTACACATACATGAATGATCATTCAATTAATGTCATACATATCATATCTGTTCATGAATACAAAATAATTCATTGGACAAATTGATGTTATTTATATTTATCATTTTGAATTATTGCCTTATTCATGCACAAGAAGTAGCTGATCAGAAGGGACTAATTTGGTAAACAAATTACTATTCAAAGGTCATTGATATCAATATCTTATTCACTAATTCTAATAATCGATGAATGGAAATTGTTTGACCAATTCGAAAACTCAAAAAATTCGTAGAGAAAATTGAATTGAAGATAACTACACCAAGAGATGTTGCTTTTGGCTTTGAACTTTCTGTAGTGAAATACTATTGAATTTACTTGGCTAATTAGTGAACATAGTGTTTTGAACTATTCAGCCTTTAGTGTAAAACAAGATAATAGTACTCACATAGTTCTTTTCCTAGATATTCCATTAGTTCTCACAGTTGTGTTCATTTTGGTCATGAACAACTCCTACTTTCATGAATACTATAGAGAATTAAGCCTTTTGAAATTCTCAAAAAATAGCTACATTTCTATATTCATAGAGGTGATCTCTCATTAAGAGTATGCTACATATATCCCATTTGAAAATCTAGCTATGAGAATCATTAAGAGCTTAGCTAACGTTTTATCGTTGTAGCTAGCATTCCCCTCATCATAGGCATAAGTAGGGAATAAATTTCCCCGAGTGCTACTAAGAGTGAACATCACTTAGTTGTCTCTTTAAACCTAAAATTTGGGATCTCCAGTAAACTAGGTAGGCTTACCATCATAACACTCTTTTGTCTTTTAAAGGCTTTAAACCCATTTTTCTCAATGACTTATACACAAGCTCTCTCATCACACATTTGGTTAGCGGATCCGCAATATTTTCTTTTGACTTCATATAGTCAATGGAAATAATTCCATTAGAGAGCAAGCATTTAATGGTATTGTATCTATGATATAAATGTCTAGACTTACCATTATATATGCTACTTTGTACCTTTCCAATTGCTGACTGATGTCACAATAGACACAAATAGCTAGTAATACTTTTGCAAAAGGGCCATCATGGAATATCTTCTAAGAAATTTTGAAGCCACTGAGCTTCTTCTCCTACTTTATCAAGAGCAATAAACTCTAATTCTGTAGTGGATCTTGCAATACACGTTTGTTTAGAGGATTTCTAAGACATAGCTGCACCACCGAGTGTAAAGACATATCCACTTGTGAATTTCGAGTCTTTAGTGCCGGATTTTCAATTTGCATCATTACAGCCCTCCAATACTGTCGGGTATCCAGTATTGTAAAGACCATAGTTTAAGGAGTACGTCAAATAATTGAGTACTTTTTTTATAGCTTTTCAACGATTCTCACTAGAATTATTAGTAAACCTACTTAGTTTACTAACGATCTTGTGCAATTCATAACATACATCAAGCTACCAATGATTCGAGTATACTCCAATTGGTGTATCCTTTCTCCTTTATTGTGGGACAGATGTACACTCAAGTCCATTGGTGTTTTAACAATTCTATTGTCACGATTAGAAAATTTGTTAAGAGAATTTTTTCAACATATTGAGATTGGGACAATATCAATTCTTTAGATGTCCTAAAAATTTTAATTCCTTGCATGACATCAGCAACACCCAAATCTTTTATGTCAAACCTTTTAGTTGACATGATTTTTATAGATCTGATCATGTATTCATTGCTACCAAAAATTAATAAATTGTCTGCCTATGACATACAATGGCATAACCCTTATCAATGTTCTTTACATAAACACACTTATCAACTTCGTTGATTTTAAATTCATTTGACAACATAACTTTGTCAAATTTCTCATACCATTGTTTAGGAGTTTGTTTCAATCTTAGCAAGTTTACAGACTTTCTTTTCTTTCCTTTTAACTACAAACACCTCGAGTTGTTGCATGTAAACCTCTTCATTAAGGTTACCATTTAGAAAAGCTATCTTTTATCTATTTGATGTATTTCTAATTTATTAATAGTAGCAATTCATATTAATGTTCCGATGGATGTTATTCTTGATACAGGCGAGTATGTTCATTAAAATAATCCACATCATCTTGTTGCTTGTAGCCTTTAAAAATAAGCCTTGCTTTGTATTTATCAATAATTCCATCAGTTTTTATCTTTTTTTTGAAAATCTATTTACAACCTAATTGTTTACTTCCATGAGGAAGATCCATTAGTTCCGATGTTTCACTATTAATTGATTCCTTCCAATAAGAAACTTCAGGGTAAGACATAGTCTCGATGAAAGTTTGAGATTCATTTTTTGGCAAGTTAGAAAATCAGGACAAATGATTTTATTATTTTTGTCTTTTTTCTCCTCTTGGTTCAAATTCATCAACTTCTGATTATTGATTTCCACTTGAACTTTCCTCATTCATTCCTTTGAGTGAATCTTCTTGTACCTCTTTAAAAGGAAATATATTCTCAAAGAATGTAGCATTCTTTGATTACATAATGGTATTAAGATGAATATCCTCAATACCAAATTTATGCATAAGAAAGCGATATGTACTACTATTATAGGTATATTCAATCTGAACACACAGTCCACTATTCTATGTCCTATATTGACCTTTTAGGATTTGGAATTGCCACTTTTGCAAGACATCTCTACACTTTGAAATATTTGAAGAATGGTATCCTTCCTTTCCATAATTCATGTGTTGTCTTTTCTAACTTTTCGTGTGGGACTTTATTCAGTATATGATTGGCAGTTGCCTCCCCCCACAAGTTCTAAGGTGCTTTCGAACTTATTAATGTGGCATTCATCATTTCTTCCAGAGTTAGGTTCTTGCGCTTAGCAATGCCATTTTGTTTAGATGAATAAGGAGTAGTAGTTTGGTAGATAATACCATGTTGAAAACAAAATTCACCAAATGGTCTCTATCACGTCTAATCACCTTTATCTTTTTACCAAGTTGATTTTCAACTATAGTCTTGTAATGTTTAAACGTACGTTTAAACAAATAGGTATAACAATATCTCGTGCAATCATCTATAAAAGTAATATAATACTTTTTACCATCTCTAACTTGCACAAGATTTACCATTTTAAATCACCAATATCTGAGTGAATTAAATCTAAAGGTTCACTACTTCTTTTAATTGAATGAAAAGAAATCTTTATGAATTTTGATTCTACATAAATTTCACATTTATGGTTTTTATCAAAAATTATATTTGGTAATAAATCTTAATTTATTAACTTTTATATTGAATTTGTAATTCACCTGTCCAAGTCTGCAATGCCACATATCACAATATTCAAGCAAGTAAGAAAAAGATGCATTATCATTATTCTCATCCTTAGTTATAATGGCTATTACATTTAATTTAAAAAGACCATCACAAAGATACCCATTTCCTACATACAAGCCATTTTTGTAAATAAAAATTTGTTACTTTCAAAAATCAATTTAAAAATAATTTTTTCTCAACAATGAGTCAGACACTAAATTCTTTCTAATGTCAGTTATATGAAATACATTGTTGAGGGTGAGAAGCTTTCCAAAAATTATTTTCAAAATGAGCGATCCAATACCAAGTAGCTTAGCTAAATGTAAGTGGAGGTAGATGCATATTCCATGAATAATTATTCACCATCCATCTCTTGTAGGTGGAAAACATCCTCTTCTCTGCATAAACCTGTCTTGTGACACCAAATTAACCTGCCATTACTCAAGGTTGCTTACTAAGTTGATTTCAGAAATAACTGCAGACAAGTTAATTTCTGAAACATCATTTGAGAGATCATCAATCTCAATAATGTGGATGACATTTTCTTTCTTGGATTTGTTATGTTGAATTACATTTTTGCAATCCTTGGCTTGATACCCTTGTTGCAAGAATAATATTTGCCTTTGAACTTCTTAGCAATGCGTTTTTCACTTCACAACAAACTTCTTCTTTAGTTTTTTTCGTGGGATTTTTCCGTTTGTTCTACCATATTTGCTTTTACATCGAAAGATGAAGGGCTTGCTTTATTTTTTTTTATTTTTTTATTTTTCTAGACACTTTGTTGTCCTCTTCTATCTTTAACCTTAAAATAAGATTTTAACACTCATCTTCTTACGTTGTTTATACTCAGGGTAGTTCTTAACGTACTTCCAAGATGGTGACAGTTTTTCAATGATTGCAGTCACTTGAAAAGATTTACTAACAACCATATCTTTGGCATTAATATCATGTAAGATGAGTTGAAATTATTCAACTCGACTTACTACATCTTTTGAATCAATCATTTTAAAATTAATGAATTTACTGACTATGAATTTGTTTAAGCCAACAACTTCAGTCTTGTACTTTCAATTCAAAACTTCCCATAATTCCTTAGTACTAGGAATGGATCTATACGTATCATAAAGTGCATTGTCCAAACTATTCACAATATAGTTCTTGCGTACGAAATTACTATGATTCCATACATCCACAACAACTAATCAACAGAATTAGATTCTACTCTCGAGAGGTTAAGTGTATTCTCTGTCAATAAATTTGCCAATACCAAGAGGGTCGTGAGAAAAAAATAATCTTAGTACGTGGCGTTGTTAATAACACCTCGGGCCAACTAGATTAGATCTAGAATACTGGCGCTTGAGGGTATTCCAGCCGATATACCAGATTACTTCTTAGTCTGGATTGTTTAAATTTATTCCTAATTCTAATCTATCTGTATTATTTCTATTTTGATTTCTTCTTAATTCTATTCTTTGTATTTTATTATCTATAAATTGTAAAACTAAATTACTAAATTGGATCTTGTTTTCTTCTTCTTTTCTACTATAATAAACTTCGTAATGTTCTAAGTCTGTTCTGCTTAATAAATTTCTTATATTTAATCTACTATTTGCTCTTATATTAATAAAAACTTGTTTTAAATTATTTAAATCTTCCAAGTCTTCTAAAGGAAGTAATAAAAATATTTCTTCTAAAGTATTATAATTGTTACTCATAAAAATAAAAACGTTAAACCTTTAATTTAAATAATTCCTACTCGGTACTAACCCACAAACAATTATTCATTTAAAAAATTTCAAATAAATTTAATAATCTTTTCAGTTCATTAACATATAATAATTTTATCAAACATCAACAATGGTTTTTATTTATAGAAGGACAGGTAATCAGATTACTCTTATGTATTTAATAGGATAACTATTTCATTAGACTACATTTCGACACCTAAAGTCTCCTGTTATTCCTTTTACTGTATTTTCCCCTTCTGGTTTTTGTCCTCAACAGGCTTCACATGCCATAGACGGATTTAGTAAATTTTGATTTAGAACAAAATAATATGGAAGAATATATATATATAGAAAAAGAGCAAGAAATAGACTATGAGTTTATAAATTTAAACAAAGCTTATTTAAATATAGGATTAATTAAGAATCAAAAAGATATAGATGAAATTCTTTTAAAACTTGATAAATTAGAAATAATGGGTGATAATCCTTTAAAATATTGGGATAATAATAAGATCTATGCTTACTTAGACATTAAAAATCTAGAATATATAATTAAAACTGCAAATATAGAAGCTTCAAATCAAGATATAGAAGATTTTCAAATGCATATAAAAGAATTATTAAAATTTAGGAGTTATTAGAAAATCTGATTCGAACATAGATCAAGACTTTTATAGTAAGAAAACGGATGAAATGGCTATGGAAAATCAAGAATGACATTAGTATCTGAATTTAAATAGATATTATTTAGAACTTCTGCATATAATATTCCTAATAAAAATGAATTAATAAATAGAATTCAAGGAAAAAGAATTTATAGTAAATTTGCTGATAAATCGGTTTTGGCAAATTACACATCTAGATGTGTATAAGAGACAGAGAATAAATAATTTAAAAGCTAAACCCAATTAATATAATATCAAATAAGTAGATTAAATATGTGGTTATTCATCAAATAGAATAGACCTAGAAACAGCTATAAGTTCTACAATAGATAGAAAAGAAGAAGAAAACAATGGATTATAACAGCTTTAATAAGTATTTAATTACTAAAGTATAATACTTTACAAGAAGAACGGATTGTGAAGCAATAGTAAGATTTTATAATAAATTAAAAGATAAAAGTTGTAATAGAAGAAGATGGTTAAACTTTTTAGATTCTATAAGTAGTTATAATATTAATTTTGAGCATATTAAAGGAAAAGATAATATGCTCAAAAATAAACCTCAGAAAGATCAAAAATATTTTTTAGCAAGTATGAACGCTCTTTCAGAATATTTTAATAATATTAAAAAACATTTTAAATTTTATGTTGTTTTAAATGGTTTCATAATAGGTGTTTTATTGTAATTATCTGGAATTATTTTACTATTTATTACACACTTAGTAGCTAGTCTCTTATAAGAGACAGATTGTATAAGCTTATGATTTTGCAAGAAAAAATATTGGGCCAAATTATTTTGTAAGCCCAAGCCTTATAACAGTTTCTGACATTCAGACCCAGTAGAAAGTTGTCCATGATTAGGTAAATCCTTTTTTGTAATCATTGTCAAATTCTAGCCCACTTTGTAAAAAATCTGAATGTCAGAAACTCTTCTAAGGCTTGGGCTTACAAAATAATTTGGCCCAATATTTTTTCTTGCAAAATCATAAGCCTGATGTCTTAACACATCTAGATGTGTATTAGAGACATGTGAAATAGAAGACGCTTGTTATTCTTGTATAAAAATTTGGGTGAGGCAGTGGAAATTCCTCTCGAATTTCAAGAAACCTTCAAGTAGGAGAAACTTCAGCTAGTCCAGTTCAAACGGTAGCTGGTAAAGACGAATCAAATCCGTTAAAGGCTGGGAGTTTGCCAAAAATTCCAATAGAACCAGTTATTCCAGACTTTGATGAATATATTAGACTTTTAGAATTGATCAGAAAAGGGAAATTAAAGCAAGAAGAACAGTCTTTAATAGATTTAGATTCTCCAGTACCTCAGCAACAAAGGAAAGGAGTAAAACTAGATAAGAAAAACAAAAAGAAAAATTTGAAAAAAGAATCAAAAATAGAAGAGACTGTTAAAATTTTTTTGAAAGAATACTTTGAAAAGAATAATGTAAAAGAAGAAATCAGAGAAAGTAGTAGTGAAGAAGGTCCAAATAACATAATTCCAAAAATATTCTTTAACGGAATGTCATTTGACTTCATAGCCAGACATAATTTTCATACCTATTCTAGAAAGGATAAAGATTAATTCAGAATATTGAAGATTTTTTGAAGATAAGGCTCTGTCAGAAAGTGGAGTAATCAGATGATAAAGTCAAGAAAGAGGCCGACAAATCAAGATAAATCTTTGAATCTGATAAATGTCTAAGGAGGAGGTATTTAAGTGGATCTAGTGTCCCACCTTCTTTCCTGGTTTGTCAAGATTCTAAAAGATAGACAAGATAGTTACTTTTTATCACGTAGAAGAAATCAGCAAAGTCTACGTGAAGAAAAGTAACTATCTTGTCTATCTTTTAAGAATCTCTCTTAAAGAGGAAAGAAGAAAAAGAACAAGAATTAAATACCTGTCTCTTATACACAACAAAAGACACTATAAGAATATTTAGACAAGAATTGCATCAATTAAATGTACTAAGAAGTCAACAAAAACGAGGATCCCACGTCTATGGATTCCTCCATTTCAAAAATTTCTTCTTGTAAAGAAGAAATAGTCAGACTATCCTATAAATAGAGTAATTCAGCTCATTCAGAGGATCATCGAAAAGAAAAAACGGAAAGCAAACACAAGCAAAAAATGTCTCTCTTTCCTCTCTTTGAATAAACATCCTTTGTAAAATATTTTAAAGTTTCTTTTTGTAAAAATCCAAGAAGCCTTTGGGCATAGCGGTTTAGACCTCTTCGGGGTTTCCGAAAGGGAACACCCCAAACTCTTGTTCACATATGTAAGTTTCTTATAATTATGTAATCTCTTTAGTTCAATAATATATGTAAATTTTCCACTCTATGGTTAGATATTTATAAACATTATGCTTTAGGAGTAACTAAATACTTGTTGTAGTTATAAAACCAGAGATTAGAAATTAACTTTATGAGTGAACCTATAGGTAGTCCGTCTATGGCATGTGAAGCCTGTTGAGGACAAAAACCAGAAGGGGAAAATTATACACAAAGGAATAACAGGAGACTTTAGGTGTCGTATACAGTCTATAATGTAAAAATATGTATTTAATTATTATTGAGTAATCTGAAGACCTGTATTCTATAAATAAAAACCATTAGTTGATGTTTGATAAAATTATTATATGTTAATGAACTGAAAAGATTATTAAATTTATTTGAAATTTTTTAAATGAATAATTGTTTGTGGGTTAGTACCGAGTAGGAATTATTTAAATTAAAGGTTTAACGTTTTTATTTTTATGAGTAACAATTATAATACTTTAGAAGAAATATTTTTATTACTTCCTTTAGAAGACTTAGAAGATTTAAATAATTTAAAATAAGTTTTTATTAATATAAGAGACAGTCATAAATTAAATATCTTCAATTTATTCTAGCGCCAGTATTCTAGATCTAATCTAGTTGGCCCGAGGTGTTATTAACAACGCCACGTACTAAGATTATTTTTTTCTCACGACCCTCTTTGAATAAACATGTGTAGGTAGAATTCTTTGAATACCCATTGAACTTTTCAGATTTTTTATCATGCACCACAGAAAGTGTAGGTAGAATTCTTACATCAGAAGAGGTACGTGCCGAAATGTTTATAGTAGTTGCCATAATAATCTATAACTAATATATAATAAATAAATATTAGTTACAAGTAGAATTTTTTATCAAGAGTAGATATAAAAGCAATCACTAATATCTTTTAACCAATAAAAATATTAGTAACAATATGCTAATTATTAACAAAGAAGATAAATAATAAAATTACCGTCAAGATTGTTGGAAAATAATGATATTATCATTTGTAATTTTAGTATAAATATAATTATATACTACAAAATAAATCATTATACATATAAATACTTACTTGGTAAAGGTAAAATCAATCAATACATGTTGAACCGATTGATATAGTTATTGTCATGAATTTAACCTTTTATCCTTAAGGCGTAATTATTCGTCACTTGATACAAATGGATTCTATACAATTGCCTCACAGGATTTCAACAACTCCACCTTTGTAAGTTACACTACTTAACGAGATCTATGAACTTATAGAATATTACTCAACTTTACCTCTACAAAATATGATTCTTAAAACTCTAGAGTAGGAATAGAAGATTAAGAAAGAAGGAAGAATAATAGATGACTCTTGAAGTTGAATGTCTATAAATGTGTACACCAACTCCTTGACAACACACCTATTTATAGGATTTTTGGAGTCAATGAATAAACATAACATTAATACGTGAATGAACATTTATAATTCATGAATACAACATTGATGACACATGAATGAATATTCATAAATAATGAACGCATCATTAATTATCTGTAAATGTAAATCCAAAATTCATGAATGTATTAATGAACACATCGTTAATAAGTTCACAATTCATGAACTGTATACAATATTAATTACAAATAGATAAATGATCATCCAATTAATGTTGTACGTAGTTCATAAACCCAGAATAGTTCATCTTATTCATGTATAAGAAGTAGTTGATTAGATATGGACTAAATTGGTAAATAAATTACCATTCAAATGCCACAGAGATCAATTTCTCATTACCAATTCTAACAAAAATTATACAAGAAATAAAACTACCAGTTCATAAACACATATCACACCATGTCCGATCATGTGTGATATAGAAAATTTTCCCAAACCACTAACCATACATAGTTTTGATTCTCAACTAATGATGCCTAAAGGTAAAACACTACTCATATATATGTTGAGAAAATCCCCTATTAGTTTCTAATATAAGACAAGTGCTTTCTAAATCAGAGGGAGTGTAAATGGACAGAAATCAAAGTTTGAACAATTGTGAATTTTTGAGATAAATTCTAATCCTTTGTTTGCCGAATAAACTTTTTCTTTGACTGAAATCACCACTCTAACTTCTTTCACCATATCAAACATCGAGAACAACAAAAGATTGTTGCACCAAGGAATGGGATTTGGGATTGAAAAGAGAGGAAAATATTTAGTTAAATTTGATATATGACTCACTTTGTTGAACATGAAGCGTAAATTAAACCATTGAATAAAGGACATTAGCTCATGTAAGTAAGATTTTATAAAATATAATCTTGACCATAAGATCTACAAGGTTCAAGATTGGGTGTATCTAAATATTTTTACAGAAGAGGTGGTTGACCAAAAATTTTGATTAGCTTTAAAGGGTATTAATGTCATTTAAGTTAATATTGTTGTGACATTTAAGTTAAAGAGCCTCTTTGGATGGGTGGATTTGATTTCAAATCCTCAACTCAAATCCATTCCACTGTCTGAATAAAATATTAGTTGGCTAAATTTTAAATCCATTCAAAATTGAAATGAATATCAGCTACTAAAAATTTTGAATTTCAAATTCACTCCAAAACTTAGCCAATTTAAATTATTTCAGACGGATTTCAAATTCATTCTTAAATCCAAATCCAAATCCAAATCCAAATCCATCCATCCAAACATAATGAGACATTGTGTTTGAATGGAGGGATTTGTGGATTTGATTTGAAATTCCAATCCATATTAAATTATTCAAACAAATTAATTGATTTAGTTGTGAATTTTAAATCCGTCAACAAGTGGGGGTCTAATTTTAATGGGTTAAATAAGTAAATTTTAAATTCACCTAAATTTCATGTAATTTCATATTTACCTAATTCAAATCTTTTCATTTCAAATAATTCCTTCAATTCAAATCCACCATTGTGTTTGGATGGATACATTTGAATTGAAGGAAGTATTTGAAATGCATGGATTTGAATTGGGTAAATTTGAAATGAATGGATTTAATTGGGTAGATTTGAAATGACATAAAATTTGGATAAATTTCAAATTTATTCATTTAACCACTCAAATTACACCCCCATTTGTTAGCGTTTCTCAAACTCTTTCTCTGGAATCGAATCCCAAATCAATTAACTTATTTAAATAAATTAATATGAATTAAAATTTTAAATTTATAACTAAATCAATTAATTTATTTAAATAATTTAATATAAATTAAAATTTTAAATCAAATCTATCTAAATTTTTCTATCCAAACACAATCACAATGACAAGGAATTTGAAATAGCTTAGTTTTAGCGTCGGTAAAGGGGCGGTTGCGGGGTTATGAAATGATTCATTGTCTGTGCTATCAAAACACCTTTTATAACTGCGATATAGACTAATTCGTAAATCCCCCCTATCCACTCCCCAGTCTAAAACCCTAAAAACCATAAAACACTAAAAATACTACTACTCACTTTCCAGCTACATTTCATATTATTCCCACCCCCAAGCCAATACTCTATCTCAAATTCCTCCAATTTCTAAGGTTTATTCTTTAAAAGCCTTACATTTCTCATCTCCACCATTGCAATTTTACAATGTACGGTGGAGATCCTCATCAGCATCAGCAACCGCAGATGCAGCACCACCCACCGGGTCCGCCGTTGCCACCAGGTCCACCACCGCCACTTCAAATGCAACACCAGTTTCCCCACATACACCACCAGCCACAAGGTGGGGATTTTCCGAGAGGGCCACAACAGCTGCCCGGCCCACCGCCAATGATGCGGCAGCCCTCAGCTTCTTCCACCACCTTCAATGCTCCACTACCTCCCGAGTATCATCACCCCTCTGCTCAGCCTCCTCCTAATATTCAACCTCACCCACCTTACGATTGTGAGTATTCCTTCTAAAAGATTGAATTTTGTAGAATTGCTACAAGATGGTAAAATTTGGTTATATGCCTAAATTTGTGTAGGGCACGTTAAGTACGGGGAAAATTTTCAGTTTCTTTTTGTTGCTAATATTGAAGTTTATTTTGTGCACTTATGTTTTTTGTGCATTAAAATTTATTTATGGGGCAATTTACAATAATAATGTTAGAAGTGTTATTTTTTCCTTTTTAGTGGATATATAACCATGGTTTGAATTATTTGCTAATCGTTTTTGTGCATTAAAATTTTTTTAGCAGGCAGTTTATAATAGTTATATCATGGCGGTTATTTTCCTATTTTTGGTAGATATATAATCATTTGAATTAGTTGCTAATGGCCAATAATCTAGTCCTTAACATGTGCGATTAGGTGTCCAATTGAAGTGATTGGGGTTGAACACTAACTGTTTCGATCAAGGTTGATGGGTCTGGGCGAGACACAAGGTTATGCTAATTGATTTTGTTCTGATACAACGTGATCGGTTATGAAGTGAGCAATTGTCCAACTAGCTCATATAGATATACTACACAACTGCCCATACTTGGAGAAATATGATGAATTTTGTTTATTATGCTATTTTGTGAGGATTGAACACATAATATTTAAATACATGCACAAAGGGATAAAGAATTTTTGTCTTGAAAGTTATACATTTAACATTATATGCTATGAAAGGAAAAGGGATCCCCCATATCCCCTCCAAAAAAAAAAAAAAATATATATATATATATAACAACTATATTATGAAGGAATTTAATCATTTTGACATTGTTTGCTTCAGAAAGAGCAATATGATCTTGCTGTTTGTGGTCTTATTTCATCTCCTTGGAATAGTCTTTGTTACTCTTCCATGTTGAAGGTTTTCTATGGGATTAGTAAATTTTGTTTGATTACCTTAAACTGAAGAACTCCAATTTGTCTTCCGGTAAAATCTTTCTTAGCAATGAATATATGTGTGGCTACCTTGAATTGTAGAACAACTACTTTTTCTATGCAGTATGTTGTACAGACTGCTAGAAATGAGAGTACACTGTAATAGCCTGAGACAGCAATCAGCGATGATTAGAAAGATTTGTAAAGAAGATGCCTACTTTGAAATGCTTCAGCTGGATGTTCTTCCTCTCCACCACGAGTTGCTAGGTGAATTAGTGGATGGATTAGGGAAGTGTCTTGTAATGCCGCACATGTAGCTAGAAATCTTTAGCTTTAACATACAAATTTGATGTTTCCTGTGCTCTGAAATATCAAGGAAGAAGTTTTTGTATACTTGAGCACTTGAAGTTGCCTGTTATGCTCGAGAAAATTCAGTGCTTATTAGATTTGTTACTCTTTCTTACTATGGGTGAGCTAGTTGAGATATATATCTAAATGTCTTTGATCTAATTGCAAACATTTTTCTCAATGTTCACGAGTATGTGTGCTGCACAATCTTCTTCTGATCTGGAAGGCCTTAGCCAGCTGTACCTTCAGTATTTTTTAGAAGATTGCTAATGATTTTTTTTTTTTTTTTTTAAACTTTGGGTTTAATTTTAATGTGTTACATGGATAGTTCATATCCCTTTCATCCAACGTTCGGGAACTTTCACTCTCGTGAACGTCCCAAAAGCAGCGTACTCAAAGATTTTAATGATTGAAGTATGGATGTGTATTATGATTCATTATTTGTGATATATTTTATTTTTCTTTGAGATAGATTGTTCTAATTTGTCTGTCGTGTGTTGTGTGTTGCGAGTCATGTAGTTAACTTGTGCTATTGCTTCTTATGCACTTATGCTTCATAACTTAATACTATAGTTTGAAATTTATGCATAGCGATTCTAAATAACAAATTTCGATCCTAAATGGCTAACCGACTGTGTCTACCCCCGTACCACATATGTGGAAAAGTCCTGTACTGCATACCCATAGGCCATACCACATACCAGTCCATACTATGATCCATGTAACATTGTCCGAGATTAAGCACATAAATTTTTTTTTCCAGTATGCTATTATCATGTTTCTATTGTTTATTACTTTGTTGAAATCTGCATATATTTACTACTTAAAGTAATTTATATTTTATGGAGAGATCTTCTGGACTTGTTAAGGGCAGCTTCTTTACTTTTTGTTGCTTTAATTTTGCAGCTTATGCTGACAGCTTTGCTGCTAAAAGGATGAGAAAGATTGGGCAAAGAAGGGCTGTAGATTACACCAGCACTGTTGTGAGATTTATGGGATGCAGGTATTTAACACACACACACACACACATGTATATGGTGTTTTCCTTTCAAAAGTTCATCCAGCAGCTACATAAGCAAGCAATAGCAGCCCCATGAATTCTAGTTGATTGAGCCATTTCATGTCAATCTTGTGTTTCTTGCTTGTTTTTATGTGCAGTGACTTGCATAATGTTTCAAGGATGCCACTTTGCTCTTATTATTCTTTATTTCTTATATTTCTGTGCTGCCAATAAAAATAGAGTTCATATTTTGAGCCTGTTTATCGATCCAGAGAAGGAGATGGGACATTTCTCTATGTCAGTAGCCAACTTTACCCCTGGGGTTAAAAATGTTCACAATTAAGCTTAGCATCAGTTTGAACATATTTATCCTGAATGTAAAATGCCACGCGGTGCAAACTTTTACTACCAGTGGTTCGGGGTGTATGTTTGAATGAGGGCTTCATAAATCATCAGCAATTCCAGTTTGAGTGGAATAAGGGACTGGCATCTCAATTCCCTCTAATTTCAGAATAAGGCTATGATATTATTTTGAAACCTATCCTGTAATTTGGTCTTTGATTCTCCAGAAATAATGTGATTGAAAATGTGGTTTTTTACCCTATCATGGGCGGCCTATGGCAGAACCACAATTTGGGGATATACATTGGTCTAAATGATTTTCATCCAAAACTTGTAAGAGAAGCAGTGATGTTATGTGCTAAATTCTGGCTGTAGGGCTTAATCTATTACTTTGTTTTGGGATTAATTTTATATCTGTTGTTTGGTCCTATTCTCTTTTTATTTGTTTGCTTCTTGTGCTTGCTTATTTTGCGATGATAAAGGTTCATTACCTAATTAACTGTGGTGCTGTATCTTACCAATCGCACATATCTGGAAGTTGCAAGACACAGACTTCTGACTTGTCTTCCTTTTTTTTTTTATAGTTAGTCATATTATATGCTTTCAGTCCCAGATTAATCATTATGTGCATGAGATTCTTTATTTAAATAAAAACTGAACAACATGATGTATTTATGTATTTATGTAGATTCGCATGTGGCAGCGAGATTCAAGGGACAGGACGGTCTTACAACCTACACCAGCTGCAGCAGTTGATGTCAGTTTGCACTTTTAAATTGCACCACTTATGCTTCTTCTAATTGTATAACTTGACAGTAATTTAGATATAGTGATGTCACCTCATTGATGAGTTCTGATTAATGTATTTGCCTTCTTTCTCTAGTGCTGTTCTATTTTGGACGAGTACTAAGGCCTTGTTCTCAACTGCTTATGAAATGCTATAAACTGCTTTTTTTAAAATTGAAAAAAGCACTTCAACAAAGCAAGTGCAGAGTTGCTTTTGAAAAGAGCTTTTAGCTTGTCTAAACATGAAAAGCAAAAACCTTTTTTCAATTTTTGCCAACAAATTCTTTTAAAAAAGTGATTTTCCAATTTCTGAAAAGCTAAAAGCAGCTTTCAAAAACCGTTGAGAACATCCCATGAGTTTCTTATTTTGTTCAATTACTTGGAGTTTTATCCATGTGGACTTAGTTTGGTTTCATGTGATGAGGACATTTTTACTCCATCATTCATGCAAATTTTGCCAACTGCTACTTATTTAGATAATCCATTCTATTATTGATGCAGATGTTGCCGACTGCTGCTTATTTAGATAATCCATCCACAAGTTTTGCTGCAAAGTTTGTACATACATCTCTAAACAAAAACCGTTGTTCAATTAATCGCGTTTTGGTGAGTTGAAACAAGGCTGTTAGCATTCTTATTCTCTCTTTGATCCATATATATTGAGTTGTGAGTTCACAAAATCTGGCTGATTACACAGACAATATTTGTTGGTCTCTGTGTGTCGGGACATTTCTAAGTGCACATTTGATCTTGTATATCATTTATGAATTTCTTTTGAATGTTAATGGTGCACAAGTTGTCCCAGTCCTTTTCTATGATATCTATCTCCGTCTCTCTGTCTCACACTTTATTCCTCTTTTCTTTTTCAATCCTCTGTCTCTGTTTTGTTTGTATCATTTATTTATTTTTTCTTTTAAATTCTATCTTGGGTTCATTAGGGTGGAGCTAAGATATTTTCTCATACTAGATTCTTTTTGAGAGTGGAAAATGTCATTTGAAAGGATAGTTTTGGACAGTATATGGATTGTACTAATGGGTTGTCATTTTTTCAATTTTGCTTTATAGTGTGATTGCGAACAGCGCATAAGCGTTGTGTAATTCAAAGGTGTTCCTTTGTAGGATGATATCAATAGATATTTTTGAAAATTCTCTAACTTCACGGGGATGCATCATGCATTTGCTTCTTTTTACTTCAACAAAAGTGCTATGATTGAAATTATTTGCTCCTTTTATCCAAAGATTGGCTTTTGTCTCAAATATTTTCCTGTCGTAAAGCATGCTACCATTCACTTTTCTATAGAAGACCGCTTTCTTGAGTTTGTGTAGACCAAATAATGATTTTAAAAATTTCCTGCTTTGCAAACCAAGAAATCACTAAAATGAGGTTAGAAGGCCCATACCGTATCTATGTTGGGGGGAGTAAGATTGACGTTTTAAGATTGATATTCCCTGGTAAATAAAGTGGGGTGGATTTAGCGAGAGACTGCGTTTAATTTGAATGTTGTTTTCCTGTAAGGAGAGGTAAATGATGACACAAGCACTTAATGACTAAATAAATATAGAGAATTTGGCATAATTTTACTATTAGAAAGCATATCCCATTTATGAATCATTTGAAATTGTTATCCTCCGCTCGGGTTGGAGGGGGAGGTGGTTGGAGATTTAGTGAAGAGTGGATTTCATTTGAATGTTATTTTCTTGGTATATGTTGAACAAGTACTTTACTGTCTCTTGAATTTCATCCATATAACTAAGGAATGCGAAGAGACCTAAACATAAGTGCTCATGCCCTCCTCCGAGTTTTATTCCTAGTAGAATATGCATCAAAGGAAATGAAACTAGTGATGCTCAGAGCATCTTTTACATCTGAAACTGGCTGTCATTGCACGCATAGTGCATTGAGTGAGATAGAAGTTCATTTTGCTCCCGAGTATAAATTGCCTCTTCAAAGTGTTCCATGGAATTAATTGAACAGGTTCATTTCAATTTCCATTAAAAAGTGACTTGGTGGCCATGTCAGAATGAGGGTTGGAAATTATATTGCATGCTTGATGTAAATTGGTAATACCTTAAGGCTGTAACATAGTTACTAGAAATGCAGTACGTGGGGAGACATGGTATGCCACATCGCCACTTCTCTAAATATTGGCTACATTGGGGGATAGGATTATTCTAGTGCATTGGGGTTGTATTTTGTTAAAGTTATTAGCAAAGCTAACTACACGCATGATGTAAATTGATAATACTTTAAGGCTGTAATATGGTTACTAGAAATGCGGTACATGGGGAAACTTGGTATGCCACTTCCCTAACTATTGGGGTACATTGGTGGTAGGCTTAGTCTGGTACACTCCATTTGCAGGAATTGTCCTTCAAATCCTTTAGCATTCTATAGAAAGCATGCATCTTGGAAGCAGAGTTTTGTAGAAAATTTTATGTTGTTGGAAATTGGATATTAAACTTTTAGTAAATGTTGAACTTTTAGGGGCTAGAAACAAAGAAAGTGCTTAACTTTCAAGGACCAGTATCCTCTTTAGCGAGAAAGAATAAATCATGTACTAGATAATTCTCATCATCAGGTAATGGAGAGTGTTTCATCATTTTTCAATAAATAAACCAAAAAAAAAAAAAAAACAAAAGAAATAAAACATAACTACCTCAAGATGGGTTCACTACATTTGGTCTTGTGAAGTGCAAACTGCCACATTCCAGGATGAAACATACCGCATGATGTATGCACAAACTGGACCGCAGTTTGTAGAGGAAGGGAGCGTTTCTGGTAACTGTGGGCTATGATAATGGTTAATAATGAGAGAGGCACCAAAAGGCCTTTCTATGAGGTAGAGAACTTGTGATACCTTGTAAGATTAGAAGTTGAGATTCTTTTCCGTTGCATGAGACCTTTTTCCTTGAGATCAAGGTATCATAATCTTTTGTTTGCAAATTCAGTGTATTGATGTTGGATAATACTGATTTATCGTGTGCTTTTGCGTTGGTTGAGTTGCACCTCTTCCCTGGTTTTTATGGTTGGAGTTGTCATAAAATTGGGAAATTACTTAATAAGCAAGTTATAGAATGTGGAATTGTGGATCCAGTATGAGTGCAGCAACCAGGTTTGTTGGCTTGGAATGTCAAACTTCTTATACCTGCCTAAATGATTGATTCAGGTTTACCAATAAGAAGTGCATCTAGCTTTGTTATGTTTAAACAAGTATGTGTTGAGTAGGCTTTTGGTTTGGATTATATGTCTGTTGTATTGTCCCTGTTTATCTCATGAACAGTAAAACTGTTTCCCAGCTCGTTGCTTGAGTGAGGACCTATTTACTTAGATTGAGGGAGGGAGGGTGTTTTGCATGGATCGAGCAACAAGTTTGAGGCTGGAGATTTTCTTTTGAAAATTTTATCCCTCGTGTTTTGTAGAAAGAGTGTCAGTGCAGTTGCTCATGTTTGACTTTCAACACATATAGGCCCTCATGTTTTCGTCTGGTCTTATTTTGATTTTGTTTGAGTCTTATCTTCCTTTTGTTCCTCATGTTTCATTTTTGGCACATGGGGTCCCTTGTGTTTTCTAAGATTATGTTATCTTATGAGGATTAACAATGTACTAAAATTACAAATATTAGAAGCATAGGAGACCAAAAGTATCGAAGGTAAAATATGAGGGATTAAATTGATAGTTGTACAAAACAAAATGGACTAAATCGACATTGAGGGACTGAAGTGGTAAATAAGAGACTAAATGTGTTATAATATATATGTGTGTGTGTGTGTGTATAAGAAACTAAAGTGAAACTATTTGAAAGCTCAAGGGATTACAATGCAATTCACCCTTGACCAAACTTCGTTTATATGTATAAATTGACCTTATTCCTCCCTAACCGTTATTTGGAGGCACTTAGCCATGGCAATTGATTTCAAGTCCTAACTTCACTCATGAGGTGTTGGGGAAGTAGTGCATTACAGAATGACGGAAAAACATGTGACTAAGCTCCTCTAGCACTGATGTGGAGCGAGAATAGGAGAATTTCAAACATAGGGAAATCTCTGGTGATAAATAAGAGGATAGTTTAGTACACTAAGGGCTTACTTTATTATTCTTTTTTATGCACATTTTGAGTAATAATGATTAGGTGTTTAAATACAAATTATCTGCTGTGATGACTTTTTTTTATTATATTTTTTATTTTTGGCCTTTGTTACCTCATTCTATAGACATGGATAATATCCTGGTGGTGCCTTTCCTCTTCTCCACCCTCCTTCCTATACTGGAAAAATGATTTTCTGCTCTAATTGGTTTTTAACTCTTTTCCTGTTTAAAGTGGACACCTAGTGGGAGGCGTCTTATTACTGGATCTCAAAGCGGTGAATTTACCCTCTGGAATGGGCAGTCATTTAATTTTGAAATGATATTGCAGGTGTAACATTTTAATTCATAGCCATTTTTCAAATTCATTAGGAAATAAGCTAATTCATTACTGAGTGAATCTTGCTTACCTTGTAGGCCCATGATCAAGCTGTCAGGTCTATGGTATGGAGTTATAACGATAATTGGATGGTCACTGGTGATGATGGAGGCGCAATTAAGTAATTTAGCCATTTTTTTTTTATTTTAAATATTAACCTTTTTGGAAATACAATTTTTTTTTTTTTAAAGATTCCCTGTGTATTTGATGGTAGGTATTGGCAAAACAACATGAATAATGTCAAAGCTAACAAATCTGCACATAAAGAATCAGTCCGTGACTTAAGGTATATAGCATGTTGGACCTCGTATGCTCTTTTTTTTTAATTTTTTTAAAAATAATTTTGGAGGGTTGTAGCAAGAATCTCTATGCTAGCATTGTGAAGCTCTTACTCATTGACATTTAAATTTTCTTGAACAGCTTCTGCAGGACTGACTTGAAGTTCTGCTCCTGCTCCGATGACACTACTGTTAAGGTCTAGCCAAGGGACTTTGCTCGGTGTCAAGAAGAGTGTACTTTATCTGGTAATGTCCCTCAAATTGTTGGCAGCTTTGGGAATTGGTTTATTTTCCAAGTTTATGTGGATTCTTGATGCCTTAAATGTCTTCCTTCTATACCATTTCCCCATTCATTTCCTGTTTGGCTTATAGACTAACATTTTGCGGTTTCCTTACATTTATTTAGAGGTATTTGCCATAAGCTTTATTTCTGTAAGCAATGATTTCCCTTTTGGTCAATAATGGCTTCAACAACTTCAGTAGTAATGTACTCTTAGTTTTAAGCCAATTTTCACTCCTCGTTGATATTATATGCAATGTTGTTTGTAGGGAAATGATTCTACTTATGTTCTCTTCAGAGTTTGGTTTGAAATGAATGCAAATGACTTTAGTTTTCAAAGAGTTGATAGACTCTTCATGGCTTTGAGAACTTCATTTTTATTGTTGAATTGGGTTTAAGAAACTTGAATCTAGAGTTGTGATTTGAACAGCCCTAAGTCATTACTTGCTGATCTCTTTACCTGGAATTACATTGCATTCATAGTTTCTATGATGCACATATTTTGCATGTGGTACCTAAGAATCTTGTGTCATATCGTTTAAACTCAGGCAGGCCATGGTTGGGATGTGAAAAGTGTTGACTGGCATCCTACGAAGTCTTTGTTAGTTTCAGGTTTGTATCTTTTGTGGCTGTACTTAGTGGTTAAAAGCATAAGTGTTAAAGAGAGGTAGCTTGTAATTGTTTGTATCGTGCTTCTGTCAGGTGGGAAAGACAACCTCGTAAAACTTTGGGATGCAAAGTCTGGGACAGAGCTTTGTTCATTGTGAGCAAATGGTTCTTGTTTATATTTCCCTTTTCCCTGATGCCTTACCACTCGTTTATGTTTAGTAGATGATATTTTGTCTTGGGTTTGCAGTCATGGACATAAGAATACCGTGCTTTGTGTCAAATGGAATCAAAATGGGAACTGGGTCCTTACTTCTTCAAAGGATCAAAAGAAATTATCAAGGTTGGAAAACTCTTATCTCACTTTTGAACTGCTATTTCTTTTGTAAGGTTTTGCATTCGTGTTAAAAAAGAAAAAATGGGTAATCTGTTTGCCTTGTTGGTTATGTTGTTTCTTGTCCACAGCTTTATGACATAAGAGCTATGAAGGAGCTTGAATCTTTCCGTGGGCATCGGAAGGATGTCACTGGTAAGCTTATAATGGTCTTCTCAATGCACATAGGATCAAGATGATTGATATTTAGGTACTGAATAGAGTTTCTGATGCGTCAATAAAAGGCACCAGGAAAAGCACAATCATAGATTTTCATATTTCCTTTCAACTTTTGTTTCAAACTCTTTTGAAGACAAGAAGTTATTTTGGGAGTTGGCATAGTTAGGGGGTATTTTAGTAAATTAGCTATTTTGCAGGAATTTTCTGGTTTTAGTATTTTTAGTATTTTGTCTTAGAGTTAATTTCGGACTAGGTTTCCATTTGGGTTTAGGAACACAGTTAAGTTGTCACTCAGGATTGCTAATCCTTCTGGAAATAAGAGGTAGATCCTAATCAAAATAGGATTTGTCTTTAGAGTCTACAAATAATGTTGTTCTCCACAGAGAGGATATAGATTTCAGTTTTAATAAAATTCTGGCAAACATATTTGTCTTCTTTAAGGGTTGTGTGATGCAATCTAGCCTTGGGTGTGATGCCTAAAGGTGCCTAGGAGTGATTCCTAGTGTTTCCTAGTCATTGTTCTCTTAATTTTCAGGTTTTTCCAGCAATTTCTCTGTAGTTTCTGTTCTGAAATTACACTTTCTGTGATTTTTCTGCGATAATATTGCGAATACAAATCTGTTGGCCTAGCCCACAGCTTGTGCTGCATCAGTTTCTCTTTTGTGGAGTTGTTTTGTTGTATAGTCATATTGGATTCTTGGGTCTAGGATGCACATGTTTGTAGTTTTTGGTGAAAATTTCTTGATTTAAAGCTAAAGTTAGTGGAAAATATTGAAGATAAATTATGGAATGAATGATTTTGCATTGTGAAAAAGTCTTGTGATGTGAATCAAGTAAAATACTGACAGATTGTAGTCTTGTTTTCTATCGTATTTAATTTCACTATTTAGGTGGCTTGTTACTTTCTTCATTATGCATGTGATAGAAACCAGCAGAAGTGAATTTATAGAACTTATGTTCTCTAATCATGTGTGTATAAAGAGTGTATCTGTAACTTTGCTCACTCAGAAGCTGATAATGGGACTTGTCGTATTGATTTTCACTCCTTTGGTGAGGCAGGCTACATATTCAAGTTAACCAAATTTTATTTTATTTTATATTTTTTGAAAAAGTGGAGCTAAGTTTGTGAGGCACTTAAGTTTTGATTTAACCATTTCAAGTCTTTTCCTGATTGTTGCTTAGTTTTTGTTAAAGGTTTTGCTGAGATATTTAGAATGGGCTAGTAATGTCAAATTACAATGGGAGAGCAGAAATGATCTCTTTTATATTTCTCAATAAGTTCAAGTTTCTTGTAAGTTATCTCTTTCCCCTTCCATAGTCATGCATGATATTCTTAAAATTGTATAACAAATATTGAAGACCTTTGCTGCAGGAAGCTTTTATTTAAATTCTGCAAGTGTAACGAAATTATTCTACTTAATGTTATTCTAGGCTGACTAGTAACCACTCAGTGTGGCATTGGGTTGTGTTCTGTAATTAACAAGTGTGTCATAGCTCAATCCACGGCCAACCCATATAGTATTGCTGTAGGTCTAGGTTTACATTTCCCTCTTGTCATAGTGAGATGTTCTGCTGGCTCAATGTCGATGACCTAATTGATCAGTGTGCTATTCCTACAAATTAAAAACATTACTGAAACAGGTTAAAATATTACCCAATGACAGATGAAGATAATGTCCAGAAAGCTCATCCATCTAACTAAAATTATAATATATTCTTTAAATGGTCCATTGGTTTTAAATTTCTTTTAGATTATCCATTGGTTATGTTAAACTTTCTGATTTACAATTGACTTCTGTCTTATGTGTTCTGTGGGTTTAACTGTCATGCGATCCTAACTGTCCTCGCTCCACAATGTGTGATAATTGGATTAACCTGTTATGGAAGTCAATAAATAGAGCTACTAACCAATTAAGTTATGCTTGTGTCTTGTTAGTGTGTTGTGTCAAAAACTATTAGCCTTTAGTCACCTTGTTTAGTATTTTCTTCCTCCTCTTACTGATTATAACTAACTCTGATGGACCTGCAATCACATGTTGCTGAAAAATGGTTACTATCTGAATATTCATATTTCACTTGGTAAGACATACTGTCGATTAGGTTCTACTATTTTGAAGGAATATACACTTCATAATCAAATTCTTGCTATATACACTTCATAATCAAATTCTTGCCATTCTCTGTCTTACTACCTATCCCGTATTTCATTAAATTAATATTTGGATAAATTACTCTCACCTTCTTGAGGTTTATAAAGAACAGGGCTGTCCATGTTGATTATTGCGTCCCCTTATGTTTGTTCATCTCAGGTTACATAAATCTCCCTGTTTGGTATTAGCTAAATAGTAATTTGTAGGATTTTGTTTGAAATTACTTTTATGATTAGGGAGAATAGTCAACATAAGAAGGGTAGGGGGAGACTGAAAAAGACTAGGTGGGTAACTTGTAAGAAAGATATAGCCCATCTAGGAATTGTGGAGGATATGGTCTATAACAGAGCTCAATAGCGTAGTAGGATTCATGCAGCCGACCCTACTTAGTGGTATTAAAGCTTGGTTTGTTTGTTTACTTTTATGATTAGGGAAGTTCAATGTATGTAAAATATGGAGACAATATTGTGATGCAACTTTGTTTAACCAGAGTGTTCGACTATTAATATCAAAGTGTTGAAGTGAGTCATTGTCTTTACACGTGATTCTAGAAAAAATAAAATAATTGATAGGTTACTTCCCTTAACCCATCTTTGACGAGTGTTTGTTGCAGCTTTTGTTCCTGATATAGTCAGGCTTGTATACTCTTTTCTATATGCGCTAAACTAGGTTTTAATGCTGCAGAGCTGACTAACCTAGTTGATATTTGGACAGGAATTTACTTAGATAATGTTAAAAGTTTCTTTGTCATTGGTTTTTTAAGTATTAGGCGATATCAATCCTAGTTATTACTCCTCAGATGTTCTTTATAATTTAAGAGTCGTGACAATTTTATCTCTCGAACACACTCATTTCATGCACTCATATTTTTCTTTTTCAAGGTGTCACATTGTGAATTTTTAATACAAGTAGGTTTAGTAGCTTAAGTTTAGTTGCTTTTTTTAAGTATTAGGCGATATCAATCCTAGTTATTACTCCTCAGATGTTCTTTATAATTTAAGAGTCGTGACAATTTTATCTCTCGAACACACTCATTTCATGCACTCATATTTTTCTTTTTCAAGGTGTCACATTGTGAATTTTTAATACAAGTAGGTTTAGTAGCTTAAGTTTAGTTGCTTTTTTTGTAAGCTGCAAACATGGTGAAAGAAATACAAGCATGGGAGTAAGATAACTTGGTGCCTAATATTGATCAAAAGCTCAAAATTTTTTTTTTTTTTGGGGGGGGGGGTGGGGTGTTGGGCGCGGGTGGTGGGGGGTTTTTGGGAAGAAGAATTTGGTGCAAGTGGCTCAAGTGTACATATATGACTTTGGGAGAAGAGATTGCCTTCTAATGTTTGGGACATGAAATGGAGTTAAACATATTATTCCCTCTTATGAAAATTGTATGGCTGTTAACCAAGATAGGGGTCCCTACTCATTGTTCACTTTTCCCTTTAACAATTATGTATTTTAAGTATTTTGTCAAATCAGACTAGGACGTACGTTGAGTTGAAGAGTATGTATGAACATGTAGACAATATGGAAGCAAAATCAACACAAATATATTTGGTGTTGAACCACCTCATAGTAGTAGAAGCATTGGCGTGGACTTCTATTGATTTTAACTAAAATGATACTAGAAAACAAGGGGACTTAGGGACTTAAGAACATGTGAATCAATGCTAAAGGGGATTTAAAAATTTAACCTTATCGTCGGTTGAGGGCAGCAGCACACCAATAGGTGGGTTGTCATTCTTTTATAGTTTGGGTAAAGGGCAGGAGCGCATACACGGATCAAGTTATTGCATAACGATCCCGTCCCCAATGCCCTAAAGATCGGGTTAGATTGAGATGAGCACAATCATATAAAGATATAAGGATTTCTTTTCGTTGATCGGATCGAGCACATAGGGTGCGAACTTGAACTCATAGATAAGTTGCGCATGCTTTAATAACGTCATCTGTTGTGGAAAGGCTGAGAACTCAATGCCCTCCTTTCATACGCCTACACAGCAAAACGATGGGATTCAAACAGAACAATGTAAATCCTACTCCAAGGGACCTGTTGCACAGCCTAAGGAGGAGATAGCAGAAGGAACGTCTTCTGATTCCACTAAGAAGAAAGATGGGGAGAAAAAGGAGGATCCCAGTTCTCTTCTACTAGTGTCTGGAAGGTGAGCTTCGAAAGAAACACCATTTGGAATTGAGATTGTATTTTG
The DNA here is from genome assembly GCA_025175665.1 of Cinchona pubescens. NCBI lineage: Eukaryota > Viridiplantae > Streptophyta > Magnoliopsida > Gentianales > Rubiaceae > Cinchona > Cinchona pubescens. The sequence continues at coordinate 5,245,454 of JANKKI010000123.1, read as the reverse complement.
GGACAAAAGTTGCTGGTAGCGGCTGAAGCACCAGCTTTTAGTAAGGTTATACCCGCTTTTGCAGGTGAGGTAGAGAAGCTTCAACACCTCATAGTAGTAGAGGCATTGGTGTGGACTTCTATTGATTTTAACTAAAATGATACTAGAAAACAAGGGGACTTGGGGACTTAAGTACATGTGAATCAATGCTAAAGGAATTTAAAAAATTTAACCTTATCTGCTTTTGAAATGAAATAAATAGTGTTTCATTGATCCAACCAACCTATTGGTGCAAATTGTTCAAGGATTAACACTAGGAACTCTGGGTCTTTGGATCACCCTGATTTCCAAAAACATCTTCTGCATTATTTCTGTCTATATGTTTAAAAGAATGCAAGATGCAGTGAGTCTTTTTGTCTTGATCACAAACTAAAATTTATGCCTAGATTTGAAGCACTTAGCAGTAAGGATAAATATTGAATAAATGATTTATCTTAACATGCACTGAACTGAAGGCACAGAGCTAAAAGATTCAGTACACTTCAACAGCTGTACCAAAATAGAACTTCTCTTGTATTCCCTTTTGACAACCTGGCTTGGTCGGGCTTTATTTTGCCATATCATAGCTTCATACGAGTCCATACATCCAAGATTCTAGGGCTATTGATTCAAGACAATTTAGAGAACGTCTAAAATTGATTGTGCAACAGTTGGAAGAATGATGTGCACATGATATGATACCTCTTCCCCTAGTACAGTGTATGAATTGTGTAGCATGTTATACAATGAAAAATTGTGGCCGCCTCACTTGTTGCAGTACTGATTTGTCTTGTACACAATTTAGATTTTCTTTATATAGTAGCTTTAAGATTTTTTCCACCTTATTTCTGTTTCGTGTGTGTGTTCCTGGTTTCTCTGTGTGGGTCAACCAAATATAATTCTACTTATTCCCTAGTCTTTGTCTTTTGGGTGACAGCTTTGGCTTGGCATCCATTTCATGAATAGAAGTAAAGAATATTTTGTTAGTGGGAGTTTCGACGGATCAATATTCCATTGGCTTGTTGGGTAAATACTCTGCTCTATCTCGGTGATTATGAATTGATACAGTTTTATGATTCCCTTTCAAGGGGATTAATCATTATGATTTTTTTTTTTGGGGGTGTCTTCTGCACCTTTGATATGTATTGAGTTCCATCTTCAATTGGATTGTAAGCTCTCTTATACAATTACATCATGTATGAAGTGCTGTCTAAGCAGCACTGGGTTCTTGAATATGTTCTGTAAGTTGATGGAAATTTTAATAATTGAATGGAAAGGCAAAAAATGATATGCTAGCAATTAATTTCTTTATTTGCACTCTTTAACTGTTGGAGTTGAAATTTGAGATATTGTTTAGGACAGGCAGTATTATCCTTCCATTTTTGACAATTAATTCTTTTCTAGCTCACCTTAGACTACAATGATGATTCACAGATAGTCCATTTTTTGGTAGCGTATGAGAAGGTAGTTCATCATATGAATTTAAATTGAAAGGCAGACTAACGATTTAGTCTCTTTCCTTGACATTCGATCCCTTATCTAATCAAAGTTTGCCAATTTAGGATACTTTGATGTAGTGGCTTTCATAATTGGTTGGCAACATCGCACGTGCACTTTGTGTCGTGAATAAGCTATTAGGAGGGAAATGAAACTTCTGTTGTTCGCTTTCAACCTTTGATAAAAGTATTTGAGTTCAATCTAGTATATCCCAGTGACGGATTAAATGCATATTCTCCCTTCTGCAGACGTCATTGTCTCTTTAATTGCTTCGATTGGTCAACTTTTCCCTCATTTTTGTTAACTGCACATGATTGTATGTGCTATTTTGTCCATCCATTTTGAGAAAAGAGGAACATTATTATTTTTATTTACTGCTTAATATGCCTATGAACTGAAGAGTCAATGCACCATCTGTTAATGTATTGTGAAGATGCTAGTGAATCTTGGCCGTTCCTCTTACTGTTGATTGGAATACAATGGGACGATGACACATTCTTTGAAAAGTCTTCTATCAAGTTGAAGCTGTTATAGCAGGAAGAATGATAGGACTGATAATTGAAATACTGCACCTTTTTGTATATTTATTGGTCACGTTGTAGAGAAAGGAGCAACATGGCTACCTGTTGAACTAACAGGAACTTAGAACGGATAAATGTTTTTTGAACACACTTCATGTTGGATTGATGGATCCCAGAGAATGCCTATCATTTGCTAATTGTTTTGCTCAAGCACACAGATGTCTTCATAGATGGTTTGTTTTGTAATTCAGGATGTGTACCCCATTGGTGCCTGTAATAAAACTTTTTCCTTCTCAAAAAAATAAATAAATAAAAAGAACAAAAAAAATAAAAAGTTAAAGCCATATGTTACATATCCTATATTGCCTAACTTTTTTTCTTTTAGGTTATATTGCCCAACTTTGAATAGAAAAGGGGCTAGTTGTGATAAATTAGAATATGGGGGAGTAAACCTGGTTCAAGATTAAGCAGAAAGATGTAAAATTGCGATGTTCCCAAGATTCAAGTTTGCCAACTATGAAGAAAACAAAATGAAAACAAAGAATAGATTTGATTTTGTTGTTTATGGAATGTATTAAACATACATCTGGTATGGTTCTGTATTTTAAGAGAATGATAGAAATATCTTATGCTGTGGGACATGGATTGATTATAGTTCTACCAATCATAGGCTGCAGGACTTGAAGTTGGAATCTGATGTTCTTGTAACCACAGTCTATTATAGTCCTCTTTGCCACTATACTAAAGGCTCAGAGGTAATATGGATTTGTACCTAAGTAAGATTCTGAGTATGTTCAATGATGTGATAATCTTTGGTTTGTAATTGTGTAAAACGTCAAAGCAAAAATGTTTTTGCTGGGTGATTATCTTCTTTCTTTAAGGCAAACTCCAGATGTGTATTTTCTAGAACATGCTAAGTGTAGTAGGAATTGAACTGTCTTGGACTTGGCTCTGTGTGCGCAAGTGTGCTAATTGTGTCTGCTGCATTATTAGTCATCATGAGCAGTTAATTGTCCAGCGCCTTTTCTGAAAATGGTCCTCGTCAAATGATTCAAACCTCTACCAATTAAACTATTTCCCATAACCTATTACAATCCTTGATATTTTTGCTAGGGCCCAAATATTATTCTTAAACAGCTACCATGTCATTATCGTCAACTGATAGATCCCTGTTGATTAAATGTATGTCCAAGATTAGTTGTAAAGGATAGTACCTGGGGTACTCGCTAAATGTTGTCCAAGAAGTTGTAAATGTTGTAAGTCCAAGATTAGTTGTAAATGTTGTCCAAGAAGTTTGCATGGGCTTGCTAAGTTTGATCTCTTATCAGATTGGAGCAAATAGAAAAGATACAGGAAAGTGTCACGGGCTCACTCTTTTTAGTGCTCCCAACCCGTGCGGCACTTAGGTTTTCACCCTAAGTCAGCCTTTCTCACACTGTCAACAATAGAAGAGAAAGAATTGAGAGAATGAAAAGCTCTGTATATTCAATTGCTCAACTTCTGAGGTGTGTTACAAATGAGGGGGTTGGCCCCTTTTTATACTTGTAAGAGAAAATTCTAGAACCTACCAAATTAGATACAAATCTACAAGATTCTAGAGAATTCTATACGAAGAATATTCCTTCTAGAGAATATTCCAAATCTACATGATTCTAGAGAATTCTATACAAAGAATATTCCTTCTAGAATATTCTGGAGAGTCCAAGGTTACTTAAGGAAATTCTAAAGAATTCTAGAATGTTCCTTTATCTTCTGGGCCAATCATTTGGACTTACTTTTATTTTGGGCCAAACCTCTTCGTCAAAATGGGCGGATCGTGTCATTCTCCCCCACCTATTCTGGATAGTTGGGATCGTACCTTTAGTATGCAATCCACCTCATGATCATACGAGGTCTTTGCTCCCATAGGTGCCCGTTGTGACAGTCCGCGGTTGGGGTCTTCCTCGTCCCCATGGTATAGCTTCAACAAGCTCACATGGAACACCGGATGAAGTTCTAGATTCGTATAAGAGTTCCACCTTGTACGCCACCTTCCCTACTCGTCTTTGTACTTTGAACGGGCCCTCATACCTTCGAAGTAGTCCCTTATGCACCTTTTGATATCTAAGTATGGAGTGCATCTTGACTAACACAAGGTCGCCTTCCTCAAACTCAAGGAATCGTCTCTTCTCATTAGCCCATTTTTCATCTTCTTAGCAGCTTTTTGTAGGGATGCTCTTGCCAAATTTGCCTCCTCTTGCCATGTCTTGGCCAATTCGTATGCTGCAGGGTTACCACCTTTTTGTCCCGCCACGAGTTCATGCCAGGAGTGAGTGGTTGTTGTCCCATCACTATTTCAAAAGGACTTTTCCCTGTAGACTCGTTGACCTGCAAGTTAAACGAGAATTGGGCAACATCAAGCAGTTTTGCCCAATTTTGTTGGGTTGAACTCACATAATGCCTCAAGTATAGCTCCAATAGCGCATTCGCTCGTTCTGTTTGCCCATCCGTTTGAGGATGTGAGCTAGTTGACATGTTGAGCTCCGAACCCAGTAGTTCAAACAACTCTGTGCAGAACTTACCAGTGAATCGGGGATCCCGATCGCTCTCAATTGTTCGGGGCACTCCCCAATACTTTATGGAAATGCTTCATGAACTCACTCAGTGCTTGGTCACATCACGTCGTCTCTCATTCGAGGCCAATAATATCCGTTCTGCATCAGCGCCAAGGTACATTGCATCCCTGGGTGGCCCGCCCACTTTGAGTCGTGGCACTCTTTCATTAATTCCTGCCTTAAGTTCCTATAGTGTGGCACGTAGAGGCGTCGCCCTTTCGTGTAGAGCAACTGTTCCTCAACCCAAGACCTTCGAGTCTTCCCCTCCTCGGCATATTCGAGAAGGCTCCTAGCAGCTGCATCGTGTTTCAATCCCTCTTTGATCCTGTCGGGCAACAGACTCTCAAGTTGGCTAATGGCCGCAAGCATCGTCTTTCGGCTCAAGGCGTCAGCAGCAGAGTTGACCCTCTCAGGCTTGTACTCCAGTACATAGTCGAACTCTGCCAAAAAGTCCTGCCACCTCGCTTGTTTGGGAGAGTTTCTTTTGGGACTGGAAGTAGCTTGTTGCAACGTTGTCCGTCCGCACCGTAAAATGGGACCCCAATAGATAGTGCCTCCATGTTCTTAGGCAATGCCGACGATCGCTGTCATTTCTTTTTCTTGCACTGTATATCTCCTTTCTGACTCGCTAAGCTTTCTCGACTCGTAGGCCACTGGATGTCCTTGCATTAATACCCCGCCAATGGCAAAGTCCGATGCGTCTGTTTCCACCTCGAAGGCCTTTGAGAAGTCTGGCAAGGCAAGTACCGGTTCTTGGGTCATGGCTTCTTTTAGTTTTTCAAAAGCTCCTTGGCACTCCTCATCCCATTCCCATGCCTTTCCTTTCTTTAGCATAATCCGTCAAGTATGATGAGGCAAGATTTACCTTTTGCTCATCGATCCGAATTCCTGCATTTCGAAAATACTGCTCCATGGACCCACAGGAAGTTGTCCACTACCTTGGCCTCCCTATGTCCATTGAACTCCTTGGGCTTTGGAGCGTCTGATCGGGGTGTAGGCTGTAGCATCACCGTCCCACCGGCAACCGCTCCTCTCAAGGCAATCAGTTCTGTCTTGAGTGCCTCAAACTCCTCTTGCATAGTAGACAACTTTGTCTTGCTCCATACGTATGGCCGCAATCTCGTCTTTGATGGACACCAATTCTGCCTCCAGACTTTCGGACCTCTGGGTCAAACCATCTACCGCAGCATTCAAGGCACCCTACATTTCTCCCCTAAGGTCTTCGTCCCTGGACTCGACCCCATCAATGCGTACGACTGTATCCTCAACAGCGTCGCGGGTTTCTGCCGTGGGCAACTCGAGTTTCTCAACACGAGCAAGGGCGGCTGTCAGCACACTCTTGATGGTTCTCGCCCCTTCCTGTCCTTTGTCTGAGGAATCTCCTCATGGGTCATGTCGGATGAAGTTCCAGCCATAGTGTCTTCTTGCCAAGTACTTGCTACAAAACTTATACACATCTACCACTTGTCTCTGGGCTCACTCTTTTTAGTATTCCAAACCCGTGCGGCTCTTATACTCACCCTAGTCAGCCTTTCTCTACACTACAACAATAGAAGAGAAAGAATTGAGAGAATGAAAAGCTCTGTATATTCAATTGCTCAACTTCTGAGGTGTGTTACAAATGAGGGGGTTGGCCCCTTTTTATACTTGTAAGAGAAAATTCTAGAACCTACCAAATTAGATACAAATCTACAAGATTCTAGAGAATTCTATACGAAGAATATTCCTTCTAGAGAATATTCCAAATCTACATGATTCTAGAGAATTCTATACAAAGAATATTCCTTCTAGAATATTCTGGAGAGTCCAAGGTTACTTAAGGAAATTCTAAAGAATTCTAGAATGTTCCTTTATCTTCTGGGCCAATCATTTGGACTTACTTTTATTTTGGGCCAAACCTCTTCGTCAAAATGGGCGGATCGTGTCAAAAGCATGAGGGGATTTATGGAACTAATTTTATATCGTGGCAGTTTATCTTTTTTAAGAGGGCATCTAAATTTCTCCCAAGCCCGGGTAAAGGAGGAGGGTTGCATTAGGTCGACAGCCAGCGTAAAACTTTGTCAAACTTCACTACGTTATTGCGCTAATGCTAGGGCGTTCCCCGTAAGCAACGCGTCACGCATTGCCTGAGTGCGGCGAATAGTGGGCAAGGGCCGCTACATCTCCATGGGGGTTCGGGTGTAGTGAAAAATATGCAAGGGTCCTCACATAATAGGGGGAGGGTAGTGGGGAAGAAAAATGTTTTGGAGAATAGGATTAGAATAGGAATTTGAAATATTGGAACTCTTACTGGTAAATCAATGGAGGTTGTAGATACAATGATTAGGAGAAAAATTAATATTTTGTGTTTACAAGAGACAAAATGGGTAGGAAAAAAGGCTAAACTACTAGACAATTCAGGATTTAAACTTTGATATTCAGGAATAAATAGGACTAGAAATGGGGTAGGTATTATTGTAGATGGGTTGATGAAGGATAATGTAGTGTAGGTGACTAGGACAGGAGATAGGATTATATATCCCTTAAACTAATTTTAGGACGTGAAACTATTAATATCTTTAGTGTCTATGCGCTTCAAGTAGGTCTAGATGAGTCCATTAAAGCTAAGTTTTGGGAGGATTTTGATGAGATGATAGGTAGTGTCCCCCAAGGTGAGCAAATTTTTATAGGAGGTGATCTAAACAGACATGTGGGAAGAGATAATGAAGATTATGAAGAAATGCATGATGGATATGGTTATGGGGGAAGAAATGAAGAAGGAAAATCAATCTTGGAGTTTGGAATGGCTTCGACCTTTGCATTGTCAATACTTTTTTCAAGAAGAGGGAGGAACATTTAGTTATCTTTAAAAGTGGTTCAACAAAGTCACAGATTGACTTTCTCCTCACAAGAAAGAGGGATAGAATGGTTTGTAGAGATTGTAAAATCATATATGGAGAAAGTCTAACCTCACAACATAGGCTTTTGGTGGTGGACTTGATGCTTAAACATCACATTAGGCGAAGGAACCTACGTAAATCACCTAGAATTAAGTGGAGGAATTAAAAGAAGGAAAAAGAAGAAATTTTTAATGAAGATTTATTTGGGCAAAGTATCTGAGACTTACAAGGAGAATCTGACACTTTCTGGATACATGATATGGCAACTAGAGTGAGAACAGTGGCTAAAAAGATATTTAGAGAGTCAAAAGGGATGAACAAGGAATCTTGGTGGTGGGATGGTGTACAAAATAAAATCAAGGTTAAGAAGGCTAACTATAAGGCTCTATATAGTTGTAGAAGTGACGAAAATATTGAGAAATATAAGCTTGCTAAAAAGGAGGCAAAAAAGGTTGTAAATGAAGCGAGGGATAGGACTTTTGAAGATTTTTACCAAAAATTAGAGTCTAAGAAGGGGAAGCGAGACATTTATATAATTGCTAAAGCAAGAGCCCATAGAACGAAGGACTTAACCCAAGCCAAGTGCATCAAGGATAAAAGTAATAAGGTGCTAGTAAGAGATGAGGAAATTAAGGAAAGGTGGGAGTGATACTTCCATCATCTATTCAATGAAGACAATGGAGACGATATCATTTTAGGAGAGTTAGCTAAGTCTGATGAGTATAGAAGCGTAATGTATTATTGAAGGATTCAAGAATCACTTAGAGATGGAAGAGGCTTTGAAGAAGATGAAGAAAGGAAAAGCAGTTGGCCCCGATAATATTCTAATCGAGGTATGGAAATGCTTAGGAAAGAAGGGCTTAAGTTGGTTTACCAATCTTTTCAATAAAATATTGAAGAGTAGAAAAATGCCTGACCAATGGAAGCAGAGTACTCTCATACCCATAATAAAAAATAAAGGGGACATACAAACTTGTGCGAATTATAGAGGTATTAAGTTAATGAGTCATACGATGAAATTTTGGGAGAGGGTGATAGAAATAAGGTTAAGAAACGAGACTAAGGTGTCAAATAATCAGTTTGGTTTCATGCCAGGGAGATCGACTAATAATGCCATACATCTCTTAAGGAGAGTTACCGAGAGATACCGAGATAAGGAAATGGATTTACATTTGATTTTTATTGATCTTGAAAAGGCATACGATAGAGTCCCTAGAGAAGTTATGTGGATAGTTTTAGAAAAAAGAGGAGTTAGAGTAGCATATATATAAAGACTATATCTTTGCCTGTGTCGAGTTTTTCTTAGCGTAGCCGGTCCCAAACTCGGGTAAAGGAGGAGGGTTGTATTCGGTCAACAGTCAGTGTAAAATTTTGTCAATCTTATGAGATGATCCACTACGATATTGCGCTTAGGAGGAGGGTAGTGGGGAATAAAAGTGTTTCGAAGAATAGGATTAGAATAGGAATTTAGAATATTGGAACTTTTACTAGTAAATCAATGGATGTGGTAGATACAATGATTAGGAGAAGAATTAATATTTTGTGTTTACAAGAGACAAAATGAATAGGAGAAAAGGCTAAACTTTTATATAATTCAGGATTTAAACTTTGGTACTCAGGAGTAAACAAGACTAGAAATGGGGTAGGTTTTATTGTAGATGAGTCGTGAAGGATGATGTAGTGCAGGTGACTAGGAAAGGAGATAGGATTATGGCCTTTAAACTAATTTTAGGACGTGAAACTATTAATATCTTTAGTGTCTATGCGCTTCAAGTAAGTCTAGATACGAGTCCATTAAGGTTAAGTTTTGGGAGGATTTCGATGAGTTGATAGGTAGTGTCCCCCAAGGAGAGCAAATTTTTATAAGGGGTGATCTAAATGGACATGTGGGAAGAGATAATAAGGATTATGAAGAAGTGCATGTTGGATATGGTTATGGGGGAAGAAATGAAGAAGGAAAATCAATCTTGGAGTTTGGAATGGCATTCGACCTTTGCATTATCAATACTTTTTTCCAGAAGAGGGAGGAACATTTAGTTACCTTTAAAAGTGGTTTAACAAAGTCATAGATTGACTTTCTCCTCACAAGAGAGAGAGATAGAAGGGTTTGTAGAGATTCTAAAATTATACCTGGAGAAAGTTTAACCTCACAACATAGGCTTTTGGTGGTGGATTTGAGGTTTAAACATCACATTAGGTGAAGGAACGTACTTAGATCACCTAGAATGAAGTGGAGGAATTTAAAGAAGGAAAAAGAAGAAATTTTTAAGGAAGATTTGTTAGGGCAAAGTATTGGTGTAAGATTTGCAAGGAGAATCCCACACCTTATGGAATGACATGGCAACTAGAGTGAGAACAATGGCTAAGAAGATATTTGGAGAGTCGAGAGATTATTCCCCCATAAACAAGGAATCTTGGTGGTGGGATGAAGGTATACAAGATAAAATCAAAGTTAAGAGGGCTAACTATAAGGTTCTATATAGCTGTAGAAGTGACGAAAATATTGAGAAATATAAGCTTGCTAAAAAAGAGCCAAAAAAGGCTATAAGTGAAGCGAGGGATAGGGTTTTTGAAGATTTTTATCAAAAATTAGAATCTAAGGTGGGGCAGCGAGATATTTATAAAATTTGTAAAGCAAGAGGCCATAGGACGAAGGATTTAACCCAAGTCAAGTGCGTCAAGGATGAAAATAATAAGGTGCTAGTAAGAGATGAGGAAATTAAGGAAAGATGGGAGGGATACTTCCATCAACTATTCAATTAAGACAATGTAGACGATATCGCTCTAGGAGAAACGTAATGTATTATCGATACAGAGGATTCAGGAATCAGAGGCATGGTTGTTAAAATCGCGATCTGTACGATCCTACGATCCTAGAATGCCAAAACGACTCGGATCGTTACTAGAATCGGAATCCTTGTAGAATCGGGTGGGATCGTATGGTAGGATTACGATCCTACCCGATCCCACGATCCTACAAAAATAATCTTTTTAGGCCTTCTAAACTTTTGGGCTTTATTTGTTTTATGTTCTAAAAGGGATAAATTTGTTTTGTGACCTATTTGCATTAGCCCTACCACCAAATTCCTTTTTCAAAGTCTAAACTCCAAACACTATGCTTGTCAGGATTGCGAAATTTCCTTATCAAAATGGAAATTCTCCAATTATATCTTCATAAAACTTGGTGGATATTTTATCCTTTTAATTGGATGGATATAATATCTATATGGTGTAAAATAAATAAAACTACAACTTAATTGAACTCGACATCTATTTGGGAAAGTCTTTTAAAAAGTTAATATTAGAATATTTTTTAAATATAACGTGACGTATATAAAATATACAAAAAATTTGAAATTTAAACATATTTAGAGAACGTGATTAAGAAATCTACCCTACAAATTTTGTTATAAAAATGATGTATTAGGATATTAGTGAGTGCTATTGGTTATTTTAATTTTTTTTCTTGAACTTTTATCTTCTTATGATTAATGTTATTTTTTTTAACAGAAAAAGGTAAATTCTTATTGATTTTGTAAATTTTTTACATGAGATAATTTAAAGGCATTACCCCTATGAGAAGATCTAATCCTCATACAAGCAGTCTGACGATAATCTAGCTAATCTTTTATCTTTTAAGATAAATCCAAAGTTGTGATGCTTCTTGAGATCTTCTCCGAGTTTCATATTATTAACAAATATGTTCTATAATTTGATTTGCATTTTTATCTCCTAACTTATTCTAAAATATCCTCTATTTGGACAGTTATTATTTAATTATGATATTATTCTAAATGTTATTTAGAAAAATCTTAACATCTCTTTTTATGTGATGTATGCGAGAATTGTAAATTTTTAGTTTGAAAATATTGTAGAACAAATAGAGGTTCTGTTATTAAATTCATTTCTTTTCAACTTCACTACTTCCATTTTCTTATAAAATTCATAAAATAGGTCAAAATGATATATTTTTATACTTAATTTACAAATTATATAATTTTTATTATGGTTTTTGTTATTTATTAGTTTAAAAATAATTTATTTTGTTATTTTAGATACTTTTGGTAGGATCTTACGATTCTACGATCCGATCCTACGATTCGATTCTGACAGAAGCAAATCGATCCTACCTAGAATCCCGATTCTACAAACTATGATCAGAGGTGGAGGAGGCTGTGAAGAAGATGAAGAAAGGTAAAGCAGTTGGCCTCGATGATATCCTAATCGAGGTATGCAAATGCTTAGGAAAGAAGGGCATAAGTTGGCTTACCAATCTTTTCAATAAAATATTGAAAAGTAGAAAGATGCCTGACCAGTCGAAGAAGAGTACTCACTCATACCCATATTAAAAAATAAAGGGGATATACAAAATTCTACGAATTATAGAGTTATTAAATTAATGAGCCATACGATGAAACTTTGGGAGAGGGTGATAGAAAGAAGGTTAAGATATGAGACTAAGGTGTCAAATAATCAGTTTGGTTTTATGCCAAGGAGATCGACTACTGGACTTACCGAGAGATACCGGGATAAAGAAAAGGATTTACATGTGATTTTAATTGATCTTGAAAATACATACGATAGAGTCCTTAGAGAATTTGTGGAGAGTTTTAGAAAAAAGAGGTGTTAGAGTTGCATACGTAGAATCAATAAAGGAGATGTACAGGGATGTGATTACAAGTGTGAGAACACCAGGAGGGTTGACACGAGAGTTTCCTATAAATGTAGGTTTACACCAAGGTTCAACTCTAAGTCCTCATCTATTTGTGTTGGTCATAGATGAACTTACAAGGCACATACAGGAGGAAATACCATAGTGTATAGATGAAACAAAAGATTGGGGTTAATGCTAAACTTGAAGTTTGGAGAGAGACACTTGAGGAAAAGGGTTTAGAATTAGTTGATCAAAAACAGAATATATGGAATTTAAGTTTAGCAAGGGTGCAAGTAGGGATGGAATAGGGGTTAGTATCGGAGATCAAGAGATACCTATAAGTGAAAATTTTAAGTATTTAGGATCAGTTCTTTAGAGTGATGGTGGTATAGATCGAGATGCTACACATCGGATACAAGCGGGATGGACTGAATGGAGAATGGCATTGGGAATATTATGTGACTGCAAAATTTCTTTATGATTTAAGGGTAAATTCTATAGAACAACAATTAGGCTAGCGATGCTTTATGGGTCTAAGTGTTGGGCAGTGAATTACACACATGAGCAAAAGATGAGAGTAGCAGAAGCGCAAATGTTAAGATGGATGTGTGGGTACACTTGGATGGACAAGATACGCAATGATCATATTCATGAGAAGATTAGAGTAGCTTCTATTGACTAGAAGATGAGAGAAACACGCTTAAGGTGGTTAGGTCGTGTGTAAAGACGATCAGTAGAAGCGTCTGTCAGACGAGTAGATTTTATAGAGAGTAATCAATATAAGAGGGGTAGAGGAAGACCGAAAAAGACTTGGTGGGTAACTTGTAGGAAAGATATAGCCCATCTAGGAATTGAGGAGGATATGGTCCATGACAGAGCACAATGGCGTAGCAAGATTCATGCAGCCGACCCTACTTAGTGGGATTAAGGCTTGGTTTGTTTGCTCGTTTGTTTGTTAGAGTAGCTTATATTTCAATAAAGGAGATGTATAGGGATGTAGTTACAAGTGTGAGAACACCAGGAGGGTTGACACGAGAGTTCCCTATAAATATAGGTTTACACCAAGGTTTAACTCTAAGTCCTTAACTATTTTCATTGGCTATAGATGAACTTACAAGGCACATACAGGAGGAAATACCATGGTGTATGTTATTTGCAGATGACATTGTGTTAGTAGATGAAACAAAAGATGGCGTGGTTAATGCTAAACTCGAAGTTTGGAGAGAGACACTTGAGGCAAAAGGGTTTAGAATTAGTCGATCAAAAATAGAATGTATGGAATTTAAGTTTAGCAAAGGTGCAAGTAGGAATGGAATAGGGGTTAGTATCGAAGATCAAGAGATACCTATAAGTGAAAATTTTTAGTATTTAGGATCAGTTTTTCAGAGTGATGGTGGTATAGATTGAGATGCTACACATCGGATACAAGCAGGATGGACTAAATGGAGAATGGCATCGGGAATGTTATGTGACTGCAAAATTCCTTTACGATTTAAGGGTAAATTCTATAGAATAGCAATTAGGCCAGCGATACTTTATGGGTCTGAGTGTTAGGTTTTGAATTACACACATGAGCAAAAGATGAGAGTAGCAGAAATGCGAATGTTAAGATGGATGTGTGGGTACACTTGGATGGACAAGATACGCAATGAGCATATTCGTGAAAATATTGGAGTAGCATCTATTGATGAGAAGATCGAGAGAAACACGCTTAATGTGGTTGGGTCATGTGTTAAGACGACCAGTTGAAGTGCATGTCTGGCGAGTAGATTTTGGAGAGAGTAGTCAACATAGGAGGGGTAGGGGAAGATCGAAAAAAACTTGGTGGGTAACTTGTAAGAAAGATATAGCCCATATATAGGAATTGAGGAGAATATGGTCCATGATAGAGCGCAATGGCGTAGCAGGATTCATGCAGCCAACCCTGCTTAGTAGGATTAAGGCTTGGTTGGTTTGTTTGTTTGTTTGTCGGAACAATTGATGGTTGGCCAATTAAATTGGAAGTTGAAATTTTGACTGGAAATGCCGTGCCCATTTTGAGTCAAAAGAATTTTGATACCTATGGTTATCCATAGAAATTAAACTCAGATGGCATGCATAGACTTTTTCGTTCTAATAGACTGGGATATTGTCAGTAGCATTATTGTGTCGGTACTAAAACCAAACTAGTACCTGGCTATTTGGCATTTTTGCGTTTTCGTAAGTGACCAGAGAAGGGCGACTAAAGTCCAGAACTTATCTACTAACTGCCAACTGAGAATGAGTAATCTCCTGCCCTTGTGTTTGCACATAGATGTTAAAAAGTTCATCTTGGAGTTGCTAAAACTTCTATGATGTTTGAGTAGGACACTTTGACATAACTGTGATGGCTGCTGGAACCAGAAAATACACTCTGCAATGTCATTTTTACATCACGTCATTATGTTAAAGACGTTTGTGTATGCTATTAGTTTGCTTCTTGCTTCCTTTAAGAATAATGCTGATGGGGGCCCAGTGAAGTTTCATTTCATATGGTTTACTAGTGTTTAAAAATCCACTAATTTGTCACTCATATGCACATGCGCTGGTGGCTTTACGCAGTAAGGTCTTGATTTGAGGAGGGATTTAGCTTGGCTAGTGGATTGATGGATGAAACTTGATATTGTGGAGGCTGGTCAAGTCAGTATTTTGGGTATTCAGTGGTTTGTGACTATTTCAACAGGGATCCTCCACATGTTTCTGGCAATGACATTTGGGTAAAGGGGCCAGTTGCATGCAGTGCCCATCACAGGAGGATATATAATTGAGCTGGCTATAAGTTGAGAAAGGATTATTGGCGGTGGCTAAGGATTGTTGGGGAATGATCAGTGTTGCACGGATCATGTTACTTGGTATGGATACTGGTGTGCTGTACGGAACTTTCTGGTATGTGGTATGGGGGGTAGGTTTTGTCGGTTCACTGTTTAGGATCAAAAAATTTGTTGTTTAGTTTTGTTATGCATAAACTTCAACTTTAAGTGTATTTAGTAACAAAAATTATGAAGGATAAATGCATAAGAAGGCAATAGCATTAGTTAACTCCATGACTCACAACATAAATTAGAGCAATCTGGCAACAAACAAACCAAGCCTTCCCACTAAATGGGATTGGCTACATGGATCCCTCTATGCCATTATGCTATGTCATGAACTATTTCCTCACCGATTCCTAGATGAGTTATATCTTTCTTACAAGTTAGTCAAGAACTCACCAAGTCTTTTTTGGTCTTTCTCTACCCTGATTACATTGACTACTCACTCTAAAATCAACTCAGAATCAACTCGCTTGACAAGTGCCCTACTGGCCATCTTAATACATGACATAACCATCTTAAGCGTGTTTCTCTACTTTGTCATCAATAGATACTATTCCAACCTTCTCCCAATATGCTCATTGCATATCTAATCCATCCTATTTTACCCACACGTCCATCTTAGCATTCACATTTCTGCTGCTCTCATCTTTTGCTCGTATGCATAATTCACTACCCTAAATTCTGATATATAAAGCATTGTTGATCTAATGGCCATTTTATAAAATTTACTCTTTAAGTTTTAAAAGGAATTTTGTGGTCACATAATATTCGTGATGCCATTCTCTATTTCGTCCAACTTGCTTGTATTTGACGTGTAACATCCCTATCTATACATCATGATTCTGAAGAACTTAGCCTAAGTATTTGAAATGTTCACTTATGGAATCTATTGTTCTCTCCAATTCTAACACCTATTCTACTTCTACGTGTATTCTTGCTAAACTTAATTTTCATATCTTTTGTTTTTGATC
Source organism: Cinchona pubescens (assembly GCA_025175665.1). Taxonomy (NCBI): domain Eukaryota; kingdom Viridiplantae; phylum Streptophyta; class Magnoliopsida; order Gentianales; family Rubiaceae; genus Cinchona; species Cinchona pubescens. The sequence continues at coordinate 5,229,486 of JANKKI010000123.1, read as the reverse complement.
TACCAAGTCTAAAATCTTTTGACAGTCTCTCTCCAAACCTTGAGTTTAGCATGAACTCCTTTTGTCTCATCTACTAAAACAATGTCATCTGCAAACAACATATACGATGGTATTTCATCCTAAATGTGCCATCTATGAGCAATGCAAAGGGTAACCCAGCCTTGGTGTAAACCTTTAATAGCATTAACTCCATTTGTCTCATCTACTAAAACAATGTCATTTGCAAACAACTTACACACGATCGTGAATGTGTCTAGTAAGTTCATCTATGAGGAATGAAAAAGGTAAGGACTTAGAACCAAACCTTTGTGTAAACCTATATTTATAGGAAACTCTCGCGTCAACCTTCTTGGTATCCTCATACTTTTAACCACATCCCTGCACATCTCTCAAATAAAAATAAAACATCGTGATAAAATTACAAAAGTAGTGTCTGCAAATCATAAAAAACTTGCTATTTCTGGAATGAAGATCCTATTTTTATTCTCTCGACACATGCTACTGTGCTTGTTTTTTCTTACATGTTTAGGAATGCTACTTGAACATTTTGGGTCTCAAACATGGGATGTAGGGATATGAAGGATCAATGTAAAACTGGGAATGATCAAGTTTGAGTGATTGGATTTTTATAGTAGCAAGGTGGGGGAAGTAGTTCGTGTGGTTTGAATGATCATGTTCAGTGGAACTTTGCATGGACTTATACTGTGTTGTGGTCGCTGATTGTACTTCAAGGAGACAAGTTGGAGGTTGTCAGTGTTGAACAGAAAATAAAGTTTGGAAAATAGTTTTATATCCTTGTACTCAGAAAGCATGGCTGAAATTCCATCCGCTGTTGTGGAGGTTATAAACCAAGAACAATCTGTACATTTTTTAATAGGCTATTTATATGACTGGAATTAAGCTATCATGATTTAAGTTACACATTCACTTCTCTTCATTTATAAGAGATCTACACTTGAAAATGATATATAGGTGCAATTTCTTTTCATGAGTAATTGTCTTGTAGGACACACATCCTTGAACACAGAAAGCTTAGCTGAAATTCCATCCGCTGTTGTGGAGGTTATGAACCAAGGACAATCTGTACCTTTTTAATAGGCTATTTATATTACTGGAATTAAGCTATCATGAATTAAGTTACAAATTCACTTGTCTTCATCTCTTGAAAGTGATATATAGGTGCAATTCCTTTTCATGAGTAATTGTCTTGTAGGACACGCATAGGAACTCCAGTTAAATGAAAAAGGCAGTGCAAAAGTAAAATGAAACGGACCATATTGCTTTCTGTTAGTTTGCTAGTTAAGTTGTGATGTTTCTTTAAATAATTACTTGCTGTCAGTTGTGGGTGTTAGTGCTGGTTTAATATTAATCTCCTATTCTCCTAGGTCTTTCTTACATTCACTGAAATACTATATTTGCAGGCATGAAACTCCTCAGGTTGAAATCCCAAATGCATGTCATGATAACAGTGTTTGGGACCTTGCCTGGCATCCTATTGGATACATTCTCTGCAGGTAGGAGTTCTGTAAAATTTTTATTTACTGTTTGGATTTTTTTTTTTTTTTCAAATTTATCTGAGAAGTCTTTTTTGATTTTTCTAAAGCTATAGTTGAATATTACTGCTTGACCCTTCCCGAACCACACACACAGCTGAAGTCTGTGCACACCGGGTTGCCCCATAGTTGAATATAATTGCTGTCTAATATCATTATTGTCTCCACTTTTATTTTTTAACGGGCATCAGGGTGGTTATTTTCATGGAAGATTGAAGAATACAATCTAAATTTCAAATATATAATACTTTGGTGACTTTGATTGACTGAACTGTGTCAATTCTCTGACATTGAGAGCCCCGGTCCACAGAGTGGATTGAAGGCATTTGTCTCAGTTGTCAACTGCTATGAAATTGTAATCATAAATAATGTAACTCAGTGGGAAATATTTATGCTTTTGTTCAATTCATCTTACTTGCTGGATATATGATATTAGTTGCAAGCTACTGTGTCAGGAAAATAATGGTTGTAATTTTCTGTAATTGAATGTGTTGTCAACAATTAAAAAGTACAGTCCCATGGAAGTCTGGCTGTTTGCAGCGCCCTTGAAGTATTATCAGCGTCTTCATTTTTTTTTTTTTTTTGATGTGATTTGTTGATTGCTTGGTTCATCCCTTGGAACCTTGCCCTGACCCGATGCTTTGTTTTTCCCCTCACCATGCATTGAGCATGAAAATTTAGCCATCAGCCTATCAACTACCTGCCTTAGTTCATTTGGCCTTCAATCAATTGTTTTGATTGTTGATGCAGTGGCAGTAATGATCACACAACAAAGTTCTGGTGCAGAAACAGGCCTGGTGACCCTGCTCGTGAGAAATTTAATACAGGTCCAATTTTAATTAAAATAACTTGCTCAAGTTTTTGTCTTTGGTGTATGATATGGCATGTTATGGTGTTTCAGGCTAGTGAAACTCTTAATCATTACTTTAGATTGAAAGTTGAAACTACAGACTCTCATAGATGCAAGGAACCTGCTCCCTTTTTTCTCTTTATTTTTCTGAAGTCTTATCTTCATGACAGTTTTCCTTGTAACTCTAGGATCACATATATCTGTTTCTCATGTACTCTGCACCTAATGGCCTTCTGAAATTCTACTTCAGATGGGGCATATTTTTAGCCTATAGGTTTACATGACATGCAATGTTTCTTTAGCAGGTTTTGGGGAGCAAAATGCTGCTGTCGGTGGTCGCATGGCTGGTAATTTTCCAGGACTTGAGGCCCTGACAACACCTGGATCATTTGCGGCTGGATTGACACGGAATGAGGGAACAATTCCTGGAATTGGAGTTGCTATGCCTCTTTCTATTCCATCTCTTGATTCATCTGCTCAGGGAGATCAGAAGCCACATATATCAGTGTCAATGCCTTTAGGAGCTCCTCCCCTTCCACCTGGTCCGCATCCGTCTCTCCTCTCAGCCAATCTCAGCAGCAAGCTTATCAACAAAATGCTCAGCAAGTGCAGCAGCATCAACAATTGCCTCAGCAAATGTCATTGCCTATGCCACCACCAAATATGCCCCAACTACTACCGCCTTCAGCACATCAAACTTTGCTACCACATCCTCATTTACCTCGTCCTCCCCAGCTACAACTCCTTAATACACCTTCAAGCATCCCATCTTCAATGCCAGGAGGTTTACCTATTCCTGTGCCTATGGCTGGTTCAATGGTACTAACTTTTCCAATTTTTTGCTTTTAGATTTATTATTGTTGCTTGAGATGTCATTTCACTGCCTATTCCTAAGCACCTTATATATTAATTTTTCCTGTTTGTTCTTTTCATAACGCGTTAAATGCTCATAGTTTCTTGAAAAGGCAAACACCTTCGAAGTGCTGCTTCCAGACCTTTGAAAAAATTCTGGACACTATTCAAAACTTGTGATCTTGAAATTACAAAATGTATTCTATTTGAACTATACAATATGTACCTCCCTAGATCGGGAAGGCTTGATGATCATTACAACAAAAAGAAAAAAAAAAAAAGGAAAATAACTTTTGCAGCTTATTTAGTTTGGTTGCATTGATAAGTAGATTACTAATCAAAATCCATCCAGCAAAAGGCAAAAAGAAATGTGAAAATGGGGGAGATGGAGAAATATTATTACAAAGAAACTTTTTGTGTGTTCTGATCAATAGTTTCTTTCTTCAGGGAATTCAAGGAAATATGAATCAGATGGTGCATTCAATGCCGCAGGGCCACTTTATGGGCATCAACCCCATTCCTTCTGGATCTGGACCACCTGGCAATTTACCGCCTGGTGGAATTCCAAATGGGTTATTGAACATGCAGGCCCCCTCAAATCCAGCTGGCAGCCAAATGTTTCCACCTGGAGGTGGCTTTAATAGGCCACAAACTGGGCAAATGCCAATGATGCCTGGGCTTAATCCCTACCAGGTAAGGACCAATGCTCTTTTGTTATAATTTCCTACCACAATTATTAAGTTAATGAATCTCTCATATTTGATCTAATTCTCTCCAAGCTGTTGCTGGCCTCATTTTCTTGTGTTAGGTCAATTGTTTATCTATCTATTGATGCATGTACCAGAAGTTTCCACTCGAAATAAGTCTTAACAAAACTTGGTTCCAATCTGGGTAATCTTCAGGTTGTAGATTGCCAAAGAAATTGGGAACTCCGATCTTAATTCCTCCTCTTTAAGTCATTGAAAAATTACACTAGTTATTTGTCAATGCCTTTGTATTCCAGTTCAAGTACAATAGAAGAGATTGTTAAAGAACACGAGTTTCCATCTCAAAACCAATTGGCAATGAGTGGTGTAGCTATGAACCTTATTAATTAGTCTAGGATCTTTAGGTTAACCGATGTGGGATATTTATATTTAACACCCCTTCTCACACGTGACTTGGGTTGGTTGAGCGCCCGGGGCTAGAGAGAACCCGTGACTTGGGTTGTTTGAGCTCCTGGGGAATTGAGCGCCCGGTACTAGAATAGTGAGAACCACCCGTGACATGGGTTGGATGAGCTCCCGGGGAATTGAGTGAGCCTGTTGAACTGAGTTAGAGAGAACACAAGGTACATGTGGATGAGAGAAAACCTGTGACTAGGTCTAATACCATGTTAAAAAACATGAGTTTCCATCTCAAAACCAATTGGAAATGAGTGATGTGGCCAATAAACCTTATTAATTAGTCCAGGATCTTTAGGATAACTGATGTGGGATAATTTGTATTTAACAGAGACTAAATTCTTTGTCATAACCAGCTTCTCCTTCTCCTTTAGCTTCACTTTCCAGCATGCTTAAAGTATCTTGGTTGCGCATTGGTTCTTATTCTTCTAACCAAACTACCAAATATTTTGATTGCTGAAGATCGTGAACTGCTCACACCAGATCCACCTCAAACACCTCATATCAACCATCTCTCAGCATATGATTGCTGTCATCTTCTCGCTTCAAGATCTCCTCTATTCAAAGCTTCCATGAATAAATACAATAAGCTAATGGAAGGTGGATTTTCCTCGACTCCAATACTATTTTGATATCTATTGAGGATTAACAAATAAGGAGAAATCGGCCGTAAAACAGTAAATTAACAATAGAAGCTGATTGCTGTCATCTTCTTGCTTCAAGATCTCCTCTATTCAAAGCTTCCATGAATAAATACAAAAAGCAAATGGAAGGTGAATTTTCCTCGACTCTGATACTATTTCGATATCTACAGAGGACTAGCAAATAAAGAGAAATTGGCAGTAAAACAGTAACTTAACAATAAAAGCTGTATAAAGATATGGAAGAAGGCTTATAGGTTTCTGTCTTGCACAAATATCTCAATAATTCTGCTAGGTGGATTAGTAGCACTGGAGTATTATCTTAGTGTTTCAGTGAGAATATAGCATAACCAAAATGTCCCTATTTTGTAATAAATAATTAATAATTATTAAGGAAGCTGAACATAATAGGAATGATGGAAAATTGGAATTGATGTTCCTACCTACTGATGTTACCCGGACTCGCCTTCCATCATCAGTGCACCGCTGTTGGCACGCAATGATGTCAGTGTGAGTCTGGGATGTGTACAGGATTAGGTCAAATTCAAATGGATATGTGGACTCGCAGAAGATGAGATGAGGAGGAGGAAGTTGCGGTGATGAAGATGAGGAGAGATGAGGGGAAGAAGAGAAGAGGAGGTAGAACAAAAACATGGATGGTGGCTTCTGCAATTATGAAAGTGAGGTGTATATATATATCAGTGTTACATGGATCATGGTACGGATTGGTACGTGGTCCGGGTACGAGTACGTGGTACGGGACTTTTCTCGGTACGTGGTACAAAGGGTAAGGCTTAGGTGGGTCGCTTTTTTAGGATTGTTATTTAGCTTAGAATTGAGTAGTTAAAAAATTATAAGTACTAATAACTAATAAGTTTATCTACAATTTCCTAATTTCATTAAATAACTATATTCTTATTGGTAAAAAGAAGTTGACAAGGACTCAAATTCTTAGAAGTTTCTATTATTTCCTCTTGCCTATATGACTCCTACTCTCCCTAAAAGAAGTTGATAAGTACAAAACTTCTTGTTTCTATTATCTTCTCTATCCTTTTTGACTCTTAGTCTCCCTCTCTCTCACAACTCTTTGGGAACGCTCAAAACAGCGTTTTGGATCGCAAACGATCCATGTTCTGGAACGACTGTACCCGGAACACGGATCGCAAGGGAAAAGAGCGATCCATGTAACACTGATATGTATGTATGTATAAAAAATAAAAAGGTATGGAGGAGGTTGCTGTTTTCTGACCAAACTATTGTTTCCAAGCATATATAAAACTTAGGAAAATTCTAGTGTCCCTTTAGGGACCATCTTGTTATGCGTTAAAGGCTTATACTGTACAATCCTTGTGCTTTAAAAACTTGTTTTGTGCAACCCTTGAAGCACAATGGGGTGGTTCCCTAGCAGGGCTGTATAACTCACCATAAACTTAATTTGGATTTTAACTCAGCTATTTCAAAGATTTGAGTTGGGCTTATGACCAACTTAAGCTCAATTCTTAATCTCAAAAGGTATTACTATATTTGAAATTATCAGTTTTGTTTGCAAGCTACCTTTCACATAAAAAACTTAGTTTGTAGCTAAAAGTTATTATTTGTTTGTAGGTGTGTCTTTCTAGTATCCACTATGTGCATATAGGTTCAGCATATTTTGTATCACAAGTTATAGTTATTTTGTGAGATTTGCATTACTACAGGGACCTGTTTAAAAGTTCTTAAACTTGCACTGCCCTCCCTCAAGTTTCATATCCCATTGCAAACCACCATTAATGTTCTTATAATAATAATAATTATTAGAATTACTCAGTTATGTTTAGTGACAATGGATAAGGAAATTGTAGTTAAAAGATGCAGTCATTTTGTAGAATGTTAGTTAAGTTACGAATATTGATAGGATTTGTAGCAACACAGGCCTGGGATGACCATTTTCTTTTGGCCCTAAATAGCTGGACCAAAATGCTCAAGAGAGCCAAGTTATTAGTAAACCCATGACCCATAGTATTACATCTTATAATTTCGCCTCACTTCGATGTGGGATCGGGCTGTTACATTCACCCCTCAATATTTTGCGTCTCCGCAAAGCCCACACTGGATCATACTCAGTTGTGTAGGATTCCATTACAATTACAAAATACTTGAGGGTGATCCTTTATGATTAACTCAAGGGAGGTCAGCGTAACTTTTCCTAAAAGGCACACATAAAAGATAAAAAGAAAGCACAAGAAATAATAACGAAATCAAGTTATCCATGAGCTTTCCTAGCCGTTCATATTTGAACTGGATACAGTGCTGCATTAAAGTGTCAGATTTCAACTCAAATCAAGCCAGTTTATCCGTATTTAAATCCATCCTTTTTAGCTCATGAGTGAACTAGGGTTTAACACAGTAAGAGCCATTTTGGAGGAATAGAACCCTGATTATCTTGCTAACTGAAAGAGTAGGTTGCGTTGCCAATAGCTTTAAGAGCTAATCTCTGCACAGCTCATAAACTTTCTCTTGACTTGTCAATAATCACAAAAACCTGCCCATTGGTTAGTTTCTAATGGTTCTGTGCACAGAATTTATCGGGTTCTGATTTCTGAACATACGTTTTGCTCTGTAGTTTCATGTGTAAAAATTACACATTAATTTAATTTCATTACCTTAGGAATGACGTGAGCTATTTCATATGGATTTGTTCGATGTAACTTGCATGACCCTTTTTGTCTTTTGTACTGCAGTCTGGGAATCCAAATGCCCCTGCCATGGGGAACTTGCCATCAAATTTTGGTCTAATGTCCGGGATGCCTCCACCACTGCCACCTGGTCCGCCACCACATAATCAAACACATCAATAGGCCATTCTTGTATATTAGTTTGTCGCAACTGGAACTAGAACGGACATACAGTTAGACCAGAGGAAAATATACACTTTCTCATATCCATGTATCAAAAACTCGTTAATGATTCTCTGAATATTTGCCTTCGAAACAATTTCACTTTTTCATTTTGAGAATCATCCTCTTATTTATTTCTTTATTTTATATACTACTATTTTATCAGTTTGAAAACGGCATTGTCATAATCTAATGCAAATTTCTCTTCAGTGTAGATCATACTGAAACTATGTAATATCCAAAAACAGGTCTGATGCACTTGTTATAAGATTTTCTACATCGTGAATCAAATATTTATTCTAAAGGCAAGTCGTATAATGCGTATTTGAGCTATTACCACTGTAATTCTAAGATTAATCATTAATGTGTAAAGAGTTGGATTGAGCTGATCAGAGAGGGTTGCTTAGACTTGGTTTGATTAGTAAGCCAACGGATTGGCTTGATTACTGTTTTGAACTAGGCTTGAATGACTTTTCGTTTGCTTGGCATGAGTAATTTGACTTTTTTATGTGTTGCATTTTGCGCCATAACTTGCTACAAGCTTGTCGAGTTAATGCATGTTATAAATTGGGCTAAATAATACTGGTTTCATTAATTGGTGTATTCATTTTTCGAGTGAGCTTTTATAAAACTAGAATGAGTTTGTGTGCTACTAAAGATTTAAATGTTCTTAATCTCGTTTAAAATTCAGGCTAATAACGACACTATTTCGAAGTATTGTGGCCTAAACGTGAGATTATACGTGACATTGATTTTATGTTGGATTCAGTTCCATGGGATGTATCTCGTGTTCATACATATAGACATGCTTTTCACAAACGACGCTACCTCGAGTATTTCTGTGTAAAAATTTGTTTCGCTTAATGCTTTCATTCCTGAAGAGATGAAGCGAAGTTAATGCTAGGTAATCGGAGGAAAATTTCTAAGAATATGCTACTTTTCTAAATTTCTTCTATTTTTGTACCTATTGCAATGGGCAATTCCGAACCAGTGGAACTCGCATTCGGAGAATGCGAGTTCCAGAAAATTTTTTTTTTTTAAAAAAAAATTGTTCTTGACTGACCTCGCATTTGGGGAATGCGAGGTCAATTTGGCTGACCTCGCATTCTCAGAATGCTAAATTCGAGGTCCTTTTTTTTTTTAACCGCGCATTTAAAAAATGAGTTGTAATGAATTTTTTTTTTTTTGATATAATAAATTTGACTATGTATATATATATATATATATATATATATATATTTTAGGATTTAGCAAATTTGACTATGTATATTGCGAATGGAAATCATGCACTATTACAAAAATAGAAAAAATGAATGATTTAGCAAATTTGACTATGTATATTGCGAATGGAAATTGTGTACTATTACAAAAATAGAAAAAATGAAGGATTTGACTGTAAGATAAAATCATTTAAATAGTAAATTGTAAATTATAAATTATAACATTAACGAAGTTGTACGATATTTGGGAGGAGGAGGCAAAATTTTTTTGTTTGGTATTTGGGGCTTTATCTTCTGCGAGGCCAGAAGGCCTCGCAGAAGATAAAGGTCTTGTTGACCTCGCATTGGAGGAATGCGAGGTCGGTCAATTTTGACTGACCTTGAATTCAATTTTTTTTTTTTTTTTTTAAATTTATTTTTTTTCTGAAACTCGCATTCTCCGAATGCGAGTTTCACTGGTTCGGAATTACACATTGTAATAGGCACACAAATAGAAGAAATTTGAGAAGTGGCATATACTTAGAAATTTTCCTGTAATGGGAATAAAGAAAGCATTTTACCCAAAATAGAACGGAAAGGAATATTTATCATGCCTCCTTTTTTATTCATAAGCACCAATACTGCCTCGACCTGAAAAGGTTTATGTAGGATTCAGTTCCATGGGATGTATCTCGTGTTCATACATATAGACATGCTTTTCACAAACGATGCTACCTCGAGTATTTCTGTGTAAAAATTTGTTTCGCTAAATGCTTTCATTCCTGAAGAGATGAGGCAAAGTTAATGCGATGTAATCGGAATAAAGAAAGCATTTTACCCAAAATAGAACGGAAAGGAATATTTACCATGCCTCCTTTTTTATTCATAAGCACCAATACTGCCTCGACCTGAAAAGAGGTTTAAACTATTCCAGATTTCACACTACAGTTTTTAAAAGGAAAAAGAATGAAAGGGCAAATCCAATAAGAGTAGATAAAGGGAAATTGGAGAAAAGTGCAGCATGACGAGAATAATTACGCAGTGAGTAAAGAGCCGTAAGATGCATCAGTGTCACAAATCACAACACTTGTACAGAAGGCTACATATTGCATTTTTAGTATTTTTTTTTTTTTTGGGTGAAGAAAAAGCAAAAATACACATGCACACCCACAAGGCAGTTCCTAATTCCTTCCTCCCTCCTCTATCCTCCCTCCGTTTTCTTGGTACTGGTTAAGGGTAGAGGTAGAATTCAGATAATCATCTTGGTTACTTAGAATTGAAAATGAATTGGAATCCCAGTTTCATAGAATTGTAAATATGTGAATTGCAATTCTAATACACTGAATTCCTTCGTTTGGTAACGTGTAGAATTGATGTAGAATTCTGAATTGCATGTTTGGATGGAAAAAGTGTATAGAATTGCTAATTTCTATATATATATACACTAGAATAAAACCCGTACTTCACACATCCAACTGTAACATTCCATGAATGATAATATAAAGTACTACGTATAAAAATTCTATATTTTACATGTTGACTTTTTTCCATGCAATAGTTATACATTTAAATTATATAATATCTTTAGATTTTTTTTTATTATTATTTCACCTGTATTATTTTTTATTTTTTCATAATATTTGTTATTTGTTACAACACTATACATAAATTTCATTTCTTCTCAAATCATTAAACAAACTTTTATCTTTTCTAAGAACAAAGCATAATATTTGAATCTTAATTCTATTAATTTCTTTTCTAGGCACCTAGATTATAATTTTTATAACGACAATGCCAATTACTTGATCAGTTAAAGATAAAGATATTTTTCATAGTATTAAACCTTTTTATATATCTATATATATATATCATTAATAAAAGATAAAATCACTATCAAGTATAAAATACCATTTTATTTGTGGAGTATTTTGAAATTCTTTTATTAGGAAAAAATGATTACAAGAAAACAAATAATATATGGATCGAAAATTACAAAAATTATTAATTAAAATTTCATAAAATATGAATCACAAGAATCTAATTAAATAAAAAAGAAATATATCAAACAAAAATTATGTCTTATTTATAGAAAACTAAATCGATTGAAATAATATATTCTTAAAATTATGGACAGCTCTCACATAGTACATTAAAATTATTATAAAAATTGAGATAATAAATTATTCTTTTATCTTGCTTTGAAATGTCCTGAATCTTAAGAAAAACAATCATTTATGTTATTTTAAAATACACGCAATGCTAATAAAAAAGTATATAATTCTAAAATTATTCAAAACTACATTATATTAGTTTAAATGAGATTTTACATAAATTTGTATCACAATTCCCTAAACTTTTTCATAAAACAGCGTTGGACCCTAAACTTGAATTTGCACCAATTTATTCCCTGAACTTTTTTCTTTGTGCTAAAATAGTCCCCAGATGATGGTTCAATCTAAAATTTCAGCAACCTCCAACTTTGACCGATAGGAGAGGTAGGGGCGAAAAAGAAAATTTTGGATGGACTGCTACATATAATTTTTAGAAATGTGTTTGTTACTCTTAAATTTTGAAAAAAAAAAAATACAAAAAGTTGGGAAATTAAAAGGAATAAAAAAAATTAAAAATCCTCCTCCACCATACCTCTACCTCTACCCACCACCTCTTCACCTTCCTCCTCTACCTTCACAACCACCACCTCCACAACCATTACCTCTCCACCTTCTTCCTCCACCCCGGCCGTCTCCCCACCCTTCTCCTTCAGCCATAGTTGTTTTCATCTTAAAGCCACTCATTGAGACTTGAGAGGGAATAAGAGATTAGAGAAAATAGCCAAAGAGTGAGAGACCATATACAGCTGCAAACAAGGCCATTAATGGCATTTACATGTGCCCAATGATTAAGTTTATGTGTATTATGTTACTGCAAAATCTCATTGTTAATTTTTCGAAAAGAAAGTTGTCTCAAAATTTTTTTTCTTCTTTATGATATCATATTATATTTATGTTCGCTTCATCGAAAAAAATTCTAGCACATGGAAATTAGAATTTCAAGCAACATAATTTTGTCTAAATTGAAATCATGGAGATTTTTATTTTTATTTTTATTTTTGGAATGGTGATATGTGGATGGCATATATAAGCTATGTCATATGCTTTTCCCAATCAAAAGCACAACAATGTTCCAGTACTATTTATTTAAGGAATTTTTACATGGTTATACAATTTTGGATGCAAAAAGAAATAAATATAATGCACTAAACTCCCAGATTTGAAATGAAGGGGGTTTAGAGGAGAGTGAGGATGTCGATAGAAGACGGAGAGGGGATGGTAGATCTGAAAGGGGTGGAGTAGAGGATGATGGCAAGGGGAGGAAAGGCCTGGAGGATGGGGAGAGAGAGGGGCAGCGGGGTTGAAGGAGAGGGACGAAGGAGGCTGGATGAGAGGGTTGGTGGAGAAGGTGGAGGGAAAGGGGTTGTGAATGGTCAATGGTGTAGAGAGAGGAAGCTGGAAGCGGAGGGTGAGTGGATATGTAGGGAAAAGAGGCTAGGGTGGAGAGAGAGATACGGAAAGAAGGTGGTTGTGAACGTAGAGAAGGAAGGTAAAAAGGTGGTGGGGTAGAGGTAAAGGTACAGTGGAGATGGAAAATTTTTAAATTTTGTTTTTCATTTTTCTTTGTAATTTTCCAACTTTTTAAATTTTTTTTTCCAAAATTTAAGAATAAAAAACACGTCTAAAATTATAGGTGACAGACCATATAAATTTTCTTTTTTGCCCTTACTCTTATTGGTCAAAGTTGGAGGTTGCTGAAGTTTTGGGCTGAGCTATAGTTTAGGGACCATTTTGACATAAAGAAAAAAGTTCGAGGAATAAATTGGCATGGGACCAATGGTGTTTTATGAAAAAAGTTCAAGGACCATTTTGGTCGTTTTCCCTAATTTTCGATAATATATTGTGTAAAATGTGTGTATATATAGAGAGAGAATACATTAGTAAATTTTCATATTTATTACACATATTACAACATTTAATTCTACATGAAACATACACAATTAAAGCTCTGCACTATCCATTCATCCTGAATGGTATAAAGTGTCGTTAACTTTGATTTAAAATAGTTTCAATTTCTCGTTACTAAATGGTATAAAGCTCTACACCATCCATTATCGATATCTCATATAGTCAATAACAGATATCTTTAAATTCTTAATTTCTTAATCAAAGGGTTTAAATCCGTAAAGTTGGAGCTTATGTTTTCATTGCTACTTTTCTGGTTTTCTTATTTTTTATTTGTTCATCTTGGATGAACCCTCTAGGTTTAATCCAAGACATTTTTTTGTGACCTAATCATGTAGGAACTTCAAGGCGATCTTGGTTCCGGATTCAATTTTGGGTCTCGCTAGTTCAACTACGAGATTCACATCAGAATGGCATCAGAGCTTTGGGTTCCCTAAACATGTTTGTTGAAATCATTTCTTATTGATTCTTGTGTAGTTTGAGTCAAAATAAATAAATTGCAGCTTGTTCTTGAAATTGCAGCCTTATTCTTGCTAACTTTTGTGTCGTTTAATTGCTATGATTTTGCCAATATCCAAGTGTTCTTACATTTTTCTTGTTGAAAAAAAACACCCAAACTAAAAATACCCCAAGTCGATTAGGGTTGCCTTGTGTTTTTCTGCTTCTTCAAGCTTTGTTGTTTTTGTGCAAGTTTTCTTGTGATCTCGTTCTAACCTTTGGGTACTGGTATTTGTGCAATAACCTGCAGGTTTACAAAAAAAAAAAAAAAAAAAAAAATAGAGAGAGAGAGAAAAGGAGGAAGGCCTTATGCAACACCCTAGTGAATTAGAGTTTGCAGAGTCATTTTGTACTCCAAAGATTGCTGCTATTCCTTGTTTATATACACTTGCACAATTTGAATCCTTTTCTTAGTTGGATTGCATTATTAGCTTGAATCTTCCAACTTGGATTATAGTTATAACCTATTTCATTTAAGAATAGGCACAAATCCTTTTCCCACTAGGATTTGCATTAAATTGCTGCATTTTTTCCTACTTTTCTAAATCACCAACTCGACTGAAATTCCTTCATTTCTTTCCATAATTTTTTCTCTTGGGTTATAAAAAAATTGTGAAAACCTGAAACTGCCCCTCTTCCTACTTGGATATTTTCCCAAACCCAAGACCCTAAATTTTTGACCATCTTATTTTTGGCTTTCAAAAAAAGGTTTGTGTGCCTTCTTTGTTAAATTGATATGCCATTACTTGTTTTTTTTTTGCTTCCTTAGTCTATGATTACTAATTGTGTTCTAAAGTGTTAGTAATTATTTGTGTCATTCTTGCTACTTACTTGTCAAGTCGGTGAAAGAGTTTGAGGAAAATTTATAAGAGAGGAAAAAGGCAAGAGTGGTGAGTTCGTTAGAGGGTAAAAGCCTTAAATTTGAGTGACACATGAGTGGAATTGTGCGACATCTTATCATCTTGATGTGTATAACACTAAGGGAGTGTCGTGAGGTCCTTCTTCATTTTTTTGTAACCCTAACTCTCGAAATCTTTTGTTGGTTTGGCTCTTTTGTAGGGTTAAGATGTCTCAAGGAGAGAATTCAAGGGTTAATGCCTTGGAATCCTGTGTAGCCAAAATGACCACATATCTTGAAAGTATTCAATGCTCTCTTGAAATAATAATAACTAAGGGATGGAATGAGCCAACACAACCCGCTGGCTGAACTGAGCCTCATGCTCACAGATTCATGCAATCTCGTCGAGGTACGTATCTTAATGAAGATTCCAATTTCTATGACTATGATGAAGAATTGTATGATGTAGGTACAACAAGAAGGAACCGATGATACTGATAACATTAAAGTGACAATCCCTATCTTTCAAAGCAATCTCAATCCCAATATCTATCTTGAATGGGAAAAAATAGAGGTTAGTTTTGACTGTCATAATTATTCTGAAAGAAAGAAATCACAATTAGCAATAGCTGCATTTAGCAATTTTGCTTCAAAGTGGTGGGATCAATTTAAAACCAGTAGAATTAGGTGTGGAGAACCACCAATAATGATTAGACAACCTTAAAAAGCTTAACATTGTGGAAAAAATTTATACCTTCTACATATCATCGTAATTT
The DNA here is from genome assembly GCA_025175665.1 of Cinchona pubescens. Taxonomy (NCBI): domain Eukaryota; kingdom Viridiplantae; phylum Streptophyta; class Magnoliopsida; order Gentianales; family Rubiaceae; genus Cinchona; species Cinchona pubescens. Next base: position 5,214,224 of record JANKKI010000123.1, on the reverse strand, counting down.
GCATCAAATATTGCAAAATTTAAGACAAGGTAGTAAATCTGTAGAAGAATATCATAGAGAGTTTCAAAGGTGTCTAATGAGAGCTAATATAGTCGAGAACCATTAAGCCACTGTGGATTGATTCTTATGTGGACTCAATAAAGAAATTGCCAACTTTGTAGGGTTACATCATTACATTGAATTGTAAGACATGGTCGAAAAGGCAACAAAAATGGAAAGGCAACTTAAAAGTGGAGGTAAATCTAGGGTTGAGTCTAGCTTTAATTGGTGAAGAAATTGGTCTAATAATCTTTCTCAGCCTAATCAAATTCAAAATAGACCAGTTAACCTTAAAAGCAATGAATGTGAAATAGAGCTGTTGAACATCTCATGGATTCTTTGGTTAACGGTACATCTTCTAACACTTTAGAACGCACTCGAGATATCAAGTGTTATCGTTGTTTGGGTACAGGTCATTATCACTGTGAATGAATGTCCCAATAAGCGTGCACTTTTCATTCAAGGAAATGAATTGGTAAACGAAGGAAGCAAGGAAGAATATGACATAATGCCAGAATTGGAAGGTCCTAGTGATGATAAGCAGGAAGATCTTTCTAAGATACCCGCCTTAGTGATATTAAGGGCACTTCATGGTCAATCCAAGGATGACCAAAATGAGGTACAACATGAGAATTCTTCACTAAATGTATGGTTCAGAATGGTGCATGTGGCTTGATCATAGATGGTGGTAGTTGTGTCAATGTTGTTAGCAAGTTAATGGTCGATAAATTGAGTTTGCCTTGTCAAAAACATCCGCGTCCGCATAAATTACAATGGCTTAATAAATGTGGTGAAGTTAAAGTAACTATACAAGCTTTAGTGTTTTCGTGTAATGTTGTTCCAATGCAAGCAAGTCACTTACTGTTAGGAAGATCATGACAATTTAATAAACACACAAAACATGATGGCTAAGTATATATTCTTTAAATATGAGACCAAAAGATTGTACTTAAGTGAGTAAAGAGTAATTGTACATTAAGAAATCATTTGTTAATATTATAAGGAAAAAGCTAAATTGAAGAAGGGTAAGAAAGTGGAAACCCCTAATGAAACCTTAAAACCCGAAAACCCTAATGGTGAATTGGTTAAATCTGAATATTCTAATGGTAAGGAATTGCAAAAGAAATCTAATTTATTTCTAGGTTTTAAGGAGTTCCAAACAGCCATGAGATTGAATTTATCCGTGCTTTTGTTTATATTCAAAGAAAATTATTTTATGCTGTCTGACTTGATTCGACCTTGCTAAGGTCTTTTAAATCTCTTTTACAGGAATTCAAAAATATCTTTCTTAGACCCGAGGAGATTCTCCCGAGCTTGGCACCTATTAGGGGTATTGATCACCAAATTGATTGTGTTTCAGGAGCGGTTATCCTTAACAAACCTGCTTATAGAGCCAATCCAAAAGAGGCGAAGAAAATTGAAAGGCAAGTCAAAGAGCTAATGGCTCAAAGTCACGTGCGAGAGAGCATGAGTCAATGTACTGTTCCGGTAATTTTGGTGCCAAAACAAAATTGGTTATGGCATATATGTGTAGATTGTCATGCGTTAAATCACATTACGGTAAAGTATCGCCACCCTAGTCCTTGACTTGATGACATGCTAGACGAATTATTTGGTTCTTCGATTTTCACTAAAATTAACTTAAAAAGTAGATATCACCAAAATTTGCATGAAAGAAAGGGATGAATGGAAAACTACATTTAAAACCAAATATGGACTTTATGAGTGGTTAGTCATGCCTTTTGGTTTAACAAATGCACCAAGTACTTTCATGAGATTAATGAACCATATTTTGCATATCTTCATAGACAAATTTATTGTGGTATATTTTGATGACATTTTAATATACAAAAAATCCTTAGATGAATACCTTGTGCACGTATGTCTAGTACTTAAATCTCTAAGAAAAGAACAACTTTATACTAATCATAAAAAGTGCTCATTTTGCGAGTAACTAACGATGAATAAAGTTATTTTTCTGGGATTTATTGTTAGTGCCAAGGGAATTGAAGTAGATAAAGAAAATGTTAAGGCCATTAATGGTTGGCCAACTCCTACTAATGTTTCTGATGTGTGATGTTTTCATGGTTTACCAAGTTTTTATCGCAGGTTTGTGGAAGACTTCAGCACCATAGCCACCCCTCTAACTGAAATAATGAAGAAAGATGTAGGTTTTAAGTGGGGGTAAGGCACAAGAGCATGCTTTTCAGATACTAAAGATTAAGTTTTCCTATTGCTCTTGTTTTACTTTTACTAGATTTTTCTAAAACTTTTGAAGTAGAATGCAATTCTTCTAGTATTGGTATCGCCACTGTATTGTTGCAAGATAAACATCTGATCGCGTACTTTAGTGCAAAACTAAGTAGAGCTCCATTGAATTACTCAACACATGACAAGGAGCTCTATGCTTTGGTTCGGGTTTGCAAAATTGGCAACAGTATCTATGGTCTAAAGAATTTGTAATTTAGAACGAACCATGAATCATTGTAATTTTTGAAGGGCCAAGGTAAGTTAAACCAATGCTATTCCCATTGGTTAGAGTTCATTAAAATGTTTCCTTATGTTGTACAGTATAAACAAGGAAAGGAGAACGTAGTTGTTGATACTTTGTCTTGTCGATATGCTTTAATTTCAACCTAAACACTAAATTTCTTGGTTTTGAATATATAAAAGATTTGTATGGTAAAGACCTTGATTTCTCGAATGTGTTTGAGGCATGTGAATTGGCTGGTTTTGATAAATTTTATTAGCATGAAGGTTATCTTTTTTGTGAAAATAAATTGTGCATCCCTAATTGTTCATTGTGTGAATTACTTGTTAAGGAAACATATGGGAGAGGTCTATTGGGTCATTTTGGTGTGGCTAAAACATTAGAAATGTTTAAAGAACACTTTTTCTAGCCTAAAACGTGCAATATGTAGAATGCGTGTGCGTTAAACGTCTTACTTGCAAGAAAGCTAAGTCCAAAGTTTAAGGGAGAATTGTAGTTTTAGTCCCCAAACTATAATTAGTGCATTGAATTGGTCCCCAATCTATTCAAAATTACAAATCTAGTCCCCAATCTATAAATAACCACATAAATAGGACAAGTAACCGCAGAATGAGTCCCCAATCCATTCAAAATTTACCTTATTTTGAAAGATTGGGGACTATAACTATAATTTTGAATAGATTGGGGACCAATTCTACGAACTTCTATAGTTTGGGGACCAAAATTGCAATTTTCCCCAAAGTTAATCCATAGGGTCTTTACATGCCTTTGCCTATTTCGAGTCACTCTTATTTAGATGTGTCAATAGACTCTGTCCTAGGGTTGTTGACAACTCTAAAGGGACATGATTCAATTTTTGTGGTAGTGGATGGGTTTTCAAAAATGGCGCATTTCGTACCATGTAATAAAACTGATGATGGTATGCATGTTGCTGAAATATTCTTTAAAGAAGTTGTTCATTTGCATAGAGTTCCTACATCCATAGAGACATATTAACGGCAGATATGTAAAGTTTTTCAGTCACTTTTAGCGTGTCTTATTGGGTAAATTGGGCACTAAATTGTTATATTCTACTGCATGTCACTCTCAAGCTGATGGCCAAACCGAAGTGGTCAATAGAACTTTAGGAACTTTGTTATGTGCTGTTTTAAAGAAAAATTTGAAAACATGGGATGATTGTTTTCCATTTGTGGAGTTTGCTATAATCATGCAATTCATTCTTCCACTGATTTTTCTCCATTTGAAGTTGTTTTAATCCACTAATTGCTTTAGATTTGCTTCCTTTGCTCGTAAAAAAGCTAACTAGTTTTGATGGACAAAAAAGAGTTGAATTGATCAAGTCCATTCATGAAAAAAAGGCAAGAAATGCTCAAAATGAACCAACATAATGCCAAAAAGATAATGAAGGTAAAAAACATGTAATCTTTCAGCCAAGAGATTGGGTTTGGGTACATTTTCGAAAGAAGACATTTTTGAACGAAAGGAAATCTAAGTTGGTCCTATTCCCGTGGGGGTAGACTTTTTCAAGTACTTGAAAGGATCAATGACAATGCATATGAAATCGACCTTGTTGGTGAATATAATGTTAGTGCTATACTTAATGTTTTTTATATTTATCCTTTTGATTTTGATGTAGGAAGCAATTTGAGGACAAATCATGTAAAGAGGGGAGATGATGCACACATGAACCAAGAATCTAGTGATGGGGTCATGGACCAAGCCCAAGAAGTTGATCCTGTTCAAGGTTCAGTTAGGCCAATCACGAGATCAAGGGCCGAGAAGTCGCAACAAGCCTTGTTGGGCTTTGTCAGGGAGATTTGGACCAACAAGCCTTATTATTTGTAAGTGGCGGCCAAGAGTTCATCCAAACTCAAGTTAAGTGACCTTTCCATGTTTTGGAACTCGAAGTCCAAGAAGTTTCAAGTTCTAAAAGTCCTTGATTCGAAGAGTACCATGAAGGGTTTTAGAAAACCTAGTTTCGACCAACACACCTATTCAGCCATTACAATCCTATTTGATTTAGGATTTAGTTTCAATACTTGTATCTTAGAGTTTTGTTTTATTTGGTTTCTTAATTTGGACAAGAATTAGTCTCTAGTTAGTTACCTTGGTCGATTTTAAGGCCTGTGTTCCAATCTTGTTTGAATTTGGCAAGTTAGTGTCCTAGTGTTGGTAGTACTTCTTTAATGGTTTTTGGCCAGCTTTTCATGTAAAAAATACTCCTTCTAGCCATTCATTCAATTTCATTCAATAAATTTTGTAAGAAAATTCTCCAACTTGTCTTTCAAAGACTTGTGGTATTCGCGGGAGTGATTCGTGTGATTACCAACCAAAATATTATTGGTTCTAGTCTTATTATAGACAACAGATCGATATCTCATACAATCAACAATAAACATCTTTAAATTCTTGATTTCTTAATCAAAGGGTTTAAATCCATGAAGTCGGCAGAGCTTGTGTTTTCATTGCTACTTTTCTTGTTTTCTTATTTCTTGTTTGTTCATTAACTTGGCTGAACCCTCTAGGGTTAATCCAAGATGTTATTTTTTGTCCTAATGATTTGAGAATTATGACTTTAAGGAGATCTTAGTTCCGCATTCAATTTCGGGTCTTGCTAGTTTAACTGTTGGGTTCGCAGCACTATAATGAAATCTAGAGTGTTACTCTAATAAAAAAATATGTAATTTTAAAGACATCCAAAATAACACATAAGTTTTATATAATTTCTATCACAATTAACTTTTTTTAACTTATAGTGTAAAATATATATGCATACAGAGAATATATTGATTTTTTTTTCATATTTCTTAACTTTATGATAACATTTTATTTTATGGCTCCATTGACGTTCTAAACTCCTACATTCATCTTGAATGGTATTGAATGTGATTAACTCTAAAATTATATTTTGATATAGTATTTTAGTATGAAATTAAGTTTGCATTTATTGAATATATAAAGAAAATTAAAGCTAATAAAAACATATGATTTTTTTTTTTTACGTTTTTTTTCTAATTCTTAATTCCTTGTATTGCTTATCAAGATATTTAATCTATATCTTTGTTGTTTTATTAACAGTGTAACAATTATATTATATTTTTCAAAGTTGACATATAAACTCAATTTATATCTGTAATTATTTTAGTGTATTTAATGGCATAGTTATATTTTCATAATTTATGTTGTCTTTTAAACTACTTACGTATTTTTTTTTATATTTTCATTCCTCAAATTTATACTTAGATTTTTGTAGGTCTTGCAATGATTGCTCTAGAATATTTTGGGTAGTGTATTGTATTGTGGTTTGAATTTTTTTTTTTTACTTAATCAATAGTTACTCTAAACCCATCTTTATTTGTTGCTTTATTAAATGATGTAACAACTTGTATCAAATGATGTAACAATTTGCATTGTAATTTCCAAAATTGATATATAAACTCAATATTACCTATAACTATTTACAGCATTAATAGTATTATTTATTTGAATATTTGAGTTGTTTTATATTAATTACTTACCTAAATGGAAGTATTTTTCTATATTGTCACTTCAGAATTATGCATTGAATTTTTGTATGTATTACAATGAGTATTTTAGAATATTTTGGACATGTGCATCGCATTATGGGTTGAACCTATTTTCTACCTTATTAATAGTTATTCTAAATCAATATTTTACAAAATGACTAAAGATAAGAATTTAGTAATTGAATGTACTATATATTAATGAGATACAAAGAGGTGTTGGTTTTAGGGTCGGAATGGTTATCGCTCCAATCATATTGCTTGGTATACTACTATTGGAATGGAGATCTTGGAATCATTTCTAAAAATATGAGATTTGGTGATTCCTCACTAAATTGGGAGATTTTGTAAATTCTCAAATTTGATTCCTAAAATGTGAAAAAAAAATTAAAAAATAAAATTCTTTTAGTCATCTCTCTTCCCTACCCTAAAACTCTCTTACCTATCTCTCCCAACACCTCCTTCCCATCTTCCACCCAACCCACTAAACCACCACCCACCTTCTTCTTCTCCATCTCCTTCTCCTACCTCTGTTGCCCTTTCTATCTTAACCCGTACCCCCGCTGCAAATCTTGAAGCAAATCTGTTGGAGAGACACTAAGCCCTTCTCTCGTCAATCTCTTCCTACACCTGTTGTCCCTCATCCCAACCCCCTAAACCACTTCGCATCTGCTCCTACCTCCATTTTCCCTCCCACCTCAACCCCCAACCCCGTTTGTAAATTTTAGTTCTTAAAATCGATCTACTTGGCAGTAGATTTATAACTTTTTTCTTGGAAAATTTATGACATTTATTATTCATATGAAACTTATGTAATTCTTGATGGAGATTTTCTAAGATGATCTTTACTTCATGATTCTTGGGTTTGGTGGTTAGTTGGGCGGGGAGAACACATAGATGGGGATAAGTAGACAGCTTTTGTTGTTCGGGAATCAAGATGATATTTTTTTTTTTTGTAAAATTGTAAATTTATTTGTGATTCCTATTGCTAAAGGTATTTTTACCAAACACGATTTCAATGATCCCTGACATTGCACAAATTCTATATCAAATTTTTAAATATGAATTTAATTATGATTCCAATTATGAAGTGTGAACCAATCACCGACTAAAATTAACAAATACTCTTATCTCAATTAAAATAATGGAGGAGTTTGATTATCTGAACTTAAACTTTTCTCTGGTTTCTCTCTAAGCTTTCTTACTCTAAAAACTTGCTAACCTTGTTGGTTTGGCTCGCTATGGCCGAGAAAGGCTGAAGGGAAAAATCTCTCATTTGCCGAGATGCTGCTGAACAAACAAAAGCTTGATTCAACTCTTCAACAACAAAATCAACCCTTGAAGGAACTTCAATCTTACAAAGGAGAACCACCCATCTTTTTCACTGAAGATGAAGTTCAACGACTTGCTGCTCCTTTTCATTTTACTCTTGTGGGATATTTTCCTAGAGGTAAATCCAACATGGAGACTCTAAGAAAAGTTGTCACACAATTGGATTTAAGGGCAATTTTACGGTTGGTTTTCTAGATTACACAAAAAATGTTCTTATTGTTTTTTTGTTGGAGGAAGATTACCTTCATTGCTGGCTTAAAAATGTGTGGTTTATTAATGGTTTTAACAAGCGGATTCTAAAATGTCACCCTTTGTTTACATCGAATATTGAACCTTCTATTGTGCCTATATTGATCACGTTTGAAGGCCTCCCAGTGGTTTTCTTCAACAAACACTCAATTTTTAGCATTGCATAACCAGTGGGAATCCTCCTCAAATTGGGTATGGTGAGGGGGAATTTTGGTCGCCCAAACTCGGCCAAGGTATGTGTGGAGGTTGACCTCTTAGCTACCCTTCCTTCTCGTGTGTGGTTAGGGGTAGGAGAAAATGGAAAATGGCAACAAATTAGCTACGACGACCTTCCACGCTACTGCACAAAATGCAGCAAAATTGGCCCTGATTTGGTTGATTGCATGCTAGGCAACACACAACCTTTGCTAATGGATTCCTTGGTCACAAAAAACAACCATTCAAAAAAAAAAAATTAGGAAGCCTTATTGGACACCAGTTAAGCATCATGAAGCTGGTCCTTCGGGTGTTGTAAAGGACAAGCTATCGGAGGACATGCCATTTGCAAAAGAGAACCAATGAGTTGATGTGAACAGCTAGCCACAAGAGGAGGCGCCATCAACCAAAAAAGTGGAAGAACCACCCATTTCAAGAGTTGAGGAGATAGATGCAACAGCTCCACAAAATTTGGCTTTTCAAATTTCAATGCCAATGGTAGAACAAGTTCATATCACGCCCGAAGTGGAGGAGCCACCAGTAAGAGAGGCAAAACCTCCATATCTACGGGTGGTTGAAATAGTTGAGCCATCTCAACCGAGTCTGGGAATTCAAATTTCAAACCCCTTATTGAAGGGATTGAACAAACAACCTTGGAGAAAAATCTCCTAGTGTCATTAGATTCGATTAGCTAGGATTTGACTAATTCAAAAGTGCATCCCATCCCAACAAACTAGCCTAGCACTTCTCATCTTCAAATCTTGGACAGCAAGCAGCATCTGCTTCTCATCTTCAAATTTCGGACAACAAATCCATGGATCTTTCAGAATATTCACTTAAGTCCAACTTGCCTACTTCTCAATAGACAAAGTTTAAGTCAATGGATGATTCCTACATATCTAATGACAAGGTGTTGGCGGAACAGTCTTGCTATTTTCAGATAATGAATCTCCTAAAGCCTGAGAGGTACACCCAATTCAAGAATTGGCAATTCACACTCCAAAAAGGAAGGGAAGACGTAAGAGGACATACAATATGCCAAGAGTGCGACCAAGGCTGTCCTCTGAACCTCTTTCTCCATGTTAGTTCTAAATTGTATGGTGACATTTCATAGAATTAGAAAAAGTTTGGTATTCTTCCACAACTTGTTAGAATTCAAAGGGTTTGTCTTTTAGTTCACTTTCTCATTGCTGGAGGGTTAGGCTTCACGTCAGCCTCCATGTACCTTTTGTTATTATCAATAAAAGGGAATACCCCTACCAACTAGGTGGTTGCTAAAAAAATAAAAAATCTCAATTAAAGATTGTAAGTTTTCTATTTTACTCCCAAACTCTTATCTCAATTAAAGATTGTGAGTTTTCTATTTTGTTCTTGAGTTTTTACTTTCGTTGCTTGGTTAGTTTTCTTTTCTTCATGTGGGACAAGGGAAAACAAATCTAAATTAATCATAATATAAATTTAAATGAGATAAGAAAATATTGTTATAAAATTTTTACTTTTATAAATTTTAAAATTTTATTTGGTATGATTATTAGTTTTGTGATTTTTAAGTTGGAGCAGTACTTTGATATTAAAAAGACGTGTCAAATTTTAAAATTTTAATTGGCTTGATTATTAATTTGTGATTTTTAAGTTGGAGTAAAACTTTAATAAAAGATGTTTTATTGAATTCAAATCAAATAAAGTCAAACAAAATGCATAAAGTTTGCTAAAGGCATTTCATGTTTTTTAATTTCTTTTATGTTAAAAGTTTAATAGAGTTGAATTCTTTTGGCAAAGGAATTATTAAAATACTAATATATATAATAAATACATAGTTGTATCATAAAAAATAAATAGTTTTTTTTTAGATTAAATGGGATGTATTTTAGATAAGAATTGTTGGCCTCAAAGAGCAACCTAAGAGGGGGGAGGGGGTGAATTAGGTTGTTTCAAAAAACAAACCTTTTAATGTTCTTAATGAGAAATGCAAACTTTATGCAACAAATAAACACTTAAGCACAAATGAATACAAAAGAAATTCAATAATTGAAGTGCAAAGAACAAATATAATGATGATTGAGATAGAGAATATCAAACCAAACTCCCAAGCTTCTCAAGTTTGGAGTATATCCACTAGTAGTGCCTCTTCAAAGAAGGTGAGGTAATAACCTTCTTGTACACAAAGTAGGCTCACCCTTGCACCAACTAAGTCCTTCTAGTTGAGCCAAAGGGTTTTACACAACAACCTCACTTTTGTACACTGTTATCCCTCCACTCTTACACTTGAAGATCACTTATTAGTCTACTCTTGCTCACGACTAATTCTCTCTAGTTGAGCCAACAAAACTACACTACTCAAACTAATACAACCCACAATATTTTAGCTTATTTCTTCCCAAATAGCTCTTACAAGTGTTCGTATTAAATGCAGTAGTTCTACTCTCTATCTTTCTCAATTGCAGACAAGGGGGTATTTATAGAAGCCCAGAAATTGCTTCCAACGGTTTGCTAATGGCTATTTTCTGTTTCGTACAAAACTAGCCGTTTGGTCTTTCGGACGGCCGATGCTGTGAATGTCCATCCGAACGAACTAGCCGTTGGACCTTTAGGATGTCCGATGTAAAGCCTCTGCGTCCGATGATGCGTCCGATAACAATATGAACAGTACTTCAGATGGTTGTATGCGTCCTACAGCTTTGACAGAAACTTCTTCATTTTGAGCTCTTCTCTTCGGACGGTCATGTGCGTCCTACAGCTTTTGGTTGTGTTTCAGACGTTGTCCTGTGCCCGAGGCTACTTCAGATTCTTCTCTGTCGGACGCTCCCATAGAAACCATTACGTTCGAACACCTTTCTTTCAAACACTCCCTTGCGTCCGAATTATCCTACTTTTCTCCACACTTGATTGCAAATCATTAGTATGATTTGGTCATCATCAAAATATGAGTATCACAACTGCGGTTCAACAAGGATATGTTAAGAATAAAACTATTTAGTTAATAATAAAAATAGGTAGAACAGATTGTGAGTAATTTTATTATATTTTCTTATTGTGAATTGAAAATTATATTTTATTAATGGCGGATATTTTAGGCATCACAAAAAAGGGGAGAAACACTTAAAAATTGTATTCCCATTGGGAATTGGAAATTATATTTCATTAAGGGTGGGTATTTTGGACATCACAAAAAGGGAAGAAACATTTAAATATATTTTCCTATTGGGAATTGAATACTATATTTCATTAAGGGCAAGAATTTTAGAAATCACAAAAAAGGGAAGAAACAACTTACATACACACACACACACACACATATATATATTATTTGTTTCAAAAGCAAAAATAATTTATTTAATAGCATAAGATGTTACATCAAAGCAGAAGTACATTTACTAAAGTCATTGAATTCCTGCTTGTGCTTGCCATCTTTTCTAAAGCATCTGTAGTTGAGTTAGTCTCGAGATATTTGTGATGAAAGCCAATTGAATTTTCTGACATTGGCTATCCAGTCTCTACGGTGGTCGCTAGTGTTGATGAACACAATCCACTAGGATTTTTTAGTCTAACTCAATAATTAAGGGAAAAAGTTTTTCTGAATACTCTAATTCAAACTAATGAAGAGCGCATGGAATTCTGCCTCTAATGAGGTAGCCTATTCGACATAGGTGGAAAAACCAAAGCAAAAGTGGTGCGTACAATCATGGAAGATTCCTCATCCACTAGAAGAACTAGGGTTGCCAAGAGTGGAGCCATCAATGTTGAGCTTGTAGAAGCCTTGGGACGGGGAAGTTCACGAGACAGTTAGAGCAAAACGATGATTGAGCTGTTGTTTCCAAACCAAGACAAAAAACAGCAAGAACTATTTGAGGGGGAATTGGATACAGTAGAGAAAAATTTCTCAAGCATCAATTTATTTGAAAAATTACTTGCTCCATTGATTGCCTCATCCCCTGGAAGTAGGATGGATTTCAAGATATCCAGAGTTCCCAGCATATAACTGAAGGCAAAAGATCAATAAAGTGTCCGAGTTGACCGCATTCAAAGCACTTTTCATTTTGCTTCTTCATTTCTAGCTTTGTCTTTCCTTTGAAATTATTTGAATTTGTAGCTCCACCTCTTCTCATTCTCCGTTTGTTGATGTAATGTTTAAGAAATCCTTTGGTGATGAGTGCAAGATCTCCTTCATCAAGATCTTCATCTTCTAGATTGATGGAGCTATTTTCATCCTCTTCTTGAGAGGTCTTTAGAGCAATGCTCCTTCTTGGTCTTGCTTCTTCATCATCTACCACTTTGGCCTTCAACTTCAATTCATAAGATGTAAGAGAGTTGATTAGCGATTCAATAGGCATTGAATTTAAATTCTTGACTAGAAATGTATCTTCCTCTATAGCAATTGTTTTGGCATCCCATTCTTTGGATAGAGCATTTAGAATTTTTCTATTCTTTTCTCCCAAAGAATACTCCTTACCCAAGGCTTCAAGATCCTTAATGATGTCATTGAACTTACAATACATTTTGTCAATATTTTCATGTGGTTCCATCTTGAAGGACTCATACTTGGCAACAAGTAAGGATTTCTTTTGCTCACGAACATCGTCGCTCCCTTCATGGATTTCCTTCAATTTATCCCAAATTCATTAGCATCCAAGGCATTATATAGCACATTCATAGCTTTTGCATTTAACGTCAAGTTTGCCTTGTCTTGTGGAGTGAGCTCATCCCTTATCTTTTCTCTTCTTCTATTTGTGTGATCATCAATGATAGTAGCTTCAAAGGGACCTTCATTAACAACATACCACAAGTCAATATTAATAGATTGCAAAAATATTTTCATTCTATCTCTCCAACTAATAAAATTTTCCCCATTGAACATAGGGGGTAAAGAAGCTAGTAACGGATTGACCCTAAAAAAATAGAGCATTGTTGGTTGCCATAATAGTTCTTTTCTCAAAAGCAATTTAAGCAATAAAATGAGACCAAGCTCTGATACCAATTGTTGGTCCCAAAGCAACCTAAGAGGGGGGGGAAGGTGAATTAGGTTTCTAAAAAATACTTTTAGAAATATTAAACTTATTAAGATTTTTCAACTAATAATTAATATAATAGAATCAATGAAACTGTGAAGTAAGAAAGAGAAGAAATTAAACAACCAATACTTCCAAGCTAACAAGCTTGAAGTATTAATTCACTAGAATGCTTCACGCACTTAGTGAGCCAATAATCTTTACAAAGTAGGGAAATTCTTGCTCATACTAAAACTCTTTTAGTTGAGCCAAGAATTTTACTCACAACCTCACTTTCGTACAAGATTATCACTCCACTCAAAATTGAATTGCACTCTAAGCTACACACTAATACAATATAGCACTATAGCCAATTTGTACTAAAATTGCTCTCTTTTCTAAGGCTTGTATTCAATGTATTAGATAATCTTTGCAGAATAGTAGAGCAGTTATTTATAGAAGCAATAAATGGTGGTTGCAACTACTTCCTAACGATAAATAATAATTGCACAAAAAGTAGCCGTTGAGGTTTCAGACGTCCGAGATAAGTATGATGCGTCCTACATGCGTATTCTTCTCCATGCAGTTGGTGAATAATATCATTCTGACAGGCAGAAAGTCCGTTCCATCGTAAAAGGAGCTTCGGACGGTCATGTTCGTCCGGAAGAGACTTTGTTCGGACAGTTGTGTGCGTCCGTAGAGAAGCATTAAGAACCTTGCTTTCTGCCTGTTGGTTCGGACGGTGAAATGCGTCCGAGAAGCTTGACATAGTTCGGACGGTGTACTGCATCCGAACACTCTATTTCCAGCAGAACAAGTAACAGACCTGCAAAGCTTGTTTACAGAGTTTAGTGTTATGTCATCATCGAAATAAGGTTTGAAAAACATCAGTATGTAAAACAAACACTTTTTATGTGCTTAATTGAAATTCAAACTTTATGCACCAAATAAAAACTTAAGCACAAATGAATACAATAGATATTCAACAATTTAAGCTTAAAGAACAAATAAGAATATTGAGATTATGAGAATCAAACCAAACTCCCAAGCTTCTCAAGCTTGGAGCTTACAACTACAAAGAGCTTCTTACAAGGCAACTACCAAGTTCTCAACTTGAAGTTTAGCCACTAAAAGTCTCTTCAAAGTAGGTGAGACAATAACCTTTTGTACACAAATGAAGATCACTCTTGCTCACACTAATTTCCTTTAGTTGAGCCAAGAGTTTTACACTCACAACCTCCCTTTGTTACAATTGTTATCTCTCCACTCTTACAATTGAAGAACTCTCACACTTCTAAGCTCTTTTCACAAAACTACCTACACTATTACAACACTTGTACCCACTATTTCTCTCAAATAGCTCAATAATTACTTGTAATCAATGTTGAAGTCTCTTCTTTTTTAATTCAGTCATGCTAAGGGGTATTTATAGTTGTCCATAATCTGCTTCTAACAACTTTCCAATGGCTATTTTCTGCTTACTGGAAAACTAGCCATTGGACCTTTTGGACGGCCGATGCAGCAAGTATGCATCCGAACGAAATAGCCGTTGGACCGTTCGGACAACCGTTGCTAAACCCTGCGTCCGACGTTGCGTCCATTCTCTGAGGGTATTGGTTCGGACGTCCGAGGAAGCGTATGAACCTGCATCCGGTCGATGCAATGTCTTTTGGAAATATGGTCAGATAAGTTCTTCATCCGAGACGGCTTCAGGTTCTTTGTGTCGGATGATTGTCATCGTCTGAATTGTTTTCCTTTCGAACAATCATCAACGTCCGTAACTCCCTATTTTTCTGCACACTTGTTTTCAAACCGTTAGTGCGATTTGGTCATCATCCAAACATGATTATCATAACTGGGGTTCAACACGAAGAATGTTATACTCGGCTGCCATTCTAATGAGTCCTTAGTAGAGAAAGGAAAAAATGCATCTTCTGAATCAAATCCACCTCCTCGACTGAAAGGGATTGAGTCAAGTCCCCAAGCTACCAGCCATGCTCATTGGAGTAGAGTTAGTTGGTTTTAATATTCGGTTGATTTAAGTTTAATCCTTCCAACAAAGGGTGGCCCCAAACTAGTCCAATTATAAATCCAAAAAGAAGGATTTCTGTCACGTACCAAGGTTGTAATATTTCTAAGAACTACTTCTTTGACCTACTGCATGCGCCGCCAAACTAAGCTAGGGTTAGAGGTTTTACTGTGAGAAAGATATTAGCTCCTCATGCAAGTCACCTAGAGAGATTTTGAAGTAAACTGATTCCACCATAGCTTGATGGAAAAGCCTTGACCACATATTTCAATTGTCTTAGGCTGAGACTGTTCTATGTAGTCGGGGAGTACAAGTCACTACATTTTATCCAGTGCCATTTTGGAGATCCTTCTTCCTCACCCTAGAAGAAATCTACCATCATTTTCTCCAAACCCTACAACAGCTGCTTAGGAGGGAGGTGTATGTCAAGGCTCGAAAGAATGTAAGAATGGATGATAATACATGCTTAAAAGTATTAAACGGCCACTTGCCGACGATAATTTAGATTTCTTTCTTGTGAATTTTATCGAGAAAGATTGTCGTATCTGCTGAAAATAGCAAGATTCTTCGTTGCTTTGTATAATGGGCAACCAAGGTAAGTGAAAGATGAGTGCTTGCATTGCATCCTATTAGGGCATCTAAAGCATGGGTTTTTCGACATTCTTTTTCCAAGACAAGGAAGCTTTTCTCATTTATGATTTTTCACTCGATCCTGCGTGATATGCATCAAAAAAATGCAGCAAGATCCTTAGACTCTTCCTGTTAGCTCGTGTGAAGATAAGCAAATCGTCAGCAAAAGGTTAGTGTGATATTTGTGGTAGCAATGCAATAATGAGAAAGGTTGAATTGAATTTGCAAGCTGGAGTGTGTTAAGTCCTCTCCTCAAGGTCTCCGAACAAAGTAGAAACAAGCATGGAGATAAGGGATCGCCCAACCTTGCATGATTGCTCTTGAAGCTTAGAAAAATCCAGCAACCTGTCCATTAACAAGAACAGAAAACCATGCCTGTCTCAAATTAGTTATGATAAGGGAAATAAAATGATCCGCAAAACCAAATTTAAGCAGGAGTTGGCATTGGAAAGTCCAGGAGACTCTATTAAATGCTTTTGTCATATCAACTTTGATCATCATGTTGTGACCACGTGCCTTTTTATCTAAAGAATGCACGAGCTCTTGAGCTAGCAAAACACTGTTTGTGAAGCCCATTCCTCCAAAAAAAACCGATTGTTCGGGAATAATCAAATCTTGCAACACAGGCAACAATCTATTAGTAAGCACCTTGGTAACAATTTTGTTAGCAAAATTACAAAGTGAAATTGGCTTGAAATCTGCAAATGATTGCGGGTTAAAGAAATCCATCACTGAATTAAAGACATCATGAGCAATAACATCCCAACATGAGACAAAAAAAATAGCCGGAGAAGCCATCCGAACCCAAGGTACGTTTTGTTGTCTAGGTGGAATATTGCCATCTTAACCTCTTCCATGGTAACTGGCAGTAATAACTCTAACATTTTGATCATTCGAGAGCACATATAGAATGTGCTGAAGAAGTTGATCAATTGCGCCTTGATCTTCACCCTCAGGCAAGAGTAAATTAGTTAAGAAAAGGACTGCCTCGTGACGTATTGCTTGACTACTATCCAACCCAGATCTGAAGAGTCCTTGATTCGTCGTACAACCAACTTTGCATGCTTTTCATGTAAAGCTGGATGAAAAAATTTTGAGTTGGAATCACCATCATGCAACCATTTGATACGTGCCTTTTGCCAAAAACACTCATTCGATGTCTTTAGGTGCCACAATAACTCAGTTTGGGCCTGATGAAGAGATTGACGTTTGTCCAGAGAGGGGTCTTCTTGGAATTTCTGTTCACATTCCTCCACTTTGGTTCAAGCTTTTGAGATATTATTAAACACATTCCCAAACGTGCTTTTATTCCAGGGTTTGAGAACTAGTATAATCTTCAGGCGCCTAAGGTTTCCTGCCAATGTATACCTGCCTCCACTCGGATAGGGTACACTCCAAAACTGTTCACCTACTTGCATGAAAGAGTGGTGGCACATCCACATATGCTGAAAACGAATACAGAAGGGCCTTGTTCCTCCCCAACAAGGATCTATTTGAGCAATAAAGGTGCATGATCTGAAGTTGTACAATTAAGATGTTGACCTCCGCAACTAGAAACATAGAAAGTCACTTTTGATTAACCAAAATCCGATCTAGTCGCTTCCATAGATGACCTCAGCAATGCAAGTCCATGTAAAATAATTCCCTGTGAAAGAAAGATTAAGCATGTAGTAATCATTAATACATGAAGTAAAATCAGCAATAACACGAGTATCCAAAGGTGACCGCCCTATATATTCTTCTGCCGTCATGATAACATTGCAATCACCTTCCCATAACCAGGGACCTTGGATATTGACAGCCAAATCACGCAGATTGTCCCACAGAGACATACGCTCTATATAGGGTATATCGGTCATTGTAGACTTTGCATATATAAAGGTGGATTTAATATTATGAGGCAATTCCGTGCAAGTAATATATATATGCAGTATATTATCGTCATTTTTTAATATTAAAGCACTATAGGGCTCTTTATATAAGAGCCAAATTTTATTGGAAACATTACATAAGCAAAAAGAAACCCTAACTATGTGTGAACTACGTCTAATTGTAGAAAATCCATCGTTGGTTCAACTATTGATAAAAAGGAAACTTTATGTAATTTCGCAAGCTTTTTGAGACATTTTTTCGAAGATGAACTCAAGATACCAAGATGTTCCAGCATATGAGATTATTCATTGGAAACCGGTTGAAAACTACTTAAGTCACCTATCTTATCACTTGACCGAGTTTGCATGGTTTTTGTAGTGGAAAATTGCATCTTCTTACGTGCAATAGGAATCCATGGTCTCCTTTGTACTGCTCACCCTTCTTGGAATTATCCATCCTATCCTTAATCAAGGTGGCAAAGTTTTGTAGCTCCTGAATCATTAGCGGCTGGTCAAGGCATGGTAGGGATGTGTAATCACGAGAAACAAATTCATCTTCAACATGCTTACTGTGAGGGCAACATTAATCGTCAATTACTTGGTCTAGAAGCATATCCAGGTTAGGAGGTCCACTGCTGGCTCATGTAATGCAGTAGAATGAATAGGCTGCTCGTTGCTAATAGTTTCAATGACGACAGGCTGTTTGTCACTAAAAGCTGGTTCGTTGCCAATAATGCTAGGGTAAGGGGGTTTTTTTTTTTTTTAACAGAAATATGGTTTCAAGGGGTAGTGTTTTGTGAGGGAAATGGTTCTAGGGCTTTAATTCATGGCCAGTAGTGGAGTTGTTTTGTCACCGGCCACCAATGGAGCATTTGTAGCTAGCATTTCGAGGGATGGAACAAATGAGGTATCTAGGGTTTATCAGAATGTTGATCTAGTATAGCCGAGTTAGTTGAAAAAAGTTGACGGGGTGTCTTTGCTGGTTTGGGAATCCATCGTTGCAGGAACATTTCTTTTTGAGGATGATCGTCCACCTTCTCCTTCCTCTTGGAATTTTTTGAATGAACAATTGGACCCCTATCCTTAAGGGTTCCTTGGGTAAGATTAAAACAACAATCCTTTCGATCATGACCAAGTTTGAAGCAAGTTTTCTAGTACAGAGAGATGTCTTCATAATCGATATACTGCCATAAGAGATTGGATTCTTTCCCGATCTGTCAAACTACTTGAGCAATTCTTTTTGTAGATCTACCTTCAGACAAAAATGTGTTGGGATAGAGACACAGTAGCTGCATCTAGCTTGAGAGGTTCACCTATTAGCTTCGTAGTGGAATAAAGACTTCTTTTGTCATAATAATGTGCATGAAGCTTATCCAAAGAAACCTATAGAGGAACGACTAAAGATTCTACATCAATATGGAAATCTGGCATCTATTTGAGCACTTTCACTGCAAAACCCTGAAAAGTCGAAAATTTCTGCATCCAAAAGTGTGCAAATCCTTCTCCAAATTGAAATGGATTTCAAAACATGGTGATAATCAAGAAACCCTAGTGTAAAAGTACCCTTGAAAACCACATAGAGAAAATCTTTCCAAAGTGACGGCATGTTTCGTTTCCTTTTTGAAAATTTTCCAATAAGGGCGCGCCGAAAGGAAATGGAGAGTTGCTCAATTTCTTCATCCATGAAAATTAGGGTAGGTTTTCCACTGTAGGTCATTGCTTTTTTTATCAACGATTCGGCTTTCTTGCCACTCATAACATCAGCGAAGGACTTAGGAACGTAGGGGCGTGGCTGCCCTTCATTTGAAGATTGAAGGGCCTCCATGGAGGTCTCAAAACCTAGGGGCTAGGCCGAGAGAAGGAGAGAGAAGAGGAAGAAGAAGAGAGCGTGTGTTAGAAATCCTTTACCTTAAAGTGTGGGAATATATATATGTACATATATGTGTGTGTATGTCTATATATATACATATACATATATTTATATATACATATATATATATACACATATATATATATATATGTATGTGCTATATATGTATGTATATATGCACATATATATGTACAAATACATGCATATGTATATATGTAGGCAGATATATATACATACACACACATACACATACACATACACACACATATATATTTGTGTGTGTATGTGTTTGCACACATAGATGTATGTATGTGTGTGTGTATATATAGATATATGTATATATACATAGGTATATCCATACACACACACACACATTCATATACATATGTATATATACATATATACAAACACATGTATATATATACATATACATACATGTGTATATGTATACATATACACATGTCTGTATACATGTGTACATACATATGTGTATATATATATATATACTCATATATACATGCATATGTATATATACATATGTGTATACATATATGTAAATATATGTATGTATATACATATGTATGTCATATATGTGTGTGTGTATATATATGTGTGTGTATATATATATATATATAGACATACATGCATATATATATATGCACATCACATTCAAATATATATAGTTAGGCACGCGCGCGCGTGTGGATATATATATATATATGTAAGTATATATATGTATACACACATACATACATACACACATACATACATACATACATACATACATACATAAATAAATGTGTGTGTATATACACGCACACGCACACATATATACATTTGTTTATACATACATATGTACACACACATATGTGTGTGTGTATATATAGATATCATTCACATGTGTGTATATATATATATATATGTTGGCACAAAATCAACCTAAGAGGGGCGTGAATTAGTTTGTATAAAACTAATTGCAACTTTTAAGAGTAAATAAAAGACAAGTTTTGAAATTAAGAAAGTTCAAACCAAACTTCCAAACTTCACAAGCTTGGAGTACAATTACAACGCTTTGTACCTCTTCAATGTAGGTGAGACAATAACCTTCCTGTATACCAAGTAGGATCACTCTTGCTCACTCTAATTACCTCTAGTTAAGTCAAGAGTTTTACACATGCTAGTATTTCACTTTTGCACAATAGTTATCTCTCCTCTCTTTGCACTTGAATATTACTCACTTGTGCACTTTGTAATCTCACTAATACAATACTATTAAGAGCCTATTTTCACTAAAATTGTTTTGGTAGATGCTTGCTTTAATGGTGGAAGTTATATCATTTATTTCAGGCTCAAGAGTATTTATAGCTGTGCAAAAAATAACCATCAACTACTTTCAAATGGCTATGCACTAAATGCTAAAAAACTAACCGTTAGGCTATTTGGATGTCCTATCCCAACTCACTACGTTCGATAGAGTATCCGAACACTTGATGGAATCTTGTCTTGCCTTCTTTAGGATGTCTGATCATGCATCCGGTATTACATCCAATATTTGGTCATATTTAACGGCACTTTTCTCTTGGTTGTTTGGATGTTATCCTTCGTCAAAAATTAGATGTCATGAAACAATGTCATAGCTTTTCCAGAAACTTATTTGCATCTGAAGTATTGCCCTTTGGACAATCTTATACGTCTACTGGCAGTGTATCCTTTTAGTGCTTTCTGGTTAATGTTCGAACATTCCTTGGCATCAAAGCTTTGCCCTTTGGACAGTCATCTGTGTCTGAAAAATGAGATCTTCCTTTAGAGATCTCTGGTCATGTTTTAGATCCTCATGTGCGTCCTAACCTTAATTCTTCGGATGATCCTAAGCATCTGAACTTGCCTATTACTTAAAACTTCCCGCAAACTCAATTTTAACCATTAAATTGATTTGGTTTCCCCTTTGATGATGACAAATCACAAATGAAGAATTACAAGGCACAAATCATATCACCATTATGCTCAAACCAAAAGGCACATATCAAATTACCAAAATCAACTAATTATATCATTAAACCTATTTACAATATCAGCAATTGCCACAGTATCAGCAATCACCACAACATTATCAAATTACCAATATTATTCTCCATTTTTTGGCATCTTCAAAACAAAAAGAAACTCCATCTTAATTGGATCTCCCCATAAACCAATAAGCGCCTTCGCAAAGATAAAAAATATCATTCATCAACAAGAGAAATGAACAATTGCATAAAATTATGAGCAAGAGTATTACAAAAGAAATCAAGAGTCAAAAGAGATAAAAAAACTAGTGCCCAAGCCTAAAGATCGCTGTCATTCTTTCTCTTGGACTGAAGTTCACGTTTACATTTGCGGGAGAAAACCTTGCAAACTATTGGGACGTCATCTTCCATATCCTTACTGTCTTGGTCATCATGATCTAGAGTTGATTGATCTTCAAGAATGGGATCAAGGTGTCTCTCCGCTGCATGATAAAATCATAGGTGGCATCAATATCATCATCCTCTTTATCAACTTTCAAATATTGAGCTTGATCTGTAGGATCCTTTGAAGCTTGTGGTTGGCCTCGAGTTGAATAGGATCATTAGTGACTTGTCCTTCGGGTTCCGCTTGAACTTGACTATCCTATTCCAGTTAAGAGACTTCATCCTTATTGCTCTCCCTCTTAGAAGAAGAATGAAGAGGGTATCACTAATGGTCCTAAATACTGGTAAATTTTGCTTGAGCGGGAGCAGACATGCCCAAGGCGAGTGCTTGTTGAAGAAGATCTTGCTTAGTTTCCAAGTGCTTTAATTTACCTGTGGTTCTCCATTGGAATTTAGACATTTGAGTAGTAAGGGAACCAATGAGATCAATAATTTGGGATAAAAATAGTGATGTTGAGGAAGTAGGATGTGGACGAAGAGGTTGTGCAGAAGATTTAGGAATGAAATGAGGAGAAGAAGGTGCTGACCAGAAGTAGAGGGTTCCTCTTTAGACTTTTCATTTAAGTACACATTTTTTGTAAACCATTGATATTTATAAAACTTTAGGCCTTTTCTTTTAATGTATTATTTTGTGAAAAATGGTGGGAATTGTTGTTTACCCATAGTGGGAATAGAAAAATATTCAAAGATTTTGCTTCGATAGTTGACTCCTCTGAGTGTCTGTGAGTAGTGATTCCCATAAGGCACAAAACAAGTAACCAAAGTTGAGCTTGATATGTTAGCCCTTGTACACATAGTAAAAAATGTACAATTCCATCTTGCCCGGCTCAATCCTATGGCCATAAGTTGGTAAAAGCAAATTTGTGGCCAAAGTATACAAAATATTAAGCTCGGGATTGAGCAAGGTAGTTTTGGCTTCTGTAGCATGTCGAAAATCAATTTTAAAAATTTTCTTGACATCCTCAATATCAAATTGAGTATCAAGACTAGGACAATGATCAAAAGAAAAGAAATAAGAATAATTCTCAAGGTCATTGAGTTCAAAACCAAAAATTGAGTTAACTAAAGTGGTATTGATCTCGATGTGCTTGTGATTTAGTCGAGAAATTAAACCATTTGTTTCATTACTATTGCGCATATTGGCAATGAATTGCAAAACCATGTCATATAAACAGGAGTATCAAGATAAATTAAATGGCCTCAATTTTGTCTATCAAAGCATTCCTTAATAAAAGTCAAATTTAATTCATCGAATAAGCCTCTAGCTACTAGTCTTTGGGGAATAATAATACATCTTATGCAGATTTACTAAGAAAGCAATATACTTATCAGAAGCTTTGGTATCAAAGAATTTGGGCTGTAAAGTGTTGGGGTCGATTTAATGGTGGACCCTTGAGGTGATGATCTAGCATTTGATGTTTTCCTTTTAGCTGGTGTTTTCCCTTTGGATTGCTTAGATCTTGCCCCAGCAGTGGATCCTCCACGAGAATGAGCCATTTGGATTCGAATTTAAAGAGTTTGGTGAAAAGGGGAAAATGAAGCACCCTTGAAGATGGTAGTACTTGCTAAATGCTTTGATGAGGTTTCCATGATGATCTCTAATGACTCTGCCACCAGTTGTGAATTGCGGATTTCCTTTTGAGGCTCCATCAACATTGAGCTTAGCAATCCCACAAGGGGGAGGAATCCACTTGACTGCCAATGCTTTCCTCGACTATGTGGTGAGTATTTGACGGCAAATATATTGAGTTAAGAGGATGTCATCAGCTGCTCCAGCCCTATAAAATGGATGAATGATGGAAATGTTTCGCAACAGTAGGAACATATGTTTATGATAGTGTGGTGAGGTGTGATGAAAAGGCCGTCAAAGATTGCCATATTTCATGCTTTCCAAACAAACTAGCTTACCAAGCACGGTACAAGTTAAAGAACAGCTGCTAGAGTTACCGAAGGAGAGTCATACCACCACCAAGGGTTTAGTTTTTCTGAAGTAGTAGAGGCTAGGGGGAAGAGCACTTCATGCCATGATTCAAAGTAAGACCAAACTTGGCTGGTGGATTAGCATCCTACGAAAAGGTGATCCAAGGTTTCTTGATTATTACAAAAGGGGCATTTTGAAACCAAAGAAACTCCAAAGATGTTTATAATGTCGTCAAGTGGGAGTTTTCTATTAGTATGCGCCACATGAAGATAGAAATCTTGACTTGCAGTCTGTCATCCCAAATCATTTTTCGTGAGAGCATGGACACTTGAGAAGGGAGGATGGACGAGACTGAAAATCTACCATTTGTTCAGGGAGTCCATACTAGCTCATCCGACTCACTTAGACGTGAAGAAGCTGTCTTAGTTTTTCTAGCTCATGAGTTGAATAATGATCGCTTAAAGTTGAGAGATTCCAGCCATTTGTGTTCCACAATTGCACAATAGTGAGGCTTGGCTCAAACACTTGGCCAACTTCACGGAATAAGGGTCCTTGAGGTAGCCAAGGATCAAACCAAAAAGAAGATTGTCCATTCCGTATCAAGAATAGAAAGCCTCTTTTTGCATCCTTGCAACTTTTAAGCATGCACTTCTATATGTACGAATCTCCGTGCCCCTCTTGTATTAAGAATGGATGGGAATGAGAATATCTTGCACGCAAGAATGTGCACCATAGGGAGTTACCTTTTTGGAACTTCTACCATAGTTTAATACCAAATCCTTTGGCTAAGTCCAAAAGGGAAGTAATTCCAAGTCCATTTGCAGTAGTTGGCCTACGTATTGCCTTCCATGATACCCAATGGTGTTTGCTTTCTGAGTCCGAGTTGCCTCAAAAAAAGTTTTCAAAATCTTGCCTTTCCAAGTCTTTGATAACAGCTTTCAGTGGTTGAAACACCGTGAAGAGGTATATTGGAATGATATTAAGAATGTGCTTAATCAAGATTAACTTACCTCTAGGAGAGAGGAATTTTGTTTGCCACCCAGCAATTCTAGAGCTAATTTTCTCAAGCATTGGCTAGAAAAGAGATATTTTTTTCTTCGCTCTTAGAATTGGGCAATCGAGATACATAAAAGGAAGGGACCGTTTCACAAAACCTAATTCGAATTGGATCATCATTACCCTAGATACTGGAGCACTTTCGGGCATAAAGAATGAGCTTTTGGACTTGTTGATGAGCTGCACGGAAGAAGCTTCAAATTGGGTGAGGAATGCTATGAGATTTTGGATTGACTTGACCTTTCCTTTTGTGAAGATGACTATATCATCCGCAAATGCAAGATGAGTGATTGGTGGACATTTCCTAGGGAGTGCATAATCTAAGATTTTTCCCGCACGGTATTGAGCTTTTAGTCCTTGTGGAATTGATGCAAAGGTCTCCATTGTGATTATGAAATGGAGAGGTGATAGGGGGTCTCCTTGGCGAACACCTCTTGTGGACTTGAAGAAACCTTATTCTGGCACGTTATTCAAGATAGCATTCCAATTTTTATTGAAGCCAAGCTTCCTCATAATGGCGTAAAGAAAAGGCCAAGAGAGATGGTCGAAAGCTTTTGCTAAGTCGAGCTGGAAAATGATATTGCCTCCTCAAGTTTTCCTGTTTGTGAACTCGATAAGCTCCTGGACAAGCAATATGTTGTCGGTGATGTCTCTACCTTGTACATAAGCCACCTATTCCAGAGAGATAATTTTGGGCAGTACTAAACATAAGCTGTTAGCCAATATTTTTGTATAGATTTTATACAAAGACTAATGTGTCTGAAATCATTAAAAGATGGGGGGTTAACAGATTTTTGGATCAACGCTATAAGAGTGCTTGTAAAAGCTCTGGGAAGTGCCTTTCTTTTCAAAAAAGCCTTCACAACATTGTGAACGTCATTCTTTGTATGATATCCCAGCAGGTGGTGAAGAAAACTCCATTAAAGCCATCGATTCCAGCAGCTCGATGTGGGGTTAGGCCGAATGTTGCCTCCTTAAGCTCATTCTTGGACGGCTCTACTAGTAGTGTATCATTGTCCTCTTGAGTGATTGCTTGTGTGATGGCGTTCAAAAGGGCTTGATTAATATCCCAGTTGTTTGTATCTGTTAAGAGATCATTGAAGTAGCTTACACCTTCCAGCTTCAATGAGTTGCCTATCTTCAGTCCAAGTCCATTCACCTTTATCTTCGAAATGCACAGTTTGTGTCTCTTTGTAAGGAGTGAGGAGTGGAAGAATCTTGAGTTTTTGTTTCCTTCTTTGAGCCATTTCATACCCGATTTTTCCTCCAAAAACTTTCTCCTTCGGTAAGGCATTTGACATGCAAAGCTTGTGGATGGGCGAGTGCAATTTGGTGGGGCTGAGTCGGCTAGAGCAGGCAGGTATTTTCACACTGTTTGACATGTTTCTTGGCATTTCGAAAGGTTAGATACCTTGTCAAAAATGTTATTGAAGATGGTGCAACTCCAATTTCATAATTCTGCCTTTAATCTTTTGAGCTTTGAGGTAAAAATTCCAAGTAGGCTGCCTGAACAATCTAGCCACCAATTATTTTTACAACTTGCATGAAGTTAGGGTGGTTAGTCCATGCTTTTAGAAACTTGAACTATTTTAGCCCTGACATTAGGGGTGTTCATCCAGACCCGCTGACTCGAAAAACCGCTGAACCGATCCGACCTGAACTGAAAAAAAGGGTACCCGAACTGCATTCTAAAAGCGGGTCGGGTAGAGGGTCAGGTCACTCAAGTTGAGGGTCAGGTAGAGGGTCACAATTTTGTGACTCGCCGGGTTCCCGACCCGGTCCATTTGACGGGTATTTTTGTAAATTTGATTAATGAGATTTCATTAGAAGTAAATCCTTATTAACTTTATTGGCGGCCTCTCACTTCTTCTTTTTCAATTCCTTGTCTTTCCTTCCTTTTACGCCTCAGTCATCTCTTCCCTTCCTCTTTCTCGTATCCTCATTTCTCACACTCGCGTATGTTGAAATGTATTTTGCGATTTAATTATTGTTGCTATTGGCCTGTTGCTACTTTTTAGTTTGTTGCTATTGGGATGTAATATTGGGCTATTTTTTGTAACTTAGATTTAATAGATGTTGACTTAATTGTGAAATTAACTTGCTTAACTATTATTATTTAAAATTTTATGTTTTGTTACTAGTGAGGGTTGGGTACTCGGTCAACTCGACCCTTTTTCTGAGAGTACCCGGTAGGTCAGGTACCCGTTTTTTATGGACCAGGTAGGGGGTCAGAATTTTCTTGACCCGGTCAGTGAGGGTCGGGTACTTATTTTACCCGGTCCATGAACACCCCTACCTGACATCATTCCATTTG
Source organism: Cinchona pubescens (assembly GCA_025175665.1). NCBI lineage: Eukaryota > Viridiplantae > Streptophyta > Magnoliopsida > Gentianales > Rubiaceae > Cinchona > Cinchona pubescens. The sequence goes on along the minus strand of JANKKI010000123.1, from coordinate 5,187,268 downwards.
ATGTTTTGAGGAGTAGCGGAGAATGGTCCGAACACGTTTTAGGCAAATGTTCCACCGTTATATGTTGGAAGGCCGAAAGGAATGCGTGATTGCAAACATATCTATCAAGTCTCTTCCAAACTAAGTCACCAAAATACCTATTACCTCTCCAAGTAAATTTTCACCCTTGATATGCAATGTTCATCAGTTCGTAGTCAATGAGGCAATCGTTGAAGTCCTTTAAGGCTTTGAGGTCCAAGGATGAAGAACCTTAACACTCATCCAATGTGGAGATTACGTTGAAGTCACCCCCCCACCAGTCACGGATTAGAGAATTGTATAGCACGGAGCTCTTGCCATAGGCTTCTTGTGAAACCCAGTATTTTAATAGCCTTGTTCTTTGATTTTAACTGGTTTAAAATGTTTTTCATATTATTTTTAGTCATAAAGTACTTCAACTTATTCGTTTTTCAATTCGGCAAATTTTTCGGTTTACGCGATTTCGGAGACAGGCGGGTAGGTTTGGTCTCAGTTTGGACAAGTGTACTTAGTGCATTGTGGTGTGTGAGTGTTTTATGATATACAATTATTCAGAAAAAAATGATAATTTAGTATCTTAAATTAGTTTTTGGGTTAAATAGTCAACTTGGAGACTATTTGGTCAATGGGGAACTATTTGGGTCAACTTTGGAAGTTCTTTTTAGTCTTCTTCTTGCTTGTTTCTTCCTCATTTTCTCCAGCTGCTCCGTGCTATACAATTCCTGTCTCTTATACAAAAATTTTCTTGGATTTCAAGTAGAAATCACTTGGAAGGTAAGATTTTATGTATTTTAGCATTTATGGCTTATGGGCTTTATGATCCAAGCTTTAATTTCAAGTTTTGTAGGATTCTTATGGCTGAAAATAAACCCTCTTTGCAGCCTTGTAAGTTATGATTTATGTATGTTATGGGTTGTTTTTAGTGTTTTGGAGGTTGGGAAGTGATTGGGGTTGATTTTTAACAACTTTCCATGGTTAGATTACAAATTTTAAGATTATGAGTTAGGGTTTTGTCTTCCATATGTGCCCTAGAATGTTATGCTATGAATGCTTATGTCTATGCACATAATGATGTTTTAAGAGTGTTTTAAGGTTAGTTTGGATAGGAATTGAGACTTGAAACCAAGTGGTTAACATTCTGAATTGATTTCCCTTCATTTTGTAAGTAAGCGGAAGTTTGGCGCAACTAGGATAATTTGGATAATTGGTTATGTTTGAAGGATCTTTAATGATCTTTTGATGGTTTTAAGTGTTTCCTTGGTAGTGGGTTGGATAGGAAGCATTTTTGAATCATGCGTGTGGCTAATCGGTAAAAATTTCAGTTTGGTAGTAAAGAGGAATTCCAACCATAGGTTGTTGCTCTAATGTTGTAATAGAGTTAATTGTAGTGGTTATGGGGTATGGATTGTCCATAATACTATTATATCTAACTGTATGTCTGTCTCTTATATAAGATCTAGATGTGTATAAGAGACAGGGTGGTAGGTGGCGTGGTACCTTAAACACATATATAAGATGTGCCGGCTAGATCGCGTTCTGATCATTTGTGCAGTTTTTGCTTTAATAGATGGGTAACATAGACTCTCTTCCACTTGTATTTTATTTAACGACTTTCGAAATATGTTTGGATGGATTTTAAAATGTGTATGATGTTTGGAACTGCACTTTTACCAAGTTTTGGAACTATTACATATGAAATCGGGACCAAGCTATTTTATGTTAATCAATTGATATGTTTGCAAACTCTTTTGATATGAAAGCATTTTATGACTGTTTTGGCTCATAGGTGACCTAGGTATATAATTTTGGATGTGTTTGAAAATGTTTGAAGTTTGTGGAGAACCGGTTCTATAGTCATCTATAGGACGCCATGGTGACTGCTGTGAAAATTTTGAACTAATTGAACTGCGGGGTCTCTTGATACACATCTAGATGTGTATAAGAGACAGTAGGTGTGGTAGATTATGCCATTTAAACGTCAGGCATGGGTCATACCTTCGAGCCTAAAAGATACTCATGCTATTTTATTATATTCCGGATTGAAACTGTACTTGGATTTGTTAGCTATGCTTTAGCATACTATATTTTGAAATGATTGGATCTTTTTGGCTATGTTTTGGACATACCTTTGAGCCTAAAAGATACTCATGCTATTTTATTATATTCCGGATTGAAGTGTACTTGGATTTGTTAGCTATGCTTTAGCATACTATATTTTGAAATGATTGGATCTTTTTGGCTATGTTTTGGACATACCTTTGAGCCTAAAAGATACTCATGCTATTTTATTATATTCTGGATTCAAACTGTAGTGGATTTGTTAGAATGCAGTCATGCCATTTAAAACATTCACAGCCTGTCTCTTATACACATCTAGATGTGTATAAGCCTGACAGCCCCATAACCACTACAATACATTCTATTAACTACTTATGATTATGATTTATTGACGTTTAAATGGCATGAGACATTTTAGCTATGTTTTGAAATGAATGGATCTTTTTGGCTATGTTTTGGACATGCCTGATGTTTAAATGGCATGAGACATTTTAGAAACTGCTTCATGACTATGGTTTTCACAAATGTTATTATCTTTATGTTTTCGTTTTATCGAAATGCATGGCCCCATGTATAAGAGCTTTTATGATATCCAAGAGAGCTAGTTATGCTCACCCCAGAGTGATTTTCAATTTGTCCAAAACCTGTCTCTTATACACATCTAGATGTAGCATCTTTTGTACTAAGAAGAAATTTTGTAATTCGTATTTTTTGTGTTTAATGAAATATTCAGTTTTATAGTTAAGAAATGGTTTGATGGTTCTATTACATTGCGGTTTAGTTTGTTGCTTTGTTCGTTTGTGCCTTGCGCTTTAGGTCCGGTGTACCATTAGCGCATAANTATATACAGAGACAGACACTAAGAGTCAACCTCTAGGATAATACTCAATCCTAGTTGAACCGGACGGGAAGGTTATGGAGTCTAGGTTTGTTTTGGAAGGTTGTCGGTTAGAGTTTTGTCTCTTAGAAACATTGAGGCTGACCTTATTCAGTTACCGATGACCGACTCCGATTTGATTTTGGGTATGTCTTGGTTGGCGATGTGTAATAAAATGACATTGCTTGTAAAGAGAGGGATTGCAAACATCCTCAACTGAGATACGGTAATTTTTCGTGGGAATAAAAAAGAAGCCCAAGAGTAGGATTCTGATTATATCAGTAGTGAAGGCGTTTAAGGCCTTAGATAGGGGTTGTGAAAGCTATTTGGCTTATGTGATAGACTCTGATAAAGTAGAGCCAGGCATTGAGGATATCCTAGTGGTTAGGGAGTTTCCAACACCGTGAGCTTAATAGAATGTGTGAAGAATAAATACCTTTGCCACGGATTGATGACTTGTTTGATCAGCTTAAGGTTGTGGGGTACTTCTCTAAGATTGATTTGCGGTCCGGATATTATCAATTGAGGATCTTGGATCGACAAGATAAGACATTGAGGAATAAAGTTATTCCCTACGTGAAGGTTTTATGGTTTAATCATTAAAGTCATGTACCTGTATCTTATGTATGGCTGAATATATATACCTACAATGATAATAGAATCTTAAATTAGTTTTTGGGTTAAATAGTCAACTTGGAGACTATTTGGTCAATGGGGAACTATTTGGGTCAACTTTGGAAGTTCTTTTTAGTCTTCTTCTTGCTTGTTTCTTCCTCATTTTCTCCAGCTGCTGGCCGAAATTCTTTCCTCCTTTTTCCCCAAAAATTTTCTTGGATTTCAAGTAGAAATCACTTGGAAGGTAAGATTTTATGTATTTTAGCATTTATGGCTTATGGGCTTTATGATCCAAGCTTTAATTTCAAGTTTTGTAGGATTCTTATGGCTGAAAATAAACCCTCTTTGCAGCCTTGTAAGTTATGATTTATGTATGTTATGGGTTGTTTTTAGTGTTTTGGAGGTTGGGAAGTGATTGGGGTTGATTTTTAACAACTTTCCATGGTTAGATTACAAATTTTAAGATTATGAGTTAGGGTTTTGTCTTCCATATGTGCCCTAGTTGGAATTTTATGCTATGAATGCTTATGTCTATGCACATAATGATGTTTTAAGAGTGTTTTAAGGTTAGTTTGGATAGGAATTGAGACTTGAAACCAAGTGGAATTGATTTCCCTTCATTTTGTAAGTAAGCGGAAGTTTGGCGCAACTAGGATAATTTGGATAATTGGTTATGTTTGAAGGATCTTTAATGATCTTTTGATGGTTTTAAGTGTTTCCTTGGTAGTGGGTTGGATAGGAAGCATTTTTGAATCATGCGTGTGGCTAATCGGTAAAAATTTCAGTTTGGTAGTAAAGAGGAATTCCAACCATAGGTTGTTGCTCTAATGTTGTAATAGAGTTAATTGTAGTGGTTATGGGGGCTAAGAGACAGGTGGTGGCTATTGAACATGAACATCGTTAAACTGAGCTGCCCCATCCTAATCTAGCTGTAATACACATTTGAGGGGTTAACTAAGTGTTTTGACTGGGGTTTTAGCTTGTCGAAGTTGGTCAGAAATTGTGAAAAGGTCATTTTTTACCAAAGAGCTGTTGGTGTCGTTTTCTATCGTTTCGCGTCGTTTTCGCTTCCCTAGTCATTCTATAACTTCTACATCTCTTCTAAGAGTCCTCTTATATATTTGTTTTAGGTACCACGCCACCTACCGCCGGCGATCGCGTTCTGTGATCATTTGTGCAGTTTTTGCTTTAATAGGTGGGTAACATAGACTCTCTTCCACTTGTATTTTATTTAACGACTTTCGAAATATGTTTGGATGGATTTTAAAATGTGTATGATGTTTGGAACTGCACTTTTACCAAGTTTTGGAACTATTACATATGAAATCGGGACCAAGCTATTTTATGTTAATCAATTGTTTGATATGTTTGCAAACTCTTTTGATATGAAAGCATTTTATGACTGTTTTGGCTCATAGGTGACCTAGGTATATAATTTTGGATGTGTTTGAAAATGTTTGATTTGTGGAGAACCGGTTCTATAGTCATCTATGGGACGCCATGGTGTCTTGTGAATGTTTTGAACTAATTGATCTGGGGTCTTGTGATGGGATAACTTGACCTCGCCGGTGGACTAGTAGGTGTGGTAGATTACTAGATCGAGTAATCGTGTCATACACATCTAGATGTGTATAAGAGACTCACCTATTTTATCTATATTCGGATTGAAACGTACTTGGATTTGTTAGCTATGCTTTAGCATACTATATTTTGATACACATCTAATTTGGCTATGTTTTGGACATACCTTTGAGCCTAAAAGATACTCATGCTATTTTATTATATTCCGGATTGAAACTGTACTTGGATTTGTTAGCTATGCTTTAGCATACTATATTTTGAAATGATTGGATCTTTTTGGCTATGAGATTGACGTTTAAATGGCATGAGACATTTTAGCTATGTTTTGAAATGAATGGATCTTTTTGGCTATGTTTTGGACATGCCTGATGTTTAAATGGCATGAGACATTTTAGAAACTGCTTCATGACTATGGTTTTCACAAATGTTATTATCTTTATGTTTTCGTTTTATCGAAATGCTTGGCCCCATTTGAAGAGCTTTTATGATATCCACTGAGCTAGTTATGCAGGAATAACATTTGTGAAAACCATGTGGATCTTATTCACATCTTCTCTTTTGTTTGGAGAGGGGTAGTGTATTAGATAGGTTTTGTATTGATGAACTTTGTTTTTGTTGTAGCATCTTTTGTACTAAGAAGAAATTTTGTAATTCGTATTTTTTGTGTTTAATGAAATATTCAGTTTTATAGTTAAGAAATGGTTTGATGGTTCTATTACATTGCGGTTTAGTTTGTTGCTTTGTTCGTTTGTGCCTTGCGCTTTGGTCCGGTGTACCATTAGCGCGGCGTGTTACGGTCCCGTTTTTTGGGCGTGACACTTCTCCTCCCGTATTTAGTGCTCTTGGCATAAATCAGAGTGGCAAGTACATCATTTTGAAGTTGGCTAGAAGAAATGGAAACATGAATGAGCTGGTCCGAATTTTTCAACATTGAGACGACAAAAACTTTATTCCAGAGCAGCCAAATCTTTCCATTAGGGTTGGACATGAAGCTGTCAAACCCTAATCCACGAGCAAAGAAAATGATCATTTGAGACACTGTGTTCTTTGTCTACTATAGGTTTTAACAAAGCAAGGATTTTTATTTTGTGTTCCTTCATCAACAGATTCTTCGAATTGAGGGTTTGTTATTTATCCCCCGTATGTTCCACACTAAGAAACAATTCATATTAATTGGGGAAGGGAAGGTGGCCTGGACAGCCTCGTTCTCATTCGAGGCATGTTGTAGGTTCTTTTCCTTCTGCTCTTTTTCTTTGGGGTAGACCTATTTCCTAATTGTTTACCCAGTTTCTCGAGTTTTTGTAGCAGAGAGGCTACTACAACTCGTGGGAAGTCATTGTCCGAAAAGTAGTAAGAAAGTTCCTCCATTATTCAGACATTTGCAAGGGCTAAGTCATCTTTGGTAGAAGCTTGTGTTGGCCTGTTGTGAGGCTTACTTGGGGGATTCGGTTGCTCCTTTCAATGAGTCAAATTAGTTTGATTTGAATGTTCTAGCTCCAAGTTTGTTTCTATCATGTTTGAATTTGTCAACCCACCTTCCAAGAGATTAGGATTTTGACTTTTATCTAGTTTGTTAGAGGAATTGCAACTGCCCCACCAGCCAAGGAATTCAAAATTTGAATCTCCTGGTTTGTTGGGGGTGTTGTAACCACATTGAGGGGCTGAAAAGCTGGTGACTCCTCTAACTGATTGATGCCTACCTCTACATTTTTTGCCAGAATCTCTATATTGGCTTGGTCAAGGTGTTGTGTTTCTTCAATGGATTGGACAATGATGGCCTCTAGGTGATGCTCCTTAAAAACCCCCGGAGGGCCAGCTGCATTATGTTTAATTTGCCATTGAGATGAAAATTTCTTTGTGGGGTGAGCAGTCCATTTGGCTAAGGCTTGATCTTGCTATTTTGGTGTCTTCGGGGTTCCCTTTCTGTAATCGTCCATGTGATGGCCAATCTGTTGCATTTGGTGCAATAGGATGGGAGGTGATCGATTGCCATCTACCACCTTCTCCTATCCCTAACCATAGTCGAGTTGGGATAGTTGCTAAAAGGTCCACTTCTACGCAAACTTTGGCGGTGTTGGTGGCGTGTGATAAAATTGAAATTATGTAAAAATTATGTAATGATATAGAATTGAAAGCTCAAATTGAAAAATATAAACATAGAGTAGAATTAGGAGATTTTTGTGATCAATTTGCAATTCAATCACCTAAAATTCCCTTTCAAAAAGCTAAAAGAAAATTAAGAAAAACTAGAAGAAAAAACAAGTCATATTTTAAAAAGAAGTCATATCCTAAAAGAAAAAAAATTTTGAAAAGAAATTTAAGAAAAGAGATACTAAAACTGATAAAGAAGTTAAAGATTCGATTAGAGCAAATGTAACTTGTAGAAAATGTGGAAAGAAATGACACTATGCTAATAAATGCAAAACTAATTTAAATTCAATAGAAAAAATTGAAGAATTAGAAATAGAGGATGAAATTAAAAATCAGATTATATATCATTTAAATTATTCCACAGAAAGTAAATCTGATCATGGTTCGGAAGATATTTCTGATTTTAGCTTAGAAGAATTTGATGAATGTTCAAATTGTTACGTCCAGAGTTAACGTATGATAAAGATATTATTGATTATCATGATTTAAATCCACATATATTTACATTAACTAGTAATCAACAATTTATTCTTCATTTGATTGATGAAATACCAAATTCTGAACAAAAAAGAATGAGACATATCTTGAGTATAACCAGCACACAATTCCTCACATTGTAAAGGGATTGTTGCGGCTGGATGCTCAAAGGTGCCCTTACATTTGGCGTTGTAAAACTTGAATCTTGATTATTAATAAAGTCCTTCACCTGTGTGGGTCTTAAAAAAAAAAGATTACATATAGAAAGATATTTGGCATTATGTAATAATACCAGATCATCATTTTAGAATCTAGATAAAAACCTCCTAAAATTAAAGAACATTTAGACATAAAAAATAGCTTTTCCATGAAAGATATATATATCATATTCAAAGTACTATAGTCATAAAACCTGTAACTATTCAAATATTAAAACAATAAATAAATGAATTAAAACAAGAAATTAAAGAACACAATAAATAATATTCAAAATCTAAAAGCAAGAGTAGAAAATCTAGAAGAATTGTCTTTAGTACCGAAGAATTTTCCTTAGTACAAGATTTACAAAAATGCAAATTAGAAAAAGATGAATCAAAAGAAGACTTAGAGGCAGGCTAAAAGGACTTTTTAAATTAATCTATAAATACTATTTATATTTCTCAAAAACAATATATTTATGTTTGCATATTAATAAATGACACTCGTGCTTTTAAATCCATTGTTATGGTTGATGGAGTGGCTAACTTCAATTGTATGAGGGAAGGACTTGTTACATCTCAATATTTTGAGAAAACTATAGCTTCTTTAACAGCTGCTCCTTATCTCTAGAAACTCACTCTCTCTAAAGTTAATCTTAGCCAGTAGTTCGGCAATGGCTAAACTACCTACCTTTTAGCCCTCGGTTGAAGGGCTATCACTTTCTTTTGTCGAAGCTCTAATGGGCAAATCTAAAGGCATTGATCAACTCCAGTCCCATCAGCCTTTGATCAGAAATTGTAAACCTTCAAAGGTGAACCGACTATTTACTTTTCTAAGGAGGAAGTACAAAAGTTGGTAGCCCCATTCCGTTACACACTGGTGGGTAGTTTCCCAAGGGGGAAACCAAACATGGAAACAGTACGAAAGAGTTTCCAAACAATTGGATTCAAGGGAAATTTCACGGTTGGCTTTCTTGATCATAAGCACATCCTCATACGGTATTCTATGGATGAGGACTATCTACGTTGCTAGCTCAAGAATGTTTGGTTCATTAACAAATTTTACATACACTTTCTCAAGTGGCACCCTCTGTACACATCGAACATAGAGCCTTCGATCGCCCCTATATGGGTCACTTTTGAAGGTCTTCCCGCTGTTTTCTTCACTAAACATGCAGTTTTTAGTCTTGCACAAGCGGTGGGAACTCCACTCAAATTAGACATGGCAACTGAAAATTTTACTCACCCTAATACAGCTAATGTCAGTGTGGAAGTAGACCTCTTGGCAACTCTCCCTTGATTCACGTGTATGCTTAGGGGTAGGGGATGATGGAAGATGGCAAAAAATTTCATATGATGATCTCCCATCCTACTGCACCAAATGCAATAAGATAGGCCATCACATTGTTGATTGTAAAGCAGAAGCCACAAAATTTCCAATTCAACAAGAGTTGAACTCGGCTAAGATGGATGCTCATCCTCTGAAGAAGACTACCACACAATGGAAACCTATTCAACCTCATTCAGAAATATCCAAGGAGAATCATTTAGAAATTCAATCCAGAGAGGATGCACGTCCCCAACTCCAAGCTAAGGAACCTCCAGCAGCAAATGTGGTGGCAGAGGTGGAGGAACCACCGGTCAAGGTGGTTACACCATCCCCAACAATCCAGGAAATTCAAAATTCAAATCCCTTGGAGGGTGGAACTCCAAAGTCAAATTGGCATGAGGAAAATAAGAAACTAACACTTGAACTCAACAGCTTTGACTCATTCCAAGGACCAACCGAACTCTCCAAATAAGCCACAGCTTCCAGAGATCTGAAAATTCAAAATTCGAAAGAGATCCCTTCTTCTCATGCAAGAATTTTGGAAGAATTGCCATGTTACTTTTTAGACAATGATTCTAACCATATACAAGGCCATGCACAAGATGAACCTCCAAATGAACATGAGCTGGCCATCAAACCAAACGGAAATTCCACCCCAACAAACCAGCTGAGAACTTCTCATCATCAAATCATCTTCACATCTTCACATTTTGGACAACAACATCAAAGATGCTTCGGACAGTCCTCACAGCCGAACCATGCAAAACCTCCGAACCACAGGTTATTCTATTTTTTTTTTAAGGAAATTGTATTATTTTCGAACAACAAGGAACCTTCAAACATACGTTCAGGCAGCAAAGAAACTAGCTTCATGTCTATCTGGCCTTCCTCTCGATAGCCAAAGTTTAAGTTGATGGACGAATCCACCATGCCTAATGAAAAGGAGTTGGTGGAACAAACAAGCTACTATTTAGATAATGAATTTCCTAAAAGCCGGGATAATTCGTACACCCAATCCGAAACTTGGAATTTCTTGCCCCAAAACGGAAAGGAAGACGTAAGAGGACATACAATATGCCAAGGGCAATGCAAACCAGGCATTCCTCGAAACCTTTTTCCCTGGTTTAATTCTAGAATGTTAGATGCCAATTCACAGAATTAAATGGAGCAAACATCATAGATTTCACAAGATGTTAGAATTTAAAGGGTTTGTCTTTGAATTCATTCACATTGCTAGAGAGCTAGGCTTTATGTTAGTGACACGGTCCGCCCACTTTAAACGAAGAGGTTTGGCCCAACATAAAAGTAAGTCCAAATGATTGGCACAGGCCCAGAAGATAAAGGAACATTCTAGACTTCTCTAGAATGATGTAGATTTGGAATATCCTCTAGAAGGAATATTCTTTGTATAGAATTCTCTAGAATCTTGTAGATTTGTATTTACTTTGGTAGGTTCTAGAATTCTCTCTTACAAGTATAAAAAGGGGCCAATCCCCTCATTTGTAACACATTTTGTCCTCAGAAGTTGAGCAATTGAATCTCAATTCTCTCTCTCTTCTTTTGTTGACAGTGTGAGAAAGGCTGACTTAGGGTGAAAACCTAAGTGCCGCACGGGTTGGGAGCACTAAAAAGAGTGAGCCTCGTGACAAGTGGTATCACAGCGAGATGTGTATCTTATACAGGCATCTAGATGTGTATAAGAGACAGTTGGGGCATTGGTCAATCAGGTTTATGGATGGACTTAAGCCGTCCACACATTGGATGCTGGAAAGAAGAAATGTGTGGATAATCTATCCAAAGCTATGTTGGTGGCCGAGTCTCTCGTGGAGTTTAAGCCACGGAAAAACCAACCACACCAAAGGAAAAGCCTAATTTCTCCAAACCAAAAGGTAAGGAGATTGCGAAGGAGAGCTACAAAGAATTTGGTTGGAGAGCAAGGGAGAAGTCCCCTTCCAAGAACGAGGGGAAGTCATTCATAACAAGGGACAAGGGCAGGTGTTGGAATTAGAAATTATTTTTCTGCGTGGTCATGATGCCTTGCTAGAGGCCAATCTTGATCTATGAGTATAATCTGTTAATGATAATGATTTGTGATAGGTGTTTAATTTATTCAATTCCATTTACTGCCATGGCTAATTGTCTTTAGTCCAATATGCATATATGGATTCTCAATACCAATGCGTGGTACCTCTAAAGAGAGAGTCTGGAAGGGATCACAAGACCCTATCTGCCATCCAAATATGCAGCGGGTTGAAACGAGGAGAGCCAACCTTTCTCGCGACCCTGAAGGTAGATGAAGACATCGTGAGACAAAAGGATTCAGACCAAGTACTTGCTACAAATCTCGCTCTGATACCACTTGTCACGGGCTCACTCTTTTTAGTGTATAAGAGACCCGTGCGGCACTTCAGGTAAATCAATCGACGTAATGTGTGAGCTAAGAAAACAGTTGAAGGATTTGCTGGATGCGGGGTATATCAGACCCTCAAAGTCTCCATTTGGTGCCCCAATATTGTTCCAGAAGAACCACGACGGGTCCCTAAGGATGTGCGTAGACTATAGGGCCTTGAACAAACTGACGGTGAAGAACAAATCTACCCCATACCATTGATTGCCGACTTGTTCGACCAGCTTGTTTTGTCAGTAACGAGTAAATACCACGCTGATCCGGAGTTGCTCAAAGAAAGGAAAGGCATGGGAATGGGATGAGGAGTGCCAAGGAGCTTTAGAAAAACTAAAGGAAGCCATGACCCAAGAACCGGTACTTGCCTTACAAGATTTCTCAAAGGCCTTCGAGGTAGAAACAGACGCATCAGACTTTGCCATTGGCGGGTATTAATGCAAGAAGGACATCCAGTGGCCTACGAGTCGAGAAAGCTTAGCGAGGCAGAAAGGAGATATACAGTGCAAGAAAAAGAAATGACAGTGAGTATAAGAGACAGATTTCATCTGTTCCACAAATAAGAAAACTATCTCAACATACACATCTAGATGTGTATAAGAGAGGTGCGCGGACTTTTGGCGAGTTTGACTATATCTGGAGTACAAGCCGGAGGTCAACTCTGCGCGCGCCTTTGACCCGAAGGGCGCTTGCGGCCTAGCCAACTTGAGTCTGTTGCCCGACGGGATCAAAGAAATTGAAACACGATGCAGCTGCTAGGGGCTTGCTCAATGCGTACGACCTCTCTCGAAGGTTTTGGGTTGAGCCGAACCATCTATAAATCGAAAGGTGACTGCCTCTACGTGCCGTACTATGGGAACTTATGACGGGAGTTAATGGAAGAGTGCCACGACTCAAATGGGCGGGCCACCCGGGGATGTTGGGATACACCTAGATGTAATATCAGAATAACGCAGCGGAAAAACACCGTAAATCCCTATAAGAGGATCCATGCGTTCCGATTAAATCGTCTAGGGTGCTAGATATATATACCTTTGAAGGTGTGGTTATTCGACTTTGAATCTTTGCTGAGCTGAAGCTTAAACGTCGGACCTTAGGCGCTCTGGATTGAACGAACGCCCCTCACGGTATCCACGAGTAGCTTTTCCGATTTTAGGGTGTTGCTTGCTAGAGCAGTGTTTGGAACTATTTCGTAGGGTTTTTCGTCATTGTGTGTTACTAATGAGTCGCATGTCGACACGAACCCTAAAGAATCATATTCTATATATAGAAGAGAACCTCTTATTCAAATCTAACTCTTATATGATCTGTCTTCTTCTATCACACGTAGACAGGTATATACACGTACCAATACCTAGTACGCAGACTCTTGACACATCTAGAAAGTGCCATGAAATCTTAATCCAGTAAATCCAATGTAATTAGTAAATAATTCTCGTTCATTGAATCTAGACACAAATTCTTATTCAACGAACTTAGTCAAGACTCATCCTAAAGTGCACGTTATCATTAACAGATTATACACATAGATCAAGATTGGCCTCTAGCAAGGCATCATGACCACCCAAGTTAAATGAAGATCATTGATCTGACATAAGCTGAGAAATATGCCTGAGATACATGGATTTCTTGTATCACGATGTCTTAGTTGGACATAGAGCATGGACAATGTCATCTCTATTTGTGTCCAACTATTTGATTTCTCGATCTCGAAGTAGAATGATAAAACAAATGAATTTGATCACCTTATCAATCCATTTGAGCACGGCCATGCATTTTACATTCCTAATTATCGGAGGAAAATGAGACAAATTCCATCTTAATCACTCATTTTCCTCCGCATAATTTCTACATGTTCAATCACAATCTTTATAATCATCCGGTTAAAGACAAAAGTTTGATTGTGTCAAAACACATAAGGCAAGACTGTTATAAACTATGGTGATCTCAGTCTAAGGATGAACACATGGTCTAGCTGTCTCTTATACCTGTCTCTTATACACATCTAGATGTGTATAACAGACAGGCTACACATCTAATGATGGATTTGATGATTTTTATTATATCCATATATCCATAATCATCATATGATTATCAATCAAAATCATACTAGTCTTAAATCAACACAGTTCCCACTATATTGAGTAACTAGGGACATTTAGAATAATAAATTATTCATGGATTCTAATATTAAAACATGCAATAATAAATCTCTTTATAAATAAAATATCATGATGACAATATTCGTTTTAAAATTATCCATTAAAAGTCTCCCAATTAAACAATTAGGTCCAATCATACAGTATGTCTAAGACCTATTGACCGAACATGGCGATCATGTTTTGGTTGTGGTAGTGGTTTAATTACATCCAAACTAGAGTTATAAGAAATGTTTTGATCTTTGTCCATGACTCTCTCAGGATCCGATTGGTATCTACTGTTATGCTCAAAGCATATGAGACATCCGGTCCGGTCAGTACATAACATCGCATAGACAGATGTACCTGCTTTAAGCAGTAACATGGTGTATGCGATTTGGCTGAATTGTGTCCTTGAAACACTGAGCCTTTCCAAGAACTATGCCATGCGACATTGGATAAGAATCCTCTTTAGAATTTGCATACTATGGTATTTAGTACTTTATCTATATAAGTACTTTGACTCAGGCCAATGAGCTTTTGAGATCTATCTCTATAGATCTTGATACCAAGGATATATAGTCAGTTGTCGCTCGCCCAAATCCTTCATTGAGAAACACTTTCCTAACCAAGACTTGACTTTCGCAAGGTAGGAATGTCATTTCCAATGAGCAATATGTCATCAACATACAAAACCAAAACAACTGCATTTGCATTAATATTCTTGTAAACACAAGGTTCATCTTCATTTTTGATGAATCCAAACTCTTTGTGCTTCACGTCAAAGCGAAGATTCCAACTCCGAGAGGCTTGCTTTAATCCATAAATGGATCTTTGAAGCTTACATACCTTTTCGAATTTCTCGGCTGTACAAAACCCTCAGGTTGTGTTAATATAAACTTCCTCGAGTAAGTCAAGATTAAGAAACGCTGTTTTGACATCTAGATGCCATAAGAGATAAGGATATTATAAGAGCAATGGCAATAAGAATCCTTATGGATTTAAGCATAGCAACTGGTGAAAAGGTTTCATCATAGTCTATACCATGAGTTTGTTTGAAACCTTTTGCAACCAATCGTGCTTTGAAGGTATGTAGATTGCCATCCATGTCAGTTTTCTTCTTGAAAACCCATTTACACCCAATAGTTTTTATACCATCCGATGGATCAATCAAAGTCCAAACTTGATTGTCAAACATGGAAAAGCATCTCCGTTCATGGCACCTATATAATTGTCAACGACCTCTTAATACACATCTAGTCAAACTTATAAGAGACAGGATATAAATTTCTAATTACAAATACACTGATGTGCGTTTTTGCTGGATAATTGATTTAGTGGGAGTTTTATATTCTAGCTCTACGGATCTACGAGTCCTTGTGTTTCATGTGGAAGCTCAACAACCGATTGTGAGTCATTCCCATGAGACAGGTTTATTGTCTAATTCCAAAACTTCCTGTTAATTGTGATTCTTGATGAGATTGCACAGAAGAGAGAGGGTTGTCTTGTGGATCTTGAAATTCTTCAAGATGTACTCTACTGTGTACTAGTTCTTTTGAAAGAAACTCTGTCTCCAATAATATCTAGATTTCTGTCAAGAGACAGGTATTGTTTTATGAGGGTATTGATAAAGGAGTATATATTAGAATCTAAATCTTATACTACTTCTGCATGTCTCTTATACACATCTAGATCAAGGCTTTTACCAGTCCACATCTCATATGGTGTATTTTCTACTACGATTTTAGTTGGAACACGATTCAATGTGAATGCAAGCTTGTGTTGAAGCATAACCCCAAAAGGATAAAGGGAGATCTGTATGACTCATCATGGATCGAACCATATCTAGTAGGGTTCGATTCCTTCTTTCAGATACACCATTCCATTGTACATCGGAACGCATGGATATCTTCGCCAATGTCCAAAGATTAGGTGTTATCATATATTCTTGATGTCAATTGATACATAGATGTGTATATGAGAAAGATTCTGATATGATATGTCACCTTTATCTGAGAAATTATGACTATGCCATATAGATTCTGTTTTGTATATGATTTCTGTCGTGTGAAGAGACATATATGATATGTGTATAAATACTGTTCGATGAATTTAATTCGCATCATATTATGACCCTTCATGTCATAGTGGCTTAAAATCGTTTTGGTTATAACATCGGATAAATAATCGTAGTGGCTTAAAATCGGCTTTCGGGCATCTTTTGGATCCTTCACATTAACACAAATGTGAGCTCCACATCAGGATAATACCCATGACGAGGAAATAGAAGTAGTAAGATTAACGTGTATAACATAAATACAAGTAGTAGTCTCACTACTCTTCTTCTTCTTTAGATCTTCCAAATAGAGTTTGCAATTTCTTTTCCAATGACGAGGCTCATTGCAAAAGTGACAAACTCCTTCCTTGGAGCTTAGGCTTTGGTTCTTGGGCTTGTTTTGTGTATAGGGCTTTTCTTATAAGCCTTATTTGACCTTCCTTTCGTTTTTATCCCCTTACCTTTATGAACCATTAAAACTTGGCCAGCAATTTTTGATATTATGCTCAGATGAGTTTAAGCATCGAATGCGGCTCGAAATTGACAGGTATGAGCTAAATTCATGTTGAGATTCATAACAAACTGGCTATAACTCTCAGGAAGAGAATTCAGGATCAAATCCGTTGCCAGCTCTTGACTTATGGGAAATCCAGCCAGTCTTTCAAGATGATCTATGTGACCCTTCATCTTCAAGACATGAGGACTAACAGGCGCTCCTTCAGCCATTTTGCAGGAATGTAAAGCTTTGGTCGTATCAAACCTTTCCTGCTTGTTGGAACATTTCCTTGAGATGATTGACCATCTCGAAAGCTTCCAAGTGCTCCAAGTCCTTCAAGGTGCTGGGCTCATGGTAGCAAGCATAAGGCATCCAACATCAATGAGTCATTAGAATGCTTCCAAGCATCTCTGCTCTTGGAGCATTGGTTCGGGATAGGATTGTCCAGAACATAACTTGTGTTTACAAGAATATTAATGCAAATGAAGCTCCGAACCGATGTATAAGTTGGTCCCATTCAGCTTGTCCTTCTCAAGGATAGATCGCAAAGATAGTGTTGAAGTGTTATTAGCGGCCATCGATCTACAACAATTATGCAAAGTACAATATTTCGATATTAATATAAAACTCCCACTAAATCAATTACCCTCATAAATGAATATACACAACAGTTTGTATTTAGTGGGTTAAGATCCATATTTCACTTAACCTTAACTCAGCTTTGGCATGACAATTAAAATTAAGTTATTTAGGTAGGTAACTCTTTACCAATTACATCATATGTAACTCTTAAAACAATTATGAGATCAATACATCACATGTACCGGCATGTTTAATCTCATCTTATGCCGGGTGATCTTCATAAGCCAATATGAAGATCAAGGTCAATCCTAGGGTCAAATTACAACTTCAAAATTTCTTCCATCTTCATGGAATACACCTTGTTGTTGATTGACGCCAAGTTGCTCCTCTTGCCTTCTTTACAAGCTTTGTAATACAATAATACAAAACTTTAAAATTACAAAAAAGACACCAACCCAATGTTTATCTTGAATAATTTCAAGAGACAAATAGATATGTTTATGTGGTCCATTAGCAATGCATGGCTCTTATGCACATCTAGATGTGTATAAGAGACAGGAATAATAAAACATATGTTTATTTATCCGACGTTATAACCAAAACGATTTTAAGAGACAGGAGGATGAAAGTACGGCGGTCCCTTAGCTTAGTTAGCGGGGCGGGTCGAGGGCGCGCCCCGACGCTAAGAGTAATCGTAACTCATTTAGCAAGTGTCTTGTCATAATTTTTCATCATGCGAAATAAATACATCGAACAGAACATACACATCATATATGTAAATCATTCGACAGAAGCATATATACATATATATATGCATAATTCGACAGAAAAATACATATATCATATATACATAATTCAATGAAACATACGTATATCACATATACATATAGTTCAACAACAGAATCTATCAAATAGAATCATCGAACAGAACAGGTTTCTATCGATAGATATCATTGCATGCACATCATTTCCGCCTGACTCTTCTGGTCACACTTAAGAACTGTAGCAACAGTATACATTCAGTCAGTTTTACCTCCCGGGCTGATTCAAATCAAACATAATATGTTTTTAACTAATTTGTCATCAATCCAGAAACGGTTTAATTGAAAACGCAAGCGGCTCTGATACCACTGTTGGGATTTCCTAGCTTATAATATCAAAATAACGCAGCGGAAAAACACCGGAAAGCCCTATAAGAGGATCCATGCGTTCGAACGTTCTACATTGCCAGCATCCTTTCGTAGTGTATAAGAGACTCTTCCAATCAAAGCAGTGCTTGCTGTCTCATAAGAAGACAGCCACTGTTATTCTCACAAGAACTTAATTCTCGATTTCCAAAAGCTTGCTAGAGCAGTGTTTCGGAACTATTTCGTAGGGTTTTCGTCCGACTGTGTGTTACTAATGAGTCGCATGTCAGACACACCGAACCCTAAAGAATCATATTCTATATATAGCGGTTAACCTAAATTCAAAGAACTCTTCTTTGATTAGAATTCTTCTATCACACGTATTAGGTATATAAACGCGTATGATAGTAACCAGATATAGTTCCTTACGAATTATTATAATTACTATTTAACTGGACAATCCAGTAAATCCAATGTAATTAGTAAATTATTCTCGTTCATTGTATCTAGACACAAATTCTTATTCAATTATACTTAGTCAATTAGAGACAGCACTAGTTGTTACGTCTTAGTGTGTGACCCTTTAGGTTCATTTAACGTTGGCAATAAGTATAATTTCTAATTCCAACACTGTTGCCTTTAGTACATAAACCAACAGGGGATGCATCGTACCTTGGCACTGATGCAGAACGGATACTATTGGCCTCGAATGAGAGACGACGTGGAGACTATATGTGTCGAACTATGCTTAGTATGTCAACAAGGTTATTCTAGATGTGTATAAGAGACAGGTTTCAACTAGCTCTCATCCTCAAACGGATGGGCAGACAAAACGGGCGATTGCGCTAATGAGCTAAACCTGAGGAAGACTTTTAACTTTAGCCTTAATTTTTCTTGGGCAAAGTCTTGATGTTGCCCAATTCTCGTTTAACTTGCAGTGAACGAGTCTACAGGAAAAGAAAGGATAAGTAATGGTGCTACTTATATGTTTAATTTGGCCAATAAATATTGGGCTATCAAAACGGTTATGGGCTGCATACGAATTGACCAAGACATGGCATGCCCTAGGCAGATCTGCCTCTTATCCCTACATGTCTTGGTCCAAGATAGATGAGGGTTATGGGCTGTCTGAGAAGAGACTAGATTCCTTGATAAGAGGAAGGCGATTGTGTTAGTCAAGATGCATTCCATAAGAGATATCGGAAGGTGCATAAGGGACTACTTCGAAGGTACGAGGGCCCGTTCAAAGTACTACGATTCAGGAAAGGTATAAAACAAGGTAGACAGCTTCCTTCGAAAGCCCAGTGAACTCAATTACTTTTCCTCTGCTACACTCCCTGTCTCGGCGACGGGGGACGGATTAACGACCCCAACCGCGCGGGCACCTATGGGAGCAAAGACCGCGAATGATCGAGGTGGATTGCATACTAAAGGTGAGAGATACACAAACGGTATTGCAAGCCGAGAGATCGAATACAAGGTACGATGGAAAGGTTAGTCCAAAAGCAAGGATAGTTGGGAGCCGGCTGAAGCCCTTTGGCAGTTCAAGAAGCATTGATGAATTCAATAACGCCAGAGCCAACGAGGACGTTGCCAGAATAGGTGGGGGAGAATGACACATCTGCCCACTTTGAACGAAGAGGTTTGGCCCAACATAAAGTCAAGTCCAAATGACAGGAGGTTCTAGAATTCTCTCTTACAAGTATAAAAAGGGGCCAATCCCCTCATTTGTAACACACCTCAGAAGTTGAGCAATTGAATATACGAGTTATATTTTCTCTCAATTCTCTCTCTCTCTTCTCTTTTGTTGAGTGAAAGGCTGACTTAGGGTGAAAACCTAAGTGCCGCACGGGTTGGGAGCACTAAAAAGAGTGAGCCCGTGACATTAGCCTCCATGTAACTTTTTTTCCCTTAATAATAAATGAGAATCCCCACCTACTAGCCGGTTGCTTAAAAAAAAAAAAAAAAAAAATGAAAAAATTGAAAATGCAAATTGAACATAAAATTTCAAATGTTTGTGTATTTTCTAAAGAATGAAATTTTATTTGAATGCCATTTATTTGAAATGTGGGATTTCATCTAATATTAGGCATTCCATTTTTATGTCTAATGTATCCATATTAGTGTGATGGTAAAATATTTTGTAATAAAGAAAAAGAACTCACTTTTGAATTTTCTACCAATGAAAAGATTTCTGATCTTAATTCTCTGAATGAAACTTCTTTAAATAATAATATTAGATTAAAACAAAAATCAAATAATTTTTTTACAAAAAGAAATATATAATTTTAAAATAGAAGAACAATTAAATCATCCAAAATTATAGGGAAAATCTCTCAATTTAATCAACAAATAGTTACTGAAAAATGTGAAGAAGTTCCAACTGCATTTTGGAATAGAAAAGAACATACTGTGGAATTACCATATGAAAAGAATTTTGATGAAAAAAATATACCTACTATGGCTAGGACATCGCATATGAACAAAGAAATGGTTGAATTTTGTAAAAAAGAAATTGATGATTTATTAAAAATGAATAAAAAAGAAAATCTTATTCATAGTGGAGTTTTATAGCTTTTTATGTAAATAAAAATTCAAAAATAGAAAGAGGTGTTCCAAGGTTAGTAATAAATTATAAACCTTTTAATAAAGTTTTACAATGGATCAGATATCCTATACCAAATAAAAAAGATCTTTTAAATATAGACCGTTGGATCTAATATATATTCAAAATTTGATTTAAAATCTAGGTTTTGACAAATTGAAATTGCTGAAAAAGACATATACAAAACTATTTTACAGTACTATTTGGTCATTACGAATGAAATGTAATGCCATTTGGTATAAAAAAGCACCATCAGAATTCCAAAATATTATGAATAAAATATTTTCATCGTATTCATATATTATAACTTTTATTGATGATATTTTAATATTCTCAAATTCTATAGTTCAACATTTTAAGCATTTAAATATTTGTATAAAAATTGCTATGAAAAATGGTATTGTTATATCTGCTAAAAAGATTAAATTATTTCAAACTAAAATTAGAGTTTTGGGTTTTGAAATTGACAAGGGACAAATTATACCTATAGTCAGAAGTATAGGATTTGCTGACAAATTTCCTGATGAAATAAAAGTACAAAACAATTACAAAGATTTTTATGGAGCCTAAATTATATGGCAGAATATTATAAAAATTTAGCTCAAGATAGTAAACCCCTTTATGAAACATTAAAAAAGAATCCACCATCATGGTCTGAAATTCACTCTAATACAATAAGAAAAATTAAGGCTAAAGTTAAAAGTCTTCCTTGTTTATCATTAGCTAAAATAGTAGAGACAGATGCCACTAATATAGGATATGGAAGTATACTAAAACAAATAAACCCTTAAACAAAAAAGGAAGAATTAGTCAGATTTAAATCTGGTTTATGGAAAAATGCTCAGACAAACTATTCAACAATTAAAAAATAAATTTTATCAATTGTTTTATGTGTTTCAAAATTTCAAGAAGATTTATTAAACAAAAAATTTTATGAATTGATTGCAGTGCTGCAAAACATGTTTTGCAACAACATATTAAAAATATTGCTTCTACACAAATTTTTGCTGGATGGCAATCTATTTTATCTATTTTTTATTTTGATATTGAATATATTAAAGGAGATTTCAATTCTTTACCTGATTTTCTTACACGTGAATTCTTACAAAATAATATCTTGAGTATTACAGATGCGTCTCGGAGAAAATTCTTGTAGGATTGATCAATTAGACAGCCCATATAGAAGCTGTCTACATTCTTTGATTTTAAATGATACCAGTTGTCAATTTGTACTTACGCATTATTATAACAGATTATATGCATTAAACATGAGAATAATTACTTTAAAAAATGAATATAGAAAATCCAGTTATGAAAATATAGAAGAAAATCATGAATATAAAGTGAATATGCAAATAATTCATATGTATCAAAATTTTGGTCAAAGAGAGGGAAGTCGTTTAAAAGGAATTAGTGAAAAAAGAAAATTAATATTTTCTGTTTAAATAATTCTTCTTCTTTTATTTCAGAAAGATAAATAACCTCGGAAGAGGTTCTAGCAGAGGAGGAAGAGGAGGAAAAATTTCTCCTGGGGGAAGAGGAGGACAAATTTCTCCTGAAAGATAAATTACTCCCCAAAATACAATCAGAGGACAAAATTTTTCCATAAATAATCAAAATTTTCCACCATCTCTTACAAATCCTTCATCCAATTCTCCTTTAATTGTGTTCAAACCCTTGACAATCAATCACCAAATTTAAATACTAGGACAGCCTTGCATTGTGTAGCCAATTCTTCAAATTCACCCCAAATTGGAATGACTATTGATGAAGAACCACAAATTAGTTCAGAAACAAAAATATTAGAACCTTATCATTTGAATGGGACAAAATGTCATGTTATATTCATTTAAATTGAAGAATTACACCAAAATTCTTTTGTTATGGCTGAAAAATATTTTTTGAAAAAATTTTGGTTCCTATTTCCCAATTCTGGAAATAATCCATTAAAATATGGACATACATATGCAAATTTTTTTAATGATATCAAAATTGTAGACATAAAAGATGGTAGAACTGGATGGCGTCCTACTATCCAAGATTATCACTTTATAATGTCAACAATGTTTATTAGAAAAGTTCCCAATGCAGAAGCATGGAGTTCTCATACTTCATATGTCCATTGTTTTAGATATGTTTCTCAACAATTCTAATTATGCTTTTAACTATTGGGATCTCATGATTTCCTTTACCAATGTTTTTTATTGTAATTCACCTCCTGATTATAAACACACTTGGTGGATCTGGATGGACCCTATTCTTGAAAATAAAACCTTCTTACTAATATGGTCTATCGTTGGTTCCAATCCTTTGGAATTCCTGAAAATTTTTTACCTTCAGAACTCCAAACTCTTTTTAAACAATTCAAAAAAGTTTTTTTCTGATGATTTTATAGATCCTGATATCCGAAATCGACCTTTATTACATTTTTAGCCAAATTCAGTATACCATGGTTATTTTTCTTGGAAATTAGAAGTGGGAATTGTTACTGGTTGTTTTCTCCCTCGACTAAGGAGAATACATGAAAATAAATTGTGGCCCAAATGTGAATACAATTATGGTCAAATTGAACACTCTCTCTTTCAAGAAAAAAAGAGAAGAATAGAAAAAATGAAAAATCAACAGCAAAATAGAGAAAGAGAATCTTTAATTTTCCAAAAAAGCAGAAAAATGAAGGAAAATAAAGATATCTCAAACTCAGAGTTCAATCTCGCTAATTTTAAAAATCAAATTATAGCTAAGGTGGCCAAGCAAATTGAATCTGTACACGCCTCTTTCTCTAAAAGAAATGAAAAGTTAATGAACCAAAGGCATTCAAGACTACCAATGCATTTGAACCCTCATTCTCCCTCATGGATTTTGATGATGATGATGATGATCCAAATATGAATGAGGACATGGATAAGCACTTAGGAATTCATGAGATGATTGAACAAGAAACTCATGAATTAGAAAACTTGATTTCTCAAGCAAAATCTCAAACACAAATTGCTAAGAAATTATTTTCTGATGAAGAAACCAGTTCACAATCAGAATGTCAAAATTCACAAAAATCCAAGTAAGGGAAAAGAAGAAATAATGGTGGACACTATCAATTAAATTGGATAGTGGTGGACTGTAGCAGCTCAAATCAAGTTTTGGAATTCAAATTATAACTGTTTTAAATCCATCGAATTTCAAAGTTTTCAAATCCCCTTGGATTCCAAAATTTTAAAATCCACAAATAAAGGTCTATAAATAAGGACCTCTTCTGTATTAGGGAAGCATCAGTATTTGAGTATTAGATTTTTAGTTCTCTTTGTACTTGAGTGTTGTAAAGTGTTCTCTCTTAAACAATGTAAATTACTGCTTCTCAATTAAAGCAAGTCTTCTTATATCTTTTCTTATTTTGTTTATGTTTGATTATTATTCCTTGGGTGTTTGAGTGTTGTAAAGTGTTCTCTCTAAAGCACTGTAAATTATTGCTCCTCAATAAAATTGTAAGTCTTCTTATATCTTTTCTTATTTTGTTTTGTTTGATTATTATTCCTTGGGTGTTATTGGTATCAGAGCCATGGAAGAGTAAATCCCTTCTAGTGATTAATAATATTTGAATGATATTATGTCTTAATATATTTATAAGTTATTTTCTAATATAGATTTTGAGACAATAAGGCTTTTGGATAATCAGAACAAACTTTGTTTATAAATATTGATGATTAATAAATCAGTGGTTCAACATCTAAGTCGTGACTGGCTTTTGAGACAAAGGGCAATTGTGTTTGTAAGTCCCATAAGTCTTGGTCATTAAGGTCATTGATTGTTGAATTGAATTCGAACTATAAACAGAAAGGAACGTAAGAGTGATTGAAGAGTGTTCGGATGGCCGCACCATGAGAAAGCATATGAACGAGAGTCCAATAATAATGAACAGATGTCCGAAAGGGTTAGCTAAGCGTTCAAATTCAGATGGAGAAGTGAGTCCAAACGAAAGCCAGAAAATAAAACAAAAAGAAAACAAACCTTTTGAACCGTGATAGCGTTCGAACTCATGTTAGTGAGTTAAAATAGAAGAGTCCATCTTTCGAAAGAATATGAGCATCCGAACTCACAAAAATCAACAATTTGCAATTTTCGAATAAAAAATTCCTAAACTTGTTCTAAGACATTCAAAACGATCCAAAGGCAAAACTATGTTTGTGAAAATATCGGCCAATTGATCTTTAGTGCACACATAATCAATGCAAACTTCCTTTTTACAAATGAGATCTCTTATAAACTAGTGCTTAATGTCAATGTGCTTTGTCCTAGAATGTTGAATTGAATTTTTAGTGAGATTAATAGCACTAGTGTTATCACACTTAACAGGCACACATCCAAACTCCAAACCAAAATCATTCAAAGTATGTTTCATCCAAAGAAGTTGAGCACAACAACTACTGACACTATATATTCTGCTTCTGCCGTTGACAAAAAAATTTCATTTTGTTTTTTACTAAACCAGGACACTAAGAAAATTCCAAGAAAAAGACATATTCCGCTAGTACTTTTTCTGTCTACTCTACAATCGGCAAAATCGGCATCCAAGTATCCTACAAATTCAAAACTATTGGTTTTGGGATTCCATAAACCATAATCAATAGTACTTTTTAAATATCTAAAAATCCTTTTAACCACAATTAAATGTGATTCTTTTAGGCAAGATTGTGAAAATAAGCACATAAGCATATGACAAACATAATATTCGGTCTACTAGCGGTTAAATAGAGTAAACTACTAATCATACCTCTATAGTGCTTTTCATCAACCTTGTTACCTTCATCATTTTTGTCAAGTTTGGTTGAGGTACACATTGTAGTTCCAACTTGCTTTGAGTCCTCCATGCCAAACCGCTTTAGTAGCTCTTTTGTGTATTTTGCTTGTGTGATGAGAATTCCCTTCTTTGTTTGATGGATTTGAAGCCCAAGGAAGAATTGAAGTTCTCCCATCATACTTATCTCAAATTCTTTTTACATTACCCAAGAGAACTCCTTGCACAATTTTTCATTAGTAACTCCAAAAATAATATCATCAATTTAAATTTGTACATCTGGCAAATTTTCAAATCTAACTTTAGTAAAAAGATTAGTATCCACAAATCCTCTTTTAACGCCATTTTCAATTAGAAAACTACTCAATCTTTCATACCAAGCTCTTTGAGCTAGCTTTAAACACCATACAAAGCTTTTGAAAGTTTAAAAACATGTTTTGGAAATTTTTCATGTTCAAAATCTGAAGGTTGTTCAATATAAACTTCTTGATCAATATAACCATTTAAAAAAGCATTTTTCACGTCCATTTGAAAAAGTTTAATATCTTTAAAACATGTATATGAAAGAAACATTCTAACGGATTCTAGTTTAGTTAAAGGAGCAAAGGTTTCATCATAATCAATTCCCTTTTCTTGTGTATACCCCTTTGCCTTTTTGCTACCAATCTAGCTTTGTTCCTTACAATTTCACCCTTATCATTCAATTTGTTCCTAAAAACCCATTTTGTGCCAATTACCAGGTAATTTTGTGGTCTATCAACTAAAGTCCAAACTTTATTCCTATCAAATTGATTCAATTCCTCTTGCATGGCCAAAATCCAAAACTCATATTTTAGTGCATCATCAACATGTTTAGGCTCAAATTGATAGAGTAATACGCAATTACTATTTAAAGGTTCAAATGAACGGAGTTTTGACCCCCTTAGAAGGAGGAACACCTATGATCAGATCTTGAGGATGACTCGAAGCAAATCTCCAAGCCCTTAGAAGATTCTTTGGTGGCTCTTCTTCTATTTCACCTTCTTCATCCATATGTTGTGCATCTTTCTCCTTGCGCTCAATTTTTATTTGTTTATCCTCTTGTATTGATAATTTTCAAACTTCTTTTGAATACCTAGATCTTCATCTTCATCTTCACAAACATCTCTTGAAACAATATCATTAGATTCATCAAATGTAACATGTATAGGCTTTTCTATTACAAGAGTTATTTTTATTTTTAAGCAACCACCTACTAGGTGGGGGAAGTCCCTTTTTATTATTATTAAAAAAGAAAAGGTACATGAAGGCTAACATGAAGTCTAGCTCTCTAGCAATAAGAGAATGAATTCAAAGACATACCCTTTGAATTCTGGCATCTTGTAAGATTTAGGATACTAACTTCCACTAATTCTATGAAATGGCCTCTTACATTGATTAGAACTAAATCAGCAATTTGAAGTACTAACATCCTCTAATTCTATGAATTTGTCTCTTACACATAGAACTAAATTAGAGAAAGGGGTTTGGAGGTCATCCTGGGTTGCATTGCTCTTGGCATATTATATGTCCTCTTACATCTTCATTTCCTTTCGTTTTGGGGTGAGAATGTCCAATTCTTGGATTGGGTGGGCTTCCCGGTCATTAGGAGACTTATTATCTGCAAAAGTAGCAAGTTTGTTCTGCCAACACCTTATCATTGGGTATGATGGAATCAATTGATTTAAACTTTGGCTGTTGGGGAGAAGGCATGTTGGATATGAAGTTGGTTTCTTTGCTGCTCGAGAATTTTCTTGGATGTTCATTACTGCTCGTAAATAGTACAATTTCCTTGAATGTAGGCTTACCCGTGGCTGTGAGGTCTTTCATGTTTCGACTTTGCTGGTGAGTCTTACTAGGCTAGTTTGTTAGGGTGGGATTTCCATTTGGTTTGCTGATCAGCCATGATTCATTTGTAGGTTCACCTTGTGCCTTCTTTGACTCGTTCAAAGCTACTCTCGTGGCATTGGACTTACCTTTTGAATTTTGCATGGTTTCTTCTAACTCATGTAAAGAGGAAGGTGCATTAGGATAGGGAGATTCGTTGTTTGAAAAATAGCATGGGAGTTCTACCATAATTCGGGCATGAGAGATAGCAATGTCTAGACCATCTTGCATGAATTTTGCATGTGGTAAGAAAAGATCCTCATTGGGCAGCTCATTTGAGCTTCGAATTTAAGGATTTTGAGGGAATCCTAGCTGGTTTGAATTTGTCAACAAATCTCCAACCAACTTTGTTGCCAATGAATTCAAATTTGAATTTCCAATCCCTTGATCTGAGAAGGTCAAATTTTCAGCACACAAATTTTGGGAAAGATCAGTTGGAGAACCCCTAGTTGAATTTCCAAATATGCCCCTACTGATTCAGCCCAACCAGTAGCTCATCGTGAATGACTCCACCACTAGGGGGTCTTCCTTGCATTGGTCATCCATCTTTGGCTGTTCATTAGGCCGCTCATCCACTTTTGTTTGCACCACCATTTACTCCACTAGTAGTTCCAAGCAAGGAGTTGCATCAACTTAAGCAGTAGGGATATCTTCATTGGGCTTGTCATGAGCAACTTCAGAGGGACTAGCTTCATTCTTCTTGAGAGATTGCTATTGTGTCTTACCATTATTTTTGGCAGAATTTTTAGTTTGGGTCGAATGGTTCTTTGTGTTTTTTTAACTCCATTGGCATTCCAGCCAAACAATCAACTGGATTATGACGAATCTTATGACATTTTGTACAATAATGTGGAATTTCCTCATAACTGATTTTCTACCATTTTTCTTTCTCCCTAGCTCCTAGCCAAATTCTTTAAGGGAGATTGGCTACTAGATCCGCTTCTACACACCTTGGCTGTATTGGGTCGAGTAAAGTTCTCCGTGGCCATATCTAGCTTTAGTGGAGTTCCAACGTCTTGTGCAAGGCTAAGACGTGCATGCTTTGTGAAGAAGGGTGCTGGTAACTCTTTGAATGTAATCCATATAACCCAAGAAAATTCCTTCATCCGATTTCTTATCAAACTTTCCTAGATGGTCCTTAATTTTCAAAGTAAAGCATTTACAGCCAAACACTGTAAAATAACCCACAATGGGCTTTTTGTAAAATAAAAGTTCATAAGAGGTTTCGTTCAAAACGGGCATTATAAGAACTCTATTCATCACGTAACAAGCCATGTTAAAAGCTTTGGCCCAAAAGTATTTTGGCAAATCACATTCATTAACATTGTTCTTGCAGCTTCTTGAAGAGTTCTATTTTTTCTTTCTACAACACCATTTTGTTGAGGAGTTCTAGCAACTGAAAACTCATGATTAACACCATTATGATCACAAAATTCAGAAAAATTGCCAAATTTGAATTAGGCACCATTTCTAAGTTTCCCAATGTTCAAATTCAACAAATTTTGTACCTTAGCAAACAATTTCACAAAATTTTCAAACAGAAGCTTGTTCACTTTTGTGGCCAGGAAACAACACCCAAGTATATCTAGAATAATAATCAACAATCACCAATAAAAGACTAGCATGTTGAGTGGGACCAAATAAATCCATATGCGAGAGTTCTAAAGGTCTAGAAGTGGATGCACTATTTTTGGATTTGAAGGAAACTTTAACTTGCTTACCAAATTGACATGCATCACAATTTTGACTTTTACAAAATTTAGTTTAGGCAAGCCTCTAACTAATTCCTTTTTAACAAGGTTATCTAACAAATCTATATTGAAATGACACAATCTCCTATGCAAAGCCAATTATTATCTTTGGTAATGGCTAAGCATTTAATCTTACCATTGTCAATATTATCAAGATAAACCACATAAACATCATTATGCCTTTTACCTCTAAATAAAAAAATAAAGTTCTTATCAAGAATTAAGCATTCATGTTTGTTAAAAAAACATACAAATCTCTATCATATAGTTAACTCACACTTGAGATTATAATTCAAGTTAATCAAGTAAAAGCACATTTGCACAAGTATCTCACCACTTTTACCCATTTTATCAATCGCTATAGATTTGTCTTTCATGTTGTCTCCAAAGGTTACTTTGTCACTATTTTTGATTTGATATTTGTGAAAAGGGATGGATCACCGGTCATTTGCCTTGAACACCCACTATCAATGAACCACTTTGCATTCTTAGTGGTGTTCTTGTACCAAGATAACTTTTGGTACCATATTTTCTTGGGTCCATATGTGTTAGTAAATTGACTCAATATCCACGTAGATTTTATTCCCAAATTCTCATTTCTTTAACCATAACAATTGTTTTTCACATGTCCATATTGTTGACAATAATTTCAAATAATACTTTTATTTCCATGTAATACAAAGCATAAACCATCCTTTCTAAAGGTGGTGAAATTCTTGTTGATTGACATATTTCTATTTCTTTTCATTTAACAATATTTTCCTTTTTCTTTTGTAGAGCATCAAGATCATCTAATCTCTTAAGAGGTTAAATGAAACTTGTTCTTCCTTGATCTTGGTTTTAACATTTAATATTTTCTTTAATACATCATTTTCCTGTGCCAGCTTATTATTTTCATTCACAAGTTTAGAGTTAGGATTTTTTTCTTGGCTAACCACCAAGACCTTGGTGGGGGGGGGCACCACTCCCATTTTTATTAAAAACTGATGAGAATGATTACAAGAAGGAGGACATAAATCCTAAACCTCCAGCAACAAGGAAAGATTTCAAAGACATAGAAAACCCTTTGAAACCTTGAAAGAAAAGATTACAAATTGCATAGTCTAAAGTAGCTAAGACCTATACTATCCAATCTAGCTATTCCTCTAACTCTATTTGGAATGGAGGCTACATCATAGACTTTGAACAGTGAATGAGTATGAGCTAGGCTTGTAGGGAAATCCACCACTGCATTGCCTTCTCGATAGATTTGGTAATACTAGAATGACATGAGTGACGTAGGGCTTTAATTCTTTGAACAGTAGCATCAATTTCAAAGATGTGCAGCCAATGAGCTACTATAATACCCCTAATGATTTTTATACAGTATGAGGGAGTCTACTTCAACCTCAATGAAGTCGAAATCCTTTCCCAAGCAAAGTTGAATTCCATCCAATAGAGCATAAGCCTCGGCTGCTGGCACACTACAAGAGCCATAATAGTTAGAAAATCTAAAAATGATGCGTCCCTCATGATCTCGGAGCATACCACCCCCTGAAGTGGAAGACTGATTTAATCTAGAAGAGCCATCCATATTGAGTTTAATCCACCTTGCCTGGGACGTATCCAATTAATCCTTTGAAACCGTTTAGGCTTGGTAGTTATTGTGGAAGAGACTAAAGATGAAGACAACCAGCCCACATCACACGAATCATCAACTTCCAATGGAAATGCATGAACGATCAATCTCAACTCAGGAATTACATTGGCAATTATTAGCTTAGGAGTGAGAGAAGTACCTTTGTATTTAATCAAATTTCTTGTTTTCAAGATGTTCTAGCAAACAATGGAAGGAATTGATGGATTATCTTGTGAAGAACACACCAATAAGGGTAGAAAGGTTATAATTGAACCATCAAGAGTGAAGATAAAGCTGTCAAGAATCTCCATAATGGTAGTGGATATCAAAAAGCTTCTTGAAAAAGTCCATATTTCTTTAGCCGATTCACACCCTATGAAAATATGGTCTAGGGTTTCTTGATTGTTGCATGCACCATATTTAGAGGGCATACAAAGCCAATTTTACTTAGAATATCATCCGTGGGCAGCTTTGAGTTGAGAAGTTTCCACATAAAGAGAGAAATTTTTAGTGGTATTTTAGAATCCCAAATCATTTTTCTAGACCATAGAGAAATGGAGCCCGAGTTTAATCTAATACAATAGGAATTAGAAAACTGTCCATCAGAATTAGAAATCCAAACAAGCTCATCCTCTTCTTCCAAAATTGAAAGATTCCAAACATGTACATCCCAAAGGTCATCCACCTTCAATTGAGGCTCATGAACTTCCGAGAGCTTTAGGTATAGAGGGCATTTTCCTGCCCAGTTATCATACCAAAAAGACATGTAGAATTTGTGTACTCTAAATTGGATGAATTCCTTGGCCTCATCTCTAACTCAGAACATTTTCCTCCAAGTAAAGCTTGTATCCACACTACACCGTGAGTATATGATCATCATTCTTCAAATATCTGGCTACTAGGAATTTGGACCAAAGGGATTTGCCTCCTCAAAAGTTCTATCGCAGTTTCAAAGCAAAACCCTTAGAGAATCCTCACTCGAAATAATATCCAAACCATTGCATTCTAATGGCTGGAAAATGGTCTTCCAAGAAATCCAATGTTCCTTTAAACCATCCTCACTAGAACCCCTAAAGAAGTTCAAATTTTTTTTATCAATCTCATTAATTACTACTTTTGGAGGCAGTATTATTGACAAAAGATATAGAGGAATACTGCTTAAAACATGTTTTAACAAGATCAACCGATCCCTAGGGGAAGGAATTTGTTTTGCTAACTCCTAATTTTGGCTCTTTTCATTTTATCCAACAAGGGCTAGAAAAGAATTCATCTCTTCATGGCTTTCTGAATTAGGAACCCAAGGTAATTCAAAGGAAAAGTCTTCCTTGTAAATCATCTAGATGGCTAAGTCTCCTTATTCTACTCGAGGCCCATCTTTTGGAGACATAAAAGGAACTTTTAGATACATTCACCAATTGACCCAAAGCTTCTTCAAATTTGGACAGGAAGGACATGAAATCCTCAAAGATGAAGAATCTCTTTTGGTGAAGATAAGGGCGTCATCTGCAAATGTTAAATGAGTAATTGGCAAGCAATATCTGGGTAAAGCGTAGAAACCCATCCTTCATTGAGTGAATTGCTTCTTTAGGCTACGAGTAAATGCTTCCATCATGATTATGAAGAGAAGTGGAGACAAAGTATCTCCTTGCCATACTTCTCTCATAGATTTAAAAAACCCTTTTGGTGCACCATTGATCAAAACTGAGAACCAACAACTTTCAACACTCCTTTTACGAGGGAGAAATCCAATGATTAGCGAATCCAAATGCTGCATGAATTTTATAGAGGAAATGCCATTCCACTCTTTCAAAGGCTTTTGTGAGATCAAACTTCAAAATAGCATTCCTTCCTCGAGAGCTTTATAATCAATTAAATCCACCATTTCCTGAGCCAAGTTGCTCCAGAGAAACAATTTGTGAAGAATCAAAGAAAGTCTATTAGCCATCACCTTTTTTCCGCCAATACCCAATTGGGTGGAATTCATTTAAAGATCAAACTTTACAATGTCTAATGTAAGGGCAGCCTTGAGCATCCAAGCACAGCAATCCTCTGATAGGGTAGGGATTGTGTCTTGGTTATACTCTGGATAGGAAGGATAAATTATGCCCTCATTTGCTAGACTATCCGCTTCTTGATTAGCCTCATTAAATACATGAGAAAAAGTATAATTCCTATCTAACGTGAAAGCTTTAATAAACTGCCATTGCTGGTCAATGCTCCATGTTGGCTTTGATCAGCCTTTTTTATTATGTTCACAAAGGTTAAGGAATCGAGTTCCACCTCCACTGCCTTGAGCTGCAATTTTGCACAAAGTTTTAGACCATCAACTAAGGGGGACGCTTCAACTTGCAAGTTGGTTTGAAGATTGTATTAATTGCTAAATGCTTTGATGAGATTTCCATTATGATTTCTAATGCTCCATCAATGTTGAGCTTAGCAATCCCACAAGGGGGAGGAATCCACTTGACGACCAATGCTTTCCTCGGCTGTATGTTACGTATTTGACAGCAAATATGTTGAGTTAAGAGGGTATCATCAATTGCTCCAGCCCTATAAAATGGATGAATGATGGAAATGTTTCGCATGTAGGAACATATGTTTATAATAGTGCGCTGAGGTGTGATGAAAAGGCCTTCAAAGATTGCCATATTTCGTGCTTTCTATACAAACCAGCATACCAAGCATGGTATAAGTTTATGAACAACTGGTAGACTTGCCGAAGGAGAGTCATGCCACCACCAAGAATTTAGTTTTATACTAAAGTGGTAGAGGCTAGGGAAAAGAGCACTTCAAGCCATGATTCAAAGTAAGACTAAACTTGCCTAGTGGATTCCCATCCTACGAAAAGGTGATCCAAAGTTTATTGATTATTACAAAAGGGTCATTTTGAAGCCAAAGAAATTCCAAAGGTGGTTATGATGTTGTCAAGTGGGAGTTTTCTATTTAGTAGGCGCCACATGAAGATAGAAATCTTAAATTGTAGTCCGTCATCCAAATTATTTTTCATGAGAGCATGAAAACTTGAGAAGGGAGAGTGGACGAGACTGAAAATCTGTCATTTGTTGAGAGAGTCCACACTAACTCATCTGACTTATTACACATTTGGATGGTTCCCCATGAAGAAGCTGCCTTATTTTTCTAGCTCATGAGTTGAATAATGCTCACTTAAAGGTGAGAGATTCCAGCCATTTGTGTTCCACAATTGAGCAATAGTGAGGCTTGGCTCAAACACTTGGCCAACTTTGTGGTATAAGGGTCCTGTCCTGGTGATGAGGCAGCCAAGGATTAAACCAAAAGAAAGATTGTCCATTCCGTATCAAGAATAGAAAGCCTCTTTCTGCATCCTCGCGACTTCTAAGCATGCACTTCCATATGTACAAATCTCCGTGCCCTTCTGGTATTAAGCATGGATGGGAATGACAATACCTTGCATGCAAGAATGTTCACCACAGGTAGCTACCTTTTCGGAACTTCCACCATATTTTTATACCAAATTCTTTGGCCAAGTCTGAGAGGGAAGTGATTCCAAGTCCATTTGCAGCAGTTGGCCAACATATTGCCTTCCATGATACCCAATGGTGTTTGCTTTCTGAGTTCGAGTTGCCCAAGAAAAAGTTTGTAAAATGCATCTCCAAGTCCTTGATAACAGTTTTCGGAGGTTGAAGCACCATGAAGAGGTATATTGGAATGCTATTAAGAACATGCTTAATCAAGATTAACTTACCTCCAGAAGAAAGGAATTTTGTTTGCTACCCAGCAATTCTAGAGGTAATTTCTCTATGCTACAAGCATTGGTTGGAAGAGAGATCTTCTTTTCTTCACTTTTTGAATAGCGAAACCTAGATATATAAAAGGAAGGGGCCGTTTAACGAAGCCTGTTTTGAATTGGATCATCCTTACCCTAGATAGGGAGCACTTTTAGGCATAAAGAATGAGCTTTTGGACTTGTTGATGAGCTGCCCGGAAGAAGCTTCAAACTGGGTGAGGAATGTATGTGAGTTTTGATAGACTTGACCTCTCCTATTGTGAAGATGACTATATCATCTAAAAATGCAAGATGAGTGATTGGTGGACATTTCCTAGAGTGAACAATATGCGATTTTGCCCGCATGGTATTGAGCTTTTAGTCCTCGTGCAAAGGTCTCCATTGTGATTATGAAAAGGAGAGGTGATAGGAGGTCTCCTTGACGAACTCCTCTTGTGGATTTGAAGAAACCTTCCAGGGAGCCATTAATAAGAATGGAGAACCAACAATTTTCTAGCATGTTCTTCAAGATAGCATTCCAAGGTGGCCCTTTTTGTTGAAGCCAAGCTTCCTCATAATGGGGTAAAGAAAAGGCCAAGAGAGACCGTTGAAAGCCTTTCCTTAGTCGAGCTTGAAAATGATATTGCCTCCTCTAGTTTTCCTGTTTATGAACTCGATAAGCACCTGGACTAGCAATGTTTTGTTGGTGATATCTCTACCTTGTATATAAGCCACCTGCTCCTGAGAGATAATTTTGGGCAACACTAAATATAATTAGTTAGTCAATATTTTTGTGCAAATTTTACTCAAAAATGTAAAAGGAGCAATGGGTCTAAAATCTTTAAAAGAGGAAGGGTTAACTGATTTTGAAATCAAAGCTATAAGAGTGCTTGTAAAAGCTCTGTGAAGTGCCTCTCCTCTCAAAAAAGCCTTCACAAGCATTGTAAAGGTCATTTTTTATGATATCCCAACAGGTGGTGAAGAAAACTCCATCAAAGCCATCAAGTCCAGTAGCTCCATGTGGATTTAGGCCGAATGTTGCCTCCTTAAGCTCGTTCTTGGACGGCTTTGCAAGTAGTGCATCATTTTCCTCTTGCGTGATTGCTTGTGTGATGGTGTTCAAGAGGGATTGATTAATATCCAAGCTATTTGTAGCTGTTAAGAGATCATTGAAGTAGCTTACACCCTCAGCTTCAATGAGTTGCCTATCTTCAATCCAAGTCCCATTCACCTTTATCTTCGAAATACACAGTTTGTGTCTCTTGGTAAGGAGTGAAGAGTGGAAGAATCTTGAGTTTTGGTCTCCTTCTTTGAGCCATTTCATACCTAATTTTTGCCTCCAAAAACTTTCTTCTTCAGCAAGGCATTTGACATGCAGAGCTTGTGCATGGGCGAGTGTAATTTGGTTGGGCTGAGTCGGCTAGAGCAAGCAGGTATTTTCACACTGTTTGACATGTTGCTCGGCGTTTCACACCTTGTCAAAAATGTTACCGAAGATGATGCGACTCCAATTTCATAATTCCGTCTTTAATCTTTTGAGATTTGAGACAAAAATTCCAAGATGAGCTGCCCCAATAATCTAGCCGCCAATTATTTTCTACAACCTGCATGAAGTTAGGGTAGTTAGTGCATGCATTTAGAAACCTGAACTGTTTTGGCCATGACATCACTCTATTTGATGTTTTGAGGAGTAGCAGAGAGTGGCCCGAACACGTTTTAGGCAAATGTTTGAAAGGCCGAAAGGAATGCGTGATTGCAAACATATCTGTCAAGTCTCTCCATACTAAGTTAGCAAATCTGTTATCTCTCCAAGTGAATTTGCACCCTTGATATGAATGTTCATCAGTTCGCAGTCAAGGAGGCAATCATTGAAGTCCTTAAGGCTTCGAGGTCCAAGGATGAAGAACCTTTATACTCATCTGATGTGGAGATTACGTTGAAGTCATCCCTCACCAGCCACGGGTCAAAGGATTGCACAACACAGAGCTTTTGCCATAGGTTTCTCCCCTCGTATTTAGTGCTCTTGGCATAAATGAGAGTGGCGAGTACATCATTTTGAAGTAGGCTAGATAAGAAATAGAAACGTGCATGAGCTAGTCCAAGTTTGCCAACATTGAGACGACAAAAACTTTATGCCAGAGTAGCCAAATTTTCCATTAGGGTTGGACATGCAACCCCTAATCTACAAGCAAAGAAAAGGATCCTTTCTTTGTCTACCATAGGTTCTAACAAAGCAAGGATTTTTATTTTGTGTTCCATCATCAACAACTTCATTCTTTGAATTGAGGGTTTGTTATTTATCCCCCGTATGTTCCATACTAAGAAACAATCCAAATTAATTGAGGCAGAGGAATGTGGCTTGTACAACCTCGTTCTCATTCGAGGCATGTTGTAGGTTCTTTTCCCTCTACTCTTTTTCTTTGGGGTAGACTTATTTCCTGATTGTTTACCCAGTTTCTAGGGTTTTTGCAGGGGAGAGGTTGCTGCAGCTTGTGGGAAGTCATTGTTCAAAAAGTAGCATGGTAGTTCCTCTATTATTCGGACATTTGCAAAAGCTAAGTCATCTTTAGTAGAAGCTTAAACAGCTGGCTTGTCGTGAGGCACACTTCAGAGATTCGGTTTCTCCTTTGAATGAGTCAAATCAGTTTGATTTGAATGTGCTAGCTCCAAGTTTGTTTCTATTAAGTTTGAATTTGTCAACCCACATTCCAAAAGATTGGGATTTCGATTTTTCTGGTTTGTTGGAGGAGTTGCAACCGTCCCACCAGCCAAGCAATTCGAAATTTGAATCTCCTGGTTTGTTAGGGATGTTGTAACCGCATTGAGGGACTGAGAAGGTGGTGGCACCTCGACCGGATTGATGTCAACCTCTACATTATTTGCCAGAATCTCTACATTGTCTTGGCCATGATGTTGTGTCTCTTCCATGGATCGGGCAATGATGGGCTCTGGATGATGCTCCTTGGAAACCACCAAAGGGCCAGCTGTATTATGTTTGATTTGCCACTGAGATAAGATTTCTTTGTGGATAAGCAGTCCCTTTTGCCGAGGCTTGATCTTGCTGCTTTGGTGTCTTCGGGGCTCCCATTCTACAATCTCATCCATGTGATGGCCAATCTTGTTGCACTTGGTACAATAGGATGGGAGATTCTCATATGTGACCGGTTTCCATCTATCACCTTCTCCTACCCATGACCATAGTCAAGTTGGGAGAGTTGCTAAAAGGTCCACTTTTATGCAAACTTTGGCAGTGTTGGGACGTGTGAACTTTTTAGCGGCATATGGGGACAATCGAGGGCTCTTTGCCCAGTGCAAAAAAGGATACCACTTTAGAACGCGCATGTAATGACCATTAATGAACCAACCGTTCTTGAGCCAGTAGTGCAAATAATCCTCTTCCAAGAAAAACCGAATGGGAATGTGCTTGTAGTCGAGAAAACCAATTGTGTAGTTGCCCTTGAAGCCAATTGTTTGGAAGTTCTTTCTCACTGTTTCCATGTTAGGCTTACCTCGTGCAAAGCTAGCCACCAGTGTTTAATGGAATGGAGCTGCCAACTTTTGAACTTCTTTTTCAGTAAAGAAAATAGCCGGTCCCCCCTTAAAAATTTGGACAGCTTCTTCAGGGGTTGATCTGGAAGATCATGCACAGTGGATCTTCGTTTGCCCATAAGAGCCTCAACAAAAGAAGGGCAATCAATGCAGCCATGGCCGAGTTGCAAGCTTGGATTTTGAGTTAAAGTGAGAGAGTAGTAGAGAGAAGGAGGAGAGAAGGAGGAGAGAAGGAGGAGAGAAGGAGGAGAGTTTCTTTTTCTTTATTAGTTCCTCTTAATCTAATATGATTGGATCTTCTTTTGTCTATTAGCCATCACCTTTGTACAAATTTTATGCACAAATATGCAGAGGTTTATTGGCCTAAAGCCATCAAAAGAGGCCAGATTCTCCCTCTTAGGAATTAGGGTAATAATTGAGCTTGTAAAATTCCTAGGCAAAGGAGAACCAGTCATGAAGGCTTTAACACCCCTCAAAGGTCCATCTTGATGATTTCCCAACAAGTAGTGAAGAATAGTCCATTAAAGCCATCAATACCCGCAACACTTGGGGTACTGAGACCGAAAATTGCTTAGCTGATTTTAGTTCATCCAAGGAAAGAGGTTTAATAAGCATGTTGTTGTCATCCTCAAAAAACCAACAATGGGATATCATGCATCATAGAGTCCTTATTGTTGACATCCTCAGCCAAGAATAATTGGCTGAAGTAGTTGATGGCTTCATTCTTGATACTTGCAATATCTTCAGTTTATACACCATTAGTTTTAATTCTTGAAATGGCCAATCTTTGTCTCTTGGATTGAAGCTTTGAGTAGAAGAATTTCATATTGTGATCGTCCTCCTTTAATCATTTTATACCAAATTTCTGTCTCTAATAAGCTTCCTTGTTACCCAAAGCCTTGAGATACTTTTCTTTAGTATGAGAGAGCTCTATTTGAGCTTCGAATGTACACATTAGATGTGAATAAGAACAGCTTTGTCTGGAACCTCCAATTCCAATGCTTTCACTGTTTGAAAAACATCACCGAAAATAAGAGTTCCAAACTTGCAATTCAGCTTTTAAGCATTTTAGTTTGGACAACCAACTTGAATAATGACGAACCTTCACAAGATAATTCCCAATTCAGCTTTACTACTTGCAAGAACAACGAGTGAGAGGTCCACATATCCAAGAACCAAAATTGACGAGGCCTAGAGAAAATAGAAGAACAGAAAGAAAGAATTAAAGGAGAGTGTTCCGGCATGTTTTTGCAAGATGTTCCATGGAGATTCTATCATAATCTTCTTGAAAGGAGCTATTGCACACAATTTGCTCAAGACGCTTCCAGACTGAAGAACCTATTCTAGT
The DNA here is from genome assembly GCA_025175665.1 of Cinchona pubescens. NCBI lineage: Eukaryota > Viridiplantae > Streptophyta > Magnoliopsida > Gentianales > Rubiaceae > Cinchona > Cinchona pubescens. The sequence continues at coordinate 5,147,854 of JANKKI010000123.1, read as the reverse complement.
ACAAAGCCAAGTAAATCTATTCCTTGTAAATGGGATGATAAATGGCCCACAATCCTTCAAACAGTCATTGAAATCCTTCATTGCATTAACATTAGGAGTTCAAGACCCCAAGTTGTCTTCCAAAGAACATATTACATTGAAGTTACCCCCCACAATCCATTGAGAGACTGAGGAATGCAAACTGCTCAAAGAATCCCACACCATATGTCTTTCTTGCCTGGTGGATTTTCCACTAAATAAAAGAAGCCCAACAACCTCTGTTGAATAAAGAAGACGCCACTTTAGCATGAACAACTTGATCAGAAGAAAAAACATTTGTAGTAAGATTTGAAGACCAAAACAACCATATTTTTCCAGAAGGGTTAGCCAAGTGATTCAAAAACCCTATTTTAAAGGCATAAGAGGAAATTTTGCTGTTGTCAATCATTGGTTTAATAAGAAAAACAAGTTGTGAGTTATTTTGACGTACTAATAGTAGTTTGATTCGCTGAAGAGAGGTTCATTTCCAACACCTCGTAAATTCCATATAAGAAATTCAATCATTGGGGAGAAGGGGTAGAAGGCTTGTTGGCGAACTGAGAAACCAGTCTAGTTTGCATTGCATGCGACCTTGCAATATAAACTTTTTTTTGTATTGGCTTTTTGATTTTGAAATCATGTTTAGGTGACAATCTTTCCACTTGTTGAAGCTTCTTAGCCAGTAGCCTACTAATTGTCTTCCATTCTTGTAGGAAAAATGGAGTTCCTTGTTATTAGCATCCAAACAATCAAGCTCCAAGAAATAAGACAATAACTCCTCCGTAAATTTGTTCGTAACAATGTCAAGTTCATCTTTGTATTTTGCTTCTTGTCCTTTCGTAACATTCAGTGCCATCCGTGTGCATGGAGGCTTCTCATCTTCAATTAAAATAGCCTTACCCTTGTGCAAATTCAAATTTGTAACCTTCTCCTCAATTGTAGCTGATTTTTCTTTTGAATTTGACGTCTTATCTACTTTTGAACTAGTCTCTACTTTGTCCTGCAATATGTCAACCGCTTGAGTTTCCAAAGGAGAATATGAATTTCCAAGATTTGCTGGTTGACTCGAGTGGTTGTTTTGGTGACATTTTGGACAATCACCACCGAAGTCCAACCATCTAGAGGGCTACCAAGTAAGGCATCCTGATTAGAAGCACCATCCCCTATAACTTGCTCTTCAATATTAATTGCTCGAGCATCCAAATTGGTCTTCAATTGGACAATGTTTCGGTACTTGTATTGTTGCTGGATTGACCATTTTTCTTTGTAGGCTGCACCAATTTCTTCTGATATATTTGCTTGACTTTCTTAGCTTTATTTGCATCCTCTTTCTTGCCTTTGTCGATCTCCTCCTTGGATTGTGTTGTTTTGGCTTCTTAGCAAGAGTTTTACCCATCATGCAATCGCTTTCATCATATCCTTGGTTCTTACACTTTTGGCAATAAGATGGAACATTTTCATAGGTTGTGCTGCCATTGACCTTCTTCACTGAGGCCAAGCCAAACCTTATTAGGATGAGTAGCCAAAAGATCCTTTTCGACACAAACCTTCACATGACTTGGTCTGGATAATGATGTCGTAGCCACATCAATTTTAAAAGGCTTCCCAACAACTTGGACTGATGAGTTTAATGATTCCTTGATAAAAAAACATAATAGGATATCTTTAAAGGAAATCCAAACTACAGCCAAAGATGATTCTATATCTGGCCGAAACATGGGACTCCATTAGAAGATGTGCTCTCATGAAAAAATCTACAACATACCAATACCCTTTAATACAGCACCTAAGATAATCCTCTTCGTATTGAAACCTGAAAAGAACATGTCCAGCATCAATGAGAACATAGAAAAGGTACCCACGAAACCTATCAATAAGAAAGCCATTCTTAGCATAGCCATGTTTGGCCGTCCGAGAAAATTTTCCAATAAGAGCAAGCTAAAATGGCTTGGATAAGTGCTCCACTTCTTAGGAAAAATATATAGCAAGTTTTCCTTTCATATTATTCAATGGTTTGATAAAACTGTGATGAGCTCTAGGTTTTGTGCCTTGAAGAACATCTGCAAAAGAACGCATTTTGTGCCTTTCAGCTTGTGGCTGAAAGGTAGCCGGGGCTACCATAGGAGGGTAATCCAAACACTGTAATATAGAAGGAATATGTTAGAAAGAAAGAAGAGAGAATTTTTTGACTTAGCATTTAACAAAGCATTATTCTTTCTATTTACTCCTTGTTTCTAGCATAAGAGACTGATTTTCTTTCAAGCTATCATGCAATTTCATCACAAAAGCCTCAAGGGCATCATTTTCATCAAGTTCATTACATGAATCATCAAGAAAATTAAAGCTAGTAGATACCTCATCATCACCGAATGTCATAAAGGCCATTTAAGCTGTTTCAACCTCCTCTTCTACTTCTCCCTCATAATTGCAATCAGCCCATGTAATTCAAAAATTATTGAAGCAGGATTTCCTTCCTTCTTTCTTCTTCTTTGAAGGGCACTCATTCTCAAAGTGCTTGGGTTGACCACATTCAAAAAAAAATTCATTTTGCTTCTTAATTTCTAGCGTGGTCTTTCCTTTCCTCCCTTTCTCATTCTTCTTTTGTTACCTTCACCAAATTCTTCATCCTCCAAGTTGATGGAGCCATTTTCATCATCTTCTTGAGAAGCCTTCAATGAAATGCTTCTCTTGGCTCTTGCTTCTTCATCATCTTGTACTTTGGATTTGAGCTTCAACTGATAAGAGGTAAGAGAGTTAATTCTTTATCAATGATTCAATAGGCATAGAATTCAAAATTGTAGCTTATTCTATAGCAATAGATTTTGCTTCCCATTTTTTAGACAAAGCATTCAAAATTTCTCAATTCTTTTCAGCTAATGAATATTCTTTACCCAATGCCCCCAAATCCTTTATAATGTCATTAAATCTACAATATATCTTATCAATGCTTTCATGAGGTTCCATTTTGAATGATTCATATTTAGCTACAAGTAATGATTTCTTTTGCTTTTTGACATCATCACTATCCTCATGAATCTCTTTTAACTTGTCCCAAATTTGCTTAGCCGACTTGCAACCTTTCATTCTAGTGGATTCATTGGCATCTAGGAATTATACAACATATTCATGGTTTTAGCATTCAAAGTCAAGTTGGCCTTATTTTTGGGAGTTAACTCAATCTTAGTTTTGAGTCTAAGTCTATGTGTTTCCTCATCTATAATGGTGGCTTCAAAAGGACCCTCATAGACTATATACCACAACTCAATTCTAGATCTATTGATTGCAAAAAGATCCTATTCTCTCTTTCCAACTGATAAAGTTCACACCATTAAACATAGGTGGTCTAGTGATGGATTGATACTCCAAAAACAAAGCATTGTTTGTTCCATTAGCGATATTTACTCTTAAGCTAGTTAAGCTAAGTACCAGAGACCAACCTCTAATACCAATTGTGGCCCAAAAGCAACCTAAGAGTGGGGAGGGTGAATTAGGTTGTATAAAACAAATTGAAACTTTTGATCAATAAAATCTCAAGTATGATGGATGCAATCAAATTAATGATCAAAGCGATAAATGCACAATTAAGAGTAAATAAAAGACAAGTTTTGAGATTAAGAAAGTTCAAACCAAACTTCCAAGTTTCGCAAGTTTGGAGTACAATTCGAACACTTTGTACCTCTTAAATGTAGGTAAGAGAATAACCTTACTTGTATACCAAGTAGGATCACTGTTGGTCACACTAATTACCTCTATTCGAGCCAAGAGTTTCACACACTCCCACAACCCACTTTTGTAGAACAATTATCTCTCCAATCTTTACACTTGAAGATCACTCACTTGTTCACTTTGAAATTCCAATAATACAACACTAGACAAGAGCCTATTTTTACTAAAATAGCTTTGGTAGATTCTTGCATTAATTTTGGAAGTTTTATCATTTATTTTAGTCTCAAGACTATTTTATAGCTGTACAAAAATAGCCTCCAACTACTCTCCAACGGTTATGAATTACATGCTGAAAACTAGTGGTTAGATAGTTCGGACATCCGATCAGAACTCACTATGTCAGAAAGTCCTTTTGAACGCTTGATGGAATCTGATCATGTCTTCGTTTAGGCGTACGATTATGCGTATGGTATTATGTCCAATATTTGGTGATCGGCTTCTAGACTCTTTCCCTTGGCTATTCGGACATTATTCTTCATCCTACATCCGAGGTATTGTCCTTCGGACAATCATATGCATCCGCTGATGGTGTAACCTTCTAGTGCTCTTTGGATAATTGTTCGAATGTTCCTTGACATCCATAGCATTGCCCTTCAGATAGTCATTTGCATCCGAAAAATGTGATTTTCCTTTAGAGCTTCTTGGTCATGTTTCAGACATTCTTATGTGTCCTAACCTTGATTCTTCGAATGACTCTAAGCGTCCGAACGTGTTACTAAAACTTCCTACAAACTAAATTTTAACTATTAAACTGATTTTGTCATCATCATAACTAGGATTGGGATTGACAAAATACATATACATATATGTGTGTGTGTGTGTGTCTGAGCGTGTGTGTAGGTAATATGTATATGTATATATATGTGGGGGTGTGTGTGTATATGTCCATGTATACACATGTACATATACATATATACATATATATATATATATATATTGTGCAACCATCCAACTAGGTGAAGGTTTTATTAGATGATCGTCAAATTTTATAATGGCGAATATAAGGGCAGCCCCTAGCATCCAAGAACACCAAATCTTTATAGAGCAAGGAATGGTGTCTGACAGTAATTGATCATACTCAACATAGGTAGGATTTTTAATACCCTCATTTGCTAAACAATCAGCAACTTGGTTTGACTTTCTAAATACATGCAAAAATGAAATATTCTTGCCTACTAAATAGTCCTTGATGAACTGGAGTTGATTGTCAATACTCCATGATGGTGCGGAAAGACAGTTCAAAATGTTGACAAGAATCAGTGAATCAATTTCCACCTCCACTACTTGTAACTGCAACTTGCAACACATCTTGAGCCCATCCACAAGAGCCATTGCCTCAACTTGCAAATTGGTTTGTTGATTGTAGCAATTGTAAAAGGCCTTGATGCATTGTCCATTGTGGTCTCTAAGAATTCCTCCACCCATTGCCATACCCAGATTACCTTTAGAAGCACCATCCACATTCAATTTGAAACTACCAAGGGGAGGACTTTCTCATTTAACGGTCAGTGCTCTCCTCGGTTTTGTTTGGGGTATTTGATTGCAAATTCCTCTAGAAACCAAAAAGTCTAACATCAACTTCTATCACCTTTGCAAAAGGATAAATTGAAGAAATATCCTTCAAGTAAGCACAGGTACCAACAATTATCCTTGTTGCATTGATTGTCGTTCCTTCAAAAATTGCCTTGTTTCTAGCTTTCCATAAGAACTAGCAAATTATGCAAGGTAGGATTTTGTGAATTGGACCAATTGTGGTTGAAGATGAATCAACCCACCAACAAGAGTTTAACTTATCCAGAATGGTTGTTGACGGAGCAAATGTCACGTCAAACCAAGCTTCGAAGAAGTCCCAAATTTTCTTTGGTATTTCACAATCCACAAATAGGTGTTCCATGAATTCCTCATTATCTCAAAAGCAACACTTGGAGGCTAACGAAATGCCAATCTTGGACATTATATAATGTAGTGGAAGCCATTTGTTCAGCAATCTCCACATGAAGATGGAAATTTTTAGCTGGAGCCTCTCTTCCCAAATCATTTGCCTAGAAAGTGACCATGCCTATGATGGAAAAGTTATAAGATATTGAGAAAGAGCCCTTGGCTGTTAGGGTCCGAATGAGTTGGTCCAATTTCCCGTTCAAGAAAATTACACTTTCCTAGAGAATTCCTTCAATGTTTGGTAGTTCTTCATTAGAATATCGCCCATCTAGTAAGGAAAGGTTCCAGACATTGGGACTCCACACTTGTGCCACTGTGAGGTGGCTATCATAGACTTGCTCCACCATGTGAGAGATAGGGCCTTGTTTAGTCCATGGATCAAACCAAAATGAGCAATTAGCCTTCCTTATTAGGAATAACAAATGCTTTTCCACTTCTTCTCAAACTCTCGACATTCTTTTCCGTGTAAGTGAATCTCCAGGTGATTCCTTGACTAAGCAATGATGATTTTGGCCCCTAAGATATCTACCTAGGAGAAAGAAACACCACAGTGATTGTCTTTTATGAAATTCCACCATAGTTTGATACTAACCTTTTAGAACATCCGATAAATGTGAGATCCGAGCCCATTTGAATGTGTAGTTGGCTGACATACGGTGGCCCAGGAAATCCAATGATGCTTAAGAACACCATCCGAGGTTCCCCAAAAATGTTTGTAAATTGCCTCTCCAACTCCTTAAGTGCTGAATTTGGGAGAGAAAGAACCACTAAAAGAAACGTTGGAATGCTAATAAGATCCGCTTCAACTCCTTTGTTGAGAGTTCGGATAATAAGAACTGATTGTCCTCATTGGAGATTGTTTCTGTGAGGATATCTAATAAGGAGTGGTCTATAGCTGTAGAGTCATTACATGACAAGAGCTCCCGGAAGAAGTTAACTCCTTCAGCCTCAATTAGCTGCATATCTTTGGTCCAGAACCCATCAACCTTAATCTTTGAAATGCGCAATTTTTGTCTTTTGGCTAGGAGAGTAGAGTGGAAGAATTTGGAATTTTGGTTGCCCTCTTTCAGCTATTTCATCCCCGTTTTTTGACGCAAAAGGTTTCTTTCTCGACAAGGCACTTAGTGTGAAAAGCCTATGCTTGAGCCAAAGCAATTTGGTTACGTTGATTTTGCTGTTGCAAAAAAGCTTCTTCCTTGCACTTGATAGCTCGTTCAGCTTCTTTTACCTTAGTGAAAACATTTCTGAAAATCACGTGGCTCCAGTTCCTTAGCTCCGCTTACAACCTTTTAAGTTTAGAAGCTAGAATAGAGAGAGGGGATCCAGAACAATGTAAATGCCAATTACTTTCAACACTTTGCATATGCAAAAGAGGCTGCCATATGCATGCGAGAAGAAGTAGAGGAAATGGATACATGGCATAACTGATCAGAAATGAAAATGGGAGCTAAAGCTAGCTCTTTATTCCAGAAAACCCAAATTTGGCCATTGGAATTGTAATCACAGCTATCAGACCCTAATTTATGAGAAAAGAAGGAAATCCTTGCTTTGTTCACCATTGGTTCCATTAAAGCAAGAATTTTTATTTTGTATTGTTTTATTAGCAACTTCAGTCTACGAATGGAGGGTTTATTGGGTATCCTCCTTATGTTCCATACAAGACGGATGCTTCCATTTAACACAGAAGAATTAGGGGGCTGGAAGGGAGGTTTAGTAGATAACCTTATTCGCATTGGTCTCGGCATGTTGTAGGTTCGTTTACATCTGCACTTCCTTTTGGATTTGGACTTACCATTTGCTTTTGGCGTGGAAAGGGCTAGTTGAAAAGGAGTTTCCGTTGCATGCTTTGCATGGGGCGAATCACTGTTCGAAAAATAGCATGGTAAATCCTCTAGAATTTTTGAATGGGAGGTGAAAGAGTCATCCTTGGATAGGTTGTTTGAATTTTGAATTGGAGATGTGGCTGGCTGATTCGTTGGTTTGTTTGTACGAGTCAGCTCTTTTCCAACCGAATCTGTTGGAGTTTTCTTCTCCATCAAATTTGAATTAATCAGTTCTCCTGCGAAGGATTCAAATTTTGAATCTCCATATTTTTAGGATTCATTGTTGGATTGTTTGCTAGCTTGGGAGATGGCTGAGCTGCCGCCCCTTCCACCATCTCATCCCCCACCGATTTCTTCTACCACTTGGGAAATACATTGTGCTTTTTGCTCCAATGGCATTTCTAGGGTTTGATCATGATTCAAAGTGTCCTCTAGTAGCTTTTCCTTATCAACTCCTGAGGTATCTGCTGCAGTTTTCTTGATTGGTCTCCATTGCGATTTACCTTTGTCTTTAGGTTGTTGTGCTTTGGAAGGGACCGAGGAGTCATCCTGCCTCTTGTCGGTCTTGGGAGCTCCTACAAAGCACTTGTCTAGGCTGTGTCCGAGCTTGTTGCATTTTGTACAATAACTTGGAATCTCTTTGTAGCAAATTTTTTGCCATTTTTCATTTTCTTCTACTCCTAGCCAAATCTTTGTAGGGGTAGCCAGAAGATCCACTTCCATGCATACTTTGGCCGTGTCAGGGCGGGTGAAGTTTTCAGTAGCCATGTCGAGTTTAAGAGGGGTGCCAACTGCTTGAGCAAGGATGAAAATTGAGTGCTTGTTGAAGAAGACCGCCAGTAGTCCCTTGAGGTTGACTCTTCTCCAAAGAGGAACAATGGAGGGCTCAATGTCTGGGGTGTAAAGTGGATGCCATTTGAGGACACGTATGTAGAAACCAATATAAACCAAGTATTTTTGAGCCAGCAGTGAAGATAGTCCTCCTCTAACGAAAAACGAATGAGTACACATCTATGATCAAGGAAGCCAAGGCAACGGTGAAGTTTCCTTTGAATCCAATTTTGTGGAAGCTTTTCACACCGTCTCCATGTTAGGTTTGCCTCTGGGAAAGTTACCTACTAATGTGAAATGAAATGGAACAGCCAGCTGTTGGACTTTTTCTTTAGAGAAAAATATGACCAGTATACCCTTACGGGATTGTAATTGCTTCAAGGGTTGGTTCGGCTGTGAAGATTGCGCTTGTAGCTGATATTTGCCAAGTAAAACTTGCGCAAAAGATCTGGTCTGAAGGGCCTCCTTCTCGGCCATGCCGAGTGGGAATCAACAGAGTGTAGAGTATTTTAGAGAAAGAATGTAGAGAGAATGAGTCTGACCCTGTGCCACTACGTCGCACAATTTAGGCAAGCAAGTCGCTCTATGGCCAGCCCAGATAAGCCAACCACAGCAAAGAGCATACCACAATCATGCAACGACGGGCACGATGATATATATGTGTGTGTGTATGTATTATATATACACACATACACAAACACTATACATATGAACATATATGTAAATATATACATATGTGTGTGTTTGTGTGTGTATATTCATGCATTTAAATATATACGAGTGTGTGTGTGTCTATATATATATATATATATAAACATATATACACATATACAGAGATACATACATACATCCTTACATATAAATATATATATTTATACAACACACACATGCATACATATATCTACATACATACATACATGCATACATATATATACATATATTTATATATATATATAATTATATAAATATATGTGTGTGTATATGTGTACGTATAGATATATATACACACACACACAAACACGTATATATATATTTACATATGTAGCTATACGCATACATATATACATACATATATGCATATGCAAATATACATATATACAATTACATATACACACACGCACACGTACATATGCACATACATACATTTACATATATATCTATATACACACACGTGCACAGAGATATATATGTGTGTGTATATATATATGTATATATGTATGTGTATGTTCATGTATATATGCGTATACACACACACACATAGATATATATTTACATATATGCACATGTATATGTGTCTATATATATATGTATGTGTATGTGTGTGTGTGTGTGCGTCTGTACACATACACATACATATGCATATATTTTAGTATATTAGTGCTAGTAATACTTTATTTACTTTTTTTAGTGATTTAATTTTCACATATACACATACACACACATAAACACATATAGATATACACAGATATATATATATATATACATATATATTTATATGTATATATATATACATATATACATATATATATTTTTGAGCAAACGCCCTAAGTAGGCGGATATTTTATTGATTTAAATGCCAATATACATCAAGACTTACAATGCCGAATGTATGGGCAGCTCCAAGAATCCAGGATTAACAAACCTCAAATGGATGAGGGAATTGTCTCTTGGATATATTCTACATAAGAAGAGTTAATGATGCCTACATTAGCTAAACTGTCTGCAACTTGATTAGCTTCTCTGAAGATGTGGGAGAAGGATTAATGTTTGCCAACTACGAAACACTTGATGAATTGCATTTACAAATCAATAATCCACGGGAGAGGGGGGAGGGGGCTATTGCACCATGTAGCACATTAACCAGCGTCAAGGATTCTACTTCCACCTCCACATTTTGCAGCTGCATTCTTTCATAGAGCTTCAGTCCGTCAACTTGTGCCATGGCCTCAGCTTGAAAATTTGTTTTCTGGTTGGCTTTGATCAAATGCCCATTGTGATCTCTAAGAACTCTGCCCCGTCAACATTCATCTTTACTAGACCAACAGGTGGTGGAGATCCATTTTACAGCCGTTGCATGCTTTGGTTTGGTTTGGATCAACTGTCTACAAATACCTTTTGAGAGGAGGATGTCATCTGTCGGTGTTCCCCTTGAGAATGGGAAAATGCTGGAAATGTTATGTAAATATGAATAAGTCTCCATTATGATCTCTTGTGCATTAGGTACCCTTCCTTCGAAAAATGCCTCGTTTCTTGCTTTCCACACAAACTAGCATATTAAGCATGGGAGAATTTTTTGGACAGCTTCTATTGTGGATGAAGGCAAAGTGTTCCACCACCACGACTTAGGTTTTCTTGTATACATGTTGTTGGGGGAAAAGCCGTTTCCATCCATGCTTCAAAGAAGTGCCAAACTGGTTTGGAGATTAAACATTCTACAAACAAATGATCACATGATTCCTAGTTGTTACAAGAACAGCATTTGGAGGCCATTGAATTACCAATTTTTGAGAGATTTTTGTCAATAGGGAGAGGCCTATTCAACAATCTCCACATGAAACATTGATATCTTCAGTTGCAACCTCTTGTCCCAAATCATTTGTATTGAGAAAGAGGTTAATCTTGGCTGAAGGGTCGAGGAGATATAAAAGTCACCATTAGTTGTTAGTGACCAAATGAGCTTGTCCGAGCTGCCCGTGAGATGAATGAAGTGACCTTGAAGGAGGAGCTAGATTTTTCTAATTTCTTCCTTGGAGTATCGATTGTCAAGGGTAGAGAGAATCCAACTGTTAGATCTCCAGACTTGGGCCACCATGAGGGATTGATCAAAGACTTGCTCAACTTCAAGGAATAAGGGCCGGTGTTATAGCCAAGGGTCATACCAAAATGAGCAATGTGCATTCTGAGTCAAGAACATAAAATGTTTTTCAGCCTCATTGCGGACACGTAGCATTCTTTTCCAAGCATGAGAATCCACTCTTGATGCCATGCAGGGATGTTCATAGCCCCTCAAGTATCTACCATGAAGAAATTTGCACCATAGTGAGTCTCATTTCTGGAATTTACTCCATCATAATTTGATGCTGAAGGCTTTTACAACTTCGGAAAAGAGATAGATGCATAACCCATTAGAGGTGGTCGGCTGGCATATTGTGCTCCAAGAACCCAGTGGTGTTTGTTGCCCATATCTAAGAAGCCCAAAAAGAAGTTGGCAAATTGTCGTTCCAGGTACTAAAGCACTAAAGACGGAGGGGAGAGGATAGCCAATAAGAAGGTTGGGAAGCTTCTTAGTATATGTTTGATGAGAACTAGTCATCCACCTTGAGAATGAAATTTCAATTTCCATCCGTGGATTCTTGATGCAACTTTTTCAATCAATGGCTGGAATAAAGATCTCCTTCTCTTGGCCTTTTGTATGGAACACCCCAAGTATGTAAAGGGTGGGATTTTCTTGACAAAGCCCATTTTGTGTTGTGTCATACAAATCTGAGAGATTGAAGCCTTTTTGGAGACGTAAAAAGAACTTTTTGATTTGTTGATCAGTTGCCGTGATGAGGCTTCGAATTGGGAGAGGAAGGCTATTTACATAAGGTGCTGGATAGATTTTACATCTCCTTTTGTGAAGATAATGATATCATTTGCAAAGGCTAGATGAGTGATTGGCGGGCAAAAGCTTGGTAGAGCAAACTGTGAAAGTCTTCCTAGGTGATATTGTTGTTTCAGTCCGAGACAGAATGGCTCCATCATAACAATAAAGAGAAGAGGTGACAAAGGGTCACCTTGGCGCACCCCTCTTGAGAATCTAAGAAACCTTTTCGTGCCCCATTGATTATGACTGAAAATCAGCAGTCCTCCACAACATTCCTCATAAGTGAGATCCATTTTTCTTCAAATCCAAGCATTCTCATTGCTTCATATAGGAAGGGCCAAAAGAGTCTATCAAAAGCGTTGGTTAGGTCCATCTTGAAAAGAAAATTTCCACCTCTCATTTTTCTGTCAATGAAATCAAACATTTATTGTACAAGTAATATGTTGTCTGAGATATCCCTGCCACTCACGTAAGCCACCTGTTTAGGAGAAATAATTCTTGGCTGTAAGATGGAAGCAAGTCTAGTAGCCAAGAGTTTTGTGCAAATTTTGTTGAAGAATGTGCATAGGCTAATGGGTCTAAAGTCACTGAAGGAGGAAGGATTCACGTTCTACGAATTAAAGCAATTAGGGTACTTGTGAAGATCCCTAGGCAGTCGGGCACCCTACAAGAAGTCCTTCATAGTCGTGAGGAGGTCGTCCTGGATTATATTCTAGCAGGTGGTAAAAAAGACACCATTAAAGCCATCTATACCAGCAGCTCCAACCAGATTTAGGTTGATGGTTTAGCCAACAAAAACATGTTGTCTTCATGAGTTATAACTTGAGAGAGCTTTTCCAGAAAGAGGGTTTGAGACCTGTTGGGGCATTCCCAGTTAAGAGCCCATGGAAAAGTTCACTCCTTCAGTTTCAATTGATTAAGGATTATCCGTCTAGGAGCCGTTGATCTTGACCTTTGAGATGTTGAGTCTTTGTCTTTTGGATGTGAGTGAAGCATGGAAGAATTTGGAGTAGTTTGGTCCTTCTCTTAACCATTTTGTCCCAGTTTTTGCCTCCAAAAGATTTCTTACTCTGCCAGGCATTTAGTGTGAAAAGCTTGATCTTGTGCCAGCGCAATTTGATTGGTTTGAATTGGTTGGTGTACGAACAGCTCTTCTTTAAGTTTAACATCATTCTCTACTACATGAATTTTAATGAAAATATTCCCAAATATAGTGCGACTCCAATTTTGCAATTTAGCCTTCAAGCGTTTTAACTTTGAAGCCATGATTGAGAGGGGTGATCCCAAGCACGTTAGTGACCAATTGCTTTCCACAACCTGTAAAAAACTTGGGTGCTTAGTCCACATATTTAAAAACCTGAGTTGCTGTGGACCTATGAAGTTGTCATTGGAAATTTTGAGTAAGAGCAGAGAGTGATCTGAGCATGTTTTGAGGAGATGGTGAACGTTGATCTTTTGGAAGGTTGAGAGGAGCGAAGCATTGTACCCAAATCTGTCCAGCCTCTTCCACACAATATTGTGGCTACTGAATCTGTTACCCCTTCACGTGAATTTACATCTGATGCCTTCTTTAACACACCTAGTTATAATTCAATGAAACACCTAAATCCTACTACTAACTAGATGGCATCCCGCAAGTATACGGTTGTCAACTAGTAGCAAAAGGAAGTAGGGATCGTTCCCACAAGGATTGTCTATTGCAATTACCAAGGTTTAAGGGCGTTTGTGTAGTTAAGCAAAATCAATTGGTAGATGATAGAACTATTCTAATGAAAATTGTAATTTTAATTCTAACCTAATAATCAAATTAAGACAAAAATTTAAAACTAGTAAATCACTCAACTAAAAAGACTGCAAAAGAGAAAATTTGAATATTAAAAGCATTCATTTCTAAATTATAAATTAGAAAGAGTTAAACTAGAAATTTAAATATTTTTGGATTTTAGATTGAAATTAAGAAAGCCCGCTAAGAATTAACTAGAAATTAAAGTTAGAAATTGAAAATTCTTAAATAGAAAGCAAGAAATTTGCAACCAGAACCCTAATTTTCATAAAAACCCTAATTTGAAAGTAAAGAAATTCTTACTAAATTGGACAAGAAAGCAAGTAAAAATTATATCTAAGTGAAGCTTGCGATTAACCCATTACAATTATCTAATCAAAATTTGAACTTGACAAGAAATTTAAAGAAGATCTGAGATGAAAGTAAAGAGAAATTTCTATTAGAAAAAGTAACTTGTTGTTCAAGCTATCTTAATCTATCTAGAACTAACTAATACAATTTTCTCTAATAACTATCTACTCAAAACTCCCTACTTAGCTTAAAGAGTGTAGCATTATACAAGGCAAAATTAGGTTTTTTCGGGCTAGAAGTTTACAAAATTACCCTTATAACTTAGCATTCAGTGAGTTAAGATCACGGTCTGGAACATTTGAGACCGCGATCTCTACTCTAAAATAGTAAAACGAATTCCCGAGTCGAGATCGAGGTCTGGAATAGTCGAGATCGCGATCTCGACTCTCCTTCCAGCAATCAATTCATTTATCCATTTTGCAATTTGGTCCCTTGAGCTTTGTCCCTTCCAGCTTCTAACCTTTAAGTTTTAACCTGCATAATATTAACACCATTAAGCACTTAATTAAACTAAAAATTTAACACAAAATTATCATAATTAATTCAAGAACGAAAATACAAATACATATGAAAGAAATTAACTAAAATCTTCAATTACTTATCTAATTTCGGAATTTAAACTATCAAAATGCTATAATTTAGAGGAAAATAACTCTAGCTTACTAGAGTTATCACATCCCCAAACTTAGCATTTTGCTAGTGCATTTTGCTAGTCCCGAGCAAAACAAAGATTAACGTTAAACGAAACCTACTAAACATTAGAACATTTAAACACCTCCAAAGTTGACGTGACACTTGATGAATCTTGGATGTACTTAGAACAATTAAGCGATCTCTTAAGAAATGTTAAACACTACGTGATATGTGAAGAATATGAGTAAATCAATCCAAAATTGAAATTTCATTAGAAGATTTACAAAGAAGCACACATTCATTCACTACACAAGATTTTACATTACCAAGCACTACCATTCTCGAAAAGAGTTACCAAAAGTTTTAGTTCTTTTCATTTGAAACATCATTACTTCTCAAATCACAAATATTATAAAGTTAATCAACTCTCTCGATTAAGCATCATGAAAATAGAAGTTCAATTAGGAATCAACTTAAATGCAATTGTCACACATTTCGGGAATAAACCTCTAACAAGGAATAAGTAATATGAGATTAATGATAAGTATTACGAACATTTACTCCTTTACTTATTGGTATACTAAAAAAGCAATTCCTGATGGCTTAATTCGGATAAACAACATGGGTACATGTCGGAGTCCCGTACTCGCCTTATTACTACTCCAATGGCTTATTTTGGAGAAACAAATGGGTACATGTCAGAATCCTGTACTCGCCTTATTCCTTCTTCTTTTTTTCGGCCCAAAACCAAGGAAGAGGAGTGAAATGTACCAAAAATTAATTTCATGTGTATTATGAATATCAATTATTCACAAGTTAGAAGAGCATTCCCTATGCAAACACACAAAATGTCCCAAAATTCCTTCTATTTCATTTAACTCATTTCTTTCCAAAAGATAGTTCATCAACCACATAATACAAGTGATTTGATAAGAAACAACATTTCAAATAAATTTCCTATAATTTCAGCACTTCTTTTTGAAAAATAGCTATGCTAAGTTTATGAATTCTTTGTATTTGCAAATGAACTACTCACTCACACAAAAACTTTTTGAAATGAATCAATCATATACTTCAACCACAAAGCATTGAACATTAAAATTTATCATCATTGAGTGCCTAATTGATCAACTTTCCATCCATTAATCATCAAGTGGCAACAAAATGTATAAAATGACCATTTCCAACACAAAAAGATAAACACCCCCAAACTTGTCTCTTTTATTCAAGTTGATGAATAAATCATTCTTCCACTCATCCAAAATTAAACATCAAGACAAACCAAAATTAACGAAAACATACTTAAACTATGTCCTACTTTTAAGCCTAGAATTAATAATGAGTAAAAATGTGAAGAGCAACCGTGCCATGCATCTCACCAATTAAGCTTCAAACAAAATCAACATTCTATTCCATTCATCAACTAGTGCAAAGATGGCATCAGCTTAGGGCCCTTAGCCATATCACTCTTATTAGGCAATAACCAAACTTCACCAAGTGTCAATATGAGAATCCAAAAGAAATTCCGTACATAAAGCATCAAATTGTATCACTTGGCATCAGCTTAAAGCCATTAGCCAAACTACTTAAAAAGAAAAACTGAAATACTTCAATTCCAAAATCCAAAAATAAAACAAACATAGTCTAAAGTAATTAAAAGCTATGGTGTCCAATGAAAACAGGGAAAATCATCATCATCCATCAAATTAATTCAATGATCAAGGTTGGTCTTTTTCCATGCTCAAACAAACGGTGGCTTTTTCTTTTCATTCCATCTCGTCTTGACCTTCTTCAGCGTCGTTAGATGTTTTGGTTGTGCCTCCTCATGATCATCATCCATGTCCCCTCCAGTCGCACCCTCGTGGCTAGATTCCTCATGACGTATGGTAGCCGTCGGTGGTGTGTAGTACTGTCCACGAGGTGGACCATGTGTAGTGCCATGCCAGAGGTGACGGTGGCTGGACCCAAGTGCCTAAAGAAGTAACTCTTAAAGCTTCTCCAATAATGGTCAAATTGTTGTGCATCACCATTTTACTGTATGACCAGTACCCTTGTAGATCATTTCTTTCTTCTTCACTTACCGGAGCATTAAATACTACACCTGGGGGTATCGGAATCATTGAAGTTCTCTAAGGTGGTGGAAGTTGATGTTGTGGCTGTGGCTGTGGCTGGGCAGGGTGCTCCTCTTGGTGGTGCTTCTCATATTCTCTCACCATCCTATAGACATATTCCCAATGGATCCTTCCTCTAGGATGTGTCAATGATTCCAAAGGACCCATCGGGCAGCTCTCTATGGTGCAAAGATGTGATTTAGACTAGCGGCATAAAATATGGGTCGTCCCGACCTACCACTCTCTAAAAACCTCTGTCTAATTAGTTGACCAACATTCACCAAGATCCCAGTCATGATGGCATAGACTAAGAGTACCTTGTCCCTTTGGATAAAGCTCACAGCATTGGACCCCCAAATGCGGCTACTAATGAAATAAAACCATAACTTAGCCACTAATGAGAGTCCTTGACGAGGAAATTTTAATTCAATAGCAGACAAAGTACTCTTAATCCACTCTACCCTTCTATCACAAATGACAACTTTGATTGCATTCATATCCTTATTTTTAGTGTTGAAGAATGCCAAATATTGAATAGAAGGTACATACGCATTAATTACATCAGCACCAAAATCTACCAAAACCCCCTGTATGTGCACCTTGCCATCTTCTAACTCACATAAATTACAATGAAATTCTTTCACTAACTGGGTAGCCCCGGGGTCAACCTGAGCGTTGAAACCTTCCCCAATGCCTTGACCTAATCTGTTCTTCTATTTTAGCTCTCCTAGAATCTTCATATAATCCCCAATGCATAGTTAGGTCAAAGTTCCTCTCTCTAATTACCTCATGCATCTCGTTACTCTTGAATAATTGTTGAGCCCTATCACTCGAGAATTGAGGTTCAATTTGATCACCATCCCCAAACGATTGTTTCGAACCCCCTTCTCCGCTCGTACCCACTCCGTATACACATCTAGATGTGTATAAGAGAATTGGAACTAGTCCCTCTCCCTCTTATTCTTACTCTTCTCTCAGCACTGCCATATACCCCTCTCGTCATATTCTAAAAGGAATTCAATCACCAATTTCAAAAATCCAACTTTCAAGCAAAATTCAACACCACAAAATTACAATCCAAAATCCCAAACATTGTTCGAATATTTCAATTCTACTCAGTCACAAATCAAACCAAGAATTTCAACAATTGGACAATTCAAAATTCTTCTAGCACAAATTAGCACCAATCACTTGTCCACAATTCAATAATTCAATACCACAAATTTTTCACAATTTAATCCATTCAAAATTTCACAATTGTCTTAAAAAATTGATCATTACAACTAATAATCCAAGGAAAGATATTACCCATTCTTTTTCGAATTGAAATTTTTTCAAGAATTGCCTTTGTGTCAATCCCTCTTGAAGCCAAATTTCTTCCACAAATCCACAAAAAGATGGTTGCTTTGATATTCCTATAGAAAAACAAAGTGAAATTAGTGGTGGGTGTGGAGTTTTTGATGACTTTTGGTAAAGATGAGAGAAGAATTGGAGGATTTGGGGTTAGGGCTTTCGAAAGAGGAATAGGGAGAGTTTGTGAGAAGAAAAGAAGAATTCGATGCTTTTTTAAAACTTTCTGGCTGTCGAGACCGTGGTCTCAATTTTGAGACTGCGATCTCACCTAATGTTGAGATCACGGTCTCAATTTTGAGATTGCGATCTCAAATAGTTTTGTTGAACTCCAGTTATGATAATCCTATTTTGATGATGACCAAATCATAATAATGGTTTGCAAACAAGTGTGCAGAAAAACAGGAAGGATCGGATGAAAATGATCATCCTAACACAATCAAGAAAAACAACCAAAAGTTGAACAACACCTTTCGGACGATGAAGAGTGTCTGAAAGAAAGGAGATTGGATGCAAGGGAGCGTTCGAAAAAAGGAGCTCAAAATGAAGTAAGTTTCTGTCGGAGCTGTAGGAAGCATATGACCGTCAGAGACACTGTTCATCAAGCTGTAGGACGCATATCACCGTCCGAGACACTGTTCATCAAGCTGTAGGATGCATATGACCGTCCGAGACACTGTTCATCAAGCTGTAGGACACATGAACGGACGTCCGAACCCCTAACGGCTAGTTTTTAACAGCTAGTTTTTTGACCGTTGGAGCTCAAATTTCAGCAAATCTTTCACCTATATCCAAATGATATAAGGAACTACTACATTCAATACAAACACTTGTAAGAGCTATTTGGGGAGAAATAGGCTAAAATATTGTGGGTTGTATTGGTTTGAGTAGTATAGTGTCTCTCTTGGCTCAACTAGTGGGAATTAGTGTGAGTAAGAGTAGACTAGTGAGTGATCTTCAAGTGTAAGAGTGGAGGCATAACAAGTGTACAAAAGTGAGGTTGTAGTGTAAAACCCTTTGGCTCAACTAGAGGAACTTAGTTGGTGCAAGGGCGAGCCTACTTTGTGTACAAGAAGGTTATTGCCTCACCTTCTTTGAAGAGGCACTACTAGTGGATGTACTCCAAGCTTGAGAAGCTTGGGAGTTTGGTTTAATATTCTTTATCTCAATCTTTTGTTTGTTCTTTAAGCTTTGATTGCTAAATATTTATCTTTGATCATTTGTGCTTAAGTATTCATTTGTTGCACAAAGTATGTATTTTCATTAAGCACTTTAAAAGGTTTGTTTTTTGAGACAACCTAATTCACCCCCCCCCTCTTAGGTTGTTTTAGGGCCAACAATTGGTATCAGAGCATTGGTCTCTTTATTTTGCTTAAATTGCATTAGAGTAAAGATCATGGCAACCATAATAATGCTTTATTTTTAGAGGGGCGTTCTATCACTGGACCTCCCATGTTTAATGGCATTAATTTTGTTTTTTGGAGGGATAGAATGAAAATTTTTGTTCAATCTATTAATATTGAATTGTGGTATATTATTTATGAAGGTCCTTTTGAGGCAAATATTCTTGATGAAAATACTCATAGATTAAGGCCTAAGACTAGATATGAGTTAAAAGCACAAGATAAAATAAATTTATCTTTAAATGCTAAAGCCATGAATATTTTGTATAATGCTTTGGATGCAGATGAGTTTTCTAAAGTAAAAGATTGCATATCGGCCAAGGAGATATGGGACAAATTGAAAGAAATTCATGAAGGAAGTGAAGATATAAGAGAGCAAAAGAAGTCACTTCTTGTGGCTAAATATGAATCCTTCAAAATGGAACCTCATGAGAACATTGACAAGATGTATTGTAGGTTCAATGATATGGTAAAGGATTTGGAAGGTTTGGGTAAAGAATATTCCTTTGTTGGGTGAAAAGAATAGAAAAATTTTGAATGCTTTACCTAAGGAATGGGAACCTAAATCCATTGCCATAGAAGAGTCTAAAACTTTAAATTCTATGCCTATTGATTCATTGATCAATTCTCTAACCTCCTTTGAATTGAAGTTGAAATACAAGGTACAAAATGAGAAGGCAAAGGAAAAAGAAGCATAGCATTTAATGCTTCATCAAAAAGGAGAAAAGACTCAAAGAAGCCTCACTTCAACAACTTCCGAATCACTTGGGATGATTGCAATTCGGATGGAGAGGTTGAAGAAGAATATGAGGAGGCTCAAATGGCTTTTATGGCACGTAGCAATAATGAGGTATCCTCTAGTTGTGATTCTTGTGATGATTCATGTGATAATGATGATGCTGATGTTGAATCATTTATTTTTAAAATGCATGAATGTTTGAAAGAATCATATGCTAAGAACAAAGAGTTAAAAATTAAAGTTAATACCTTATTGAGTGCCAACTCAAAACTTTTTGTGCATGAAAATAATTCTTTGACAAAAGAAAATGATGTTTTGAAAGAAAAATTTGTTGGGAAAACCAAGATCATGGAAGAATAAGCTTCATTGAAGAAGAGATTAGATGATCTTGATGTTATTTTGAAAAAGAAGAAAGAAAATATTTTTGAAAAGAAAAGAACTAGAAATATGTTTTTGAACAAAAATTTTATCACCTTTAGAAAAAATGATTTGTGCTTTGTTAAATCTAAATCTTCTTTTTATGGCAATAAGAATATTATTTGTAATTATTGTCATCAATATGGCCATATAAAGAAAAATTGTTATGTTAAAAGAAATGAAAATTTCTCTAAATTCTATTTGGGTGATTAAGCATATTACTAATCCAATTGGACCCAAGAAAGTTTGGGTACCGAAAGTTATTGCTTAACTTTGTATGTAGGTATGCTTGGAGAGCACCAAGGAATTCAAGATAGATTATCTATGAAGGGTGTTCAAGGCATATGGGCTAAGATGATATTGAAATGGGTAACATCTAAAATTTTGTGTGCTTTCATTTATCAAGTTGAACTATGTTCTCTTGAATATTACTCATCTATGTGATTGAATTTGTTTAGAATGATAGGAAATATGTATCCACAAATTGTTTTCTATAGTAAGTCATTACTTGCAAAAGAAAGGGGGAGCATTCTCTTTTTTAAATGAATTATTTTGCTTTACATATGCTTTATTGTTTTTGATGATGCTTTTTAGCAAGGAATGAGCAAAAAATGTTTTGATCCTAATTCTTTGCATGAATTCCCTCATATCTACTTGAATACATATTCTTGAAGGGAAGAAACATTTTGCATAACTTGACTTATTCTCCATGTACACATATTGAATTATATTCACCTTTCAAAGGAGGGAATAAACTAAGGGGGAGCCTAAATTGCATTATCTTTCTTATGTTTCTATGATGCCAAAAGGGGGAGAAAATAATGGACAAAAATTCTTGATTGATGCTTCATATTTTATGATTGTTTTTTAGAATTGTTCAAATGATTTGTCATCATCAAAAAGGGGGAGATTGTTGAACTCCAGTTATGATAATCATGTTTTGATGATGACCAAATCATACTAATGGTTTGCAAACAAGTGTGCAGAAAAACAGGAAGGATCGGATGAAAATGATCATCCAAACACAATCAAGAAAAACAACCAAAAGTTGAACAACACCTTTCGGACGATGAAGAGCGTCCGAAAGAAAGGAGCTCAACATGAAGTAAGTTTCTGTCAGAGTTGTAGGACGTATATGACCGTCCGAGACACTGTTCATCAAGCTGTAGGACGCATATCACCGTCCGAGACACTGTTCATCAAGCTGTAGGATGCATATGACCGTCCGAGACACTGTTCATCAAGCTGTAGGACGCATGAACGGACGTCCGAACCCCTAACGGCTAGTTTTTAACGGCTAGTTTTTTGACCGTTAGAGCTCAAATTTCTGCACATCTTTCATCTATAAATAGCCCAAGGACTTCCAAATGATTCTGTAAGGAACTACTACATTCAATACAAACACTTGTAAGAGCTATTTTGGGAGAAATAGGCTAAAATATTGTGGGTTGTATTGGTTTGGGTAGTATAGTTCTCTTGGCTCAACTAGAGGAAATTAGTGTGAGCAAGAGTAGACTAGTGAGTGATCTTCAAGTGTAAGAGTGGAGGGATAACAAGTGTACAAAAGTGAGGTTGTAGTGTAAAACCCTTTGGCTCAACTAGAGAAACTTAGTTGGTGCAAGGGTGAGCCTACTTTGTGTACAAGAAGGTTATTGCCTCACCTTCTTTGAAGAGGCACTACTAGTGGATGTACTCCAAGCTTGAGAAGATTGGGAGTTTGGTTTAATATTCTTTATCTCAATCTTCTATTTGTTCTTTAAGCTTTGATTGCTAAATATTTATCTTTGATCATTTGTGCTTAAGTATTCATTTGTTGCACAAAGTTTGTATTTTCATTAAGCACTTCAAAAGGTTTGTTTTTTGAGACAACCTAATTCACCCCCCCCTCTTAGGTTGCTTTGGGACCAACAAGTTTTAGATCGCGGTCTCAACTCGGTGCAAAATAAGCCTTTGCAGAAGTTTAGAGTTGAGACCGTGATCTCAAATTTGAGATCGCGGTCTCGACCAAATGACGCTTCTGCCTTCCAGAAGGTTGAGGTTGAGACCGCGATCTCAAAAACTTGAGATCGTGGTCTCAAGCTCAATTTCTGCAAAGTGAATTTTTACACTTAGCCGAAATTGCTTCACTCTTGACCACTTTTCTCCATTTATAAGGGTAACCTACAAACAAAAAATTCACAAGTTAGGATGTCAATTTTTACTCATTCTTCAGCACCATTTGAAAGTTCTCTCTTTCCCCTTTATTTCCACCGTTCCATAAGAAAAGGTTTGGATCACTTCAAAGGGACCACTCCATCTTGACTTAAGCTTTCCCGGAAATAATTTGAGTCTTGAATTATAAAGGAGCACCAAATCACCGACTTTAAATTCCTTCCTTTGGATATCTAGCTTGTCATGCCATGCCTTTGTCTTTTCCTTATAGATTAAAGAATTTTCAAATGCCTCCCTCCGAAATTCATCCAACTCATTCAAATCAAGCATCCTTTTTTCATAGGCCTCCTTTAAATCAAAATTCAAGTTCTTTATGGCCCAATATGCCCTATGTTCAAGTTCCACCGACAATTGACACGTTTTCTGTACATAATACGGTACGGAGACATATACATATTGGAGTTTTAAATGCCGTACGATAAGCCCACAAAGTGTCATCTAACTTCAATGCCCAATATTTCCTAACATTATTCACTATTTTCTCTAAGATTCTCTTCAATTATCGATTGGACACCTCCAATTGACCTGATGTTTGTGGGTGATAAGCTAAAGCAACCTTGTGTTTCATTACATATTTTGTCATTAATGCCTCAAATTGAGAATTCTTGAAATGTGATCCCCCATCACTAATGATAGCTCGAGAAACTCCAAACCGTGAAAAGATATTCTTGCGAAGGAATTTATCATCTAATTGTTAGCAACCGCCTTGGCCTCATTGGTTGGAGTAGCAATTGCTTCAACCCACTTTGACACATAGTCCACCGCAACCAAAATGTACTTATTGGAGTATGAGCCCCGAAAAAGGTCCCATGAAGTCAATCCCCCATGCATCAAATACCTCCAACTCAATAATGCCATGAAGGGGCATTTCATGTTACCTTGAAATATTACTCACCCTTTGACATTCTTCACATTTGAGCACAAAATCCCGGGAATCGTTGAACATAGTTGGACAATATTAACCACTTTGTAAGACCTTGAAAGCCGTCTATTGAGCTCCATGATGCCCCCCAACCGGAGATGAATGACAATGTCTTAATATATTGGATACTTCACATTCCAGAACACATCTCCTTAGGACTTGATCATTGCACTTTCGGAACAAATATGGTTCTTCCCAAAAATAATGCTCAAGTTCCGCAAAGAATTACCTCCTCTCGTTGATGTTGAGCATGTTAGGTACTATCCTTGCCACAAGATAATATTCACAATATCCGCATACCATGGACTCACCTCAAACAACTTCTCAATTGGAGACTCTTCATTGATTATCCCTTCTTAACGATTGACAAGTCTAGATGCCTCAATTCTTGAACAATGGTCGGCTACCATGTTTTCCACACCTTTTTTGTCGACCACCTCCCAATCAAATTCCTGCAATAAAAGTATCCATCTCAATAAACGTGGCTTAGCATCTTGCTTAGAAAATGAATACTTTAATGCCGACTGATCGGTATGAACAATTACCTTTGATCCAATCAAATACGATCTAAACTTATCAAATGCAAAAACTATAGCAAGTAGTTCCTTTTCTGTTGTTGAATAATTAATTTGTGCAATCATTTAAGGTTCTACTAGCATAGTAAATGACATGCAACATCTTGTTCACTTTTTGACATAGCACGACACCTATTGCATAGTCACTAGCATCACACATGAGCTCAAAGGGAAGAGACCAATTTGGTGCTACAATAACTGGTGCAATTCTACACTAGAGCATGTTTGAATTCATTTAATGCTTTGAAACTATAATCATCAAAATGAAATGGACAATCTTTTTGAAGTAAGAAGCACAATAGTCTAGCAATATGAGAGAAGTTCCTAATGAATCTTCTATAAAAACCCGCATGACCTAAGAAACTTCTTACCCCTTTAACATTGATCGGAGGAGGTAACTTTTCAATTACCTCCACTTTTGCCCTATCAACCTCTATTCCCCTTGATGAGACCTTGTGACCCAAAATGATTCCTTCTCTCACCATGAAATGACATTTTTCCGAATTGAGAACTAAATTAGTTTCCACACATCTCTTTAATACATTGGACAAATTTTCAAGACAATCATCAAATGAGCCACCAAAAATACTAAAGTCATCCATGAAAATCTCTTTGCTCTTTTCAACCATGTCATGAAAAATAGCAAACATACAACGTTGAAATGTACTTGGAGCATTGCAAAGTCCAAAGGGCATTCTCCTATATGAAAAGGTTGTACCAAATGGGCATGTGAAAGTTGTTTTATCTTGGTCTTCCGGAGAAATAACAATTTGAAGGTATCCAGAATAACCATCAAGAAAATAGTAATATGCAAAACCGGCCAACCTCTCAAGTATTTAATCAATAAAAGGCAAGGGAAAATGATCCTTTCGGGTGGCTTCATTCAACTTTCAAAAATCAATGCACATTCGCCAACCCGTAACCAATCTAGAGGGGATAAGCTCATTGGTTTCACTTATGATTACGGTAATACCACCCTTTTGGGAACGACTTGAGCGGGAGTAACCCACTCACTATCACTAATAGGGTAAATAATACCGGCTTTCAAAAGCTTAAGAACCTCCTTCCTTACAACCTCTTTTAAAGTAGGATTCAATCTCCTTTGAGGTTGCCTTACCTGTTTATTCTCTTCATTCATCAAAATTTTATGCATGCATATAGAAGGGCTTATTCCTTTTATATCCTCAATAGACCAAGCAAGAGCACTTTATTCCTTTTAAGCGTTGCACCATAATCAATCTTTCAAGTTGCTCGTTTGTCAAAGATGCATTCACAATCACAGGGTATGTCTCATTTTCACCAAGATATGCATACATTAAGTGGGTAGGAAGGGGTTTAAGTTCCAAATTGGGGGGTTCGTTGGTCGGTGACCCCCATTTACCTGTTTCTTGATTCTCTTCATCTTCTTTTTTCAATAAGTTCTCATCCTCCAAGTGAGTCACATCCTTCATTCCTTCTTCATCATGTTGATTTGACGCATTTGACTCCAAGACCTCTTCCTCCATTAAGAAATTCTCCATTGCATTCCCACAACAATCATCAATTAAGTTATCCACCACATTAATATACATGACATCTTCAAAAATTGAAGGACGTTTTAATGAATTAAAAACATTGAACGTAACAATTTCATCATTTATTCAAAATTCCAACTTCCCTTCTTGAACATCAATAAGTACACGGCCGGTAGCAAGGAAAGGCCTCCCAAGAATGATTGGCATCTCTTCATGAATTACCTTTTCCATTTCAAGCACAATGAAATCGGCTGGAAGATAAAGTTTGTCAATTTTCACAATCACATCTTCAATGATCCCCTTTGGAAACTTTATGCTTCGATCTGCAAGTTTCAATGAGACACTTCTTGGCTTCAACTGACTTCCATTTAGCTTCTTGAATACTCCAAAAGGCATGAGATTTATTGACGCTCCCAAGTCACATAATTCTCTTCCAAATTGCAAACCTCCAATCTCACAAGATATAGAAAATGAATCGGGATCTTTGAGTTTTGGTGGCAACTTCTTTGTAAGTAATGCACTACAATGCTCCGTTAAGCACAAAATTTCATCACCATGCAATTTTCTCTTTGAAGTAATGACTTGTTTCATGAATTTGACATAGGTAGGCATGTTGTCAAGTGCCTCCATGAAAGGGATGTTGATCTCTAGCTTTTTGAAAATCTCTAGAAATTTCTTGAATTTCTTTGCCTTTTCTTCATCCCTTAGCCTTTGAGGAAATGGCCTACATTAACATGCTTTGGCTCATGATGCTTAGGATCCTTGCCTTCATTGCTTTGTGAGTTGTGCATAATAGACTCATTCATCGTTTTGTCTTGCCCATTTGAAGACTCCCCTTTTTCTTGGTCTTCATCCTCAACCCCTTTTTGTTCTCCATTCTTCAATGAATCTCTCCCAACTCTTTCTTCCAACTCTTTACCACTCCTAAGGATAATACTTTTGCATTGCTCCTTAGGGTTTAGAATGGTGTCACTGGGAAGCACTCCTAAAGACCTCTCATTGTTCAACCTTACCAATTGTCCCAATTGAATCTCCAAATTTCTTGTTGAAGCCTTCAAATTCTCATAATCTCCTTTATGCTCTTCCGCTTTCCTATCCAATTCCCAAGTATTCGGTTTCTCTTCTCTAACCTTCTTCACCCAAATTATCTCTAGGAGCATATTGATCATGGAACATGGGTTGGGAAGAATTTGCATAATGGAAAGAAGGTCTTTGTTGTTGGTTTTGATCTTGGAAAGAAGGATTGGGGAAATTTTGATATGAGTTGGGTTGGACATTTCTTTGATGTGGCAGTTGATAAGGTCCAGATGAAGAATTCAGGGCTTGAGTGTGTTGGGCATTTTGAGTTGGGGGATTTGGTTGGTAAGGAGGGTTGGATTGGTTGTTGGTGTTACTCCATGAGAAATTTGGGTGATTCCTCCAAGAAAGATTGTAAGTGTTCCCATAAGCTCCGGATTGGTTCCTTGGAAATGAAGATTGATTAGCTACATAATTGATTTGCTCGTTAGGACCATATGGCATCTCACAATTCCCATTGGCATGGCCGCCTCCACAAAAATCACATGCCATGCTTGGTTGAGTTGGAGAAGAAATCATCGTATTCACACTACTAGGTTTCCCTAGATTCTCCAACGCTTTTACCATGTTTTCATCACATTCATGAACATGCTTCATTGAGCTAAAAGGGCTTCTTGCATGTTTAGATTCAACGCTCCACTACCTGCATTGGTTTGATTATTTAGCTTGGTGTTGAACCACCGGTGGAGTTATCGGTCCATGATGGTAATGGTTGTATGCCATCCTATATAAGAACTCTTGAGCTTCTTCCGGGGTCTTATATGAGATAGAACTGTTGGTGGAGGCATCTACGATAGATTTTGTCTCTTGAAGTAAACCATTATAAAAAGTTTGAATTTGAAGCCACAAAGGAATGGCGTGATGCGGGCATTTTCTTAGCAACTCTTTGAATCTTTTCCAAACTTCCCCTAAACTTTCACCAACATCTTGTTTGAACGATGTAATCTCATTCCTTAATTTAGCAGTTCTTACTGGAGGAAAGTACTTTGCCAAGAACTCTTGAGCAAGTTGGTTCCAAGTGGTGAATGTTCCTTGGGCATGGGATTGCAACCACGATTTCGCCCTATCACGAAGAGAAAAAGGAAACACCCTCATCCGAACACAATTCGAGTGTACTCCATTAATCTTTAATGTGTCCAATACTTCTTCAAAATTCATGAGGTGTATGTGTAGGGGTCCTCATTTGGTCCACCTCCGAACATGGCATGTGCTTGGAGCATTTGTATTAGGGCAGGCTTGATTTCAAAATTGTTGGCTTGCACGGGCATCCATGCAATGCTTGAGTTTGCCCCATCAAAATTAGATAAAGCATACTCCCTCAATGGCCTTCCATTCCAATTCATGTCATTCCCATTCCTATAGCCACCCATTCCATTATTTCCACCTACTTCTTCTTCTTCGTTCTCCATGTTCACATTCCCTTGATGAGCATTAGCATGTGCCATTTCTATCATTTCTTGCTCTTGTTGTACCCTTCTCAACCTTCGAATTTGTCTTACCTCTTTGTCCCTTTCCTTGTTTAAGCAAATGAATGGCTCTTGCGCACCTCTTACCATGCACTACACAACCAAGGCAAATAGTCAATTGGAATTCCAAGTCAATTCCACAAGACAACCAAATCAAACATAAAAATAAACAAAATTAAAAACTACATTAAACTAATCTAAAGGCTGTGCTTAGTCTACACGACCCATAAAGCGCTTGATATTGCCAAAAACCGAAGACAATCCCCGGCAACGGCACCAAAAACTTGATGCCTTCTTTAACACACCTAGTTGTAATTCAATGAAACACCTAAATCCTACTACTAACTAGATAGCATCCCGCAAGTATACGGTTGTCAACTAGTAGCAAAAGGAAGTAGGGATCGTTCCCACAAGGATTGTCGATTGAAATTACCCAGGTTTAAGGGCGTTTGTGTAGTTAAGAAAAATCAATTGGTAGATGATAGAACTATTCTAATGAAAATTGTAATTTTAATTCTAACCTAATTTAATCAAATTAAGACTAAAATTTAAAACAAGTAAATCACTCAACTAAAAAGACTACAAAAGAGAAATTTTGAATATTAAAAGCATTCATTTCTAAATTATAAATTAGAAAGAGTTAAACTATAAATTTAAATATTTTTGGATTTTCGATTGAAATTAAGAAAGCCCACTAAGAATTAACTATTCTGAAATTAAAGTTAGAAATTGAAAATTCTTAAATAGAAAGCAAGAAATTAACAAGAACCCTAATTTTCATAAAAACCCTAATTTGAAAGTAAAGAAATTCTTACTAAATTGGACAAGAAATCAAATAAAAATTATATCTATGTGAAGCTTGCGATTAACCCATTACAATTATCTAATCAAAATTTGAACTTGACAAGAAATTTAAAGAAGATCTAAGATGAAAGTAAAGAGAAATTTCTATTAGAAAAAGTAACTTGTAGTTCAAGCTATCCTAATCTATCTAGAACTAACTAAAACTATTTTCTCTAAAAACTATCTACTCAAAACTCCCTACTTAGCTTAAATAATGTAGCATTATACAAGGCAAAATTAGGGTTTTTTGGGCTAGAAGTTTACAAAATTGCCCTTATGACTTAGCATTCAGCGAGTTGAGATCACGGTCTGGAACATTTGAGACCGCGATCTCTACTCTAAAATAGTAAAACGAATTCCCGAGTCGAGAATCGCTGTCTGGAATAGTCGAGACCGCGATCTCGACTCTCTTTCCAGCAATCTTCATTTTATCAATTTTGCAATTTGGTCCCTTGAGCTTTGTTCCTTCCAGCTTCTAACCTTTAATTTTTAACCTGCATAATATTAACACCATTAAGCACTTAATTAAACTAAAAATTTAACACAAAATTATCATAATTAATTCAAGAACAAAAATACAAATACATATGAAAGACATTAACTAAAATCTTCAATTACTTATCTAATTTCGAAATTTAAACTATCAAAATGTTATAATTTAGAGGAAAATAACTCTAGCTTACTAGAGTTATCAATATCCATTGAAAGCCATGTCCATTAATCCACAATCATGAAGACAGTCATTAAACTCTTCCATAGCATCTATCTCCAGGTTGGAAGAGCCCTTGTATTCATCTGAGTTTGTAATAACATTGAAGTCTGCACCAGCTAACCCTGGAGAAGAAGCTACATTTAGCCTATGGAGGTCTGTCCATGATGCTGCAACTCTGTTCGTTCTATCTTGGTGCATTTCGCGTAAATAAAAGAAGCAGCTACATTGATGTGGAAGGAGCTAGATGAAATTGTAACATGCATGAGCTAGTCAGAGACAAAAACTTCTTGAACAGTAAGCTTTTGGTTCCAAAATAACCAGATTTTTCCGTTAGGGTTTGCTTTGAAACAATCAAACCCTAGTTTATTTGCCAAAAGGAAAATGCTCGCCATGTCCACCATTGGCTCTAATAAGGCTAGGACTTTTATTTTGTATTCCTTCACTAGCAATTTGACTCTACGAAGAGGGGGTTTGTTACCTGTTCCTCTGAAGTTCCAAATGAGGATGTGATCCATTTAGCATTCCGGGTTAGTTGCGGGTTGGAAGGCTGTGACACAAGCCTTGTTTTGATTGAACGTGGCATAGTGTAAATTCTTCTATGTCTGGCTTTTTTCTTTTCAGAGGGCTTACCAGCTGGTTGCTCAGGTGTAGGGGCTGGTTCAATATTTTCTTGGACAGCTATACAGCCATATTTTGTGGAGTACCATTGTATAAAAAGCAGCAAGGTAGTTCCTCAAAGATTTTGTCATGAGTAAGAAAGGAGTCATCCTTGATTTCATTGCATGAATTTCGAATTTGAGTGGGGGAAGGCAGCTCCACATTTGATATGAATCCGAATAGCCCAAAGATGTGTCAAGATGAGGAGATGAAAGATGGAACAAGCTTGGACTCACTCTTGCCAAGATTGGAGCACATTCGTGGTATTTTGATCGAGTTGGATTGGACTATCTTCAATTCATTATTACATGATGCCTAATTCTTCAAAGTAAAGCACAAGTTGTGGAGATCCTTTAAGTTCAAAAAGGCCGAATTTCCTTTCAAGTTTTTTTAGTTTGGTCTTTATTATGTAAAGCCCAATAGTAGTATAAGTTCGTGTAAATTGGGATGGTTTTAAGTTGGGTTTAGGTATTGATAATTCTTAGTTTTTAGGCTCATTAATTAGCCTTAATAAGGCCTATTTAGCCATTAGGATTTAATGGCTCCAAATCTTGGTGCTACTTATGGCTGAACCCTAGCACTACCTTTTTAGGAGTTTTTACACTAGTTTTTAGGACTTTATTAAGCCTACAAATAGGCATTATCATATGAACGAATTACAGCACATTTTTATCAATAATATTCATTTTTTTGTGAGGAAAAAGTTTTTTCTTTTAGTATTTGGATTAAGACTTTGTTGGGATCATCCCTTGAGCAATGATAATTGTTCTAACTAACTTATAGATTTTGTTCTTGCCTGATTCATATAGGCAACGGGTCAATTCTTACTTTAAATCTTGTTAACAGTTTGGTTCTTGTCTCACTATAGACAATGGGTTGAATTCTTGCTTGATTCTTGTGTGTTCTTTTGTTCTTGTTTCTGTGTGTTTGCTGTCCAAATTCTTGTGTCCAACTTTGGAGTCGATCCTTGGGGTTTTGGTGCCAACTTGAATTGTAGGGTTTCGCAGCATCAAGTTGATTGCACACGGGGTTTGCATCAGATTGGTATCAGAGCTGGTCCAATTCTAGTCAGTTATGATTATTTTCATTTTTAATTGTTTCAAATTTTCTTTGAAAGAAAATCATATCTTAGTTTCTGAAAAAAAAAATTCAATATTGTTCATCGTAACTTTTTACCGTTATTGTTCACCCGAAAGAAAATTTCCAATACAAAGAAGCTTCTTTGTTATTGGAAATTTTTTTCGGGTCTTTGTTGTTGAAGAAAAATAACGAAAAGTATCTAGATATATATATATATATATATATATACATATATACATATCTTTGCTTACCCGAATTAAAAAAAAAGAAAATAAAATAGAAGTGTTCTTGGTCAAATTTTGAAAAAAAAAAAAAAAGAAATGAGGAAAAAAACTTGTTTGGCCGAGAAGAGTAAAAAAAAAAAAAAGTTGAAAAAAAAGGGAAAAAAAGGGAAGAAGAAAAATCTCCTATTGAGAAGGAGGACAAAAATTTTAGGACTTGCATAGTTGGTTGCTTATAAATATAGGCAATTATTTGTTTATTTCCTGATCTAAAAAGTATTTTGGTTTCTTACCTTTTCCTACTTGTGTTTGGTATTCCATATTCCAATTCTAATCGCACTTGGTTTCCTATTCTAATCCTATTTGGAATTGGTTTCATGTCCTAATCGTATTTGGAATTAGTTTTTAATCCTAATCCTAATCGGGTTTGAAAAAAACCTAATCTAAGTTGACTTAGGAAAATTATCCAAATTCCAGTTGGACTTAGAAAACTAATCCTAATCCTAGTAGGATTTATATTACTTAACCTAATCTCAATTGAATTAGGAAATCCACCAAATTTGACACTTTACATTTTTGGAAACTTCCTACTTCTGGAAACTTCCTACTTCTGGAAACTTTCTATTCTTGGAAACTTTCTAAATCAAGGTCTCCTTTCCAAATTTGTAATTCTATTCAAAAGCACTTAATTTGTTGGTTCTTTTAATTTC
The DNA here is from genome assembly GCA_025175665.1 of Cinchona pubescens. Lineage (NCBI taxonomy): Eukaryota > Viridiplantae > Streptophyta > Magnoliopsida > Gentianales > Rubiaceae > Cinchona > Cinchona pubescens. The sequence goes on along the minus strand of JANKKI010000123.1, from coordinate 5,115,157 downwards.
TTTGTTAGTCCTAAGTGCTACTTGTTTGTTCTTGTGTGCTTAGTTTTCTTTTTTTTTTTTTTTTTTTATTTGGTAAATTTGCTATTATCAAATTCTTATTTGCTTTCTATACGTTTTGTTGCTTCAAGTAGTCTAGGATATTTTGTTGTCAGATGTTCTTTGAAGATTAACTCCGAAAGTTTAGTGTATCTTATTTGTTGTTGGCCCGTGATTATTTGTTTTCTTTGACTTCCAACCAATTAAGTAGTTAAGACATAACTGGAGCTCACTTTGGTTCTCGTAGTCTTCTAAAGACTTTAAGAGCGAACTAAAGAGAGGAAAAATGCAGTGTGGTGAGATCATTTGAGTGATAAAAGCCATTCAATTGAGGGTATACCAGAGAGATTGAGTGATACAACTTGAGAATATTGCTCTCCAAAGAGTAAGGCCGAGTAGTGAGGAAAAAATTCTAATTATTTCTTTTTCTAACAGTAACCACTTTGTTTTGTGAGTTTTGTTTTTGGTGTCTCACTGGCGGAAAGAGACTTTCTTTACTAAGGTTCTTGTGAATGAAAAGGTTTGTGGTACTGTAATTGATAGTAGCATATGTGGATTAATATGGGAAATACATATCTTGTTGAAAAGTTGAATTTGCCTACTTTGCCACATCCAAAACCTTATAAGTTTTGATTGTCAACTGAAAGAGAAGCATTTGAGGTAACTGAGCAAGTTATTATATCCTGCACTATGGGTAAGTATTCTGATAAGGTAATTTGTGATATAGCACCTTTGCTCACATGTCATTTACAACTTGGTCAGCTATGGGAATTATCTGAAAATAATTTTTATAATAGCTATACTAAAGCGTATCACTTATGTAAAAGGGGTAAAAAGTTTAAATTTCTTCCTTTGCCACAACATCAAATAAATGAAGAAATATTAGAAATTCAAAGAAAATTTCTTGAATGGAATAAAGGTAAAAAGTAAACTGGGAAAGCCATCAAGATGAAAAGATTGTAAAGGTTTCGACCATAATCCAAGAAAAAGAGAGAAAAGAGAGAGATATCAAGAGAATTTATTTTCTCATGCTTAACCTTGATTTATCTTTGTCTAGTTGTTCTTTCTTACGTACAGTCCTTCAAATGTGTAAGTCATGATGCACTAACCTTCCAATTGAGTATCTGATCATTCCAATGAAAGCAAGGTAAGGAAGATATGGTAGTCAATACCCTATTTCAAAGGTAAGAACTGATTTATGTTTTTTGTGTTGAAATACTTAGCTTTGAGCATCTTAAGAAATTGTACAAATTTAATTCCGAATTTAGAATTATTTTTAGTGTACATTTTGTTTATTTCTTGTTTAAAATTAATTCCTTTAATTTGGTTTTTGACTTGGTTATTGTTTTGAACAGGGAAGGCATCCAAATTCTTGGACTCCAATTAAAATTTGTGGAGCATTGTCTGGATAAATCCGTCCAAGCTTTAGTTGATAATGATTTACATGCCATCAAATCTAATTTGAATTATTGTGTTACCATGCTACCTGATTTTCAACCGTCCACTTTTGTTCAAAGTAACTTGGATAAGTTTGTTAGATTGGTTAACTTCTTTTATGAATTTTCGAATCTCAAATAAAGTTAACTTCAAAATTTTCAAATTTTGTCCAAGTCAAGTTAAGTTTTTGTTATGGCGTAATAACTTGTTTGATTTTATTTTACTTAGACATGCCACCAAAATTTTTGTTTATTACTTAGATGTTGAGCAACCTAAGTTTGGTGATTTATGTCAAATACTTTGTAAGAATGAAACTGTGTCAATTTTGCCTCCAAACACTTTGACTAAAATTTTTGTTTACAGTCAAATAACTTCCAATTTGTGTCAAAATCAGTGTTTTCTAGCAATTTCTCAATTTGTGCTTATCTTGTCAAAACTGAATGATTTTCTATTTTGGCATGCACATTTTTTTAACTGTTTTGGATCATTACTTTGCAAAACTTTGTTGTGTTCGCAATAGTGCAAGGCTTAAAGGCCTATCTTCTACCAATCTTGTGTCCCATTTGACTAATCCATGTTTTTCTTATCCAGATCAGATTCGAGGATGAATCCTTTCGAGGAGGGAGGGAATTCTTGATATGGATCCGAGTAGCCCAATAATGTGTCAAGATGAGAAGATGAAAGGTGGATCAAGCTTGGACTCACTCTTTCCAAGATTGGAGCACTTTCGTAGTATTTTGATTGAGTTGGATTGGACTGGCTTCAATTCATTATTACATGATGCCCAATTCTTCAGAGTAAAGCACAAGTGGTAGAGATCGTTTAAGTGGAAGAAGGCTGAGTTTCCTTTCAAGTTTATTTTAGTTTGGTCTTTATTATGTGAAGCCGAATAGTAGTATAAGAGACACACTGTAAATTGGGATGGTTTTAAGTTGGATTTAGGTGTTGATTGAATTATTAGTATAAGACAGGGGCATTAATTAGCCTTAATAAGGCCCATTTAGCCCAAATCTTGGGGCTACTTATGGCTGAACCGTAGCACTACATTTTTAGGATTTTTTAAACTAGTTTTTAGGACTTTATTAAGCCTATAAATAGGCATTATCATATGGACAAATTGCAGCACATTTTATTCAATAATATTCAGAGGTCATTTTCGTGAGGAAAAAGTTCTTTCTTTTATT